>OX456523.1:151722891-154122891 GCA_949748255.1 Eustalomyia histrio
GCCGCCCAAGCGATAGGAGGAAAACTAATTATTGCAGGTGACTTCAACGCAAAGGCGTCAGAGTGGGGTGTGAGCACTACGAATTCAAGGGGCAGGAGAATCTTGGATATGACTGCAAGGCTGGGTCTGGTGGTGGCAAACCAGGGCACAACAGCTACCTTCAGAAGGCTAGGATGCGAAGGAACGATCCCTGATGTCACCTTCGCCTCGGAAGCATTGATGAGTTGTTTAAGAGAGTGGAAGGTGCTAGAGGAGTACACGGGTAGTGACCACCAATACCTCACATACCACATCGCAGTCAGTACAACTATCAATAGCACAAATGGAAGAAAGGGAACGCGAAGGTGGAATGTGTCGAAACTTAAACCGGCTGAATTGATAGAGGAGCTAGATTATGCGTTCTCACTACAACAAAGCACAAATGACGCTCAGAGTAAAGTAAGCGGCACGATGGCGACTATTGCACGCGCCTGCGAAGCATCAATGCCAAGGATTAGAGGTAGACATCGCAGAAAGGAGGCATACTGGTGGTCTGAAGAGATACGCCAACTTCGGCAATTATGTGTTCACCAGCAAAGACTGTATACTAGAGCGAGACGAAACGACCCGGCTATTGAACTCGCACGGGAATACAGAGCAGCTAGGAAGAATCTCAAGATAGCCATTGCGGCCAGCAAAAAACGTAAATGGGAAGAACTGAGAAACGACATTAACCGTGATCCATGGGGTTTGGGCTACAAGTTGGTCATGAAAAAGCTTGGCGGGACAGCGGCATCTGTAGACCTCCCAGCTCGAACATTGGAGAATGTAGTGAATACACTCTTTCCAACCCACGAACTGGAAACTGGAATCGGAACGACCGCTCGGAGAGACGATTTGTTGTCACCATTCACAGAGGGTGAATTAAGAGCTGCAGCCAAAAGTTTCAGGAACCAAAAAGCACCTGGGCCGGATGGAATTCCAGCAGAGGTGCTTAAGATAATTGTAAGTGAGCGGCCACAAATTATGCTCGAAATGTATAATGAGTGCCTAAGAGAAGGGATATTCCCTGGGGTCTGGAAAATACAGCAGCTGGTATTGATTGGAAAGGGTAAAGGTGATCCCGGGTCTGCTTCCTCATACCATCCACTCTGCATGCTGGACACTGCGGGCGAACTCCTCGAAAAGCTCATTAGACCACGCCTACTACAGGCAATAACGGAATCTGGTGGACTTTCCGGTAGGCAATACGGTTTTCGATGGGGTAGGTCCACAGTAGATGCTATTGCTGACGTACTCAAGAGTGTAGAGATAGCGCAGAGAGGAAACCACTACTCCAGACGAATCGTCCTCTTGGCGACTCTTGACGTAAAAAATGCGTTTAACAGCGCGAGATGGGCCGATATAATCGATGCATTGGAGAGCCGCTTTCGAGTCCCACAATACTTGATGAGAATGATACGTAGCTAACTCGATAGTCGTATTCTGGTTTACGAAACAGAAAATTTCACACAAAAATCCTTCTTAACAACTTTTATTTTTGCAAATGATACAACTACGGACCGCATCTTCAAAACACAATCAAATCTTTTGTGTGACAAATACAATTTTGTAGCGATTATTGTGTTTAATAAGTCCCATTTCACACATAGCAACTTTTGTTGCTGAAAAAAATTTCTCTGTGTGGACATAAAGGCAACTTTAAAAGAGAATTGACAAGAATTGTCGCAACAAAAGTTGCTCTGTGTGAAATGGGACTAAGTAAAAACGAATAAGAATACACAAAAAATCAAGGAGTTGCCATACTATATAAACATTGAATTTTTATTTGGGGAAAAATGTGTGAGAGTATTAACTGCGTCTCGGAAGAACCACGGTACTTTTTTTTAATCAAATATTATCAAAAAAAGTACAATTATATCAACTTTTCCATCCTTAATCACAGTATGAATTTACAGTTTCGTTATAGTTTCTAATAACAATGTCATTTTTAAATTTGCTACTAACGATATTGTTACATTCAATCGAATCAACAAAAATTCTTTCAGCAAAATTGCAAGTTTTGCTAACAGGTCTCGTTATCATATTGAGGGTATTGTGACAATTATAATTTTGAACCATTGATAATATGTAGTTCAACATAATGAGTATTTTAAAATATATCAATGTTAAAATCTCCAACTATAATAATAGGGGTTTGACCATAATCGTTTAAAATTTCATCAAAATAATTTATAATATCACTTATATTACATTTTTGTTATCTATAATAAGAAGTAATTCTTAGTGGCCTGTTATTTAATTTAAAGCTACTCAAAGTAACAACTACAATTTCAAGAAAATTGTTACTTCTACAAATATAACAGAAAAATTTAAGTTTTGATTTATATTATATATTTTTTTAAAATTATGATGCTCAAGATCAAAATTAAATGTTACTAACGAATAGTAAACACTAACACGACCGAAGGGAAACCAAGTGGGAAAATGTGCAGCCGACAAAATGCCAAAAAGCTGAAGACGAGCCGAGTGAAACCGAACAGCCCCGAGCAGTTGGATGACGAAAATTCGTCATCAAAAGGATTGGAGTGTGACAAGCCTCACCGGCTTGTCAGAAACGACGACACGAGAAGTAACGAGGGCGAACGAACCACCAACTATTTCAATTTGTAAATACACGAAAAATGTTTTTGTATACGAGTATTTTATTCGATCTCTCTGCTTTAATTATACATTTTTTTAAATTTTAGATTTATATATAATGATATACCACCATAACCAGGAATTTTTTAAATTTGAGTAAATTACATTTAAAATTGCAAAGATAAGTAATAAAATTTAAAAAATTCTTTAAAATATTTATTTTGAATCATAAAAATTAATATTTTTTGCATTTAATATAACAATAATTAAATTAAATAAAATATTCTTGTGGGTAATAACGCATGTAATTTATGCTACTCGGGTTGATTAAAATAATGTCTATGAAGCTCTGCAAGTAGAAGCCACAGGGAGCAAAATCGGGAGAATAAAATGGGTGGTCAAGCAATTCGTATTTCAATTCTTTGATTTTTGCCATTGTTAAAACACTTTTGTGTGCTAGTGCGTTGTCTTGATGAACATTTTTTTTTTTGTGTTGTAAACCAGGTAGTTTTTTAGAAGATCGAAATAAAATTTAACATGTGTTTAAATGAAAGAGATAAGTTTCCAATACACTATGCTTTTTATATCGCCATTTCTGAGGTTAGCGGGTTCGGGTTCCATGGAATTGGTTCTAGTGGAACATGCTGTAGAATTGATGTGGTTGGAACCGATTGTAAATAAAAAAATTCTTGGAAAATGTTAGAAAACGAAGAAGGAAAGGAATTGAACAAAAATAACAAAAAGTCTACATATCACATAATATCTTTGTATATAAAAAAACGTAAATCATTACACTTGTAACATTAAAGTTCCTTTTTGGTGGTGGGAACTTTATTGCCATGCAATAGTTTCCTATTGCAATCGATTCGCCATGTAATTAAAATAATTATAAGCGATGTGTTTATAAAAATTAATCACAATAATTTAAGTATTAAAAAATTACATGTTTTTTTTTGATAATAACTTCTATAAAACCAAAAGGGGCGGTATATCAGAGAGTGCCTGATTTTCATGTTAGCTATATAAGGAAAATAATTTTTAATAAAAAGGAGGATTTTGATAATCAAAATCCTTTACATATCCTATACACATATTTATATACGCTTTTAATTATTCCAATCTTTTGGCCAACTCAAAGCAGTGTCATATCAGTCTTGTTGAAACCACATGTCAGCCAAGTCCAGCTTTTCCATTTGGGAGAAAAAAGTTTGTAATCATTTGAAAAATTACGGTCCAATGATGCCACCGGCCTGTTATCCACACCAAACAGTGCATTTTTCGGGATGCATTGCAGAGAACTGCAAAATCAACTTTTTTCTTGATTTAATCATACACAAAAGTTCTTGTTCACATTTAATAATACAACAAAATTCACTGTAGAATAAAATCAGCATCATGTTACTGAACGCGTAATTCGGATCAGTTTGAATCATATGTCGATTATGTTTACTGCAATTTTAATCACTCAACAAAAAGTCAGCGTTGAATAAATCAGAAAAAACAACAAACAACGCGTATGAGTGTATTCATAATTAAAACAAAGTAGAAACACATTTCATAAATGATATTATTTACATTAGGGTGGGACTTAAATCCGCTTTTTTAGAATTTTTATTAGTAATTAAAATATTCTTCTTTGTGAAATATAAATATTTTTTTGGAAAAAAAATTTAGGTCGATATCTCAGGCTTGCCTAATCCGGAAAAATTTAAATATTGTCTAAATTTTTTTTAATCTATTTTGATTGGAAAATTAGCCATACTTAACTTTAACCGGATTGGGCGAGCCTGAGATGTCGACCTAAATTAAAAAAAAAAATTTCACAAAGAACAATATTTTTGGTGTTCCTAATAAAAATTCAAAAAAAACGTATTTTAGACCCACCCTAATATACATATAACATTTATGAAATGTGTTTATACAAAACCACCCCCTTTTTATAAACAAGAAACTATTTTGTTTTAATTACGATTACACTCATACACGTTGTTTGTTGTTCTTTCTGATTTATTCTACATCGAAATAATTATTGTTGGCTCGAATAAACAGAATAAAATCAATGGTTTGACAACGACCGATGATTATAAATCAGTGACAAAACAATTTGCACGTCGTTTGATTGATTTAAAATCATCAAAAAATATGTGTGTTGGAGTATATTCAGCGTTTGAACGCAAACACATATTTATTCTTGTGTTGATTGCGTATGAACGTTTTGCAATCAGCAAATGCAGTTCTCTGATGCATTGGCAGTTCTTGCAATGCTTCTGGCTGATCTTCACACTAAATTCGGCAATTCTGTTTGTTGACGTGCCCATTGATCCAAAAATGAGCTTTGTCGCTGAAGACAATTTGTCGATAGAAACGCATTTCTCACACAGCACGAATTTTGATATTGAAATTCAATAATCTGCAAGCGTTGTTCGTTTGTAAGTGGATTCATGGTTAAATTATAGACCAAACTGAACATGTTTGACGGTAACTTGTTACACGAAAACAGCTAAGCTGACAAAAATAGTGTTGCCAAAAAGAAAGTTGCTAAAAAATCGCCCGGTATAATTATAAAAAATAAAATGAAAATAAATACAAAAAATAAAAAGGATCTAATCCTTAAGTCCCTTTTACCCCAAGTTAAGAAAATTAGGAAGTTTTACTAAATGTAACAATTTTTTCTTAGTACTATTTACAGCAAAGTTAGTGTATAATAGGGAAACTTGGAAAAACTTTATTTAAAAAAGTTCAATAATAAAAATTATTGATTTAAAATTCAACACGTTTTAAATAATTTTGTATTTTAAATACAACGGAATCCCTATTTATGCCCTCCTGAAGGGCATTTACTAAAAATTTTCATTGTATTGAAGTTTTTTCTTCTTTTTGAAGAAATTTTCTATTTTTACGGGAAAAATAAATTTCGGCAAAAAAATTGCTCCAGACAATAATTTTAAGTAAATGCCTATAAAGAAGAGTTTAAATAGGTTTTCGGTTGTCCTTGAAAGTAAATTTATTTTTTTATCAAAAAAATACAAAAGTACTGTTTTTTTTTTGAACAATGCTATAGTGACTTTGCAAAAACTTGTTTTAGAGCATATTCAAAATTGCAAAACTGTTTAAAAATTTAATTTTTTCTATCTTTTTTCAAAATTTTTGGCCCATAGCTGCCAAACTTTGGGAAAATCAGTTAAGTAATCTTCAGAAAAAATATTCCTTGTAATACAATTCATAATTCTTTTGCGCCGTTCTTTTTGGGTCTATGACCACATACTGTCGTTAATCTGACTAGACAACAAGACATTGTTTTGAGTGAATAACAATTGAATTGTAAAAAAATAAACTCTTTAATATGGAAAATAGCAAGTGCCCAAAAATTAATAAATTTTGTTACGTTTGTTTTCATATAGTGCCCAAAGTTGGAAAAAAACGAAAAAATTTGTTAACTCCGGAATTAAGCTTTGCTGCATATACGCAATATTTCGATGAAGTGGATACAAGTGGTGAAGATTTCATGCCTAATACAGTGTGCAGTAATTGCTATAGCACTATTTTGAATTGGTTTCATCGACGAAAAGGACACTTGCCTTTTGCTAAGCCGGTAATCTGGGTAAAAGACCCAAACGGTCATAATAAAACCAACTGCTACACATGCATTAATTATGATGTTGGAAGAAATAAGAGGAAGTTGAAGAGAAAAGCATATATTGCAACTTTGACTGCCTCACTTCCAGTGCCACGCGCTGATGGTGTTGAACCACATACACCGAGTCCTGACACTATGTCCGCATGGGCACTCGAAAGTGTTTTCTCCTTGCCATCCAATTTGCAATATCCCGATTATACGCCCAATTTAGAAGATAATGAACCAAAACCGCTAACAAAACGAAATGGATTACATTGTGGCTAAGTTGGAATTATCGCAATGGAATTCTAAATTTTTGACCTCATTTTAAAAGCGCAGAAAACTCACACAGCCACGCATACCGGAAACGCCAAGCGTTGACGATAAAAAGACGTTCACTCACTGCAACGACATCAAAGGTTTAGTAAATAAATTGGGAATAGAATATAACGCTGGCGACTATTCATTAACGGCTCAGTTTCAAGTTTGTAGGTTGTACTGTTGCACGAAACAACAAAAAAATCTGTCAATTCCATTCCAAGGAATCTTATGAAAAATTGGACAATATATTGGAGAAAATCAAATATTATGAACATAAATGGAAGATATGCTGTGACCAGAAAGTTGTGGACATATGGCAAGGTATTATTTCAAAAGGCGGTTTTCCGACATTCTTTTGCTTCCGTTGTGATTGAGATTCGCGAGAAAAAAAAACTCTCGAAAACAAAAAACGGTTAAAATTGGTTAATGAACCTTTAACAAAGAATATCGTTGATATATTGCTGCCGCCGCTGCATATAAAATTGGGAATTGCTAAGAAATTGATTGAAATGGCCGTCAAAGAGAATAAGGAAGTTTGAAAAACATATTTTCAAAACTCAGCAATGACAAAATAAAAAAAGGTATTGTTGCATGTATTAATATTTTCATACCAATGCTTGTTCACTTCGCTCTATTCGTATTGCTATCAATTTTTCAAAAATGATTTTTTACTTTCAACAGGTTTTCGAAAGATTCACGAACGTGCTGACAAACAACCATCGGAGTGCCTGGAATGCACTAAAAGCTGTACTCGAGGGCGTTGTAGGAAAAAATTGGCTTGCAGAAGTTTGTTGGTGGAGTAATAAGGTATCCCAATATGAAGATGCAGGCAACAAAGTCGCGGAGGATGATAGATTTGAAGGGCACACAGAAAGAGATATGCCATTGAATGTGCTATCAAGACGAGATGATGATGATTCATCAAAAAAAACCAAGAGCATCAACTTCACAGGCTTCATCGATAGCATCAACTTCAATGGATATAGAATAATTCATATTTTGTTGCCTTTTGCTATATTTTTCTTACATTTCTTAAATTTTCGATGCAAAATACAGCTGGAAAATTAAAAAAGACATATTTGTGAATGGTTTACGAGATATGAGTTTAAAATTTTAGTTTTCGTGCGAAAAACTGAAAAAAAACTTTCCAGTGTTATAATGTTCTAAAGAATTATGAATTATTGGGAATATATTTTCTAAAGATAACTTTACTGAATTTCACACAGTTTGGCATATATGGGCCAAAAATTGTGAAAAAAGATACAAACAATTTTAGACATTTTAGCAATTTTAAGGAACTTAATGCACTTTTTTCTCCTAGTCTATATCTACAATTATGCCGAGAACAGGAAAACAAAATTACGATTGGTTTCCGAGATATGGCCGCGAGAATAATTGCATGTTCTTCGGAAAAATAAAGTTTTAGACAAAATATACATGAGGCCATAAAATTCAAACGGCAACGAAACAAGCAAAACCCAAATAGGGTTTTAATAGTTTCGATAAGTATTTCCAACAATTCCATAAGAGAGGGAGTTTGCACTCGATTACTTCAAAAATGTTGCACAGTGTTATTTAAGTCGCTGCCAAAACCACTTTCTGAAACTATGTACCAGCGCTTTGCCGTTCGTATTATTCTGGCAAAGAGTTTTTTCACGTGAAATCAAAACAACTTACTATGCTAAGATTAATTTAAAAATGTTTACGTAAATTTTACATTTATTTTTATGTTATTTCAAACGTTTACAAGTTTAATTTTTTTCACAAGTTTTATAAGCTAAACCGGCACCAAAACCAGTTCCCATTATAATGGGCCACGTTTTTTGCTTAAAAAATAATAGATCCAAAACCAAACCACCAGCTGAAAATACAGGAAGAAAAATACAGAATTAGTAAAATGTTTTCCAAAAAATAAGTGTTTCAAAAAATATAATAGCAAAAGTATATATGAAAATTTACACTGAGGGAAAAAGGGCGCTATGATTTATCAATTTTCAGATTAGGTGATTAAATACGAAACATATCTTTAGTTTAAAAAGACCTGCATATACTATTTCGTATACAACACATCTATGAGTCCCAGCAAAACTTTGGTAATAAGTGCGATATACTCATGCATTACATTGTAATGGTAGCTCGTTAGCTTTTGTATTATTTGCAAGCATAAGGTAATGAGTTACCGATCATTGATAACGTATTGCATGATTTATAAACGTAAAGTAATAATCTAAATATTTTTCAAAATCTATTTTTAGACTCATTACTTTTTGTTTTTGGTAAGCAAAATTGTAATGTATGTACATTTTGACTTCACGAACGAAAACATGTGGGTAAAGTTCTCGGCTGGCATCCAGAGTTCCCAGGTTCGATTCCCATCATGACCACATTGTATTTAATAACGTTTGAAATATATGTAATAACAAGTAAAGGAAAATTTTATCTAATCACATGATGATGAATCTTATTGTATATATGTGTATACATATGTAAATATATTATATTAAAATTTATAATTAATTTAATTAACTATATATATTATATTAAATATATTATATTAAATATATAGTTATAAATTGTTTATACAATATCACATAAAAATCCTTCTTAACAACTTTTATTTTTGCAAATGATACAACTACGGACCGCATCTTCAAAACACAATCAAATGTTTTGTGTGAAAAATACAATTTTGTAGCGATTATTGTGTTTAATAAGTCCCATTTCCCACATAGCAACTTTTGTTGCTATGTGGACATAAAGGCAACATTAAAAGAGAATTGACAAAAGTTGCTCTGTGTGAAATGGGACTAAGTAAAAACGAATAAGAATACACAAAAAATCAAGGAGTTGCCATACTATATAAACATTGAATATTAAAGGGGAAAAGTTGAAATAAGTGAATATCAAAATTTTTATTTGGGGAAAAATGTGTGAGAGTATTAACTGTGCCTCGGAAGAACCACGGTAATTTTTTTAATCAAATATTATAAAAAAAAGTACAATTATATCAACTTTTCCATCCTTGATCACAGTATGAATTTACAGTTTCGTTATAGTTTCTAATAACAATATCATTTTTAAATTTGCTACTAACGATATTGTTACATTCAATCGAATCCACAAAAATTCTTTCAGCAAAATTGCAAGTTTTGCTAACAGGTCTCGTTATTATATTGTGGGTATTGTGACAATTATAATTTTGAACCATTGATAATATGTAGTTCAACATAATGAGTATTTTGAAATATATCAATGTTAGAATCTCCAACTATAATAATAGGGGTTTGACCATAATCGTTTAAAATTTCCTCAAAATAATTTATAATATCACTTATATTACATTTTTGTTATCTATAATAAGAAGTAATTGTTAGTGGCCTGTTATTTAATTTAAATCTACTCAAAGTAACAACTACAATTTCAACAAAATTGTTACTTCTACAAATATAACAGAAAAATTTAAGTTTTGATCTATATTATATATTTTTTTAAAATTATCATGCTCAAGATCAAAATTAAATGTTACTAACGAATAGTAAACACTAACACGACCGAAGGGAAACCAAGTGGGAAAATGTGCAGCCGACAAAATGCCAAAAAGCTGAAGACGAGCCGAGTGGAACCGAACAGCCCCGAGCAGTTGGATGACGAAAATTCGTCATCAAAAGGATTGGAGTGCGACAAGCCGGTGAATAAGACGGAAACGACGACACGAGAAGTAACGAGGGCGAACGAACCACCAACTATTTCAATTTGTAAATAAACGAAAAATGTTTTTGTATGTAAATTCTGTATACGAGTATATTATTCGATCTCTCTGCTTTAATTATACATTTTTTAAAATTTTTGATTTATATATAATGATATACCACCATAGCCAGGAATTTTTTAAATTTGAGTGAATTACATTTAAAATTGCAAAGATAAGTAATAAAATTTAAAAAATTCTTTAAAATATTTATTTTGAATCATAAAAATTAATATTTTTTGCATTTAATATAACAATAATTAAATTAAATAAAATATTCTTGTGGGTAATAACGCATGTAATTTATGCTACTCGGGTTGATTAAAATAATTTCTATGAAGCTCTGCAAGTAGAAGCCACAGGGAGCAAAATCGGGAGAATAAAATGGGTGGTCAAGCAATTCGTACTTCAATTCTTTGATTTTTGCCATTGTTAAAACACTTTTGTGTGCTAGTGCGTTGTCTTGATGAACATTTTTTTTTTTTGTGTTGTAAACCAGGTAGTTTTTTAGAAGATCGAAATGAAATTTATCATGTGCTTTTTATATCGCCATTTCTGAGGTTAGCGGGTTCGGGTTCCATGGAATTGGTTCTAGTGGAACATGCTGTAGAATTGATGTGGTTGGAACCGATTGTAAATAAAAAAATTCTTGGAAAATGTTAGAAAACGAAGAAGGAAAGGAATTGAACAAAAATAACAAAAAGTCTACATATCACATAATATCTTTGTATATAAAAAAACGTAAATCATTACACTTGTAACATTAAAGTTCCTTTTTGGTGGTGGAACTTTATTGCCATGCAATAGTTTCCTATTGCAATCGATTCGCCATGTAATTAAAATAATTATAAGCGATGTGTTTATAAAAATTAATCACAATAATTTAAGTATTAAAAAACAAGTAAGAGCGGCTAAATTCGGCTATGCCGAATCTTATATACCCTTCACCATGGTTGGGAAAAAACTGAAGTTTATATATGGACATATATGAAATGGACAGATTTATATACGGACGCCTTTAAGAGGAAATTAACCATTTAGTTTGGAGATAAAACTTGGACTCGGGAAGATTTATGGTTCCAGAAAATATGTATTTTAAAAAAATGTATGTTTTGGGCATAACTTTTTTGTATCTGAACCGATATTTCCGAGTTTTTCAGCAAATATGTTATACTAAAGATTTTCGATCTTTTGCTATATAAGACGTATCCATAGGTCATAATACAGCTCTAGAATAGTGTTTGTTGTTTGTGTATAAAAGGTTAAGAGGTGAAAGAAAAGAATTTCAACAAATCGTTAAAAGAAATCACTAGAACTGCATGTGTTTTATTTCTACAAAATAGTTTGATTTAGCTGGCAAATTTGCATTTAGGATTTTATTTCGATTTTTTAATAGAAATATTTGTAATTTCTTTAGCTTAATTTTAAAAATTTGAAGGAAAATAGTTTATAATTTTTTTTATAAATTATTATAAGTTATGACCTAAAATAGTTGCACTCAAAGGTAAATTATGTATAAAATTTTCTTAATATGTGAGAAATAAAATGGTTTAAAAATCTTTTTATAAATTCTTTTAAATCGGAGCAAATAATAGAAATAAAACCGTTTGTATTTTGTTTGTATCAGAGGGTTTTTATACAAATTTTGATGTTTTTAGCCTATTTATGGATTATTTAATTATTAATATAAAATTTTATTTAAATTAATTATTAAATGTAAAAAAAAACAAAAAATAAACAAAAAAAAATCTTAACGAACCCGCGACCCTTCCACCTGTGGTGAAAGGTATAAAAACGTTTGTATTTTGTTTGTATCAGAGGGTTTTTATAAAAATGTTGATGTTTTTAGCCTATTTATGGATTATTTAATTATTAATATAAAATTTTATATAAATTAATTATTAAATGTTAAAAAAAACCAAAAATAAGTAAAAAAAAAAAAAGTCTTAAGAAAATAATAAAAAAAAAAGGTACAAAAAAAAAGTGAATTGACCTGACCGAGATTTGAACCTCGAACCCCGCGGCCTTAGAGAAAAAAAAAGTATTTGTGACACAGCGTCTAGACAACTGAGCTATTGAAGCTCACACAAAATCATCGTCAATAGAGGTACATATATAAAAGTCTTCGTTCATTAGAGATTTGTTTAGTTTTTATTTAAATGACAAATCTTTATATGTGTGTTGTTTGTGTATAAAAGGTGGAGATGAAAGAAAAGAATTTTAATTATTAATTAAAATTTTATATAAATTAATTATTAAATGTTAAAAAAAAATTAGCAAAAAAAAAGTCTTAAGAAAATAATAAAAAAAAAATGTACAAAAAAAAGTGAATTGACCTCACCGAGATTTGAACCTCGAACCCCACGGCCTTAGAGAAAAAAAAAGTATTTGTGACACAGCGTCTAGACAACTGAGCTATTGAAGCTCACACAAAGTCATCGTCAATAGAATAACATATATAAAAGTCTATGTTAATTAGAGATTTGTTTGGTTTTTATTTAAATGACAAATCTTTGTATGTGTGTTGTTTGTGTATAAAAGGTGGAGATGAAAGAAAAGAATTCTAACACATGGGTGTGTTGTTATGCTCAAAATTCTACATACATATTAAACAAAGGGATTTTACTGGAAAAATTAGAGGTAGTCCTGGTTTTTTGCTAATATCTCAGCCATTTATTAACCGATCTGTCTGATTTTTAATAGCAAACAGAAAAGGATCACATGTAACAGAAATAAAAAAGAATCAAGTCCTCATCACGTCTGGGTTCTTCGGAAAACCCATTTCAACACACAGACGGACAGACGGACATCGTTAAATCAACTTCGCTCTTCATAAGGACCCAGAATATATATACTTTATAGGGTCTAAGATCAATATTGTAGAAATTACAAACGGAATGACAAACTTATATATACCCTTCCACCTATGGTGAAGGGTATAATTACATGTTTTTTTGATAATAACTTCTATAAAACCAAAAGGGGCGGTATATCAGAGAGTGCCTGATTTTCATGTTAGCTATATTTTTTAATACTTAAATTATTGTGATTAATTTTTATTAATTTAGATACACATATATATATACGCTTTTAATTATTCCAATCTTTTGGCCAACTCAAAGCAGTGTCATATCAGTCTTGTTGAAACCACATGTCAGCCAAGTCCAGCTTTTCCATTTTGGAGAAAAAAGTTTGTAATCATTTGAAAAATTACGGTCCAATGATGCCACCGGCCCGTTATCCACACCAAACAGTGCATTTTTCGGGATGCATTGCAGAGAACTGCAAAATCAACTTTTTTCTTGATTTAATCATACACAAAAATTCTTGTTCACATTTAATAATTCAACAAAATTCACTGTAGAATAAAATCAGCATCATGTTACTGAACGCGTAATTCGGATCAGTTTGAATCATATGTCGATTATGTTTACTGCAAATTTAATCACTCAACAAAAAGTCAGCGTTGAATAAATCAGAAAAAACAACAAACAACGCGTATGAGTGTATTCATAACACAGTGCAGCATTTTTAAGGTCATCGTGTGGTTCCTCCTTCATACCCGTTTTTTTTTTTAAGTATATATCGAAACTAAAAAAAACCTGCAAAGGACTTGGCCAGATTACATCGAATTTTTTTTTTATGGACACCCTAAGTTTTTGTACCCAAACACGATTTTTTTAAAAAAGGAAAATTTTTATGGAATCCATATATCATAAACCGTTCGGAATTTTGTTTTTATGTCTTTGGCAAAGTTGTAGATCCAAACCAAAGCAAAAAAATTCTCATATGGACCGACCCAAAAAAATTGCATCCACTGCATCAAAATTGCAAAAAATTGGGAAAAAATGCTATTTTTTCATGATAATATGGAAATATATATATAATAAATATAATAAATATATTCATTTTTTCAAAAACATATCAGCATTACAACAATAAAATGTTTAAATAGTAAATTTGAAAACAAGTAACAACAAAAACGGCATTAACCTATATAGTCTTTCTTTGTCGAAACGACAAACATTGGCTATGCAAAATAAGTGTGAGCAAAAATATGTACTTTCTAGGGTTAAGGAATGTTCGTATTAAGATGACATGTACTAGAGAGTTGTTTATATTGTTGTTAGATATAATTTAGCTGAAGAAAGATTTCTTAAATTCCCAGTATTTAAGCCATTTCAGGACAAAATCATGAAAAAATCATAAAAAATAGCATTTTTTCCCAATTTTTTGCAATTTTGATGCAGTGGATGCAATTTTTTTGGGTCGGTCCATGTGAGAATTTTTTTGCTTTGGTTTGGATCTACAACTTTGCCAAAGACATAAAAACAAAATTCCGAACGGTTTATGATATATGGATTCCATAAAAATTTTCCTTTTTTAAAAAAATCATTTTTGGGTGCAAAAACTTAGGGTGTCCATAAAAAAAATTTCGATGTAATCTGGCCAAGTCCGTTGCGGATTTTTTTTAGTTTCGATATACACTTCAAAAAAAACCGGGTACGAAAGAGGAACCAATTTATGTGTTGCACTGTGTAATTAAAAGAAAGTAGAAACACATTTCATAAATGATATTGTTTACATTAGGGTGGGACTTAAATCCGCTTTTTTAGAATTTTTATTAGTAATAAAAATATTCTTCTTTGTGATATATAAATATTTTTTTGGAAAAAAAATTTAGGTCGATATCTCAGGCTTGCCTAATCCGGAAAAATTTAAATATTGTCTAAATTTTTTTTAATCTATTTTGATTGGAAAATTAGGCAATACTTAACTTTAACCAGATTGGGCGAGCCTGAGATGTCGACCTAAATTAAAAAAAAAAAAAATTCACAAAGAACAATATTTTTGGTATTTCTAATAAAAATTCTAAAAAAACGTATTTTAGACCCAGCCTAATATACATATAACATTTATGAAATGTGTTTATACAAAACCACCCCCTTTTTATAAACAAGAAACTATTTTGTTTTAATTATGATTACACTCATACACGTTGTTTGTTGTTTTTTCTGATTTATTCTACATCAAAATAATTATTGTTGGCTCGAATGAACAGAATAAAATCAATGGTTTAACAACGACAGATGATTATAAATCAGTGACAAAACAATTTGCACGTCGTTTGATTGATTTAAAATCATCAAAAAATATGTGTGTTGGAGTATATTCAGCGTTTGAACGCAAACACATATTTATTCTTGTGTTGATTGCGTATGAACGTTTTGCAATCAGCAAATGCAGTTCTCTGATGCATTGGCAGTTCTTGCAATGCTTCTGGCTGATCTTCACACTAAATTCGGCAATTCTGTTTGTTGACGTGCCCATTGATCCAAAAATGAGCTTTGTCGCTGAAGACAATTTGTCGATAGAAACGCATTTCTCACACAGCACGAATTTTGATATTGAAATTCAATAATCTGAAAGCGTTGTTCATTTGTAAGTGGATTCATGGTTAAATTATAGACCAAACTGAACATGTTTGACGGTAACTTGTTACACGAAAACAGCTAAGCTGGCAAAAATAGTGTTGCCAAAAAGAAAGTTGCTAAAAAATCGCCCGGTATAATTATAATAAAATAAAATTAAAATAAATACAAAAAATAAAAAGGATCTAATCCTTAAGTCCCTTTTACCCCAAGTTAAGAAATTTAGGAAGTTTTACTAAATGTAACAATTTTTTCTTAGTAATATTTACATAGGGAAACTTGGAAAAACTTTATTTAAAAAAGTTCAATAATAAAAATTATTGATTTAAAATTCAACACGTTTTAAATCATTTTGTATTTTAAATACAACGGAATCCCTATTTATGCTCTCCTGAAGGGCATTTACTAAAAATTATCATTGTATTGAAGTTTTTTCTTCTTTTTGAAGAAATTTTCTATTTTTACGGGAAAAATAAATTTCGGCAAAAAAATTGCTTCAGACAATAATTTTATGTAAATGCCTATAAAGAAGAGTTTAAATAGGTTTCCGGTTGTCCTTGAAAGTAAATGTATTTTTTTATCAAAAAAATACAAAAGTACTTTTTTTTTTTTAACAATGCTATAGTTTTAGAGCATATTCAAAACATTTACCATCGAGTGCCTCAAAATTGCAAAACTGTTTAAAAATTTAATTTTTTCTATCTTTTTCACAATTTTTGGCCCATAGCTGCCAAACTTTGGGAAAATCAGTTAAGTAATCTTCAGAAAAAATATTCCTTGTAGTACAATTCATAATTCTTTTGCGCCGTTCTTTTTGGGTCTATGACCACATACTGTCGTTAATCTGACTAGACAATAAGACATTGTTTTGAGTGAATAACAATTGAATTGTAAAAAAAATAAACTCTTTAATATAGGAAATTTTGTTACGTTTGTTTTCATATAGTGCCCAAAGTTGGAAAAAAGCGAAAAAATTTGTTAACTCCGGAATTAAGCTTTGCTGCATATACGCAATATTTCGATGAAGTGGATACAAGTGGTGAAGATTTCATGCCTAATACAGTGTGCAGTAATTGCTATAGCACTATTTTGAATTGGTTTCATCGACGAAAAGGACACTTGCCTTTTGCTAAGCCGGTAATCTGGGTAAAAGACCCAAACGGTCATAATAAAACCAACTGCTATACATGCATTAATTATGATGTTGGAAGAAATAAGAGGAAATTGAAGAGAAAAGCATATATTGCAACTTTGTCTGCCTCACTTTCAGTGCCACGCGCTGATGGTGTCGAACCACATACACCGAGTCCTGACACTATGTCCGCATGGGCACTCGAGTGTTTTCTCCTTGCCATCCAATTTGCAATATCCCGATTATACGCCCAATTTAGAAGATAATGAACCAAAACCGCTAACAAAACGAAATGGATTACATTGTGGCTAAGTTGGAATTATCGCAACGGAATTCTAAATTTTTGACCTCATTTTAAAAGCGCAGAAAACTCACACAGCCACGCATACCGGAAACGCCAAGCGTTGACGATAAAAAGATGTTCACTTACTGCAATGACATCAAAGGTTTAGTGAATAAATTGGGAATAGAATATAACGGTTTGTAGGTTGTGCTGTTGCACGAAACAACAAAAAAGAATCTTATGATAAATTGGACAATATATTGGAGAAAATCAAATATTATGAACATAAATGGAAGATATGCTGTGACCTGAAAGTTGTGGACATATTGCAAGGTATTATTTCAAAAGGCGGTTTTCCGACATTCTTTTGCTTCCGTGTGACTGAGATTCGCGAGAAAAAAAAACTCTCGAAAACAAAAAACGGTTAAAATTGGTTAATGAACCTTTAACACAGAATATCGTTGATATATTGCTGCCGCCGCTGCATATAAAATTGGGAATTGCTAAGAAATTTATTGAAATGGCCGTCAAAGAGAATAAATAAGTTTGAAAAACATATTTTCAAAACTCAGCAATGACAAAATAAAAAAAAAGGTATTGTTGCCTATATTAATATTTTCATATCAATGCTTGTTCACTTCGCTCTATTCGTATTGCTATCAATTTTTCAAAAATGATTTTTTACTTTCAACAGGTTTTCTAATGGGCCAGATATAAAAAATTAATGAAAAGCGAAAGATTCACGAACGTGCTGACAAACAACCACCGGAGTGCCTGGAATGCACTAAAAGCTGTACTCGAGGGCGTTGTAGGAAAGAATCGTGTACAGCCAGACGAAGCAAACAAATTGGTTTGCAGAAGTTTGTTGGTGGAGTAATAAGGTATCCCAATATGAAGATGCAGGCAACGAACTCGCGGAGGACGATAGATTTGAAGGGCACACCGAAAGAGATATGCCATTGAATGTGCTATCAAGACGAGATGATGATGATTCAGATTATGGACCTGAACCACCAACGAAAAAACCAAGAGCATCAACTTCACAGGCTTCATCGATAGCATCAACTTCAATGGATATAGAATAATTCATATTTTGTTGCCTTTTGCTATATTTTTCTTACATTTCTTAAATTTTCGATGCAAAATACAGCTGGAAAATTGAAAAAGACATATTTGTGAATGGTTTACGAGATATGAGTTTATAATTTTAGTTTTCGTGTGAAAAACTAAAAAAAAAATTTCCAGTGTTATAATGTTCTAAAGAATTATGAATTATTGGGAATATATTTTCTAAAGATAACTTTACTGAATTTCACACAGTTTGGCATATATGGGCCAAAAATTGTGAAAAAAGATACAAACAATTTTAGACATTTTAGCAATTTTAAGGAACTTAATGCACTTTTTTCTCCTAGTCTATATCTACAATTATGCCGAGAACAGGAAAACAAAATTACGATTGGTTTCCGAGACATGGCCGCGAGAATAATTGCATGTTCTTCGGAAAAATAAAGTTTTAGCCAAAATATACATGAGGCCATAAAATTCAAACGGCAACGAAACAAGCAAAACCCAAATAGGGTTTTAATAGTTTCGATAAGTATTTCCAGAAATTCCATACGAGAGGGAGTTTGCACTCGATTAATTCAAAAATGTTGCACAGTGTTATTTAAGTCGCTGCCAAAACCACTTTCTGAAACTATGTACCAGCGCTTTGCCGTTCATATTATTCTGGCAAAGAGTTTTTTCACGTGAAATCAAAACAACTTACTATGCTAAGATTAATTTAAAAATGTTAACGTAAATTTTACATTTATTTTTATGTTATTTCAAACGTTTACAAGTAGAATTTTTTTTTTCACAAGTTTTATAAGCTAAACCGGCACCAAAACCAGTTCCCATTATAATGGGCCACGTTTTTCGCTTAAAAAATAATAGAGATAAAACAGATCCAAGAACCAAACCACCAGCTGAAAATACAGGAAGAAAAATACAGAATTAGTAAAATGTTTTCCAAAAAATAAGTGATTTCAAAAAACTAACAATAAGGGGAGGTTATAATAGCAAAAGTAGATATGAAAATTTACACTGAGGGAGAAAGGGCGCTATGATTTATCAATTTTCAGATTAGGTGATTAAATACGAAAACATATCTTCAGTTTAAAAAGGCCTGCATATACTATTTCGTATACAACACATCTATGAGTCCCAGCAAAACTTTGGTAATAATGCGATATACTCATGCATTACATTGTAATGGTAGCTCGTTAGCTTTTGTATTATTTGCAAGCATAAAGTAATGAGTTACCGATCATTGATAACGTATTGCATGATTTATAAACGTAAAGTAATAATCTAAATATTTTTCAAAATCTATTTTTAGACTCATTACTTTTTGTTTTTGGTAAGCAAAATTGTAATGTATGTACATTTTGACTTCACGAACGAAAACATGTGGGTAAAGTTCTTGGCTGGCATCCAGAGTTCCCAGGTTCGATTCCCATCATGACCAGATTATATTTCATAACGTTTGATATATATGTAATAATAAGTAAAGGAAAATTTTATCTAATCACATGATGATGAATCTTATTGTATATATGTGTATACATATGTAAATATATTATATTAAAATGTATAATTAATTTAATTAATAAAATATATTATATTAAATATATAGTTATAAATTGTTTATACAATATCACATAAAAATCCTTCTTAACAACTTTTATTTTTGCAAATGATACAACTACGGACCGCATCTTCAAAACACAATCAAATGTTTTGTGTGAAAAATACAATTTTGTAGCGATTATTGTGTTTAATAAGTCCCATTTCCCACATAGCAACTTTTGTTGCTGAAAAAAATTTCTCTGTGTGGACATAAAGGCAACTTTAAAAGAGAATTGACAAGAATTGCCGCAACAAAAGTTGCTCTGTGTGAAATGGGACTAAGTATAAACGAATAAGAATACACAAAAAATCAAGGAGTTGCCATACTATATAAACATTGAATATTAAAGGGGAAAAGTTGAAATAAGTGAATATCAAAATTTTTATTTGGGGAAAAATGTGTGAGAGTATTAACTGTGCCTCGGAAGAACAACGGTACTTTTTTTAATCAAATATTATAAAAAAAAGTACAATTATATCAACTTTTCCATTCTTGATCACAGTATGAATTTACAGTTTCGTTATAGTTTCTAATAACAATATCATTTTTAAATTTGCTACTAACGATATTGTTACATTCAATCGAATCCACAAAAATTCTTTTAGCAAAATTGCAAGTTTTGCTAACAGGTCTCGTTATCATATTGTGGGTATTGTGACAATTATAATTTTGAGCCATTGATAATATGTAGTTCAACATAATGAGTATTTTGAAATATATCAATGTTAGAATCTCCAACTATAATAATAGGGGTTTGACCATAATCGTTTAAAATTTCATCAAAATAATTTATAATATCACTTATATTACATTTTTGTTATCTATAATAAGAAGTAATTCTTAGTGGCCTGTTATTTAATTTAAAGCTACTCAAAGTAACAACTACAATTTCAACAAAATTGTTACTTCTACAAATATAACAGAAAAATTTAAGTTTTGATTTATATTATATATTTTTTTAAAATTATCATGCTCAAGATCAAAATTAAATGTTACTAACGAATAGTAAACACTAACACGACCGAAGGGAAACCAAGTGGGAAAATGAGCAGCTGACAAAATGCCAAAAAGTTGAAGACGAGCCGAGTGGAACCGAACAGCCCCGAGCAGTTGGATGACGAAAATTCGTCATCAAAAGGATTGGAGTGCGACAAGCCGGTGAATAAGACGGAAACGACGACACGAGAAGTAACGAGGGCGAACGAACCACCAACTATTTCAATTTGTAAATAAACGAAAAATATTTTTGTATGTAAATTCTGTATACCAGTATATTATTCGATCTCTCTGCTTTAATTATACATTTTTTAAAATTTTTGATTTATATATAATGATATACCACCATAACCAGGAATTTTTTAAATTTGAGTGAATTACATTTAAAATTGCAAAGATAAGTAATAAAATTTAAAAAATTCTTTAAAATATTTATTTTGAATCATAAAAATTAATATTTTTTGCATTTAATATAACAATAATTAAATTAAATAAAATATTCTTGTGGGTAATAACGCATGTAATTCATGCTACTCGGGTTGATTAAAATAATGTCTATGAAGCTCTGCAAGTAGAAGCCCCAGGGAGCAAAATCGGGAGAATAAAATGGGTCGTCAAGCAATTCGTACTTCAATTCTTTGATTTTTGCCATTGTTAAAACACTTTTGTGTGCTAGTGCGTTGTCTTGATGAACATTTTTTTTTTTTTGTGTTGTAAACCAGGTAGTTTTTTAGAAGATCGAAATGAAATTTATCATTTTAAATGAAAGAGATAAGTTTCCAATACACTATGCTGTTTATATCGCCATTTCTGAGGTTAGCGGGTTCGGGTTCCATGGAATTGGTTCTAGTGGAACATGCTGTAGAATTGATGTGGTTGGAACCGATTGTAAATAAAAAAATTTTTAGAAAATGTTAGAAAACGAAGAAGGAAAGGAATTGAACAAAAATAACAAAAAGTCTACATATCACATAATATCTTTGTATATAAAAGAACGTAAATCATTACACTTGTAACATTAAAGTTCCTTTTTGGTGGTGGGAACTTTATTGCCATGCAATAGTTTCCTATTGCAATCGATTCGCCATGTAATTAAAATAATTATAAGCGATGTGTTTATAAAAATTAATCACAATAATTTAAGTATTAAAAAATTACATGTTTTTTTGATAATAACTTCTATAAAACCAAAAGGGGCGGTATATCAGAGAGTGCCTGATTTTCATGTTAGCTATATAAGGTAAATAATTTTTAATAAAAAGGAGGATTTCGATAATCAAAATCCTTGAAAATCGACCGAAAAATAACAAAGTTATAAGCAATTGAGTGAATAAATCCAAATCTCATATTTTAAGAATAATTTATTTTTTTCGACAATATATTGGGTTTAAACTCTTGCAATACATTCTTGACATTTTTGTGTGTTAGAAATAGTTGTGGCCCTTGCTTT
Source organism: Eustalomyia histrio (assembly GCA_949748255.1). Classification (NCBI taxonomy): domain Eukaryota; kingdom Metazoa; phylum Arthropoda; class Insecta; order Diptera; family Anthomyiidae; genus Eustalomyia; species Eustalomyia histrio. The sequence goes on from OX456523.1 coordinate 151,745,166, forward strand.
GTCTCCGGTTGCTTTTGGGATCCGTTACTCTAGTGAGAAACCATACATAGTTTCCCAACATTGCTTCATCCCAAAATCATTGATAGCGCCGCTCAATGGTCTTAATTTGTTGGTGAAATCTCTCGCCGTGTTCGTCACTTACGTCACCAAGATTGTCCGGAAAGAAATTCAAATGCGAATGCAAGAAATGGATTTTTAGAGACATATTTACACCTGTAAAAAATAAATAAAATGGTAAAAACAATACAATAGAAAACAACCAGAAATGAAATAAAATAATGGCATTCCTTACCCATCTTTTTGTAGTTCTTCAGCAAATCGGTAATAATTCCCTCGTAGTTAGGGCTTTTATTGTTCCCAAAAAAATTGGTAACAACCTGTTGAAATGAATTCCAGGCCTCGTTTTCAACGGGTGTTAAATATTTTGGAAAATCTTTGCTTTTTATCAATTTCTTTATGTGTGGACCATCGAAGACGCCTTCCTTGATTTTTGCTACAGAAAGCTGCGGGAAAAGGGTTTTCAAATAGGAAAATACTTGGCCTTCCTTGTTTAAGGCCTTCACAAAATTTTTAATGAGGCCAAGTTTAATGTGCAACGCTGGAAGGATTATATTTTCTTTTTTGACAAGAGGCCCGTATTTAATATTGTCTTTGCCCACTGTGACGTTCTCCCTTTCTGGCCACTGTTTCCTTCTATAATGATGTTCACGAGCACGACTATCCCAGAGGCAAAGAAAGCAGCAATATTTTGTATATCCACCCTGCATTCCACACAACATGCCGTCGACTTTGAGATCGGAACATATTTTCCAGTTGTGATGCTCATATTTAATGTATTTTAGCAAACTGGCCATTGTGGCGTATGATTCTTTAGTGTTGACGGCATGAGCGATGGGGATAGAAGGTTTTACATTTCCAATATGCAGTAGGACTGCTTTCAAACTCTCCTTACTACCATCAATGAACAAGCGCCACTTATTTGGATCATAAAGCTCTCCGAGTTGCTCAAACAATGCAGGAATATCGTTGCAGTAGCATATGTCGTTTTCCTTCTTAAAATGTTGTGCGTAAGGTTTATCACGGTTTCTGTAAAATGTTCCATTTACTCCCAGAGCCAAACAGTTCCGTTGCTTCAGGCGAGATGCAAGTAACTCTGCTTTTTCCTTTGACAGCTCGAGATCTCTCACCAAATCATTCAATTCAGGCTGCGTAAACTTTTGCAATTGCGACTCCTGTTGAAATTCATTATCACTGCTTGTGTCTGTCTCTTGTGATGATTCGAAAGGTTCAATCATTGAACCGGGGCACTTAGGAATAGGATATTCACTTTAATGTGGAACTGGAAGCGAAACAGATGCTACTGTCGGATAAATCGATTTGGCACTCTTCCCAAAACCAGTGGATTTGCTTAGGCAAAAGTAACAATCAACCGAATGGCAGAGCGGCTCTCTCCATATCATCGGTACACCGAATTTCATGTATCGTCTAATTTGTAATAAAAATTCACTTTATTATTAATTCTATTGTATATATAAATTTAATCTTACTGTGATGAACCAGAAGCCCACGCGGCAAGAGTTATGTGGAACGATAAACAAACATTATTTGGTGTCCATTGCTCATGAAAAGTTGCAGGTGCTATTCCAAAATATTGCAGATAATTCTGTTGTAACGAATCGGTGAATCTACGTATATTTGGTTGGGGGACAAAATTGCCACACACGTAACAGAAATTATTTGAATTGTTTACGCACTCAAATTCTCGTTTTCTTTTATACATTTTGATGAACACAATGAAATATAATTTCAATCAAATTTGTGAGAATAATATACAAACAACCGACACTACGTTTTATAGAAGCTGTCAAAATAAAATGTCAACGTTAGAAGCTGTCAAAACAAAATGTCAGGGTTAGAATCTGTCGAAACAAAATATCAGGGATCTAAGGGAACAGTTTCGTAGGGTTTATCTATACTGAGCAGTAGATTGGTGATTGAACATATTGGGTTGTCGAAAAAAATAAATTATTCTTAAAATATGAGATTTGGATTTATTCACTCAATTGCTTATAACTTTGTTATTGTTCGGTCGATTTTCTTCTGGTTTGTCTTAGTTCTTACGTAAAAGTATCAGGTTTACGCACATGATGAGAAACCAGACGTTTTTTTAACGATTTGTAATTTTCCGTCGGAAAAGTGTTACTGTAAAATATGATTTTTTTGAAAATGTGCCCTAATGTTATCGATATATTTTGAACGGCTTTACCGATCAAAGATCCGGTTATACATATTTGTTCGACCCAGTCGGACATTTCTAGCTCGAGATATGTTCTGTCAAGTGAAAAAAGGTCGAAAAATTAAAAAAATACAATATCTCAAAAACTGTTCCATAAAAAAAAATTTAACCCTGATTTTCGAATTCAGCGGGAGAAAATACATAAGGAAAATCACCTCTGATCAAAAGTACATTTACGGTGTAAACTAGTGTTATTGATTTAAAATTTAACACGTTTTAAATCATTTTGTATTTTAAATACAACGGAATCCCTATTTATGCCCTCTTGAAGGGCATTTACTAAAAATTATCATTGTATTGAAGTTTTTTCTTCTTTTTGAAGAAATTTTCTATTTTTACGGGAAAAATAAATTTCGGCAAAAAAATTCCTCCCTACAATAATTTTAAGTAAATGCCTATAAAGAAGAGTTTAAATAGGTTTCTGGTTGTCCTTGAAAGTAAATGTATTTTTTTATCAAAAAAATACAAAAGTACAGTTTTTTTTTTTTTGAACAATGCTATAGTGACTTTGCAAAAACTTGTTTTAGAGCATATTCAAAACATTTACCATCGAGTGCCTCAAAATTGCAAAACTGTTTAAAAATTTAATTTTTTCTATCTTTTTTCACAATTTTTGGCCCATAGCTGCCAAACTTTGCGAAAATCAGTTAAGTAATCTTCAGAAAAAATATTCCTTGTAATTCAATTCATAATTCTTTTGCGCCGTTCTTTTTGGGTCTATGACCACATACTGTCGTTAATCTGACTAGACAATAAGACATTGTTTTGAGTGAATAACAATTGAATTGTAAAAAAATAAACTCTTTAATATGGAAAATAGCAAGTGCCCAAAAATTAATAAATTTTGTTACGTTTGCTTTCATATAGTGCCCAAAGTTGGAAAGAAGCGAAAAAATTTGTTAACTCCGGAATTAAGCTTTGCTGCATATACGCAATATTTCGATGAAGTGGATACAAGTGGTGAAGATTTCATGCCTAATACAGTGTGCAGTAATTGCTATAGCACTATTTTGAATTGGTTTCATCGACGAAAAGGACACTTGCCTTTTGCTAAGCCGGTAATCTGGGTAAAAGACCCAAACTATCATAATAAAACCAACTGCTACACATGCATTAATTATGATGTTGGAAGAAATAAGAGGAAGTTGAAGAGAAAAGCATATATTGCAACTTTGACTGCCTCACTTCCAGTGCCACGCGCTGATGGTGTCGAACCACATACACCGAGTCCTGACACTATGTCCGCATGGGCACTTGAAAGTGTTTTCTCCTTGCCATCCAATTTGCAATATCCCGATTATACGCCCAATTTAGAAGATAATGAACCAAAACCGCTAACAAAACGAAATGGATTACATTGTGGCTAAGTTGGAATTATCGCAACGGAATTCTAAATTTTTGACCTCATTTTAAAAGCGCAGAAAACTCACACAGCCACGCATACCGGAAACGCCAAGCGTTGACGATAAAAAGACGTTCACTTACTGCAATGACATCAAAGGTTTAGTGAATAAATTGGGAATAGAATATAACGCTGGCGACTATTCATTAACGGTTTGTAGGTTGTGCTGTTGCACGAAACAACAAAAAAACTGTCAATTCCATTCCAAGGAATCTTATGAAAAATTGGACAATATATTGGAGAAAATCAAATATTATGAACATAAATGGAAGATATGCTGTGACCTGAAAGTTGTGGACATATTGCAAGGTATTATTTCAAAAGGCGGTTTTTCGACATTCTTTTGCTTCCGTTGTGATTGAGATTCGCGAGAAAAAAAAACTCTCGAAAACAAAAAACGGTTAAAATTGGTTAATGAACCTTTAACAAAGAATATCGTTGATATATTGCTGCCGCCGCTGCATATAAAATTGGGAATTGCTAAGAAATTGATTGAAATGGCCGTCAAAGAGAATAAGGAAGTTTGAAAAACATATTTTCAAAACTCAGCAATGACAAAATAAAAAAAGGTATTGTTGCATGTATTAATATTTTCATACCAATGCTTGTTCACTTCGCTCTATTCGTATTGCTATCAATTTTTCAAAAATGATTTTTTACTTTCAACAGGTTTTCTAATGGGCCAGATATAAAAAATTAATGAAAAGCGAAAGATTCACGAACGTGCTGACAAACAACCACCGGAGTGCCTGGAATGCACTAAAAGCTGTACTCGAGGGCGTTGTAGGAAAAAAATGGCTTGCAGAAGTTTGTTGGTGGAGTAATAAGGTATCCCAATATGAAGATGCAGGCAACAAAGTCGCGGAGGACGATAGATTTGAAGGGCACACCGAAAGAGATATGCCATTGAATGTGCTATCAAGACGAGATGATGATGATTCAGATTATGGACCTGAACCACCAACGAAAAAACCAAGAGCATCAATTTCACAGGCTTCATCGATAGCATCAACTTCAATGGATATAGAATAATTCATATTTTGTTGCCTTTTGCTATATTTTTCTTACATTTCTTAAATTTTCGATGCAAAATACAGCTGGAAAATTAAAAAATACATATTTGTGAATGGTTTACGAGATATGAGTTTAAAATTTTAGTTTTCGTGTGAAAAACTGAAAAAAACTTTCCAGTGTTATAATGTTCTAAAGAATTATGAATTATTGGGAATATATTTTCTAAAGATAACTTTACTGAATTTCACACAGTTTGGCATATATAGGCCAAAAATTGTGAAAAAAGATACAAACAATTTTAGACATTTTAGCAATTTTAAGGAACTTAATGCACTTTTTTCTCCTAGTCTATATCTACAATTATGCCGAGAACAGGAAAACAAAATTACGATTGGTTTCCGAGATATGGCCGCGAGAATAATTGCATGTTCTTCGGAAAAATAAAGTTTTAGCCAAAATATACATGAGGCCATAAAATTCAAACGGCAACGAAACAAGCAAAACCCAAATAGGGTTTTAATAGTTTCGATAAGTATTTCCAGAAATTCCATACGAGAGGGAGTTTGCACTCGATTACTTCAAAAATGTTGCACAGTGTTATTTAAGTCGCTGCCAAAACCACTTTCTGAAACTATGTACCAGCGCTTTGCCGTTCGTATTATTCTGGCAAAGAGTTTTTTCACGTGAAATCAAAATAACTTACTATGCTAAGATTAATTTAAAAATGTTTACGTAAATTTTACATTTATTTTTATGTTATTTCAAACGTTTACAAGTTTAATTTTTTTTCACAAATTTTATAAGCTAAACCGGCACCAAAACCAGTTCCCATTATAATGGGCCACGTTTTTCGCTTAAAAAATAATAGAGATAAAACAGATCCAAGAACCAAACCACCAGCTGAAAATACAGGAAGAAAAATACAGAATTAGTAAAATGTTTTCCAAAAAATAAGTGATTTCAAAAAACTAACAATAAGGGGAGGATATAATAGCAAAAGTAGATATGAAAATTTACACTGAGGAAGAAAGGGCGCTATGATTTATCAATTTTCAGATTAGGTGATTAAATACGAAAACATATCTTCAGTTTAAAAAGGCCTGCATATACTATTTCGTATACAACACATCTATGAGTCCCAGCAAAACTTTGGTAATAAGTGCGATATACTCATGCATTACATTGTAATGGTAGCTCGTTAGCTTTTGTATTATTTGCAAGCATAAAGTAATGAGTTACCGATCATTGATAACGTATTGCATGATTTATAAACGTAAAGTATTAATCTAAATATTTTTCAAAATCTATTTTAAGACTCATTACTTTTTGTTTTTGGTAAGCAAAATTGTAATGTATGTACATTTTGACTTCACGAACGAAAACATGTGGGTAAAGTTCTCGGCTGGCATCCAGAGTTCCCAGGTTCGATTCCCATCATGACCACATTATATTTAATAACGTTTGAAATATATGTAATAATAAGTAAAGGAAAATTTTATCTAATCACATGATGATGAATCTTATTGTATATATGTGTATATATATGTAAATATATTATATTAAAATTTATAATTAATTTAATTAATTAAATATATTATATTAAATATATAGTTATAAATTGTTTATACAATATCACATAAAAATCCTTCTTAACAACTTTTATTTTTGCAAATGATACAACTACGGACCGCATCTTCAAAACACAATCAAATATTTTGTGTGAAAAATACAATTTTGTAGCGATTATTGTGTTTAATAAGTCCCATTTCCCACATAGCAACTTTTGTTGCTGAAAAAAATTCTCTGTGTGGACATAAAGGCAACATTAAAAGAGAATTGACAAGAATTGCCGCAACAAAAGTTGCTCTGTGTGAAATGGGACTAAGTAAAAACGAATAAGAATACACAAAAAATCAAGGAGTTGCCATACTATATAAACATTGAATATTAAAGGGGAAAAGTTGAAATAAGTGAATATCAAAATTTTTATTTGGGGAAAAATGTGTGAGAGTATTAACTGTGCCTCGGAAGAACAACGGTACTTTTTTTAATCAAATATTATAAAAAAAGTACAATTATATCAACTTTTCCATCCTTGATCACAGTATGAATTTACAGTTTCGTTATAGTTTCTAATAACAATATCATTTTTAAATTTGCTACTAACGATATTGTTACATTCAATCGAATCCACAAAAATTCTTTCAGCAAAATTGCAAGTTTTGCTAACAGGTCTCGTTATCATATTGTGGGTATTGTGACAATTATAATTTTGAGCCATTGATAATATGTAGTTCAACATAATGAGTATTTTGAAATATATCAATGTTAGAATCTCCAACTATAATAATAGGGGTTTGACCATAATCGTTTAAAATTTCATCAAAATAATTTATAATATCACTTATATTACATTTTTGTTATCTATAATAAGAAGTAATTCTTAGTGGCCTGTTATTTAATTTAAAGCTACTCAAAGTAACAACTACAATTTCAACAAAATTGTTACTTCTACAAATATAACAGAAAAATTTAAGTTTTGATTTATATTATATATTTTTTTAAAATTATCATGCTCAAGATCAAAATTAAATGTTACTAACGAATAGTAAACACTAACATGACCGAAGGGAAACCAAGTGGGAAAATGTGCAGCCGACAAAATGCCAAAAAGCTGAAGACGAGCCGAGTGGAACCGAACAGCCCCGAGCAGTTGGATGACGAAAATTCGTCATCAAAAGGATTGGAGTGCGACAAGCCGGTGAATAAGACGGAAACGACGACACGAGAAGTAACGAGGGCGAACGAACCACCAACTATTTCAATTTGTAAATAAACGAAAAATATTTTTGTATGTAAATTCTGTATACCAGTATATTATTCGATCTCTCTGCTTTAATTATACATTTTTTAAAATTTTTGATTTATATATAATGATATACCACCATAACCAGGAATTTTTTAAATTTGAGTGAATTACATTTAAAATTGCAAAGATAAGTAATAAAATTTAAAAAATTCTTTAAAATATTTATTTTGAATAATAAAAATTAATATTTTTTGCATTTAATATAACAATAATTAAATTAAATAAAATATTCTTGTGGGTAATAACGCATGTAATTCATGCTACTCGGGTTGATTAAAATAATTTCTATGAAGCTCTGCAAGTAGAAGCCACAGGGAGCAAAATCGGGAGAATAAAATGGGTGGTCAAGCAATTCGTACTTCAATTCTTTGATTTTTGCCATTGTTAAAACACATTTGTGTGCTAGTGCGTTGTCTTGATGAACATTTTTTTTTTTTGTGTTGTAAACCAGGTAGTTTTTTAGAAGATCAAAATGAAATTTATCATGTGTTTAAATGAAAGAGATAAGTTTCCAATACACTATGCTGTTTATATGGCCATTTCTGAGGTTAGCGGGTTCGGGTTCCATGGAATTGGTTCTAGTGGAACATGCTGTAGAATTGATGTGGTTGGAACCGATTGTAAATAAAAAAATTCTTGGAAAATGTTAGAAAACGAAGAAGGAAAGGAATTGAACAAAAATAACAAAAAGTCTACATATCACATAATATCTTTGTATATAAAAAAACGTAAATCATTACACTTGTAACATTAAAGTTCTTTTTTGGTGGTGGAACTTTATTGCCATGCAATAGTTTCCTATTGCAATCGATTCGCCATGTAATTAAAATAATTATAAGCGATGTGTTTATAAAAATTAATCACAATAATTTAAGTATTAAAAAATTACATGTTTTTTTGATAATCAAGGATTTTGATTATCAAAATCCTCCTTTTTATTAAAAATTATTTTCCTTATATAGCTAACATGAAAATCAGGTACTCTCTGATATACCGCCCCTTTTGGTTTTATAGAAGTTATTATCAAAAAAAAAAACATGTAATTTTTTAATACTTAAATTATTGTGATTAATTTTTATTAATTTAGATACACATATATATATACGCGTTTAATTATTCCAATCTTTTGGCCAACTCAAAGCAGTGTCATATCAGTCTTGTTGAAACCACATGTCAGCCAAGTCCAGCTTTTCCATTTTGGACAAAAAAGTTTGTAATCATTTGAAAAAGTACGGTCCAATGATGCCACCGGCCCGTTATCCACACCAAACAGTGCATTTTTCGGGATGCATTGCAGAGAACTGCAAAATCAACTTTTTTTCTTGATTTAATCATACACAAAAATTCTTGTTCACATTTAATAATTCAACAAAATTCACTGTAGAATAAAATCAGCATCATGTTACTGAACGCGTAATTCGGATCAGTTTGAATCATATGTCGATTATGTTTACTGCAAATCAGAAAAACAACAAACAACGCGTATGAGTGTATTCATAATTAAAACAAAGTAGAAACACATTTCATAAATGATATTGTTTACATTAGGGTGGGACTTAAATCCGCTTTTTTAGAATTTTTATTAGTAATAAAAATATTCTTCTTTGTGAAATATAAATATTTTTTTTGAAAAAAAACTTAGGTCGATATCTCAGGCTTGCCTAATCCGGAAAAATTTAAATATTGTCTAATTTTTTTTTAATCTATTTTGATTGGAAAATTAGGCAATACTTAACCGAATTGGGCGAGCCTGAGATGTCGACCTAAATTAAAAAAAAAAAAATTTCACAAAGAACAATATTTTTGGTATTCCTAATAAAAATTCTAAAAAAAACGTATTTTAGACCCACCCTAATATACATATAACATTTTTGAAATGTGTTTATACAAAACCACCCCCTTTTTATAAACAAGAAACTATTTTGTTTTAATTACGATTACACTCATACACGTTGTTTGTTATTTTTTCTGATTTATTCTACATCAAAATAATTATTGTTGGCTCGAATGAACAGAATAAAATCAATGGTTTAACAACGACCGATGATTATAAATCAGTGACAAAACAATTTGCACATCGATTGATTGATTTAAAATCATCAACAAATATGTGTGTTGGAGTATATTCAGCGTTTGAACGCAAACACATATTTGTTCTTGTGTTGATTGCGTATGAACGTTTTGCAATCAGCAAATGCAGTTCTCTGATTCATTGGCAGTTCTTGCAATGCTTCTGGCTGATCTTCACACTAAATTCGGCAATTCTGTTTGTTGACGTGCCCATTGATCCAAAAACGAGCTTTGTCGCTGAAGACAATTTGTCGATAGAAACGCATTTCTCACACAGCACGAATTTTGATATTGAAATTCAATAATCTGCAAGCGTTGTTCGTTTGTAAGTGGATTCATGGTTAAATTATAGACCAAACTGAACATGTTTGACGGTAACTTGTTACACGAAAACAGCTAAGCTGGCAAAAATAGTGTTGCCAAAAAGAAAGTTGCTAAAAAATCGCCCGGTATAATTATAAAAAATAAAATGAAAATAAATACAAAAAATAAAAACGATCTAATCCTTAAGTCCCTTTTACCGCAAGTTAAGAAAATTAGGAAGTTTTACTAAATGTAACAATTTTTTCTTAGTAATATTTACATAGGGAAACTTGGAAAAACTTTATTTAAAAAAGTTCAATAATAAAAATTATTGATTTAAAATTCAACACGTTTTAAATCATTTTGTATTTTAAATACAACGGAATCCCTATTTATGCCCTCCTGAAGGGCATTTACTAAAAATTATCATTGTATTGAAGTTTTTTCTTCTTTTTGGAGAAATTTTCGATTTTTACGGGAAAAATAAATTTCGGCAAAAAAATTTTTCCAGACAATAATTTTAAGTAAATGCCTATAAAGAAGAGTTTAAATAGGTTTCCGGTTGTCCTTGAAAGTAAATGTATTTTTTTTATCAAAAAAATACAAAAGTACTGTTTTTTTTTTTTGAACAATGCTATAGTGACTTTGCAAAAACTTGTTTTAGAGCATATTCAAAACATTTACCATCGAGTGCCTCAAAATTGCAAAACTGTTTAAAAATTTAATTTTTTCTATCTTTTTTCACAATTTTTGGCCCATAGCTGCCAAACTTTGGGAAAATCAGTTAAGTAATCTTCAGAAAAAATATTCCTTGTAATCCAATTCATAATTCTTTTGCGCCGTTCTTTTTGGGTCTATGACCACATATTGTCGTTAATCTGACTAGACAATAAGACATTGTTTTGAGTGAATAACAATTGAATTGTAAAAAATAAACTCTTTAATATGGAAAATAGCAAGTGCCCAAAAATTAATAAATTTTGTTACGTTTGCTTTCATATAGTGCCCAAAGTTGGAAAGAAGCGAAAAAATTTGTTAACTCCGGAATTAAGCTTTGCTGCATATACGCAATATTTCGATGAAGTGGATACAAGTGGTGAAGATTTCATGCCTAATACAGTGTGCAGTAATTGCTATAGCACTATTTTGAATTGGTTTCATCGACGAAAAGGACACTTGCCTTTTGCTAAGCCGGTAATCTGGGTAAAAGACCCAAACGGTCATAATAAAACCAACTGCTACACATGCATTAATTATGATGTTGGAAGAAATAAGAGGAAGTTGAAGAGAAAAGCATATATTGCAACTTTGACTGCCTCACTTCCAGTGCCACGCGCTGATGGTGTCGAACCACATACACCGAGTCCTGCCACTATGTCCGCATGGGCACTTGAAAGTGTTTTCTCCTTGCCATCCAATTTGCAATATCCCGATTATACGCCCAATTTAGAAGATAATGAACCAAAACCGCTAACAAAACGAAATGGATTACATTGTGGCTAAGTTGGAATTGTCGCAACGGAATTCTAAATTTTTGACCTCATTTTAAAAGCGCAGAAAACTCACACAGCCACGCATACCGGAAACGCCAAGCGTTGACGATAAAAAGACGTTCACTTACTGCAATGACATCAAAGGTTTAGTGAATAAATTGGGAATAGAATATAACGCTGGCGACTATTCATTAACGGTTTGTAGGTTGTGCTGTTGCACGAAACAACAAAAAAACTGTCAATTCCATTCCAAGGAATCTTATGAAAAATTGGACAATATATTGGAGAAAATCAAATATTATGAACATAAATGGAAGATATGCTGTGACCTGAAAGTTGTGGACATATTGCAAGGTATTATTTCAAAAGGCGGTTTTCCGACATTCTTTTGCTTCCGTTGTGATTGAGATTCGCGAGAAAAAAAAACTCTCGAAAACAAAAAACGGTTAAAATTGGTTAATGAACCTTTAACAAAGAATATCGTTGATATATTGCTGCCGCCGCTGCATATAAAATTGGGAATTGCTAAGAAATTGATTGAAATGGCCGTCAAAGAGAATAAGGAAGTTTGAAAAACATATTTTCAAAACTCAGCAATGACAAAATAAAAAAAGGTATTGTTGCATGTATTAATATTTTCATACCAATGCTTGTTCACTTCGCTCTATTCGTATTGCTATCAATTTTTCAAAAATGATTTTTTACTTTCAACAGGTTTTCTAATGGGCCAGATATAAAAAATTAATGAAAAGCGAAAGATTCACGAACGTGCTGACAAACAACCACCGGAGTGCCTGGAATGCACTAAAAGCTGTACTCGAGGGCGTTGTAGGAAAAAAATGGCTTGCAGAAGTTTGTTGGTGGAGTAATAAGGTATCCCAATATGAAGATGCAGGCAACAAAGTCGCGGAGGACGATAGATTTGAAGGGCACACCGAAAGAGATATGCCATTGAATGTGCTATCAAGACGAGATGATGATGATTCAGATTATGGACCTGAACCACCAACGAAAAAACCAAGAGCATCAATTTCACAGGCTTCATCGATAGCATCAACTTCAATGGATATAGAATAATTCATATTTTGTTGCCTTTTGCTATATTTTTCTTACATTTCTTAAATTTTCGATGCAAAATACAGCTGGAAAATTAAAAAATACATATTTGTGAATGGTTTACGAGATATGAGTTTAAAATTTTAGTTTTCGTGTGAAAAACTGAAAAAAACTTTCCAGTGTTATAATGTTCTAAAGAATTATAAATTATTGGGAATATATTTTCTAAAGATAACTTTACTGAATTTCACACAGTTTGGCATATATAGGCCAAAAATTGTGAAAAAAGATACAAACAATTTTAGACATTTTAGCAATTTTAAGGAACTTAATGCACTTTTTTCTCCTAGTCTATATCTACAATTATGCCGAGAACAGGAAAACAAAATTACGATTGGTTTCCGAGATATGGCCGCGAGAATAATTGCATGTTCTTCGGAAAAATAAAGTTTTAGCCAAAATATACATGAGGCCATAAAATTCAAACGGCAACGAAACAAGCAAAACCCAAATAGGGTTTTAATAGTTTCGATAAGTATTTCCAGAAATTCCATACGAGAGGGAGTTTGCACTCGATTACTTCAAAAATGTTGCACAGTGTTATTTAAGTCGCTGCCAAAACCACTTTCTGAAACTATGTACCAGCGCTTTGCCGTTCGTATTATTCTGGCAAAGAGTTTTTTCACGTGAAATCAAAATAACTTACTATGCTAAGATTAATTTAAAAATGTTTACGTAAATTTTACATTTATTTTTATGTTATTTCAAACGTTTACAAGTTTAATTTTTTTCACAAATTTTATAAGCTAAACCGGCACCAAAACCAGTTCCCATTATAATGGGCCACGTTTTTCGCTTAAAAAATAATAGAGATAAAACAGATCCAAGAACCAAACCACCAGCTGAAAATACAGGAAGAAAAATACAGAATTAGTAAAATGTTTTCCAAAAAATAAGTGATTTCAAAAAACTAACAATAAGGGGAGGTTATAATAGCAAAAGTAGATATGAAAATTTACACTGAGGAAGAAAGGGCGCTATGATTTATCAATTTTCAGATTAGGTGATTAAATACGAAAACATATCTCCAGTTTAAAAAGGCCTGCATATACTATTTCGTATACAACACATCTATGAGTCCCAGCAAAACTTTGGTAATAAGTGCGATATACTCATGCATTACATTGTAATGGTAGCTCGTTAGCTTTTGTATTATTTGCAAGCATAAAGTAATGAGTTACCGATCATTGATAACATATTGCATGATTTATAAACGTAAAGTAATAATCTAAATATTTTTCAAAATCTATTTTAAGACTCATTACTTTTTGTTTTTGGTAAGCAAAATTGTAATGTATGTACATTTTGACTTCACGAACGAAAACATGTGGGTAAAGTTCTCGGCTGGCATCCAGAGTTCCCAGGTTCGATTCCCATCATGACCACATTATATTTAATAACGTTTGAAATATATGTAATAATAAGTAAAGGAAAATTTTATCTAATCACATGATGATGAATCTTATTGTATATATGTGTATATATATGTAAATATATTATATTAAAATTTATAATTAATTTAATTAATTAAATATATTAAATATATAGTTATAAATTGTTTATACAATATCACATAAAAATCCTTCTTAACAACTTTTATTTTTGCAAATGATACAACTACGGACCGCATCTTCAAAACACAATCAAATATTTTGTGTGAAAAATACAATTTTGTAGCGATTATTGTGTTTAATAAGTCCCATTTCCCACATAGCAACTTTTGTTGCTGAAAAAAATTCTCTGTGTGGACATAAAGGCAACATTAAAAGAGAATTGACAAGAATTGCCGCAACAAAAGTTGCTCTGTGTGAAATGGGACTAAGTAAAAACGAATAAGAATACACAAAAAATCAAGGAGTTGCCATACTATATAAACATTGAATATTAAAGGGGAAAAGTTGAAATAAGTGAATATCAAAATTTTTATTTGGGGAAAAATGTGTGAGAGTATTAACTGTGCCTCGGAAGAACAACGGTACTTTTTTTAATCAAATATTATAAAAAAAGTACAATTATATCAACTTTTCCATCCTTGATCACAGTATGAATTCACAGTTTCGTTATAGTTTCTAATAACAATATCATTTTTAAATTTGCTACTAACGATATTGTTACATTCAATCGAATCCACAAAAATTCTTTCAGCAAAATTGCAAGTTTTGCTAACAGGTCTCGTTATCATATTGTGGGTATTGTGACAATTATAATTTTGAGCCATTGATAATATGTAGTTCAACATAATGAGTATTTTGAAATATATCAATGTTAGAATCTCCAACTATAATAATAGGGGTTTGACCATAATCGTTTAAAATTTCATCAAAATAATTTATAATATCACTTATATTAAATTTTTGTTATCTATAATAAGAAGTAATTCTTAGTGGCCTGTTATTTAATTTAAAGCTACTCAAAGTAACAACTACAATTTCAACAAAATTGTTACTTCTACAAATATAACAGAAAAATTTAAGTTTTGATTTATATTATATATTTTTTTAAAATTATCATGCTCAAGATCAAAATTAAATGTTACTAACGAATAGTAAACACTAACATGACCGAAGGGAAACCAAGTGGGAAAATGTGCAGCCGACAAAATGCCAAAAAGCTGAAGACGAGCCGAGTGGAACCGAACAGCCCCGAGCAGTTGGATGAAGAAAATTCGTCATCAAAAGGATTGGAGTGCGACAAGCCGGTGAATAAGACGGAAACGACGACACGAGAAGTAACGAGGGCGAACGAACCACCAACTATTTCAATTTGTAAATAAACGAAAAATATTTTTGTATGTAAATTCTGTATACCAGTATATTATTCGATCTCTCTGCTTTAATTATACATTTTTTAAAATTTTTGATTTATATATAATGATAT
Source organism: Eustalomyia histrio (assembly GCA_949748255.1). Taxonomy (NCBI): domain Eukaryota; kingdom Metazoa; phylum Arthropoda; class Insecta; order Diptera; family Anthomyiidae; genus Eustalomyia; species Eustalomyia histrio. The sequence continues at coordinate 151,760,606 of OX456523.1, forward strand.
ACCACCATAACCAGGAATTTTTTAAATTTGAGTGAATTACATTTAAAATTGCAAAGATAAGTAATAAAATTTAAAAAATTCTTTAAAATATTTATTTTGAATAATAAAAATTAATATTTTTTGCATTTAATATAACAATAATTAAATTAAATAAAATATTCTTGTGGGTAATAACGCATGTAATTCATGCTACTCGGGTTGATTAAAATAATTTCTATGAAGCTCTGCAAGTAGAAGCCACAGGGAGCAAAATCGGGAGAATAAAATGGGTGGTCAAGCAATTCGTACTTCAATTCTTTGATTTTTGCCATTGTTAAAACACATTTGTGTGCTAGTGCGTTGTCTTGATGAACATTTTTTTTTTGTGTTGTAAACCAGGTAGTTTTTTAGAAGATCGAAATGAAATTTATCATGTGTTTAAATGAAAGAGATAAGTTTCCAATACACTATGCTGTTTATATGGCCATTTCTGAGGTTAGCGGGTTCGGGTTCCATGGAATTGGTTCTAGTGGAACATGCTGTAGAATTGATGTGGTTGGAACCGATTGTAAATAAAAAAATTCTTGGAAAATGTTAGAAAACGAATAAGGAAAGGAATTGAACAAAAATAACAAAAAGTCTACATATCACATAATATCTTTGTATATAAAAAAACGTAAATCATTACACTTGTAACATTAAAGTTCTTTTTTGGTGGTGGAACTTTATTGCCATGCAATAGTTTCCTATTGCAATCGATTCGCCATGTAATTAAAATAATTATAAGCGATGTGTTTATAAAAATTAATCACAATAATTTAAGTATTAAAAAATTACATGTTTTTTTGATAATCAAGGATTTTGATTATCAAAATCCTCCTTTTTATTAAAAATTATTTTCCTTATATAGCTAACATGAAAATCAGGTACTCTCTGATATACCGCCCCTTTTGGTTTTATAGAAGTTATTATCAAAAAAAAAACATGTAATTTTTTAATACTTAAATTATTGTGATTAATTTTTATTAATTTAGATACACATATATATATACGCGTTTAATTATTCCAATCTTTTGGCCAACTCAAAGCAGTGTCATATCAGTCTTGTTGAAACCACATGTCAGCCAAGTCCAGCTTTTCCATTTTGGACAAAAAAGTTTGTAATCATTTGAAAAAGTACGGTCCAATGATGCCACCGGCCCGTTATCCACACCAAACAGTGCATTTTTCGGGATGCATTGCAGAGAACTGCAAAATCAACTTTTTTCTTGATTTAATCATACACAAAAATTCTTGTTCACATTTAATAATTCAACAAAATTCACTGTAGAATAAAATCAGCATCATGTTACTGAACGCGTAATTCGGATCAGTTTGAATCATATGTCGATTATGTTTACTGCAAATCAGAAAAACAACAAACAACGCGTATGAGTGTATTCATAATTAAAACAAAGTAGAAACACATTTCATAAATGATATTGTTTACATTAGGGTGGGACTTAAGTCCGCTTTTTTAGAATTTTTATTAGTAATAAAAATATTCTTCTTTGTGAAATATAAATATTTTTTTTGAAAAAAAACTTAGGTCGATATCTCAGGCTTGCCTAATCCGGAAAAATTTAAATATTGTCTAATTTTTTTTTAATCTATTTTGATTGGAAAATTAGGCAATACTTAACCGAATTGGGCGAGCCTGAGATGTCGACCTAAATTAAAAAAAAAAAATTTCACAAAGAACAATATTTTTGGTATTCCTAATAAAAATTCTAAAAAAAACGTATTTTAGACCCACCCTAATATACATATAACATTTTTGAAATGTGTTTATACAAAACCACCCCCTTTTTATAAACAAGAAACTATTTTGTTTTAATTACGATTACACTCATACACGTTGTTTGTTATTTTTTCTGATTTATTCTACATCAAAATAATTATTGTTGGCTCGAATGAACAGAATAAAATCAATGGTTTAACAACGACCGATGATTATAAATCAGTGACAAAACAATTTGCACATCGATTGATTGATTTAAAATCATCAACAAATATGTGTGTTGGAGTATATTCAGCGTTTGAACGCAAACACATATTTGTTCTTGTGTTGATTGCGTATGAACGTTTTGCAATCAGCAAATGCAGTTCTCTGATTCATTGGCAGTTCTTGCAATGCTTCTGGCTGATCTTCACACTAAATTCGGCAATTCTGTTTGTTGACGTGCCCATTGATCCAAAAACGAGCTTTGTCGCTGAAGACAATTTGTCGATAGAAACGCATTTCTCACACAGCACGAATTTTGATATTGAAATTCAATAATCTGCAAGCGTTGTTCGTTTGTAAGTGGATTCATGGTTAAATTATAGACCAAACTGAACATGTTTGACGGTAACTTGTTACACGAAAACAGCTAAGCTGGCAAAAATAGTGTTGCCAAAAAGAAAGTTGCTAAAAAATCGCCCGGTATAATTATAAAAAATAAAATGAAAATAAATACAAAAAATAAAAACGATCTAATCCTTAAGTCCCTTTTACCGCAAGTTAAGAAAATTAGGAAGTTTTACTAAATGTAACAATTTTTTCTTAGTAATATTTACATAGGGAAACTTGGAAAAACTTTATTTAAAAAAGTTCAATAATAAAAATTATTGATTTAAAATTCAACACGTTTTAAATCATTTTGTATTTTAAATACAACGGAATCCCTATTTATGCCCTCCTGAAGGGCATTTACTAAAAATTATCATTGTATTGAAGTTTTTTCTTCTTTTTGGAGAAATTTTCTATTTTTACGGGAAAAATAAATTTCGGCAAAAAAATTTTTCCAGACAATAATTTTAAGTAAATGCCTATAAAGAAGAGTTTAAATAGGTTTCCGGTTGTCCTTGAAAGTAAATGTATTTTTTTTATCAAAAAAATACAAAAGTACTGTTTTTTTTTTTTGAACAATGCTATAGTGACTTTGCAAAAACTTGTTTTAGAGCATATTCAAAACATTTACCATCGAGTGCCTCAAAATTGCAAAACTGTTTAAAAATTTAATTTTTTCTATCTTTTTTCACAATTTTTGGCCCATAGCTGCCAAACTTTGGGAAAATCAGTTAAGTAATCTTCAGAAAAAATATTCCTTGTAATCCAATTCATAATTCTTTTGCGCCGTTCTTTTTGGGTCTATGACCACATACTGTCGTTAATCTGACTAGACAATAAGACATTGTTTTGAGTGAATAACAATTGAATTGTAAAAAATAAACTCTTTAATATGGAAAATAGCAAGTGCCCAAAAATTAATAAATTTTGTTACGTTTGCTTTCATATAGTGCCCAAAGTTGGAAAGAAGCGAAAAAATTTGTTAACTCCGGAATTAAGCTTTGCTGCATATACGCAATATTTCGATGAAGTTGATACAAGTGGTGAAGATTTCATGCCTAATACAGTGTGCAGTAATTGCTATAGCACTATTTTGCATTGGTTTCATCGACGAAAAGGACACTTGTCTTTTGCTAAGCCGGTAATCTGGTTAAAAGACCCAAACGGTCATATTAAAACCAACTGCTACACATGCATTAATTATGATGTTGGAAGAAATAAGAGGAAGTTGAAGAGAAAAGCATATATGGCAACTTTGACTGCCTCACTTCCAGTGTCACGCGCTGATGGTGTCGAACCACATACACCGAGTCCTGACACTATGTCCGCATGGGCACTCGAAAGTGTTTTCTCCTTGCCATCCAATTTGCAATATCCCGATTATACGCCCAATTTAGAAGATAATAAACCAAAACCGCTAACAAACCCCATTTCGTTTTGTTAGCGGTTTTGGTTCATTATTACATTGTGGCTAAGTTGGAATTATCGCAACGGAATTCTAAATTTTTGACCTCATTTTAAAAGCGCAGAAAACTCACACAGCCACGCATACCGGAAATGCCAAGCGTTGACGATAAAAAGACGTTCACTTACTGCAATGACATCAAAGGTTTAGTGAATAAATTGGGAATAGAATATAACGCTGGCGACTATTCATTAACGGTTTGTAGGTTGTGCTGTTGCACGAAACAACAAAAAAAACTCTCAATTCCATTCCAAGGAATCTTATGAAAAATTGGACAATATATTGGAGAAAATCAAATATTATGGACATAAATGGAAGATATGCTGTGACCTGAAAGTTGTGGACATATTGCAAGGTATTATTTCAAAAGGCGGTTTTCCGACATTCTTTTGCTTCCGTTGTGATTGAGATTCGCGAGAAAAAAAAACTCTCGAAAACAAAAAACGGTTAAAATTGGTTAATGAACCTTTAACAAAGAATATCGTTGATATATTGCTGCCGCCTCTGCATATAAAATTGGGAATTGCTAAGAAATTGATTGAAATGGCCGTCAAAGAGAATAAGGAAGTTTGAAAAACATATTTTCAAAACTCAGCAATGACAAAATAAAAAAAAGGTATTGTTGCCTATATTAATATTTTCATACCAATGCTTGTTCACTTCGCTCTATTCGTATTGCTATCAATTTTTCAAAAATGATTTTTTACTTTCAACAGGTTTTCTAATGGGCCAGATATAAAAAAATTAATGAAAAGCGAAAGATTCACGAACGTGCTGACAAACAACCACCGGAGTGCCTGGAATGCACAAAAAGCAGTACTCGAGGGCGTTGTAGGAAAGAATCGTGTACGGTCAGACGAAGCAAACAAATTGGCTTGCAGAAGTTTGTTGGTGGAGTAATAAGGTATCCCAATATGAAGATGCAGGCAACAAAGTCGCGGAGGACGATAGATTTGAAGGGCAAACCGAAAGAGATATGCCATTGAATGTGCTATCAAGACGAGATGATGATGATTCAGATTATGGACCTGAACCACCAACGATAAAACCAAGAGCATCAACTTCACAGGCTTCATCGATAGCATCAACTTCAATGGATATAGAATAATTCTTATTTTGTTGCCTTTTGCTATATTTTTCTTACATTTCTTAAATTTTCGATGCAAAATACAGCTGGAAAATTAAAAAAGACATATTTGTGAATGGTTTACGAGATATGAGTTTAAAATTTTAGTTTTCGTGTGAAAAACTGAAAAAAACTTTCCAGTGTTATAATGTTCTAAAGAATTATGAATTATTGGGAATATATTTTCTAAAGATAACTTTACTGAATTTCACACAGTTTGGCATATATGGGCCAAAAATTGTGAAAAAAGATACAAACAATTTTAGACATTTTAGCAATTTTAAGGAACTTAATGCACTTTTGTCTCCTAGTCTATATCTACAATTATGCCAAGAACAGGAAAACAAAATTACGATTGGTTTCCGAGATATGGCCGCGAGAATAATTGCATGTTCTTCGGAAAAATAAAGTTTTAGCCAAAATATACATGAGGCCATAAAATTCAAACGGCAACGAAACAAGCAAAACCCAAATAGGGTTTTAATAGTTTCGATAAGTATTTCCAACAATTCCATAAGAGAGGGAGTTTGCACTCGATTACTTCAAAAATGTTGCACAGTGTTATTTAAGTCGCTGCCAAAACCACTTTCTGAAACTATGTACCAGCGCTTTGCCGTTCGTATTATTCTGGCAAAGAGTTTTTTCACGTGAAATCAAAACAACTTACTATGCTAAGATTAATTTAAAAATGTTTACGTAAATTTTACATTTATTTTTATGTTATTTCAAACGTTTACAAGTTTAATTTTTTTTCACAAGTTTTATAAGCTAAACCGGCACCAAAACCAGTTCCCATTATAATGGGCCACGTTTTTCGCTTAAAAAATAATAGAGATAAAACAGATCCAAGAACCAAACCACCAGCTGAAAATACAGGAAGAAAAATACAGAATTAGTAAAATGGTTTCCAAAAAATAAGTGATTTCAAAAAACTAACAATAAGGGCAGGTTATAATAGCAAAAGTAGATATGAAAATTTACACTGAGGGAAAAAGGGCGCTATGATTTATCAATTTTCAGATTAGGTGATTAAATACAGTGCACGATGGGGCAAAAGGTTCAGTACTATCCAGCATACGTACGTACAGTACACATATGGAAATTTGGATTTTTTTATTAAAAATTTTAAATGATAACAAATGTACATGATTTTAAGTTAAAATTGTATGCCTTATCTATTGGCGCATCTTAAATTCTGTGAAAATTCCACTAAATTAGTCAAAACTTTGTTAAATTAAGCTTTTTTTAATTAGGCCTAGGGAAAATACAATTTTTTTTTAAAGAGATAAATGCAGGATGTTAGCTAAATTTAAAAACCTGCTTTAATATATTCAATCTTATCCCCAATGTGTTAAAATGTGGGTACTTTCATGTATATTTTATCGCGAATAAAGACGGTATACCGTTAGCTGAAATACAAAATGTTGACTATTTAAATATATGTCGTGAGTTAAAATGCAAAACTACGTACCTTTACATTTTTATAGGTTTACAGGAAAAGCAAAAAACGTTAAATGAAAATATTTAAGGTTTTACAACAATTCTTTCTATTTGAATAGGTGTAAATAGCAAAAGCACAATTAAAAAAATGGAAAATTTTTAATCAAAAGGAAATATAATTTTCAATCCAAAAATTTCCATCTTTAATTTGATATTGGTTCCGTTCATTTACTGGATAATTTATACAAATTTTTAATGGATGGCGTTCATTTCCTCACTCAGTAAACAGAAAATAAAAAAAGAGAGAATAAACTGACAGTTCGATGTTGAGAATTTACACATTTTTATTGGAGAAAATTTTGGCAGCAAAAATTTTCAAGCAGAAGAAACATATGAAAAAACATATGTAAATGCAAAGTAATGAATATTGTAAAGTGAATTATGGAAAGATAAGGAAAAGTTCTACAATGTTTGTGCTTAATATTTTACATCAAGAATCCTCTTTTTTCATATCGACCAGTTATAATATATTTTTGCATTTGGTGTTTGGTGAAGAAAATATAAGAAAAATCAATGATGACCTTTTTTATTTTCATAAGTGGGCTGTAGCTAATGGATTATGTTTAAATCCTGCTAAATCAAAGAGTCTTCTGCTCCGTAAACCAGTAAATCCAGAACTTGAAAATGATATCGTCATAAATGATGAAAGAATTTTTTTAGTTCACACAGCTAAAAATCTTGGTTTAACATTAAATAGTACATAAACCTGGTCAAACCATATTAATATAATAGTTGGTCAAACTCATATGAAGCTTAGATCACTCTAGTCAACTCAATATTTTACCCTTTTAAAAATTAGATTGCTTCTAACCAAATCCTACTTGATCCCGTGCTTATTGTACGGGTGTGAACTTTTCGCTTACACTGACACTATAAATAACGGAAAGCTAAATGTGGTGTTCAATAGTATAGTTCGTTGTCTTTGAAATACGAAGAGTGATGGAACCTCATCTTTCTCGAAGAAAATTTTTGGAGTGTCTGAAAACCTTATAAAGATCCGAGTGCTACTTTTCTTACATAAAATCGTTAATACACAAAAACCACTTTATATTTTCTAAAAGCTATGATTTGAGAGGTCTAATATGGGACTTAAAATTATACTACCACCACACCAATATATTGTATCTGAGTGGCAATTCCACGTGTTTGGAATATGCTTCCACATAAACATCAACGTTTATCTTTTTAAAAAATTTATATTTTAATATTATGCCCAAATCTTTTAAAACCATCAGTTAAAATTTGTAATCTCCAATGTTTTTAACTTATTGTTAATGAAATATTTTTTTAATTTAATTTGTTTAATTTGTAATAATGTATTATGTATCTATCATAGCATTTTGCTTAGTTCCTGTACTATAATTTTAAGGTTACATCTTGTTGTACAGGAAGTGCAATATAAATAAATAAATAAATAAATAAATAAATAAATAATAAATAAAATCAGCTGTTTAAACTTGTAAATTATTGCAAATTTTCCGTTCGCGTACATTTTGAAAAAAATTCTTTTTGAGAGTAAATTTGACTTACTCTCTATAAGCTTGTTACTGAATAATTCTTACTGGACTTAGCTGAGAAAAGTAAACGAATGAACCTATTAACTGTTAGAAATGCTTTTGGTACTTTTTATAATAAAAATTATGCATTTCAAAGTTTTTAATACGTTATTACGCTTTTTATCCTCTCAGATTTGTTATCATTGGTTTTCATTTGAAATTATGTTTTTATTTCTGTCATAGTAACCAGTGCTACAGGGGTCCTTGAAGCGTATACACTACTAGGGTGGCCCTTCATTATATGGGGGAGACAGTGTTCAAATTTAGAGCTCACCCCCAAGAAATATGCGAATACCAAATTAACTAAGAAATACAAAGTTTCGGACCAGTCTGAAGCAATTAAGAGGTGGCTCAAAGCGACTGAAATATTGAAAAATTAAGTTTCTGTGTGATGGGTTATAGTTCGGCTTAAGACCATAAATTTAAAAAATAAAAACTAAATTTTAAATTTTAAATTAGTTTATTGTTATATCAATATTTCGAATCAGCTTCGCTGTTCATCTTCAGAAAAAAATGTAATTATCTGTCCATAAAGCACGGAGTTGAAAAATGTCTGTGTTGCTTAACGTTTATTTATCAACTGTTTTTTTAATTTTTTCAATTTCTTGGGATCTGAATTCCACTTACAGCCTGCTTTGCCCTATTCACTTTTTATATAAAGTCTTTAGTTTATTACGAGCGCGGAACATTAAGTCCGTGACTTTTGGAACTTCCCTCGTAGTTATATGAAATGCCACCTGTTATAGACTACTGTCAAATTTTGAGCAAGTTCCGTCATTTACTTTGCGTTTAACAGCTGTTCAAATCATACCTCGTGGTTTTTTTTAAATGGAAAAAAAATAATTTCGAGTGTTCATTAAACATTATTTTTTGCGAAAAACAGACAATCAAACCAAGGAAAAGCTTTTATAAGTACTATGGGGACTCTGCATTATCGATTTCAATGGTAAAAAAGTGGTTTACTGACTTTCGTTGTGGCCTAACATGCATGGAAGATTCCGAACGTTCTGGACGCTCAGTTGAGGTCTCTAAACCCAAAAAAATTTAAAAAAATCACGATATGGTGTTAGCCGATCCGAGATTGAATGTGCGATATATTGTGGAAGACAAAGGCATCTCACATGGCTCAGTGGTTTTAATTTTGAACGATCACTTGGGTATGAGAAAGCTTTCAAGATGGCTGCCGCGTTTGCTCACAATCGACCACCAACGGAATCGTGTGACAGCTTAGCTTCCATGGCAAAAATCCATGAAGTAGACTACGAATTACCCCCCTCATTCGCTTTATTCTCCGGATTTATCACCCAGTGACTATTTCCTATTTCCAAACCTAAAGAAATTGCTCGGTGGATAGAGATTTAGCTCCAACGATGAAATTATTGATCAAACAAATGCCTATTTTATGGACCTCGAAAAATCCTATTTTTTGGAAGGGATACAAAAATTGGAGACACTTATGTTGAAATATTTTTTTTTTGCAAAAAGAAAACTCTGTTTCATTCATAAAGTCACGGACTAATTGACCCACCCTCGTACCTATATAAAATGCCAAAATTATAAAAATCGGCCAACCAATAATAATTTTATAAATTAAAATAGCTGCCAAACACGCAAATATGAAGAATAATAATCCAACTACTTTTACTCTCAAGAGATACATGCTTGTAAGGTACCGTTATAATGAGATTCACATAAGATTCAAACACAACTTTTTTTTAGAAAATATGAAGAATAAATCCAACTACTTTTACCACAGGCCTACGATATTTGGGATATTTTATTTTTTTTTTTTTTTAATTTTATTTTGCAATTTCTGGAATAAAAAAGATGGAAGCATGGAAGTAACCAACTTATAAAGTATTTCAGTATTATTTTTTTGTTAATTTATGTATATGAAAGATTTTGAATGGTGATTTAATTTTACTATCTAGGAGCAATGTCTAATTCCAGTGAAAGTGGAGATGATGTGGAAAGAACTTCAGAAAGTGAAACCGAATTAGAGACTCGTGCATCATGTTCAAATACAATCCAACAACGAGGAGTAAAACATGTTTTAAACGAAAGAGTAGTATCTGCTTTGGACAAATGTAAAATAAGTGATCGTTCAGCTAAATAAGTGATCGTTCAGCACATAATTACTGTTGTTGCAGTATTATTAGGACATAAGACAAGTGACCCTATAATCAATTGAGCATCATAACAACGGCAAAGACAATTAAATCGACTTAGAAAATCCCAAAAAATCAAAGAGGATTTTAAGGTATGTGCAGGACAAATACTACTGAAAAAAAAAATTATTAAATGTGTAACATTATAATTTTGGAAAAAAATTATTAAATGTGTAACATTATAATTTTTTTAATAACAGATAGATCACGGTATTCTACATTGGGATGGTAAATTACTTCCAGAAATAACTGGTCACGATAAGGTAGAACGACTTGCGGTTATTATTACTCACAATAACGGTGAACAATTAATTGGAGTTCCGAAATTATCAGCTGCAACTGGATTAGAAATGACTGATGCTATTTAGGAACTTTTATTTGAGTGGAATGTGGAAGATACTATTGTCGCGTTGTTTTGATACAATTGCGTCTAATACAGGTGTAACTAAAGGAGCAGCAGCATTGTTGAAAAAAAAAACTCGAAAGAAAATTATTATATTTTCCTTGTAGCCATCATATATATGAACTTTTACTCAGAGGAGTTTTTGAATGTTACTTTCCAGTAACTACTAGTAGAGACGTTCAATTCGTCTATTTCAAGAGAAATGGAAAGACATAAACACAGGTAATTTTAAACCTTTTTTGGAAAATAACATACTAAAAGAAATTTTTAATGACGTTAAAGATAATATAACAGAGTTTTGCAAAAAGGAATTAAGAAAAATAGTTAGAGATGACTAAAGAGAACTGTTGGAATTAACCACTACATGCTTAGGAAAAAGGGAGAATACTAAATTTCGTATTCCTGGTCCTATTCATCATGCACGGTGGATGTCTAAAGCATTATATTGCTTAAAAATTTATTTGTTTCGATCAGAATTCAAGCTAACAGAATATGAAGCGAAAACATTGGCTGATATAACAGGTCAATTGAAAAGTCCCCGGCCTGACACATAGATGGCTCTACTAAACTTAAATCGATATGATTTTTAGTTAGCCCTAGCCTTCAAAAGACAACACGTGTATAAATTTGACAGCTGTCGGATCATTAGTTTTTGAATTATAGCATTTTGAGTGAAGTAACTTTTGTTATTGTGAAAAAAAGGATAAAAAGGAATTTCGCGTGTTGATAAAATATTGCCTTTTGAAGGGAAAAAATACAGTTGAAGCAAAAACTTGGCTTGATGACGAGTTTCCGGACACTGCCCCAGGAAAATCAACCATTTAGGATTGGTATGCTAAGTTTAGACGTGGTGAAATGAGCACCGAAGACGGTTAACGCAGTGGACGTCCAAAAGAGGTTGTTACGGACGAAAACATCAAAACAAATCCACAAAATGATTTCGAATGACCGTAAATTTAAATTGAATGAAATAGCAGGTACTCTAAAGATATCAACCGAACGTGTACATCATATCATTCACATATATTTGGGTATGAGAAAGCTCTGTGCAAAGTGGGTGCCGCGCGAACTCACTTTTGACCAAAAACAAGTCAGTGAAAACGAAGGTGAATATCCATGAATTGGGCTTCTAATTGCTTCCGCATCCACCGTATTCTCCGGATCTGACCGCCAGCGACTATTTCCTGTTCTCAGATTTCAAAAGAATGCTCGCTGGGAAGAAATTTTCGTCGAATGAAGAGGTGACCGCCGAAACTGAGGCCTATTTTGAAGCAAAGGACAAATCGTACTACAAAAATGGTATCGAAAAGTTGGAGGGTCGCTATAATCACCCTTGAATCACCCTATGTTGAATAAAAAAAAACGAATTTTGCCAAAATAAAATGTGTTTTAGTATGGTAGGCCGGAGACTTTTCAATTGACCTGTTATGTGCTTTTGTTTTACGATTTAATGTAAAGTTCTGGTTTAATTGTGTTATTCCATCTAAAGCGGTTACCAAGATTTATCTCTTATCAAAGAAATTTACGAGTATAGAATTATATATAAAAAATAGCCGATATTGCAATAAAAAAAATTGTCAACCATTTTTGGTATTTATCAGATGAAGGTATTGCAATGGCATTATTCGATAATAACATTTCTATTGACTTGAAAACGAAAATTGCTCAAAAAATTAAAAATATTGATAGCTGCAACGAAGATGTAGAATGGGTGAAACGTATACTGGTAAAACCCAGCAAAATCAATCAATTTATTGAATAATAACTTTGTTACAGTAAACACAATTAATTTTTTCCCCGTTTTGGAATTTCCTTCCAATTTCTAAATGAACATCCTCTGTACTGGAATGATACTGAAACTTATAAAAACGGAATGGATATTGTTTCAAAACTAAAAGTGGTAAATGATACAGCAGAACGCTGCATTAAATTGATCGAAGAGTACAAAATTAACAAAGAACGAACAAGAAAAGCAATACTTATTACAAGTCGTAAGTGATTATAGAAAACAATTTGAATCACACACTAAATTATCCTTAACATCTAAATGAATAGAATTAATTTATATTTCATATTCAAAACTGTTTTTTTAAATAAAATCCTTTGTTTTAACGAAAACATTTATTATAAAAATAATCCGATTTATTCTTCATATTTGCTATAAAAAAAAGGCGAGTTTGGCAACTATTTTAATTTATAACTTTATTATTGGTTATCCGATTATTATGATTTTGGACATTTTAGATAGGTAATAAACCACAGAATTTATTTAAAATCTGAATTCGAAAGGTAAGCAAATGGTATTCAGGTTCCAAAAAAAACTAAAAATCGTAATTTTTCAAGATTTCAGTCGCTTTGAGCCACCTATACATTTTTTTGATTGTCCCAAAATTTTGTATTTCTTAGTTTTTTTTTGTAATCGCATATTTCTAGGGGGTGAGACCGAGAGTTTGAACACTTTTTTTAAGGGCCACCTTAGCATACCCAGCAAATCTATAATAATTCCTTAGCCTATCGGCCTGAGTAATCCAGGCTTCAATCCACACCCTGCTTGAGATGTCTCTGCTTTTACAAAACATGGGATAAATGGCACTACATCAGTGTGTCTCTGGTTGTATTATCCCGCGGGTAGTAAACTACTTTGCGTTATTTTAATCCCCTTTTTTATATTTTACGTATGGAATCTGAAAACCAAATTGAAAATAAAAATATGCAAAAATCGGTCGAAGCAGACCTTTCAATAATTACAAATGAGGCACAAGGACTCAATGTAATTAAAGCGATGGATGTAGTTCAGAGCACCGAGGACCTGAGCCCTAATGTGTCTGACACTAATATCGGATGAAGGGGAGGGACAACTGACTTTCAAACCTAAAACAACCTATGTCAATAACCCAGATGTGAATACAAGAAAAGATTAAGCTCTATGGAGCGGCTCGGAAACGTCTGAAAATGTATGTAAATAAAAAAATCGACATTGGGGTAGCTCGCATGCTTTGACAGAAGCGAATACGTGAGGCCCATAAAGAAGTGCGTGAACTCACGCCTTATCATAAGAGTGTTCGCTCCGATGGCTCTACACCGCTAAACACCAGATACCCCTCAAAGAGAATAGCTGACGAAAACGTTTATGGCGCACTGTTGAGTTCGGCGTTCCTGGTCGAACTTTAAAAATAAAAGATGAAGTTTATTCTATCAAAGCTGGTCTTCAACTGTTTTATTAATTCAGAAATTCTAACTCAGAAATTCAAAACCTACCCAGCAAAATAAGAGCTGAGGAAGAAGTAGTTTAACACTACATCTACTGACACGAAGTTGTGAAAATTTCGGTGAATCATTAATGATTTTAACATCATTGGGAGGAAGTAGTTTGTTTCGGTGCTATGAAAAATCGATGAGCAGATGGACTTTTTCATTAGTTTATGGAAGTTGTTAAATATATGAACTACAAAATAAATATAGGGAGTGGTTTTTTTTTAAGTTAAAAATGTGATTTTGAACATGCCAAGAATTATAATTCCGACCAGGACAAAGTGAATGTCACTGGCATGCAAAATATGTTTTCAAAAAGGGATTTAATGACTGCAGGAATTAACCATTTATGGACTAACTAAACAATAGTTTTTTTTACTTGTTTAAAATGACTTCTTACAAATCGAAAAATTTGCACTATTAACTTTTTTGGATGTTCTGAAAAAGAGATTCGTAAAGAATGACATCCATTTTACTAATTGAAAAGAGGAAAGAATGGCAACTCAACAGATCTCCCACATCAAAAAAAACTGTCTGCTGCTATAAAGAAACTCTTGCGTTCGAAAAGGAGCATACAAATTATAATTATATTTAAGGTTTATCAAATACTAAGTACACAAATTTCTCAATTTGGAAGAAAGCTAAGAGTTTAAAGCCACCGGTTAAGATGCGAAGTCCACTCCGTAGAGCAGACGGCACCTGGGCGCGTAACAGCAAAGATAAGGCCCTAATATTTGCTGAACACTTATATAACGTCTTTACTCCAAACTCTCCACTTAGAGATAGCGTATTACAGTAACGAATAGATGACGCAATGTTATTGATAACAAAAAAATAAAGAGGATATCCAGGTAGTTATACCGACCAATCAGATTACCGCCATTCTTGTCAAAACTGTTTGAGAAGGTGTTTCGGAAAAAATTAATGCCTTATTTAATTGAGAGAAAAGTCATCGCAGTCCACCAGTTTGGTTTCCCCAAACATCATGGAACAATTTTGTATAACTGGTGAGATAAGAAAGGCATTTGAACACAACAAATACTGCACAGCTCTCTTCTTAAATGTTGCACAAGCGTTCGACAAAGTTTGGCATGAAGGTTTGCTATACAAAGAAAAGGATTTACTGCCCCCCAACAATTGCTTAAAACGATTGTGAAGTAGGGGCAGGTGACCCTCAGGGCAGTGTTCTTGGTCCTATACTCTACTTAATTTACAACTCTGATCTACCTATGTGTGCTAATTTGACTATTTCAACATTTGCTGATGATACAGCTATCCTTTATTCACATGCTGACCCATACTTGGCATCAACAGAACTGAACAATTATCTAAGACGTTTGGAGACGTGGTTAAAAAAATGGAGAATACAAGTTAAACGAGATGAAAACCAAACATATTTTTTCTTTTCACTGAGAAGGGGAGATTGTGGCCCTGTTACTCTTAACAGTGTAACAATTCCTCAGTCTGACCATGTTACGTACACCTAGAGAGACGTCTTACGTGGCGCCGACATATTGAAGCCAAGAGGCTTCACATGAAAATTAAAGCATCCAACATACATTGGTTAATTAACCACAAATCAAAGTTAAGCCTTGACTGTAAATTACTTTTATACAATATATTACTAAAACCAATCTGGTCATATGGCATCGAATTATGGGGAAATGCAAGTAGAACCAGTGTTGATATTATACAGAGTTCAATGAAAAGTTCTTAGGACCATGACTGGAGCGCCATGGTACGTCACAAATGTAAACATCCACAAAGACTTACAAGTGAAACTAGTTAAAGAAGAATTCGAGAAAGTTCGTGAGGGATAAAAAACAAGACTGCAACAGGATCCAAACCCTATAGCAAGACAACTGTTAACAACACAATCAGTGACAAGGCTTCGTAGAGCCGACCTACCACCCTGCTAATGAGCATATAAAGGGTGGTTAATTTTAAGGGCTGATGTTGATTTTTAATAAAACACAAATTATTTAGGAAATTATTGTCATTTCTTTTTATTATGATAATATGGTATGGTTCAATTATGTATGGAACAAAATATCGGCCAAATGGATGCCGCGACCTCGGCGGCACACCTCCATCCGATGGTCAAAATTTTCGACGACGCTGAGGCATAATTGAAGTTCTATGCCGTTAATGTGCCGAATTATCTCATCCTTTAGCTCTTGAATTGTTGCTGGCTTATCGACGTACAGCTTTTCTTTCAAATAACCCCAAAGAAAGAAGTCCAACGGTGTCAAATCACATGATCTTAGCGGCCAATTGACATCGCCACCACGTGAGATAACACGGCCATTGATGATGCCGCCAGCCCATAAACCGCACCAAACAGTCACTCTTTGTGGGTGCATTGGTTTTTCGACAATCACTATGGATTATCATGCACCCAAATGCGGCAATTCTGCTTATTGACGAATCCACTGAGGTGAAAATGTGCCTCATCACTGAAGATGATTTTCTTTGAAAATGGATCATCCACTGTTGCCATTACTTGCCACCATTCTGACCATTGACGACGTTTGGAATGGTCAAGAGGCTTTAGTTCTTGAGTCAATTGCACCTTGTAGGCGTGTAAATGCATGTCTTAATGCATAATGTTCATCAACGACTTGCGTGAGAGGTGCAATTGTTGGGCACGACGACGAGTTGAGGTGCCCGGCTCTTCAGCCACACTATCGCAAACAGCAGCAATATTTTCTGCAGAACGAGCATGCACTGGTGTTTTTATATCTTCTACAGACCAGGTTTGCTTAAATTTTTGCACGATTTTTCCGATTGTACGCACATTTGGACGATTAAATTGACCGAAAAAATAACGAAGTGCACGATATGCAATTTTGATTTGAACGCCCATTTTCATAATAAGCCTGAATAACTTTAACGTGTTGCTCGATTGTGTATCTTTCCATGACGGGTTCAATTGTGATAGAATTAAAAATTGTAAGTCCTTGAAACAGATTAAAACAATTTAATAATTAAAAAAAGAAACATCGCCTCACTAACAATTAAAAGTGACTATTTAAAAATAGAAATATTTGAATTAAATGCAATTTAAAAAATTTAAAGTGTATAAAACAGTTAAAAACCAAATGACAATTAAAAAACATTGCCTCACTAACATTAAAGTGTTAAAAATGACTTGGTGGGAAAAGGTATTGTCTACGATCCCGCTACATATTGCTGGATACGGAGTGGGTAAATCGAAAGAGGAAAGTGACATCAAAAATATTTTCGAAATTTTACGCAACAACATTCAAGAAAATAATGAACCCAATTTTAAGGAAAACAACAAAATTAGGTACATAAAAATTTTATCAATAATAATGGTTGTTATAATAGCTGTTATTTATATTATAAAAATTATTCTGTAAATGGAAGAGAAATATAAACATTTTTAAGCAGCATAGACAACAATTTTCATTAGCAACAAAGAATACATTATGAAATCAACCCAAGTAACAATCGCAAGCAATAATTCAACATGTCCTTTGGCTACAGATAATTCATGAAGTATACGAAAATACATGTAATGCTTAAACTAAGTTCCATATTTTTAACTTAATTTTTTTTATTTAATTATTTTTATATTAGGGTATGCAATGGGAAAACATATTAGAAAATTTAGAACCTTTAAAATTAAATTAAAACAATCTTATAAATGCATTAATCAAAACAGGTTAATAAAACCCGAAACACTAGATAAAAACACTAACAATCTAATACACACTTTTAATGCTATTAGGGCAACATTACTATTAGGGCATCATTACACTCAGAAAAAAAAGTTAGTAGAAAAATTTGTAAACGGTTTTCAATCAAACTTTACTATTTTGTACTGATTTTTAGTAAAAAAATATTATTTAGCAAATCTTTTTGCTACTTACATTTTACAAATTACAGAGTTTTTACAGAATATCAACAAATTTTCGTTGCTAATTTCAGAAATCATTTTACAAATTTTTTAAAACCGATTTGCTAAAATTAGCAAAAAAAAATACTAATTTTAAAAAAGTCGATATTGAAGGAAATGTTATTTCTAATAATTTAAACTTATACATACAAACTTAAATTGCCCTGAAATGTTACATAGGTTGAAAATTGGGATCGGAAATGAAGATACCGACTCATGTCTAAAAATAGGACATCAACTTAAAATAGCACTAAAAAGTTTTTTTATTTCTAAAAATCAGCCCTAACAATTTAAATTTCACCTTAAAAGTAAAAAAAAAATTGACTAAAATATTTTTCAAAACAGAAATTACCAAATTAAAACAAAATGCTAAATTCGTTTATGTTTTAACAATTTTTAAGATTTTTAAGCCTTTGATTTTTTTTTAATTTTGTATAAAACATCTTTTAAAAAATATAATAAAAATTTTTGATGCTCGATAAAAAAAATATATCTAAAACTTTGTACTAATATTAATAGTATTTAGTAATTTTTTTTGCTGATTTTAGCAAACAGATTTTAAATTCCACTTTACAAAAAGTCTACTAAAATTTAGTAGCGGCTACTAATTTTTCTACTAATTTCATTGTACTACACGTCAGCAGACATGTGTTGCTAAGATTAGCAAAAAATACCGCTGGGCTCAAATTAGCAGAATTTCCCGTAATAACAGCAAAATTTTCAGTTGCCATTACAGACTTTTTTTGGTGAGTGTAATGTCATTAACCTGTGGGAAGTCATATCCAAATTTATAGAAGCGATCACTGAGGCTTCCATTTCAAATTCTTCAGTGTTCTATCTTAAGCGACATGGCTCTACTAATCCAAACTACAGGAATGACATATTCAATAATATTCATATTCGCAAGGTAGGCAAATGGTATTCAGGTTCCAAAAAAAACTAAAAATCGTAATTTTTCAAGATTTCAGTCGCTTTGAGCCACCTATACATTTTTTTGATTGTCCCAAAATTTTGTATTTCTTAGTTTTTTTTGTAATCGCATATTTCTAGGGGGTGAGACCGAGAGTTTGAACACTTTTTTTAAGGGCCACCTTAGCATACCCAGCAAATCTATGATAATTCCTTAGCCCATCGGCCTGAGTAACCCAAGCTTCAATCCACACCCTGCTTGAGATGTCTCTGCTTTTACAAAACATGGTGGAAACCCTGGTTGTATTATCCCGCGGGTAGTAAGCTACTTTTTTATATTTTAACACTTATGAAATAAAGTGTATATGAACAAAATTTCAACGACACTGATTTAAAACATAGTTCATCTTTATTGTTCGGTCTTGGAAACGTTTCGACAGAACCAAACGTGAACGGTACGTTGTGCCAGACAATGCATTAAAATATAACGCACTTCTCGGTTATGATTTTATAAACAAATTTAAGTTTTCGTCAGACAGCAATGGGTATAAATTCGAATATCAAACTGACATACAAAACTGTAATCATTTTTCGATTTATAATATAACAACAGTTGATTTAGACGTTCCGCCGAAGTATAGAGATGAGGTTGCTGAATTAGTATCTAATTATAAGCCGTCAACAGCTTTAGAATAATGCCCGGTTGTAATGAAAATTTTACCAGATGGTGAACTAAAACCGTTTCGACATTCACCATCCAGATAACCTATTAATGAGCAGGAAGCAGTACGCAAACAAGTATAAGAATGGTTGGTTAATGGTATTATTAGAAAATGAACTTCGTCAGTGGCCAGTAAAGTCGTGGTGGTTCGAAAGAAGTGTGGAGACTATAGGATCTGCGTTGATTTTCGACAATTGATACTATGGTGTTGAAAGACTGTTTTCCAGTACCACTAATGGATGAAGTTTTAGAAAAGCTACAAAGTTCAAAATTGATTTTTTCATGTCCCGATTGAAGAATCTAGCTAATACAGGTTGGTTGAAAAGTTCCTGCGCTCGAAATGAAAGAATACTCTTTTTGTTACGAAATATATTTTTTTATTCAATATAATCTCCTAGAAGCTCAATACACTTGTTCCAATGATCTTCCAATAATTTTATCCCATCCTTATAATGGTTTTCCGGAAGCTCTGCAAAATAACCGTCTACGGCCTCTTCATTCGACGAAAAATGCTTTCCACGAAGGAATTGTTTGAGATTTCTGAAAAGATAGTAGTCACTGGGAGCCAAATCTGGTGAATACGGTGGATGTTCAAGCAGTTCGTACTTTAGTTCTTTGAATTTAACCATCGTCAAAACACTTTTGTGAGCAGGTGCATTGTCTTGATGAAAAATTATTTTTTTCCTCTTTAAACCAGGTCTTTTCTCACGAATTTTTTCATCCAGCTGATCCAAAAGGCTGCAATAATATTCAGAGTGGATTGTTTTACCTTTCTGAAGATAATCAATCAACAAAATTCCTTTTGCATCCCAAAAAAACTGATGCCATAACCTTCTTTGCTGATCG
This sequence comes from Eustalomyia histrio, assembly GCA_949748255.1. Lineage (NCBI taxonomy): Eukaryota > Metazoa > Arthropoda > Insecta > Diptera > Anthomyiidae > Eustalomyia > Eustalomyia histrio. The sequence goes on from OX456523.1 coordinate 151,780,824, forward strand.
TTGTGACTTCACCTGCTTTGGGGCTGAACAACCAGCTTCAGTCCACTGTAAACGTTCTTGTTTCAATTTAGGATCATGGTAGTAGATCCAAGTCTCATCCATAGTTATAAAACGACGCAAGAAGTCGGTTTTATTTGGCTTAAAACGCTCCAAATTACGCTGAGAAATTTGTTTTCGATCCAGTTTTTGTTGAATTTTTAATGTGTGCGGCACTAACTTTCCAAACAGTTTTTTCATGCGTAATTCTTCATGTAAAATATGGAGAACTCGTTCGTCTGAGATGCTTATGGCATTGGCAATTTCACGCTTATTCAAACTTAGATCTTCACAAACCATATTATGTACCTGATTTCTGCTGGGGTTGCAGTTTTTGGTCGTCCTTCGCGTGGATCGTCTTCAAGGCTGGTACGACCACGTTTAAATTCACCAGCCCAAAATTCAACGGTGCGTTTTGAAGGTGAGGACTTCTTATACACTTCTAACAATTGTTCATAAATTTCCCTTGCTTTTAAACCCTTCAAAACAAAGAATCTTATAACTGCACGATATTCAATTTTTTCCATATTAAAAAAAAATCAATGAACGTCAACTTCAAATGGCTTGTAAGCAAAGAAAGAATTGACAGAATGACTTGCAACTTTGCATGTGTTCTCAGGACAGTTATACCAACTTGAGAAAAAAAAAGCTTGGAGCTAGCAGTGCCATCTCTTGGTGAGCGCACAAACTTTTCAACCAACCTGTATCTTACTACGTCTGTTACAAAAGAGTTTAATAAAGCACCGTTTGGTTTTTGTAATTCAGCTGCAAATTTTATAAGATATGTAAGTCACATTTTTCAACCACTAATCAACGATAATTTGATGGAGCTATATATTGTTACGATTTTACCCTTTATAAAATCGTTGATTTATTTACCTTTTAAATAAATCGAGTTCTTTCCATATTGCAAATAATAATCATTGTTTGAAATTATTTATAGCTCTATTTATTTATAACTGTCACTAAAAATTACAGAAAAACGCCTTAATAGCACACTTTATTTACACAGTGTAGACAGACTAAACGTTAGCCACACTTTAATTCTTAGCACAGAGTTTTATTATCAATTGAACTAATGCGTCACCAAGTACCAGTATTTATATGAGTAGTCAGGTATTCTAATTATTTCCAGTTATTACTTCACTAGACTTTTCTAGCTGTCAAAGAGTTTGTGATGAAATTTCTAGTATTTAGAAATTTCTGCAACACTGCCGCCCACTTAAGCCTGTTCGTCCTGAACACACAAAGGGTACGTTCGTAAATGCAGTAGTTGCGCATCACTGCAGCATAATAAAAGTAAAACGTTCAAAAAAGCATCACTTGGCAGAACTGATTCACGTCAAACGTTTTTTTATGCAAACAATTGACAGTGCTTGCGCAAATTTTTGCAACTATGGCATCATTAAAGTGTCTGATGCAATAGTGCAAAATTAGTCTTTCTTTTCGTTTTAATTGATTTTTAATAATCAAAAGTCGTTTCATCTTTCTATTAATTCTATTTTTATTATAAGTTAACAAAAAGTTGTCAATGTTATTGCGGTGAATATAATTATATCTTTTGCAAAACGTTCTAAAAAGCAAACTGTGCAGTTGTTGAGCAGTAGCAAAGCATCTGCAACAGATGATCACGCATCAGCAACAAAAATTGGCACAACTGCCGCAGTGATGCACAAATTTTCTGCATTTACGAACGTACCCAAAGCTATTCCTTTTCCATAGTTGGCTAGTCGCTCTGGATGCACAACCTTCATTTTGGACCTTGGGCTCTGATCTTTCTGTATTCTGTATACCACATCATTCAACGTTTTAATTACTCTATAGGGTCCGTCCCAATGCGTTTGTAGTTTGGGAGATAATCCTTTCTTTCGTTGCTGGTTAAACAGCAGAACCAACTCGCCCTCATTAAATCCTTCAGAATTCGCTGCCCGATCGTACCTCGCCTTCACCTTATCGCTGATTGCACACAAGCTCATGAAGTTCGTTAAGGTCTTCTTGTTCCCGGGAAGCGTTGTCGTTGTCTTTATCTATAGCGGCGGGCTTAACACAAAATTCAAAATCGCCAGGCAATTTTAATTCCATTCCGAAAATAACTTTTGCAGGCGTCCGGGAGGTGGAATCATGAATAGCCGATCTGTATGCCAGCAGAAATTTAGGCATGTGTTCGTCCCAGTCCATCTAATGTGCACTAACCACTTTTCTTAAGTATTCCTCCAAAGTGCGATTGAATCTTTCGACCATACCATCAGATTGTTGATGCAGCGGGGTGGTTCTTGTTTTTGTTATTCCATACAACTTACACATTTCTTTTAAGATAGCAGATTCAAAATTCCTTCCCTGGTCAGAGTGTAATTCTAATGGAACACCGAAGCGGCACACCCAGTTATTCACAAATGCGCTTATTATCGTTCTGGCTTCCTGGTTCGGTATAGCGTATACCTCAGGCCATTTACTGAAATAGTCGATCACCACAAGATTGTAACGGTTTCCGGAATCACTGACAGGGAAAGGGCCTGCTACATCCAGTGCTATCCGCTCAAATGGGACACCCAAGTTGTATTGTTGAAGTTGCCCACGACTTCTCCTGACTGGTCCTTCAGCTGCGATGCATTGCGTGCAATTTGATATCCAGTCGCTTACAGTTTGCTGGCAGCCGACCCATCAGAAGCGTTGTTTTAACTTCTCTAGGGTTTTCGTCACACCGAGATGACCACCACTGGGACCGTCATGGAACTCTTTTAATACTTCGTCTATTTTGCTTGACGGCACCACAATTAGCTTTGTCTCAGTTTTGCCGTCCGCACTTTCCCATATACGGTATAAGCAGTGATTAATTACCCGCAGACTGTTCCACTGGGCCCAATACGCCTTCATTAGTAGACTTTCAGCTGATATTTGTTAACGGGTAAGCCTAATGTCCTCTGATTTGGCTGACATAATTTTTGACAGTATGGGGTCATTTTGTTGCGCCGCTGACCAGGTTTCACTTGACTTAATATGCGTTAGTCTTATATCAACGATGCACTCTTTCCCTTCAGCCCTCGAACAATGTTTGCACTCTAAGTTACAGGGGCGTCTCGAAACGGCGTCCGCATTACAACTAGCAGCTACATTAAAATGCCTTTCCTGTGGTCGATGCTTTGAAGTTGTTCAATCCAACGAGCTAGCTGTCCTTCTGGTTGTTCAAATTGCAGCAGCCACCTGAGTGCCGAATGGTCGGTTCTTAGTTTGAAGTGCTTGTGGTAGTGCTTTACACATTCTACTGCCGCCAAGAGTTCCCGTCGCGTTACACAGTAGTTCCTTTCAGGCTTCAAAAGTACCCGACTGTAAAAGCCTATGATTTTTCGGTTTCATTGATCACCTGCGAAAGCACACCTCCTATTCCGTGTCCGCTTGCATCGCTATGCAGCACAAATTTTTCTCCGGCCACAGGATATCCAAGAATCGGTGCCGTACATAATAACTCCTTGAGCCTTTGGAATGCTTGTCCTTGGGCTTCTCCCCAATAAAATAATCGCGCCTTCTTAGTCAGCTCATGTAGACTCGCAGCCACACTGGCAAAGTTTGGTACAAATCGTCAGTGGTATGTGGAGAGGCCTAGAAAGCTGCGAAAGTCGTGCAGATTTTTTCAGGCGAGGCCAATCTTTTACAGCCCGAATCTTATCTTCATTGGTTGATATACCCTCTGCAGTAACGCGGTGCCCCAAATACTTGACTTCCCTCTGAAACAGTGTACATTTCTTTGCGCTAAGCTTGAGTCCAGCCGCAGATATTCGCCTTAAAACTTCTGCTAATTTCTTCAGGTGTTCATCGAAAGTTTTTCCCATGACAATTATGTCATCAAGATACACTAGGCAAGTTTTCCAGTGGAGTCCTTTCAGTACATTTTGCATTAACCGCTCGAATATTGCTGGAGCATTGCAGAGTCCAAAGGGCATCACATTAAACTGCCATAATCCGTCACCTGTGCTAAAGGCAGTTTTCTCCTTGTTTGGGTCACAAATTTCTACTTGCCAATAACCACTTTGCAAGTCCAATGTGGAGAACCATATGGTTCCTGCTAACGTGTCTAGAGTGTCGTCAATTCTCGGTAGTTGATAGCTGTCCTTCTTGGTGATATCGTTTAGTTTTCTTTAATCAACACAGAATCGGGTGCTGCCATCTTTTTTCTTAACTAAAACTATAGGCGAGCTCCATGGGCTAGAAGATGGTTCGATTACTCCACTACGCTCCATTTCGTTGACTAAATCCTTTACTTCATTTCGTTTTGCTAGAGGAATACTTCTGAGCGCCTGCTTTATTGGCCTCGCTTCACCAGTATTTATTCGATGTTTTACAATTGCCGTTCTTCCTTGACTTTGGTTTCTCATCGCGAAAACAGAGCCGTATTTCCTGATTAATTGTTTGGTTTTATTTCTATCAGGCGGGCCAGTTCTTTTACCCATTTTTCCACATATTCTGCCAGAATCTTTCGATCTTCAACGGACGCATTGGAAGGTTCCAAGTTCTTTTCGCAACTGATTATTGCTTCTGGCGCAGTACATTTGGCTATTTCAGAGTTCGCTCGCACAACTTTTTCACAATTTGATAGGTTTAGTACTATTACAGGGACTATTTTCTTTGCTGGTTTTCACGAGGGCTTTCGCTGTTATAAGGTCACTTTTTATTTCTGATTGTTTTCCCAACCACAAGCTGCTGTCGTCACAATCTCCCTCCATGCGCACTCATACTAACGTTTCTGACCGTGCCGGTATTTTCTGATGACTCGATCTACTTGCTCATATCCAACATCAAGGGGTATTTCAACATTGCGCCAAATCATAACTTTTTGCCCCATATGCAGATTAATGCCGTGACCAGTAGCTGTGCGCAGACTTACCCCCTATAGTGGTTCAAATGCCTTTTTCACTAAATCGGGCCTGATTATTGACAGTAATGCTGCTGTGTCTATCGTAAGAATGTGTTTTCGCCCGTTGATGTACCCATAAGCATTAATATTGCTTTTCTCCTGCTGTATTACTGATATGGAGATTGTGGGGCCATCGGTTGTGGGAGCTAGCTCATGCGCCGTAGTGCTAGCTCTTTTTAGTTTAACTGTGACTCTTTAGGTGATTGCTGATCGGCCCGGAGGCTGCTCCGTGGTGCTTTACATTTTCGCTGGAAATGTCCCTCCCACTCTACCGCAGTTGTAGCATTTATCCTTGGCCTTGACTTGCTTCTCCCCTAATGCCTGCTTAAATGCATTTTTAATTTCGTGAGCACTTCTCTGAATCCTTCTGTTAGCTTTGTGCTTATATCTTGCTCTCTTTCAGCAGTCACTTCGAGGTTACGCACCTTAAATATTTGTGGCTTGGAAATCACCATCGCAGTCTCTTGGGCCAGCGCGAATGAAACTGTTTCAGCAAAAGTCAATTTCTGCGTAGCACATACCGCATGTCTCATATCAGAATCCCGAATTCCATTCACAAATGCTTCAATTTTGAACTGATATAAGAATGGATGATTTTCACCTGGATAAGTCAGCTGCACCAACCGCTTAATCTCTGTCGCAAAATCTTGCAATGACTCATTTGCTTTCTGCAGTCTACCTCTTAGTTCCATTCTGTATATTTCTTTCTGCAGCGTTTCCTTTTAAGGCCAGAATCAACTCTATAGCCTTTTCTTCGATGTTCCACATATTTCTGGCGGCGACTGTCTCAAACTGGAACTTAAAAACATTAAACGGTAGGCTGCCGTCAAAAGTAGGGGCCTTTGCTTCACCAGAACAAATAATTTGTACTGGACGCTCTTGACATTAGAGATTATTTACTTTATTTTCTAGATCTTGTAGTTTTCTCTCAACAGCTTTGGCTTGTACTTCCACGCCAATCTCTAAGTCGGACACACTTTTTGAAACCTCGGAAATTTATCTAGAAGTTTCTTGAAACTTTTCTTCCATTTTCATTAGCAATTTCTCGTTCGTCTCCATCTTGGTTAAAAGTTTCTCGTTGTCGGCTCTAAATGTTGCCTGAAGTTTAGCTAATAATTTTTCGTTGTCTGCTCTAGAAGCTTCTAACAGTTTCATGTTGTCGGCTTTAGAAGTTTCTAGCAGTTTTTTGTTGTCTTCGATCTTTTGCATCATAGCAGCCAACATTGTGCTTATCTTCATGTTACCTTCTGTTTTACGGGTACTAACCTCCATTTCTTCTTTTTCGTCAAATTCGTAAGTAGCAATGTCAATGTTAAGCCGCTCAAATTCCTCTATGACCCTCTTTTGCAATTCGACTTTATATCCTGTTGTCGGTAGCGCCAATTTGCTCAATTCCTTCTTGAGCTGTTCAACCTTAAGCTCCTCCAATTTCATGACTGCTTATTATTTTGCAATCCCACTTCTGACACCAATTGTTACGATTTTACCCTTTATAAAATCGTTTATTTATTTACCTTTTAAATAAATCGAGTTCTTTCTATATTGCAAATAATAAACATTGTTTGAAATTATTTATAGCTCTATTTATTTATAACTGTCACTAAAAATTACAAAAAAACACTTTAATAGGACACTTTATTTACGCAGTGTAGATAGACTTAACGTTAGCCACACTTTAGTTCTTAGCACAGAGTTTTATTATCAACTGAACTACTGCGTCACCAAGTACCAGTATTTATATGAGTAATCAGGTATTCTAGTTATTTCCAGTTATTACTTCACTAGACTTTTCTAGCTGTCAAAGAGTTTGTGATAAAATTTCTAATGTTTAGAAATTTCTGCAACAATATGGATGACATCGTAATCGTTGCTGACACGCCGGAAACCTGTTTTGGATACAGCTGCACGTTATAATTTAAAAATAAAATGAGCAAAATGGTCGTTTCTTCAATCCAGAATTGATTTTCTTGGTCATACAGTACAAGGTGGAATGATATGGCCTGGTAAAGATTAAACAAAAGCTATTAAAAAGTTTCCCCAGTTGAAGACTATCAGAGATGTTCAATCGATTTTAGGAATTAAATTAATAAGAGACTCAATCGATAATGTGTAATATGAAAACCAAGTAACTATGATAAATAACAATTTCAAATTCCGTGCAATAAACATTTTAGAACTTAAGAATATAATAGGAAAAATTAAAAATAAAACTGACTGATAAAATATCCATTAAAATCATTATTGACAACTGGAATATAACTGGAGAAACACTATTGAAAATAATAAATAAATCTTTAGAACCAGGGGAGTTTCCTGAAAACTGGAAAGAGTCGATGGTAACACCAATAGAAAAAGTAGCCAAGACAAATAGTTGTGAAGAATTCAGGCCAGTAAATACTTTAAAAAACTGTGAGAACATTTTAGAAAAAGTGGTAAAAGAACAATTGGAAAAATATATTAAAGATAAAGCTATTTTGTCAAAGTATCAATCAGGCTTCCGTAAAAAATACTCATATGAAACGACTGTAAACTTTGTAATATGTAGATAGAAAAATATAGAAAGAAATAACAAAATAATGGCTTTATTCTTAGACTTCAAAAGAGCATTTGAAACAATTGACAGAAAAATTATGGTACGAAAACTTAATATGTATGGAATACAAGGTACGAAATTGAAATGGTTTGAGTCTTACTTGAAAAATAGAAAACAAATTACAAAAGTTAACGATATTTTATCAGATGAAATAGGAAATGATAACGGCGTTCCACAAGGATCTATTTTGGGTGCCCTGCTTTTTATTATATACATAAATGACATGCAAAACGTATTGGACAAATGTGAAATGGTTTTATACGCAGGCAATAAGCCGATATAAACGGAAGCAGATAATGAAGGACAATGTCTGGAAAATATGGTTCATGACATAAAGAAAATTACTACTTGGTTGAAAATTAACAAAGTTAAGCTGAACGAAAGTAAAACTAAAATAATTGAAATAAATATGAATTCCGAAACAATTTTCAAAATTAATGACAAAATAATAGAAAAAGTGAAGCATATAAAGTATCTTGGTTTTGTAATAGACAATGAATTGAAATTTAAGAACCATATAGACTATATTTGTAAAAAATTTGTTTTTTCCAAAGAATAAGAAATAAAATATCAAAAACGACTGCAATAAATATATATAATACAATATTACAATATTATATACGTGTTGTAATACATCTCAAATAGAAAGGATGCAGAAAGTTCAAAATGAAATAATGAGAATTATTTTAAAATGTAATCGTTATACACATATCAGCGAAATCATAGGAAGTCTTAAATGGATGAACGTTAGGCAAAGTTTAGAACTCAACACATTGATTTTTATCAAGAAAATGAAACAGGGAGATACTCCAGAATATCTATGCGAACAAAAAAAATATGTCGGAGAAGTAAAACCATATGGCCTAAGAAATGCAGATGATTTTCGAATTCAACAACGCAAATACAAAAAACACTTTTATACAAAGGTTTTAAACTATTTAATGCTCTTCCATATATTGTAAAAAATTAAACAAATAATAATGTATTTAGAAAAGAATGTGAAAAATTTATCAGAAATAATGTAAATTTAGAGAACTTACAAGAATGTTTGTTACAAGAATTTTTGTAAAATTTTTTTTGAGATATTTTTAAAGTATTTTTAATACTAATAATTAATAAATAAAAAAATAGAATATAATTAGTCCGGTCAAAATAAACATTTCAAATTGCATTAACTCGCATAAAGCTGAAAATTGGCATAGACCTTCAGTTCACGAATACAAATAATATGTGAAAAGTCCCCGTTGATCCGATGCTTGCTAAAAAAGATATTCGAGGTCAAAGGTAAAAAATATACGTGTTTTGCATTTTTTTCGTAAACGGTAAATATATCGCGAAAATGGTTAAAGTAAAAGTTGTAGATTATTAAATTTATTAATAAACGTTCTTATACTTTTTTGCTATGACCCACCATTCCAGAGATATTCCCGTTTGAAATACTGGATTGGATGCCTACGCCGCCTGCATACAGAATTATACGTTAAAAAAATAATTTTTTTTGTTTGTTTCTGTTATACATTCAAAATTTAATCTATATGTACAGTCTACAGCTGGTATAACCTTGAGCGGCAGCTGGTTTCTACTCTATTGTTCGGACGGTGGTGGTTGAAAACCAGTTTTAATATATATATAAAGAACATACATATATAATAAAATAACACCACTACTTATTATGATATTGAAAATGACGATGAAATAAGCGGAGTATTACTCAAACAGTTCGACCACAAGCTCAAAGAATATGAACAACGAGGACCTACAGCAAAATTGTGGATACAATATTTTCGCATGGTATCACTTGCTAAAGAGTTCATAAAAGCTGAGCGTATGGGAGATTGGCAAGCTAACATAAACAGCGTCAAAGAAATGCTCCCTTATTTTCACGCATCAGGACACTTTCCTTATGCCAAGTCGGCGCATCTATATTTGCAAGATATGCTGCAGTTGGAGAAGTTAATGGATAGCAGTGTTTACCGGAGATTTACAGAGGGATTTTTTACTGTAAGACGTTCCGACAAATTAACTTGTGGAACTTCCACGGATATGGTTATTGAGCAATCACTGATGAAATCAATGAAGACAAGTGGAGGGATTTCTCGAGGAAGAAGCACGAAAGAGAGTGTCATAAGTAAATGGGTTTATGGCATGCATGCGATGAATGCTGTGTGTGAAGGAGTGGAAGATCTTGCTAATTTTAGAATGGACGTAACAGATCAACATGTAGATGCAAGTGACTCAAGAGTTAAAAAAGATGTTAGTGACGTGAAAAAACTTTTGGAATGGTTTTTATTCCACAATCCTTTTCCTCATATTAACAAAATCTTATCAATTGCTAGTGGAGTAGTCGGTGATAATAAAATTAATTGTCATCAAGCTCGAGAAGTTGGAATTGCTGCTATGTCTAAAATAACAGGACAAACATTCAACAACATAAAATTAAAAAGGGCTGATAGAGTACTCCCTATTTTAAGCATGAGTAGCTCTATAAAAGTTCATGACGAGAAAGTACCTGTAGACCCTGTATTGCTATTTCAACGTATGATACTAAGGCATTTGATGATGAAATCGAAAAATTCTTCGAATATGAATTAGTTCCTTACCCATTATCACTCTTCGATGCAATTGGAATGCGTAAAACACAAAAGTCAGCTATATATGATTGCTTTCAACCCGTGATCATTGAAATTGACAGCACCAATACAAATTACATCATTGATGGTGGATATCTTTTACACCGCGTTGTGTGGGATCAAGGAGAATTATTTAGCTCTATTTTTGATAAATACGTTCAGTATATACATAGACATTTTGGTCAAAAAGTGACAATTGTATTTGATGGTTATTCTGATAATAAAAAAATATTAAAGCTGCAGAACAACACCGTCGATCTACAAAAACATCTTCATCTGCGGATTTTGTTTTTGATGAATATATGGCTGTTCCAACCAATCAACAAAAATTCCTGGCTAATACTCACAACAAGTCGCGCTTTATTTCAATTTTATGTGATAAATTTAAAGCTGCAAACATTTCAGTGAAACAAGCTGATAACGACGCTGATGTTCTAATCATTGAAACAGCAATAGAACAATTTAATACAACAAATTTAACTGTTGTTGTTGGTGAAGATGTGGATTTATTAATACTACTCACTGCGCGCGTTCCAGTTGATGAGATTATATATTTTTTAAAACCTGGAAAGGCCTGACAACAAACAAATATTTATTCATCGAAAAGTTTATCTGCCTATCCCAAATGTAAAAAAAATATCTTATTTTTCCATGCAATAACTGGCTCCGACACTACTTCAGCATTTTTTAAAAGGGGTAAAACATCAGTCTTCAAATTATGTGAAAAACGTAATGATTTAATTAATTACGCGGAAGTATTTAAAGACATCAATTCTTCTTCACAACTCATCGTCTCAAATGGAATTCGCTTTCTTCTTGCAATGTATGGAGCTCCAAAAATAATTGATTGTCTCGATAAATACAGATATTTAAGTTTTGTAAAAAATACCCGAAATAATAAAAGGGTAGAATTATCTTGCCTTCCACCAACATCTGCCGCTGCTTACCAACATTTATGTCGAGTGTATTATCAAATCCAAGTGTGGCTAGGCAATGAATTGAATCCGGAAGACTGGGGTTGGACATTAGTAGATAATACTTTGGTGCCAATTCATACTTTACTCCCACCTGCTCCAGAAAAACTTCTGAACACCATTTTTTGCAACTGCAAAAAAGGTTGCAGTAGAAACTGTGGCTGCAAAAAAGTTGGATTGTTTTGCTCAGTAGCATGCACTAATTGTCAAGGTCAGTCTTGCTCTAATACTATATCAATTGCCTCAGGTGAAAATTTAAATGATATCGACGAAGAATCATCTGATGAATTTTTATTTGAACAATGTACAGATATACAAGAAGAAGTAGAAGAAAACCAAGGAGAAAACGAAGACATTATAGTTGAAGTTGAGCTCGAAGACTATCAGTCAGATTAAAATTTTTTTTAAATCAATTCACATAATTTTATGAAATAATTTCCAATAATACCATATTTTATTTCATATTGTATTTTTTAATAATACACACTAAACACTGAATCACGTCTGGTGGAATATTCCTATCGGGGAGACCACGTTAAAAAAAAAGCGCCGAGCACACTACCTCATAGGTGGTGCGGAAATGTGTGCATATTACGCAGAGTACGGCTCTTCCTACTTTTGGGATCGCCATATCTCTGGAATGGTGGGTCGTAGCAAAAAAGTATAAGAACGTTTTTTGTAGGAAATTTAATAATCTACAACTTTTACTTTAAACATTTTCGCGATATATTTACCGTTTACGAAAAAAATGCAAAAAACGTATATTTTTGACCTTTGACCTCGAATATCTTTTTTACCAAGCATCGGATCAACGGGGACTTTTCACATATTATTTGTATTCGTGAACTGAAGGTCTATGCCAATTTTCAGCTTTATGCGAGTTAATGCAAGGTTAGCCTTTTTTTGTGTCTATTTTGACCGGACTAAATCTGTTTTTCTGTCAGTTTAAAAACCGTAAATTTTGTTTGAAATTATTCCTAGAAACACTTCTGGAGCTAGTTCTAATTAGTTATATTGTATCTTATCATTTAAGTTAAGGTAAATGGGTTCTGGTTCCCTGGAATTTGTTCTAACAGAGTATGTTGTAGAATAAATTTGATTGCGAACCTCTTTAAAAAGGATTTTATTGGCAGAATTCATAGAGTTAAAATATTAATTTTCTCTTATGACATCGAAAACAAATGCAACCTTTTCTTGAAATACATGAATATATAATTTACATGATTTAGATTTTTTTAAAAATTAAAAATTGTCTATTGCGTTAAAAATGTTAAAATTTTTTATTAAAATATAAAATAAATTTGTTTGTTAAAATAAATTCAATTGTGTTTATTTATATCCACGGCTTTTGATTAAAAACGATAAATTTTTTTGGCTGCAAATAAGTTATTTTAGAATTCTCTTATATTCATCTTACTTTTAGTTATTAGATTTTGAGTGCTTTGTTATGCAAAATTCGCTAAAAATTACGAAAATATACCTCAACTTTCAAAGTTACTTCCACTTTTTGTAGCGTGCGTCACAAAACTTTGTGATTAATCATTTCGCAACAAATACGTGTTAAAAAATTAAGTTTTATGCTAAAAGTACACTTAAATCCCACTTAACACTATGCTTAAGTTGAAGGTATTAAAGGTATTAAAAGACCAAGAAATTACTATATTTTAATCCAAAAACGCGTACGAATGTAGCGATCGTCACACAGGATTTGCCCATATTCTTTGTTTTGTGATCCGATAATATATTGCAAAGATATAAATAATTAAAAAATATACTTTGTTTTGATCCGATAATAAATGACAGATACAAAAAAAATGTTAACTGTACTCTCACCTTGGTGTAAAAAACCAATTTTTTTAAAAAAATCTCTTTTAAATGCTTTGTTTAATTTTCTACACAACATGCATGTGAAAGTATACCAAGTGTAAAAAGAAAGCAAGAAACGAAACAACTGTAAGTGTTCTGTAAATGGTTGGCTAGGGAGTTTGGAATTTTTGAATATTTCTAGGAACATAGCTTATATGAATATTTTGTATTCAGGCTATGCAATTTTGAATAATAGCAAATATGTTTTTTTGGATATTGCAGGCTATGCAAATTTTTTTATAACAATTAGCATCAATGTCTGTGTATGCTAGATTAAGTATTGTGGTGTTTTCATTAGAGCTGACCGGATTTTACATTGTGTAACGGTCCTGGTGGTTGAAGTTTCTAGTGCTTTCTTTGTGAAAACAATGGCTGGACCTTCATATCTCAGTGATGAATCGATTTGCGCACTATTGAATGGGACAATTGAGTAAGAAGACTTTTTATCTGGTAGTGATGATGAATATAATATGCCTGGTGACGAACTCGATGCGGACTATAAATTGAGTGACGATGCAGCAGAAACTTTTGAAGATGAAAGAGAGGAATATGGCGCCGTTGCTGATTTTGTTGATATCGATTTTTTGTTTGTCCCAAGAGACAACACGCTTTTGAGCGCAACAGCAGAACGCTGTCGATCTGCTAATTGTGGCCAGGTATTACTAATACTGCTTCATCGCGAGTGAATATATTCACTGCAGTATCAAATATGGTTTCTTGAAATTTTTTTCACCGCAAATTGAGCAAATCAATTAGAAAACACGAATGCATTTCAACGTTTAAAGAATAAAATCCATAAAGAAGTCGATGCCAATATGCTTCATGCGAATTTGGTTGTTTTGATATTGGATGGCGTTTGCAAGTTGAATGTTATTGAATATATGTGAATAAGAGCGTTGCAATTTCCTTTGCTAAATTTAAGGTGGAAGAATCAGCCTGTTCTTGAGCTGTTTTTGCAGTCCTTTTATTTTCAGAGAAATTATGTCGAATAAACAGTTTAAGTACTTGACCAAAATTATTCGCTTCGTTGATACAATAAGTCGTCGACAAAATAGATATGAGGATAAATTTGCTCCAATTCGTAATATGTGGGATATGTGGTCTGAAATGTTACCACTGTTTTTCAACTCTTACATTTGTGTCACTCTAGACGAACAGCTATGTGGTTTCCATGGACGTTGTGCATTTAGGCAATATATTCCAAGCAAACCAGAGATATGGTTTGTAATTGTGGGTATTCGTATGTATGTGGCAATGAGTCTAATGAGATCAAGCGCTCGATTCCACTACAACTGTTACAAAGCAAAAGGGCTCAATTTTTTCAGTGTTCGTATTACAACCGAACTAAGGGTGGAGTTGACACAGTTGACAAAATGATTTCTGTATACGAAAACCCATAGGCAGCGAGAGGATATGTAACATGATTGACATATCAGCCCTGAATGCATTTGTGATCTATGTATAAAGCTAAATGGACCGAATAAATGCAATACATCGTTTGTTTTTGCATGATCTGGGACTTGCCCTTGCTCAACCTTACATGGCGCAGAGAAAACGAAGTACACGCGCTAGTTCTGTGCGGTCAAATGTACCTGAACAAAGCTCTTTTTTTAATCTTCATTTACATAACCGAGCCATTAGGGCCTTGTGTGGTTAATTATCTAAATAACAGACTTCTAGATAAATCATATAATTACAAATTATATCCTAAATCCCTAACCGAGCACTAGCAACATAGGCCTCTGGTGGGAATTGAACCCACGACCCCCGCACTGATAAGCTAGCACGATACCAACTAGCCTACCGGGACATACAGTGTACATGCAACTGCAATATAATTTTTTGAAAAACATTTATTAAATGGAAATGATAAATACACCGTTATTTAAAATTGTTGGTATACATATCATAGTTGTTATTATATGCAATATTTAAGTTAATGTTTTGGTAATGTGTTAACAAACATGGGAAAAAACAAGTAAGAGCGGCTAAATTCGGCTATGCCGAATCTTATATACCCTTCACCATGGTTGGGAAAAAACTGAAGTTTATATATGGACATATATGAAATGGACAGATTTATATACGGACGCCTTTAAGAGGAAATAAACCATTTAGTTTGGAGATAAAACTTGGACTCGGGAAGATTTATGGTTCCAGAAAATAGGTATTTTAAAAAAATTTATGTTTTGGGCATAACTTTTTTGTATCTGAACCGATATTTCCGAGTTTTTCAGCAAATATGTTATACTAAAGATTTTCGATCTTTTGCTATATAAGACGTATGTATCCATAGGTCATAATACAGCTCTAGAATAGTGTTTGTTGTTTGTATATAAAAGGTGAAGAGGTGAAAGAAAAGAATTTCAACAAATCGTTAAAAGAAATCACTACAACTGCATGTGTTTTATTTCTACAAAATAGTTTGATTTAGCTGGCAAATTTGCATTTGGGACTTTATTTCGCTTTTTTATTAGAAATATTTGTAATTTCTTAATTTTAAAAATTTGAAGGAAAATAGTTTATAATTTTTTTTATAAATTATTATAAGTTATGACCTAAAATAGTTGCACTCAAAGGTAAATTATGTATAAAATTTTCTTAATATGTGAGAAATAAAATGGTTTAAAAATCTTTTTATAAATTCTTTTAAATCGGAGCAAAAAATAGAAATAAAACCGTTTGAATTTTGTTTGTATCAGAGGGTTTTTATACAAATTTTGATGTTTTTAGCATATTTATGGATTATTTAATTATTAATATAAAATTTTATTTAAATTAATTATTAAATGTAAAAAAAAACAAAAAATAAACAAAAAAAAAATTTTAACGAACCCGCGACTCTTCCACCTGTGGTGAAAGGTATAAAAACGTTTGTATTTTGTTTGTATCAGAGGGTTTTTATAAAAATGTTGATGTTTTTAGCCTATTTATGGATTATTTATTTATTAATATAAAATTTTATATAAATTAATTATTAAATGTTAAAAAAAAACAAAAATAAGCAAAAAAAAAGTCTCAATAAAATAATAAAAAAAAATTTACAAAAAAAAATTGAATTGACCTGACCGAGATTTGAACCTCGAACTCCGCGGGCTTAGAGAAAAAAAGTATTTATGACATAGCGTCTAGACAACTGAGCTATTGAAGCTCACACAAAATCATCGTCAATAGATGTACATATATAAAAGTCTTCGTTCATTAGGGATTTGTTTAGTTTTTATTTAAATGACAAATCTTTGTATGTGTGTTGTTTGTGTATAAATGGTGGAGATGAAAGAAAAGAATTTTAACACATCGATGTGTTGTTATGCTCAAAATTCTACATACATATTAAACAAAGGGATTTTACTGGAAAAATTAGAGGTAGTCCTGGTTTTTTGCTAATATCTCAGCCATTTATTAACCGATCTGTCTGATTTTTAATAGCAAACAGAAATGGATCACATGTAACAGAAATAAAAAAGAATCAAGTCCTCATCATGTCTGGGTTCTTCGGAAAACCCATTTCAACACACAGACGGACAGACGGACATCGTTAAATCAACTTCGCTCTTCATAAGGACCCAGAATATATATACTTTATAGGGTCTAAGATCAATATTGTAGAAATTACAAACGGAATGACAAACTTATATATACCCTTCCACCTGTGGTGAAGGGTATAACAATTAAAAATGGCTTAAATACGCCAGCGTCGAATCTTTACATACCCTCCACCAATGTCCTAAAAAATGTTCTCTACTCTTTTTGATACAAATAATGTAAATAAACTTTTGAAGTAGACTAGCTGTGAAGGTAAATATTCCTAATGGAAAGAAAGCACCTATTGACAAATAGTTACAATTCGTGTTATTTATGTGTATGTGTGTTGTTTGTGTGTAAATGGTGGAGATGAAAGAAAAGAATTTTAACACATGGATGTGTTGTTATGCTCAAAATTCTACATACATATTAAACAAAGGGATTTTACTGGAAAAATTAGAGGTAGTCCTGGTTTTTTGCTAATATCTCAGCCATTTATTAACCGATCTGTCTGATTTTTAATAGCAAACAGAAATGGATCACATGTAACAGAAATAAAAAAGAATCAAGTCCTCATCATGTCTGGGTTCTTCGGAAAACCCATTTCAACACACAGACGGACAGACGGACATCGTTAAATCAACTTCGCTCTTCATAAGGACCCAGAATATATATACTTTATAGGGTCTAAGATCAATATTGTAGAAATTACAAACGGAATGACAAACTTATATATACCCTTCCACCTGTGGTGAAGGGTATAACAATTAAAAATGGCTTAAATACGCCAGCGTCGAATCTTTACATACCCTCCACCAATGTCCTAAAAAATGTTCTCTACTCTTTTTCATACAAATAATGTAAATAAACTTTTGAAGTAGACTAGCTGTGAAGGTAAATATTCCTAATGGAAAGAAAGCACCTATTGACAAATAGTTACAATTCGTGTTATTTAATGTCTTTGATAAGACTAATGTCTGATTGTAGCACAGACAAAACTCATCTCAATAGGTGGCGCTATTGACAAAACAACCAAAATATGAGTTTTACAAAAAAAAATAGATTTTATGGAATCCAACGAAGAACCAACAAAGCTTATCAATGGAAAATAACAGAAAAAAGTAGATACTGAAAAAATTGTACTTAAATACACCAATTTATATGTAAAATTTAGAGGTACCTTCACATTTTCACTCATAACTTTTGAAACGCTAGACCGATTTTGCTCATTTTCAATACCAAACTGCTCGGAAGAATGAATATTAAATTTAAGCCGGGCAACAGTACAAACGATTATTGAGAACTACAACAAAACTGGCTCCTTTGAAAGAAGAGCACGAACAGGTAGGCCAAAGAAGCTTTCCAGGAGGGACATTAGTTCTATTGTTAAGGAAGTGAACAAAAATCCCCAATTAGTGCTTTAAAAGTAGCTGATCATATTGCCCATATCTCCAATAAGAGTGTTCATCCATGAACTGTTAAAAGGGCTCTGAATGATAATGGATTTTTTAGTATAACACCGCGTAAAAAGCCTCTAAAGCTGGTTTTACACACTAAGTATTTTACAGTGTGCTTGTCAGATTTCCCTTTGCAAAAATTAGCATATAATTTGCCAACAGTATATTTAAATGTGTGCATATTGACAAAGGGATGGATTTCTGGTCCAAGGTTTTATTTATAGACGAATCAAAGTTCAAGATACTCCGGAGTGATGGCCGTGCTAAGATATGGTGAAAAAGAAATACGGCTATGTAGCTCGAAAGCTTAATCCCAACTGTGGAGCATGATGGCGAAAGCGTTATGGTTTGGGGAGCAATAGCAGCGTCTGGCGTTGGCAAGTTGGTTTTATTGAAGCCATTATGGACCGGTAACAATATTAAATTATATTGGAAAAAGTTTGAAGCCATCTGTGGAATGCTTGGATTTTCCAACAAGATAATGGTGTCTACATTACGCGCCCCCGCATACCCCTTCGCAAAGTCCGGAAAAATATAAAAGGCATGGAGCAAAGTGACTCCGGAAGTGATGACCAATTTGGTTTCATTCATGCCACGACGCCTGCAAGCTGTAATAAAGGTGGTGCAACAACTAAATACTAAACAAAACACCAAAAATTTTAATATTATTAGTAACTTATTCTTAAGAATGAACTTTTTGTACACTTGTTATAACATATTTGTGTTATTTGTTTTTTTTTTTTGTTGAAGGACAAATTAATTAATTTAGCTTTTATTTTTTATAAATAAATGTGATTTTAGAAAAAAAACTGCATCATTAATTTTTCTATTAAATATTTTTTTTTTAGAATAACACTACAGGAGACTGCTTGTAGACTTTAGTCCTTCACTGTACGTAAAACTAATTTTTCCTTAAATAATTTTTGTTTACAAATTACATACAAGAAGTAGAAAACTACACAAAGGTAGGATTATGAAGTATTTTTTTCAAAGATTGGCTGTACCATGAAACTCATTGGTAAAAGTTCTATCAACAGCGCAAATTATGGGAAATATTGCATAACACAGAATGCTAAAATTTTATAAGAAAATTTGTATTACGTACAACTTTTAATGATGGTGTCGGTTAGGCAACGATCCAACTTTTTACCAAATTCATCCTCGACATAAGATATTTGGGAACCTTTTGCTGACATATTACAAATTAAAAGCAAGATAATTGCGAATTCAATTGCACTTTTTTGATTAATTAACGAATGTATTATAGTTGTAAAAGTATTGGGTATTACGGTACTGAATACTCAGTACTCACAAGAACCTACACATTTAAAAATATCATAAAATTTAAAATAACCCAAATACCATATAGCAATCAAACTGCAATACAACTTGAGAATAAGCTTCCCAAGAAACATTTTTAAGGACTCTCCGATATGTACGGAGTCATGACTCCGGCTTCTACTGTACGTTTACGGTCCGAAAATATGTATCCGTCGAAGCTTGTACATAAGCGGAACATTAACGTACCGTAAAATTGAATTTTTGAAAACAATACGTTTTGACTTTGTTTTGGCGTATCCGTTTCTTTGCCGTCAAATACGGACCACTGTTTTCATCAGTTTTTCTTCCGTTGCTTTTGGATTTGTTTAGTTATAAAAATCGAATACTTAAATATTGAAATTGAAAACAAGTTTTACGATGATGTGTGCAAAATTATGTAGATTTGGAAATAAAAATATTGCCCGATAGCTTAAAATTGATTTTCTGAAAAAATTTGTATTGTCTGCTTCATCATATCGTAAAACGAATTAAAATTTTTCTTTTATTTTTTTCATGATTTTTAATGGGCCGCAATCGCAGTGATTGATGGATGCTAATTGTGCTGGAGATAAATATCGTATTTGTTTGTAATTTTGTTTGGTATTTGTGGTATTTATTTTTTTAAGTTATGTTATTTTAATTTAAATATCTTTGTAAATAAATTTATAGAAAATAAATAAAAATTTGCTATTAAAAATTAAAATAATATGCCTTTACACAAATCCGTTTTTGTTGAAAAAACGCTACGAATGCGGACCGAATACGGATCCGTAAACGGTCCGTCACTGATGGAATTTAAAGGGACAACTCCGTTTTTCATCCGACATATCGGCCCGTCATTGACGGACTTTTAACGGACAACTCCGTTTTTTATCCGATATATCAGTACGTAAACGGTCCATCATTGACGGACTTTTAACGGATTCGAATCAGTTTCGATGTTCCTTAAAGTCCGTTTTCTGGTCCGTTTACGAATAAAGAAAACGGTACGTAAACGGAGTTGGATTACGTTTATGACGGAACGAAATCGGTACGTAAACTGTACGTATTGTTTGTTGGGTTATTTATATTTGTCAAACGTGTCTTGCGTCTTCATTTGGCTGTAAATTTTAAAAAGTGAACGTGCAATTGCATATTAAATTTCTTTATTTTTATAATAATTTATGGTTAAAATTAATTATTATTATTTATATATAAAATAAATTATTATTTTTATATTTAAAATAAATTATAATTTTTTATATTTGAAATGAATTATTATTATTTATATTTAAAATAAAAAAAATGTAATTAAAGAAAATAATTGTGATTTCTCTTTTTTAACACTTAATAATATATTATATGTGAAGCTTTTTCTACAATTATGTAATAGAGCTTATAAATATATTGAGTCAAATAAGCTTTTCTATACGCAAATTAATATAATATTTTTTTTGTAAGCTTATTCTACAATTGCAAGAATAAGCTTATAGTAATCATACACACATAATATTTTCACGAGGGTTCCGTTTTGATTTTTCTACAATTGTTACGATAGCCTTTTTCAATATAGTCTCAAGTCTTTTACAAGCTTAAAGCTTGTGTTTGTAAGCTTATAATAATATTTTTCTCAAGTGATTTGGTATGTTGCGAATAAAATAAGTTACTAAAAATAAGTAATGAATAAAGGCTGGATTAGCCAGACGTAAAGATATCTCTGTATAGCAATGAGTTAAATAAGAAGAAAAATGGAAATGTCGAGTTGTCTACTTATTGATGCTTTTTTACCGAACACCTTTTGGGGTGAGGCTGTATCAACAGCAAAATATATTGGGAGTATAGTTTTTTAAAATTCTGTAAATGCAACGCCGTTTGAATTATAGTATGGTACAAAACAACCCAAGAAACATTTTTACGGACCCTCCGATACGTACGGATTTATGAATCCGGCTCCTACTGTACGTTTATGGCCTGAAAATACGTATCCGTCGAAGCTTGTACATAAACGGAACATTAACGTACCGTAAAATTGAATTTTCGAAAACAATACGTTTTGACTTTGTTTTGGTGTATCCGTTTCTTTGCTGTCAAATACGAACCACTGTTTTCATAAGTTTTTCTTCCGTTGCTTTTGGATTTGTTTAGTTATAAAAAACGAATACTTAAATATCCCTCAGGTAAATATTTATGAAATTGAAAACAAGTTTTACGATGATGTGTGAAAAATTATGTAGATTTGCAAATGATTTTGTGAAAAAATTTTCAAATTTGTATTGTCTGCTTCATCATATCGTAAACCGAATTTAAATATTTCTTTTATATTTTTCATGATTTTTAATGGGCCGCAATCGCAATGATTGATGGATGCTAATTGTGCTGGAGATAAATATCATATTTGTTTGATATTTGTTGTATTTAGTTTTTTAAGATTTGTTATTTTAATTTAAATATCTTTCTAAATAAATTTAAAGAAAATAATAAAAATTTGCTATTGAAAATTTAAATAATATGCCTTTACACAAATCCGTTTTTGTTGAAAAAACGCTACGAATGCGGACCGAATACGGATCCGTAAACGGTCCGTCACTGATGGAATTTAAAGGGACAACTCCGTTTTTCATCCGACATATCGGCCCGTCATTGACGGACTTTTAACGGACAACTCCGTTTTTTATCCGATATATCAGTACGTAAACGGTCCATCATTGACGGACTTTTAACGGATTCGAATCAGTTTCGATGTTCCTTAAAGTCCGTTTTCTGGTCCGTTTACGAATAAAGAAAACGGTACGTAAACGGAGTTGGATTACGTTTATGACGGAACGAAATCGGTACGTAAACTGTACGTATTGTTTGTTGGGTTATTTATATTTGTCAAACGTGTCTTGCGTCTTCATTTGGCTGTAAATTTTAAAAAGTGAACGTGCAATTGCATATTAAATTTCTTTATTTTTATAATAATTTATGGTTAAAATTAATTATTATTATTTATATATAAAATAAATTATTATTTTTATATTTAAAATAAATTATAATTTTTTATATTTGAAATGAATTATTATTATTTATATTTAAAATAAAAAAAATGTAATTAAAGAAAATAATTGTGATTTCTCTTTTTTAACACTTAATAATATATTATATGTGAAGCTTTTTCTACAATTATGTAATAGAGCTTATAAATATATTGAGTCAAATAAGCTTTTCTATACGCAAATTAATATAATATTTTTTTTGTAAGCTTATTCTACAATTGCAAGAATAAGCTTATAGTAATCATACACACATAATATTTTCACGAGGGTTCCGTTTTGATTTTTCTACAATTGTTACGATAGCCTTTTTCAATATAGTCTCAAGTCTTTTACAAGCTTAAAGCTTGTGTTTGTAAGCTTATAATAATATTTTTCTCAAGTGATTTGGTATGTTGCGAATAAAATAAGTTACTAAAAATAAGTAATGAATAAAGGCTGGATTAGCCAGACGTAAAGATATCTCTGTATAGCAATGAGTTAAATAAGAAGAAAAATGGAAATGTCGAGTTGTCTACTTATTGATGCTTTTTTACCGAACACCTTTTGGGGTGAGGCTGTATCAACAGCAAAATATATTGGGAGTATAGTTTTTTAAAATTCTGTAAATGCAACGCCGTTTGAATTATAGTATGGTACAAAACAACCCAAGAAACATTTTTACGGACCCTCCGATACGTACGGATTTATGAATCCGGCTCCTACTGTACGTTTATGGTCTGAAAATACGTATCCGTCGAAGCTTGTACATAAACGGAACATTAACGTACCGTAAAATTGAATTTTCGAAAACAATACGTTTTGACTTTGTTTTGGTGTATCCGTTTCTTTGCTGTCAAATACGAACCACTGTTTTCATAAGTTTTTCTTCCGTTGCTTTTGGATTTGTTTAGTTATAAAAAACGAATACTTAAATATCCCTCAGGTAAATATTTATGAAATTGAAAACAAGTTTTACGATGATGTGTGAAAAATTATGTAGATTTGCAAATGATTTTGTGAAAAAATTTTCAAATTTGTATTGTCTGCTTCATCATATCGTAAACCGAATTTAAATATTTCTTTTATATTTTTCATGATTTTTAATGGGCCGCAATCGCAATGATTGATGGATGCTAATTGTGCTGGAGATAAATATCATATTTGTTTGATATTTGTTGTATTTAGTTTTTTAAGATTTGTTATTTTAATTTAAATATCTTTCTAAATAAATTTAAAGAAAATAATAAAAATTTGCTATTGAAAATTTAAATAATATGCCTTTACACAAATCCGTTTTTTATTGAAAAAACGGTACGAATGTGGACCGGAATCCGTAAACGGTCCGTCACTGGCGGACTTTTAACGGACAACTCCGTTTTCCATCCGACATGTCAGTCCGTAAACGGTCCGTCATTGACGGATTTTTAACGGACAAGTCCGTTTTTCATCCGATATATCGTTCCGCATACGGTCCGTCATTGACGGACCGTTTTCTGGTCTGTTTACAGATAAAGAAAACGGTACATAAACGGAGTTGGATTCCGTTTATGATGGACCGAAACCGGTACGTTAACTGTACGTATTGTTTGTTGGGAAAGCTTGAGTAATTTTCATATGTTTGGTTCAAAATGATTTGTACACATGCCTTCTGAGAAGTTTGTTATTAGATAGTAGCTTTAATTAACGACATAAGGCCCTAATGGCTCGGTTATGTAAATGATGATTAAAAAAAGTCGTAAATTGGATAATAAATCATGCGAAATGATTTTTCTTGGTTATGACGACAATTCAAAAGCATATCGTGTTGCAAAACCCTAACCATTGCATAACTGAAGTGACCACCACGATCGTCTAGCTCAACGATGTCAAGGGCGGGTAGCAGCTGTCACTTCCGGCAGAGGGCCGAACAATAAAATTTCTAAAACTAACCGGATACAATTTACAACAAAATAATTGACAAACAAAAAAAAACTAACAATTCAAACAAAATAAAACTAAATAATGGTGTTTTCTTTTACACACGGACGGACCAATAGCACAGATTGACAAAAAGATTTTTTTTATTAATGAGAACCCAAGGTGATAATGGTCCCACTAGCCGCCCACCCTGCCCTGATAGTCTTATCATAACGCCTCTAAACTATCCCACAAACATCACATACATTGGTCACCCTACATACTTACGTTAACACACATTTAAATTTTTAGCCAGACATGCTAATTTCTATTAAATAAAAAAAAATTAAAAGGTTTAACTTTACAAATAAATTTTATTGACATGGAGGATACGATACAAAATGAAAGAAAATTACTAAAAAAAAAATGAACTAAATAAAGGTTTAATTAAACAAAAAAAAAATGGTATGTATAAAATTTTAAATTGGAAAATATATTACAAAAAAACGAATTTATTTCTTAACAAAAATAAAAATTAATTTAAAAAAAACCCCCTCAACCAAATTATGGTATCTAACTCTACCGAAGGCCTATATGAGAGCTCTCTAATACAAGTTTAACACGGCTTCGATCAAAAATGACCGTTTACGTGCCTTTAATGGAAATAGGTAATTCTCTTAAAAAAAATTTCGGGCTCACAAAAATGGACGTTACTTAACGGGCTAACCTAAAACCTAATTAACGGCTGGGATTCTACCTTACAAACGACCTGGTCTTCCTTTGGAGGTTCCTTGGCGGCTTTTATCTGTCTTTTTTTTTTCTTTCCTGCAACAGTTTCCCTTTATTTTTATTATTATAAAAAAATTAACTTTTAATTTTCTTTAAATGATTTCTATTTATTTTTTTTTTTTTAATCAACACGAATTTAGACTGAACTTTGTAAAATCAAAACCAAGCATCCTTAAACATGAGACCATCATAAACCGCCATACCCATTTCACTTTCCAAAAAAAAACTGCACTCACTACTTTCATCGTCCGTTATCCCTAGCACTCAAACATGTTCGCTAGATCTTATTGTTTTTTCTTCATTACTCATTTTGATGTATTACTCAGGGACACTTCACTCCAAACACCATTTACCACTAATTTCAGGCTAAAATAGCCACATTCATTTGGTCAAAATTTTCGTCCTATTTGTTATTGTTCTCGTTTCTGTTATTATTCAGTAACCGTTTCGATCAGCTGCTTGTACTCAGCAGTATGGCTGACAGTCTGACGACAAATAACTATACAAACCGCTACAAATCTTTCGATTTTAAATGCCTGTCTGTAGAAAAGTGAAAGAGCGGTCTCTAATTATCTCACAGCCCAACGTAGGCAAACGCCCACACTCTGAGATAAGTAGTCTCATGCACTACTGACTGAGCTAGCCGAGCAATACAATCCTACAATTATCTAACATAGAAACACTAAAATCGTTGACTGTAGTTGATTCATCAGATCTGGCATCCATAAATTGCTCAAATATACTAATGCCTGGTTTTTATTATGTCATATGAACTGACAACAAAAACTTACTCAAATGAATTCTCATCATTTTGTGTCAAATGCGTTTTTATTACATCTTAAAAACTGACAATAAGTCGATAAAGCAGAGCGTGTCAAAGACTTATGTCAAATTTTGGTGTCAGTTGGCTGACACGCCGTTTTCATTACAAAGGTCAAATGTGATGTGTAAACTTTTGGCGAGCGAACAGCAGATTAGAAAATATTTATTTGTTTTCAATAACATGGCGGTTACACGTTCAATTTCTTGCTTTTAATTCCTCTCAATTTTCAATACACTCACATTTTTTTACTATCTGTATATTAAAAAAGTGTGAGTGTATTGCAAATTGAGAGGAATTGAAAGCAAGAAATTGAACGTGTAACCATCATGTAAAAAGTGGAAAAAAATAAAAATGATAAAAAAGAAAGAAATTTTTGTGTTATTACATTACTATTTCTTTCTTTATTTAAAAAATTACCATTGAAATTTATTTTTCCAGCAAAAAAGAAAAAAATAACAGCTTTGCGATCACCAAACAAAAAATGCTGCCATATCTGCATGGTTTTCACTTTGTCATTTTTAATGTCAATTTGTCCAAATTGTTGGCAATTGTATGAAAACGGGTTGTCATATGGTGTCATCTGAGTTTGCAGTCAGTTATGCACACGAACTGCTAAAAATCTTTATTGCGAATTTTCCAAAAGAACAGTTTTTGAGAAAATTGCACTTTTTTATGGACATTCTTATTATTTAGTTCTGGTACCACAAATTAATGGGGGAAGATTGCGCTAAAACTAGGACTTGTCCTAAAAATCGTGAAACGCACAATGGTAGCTGTTGGTATAAGAATTCTAAAAATCTTTATTGCAAATTTCAAAAAGAACAGTTTTTGAGACAATGGCAGTTTTTTAAGAACATTTTTATTTTTTGGTTGTGGTACTAGAAATTCATGGGGGAAGATTGCGCTAAAACTAGAACTTGTCCTAAAAATCGCGAAACGCACAAAGGTAGCTGTTGGTATGAGGATTCTTAAAATCTTTATTGCGAATTTTCAAAAAGAACAGTTTTTGAGAAAATTGCACTTTTTTATGGACATTGTTATTATTTAGTTCTGGTACCAGAAATTCATGGGGGAAAAAAATTTCACAACTTAAAAATAAAAATATTCATAATATTCAGTTACCATTGTGCGTTTCACGATTTTTATGCCTGGTTTTCATTATATCATATAAACTGACAACAAAAACTGACTCAAATGAATTCTTGTCATATTGTGTCAAATGCGTTTTCATTACATCTTAAAAACTGACAATAAATCGATAGAGCAGAGCGTGTCAAAGACTTATGTCAAATTTTGGTGTGAGTTGACTGACACACTGTTTTCATTTACAAAGGTCAAATAATGCGTAAACTTTTGGCGGGCGAACAGCTGATTACAAAATATTAATTTGTGAAAAATAAAAAGTGGAGAAAATGTTAAAAAAAAGACAAATGGCTTTAGCCAGTGTGGCGCTTTGTGTTATTACAACACTAAGAGCTTGGAAAAATAAAAGGAAGCAGCTAAGAAAAAAAAACTATTTTGGATTAGGCTAGGATTAAAAAATAGAACAACCTGTGGATTTTACGCTACACTCCGTTCGAAGCTGGCGCTACAGGACCCAAGGTGGTTAAAAAATTTCTTAAAAATGAATATGGAGGATTTTGAGTTTCTTGTGGAGCGTCTCACCCCATACATTTTGAAAAAAAAATACAAGGTTTAGTAACGCTATTTCAGTTGGTGAAAGATTGGCAGTAACTTTACGTTACCTGGCAACAGGCGATAGCTTTTCTAGTCTGATGAGTGTTTTTCTTATCGGAAAAACTACCATATGCCATATCATTCAGGAAACTTGTGCTGCTTTATTCGACGCACTGAAGGAAGATTTTTTAAAGGTAAAAAATAAATAATATTATTTGCCCGCAACTTTGCAAATTCAATTATATCTAAATACTTTTTGATGTTTTTGATAAAGTTTCCAAGAACTCCCGAAGAATGGACAAAAGTTGCTGACGGGTTTGAACAACGGTGGAATTTCCCAAATTGCTGTGGGTCATTAGATGGAAAGCACATAGCAATTCAGCAATGTGGCTCGAAATATTTCAACTACAAGAAATACAACACCATTGTGCTGATGACTATGGTGGATGCTGAATATAAATTTTTATTTGTAGAAGTTGGAGCGTTTGGTCGTGAATCTGATGGTGGTGTTTTCGCAAGGTAGAACTTTTACAATATATTTGATTTTTAACTATGTTAATAATTATACTTTGTAATTTCAAAATATTTAGATGCCCACTTTCAACAGCACTTGTTGAAAACACTATAAATTTTGCACCATCAAGACCATTTCCACATGAAAGTGATCCGATGCCATTTGTCATCGTAGCTGACGACGCATTCCCTCTAAAGCCGTACTTAATGAAGCCTTTTTCTTATCGCGAGCAAGTGATGTCGCACAAAATTTTTAATTACAGGTTATCTCGAGCAAGAAATGTGGCTGAAAATGTGTTCGGGATATGTGCATCGCGCTTTAGAATCCTCAGAAGGCCAATGGACGTAACAACTGAACACGCAAAAGGTATTGTCCTAGCCATTTGCGTGCTGCACTATTTTTTGTTAACGCGCAAATCTGTTTATTTGCGAAAATCTGGCGTCGACAATGACAGCAATGGTATTGCTGTCATTGTAACAAAAAAAATTATAAATTCATATACAATGTTAACATATTAAATACCAAAAAAAAAAATAACATAACTTATGTTGAAATCGTAAAAAAACTAAGGCACATTAATATCATTTGTTAATGCTATTTGTTTCAACAGGTTAAATATGTAAAAAAAACAAGTAACTTATGTTGAGATCATAAAAAAAATAACAAAAAAATTGGTTATAACTTAAAAAATTGCGATATTCAATAGTCACACTATAAAATCTAAACTAAAAAAAAAAACTAAATAACTAAAAAAATTAAAATGTTTCACACCATAAAATGTAGACTTATGTTGGCCTGCAAAGGTAAATAAGAAAAAAGGTGGTTAATATTTATCGATACACAGTCAATACAGCAACTGCACAGTAGGCAAAGTTTGTATACAAACGAAATTGGTAAAACAAATGAAAATAAAATATATGCATATATCTATAAAATGAATACGATTATTTAAACAAAATAAAAGTAGCAATTAAGATAATAACGTGATAGCTTAATGTAGATAGTTCATTTAAAACCGTGTTTACATATCATATCATTTGTTTTACTTATGCCGAATGCACACATTTGTTGCCTAACCGTATATTTGCTGCTGCACTTACCTTGTAGCTTTCTTCTGATACTTTAAGACAAGTTCATAAATACAGTCTTAAATTCATTTCCCAATTGTGGGTTTTCTTTTGCCACATCGCTCCAAGCATCACTTTTGGTACATTCAGCCATAATCTGTAATGCACGTTCAACCACTTTGGAGTATTCGTCCTCGTTTTCCACACCACGTCGCTTTACTCCTGCTCTTGGTGTTATTGGCTGTGAGTCGTCCAACTCTAAAAAGGCTTCTTCACCATACGACGAACCAGGGGAAGCTAATTAAGACTCCTAAATTGTTAACGACACAGTTAGTTTAGACAATACTTAGTAAACCGTATATAAGTACTCACATTTGCAAAGTTTGATGTTGTGGGCGCTTCAATTTGTAATGTTGGCTCCAAAAACTTGAGGCTATTGTAAAATGGGGTTGTTGCCTCTTCTTGTCCACTCTTTGTCTGCCCCCTTTTGTTAAATGTCGCCTAAAAAATTTTCTTGAGTAAGTAATAAGTTATTTATTTTACATGAACTTACCCGGAAAGAGCAGCGAAGGCTATTCCATTTTGTTGCCACTTCAGATCGCGGCATTTTCAATTCATCTGCCACTTCTTTCCAGAGAGCCTCTCGTAAATTTCTGTCCCGATATTCTCTGGACAGGAAATTCCAGGTACCTTCCCTGTTTTCTACCTCTTGAATGAGCTTCTGAGTTTGCTCACTCGTCCACTTTTCCTTTAGCTTCCGCACGCGCTTCTTCGGTTCGATTGCGGTTTCGCTCTGACACACGGTATATTAGCCATCCAATATTTTAAACATATCGGTAAACTAAAAACCACATTTAAAACTATAAATAAATTGTTCACTTTTAATATTTAAAAACTTACCATTGTAAGCAAGTTCTTTTAATAAAATAAAACACGCACAAATTTGTTTCTATTTTTGTTTTCTTTATTTGTCTTATGACTTTGATAGTTTCTTACACACTAAATCTTTTAAAATCCTATCTTCTCCTCCATACCGGCAGTTATTATTCATCCTCCTTTATCTACATTCTTGTTCTCTTCTCTATTTTCACACAGAGTTGCCACAGTTCGGCCATCCTGACCTGAAATCGACCCGATTTTACCTTCAACTCCACGTGAACTGTCCAACCATGGCTTAATATTAGCCACTTCCCATATACCCTCGTATGGAATCTGACCCACTTGAAACCCGTCCACATCCCTTAACACGTATCTATCATTTGGAAGAACCCTTACAATCGCGTAAGGACCTTTAAATTTTGGAACGATCTTCTTACACACTCCTGGCGTGCTAACAAAATTCTTCACTACTACATAATCACCTACGTTATACATTCTCTCAACCCGACCACGATCTTTCAAATTCTTATTATAATTTTGACTCTTCACTATCCTTTCCGACGCACATTCACGCATTGACCGAAGATCCCTCCGTGGCTCAAGTTCATTAATTTCCTCCAAACCTTCCTTCAGAAAATCAATTATTTTGCCCTTTTGTCCAACCCCAAATAACAATTCACTTGGTGTAGAACCAGTACTCCGATGAACAGTATTATTCATTGCAAACTCTATTTCCGGCAACACCTTGTCTAAACTATAGTTAGTCCCTGCATCTGTCAATTTTGCTATCATCGGTGCCAAACTGCGGTTGACCCTCTCAACTTGGCCATTAGCCCGCGGAGATCCGGTTGCAATTTTCACATGCTTAACATTATAATCCCCAAGAAAACTCTGAAAGTCCCTAGAAGTAAACGCACTTCCCCTATCTGACACTATTATTGAAGGCCTGCTATATGAATTAAAGTAAGACACTAAACAACTGCGAACTTCTCTAGCATTAGTGGTCCGAACCGCATAAAGACGTACGAATTTCGAAAAAGCATCTATTACCAAAAAAACATACTTCTTTTTAGCACTCCTTAGCGTCACTGGTCCAAAATGATCTATATGTATCGTCTCGAATGGAATATTCCCCTTCGGAATATTGTGCAATAAACCCTCATGTTTACCTGCCTTTGAAGAAAATGCAATACACTTTAGACAGTTATCAATATGATCTCTTACCTTTTCCCTCAGTTTAGGAAACCAGTACGATTCCAATATTACACCTGATACCTTATCACACCCGAAATGCCCCATATCATCATGATACATCCGTAAAATATTCCCTTCCATGCTACTCGGGACATAAAACAAAATTCGGTCCCCAGACTTCCTATAAACAAGACCATTTCGCATTTCATAAAAACCACTTTCCTGTTTCTCCAACAGTGCCCTAATTTTATTTATGTTCTCATCTCTATACTGACATATAGACAAATTCTGCTCAAACGTGTTTTCTTCCAAGACCAAAATATTCGTGTTTCTGCTTAGGGCATCTACGTGCTGCATCCTTTCGCCCTTTCGATGCTCCAACGTATAATCAAAGTTCTGCAATTCCAAAGCCCATCTAGCTATTCTTGGATTGACCTCTTTCCTATTCAATGTCAATGTTAATGAATTACAATCCGTCACAATTCTAAACTTTATTCCCTGCAAATATATTCTGAATCTACGAAGAGCATAAATGATAGCCATAGTTTCTAATTCAAAGCTATGGTATTTAGTTTCATAGTCGCTTGTCCTCCTCGAAAAATAAAACACGGGATGAAATTTTCCATCGTCCTTCTTCTGCAACAATATCGCACCAAAACCATGGCTACTAGCATCACAGTGCAATTCTGTTTCATCTCTGGGATCATATATAGACAGTATAGGCGCATCCACTAATTTACTCCTCAACAATTCGAAACATTTCCGTTCCTCTTCACCGAACTTAAAACTTGCATTTTTTCTAATCAAATTGTAAAGAGGTTGGGCTATAAATGAAAAATCTTTAACGAACCTTCTAAAATAAGAGCACAACCCGAGGAAGCTCTGTACATCCCTTGCATTCCGTGGTATTGGAAAATGAATGACCGATTCTATATTTCTCTCATCAGGGCGAATACCTTTACTAGAAATCGTGTAACCTAAATACCTAATTTCTGACTCCATAAATTTACATTTATCTAATCTAAGCTCTAGTCTATTCCTAACCAGCCGTTCAAAAACTATTCTCAGAATCTCAATATGCTCATCAACATCCTTTGTAGCTATCATCAAATCATCCACATATATCGATATCTTACCCTCCCGTATCAAATCGCTAAAAACATGATTAACAAAACGCTGAAATGTAGAAGGCGAATTTTTCAAGCCAAATGGCATTTTAAGATATTCATACTGACCCATTGGCGTCACAAACGATGTGTATTTAATCGAATCCTCATTCATATCGACATGATAAAAAGCGCTCTTCAGATCCAACAGAGAGAATATAGACTTATTGGCCAATCTATCGAGAAGATCATCAATAAGTGGTAGAGGATAATTATCCCTTAATGTCACCTTATTCAAGTTCCTATAATCAGCACACAACCGAAGATCTCCTGTTTTTTTCCTCACTAATACTATAGGAGAAGCGTATTCAGAATTGCTCGGCCTAATAATCCCCTTCGACAAAAGATCATCCAAAATTTGCTGTAGTTTTTCCTTTTCAAAGTACGACAACCTACGTGGCGAGAAGTGGAATGGCTTCTCACAAGTCAGTCTCAATTTCATTTCACATTTAATCTCCGGCAAATCGGGGCGCCTATCATTCCCATAAAATTGTCTAAAAGTATCTATAAATTTCTGCCTGTCCTTACAATTTATATTCTCATTTAATACCTGAACACATTCATCATCACCTACGTCAATTGACATTAAATCAGAAACTTCATTACAATATTTAAATTTTTTATCATCTTCAGTATTTTCGTCACAAATCTTAAGTCTTACTTTAGCCTTTTTCAAAAAATTTGTACCTAATACCATAGAATATTGAGTAGTATCATCAGTAACCACAAACAATTTTAATTCAATATATTTATTTCCAAAAAGTATTTTACATTTCACTTCACCTACAATATTTAGTTTACTTTTATTTATTCCATAGTATTCAGGATTTATGATTTTAAAAACAAAAGATAAAGGCACGAACTTCTGGCGAATAAAACTTATCGGACTGCCGGTATCAATTAGTGTTCCTAACATAATTCTATAATTAGTATGATTATTATAAAATATACAATATAAATTTCTTACATATTCATCTTGATCCTCCTCTTCAACTACCGCATGAATTTGTGTAGGCTTCTTCTTTGGGCATGATGCTGCCATATGACCCATTTCACCGCATACATAACATGAACCAATATCTCGTTTTGGCTTACGACACTCATTAGCAATATGTCCAAGTGAGTTACAATTGTAGCATCTAATCTCCTTGGCCTTTCCATCAATACCATTTGAACGAATTTGTTTTAATTTTGGCAAACTAATACTATGAAATGCCTCCAACAAATGATTTTTTTCTTTAAAGCACTGCATTTGAGCATATGACCGCAAGGTGTGGTCAGAAATACCCTCGATGATATATTCAACTAATTCTGTTTCATTTATTATAGCCCTATTTGCCAGTATGATTTTCTCATGAAAATACACTTCAAATGATTCATTAGCTTGCCATTTTCTTCCTTCAAATTGACGTTTAAGAGTCAAACGGCTTGACCGATCTTCAAACAGTGGTTTCATATCAGCAAGCAATTTTTCAATGGGTACTGCCATTAAATCTGAACGCGAATGCAGCCACTTCAATGCACGGTCCTTAAGCTTGTTTGAAATAAGTGCACGCATATTGTTGTCATCAAGATTATAAGCCACCTTAATACTCATTAATTGTGACGACCATAATTCAAAATTGTCTCCATTACCATAAAATTCAGATAGTAAATCTTTCGCAAATACAAAGTTGCCTTTATTTGTATTTTTATCACTCAAATTTGTTCCACTTCCTTGGTTTTTTAATAAATTATTTTCTCTTTTCAATATATCCATTTCTTTTTTTTGTATTTCAAGTTCACGTTTCATTATTTCAATTTCTTTTTGCATTAATTGAAACTCTCTATCGGCAAGTTTTTTTTCTTCATTAATCTGTTCATTTTCCTTATTACAATTTTTTCCATTCATTTTACCGTCATTTGTTCTTTCATTATTATTTTCACCACCACTCATTTGTGTTTTATCTTCATTTACAATCATTTGAACACTCCGATCTGTTGCACTCTTTTGTTGAATATTTTGAAACACACACACAGCATCAATTGGTGGTTGCATACCACTCGCCTCTTCATTTTTTCCTAAAGCATTGTCTTTGTTGTCCTCATTTGCCGCTGCTTCTGCTTCGTCTACGCAGTCGTCACTGATTTTTTCAATTTCGCTGCCGGCATCATTTTCTGTCTCCTCTGCCGCTATTTTTTTTAGTTTTTCAACCAAATTTTTATTTTCTTCTGGAAATTGCATAAGGCGTAATATAATTTCACTCTTATGGCCTGTCGTTTTTTCACCTAAAATGCTAAGCATTTTTTTTAATTGTTTTACGGTGAATGCGTTGAATATTTTGTTTTCAGACATGGCTTTATCCCACTTCTGATGTTGTAAGCAAGTTCTTTTAATAAAATAAAACACGCACAAATTTGTTTCTATTTTTGTTTTCTTTATTTGTCTTATGACTTTGATAGTTTCTTACACACTAAATCTTTTAAAATCCTATCTTCTCCTCCATACCGGCAGTTATTATTCATCCTCCTTTATCTACATTCTTGTTCTCTTCTCTATTTTCACACAGAGTTGCCACACCATTGAACTTAATTTTCTAGCGACGCCAAACAAATAAAATTGACAACTTGTTTTAGATGAAAAATGCTGCCATATCTGCTGACAAACTGAAATTTAACGTTTTCACTTGTATGTCATTTTAGAAGGCAGTTCGTGTGCATAACTGACTGCAAACTCATATGACACCATATGACAACCCGTTTTCATGCAATTGCCAATTTGGACAAATTGACATGAAAACCATGCATTAGGACAAGTCCTAGTTTCAGCGCAATCTTCCCCCATGAATTTCTGGTACCACAACCAAAAAATAAAAATGTTCATAAAAAAGTGCAATTTTCTCAAAAACTGTTTTTTTGAAAATTTGCAATAAAGATTTTTAGAATCCTCATAGCAACAGCTACCATTGTGCGTTCCACGATTTTTAGGACAAGTTCTAGTTTTAACGCAATCTTCCCCCATGAATTCCTTGTACGACAACTAAAAAATAAGAACGTCCATAAAAGTGCAATTTTCTCAAAAACTGTTTTTTTGAAAATTTGCAATAAAGATTTTAAAAATCTTCATGCCATTAGCTACCATCGTGCATACCATGATTTTTGGGACAAGTCCTTGTTGGTGCCGAATCTCTTGCAGAATTTTTGGTGTATGTAGAATTTTCATTGGAAATAGTTGGCTATTTCTCCTCTTCTTCATAAATTGCATGCACTAAGGAGTGATAACGTGTTAAAAACGACAGCTGTCATTAATATTACATAAACAGTGCTGCCACCTAATTTTTCACAAACCAAGGATAACTCTGCCAGGCTAATGGCACGCACGTGTGTCAGTCAACTGACACCTAAATTTGACATAGGTCTTCGACACGCTCTGCTTTATCGACTTATTGTCAGTTTTTAAGATGTAATGAAAACGAATTTGACACAAAATGAAGAGAATTCATTTGAGTCAGTTTTTGTTGTCAGTTCATATGAC
Organism: Eustalomyia histrio; assembly: GCA_949748255.1. Lineage (NCBI taxonomy): Eukaryota > Metazoa > Arthropoda > Insecta > Diptera > Anthomyiidae > Eustalomyia > Eustalomyia histrio. Next base: position 151,816,646 of record OX456523.1, read on the forward strand.
ATAATGAAAACCAGGCATAAGAAAATCAATCTGGCAAGAACAAATCATTTACATTAACAATAGTTTAAAAAAATCAGTCTGGCATCTTTACTAGCTGTGCATTTTCATTGACAACGTAAAATTCATTAAAAAAATTAATTTCCGCTAAAAAAAATATATATAACAAAAACACGATGTACCAAAAAAAAAAAAAACAAAAATATGACAATCTTAAAAAAAAAACAAAATATAACAATTATACAAAACAAAGATAAACACTGTTATGAACCGAGTGGGCTGATGAGGATTCCGGCTAACTCAAATGCAGTTTCTCTCAGGCGGTTCCAACCCTCCCATCAGTGTCGCACTCATACATAAAAACAGGTGATCTACAAACACTAAAATCGTTCAAATACAAAAAAAAAACATACCACACCCCGAATTAGAGACAGATGGAAGCCTCTCGTTGCCCTCCCAACCTTGATCGTAGATCCTCAATCCTTCGTCTCTACGATCTCGCAAGCCACCGACCATTCCTCCCTCAACTTACCATCATTGCCATTACCAAATCATTTTAAGCCAACATTTCTTTCATTTTTTTCAACTTGTAAGTATAAACTTTTATTAAATAAAACTTAGATGCTAACATAAGGTATGTACATCAAAAACAAAAAACTATACAAACTCATATCAATACATTTCATATCCGTTACCCAAAAAAGAGCTGCTACATATAACTAATTTTCGTTCTTTAACAAGCAAAATTCCTAACTCTTCTCTTTTTACTTGGGATCAAATCCTAAAATTTTCCAATTTGGATACCGTTTTCCTTTCTTTAATAAACGCACCTAAAGAGCTTCCTGAGGACGAAAAAATAAGGTCTCTAATATGGCCTCAATCGAAACGAAACGCAGCCGATTTGAACCCTACGTGTTTTCTTTTTCTTTTCTAGGATATCTTCAAAAACCGCGAAAATTACATACAATAAATAATTTAAGACAATTAAAAAAAAATAATAATAATACCTATACCTATAACATTAAACATAAAAAAATAACATAGCATAAACAATAAAAAATGGTTTTTCTTAAAAATAATAAAAATTAAATTTGTTTTATTTATAAAGAGCAAATATAAATCGATGAATTGAAACAGTTTTAATTAAGTTTTAATATTCAATGTCTTTATTTGTCTAATGCCGAAAATATAATGCACCGGATATGCCAATCCAAACTTGGTTTCATTTTTTATAAACATCTGTTCAATAACACAGAGTTGTTACTTAAAGATAAGAGTAGCTAGATAATAACACAGAGTTGCAATCTTAAATTAAGAGTAGCCAGATGACAGATCACTACAATCTCGGCCGATCTGACAATACAATCGACCTCGATTGTCAATCCTGTTCCAAAAGATCTTCATCTAAAAACTCATAATCTTCATATTCACTAGTGTTGCCTTCAGAGTTCCATACGACATTATCATAATCCCTAGGTTCCAACCATTTTCTTAAGCGACTAGAATCAACTGTGCCTTTATACGGCATTTGTGTAATTTGACAATTTTCTACATCAGATATTTCATAACGATCATTACCCAACTGTTTCCGAATCACATATGGCCCACGATATTTTGGTATTAATTTTCTGTTTACACCAGCCGATGTGTCGACATTCTTTAAGACTACCAGGTCTCCCACCGCGAATAACTTGGCTGGTTTGTGACGCTCATTAAAATATTTCAGGTTGTTTGATTGAGACTTCTCAATGGATTCTGATGCTTCTTCCCTAATTAAACTCAAATCTTCTCTTTCAGTGTACATATCCTGCAAATGTTCTGTCAGTTCATCGACTATTTCGCCCCTTTGTTCTACTCCAAACAACAACCTACTTGGTGAATGCCCTGTTGCACTGTGAACTGTATTATTAATAGCAAATTCTACCCCTGTCAGTCTGTTCCATGTGTTCTGATAATTTAGCCAACATAGCCCTTTAATCTCTATTTACTCTCTCCACTTGACCATTTGACTGAGGCGACGCTACAGAAGTTTTTACGTGCACAATGTTGCGCTCTGACAAAAATTAATTGAATTCGTTAGACGTAAAACATGTTCCGCGGTCACTAATTATTCGCCGTGGCCTGCTATAGTTTTCAAAATATTTGTTTAATTCGCAGCACGCTTCCTTTGTCCCTGGGGCATTGACCGCATATAATTTGTAAATTTCGTAAACGCATCAATCACTACTAAAACATGCTTTCGCTTTGATTTTATTGATGGCAAAGGACCGAAGTGGTCAATATGCAGTGTGTCAAAAGGAATGGGCTTTTTGTCTATATTTTACAAATTTCTTTCATTTTTTCTGTGTGGGGCTGAGTTAAAAATGCACTTAAGACAATTTCGTATAAATTTGTTCAACTTATCCGCATATTTGGAAACCAATAGTATTTTTTTATTTGCTTTATACATTTTTCAATACCCACATGACCGTATTTCCCATGAGTTAACCGCATGACGTTTTCTTCTAGTTCAGCAGGAACATATAATTGTATTTGTTCTCTAGCGCCTAATCTAAGAACTAACCCGTTGTCTAATACATAATCATCCAAGTATCCTGTTTCCAACTTGCTTCGAATAGCTTGTATATTCGTGTCCCTCATTTGTGAACCTGTATATTCATATCAACGTCACCTCCATCAATCATAGCAATAAAGGGTGCACGACTTAATGCATCAACGTGAGACATTAATTCGCCTCTACGATGTCGAATAGTGTAGTCATAATAAACTCTAATGTCCATCTTGCTATTCTCGGGTTTATCAGTTTTTTACTCAAAGTCAGCGCAAGTGAGTTGCCATCAGTAACGATTGTAAATGAAATTCCCTCCAAATATACTCGAAACCGCTTTAAGGCATATATAATCGCAAGCGTTTCCAGCTCGAAACCATGATACCTAGATTCAGCTTCCGAAGTACACTTTGAATAGTATGCAACCGTATGGAACTCATTGTCTTCCTGTCTTTGCAAAAGCACGGCCCCGAAGCCTCTTGTACTGGCGTCAGTATGTAGCTCTGTCTCGCGAAGGGGACTATATACAGCTAGCACAGGACCACTAACCAATTTTTGCTTTAAAGTAAGGAAAGCCTTTTCACATTCATTTGTCCAAGCAAAAACTTTATTCTTTTTCAAATCTGTTAACGGTCTTGCTATTCTACCTGTTAACGGTCTTGCTTTTACCTCGCATCACTCGCGATATGAAAGTCGACGAGGTCCGCTATATACCGGTACGTCATTAACTAATCTTATTTTCATACAATAATCTGTTGGTTTCCTAAGACTATCTATATCGTTTAAATAGTTACTCTAAAAACCGACTTTAAAGAAAAGGAATCCACTGATCTTAATTTGCAGTCGACATCCAATTCATTTTCAGTCTCTACCACACAAACTATTTGCATCAACTCTTCACATTCCCCGTTTTCCTCAATAATTTCTAAATCACTTAAATCACCACCAGACTCTACCAATTCGAAAACAACTGTTTTGTTTTCGTTTGAGAACTCTGCTAACTATTTGCAATCATTGTTACATTCGGTCATTTTATCATTTTCACTACTATTTACATAAAATGGTTATATACTTAAAAAAATTAAATTATCCCCCCTGATTGGAACCTTTACTACTTCTTGCGGAACTCTGTACAAATTAAACGACATAAGCGCACTGATTGTTTTTCTGTTTGGTTTTTTATTTATATTTTTTAAATTCATTTTTACAAGTATATCCTTAGCATAACACAGCCTTATTTGGCGTAATTGTATATTTAATTTTGATAAAAGATCACGCCCAATTAGAAATGGTACAACAGCTTCATCATCTGGCAAAATTAAAAATTTATGGTTAACTTTTTTGTTTCCGAAAAAAATTTCACATTGAACACGACCGAACATACTTATTTTCTTATTTCCTATACCCCGATATGACGTCAATATTTTTTCATCTTCAATTAAAAACGGTACCAGGGACTTTCTTACACAGCTAATAGGGCTTCCAGTGTCAAACAGAAAAAAAATTTCATTACCTCAGTGCGCTTATCTTGTTTAATGAAGGCAACACTTACAGTTTGGAATGCATCTACAGCAGCATCTGCAGCAGCATCTGCATCGGCATCGTGTATTGCAGCAGTCAATCCCTTCTTTTTAGGACAATTCTGATGGAAATGCCCTACTTCAGCGGACTTCAGTTTCAGGTGTTTTAGCCTCAGCCGTTTTCGATTTGTTGATCGCTGTAGCGCTGATGGCTCTAGTCGCTGCGACCCGTGCCTGTTAATAACATGCTGCTTGGCCGTTCCACCCAACCGGCGACGAACTCCAACACACTTTTCTTTTTCAGTGTACGCAGCCGAATTTGCGTAGTCTTCGAATACAGTAAACCATTTTTTTTATATCGTAGTGGTCATCCCCACTAAACAGCGGTACAGCAGCGTCAAGCTCTGCTAAATCAATATGACGAAGGCCGGAGGGTGCCGATTGTAAATTTTCTTCCAATGCCCGTATTTGTTGTTGCACTTTTAACATTTCAAGCGCAGTTGTAAATTTTTAAGTTCGTCCTCAGCAGCAACCCTAGCAGCAGAAACACCAGCATTTGAGGCTTCAGGCACGTTTGTAGAAAAATGGCTGACATCGGGCACGTTTACGGCAGTCACGAATGTAGATAAACATTTAACAGCGGGCATGTTGTAAGCAGGCGCATCAGAAACTTTGCCAGCAGGTAGTTCAATAGCCGCGGCTTCATTGGCAGGCGAATTTACAGAAAGTACGTTGGCACCAGGAACCTGTAAATTGTCTACAATATTACCGGCAGCTGAGACATCATTGGATATCTGCAATTCTGGATTATTTGATTCAATTTCTACTAAGGGGTTATTATTAGCCAAATATTCATCATCTTCCCCTTTTGGAATGGTCTCATATAACGCTTTAAGCTGGCTTAGTGTGGCCGACTCGGGGAAATCTACGCCGGCTGCAGCAAGTGCACTTACTAGTGCTTGGCGACTTGGTCGCAAATCCATTTTAATTTTCTGCATCCTTTAATTTTAATTAATTTTACTTTAACACTGGTACAACAGTTGTACCTCACACCTGATTTTATAAAGAGCAAATATAAATCGAATTGAAACACTTTTAATTAAGTTTTAATATTCAATGGGTTTATTTGTCTAATGCCGAAAATATAATGCACCGGATATGCTAATCCAAACTTGGTTGCATTTTTTATAAACATCTGTTCAATAACACAGAGTTGTTACTTAAAGATAAGAGTAGCTAGATAATAACACAATCTTAAATTAAGAGTAGCCAGATGACAGATCACTACATAATAAACTTTTTCCTCAGCAAAAAAAAAATATTCTAAAAACTTCATACTTGTTCTAGCTAATTCTCCTAGGATAATTAAACATGTACCGATCTCACCAAATATATTTGCGGCATTTACTGGACGGTGGTATCAACTCTCCTCACGGTCAGTTATCACTCTCGACTAAGTCGTGTCTTCCTTCAGATTCGATTTGTTGTTGACTTCTTCCCAGGCTCCTTTTCTTTGGTCTTTTTCCAAACCTCACTTTTCCAAAACTTGGCCTTAATACTGGCTAATACAGCTTCTATCTCCCCAATTTCCACGAGTGTACGATGGTTTTAAACGATCTATTTTTATGTATTGTGATGTACGGTGATTTTTTTTAACTTTTTAAATGTCTTTTTTTTTATATTTTTTATATGTTTTCTGTTCAAAGTTTTTGTTTGTAAGCCTTTTATTTTCTTTGGGTGTAAATTTTTTTTTTGATTATTGGTGATCGATTATTTTGATTATTGGTGATCGTTGTTATAATTTTTCCTTATATTGATTTCGATTCTTTTATTGTCTCTGATGTTATTTTGTTGTTTTCACTATCTTATTGGTCAACTCTTTTAATTTTGTTTGCTGTTATAATTTTTACATTGTCTTTACAGATTTTAATTTTATTTGGTGTAAATATACTTTAATTGTTTTTAACTATTTTTCTGATTTAATTTTTCTATTATCGGTTTTAACTGTGTTAATCGTCTATTTTTAGTGTAAAACTATCGCAGCACCACTCACTGCGTATACTCAAAAACTGTCCCCTAAATCATCTTGTTTTTCCCTTAAATATCGTATTTTGGTACGGAGTATTTCCAATAAATCGGTAATTTTGTAACCGTTATTTATTGGATTTATTGGATTATAAGACTTATTTTTCTAGAACCAAACGGAGTACGGTGTATTTAGCTGTATCATTTATTTTTCTATATATGTTAAATCTAAAATTTTCCCACCAAAATCTCCATTTTTTTCCTATTTTAAATTAATTATGCCTCCATTCTTTCCTAAAAACCCCTTCCCCTGTCTCTTTCTTTAAGTACAACCGCAATTGCATTTTTACATTTACCAGGCTCCCAGCAAAACAACAAGTATATTTTCTTTATTGATTACTACCTATTTTTTTAAAACAATTTTTATTTTGAAGATAACCGTTTTACGTTTGGGTGGCCCGAATGAAAACAAATACAACTTTACACTGGCCCACACAAACATAAAAAAAATAGTTACTAACACTATTGTAGCCAGATAAATAAAACACATGCTACCGCATTGAATACAGAATAACAGGACAAGTATTCATATTGAAGAAAACGAACAAGACGCACGTGAAGAAAACAGAGAGAAAAAAAACAGAATATTTTGTCTGTTTTTGTTTCTATTCCAAACTTTTCACACCGCAAAATGTAGAAAACAGACTTTTTGGTAAAATTAAGATTTATTCAATAATAAAGATACATATTTAAAAAAAAAAAATGAAGTATTTTTTGTTATTTAAAACTTAAGTTTAAAATATGTATATGTATAAAATAATTTACTTCTATGTATAATAGAATCCTGCTCCAAAGTTAGAATTTGCAAAAAAAAACCTTACAAATTTATCAAAAATCTAGTTTTAATTTTTTACTTAGCAACACTTAAATATTGGCTGTGTACAAAATATTTTTTCTGATATAAGTTCACAATACTCCCACAAATCCAACGCAGTGGTAGTCATTGCTGGGAAATTAGCGGTTTAGTGGAAATCCTGCTCCAAAGTTGGAATTTGCAAAAAAACATACAAATATATCAAAAATGTAGTTTTAAATTTTTACTTGGCAACACTTTAATATTGGCCGTGTACAAAATATTTTTTCTGATATAAGTTCAGAATACTCCCACGAATTCAACGCAGTGGTGGTCATTGCTGGGAAATTAGCGGTTTAGTGGGAATCATGCTCCAAAGTTGGAATTTGCAAAAAAAAACATACAAATTTATCAAAAATCTAGTTTTAATTTTTTACTTGGCAACACTTAAATATTGGCCGTGTACAAAATATATTTTCTGATATAAGTTCAGAATACTCCCACAAATCCAACGCAGTGGTGGTTATTGCTGGGAAATTAGCGGTTTAGTGGAAATCCTGCTCCAAAGTTGGAATTTGCAAAAAAAACATACAAATTTATCAAAAATGTAGTTTTAATTTTTTACTTAGCAACACTTAAATTAGAGTATTGAAAAAACCGGCCTTTTGAAAAACCCGGTTTCGGTTTTCTTCGAAAAATCGAATTTTGAAAAAACCGGTCAACCGGTTTTTTCGGTTTTTTTTTAATTTTAATAAAAAGCTTATATAATTTGTGAATTGTTTTTATAACAAACAAAAAACAGAAATTTAATATGTAAAGTAATATAAAGAAAACAAATACATTCTTTGAAATATATATATATATATATATATATATATATATATATATATATATATATATATATATTCATTTAAATTTAATTTTAATTTTTTTAATGTATTTCATTTCAAGATTTTATTTTTTGGTTTTAATATTTTTTTAATATAATATCTCAAAAATTCATTAAGTTTGTAAATTGAACGTTCAAAACGTTTGGCATTAAATAAGTTGTTTTAATATTACATTTTAAATATGTAAAAAGAAAATCTATTTTTCAGTTCTAAAATAATATTTTAGAAAAAATATGCAATTTGAATGTTTTGTTTTAAGACGATTTCTTTGTTTGCTATTGATAAAGCTAGAAGTGGAAAATACTCTTTCACTTATACTAGATGTTGGACAAATAGTCAAAAGACAATTATATAAATTTTCCAACTTTTCAGTTATTTTGTCGCATTTATCAACATATATGAATGATTTTGTACAGTCTCTTTTTTAGGATTTTGAATACTGTTTATTGTGTTATTTAAATCAGAAATTAAACTATTTGAATTTGGAATATCTAAAGTTAAGTTTTTATCGGAATTTATCAGACTTACATCTTAATCTTCATAACCAAACAAACAATTATAAAAGTGTTCGGAAAAAATAAAAGAGACCAGTTGGTGATGTAATTAAAAAAACCGGTTAACCGAACAAAAAAGACCGGTTTCCGGTTTTCTTCGAATTTACAAAATATTCGAAACCGATCGGTTTTTTAAAATAAAGAAACCGGTTGACCGGTTTCGGTTTTTGAATACTCTCACTTAAATATTGGCGGTGTACAAAATATTTTTTTTGATATAAGTTCAGAATACTCCCACAAATCCAACGCAGTGGTGGTCAGTGCTGGGAAATTAGCGGTTTAGTGTGAACCCTCTCCAAAGTTTGAATTTGCAAAAAAAATGCACATTGTTGTATTGTTCCATTTCAACAAATTCCGCTTTCAGCCAGTGATGCCACTTAGATTTTTAATATAGTATGTTAGCATATTCCTGGGTACCATGTACTGCTGCTATGTGATTTATCCCACCAAACCGAATATTTTTACTTTTTCTTAACTCATGACTTCTCATAACGTATTCGTAATTTCGTTAGTTTACGACTAACTATAGTAGAATCGCGATAATTCGTAATCTTGTAAGTAAAATTGCTTTCGAATTGCGTGCAGCCTACGTCACAGCAGTCGATTGAATAGAATTTTGACAAGTATGAGTTAAAGACATGAAGGGAAACTTAATCGTTAAGCAAATGTTGCTTGACGAAACTTGTAAAATATAGTTACACATTTTTGATTATATGTGTTCGCACATTTGCTTAAACCAGCATAAACATAATATAGTCAGCTCTATTGTATGAAGGACGTTTCGTAACAAATTCTTTAAGACATTTCTTAAATTTTTGTGAACCGATATAATGCGCTTAAATTTTTTGATTAGTTCTTTTGTTACATTTGATGTGGTGTAAATAAAACTATTTTCAAAAAAATATGAAAAGGATTTATAAGTAAAAGGCAGTCAAACATTTTTGAATTGTTTTAAATAAATAACATAATTAATTAAGATGAATAATAAACATATAAAAATGTATATATAATTCACAAGAAACATTTTTACGGACTCTCCAACACAAACGGAATCATGAATCCGGATTTTACGGTACGTTACGGTCCATAAAACACGTATCCGCTAATGCTTGTGCGTAACCAGAACAATTTTTTTTTCTAGTCTTACGAATTCCTTACGAAAAGTGAGCATTTGTTTTGCTGGGATTCTGTTCATTACATTTTAACTTATCTTAGCAACCTATGATTGAATTACACTGTGCAACAAATTTTGGGTCATCGCCATTAGCCTTTACGCCCTAAATTAAGTAATTGGTAAAATAAAATGCAAAAATTGATTTGCAAAGTTGCCTCCGATTTTTATTTTATGACCTTTAGTAATATCTGATTGTTTTAATGGCCACTGGGCCGATTAATTTTTAACACTTAACTGCCAAACAGTCTAAAAATGACAATATATCCTTTGAATTCGCACAGATTCTTCAAGGGGTCATTATACGAAACTACGAACCAACTTTGCAAGCCCCTTTGGGGGTTGTGTATAACAGATGGAATACTTCAATGTCGATTTGGGGCTGTATTTCTTGTTGCGTTGTGTTAGTTTTTAAATCACAGAAAAAAAACATTATTTAAATCAAAAATAATCTTAATTTTAATATGTACTAATTTTTAAAAATATTGTTTGTAATTGATTTAAAAATGTTACTTTTTAACTTAAAATTTTCAATTTAAAGTTGAAATATTATTAACTTAAATAAGTAAATTTTAGTTTTATATTTCTTGCCGAAAAAGCTAGCATATCAGTGAAAATCGTAAAGGAAAACTAAAAGTGACAAAACAAAAAATTCACATTAAAACATTTTCAAACATTACTTAAATTAACAAAATTGTGTATTTTTTACTATATTGCAAGTGCAAATAAATTTTTAATACGTTTTATCGTATTAATTTTTTCTGTTTTTTTAGTTTTATCTAAACTTCTGCCAAAGAATTAATGTTCAAAGAAAGGATTTGGTGTTTGTTTATTTTTGGAAAATTTTATTTAATAAATAAATGTTGTAAATAATTTTAATAAAAGAAAACAATTTGAAGAATTTTATTATTTTGTTTGCAATACATGGTATGGGAAAATGAAAAATCAAAAATGATAAATGTTAATTTAGCAACTTTTATAACTTTAAATTAAAAATGTTTCATTATTAATTTTAAAATGATAAAATTTAGTATCGCTGTTTTCTATATAATTAAATGTTGTTTCTACTTGATTTAAAAATGTTTTTTTAGTGTGGTTACGTCTATGTGTGGCTAATTGAACCCTACTTCACTTACCTTTTTGAAACATGTATTCCATGCTTATAAAATATCAAGCATGCTTTTGAAATAAAAAGATACAAGTTTTTTATTTTATTAATGCACAATGCCAATTATTTTACATGGCGGCATCCCATATTTAATAAATACTTTAACAAAATATAAATATAATATATTTTTTTATTCAAGAATATATTTAATTTTTTAAAGCCATCAATTTTTTTGTTTTCATTACATTTTCAAGTCATTAATATTTTTTTTTTCATATTTTTTGTAATTTTTTTTAATCTATCACATTTATTTTGTAAAATTTTCATTGTTTTTTTTTTCATTTAGCCATTATTATTTTTACATTTACTTGCAAAATTATTTTATATATTTTTTTTAAATTATTCGTTTTTTCTGATAGGATGGCGTTTTTAGATGGCATTTTTCAATTCATATGTATATATTTGTTTTCATGCAAGTATTTTGTTTTGATAATTTTTGTTTGCTTTTATATTCTTATAATTTTTCTCTGTAACATTTCTTATAATATGTAAATTTGTCAATGCATTTTTTAAGCAGAAATGTTTTTTTCAATAATTTCTTATTTGTAATCTATTTTATTAACCTTTTAATTTATTTATAAATTTATAATTCTTGAAGCTTAAAGTTGGTTTTAATAATAAAAATATTATTTTTTTTTCTTATCGATTATTAAGAAATTTTATCGTTTTATTACAGTTTATCACATTTCATAAGATATAACGATTTTTATAAAATGTATTAATTTTTAAAACATTTTCAGATTTTTAAAAAAGTTTCGGCTTAAAAAAATTTTTAATTTAAAAAAAAATCATCGATTTTTAAAATTTTTTTTTTATCAAATTTATAAAAATGTAAGCAATTTTTGTATTATTTAGAATAAAAGTAAAAAGTACCAAAAACGTACCTTTTATTAAAGTATTAACGGATTAGACCATCAATGCATATATACACCATCCGTTTTATTTATTTTTTTAAATTTAATTTTATAATTTGTAAATATACTTATATTTATTCATCACGTTTAAATTGTTTATTGATTGCAACTGTCATTTCATTGGTATGGTTCTGGAATAAAAATAAATAAAAAAATAATAAGTAAGAAAAAAAAATTACACTTTGATTTTATTTGTGCATATTTTGAACTTGTTATTATATTTATTTATATCTTTTATACACTCTATGCAAACTCTATAACTACATTTTAAACACTTGGTTTTATGGCTCTTTAAATTTCCACAATGACAACAAAATAATGAAATATCATCAGAATAACTTCGTAAAAGCGGCTTTAATGACTCTTTAAATTTATGAATATTTCCTAAGTTATAAAATGATTCTCCATTAAGGAAACGTATTATGTACAATATAACAAATATTCCGCAGGATACTGCATCTATTTGCTTTTGTCTTTTTTGTATTGAGGTAAATTTCTAAATGTCAGTTTTGCTATCTTTTACAAATTTTTCATAATGGTCTTTTCCGCTATTGTCAAACATAGAATCGAAATATATGAACTCATGCGTAGTTAAATTCAAAATACATAGAGTAAAGTGAGCTCCAGAGACAATTGGAATTAATATAAACTTGGGTTTATACTTCATTCATATTTCCACTTTTGTATAAACAATTTTCTTCTCAAAATACAGAGAATTGCAATATTTAAAATAAAGTTTGTTATCATTGTATTTTTTTCAAGAGTACACCACTCACGGTGATCTAATATATTATAAAAACCAATGTCTATTTGATTTGAAGTGTGTATATATTATTGATTATATAAATTGTCGTATCTATAAAGATAATACAAAATTTGTGAAGGCTTTGGGGTTTTTTCTTGCTCCACGCTATCAATTAAATTTACAGAGTCGATTAATTTGTAGCTGTGCTCCTTATTTAGTCTTGACACTTCATTGCCTTCTTGAAAAATTAAATCTTCGATATCCTTTGATTTTTTAATAATTTTTTGATATTTCTTTGCGTTTAACATTTTTTTTTGGATTAATAGCTTTTCGTTTTCTAAGATTTATGCTTTTCCAATCTTCCGTTTCTTCAACTTTTTCATTTACATCGGTACTTTTATTTTCATTATTTGTGTTTTGCTTTTCAAATTCTTTAGGTTCCAAATATTCAATTATATCATTATGTGAATGTTCCTTTTCAATGCGTTCAATATTAGACTGTTCTTTTGTCTTTTTTCCATCAAGAATTAGACAACCTCCAGCTTCATCTTCACTCTCATTAAACATATTGTATTCGTATCGGATTTCTTTTAAAGTGCTGATGTTATCTTTTCTAGTAACTTTAATAAAGTAGCCTGGACGAACAGATTTTTTCTTCAGAAGAATATTTTTTTGCAAATAGAAACAATGTTCAGCAGGTGCATTGCTAATTAAATCTCCTGAAGGATCTACAGTATATCCCATCATGTTAGTCCAAAAATTAAAAAATACGCAATATTTGTTTAAAAAGAATAGGCAATCTTCCCTATTTTCAAATTCGTTTGCAGGACCCTTAATGGTTGTATATTCAAAATCTTTTTTAATCCCATCGAAAATTTCTTCCAACTCTTTTCTAAAGGGGCTTCTCATTGCTATTGTATCTAATTTGGTAAGTTCTTCCTCGTCTATAATTTTATATTCATCCATATTTTCATCCTCTTCTTCTAAAACTTTATGTTTTAAAATATTGAAACTATCACAGAATACTTTATTTTTTGCTGGATAAAGGAGGACTATAAAAATGTGTTTGAACCAAATTTTACATTCTTCCATTGTTTTTAACTCATATGCAGCACGAAGATTTGTTTTTAGTAGATTACGCAATATGTGCTTTCTTCCGATCATTTTGTCCAAATCTTTGCACATTATATGCATGTAATGACATTTACATTACTGCACTACGACTTTGGGCTTTTCATTTTTGTTGCCACTTTTCAAAAATTTGTAGCAAACTCATAATATATTCCGAAACGTCTTGGTTATTAGAAGATTCCAAAATAGCTCCAATTATTGCATAGCTGACATCAGTACAAACTCTTTGGAAGAATGGCCATTTAAATTTAGTCTCTAGACAAAACAATCTTAGTTTTCTAAAAAAAAATCACTATTTCTGTGTGGGTATAACGGGATAATATTGCTTCTGCAACTACAAAAATTTGTTGTAATTTTTTTATTCTCATACTCATTTTATAAGTTAAAACCCGTTTTTCTGCACATTCTAAATTCTAAAATTAAATCTTCGATATCCTTTGACTTTTTAATAATTTTTTGATATTTCTTTGCGTTTAACATTCTTTTTTTGATGAATAGTTTTTCGTTTTCTAAGATTTATGCTTTGCCAATCTTCCGTTTCTTAAAATTTTTCATTTACATCGGTACTTTTATTTTCATTATTTGTGTTTTGCTTTTCAAATTCTTCAGATTCCAAATATTCAATTATATCATTATTATTAGACTGTTCTTTTGTCTTATTTCCATCAAGAATTAGACAACCTCCAGCTTCATCTTCACTCTCATTAAACATATTGTATTCGTATCGGATTTCTTTTAAAGTGCTGATGTTATCTTTTCTAGTAACTTTAATAAAGTAGCCTGGACGAACAGATTTATTCTTCAAAAGAATATTTTTTTGCAAATAGAAACAATGTTCAGCAGGTGCATCGCTAATTAAATCTCCTGAAGGATATACAGTATATCCCATCATGTTAGTCCAAAAATTTAAAAATACGCAATATTTGTTTAAAAAGAATATGCAAACTTCCTTATTTTCAAATTCGTTTGTAGGACCCTTAATGGTTATATATTCAAAATCTTTTTTAATCCCATCGAAAATTTCTTCCAACTCTTTTCTAAAAGGGGCTTCTCATTGCTATTGTATCTAATTTGGTAAGTTCTTCCTCGTCTATAATTTTATATTCATCCATATTTTCATCCTCTTCTTCTAAAACTTTATGTTTTAAAATATTGAAAGTATCACAGAATACTTTATTTTTTGCTGGATAAAGGAGGACTATAAAAATGTGTTTGAACCAAATTTTACATTCTTCCATTGTTTTTAACTCAATATGTGCTTTCTTCCGATCATTTTGTCTAAATCTTTGCACATTATATGCATGTAATGACATTTACACCACTGCACTACGACTTTGGGCTTTTCATTTTTGTTGCCACTTTTCAAAAATTTGTAGCAACTCATAATATATTCCGAAACGTCTTGGTTATTAGAAGATTCCAAAATAGCTCCAATTATTGCATAGCTGACATCAGTACAAACTCTTTGGAAGAATGGCCATTTAAGTTTATTCTCTAGACAAAACAATCTTAGTTTTCTCAAAAAAATCACTATTTCTGTGTGGGTATAACGCGATAATATTGCTTCTGCAACTACAACAATTTTTTGTAATTTTTTTATTCTCATACTCATTTTATAAGTTAAAACCCGTTTTTCTGCACATTCTAAATTCTAAAATTAAATCTTCGATATCCTTTGACATTTTAATAATTTTTTGATATTTCTTTGCGTTTAACATTCTTTTTTTGATGAATAATTTTTCGTTTTCTAAGATTTATGCTTTGCCAATCTTCCGTTTCTTAAAATTTTTCATTTACATCGGTACTTTTATTTTCATTATTTGTGTTTTGCTTTTCAAATTCTTCAGATTCCAAATATTCAATTATATCATTATTATTAGACTGTTCTTTTGTCTTATTTCCATCAAGAATTAGACAACCTCCAGCTTCATCTTCACTCTCATTTAACATATTGTATTCGTATCGGATTTCTTTTAAAGTGCTGATGTTATCTTTTCTAGTAACTTTAATAAAGTAGCCTGGACGAACAGATTTATTCTTCAAAAGAATATTTTTTTGCAAATAGAAACAATGTTCAGCAGGTGCATCGCTAATTAAATCTCCTGAAGGATATACAGTATATCCCATCATGTTAGTCCAAAAATTTAAAAATACGCAATATTTGTTTAAAAAGAATATGCAAACTTCCTTATTTTCAAATTCGTTTGTAGGACCCTTAATGGTTATATATTCAAAATCTTTTTTAATCCCATCGAAAATTTCTTCCAACTCTTTTCTAAAAGGGGCTTCTCATTGCTATTGTATCTAATTTGGTAAGTTCTTCCTCGTCTATAATTTTATATTCATCCATATTTTCATCCTCTTCTTCTAAAACTTTATGTTTTA
This sequence comes from Eustalomyia histrio, assembly GCA_949748255.1. Classification (NCBI taxonomy): domain Eukaryota; kingdom Metazoa; phylum Arthropoda; class Insecta; order Diptera; family Anthomyiidae; genus Eustalomyia; species Eustalomyia histrio. Next base: position 151,832,547 of record OX456523.1, read on the forward strand.
AAATATTGAAAGTATCACAGAATACTTTATTTTTTGCTGGATAAAGGAGGACTATAAAAATGTGTTTGAACCAAATTTTACATTCTTCCATTGTTTTTAACTCAATATGTGCTTTCTTCCGATCATTTTGTCTAAATCTTTGCACATTATATGCATGTAATGACATTTGCACCACTGCACTACGACTTTGGGCTTTTCATTTTTGTTGCCACTTTTCAAAAATTTGTAGCAACTCATAATATATTCCGAAACGTCTTGGTTATTAGAAGATTCCAAAATAGCTCCAATTATTGCATAGCTGACATCAGTACAAACTCTTTGGAAGAATGGCCATTTAAATTTATTCTCTAGACAAAACAATCTTAGTTTTCTCAAAAAAATCACTATTTCTGTGTGGGTATAACGGGATAATATTGCTTCTGCAACTACAAAAATTTTTTGTAATTTTTTTATTCTCATACTCATTTTATAAGTTAAAACCCGTTTTTCTGCACATTCTATTTTCCAAGGCTTTCTCCAGATGCATCCAAATGAACTGTGAAGTTCGCATCCTTTAATATTTGAGGGTTAGTGTTAAGCACTCTAAAATATCGTTAAAGGGGAACTCAAATGCTGAATATAGTTTTTATATCTTCCTTGTTGCATGCAATAAACATCTACGAATGGATTTGGATCATAACATTTATCTAAATTTCCCTCTGTCTTTACGTAAAGTAGCTAACTTTTGGAATTGCTTATTTCCACTTTTTGCAATGCAATCAGATGCTTTTAGAATTTGATTTTTACGTTCAAAATAAGCTCCATGTTTTTCTACTTCCTTTTTAGCGATAAAACGTCCTGGACCACGCATCTGCGCAACATGGTTTTGCCCTTTTGCATGAAATATAACTCCTGATCTATCTACAATCACATTTCCGGTACGACTAATTTTGAATCTAAAGGTACAACAATCTTAAAATTTGCATTTGAAATAAGCTAAATAGCTATTTTTAAGATTTTTTTATCATAAAAACTAAGAATACAAACATTATTCTCTAGTTTGTACCGTTCGCGAAGATAATCACATTTTTATTCAGTTTTAGCGCTGGCTCATCCTTAACATCGAAAATGTTTTTCAGATCTAATTTAAATTTACAATCATTTTCCAAAAAAGAAAAATTTCGGACTGGTTTAGTTTGTATTCCTTCTCTGCGAACTACATTTCTTGATATTTTTTCTTTTGAATTTGGCTTCTTTCTATATTCAAGGTTAATGCTATTGTCTGAAATTGCATAGCTATCAAGTGTTTTATTGCGATTTTCTTCGTAACTATTTTCTGTGCTTTTATTAAGAGGTTTTTTATTTAAAACTTCAATATTAGTGGTTAAATTGTCATTTTTATTATTTCGTTCAAAATTATTTTCAGTAGTAATATTTTTATTAGTAAAATTACTAATTAAAGCCTGGATACCTTTATCAAACATACAATTTACAAACAATTTATAGTCTTCATATAAATCGTATAATTTTTTTCATAAAGTTCATTTAACTTTATAGTAACGATATTTTCGCCTTTGGGACAATCATCGATTTCTGTGAAATTTGTTTGTTTAAGTTAATATATTTTTTAATATTACCTCGATTTGAAGACAGTTTTGTTGAAGAGAATATTTCTTCCTAAAAGTTAAAATAAATTAATTATAACCCCACACAAAAAGTGGCAGTGATTCTTTGGTTATCACTTCTTTCATTGATTCCAAAGTTTCAATTAGTGTTCTTTTGGAAGTTTTTCAGAGGAACTTCCAAAAGAATTCATGTTTACATCTATGGAAGCATGTATCGTCAAAACATTAAAAAGAAAAGTTCATATATGGTTAGATATGATACTATATATGGCAATATATGCATATATTTAATTTTAATTATTTTTAAAATTTAATTTTTTTTTAATCGGAAAATTTCTAAAAAATTTCTTAAAAATCGAAAAATTTCTTAAAAATAGAAAAATTTTAAAAAAATTGAGAAAATTTATAAAGAAAGAAATATTTAAAAATCGAAGAAATTTTAAAAAATCAAAAAATTTTATAAAAATCGATAAATATTATTAAATTCGATAAACTTTATAAAAAATCTTTCAAATTTTATAAAATTTATAGAATTATATAAAATTTTATCGATTTTTTATAAAGTGTATCGAATTTCATAAAATTTATTGATTTTTATAAAATTTTTTGATTTTTTAAAATTTCTTCGATTTTTAAATATTTCTTTCTTTATAAATTTTCTCAATTTTTTTAAAATTTTTCTATTCCATATCACTTACTTCATCTTCTGTGACGATATGAGTGTTTTGAACATTTTGTAATATTAGGTCTTCTACTGAATTATTTTCTACTGCATTATTTTCTCCTACATTATTTTCTTCTGCATTATTTTCAACTATATTATTATCCAAAACGCCACTAATCTAGAAAAATACATTACGATCGAAATCTATTTCGTGTATCAAAGTATAGAATGACATGTGGCATAATCTAGATTTCAATTTAAATGTAAACACATCGTTTTTCAAATAACGATTGGATTCATACTGAACATTTCCGAGACAACTATTGTAACTTAAAACTCTTCAGCATGAAATGCCAAGTAAGAATACAGACCTGTAAATTTTCTAAATTAACTAATTCATCCGGAATGTTATTTAATACTTTATTTGTATTAATTGGCCGAATAGAATTCATTCGCTTGATCTTAATATAAAAAAAAATTTATTTGAAACATATATAATTAAAGTATAAAATTTTTCATACCTTTTGAAACAACATTTTTCTGTGGTTCAAATTATTTGAAATTTTGTTACAAGTGGGAATATTTCTATTGTAATCAGCAAAAATCCTTTCATATAACGGACTATTGGCATAATATGTAAGATTACTTATGTTTAAGCCCATCAAAAATTCATTCTCCAGAATTCTTTGCAGCTTTTCTAAATTAATCTTCATCTTCTATTTTATATACAAAAACCTTCAATGATATATTTATTAAAAATACGGTGGAATTGGTTATGAACTTCTGTCATCAGTTCTTCATACAAATTACGGTGGCAGGTAGGGTTGCTCGACGGCCTGTAATGTCCTGGATTGTCCAGTTTTTTGGGTCTTGTAAAGTTACTAGCTAAAACACAATACGTCCAGTTAGAAAAAAATTTCTTTAATTTGAAAAATAATTTTTTTAATAATTATATTTTTTTATTGAATAAAATAATATTTTTTACAGAAAAATATTATATACTAAATATAAAGAATACATATTTTGTGTACATAGTACCTTTATTTTTTACATCACTGACAATGAAAAAATATTTAAAAAGTATCAACACAAGTATTTTTTGCCAATTGTCTAGGGACCAATATTAGTAATTTAATAACATTAAAATGCTGATTGGAAACAAGTGTAAATTTTTGGAAATAAGTAGAAAGTATTTATTTAATATTATTAAAATTATAAAATACACTTAATATTATTTTCTTTTTATAGAACAATTTACTGATTATTTAAATGTGAATATAAACATGGAACGCAACGAAGATGCCGGACCGTCCAAGAGAATATTACGTAAGACTGAATTTTAATTGCTACGGTTCCTGGTTTTTTATGTTATTATTTTTTTTTTTATTCTTGTAAAAAATAAATAAAATTTTACTTTTTTAAACTATAAGTGCATTTTTAATTTGTCCAGTTATTTTTTCAAAATCCAGGTGAATTTTTTTATTGTCTAGTTATTTGACTTTTGGTGTTTGGCAAAATTAAAAAATTCGCTTATTTGAAAATTGTATTTGATTTTTTGCAATTGATAATTTTGTAATTTAATGTTTAAAAAAAGTTAGCTGTCAAAACGATAACGTCGGAATATATCGTTTTTTATTTGTTTCTTATAATCATATCATTACCGTATTGTTTCGAATATATTTTCGAAAAAGATAGTAAAACAACTGTCATTTTTTATTTTTTTTATTAGGATTTGTTATTATTTTTCGCAAAGCAATAAAATTTATAAGACTTAAAAGTAAAGCAATTAAAAAAATTTAATAAATGAATGGTAAAATAAAAAAAGTTTTTAATCCTTCATTCGATTTTCAATTTTGATTGACTATGGAATGATTGAATTCTCAAACTTCAACTTTTGAATGGAAATGAATTCTTATTTAGAATCAAGTTCATTTGAAAAGACTTCATCGTTTTTCATTATTCGATATGTCAATCACTGAATCCAATCTTTAGGAATTCAATCAATTTTTACTCAGTTTACGAATTTGGGATTTATGGTTCCATTCGATTGAAATTTGGGAATGACATTCGACTTTTTCAATTCGATTTTAAAATTTCGAAAATAAATACATAACTAGTTCATTATTTTTAATTGAAAGAAATTGAAGATATTTTTACAAATGGAAGAAAAACAAAATTAAAAAAAATCAAAAATTATAAAATGCTCCAAAAATTAAAAAATAACTTTTATTTTTGCTACAAAAAATAAAAATTAAAAAATAACCTTTATTTTAGTTCAAAAAAATAAAAACAAATAACTTTTATTTTAGTTCGAAAAAATAAAAATCAAAAATAACTTTGATTTTTGCTAGAAAAAATAAAAATCAAAATTTTAAAAAGCAGTATATTTTTATCATAGACTCGTTCATAAAATAAATTTTGGTATACTTGAATCTGTTATCCGACATTTACTTCTATATGCTTTTTTTGTTTTAAAATTCCAAAATAACTGTTATTTTCGGTCCCTGGCATATTGTATTTTTGACAGATTGTTGTCGGTAGCCTGCTGTGGGCTATGTTTTTAGTGCTTTACTCTTCATTTCAGACAGAGATGGCTATTTGGCAATTTTAACTTTAATTTTTGTTTTTACAATATTTTTTTTTATAATTTTGACGTCTTTTTCCAATTTTTTTATTTTATCGATTTTTTGATTTTGAGGATTTTTTTTAATTGAAGTTTTTCATTAAATTTACATTTTTTCCAGTTTTATAATTTTTACCATTTTGCCGTTTTTTTTAATATGAACGATTTATTCAATTTGAGCGATTTTTAATTTGTGGGATTCTATAAAATTTTAATCTTTTTTTTACTTTTGACGAATTTTCTAATTTTGGCGATTTTTTTTTTGCGATTTTATAAAATTTTTGAGATTTTTTCACTTTTTTTTAATTTTACAAATTACTGATTTTTAACTGTGAATTCAATAATTGCTTTTTGTTGTTTCTTACTGTATGTATATGTAAGAAAATCGTTAAATGTTTCTTAAATCTAATGACGAAAATCGCATGTCAAATTGGGAATTGCTCAATCACATAAAACAAAATCTAATAAAAAATAAATCCCAAATTTGTAAATTTATTGAGTAAAAATCGAATAATTCCTAAACTACAAATCGAATAAGTAAGAAATCGATTGAATCCCTAGTGATTGAATTTAATCTTCAAAGCTCTAGCTGCTCCCTACAGTTTAGAGTTTGCATTTCGGTTTCAGCTGTAAGCGTAACAGCAGTTAAAAGCCTCATTCAACCGTAAACGCATAAAAAAATTTTGCGGTTACGGTTAAAATTTAATTCTTTAAAACCCAGGCTTTTAAAAGATTTCAGTATAAAAATTATGTAAAAAAAATAAAATAATTGCAAATTTGATAAAAAAAAATTAAAGTTTTATAAGTTTTTACGCTGAGTTTCACGGTGAGCTATTAGCCAACCCAAAAATAAAAATGTCGTTTCGTGTGCAATTTTTTGGCATTTACTTTTAATAACCTTGCGGAAAAAGGACCTATCCCAGGACACATCACGTGACCGGTTGATTGTGATAAGAACCGGTCACGGTACCGGTCACTTTAACATGGGCTTGTCCTAGGATGGGGTCAATTTACAGTTAATTTCAGTTGGAAAAAAGTATTATTTTTATTTGATGCTACCATTTTATATTAAATAATACGGCATCACTAATTTAGTTACGTTGTTCCGATACCCATTAAATTACTGGTCTTGGTTGCCGCCTCGGCCAGCTCATAGCACGTCATGGATCCCTAACCCGCAAACCAAAGACCGTGGGTGAAACAGCTCGAAAAAAACTGTACAAACAAAATGGTTTAAAATACAAAACAAAGAAAAAAAAATCAAACACCAAACACATATTATAACCGGCATCTCCTCTTATCATGGGGAGGATGTTAAAAAAAACTCCTGTTATACTCTAAATATCAAATCAAAAAAAATTACCCTTTTACTTTTCACCTAAATTTTCTCCTGTCTCTAAACATAACACAATTAGAAACTTTTTAAAGGATCGAATTGTTATCTGCCTCTAATATGGCCATAAAAAAAATAAAATGACTAATACAAATGTTCTAATCTCTATCGTCCCTAAAAGAGCTCTGTGAAGGAGTTTCGAGATAAAAAAACGTATAAAACGATATTAATTGGTTTACGATGTGCTTAAAAAAAACTAGCTAAATTCCTTTTACAGAATTCAAATATCACAAAAAAAATTAAATAAAATAAAATAATTTGCAACGAGAATAAAAATTTTCTTTTATAAATATTACCAAATATACCAAATACTAAATTTTGTTTTTGAATATCAACTTTTGTTTAAATATCACTTTTCGTTCCTGGCCCTCAAATACTGCGTTTTGCTCCTGGTCATATATCCACCACACTTTCAATTTAACGCATCTAATACTCCACCCCACAGTGCATGGGTTTAAATCTTGGGTATTTAAAATTTGTCTTTGCTTGTGACAATTAATTCGCTTATCCTATGTTCTTATTATCCGAGCCAGTTGGTTACTGGTGCTGCCAATTGGACACTTTCACAACCAATTTGCTATTTTATACCCGTATTTGAACTCCGCGGGAATTACTAAAAACAACTAAATGTTACCTGTTTATTTAAAGAAAAACGATCCTGTGGCCAATGTAGGCAGACGCCTCCTTGTCTACCCTCGGAGTCCTAGACGTCACAAAATCTGCAGACGCCTCCTTGTCTACCCTCGGAGTCCTAGACGTCACAAAATCTGCTTGACCACACTATTAAATAAAATTACACACATTTCCCTACTTAAGAAAATGTCCTCCAAACCAAAGAAAAGCACGGTCAACTTACGGTTCCTTCGTTTTTAATTTCCTTTCATAAACAGGTACGTGGGTTCCAAACAAAATATATTTTAACGGGTGCCAGTGGCTCCTTACTCTTTCCAATTGTAAGCCGTTCAATTTGTATATATTTTTTTTTTTACAATTTTGAATGTTTTTCAAACACTTTATATCTCAGAAATTAACTATCACGTTATTTTTTTATAATCTTTCTTGTTAATTTTTAAAACACAAAATAAACAAAAATTTCCACTTTAAATTTCCTGGCCCTTTTCTGACACTGTTGCGTTTGGAATGAACATACTGACACATACTGGCCTTAATATATACTTTTTCATAAAATTTCATAACAGAACAATTCTACTAACAAAAATCTAGTTAAAAAAAACAAAAAATACAGTTTACAGTATATCTAACAGTTCAATGTCTAAATCCTTCACCTGGAAAATAATCGTTAACACTTTAACATAGCCGCACCTCAATTCCAAAATTTAAAACATTCCTACTTTTTACAACTGTGTTTGGCAAACATATTCATTTCTATTTGACAGCCATAATATAGAATATACTATTTTTTGTTTATTAAATAAAAAAAAAATAATCAAATAAATAAAGGATTTAACAAAAAAAAAAACCAAATAACTACAAAAAAAATGCCCAGCAATAAATCGTTGTGTGAAAACACTAAAGGTGAGTCCAAAGCCTCCAGACGTTTATAGAGTTCGGCAAATTCAGCACGCATGCGTGTTATAGGTAGAAATGTGCTTTCAAGTGTTTTATGTTTTTTTTTTTGCATTACTAAATCGATCAGGTACTAAATCAAAGAAACTTTGCGTTTTCTTCCACAGCATCGGCACCGGTTTGATGAGCTCATTGCTATCCAAATCTGGTTTAACCAATCTGTGCATATCAGCCATACGTTGAGCCACTAACGACCAGACTTCCGGTAGGAGAACACTCTCAGTATTAAGTGTAACACAAGGTACAAAATCATAGACCAAGCCATTTTTAAAAATAGCATACAAACTAGGTGCAAATCCATACGAGTGCAAAAGTATTATATTGCTGGTCTCAGCTTTGCGATCTATTAGTAGCTCTGTTTTATTACCATATACTCGAACGAGTACTACGTTTGTGGGGGCCTGTTTCGAGAATGTGTTATTTGTGTTAGTGAACATCGCTAATTCTGTATCAGTGTCAGCATCTTCACCACTGAGATTACCGGAATCATTGTTATCATCATTAGTATTTTTGTCAATTCTGTCTGTGCGGATGGTTGAACTTTGTGTGTTGACTCCATTAGAACTGACGACATTGCTTGCATAGAATTTTGGTATCGTTAATGCCATGGGTAATGGATGTAATTTGATGATTATATAGAGGATTATAAAAACAGCCGACAAGTCAGTAAATTTCTTAAATTGCACAAAATTAAGATCCCAGTTTGGTCGTATTATTTTTAAAATTTCATTAGCACCTTCAATAACCGCATTTTCATCAATTGCTAATGGCACATATGGTACTTTTGAAGTAACAGATGATGACTGATGTTGATCTGATGAGTTGTTGGATGATGTTACATTTGAATAATTGCCATTTTTCATACAGGAAGATTGGGTAATATCAGCTGCAGCAATGGCAACAGCAGAAGAACGTTTAACTACTTTTGGAACACGTATGATACCAGATGCAGTGTTCTCAGTATAACAATTTATTCTGGTTTCTGTGCCCATGCTATTGCTGAGAAATTAATTCCAAATCTATAGGAAAAATAAAATGACACTAATCGATCGATTCTCAAAATATATTGTTTTCGTTACTATTTGTTTTGCTCAAGCTCTTTATCTAGTAATATTTGTTTTGGTACAATATTCTATTATAAAAGATGAGGGTCCATACCACCATCACAACCACCGTTAAGGGAAGTACCACCGGAATACCACCATTAAGGGAAGTACCACCGGAATACCACCAGCAAGGGAAACACCACCGGAATACCACCATTAAGATCTTATTTGGCTAGTTATATGTGTTATGGAGATTCACCCACAACAACGTTTCATTCAGCCCATGCCATTTTTTTTTGGAATAGAAACAAGGACAACATGTGTACCGTGAAACAAAATGAAATTGAAACAAAAAAGTCTGTTTTTTTCTCTGTTTTCTTCACGTGGATACGAACAAGAAAGATACCATGCAACGCAGCAAACATAAAAAACATTATTTCCGTGCCGCCGGTGTGAAATAGCGGCGTCAATTTTCCGCCTGTGGCATGGACAAATCTGACGATACTTTTTTTTTTTCCAAACAAAAACAATTTGTTTCGATCTTTTTTACAGAATTTGTTTTCTTTTTTTCTAATAAATTTGTTTTCTTTTTTTCTAATAAATTTGTTTTCTTTTTTTCTAATAAATTTGTTTTCTTTTTTTTCTACCTTTACAGATAAAAAAAAAACGATGGATCAACGTACTAAGAAAGATAACCAAGAATGCTGAGAAGAACTTGTTTTTGGAAGCACCGCAAAGTTGGGAATATATTGAGAAATTATTGCCGGAACTATCAATAGAACTAAGAGCTGATAGAAATATTGTCTACCAATTTGGACATAAAAATACTATTTCTTTTGTCGTTATCGTTGCGACTTGGTGGAGTATATTGAACCGGAAAAAATTTGCGAGACCTCAAGAACGCGGAAAGTGTTAAATAACTTAAAAAAAACCATACAATTGTTACCCAATTAAAAAAAAATAAAATATCAATGAAGATATACGCACAGAGGTGTTGCGTGCGAAAAAATGTAACAATATGCTGATCGTTTATTATACCGTGTGAAACTAATTATGATTATTAAAAATGATATATGCTGTGGCTATTAATTGTGCTGAAAAAAACACCAAATTTTGTCGGTTAAAATAGTTGTAGCCGATTAGGTAAAAAGATATTGGACGTTATGTATGTAATATATTTTTGACAGAAGGTAAGACGTACTCTACTCAACAATTATAACCATTACTGGGACGCTAAAAAGATCGGGTTTGAATGAGTTGGCCAAAAAGGTTGAAACATAAATGGATGAAGTGACTTAAGTTTTGTTTTTGATATGAAACAAAATTTAAGGAATACATATTCTTACATAAAAAAAAAACAATTTGAATTTTAGTTTTATACCGATAACTAGATACAGTTACTTGAGCTACTTTTGTATCGGCCTTTATACTTTAGGTTAACACATGTATTCACGCGAATACACAATACTGTTCTTCTGAGGTACAAGGTATCTTCAGGGTTGTCATATCCCTAGGTCTTATTTCTGACAGATGCAGAGGTACAAAATAAAACTACCCGCAACAACACTTTACAGTGCAAAAATAAAAGTGAATATTATTTTGAATAATGGCCACACGGTGCAATTACCGTATCCAAATTACATTGAAGGGATCTAGAGGAATTTTTAAAAAATGTAAATTATGTTTGAAACCCCATGTAACCTTGACAACAGAATTATTGATGTTATTTCCAACCTCTTTTACATGAGTGCCATCAGCTTCAGTGATTGTTGTATTAGCACCTTGCCGCATGTGGACAGCTGTTGGCTGGTAAGTACCGTTCGGTTATTTAATATTAGCTCCGTTCGTGTACTCAATAATTTGTAAAAATTTTCACTTGACTGGTTTACACAAATACTCCGTAAACAGAAATTACAGTTCAATACAATGTTAAGAGTTTGCAAATTTTTACTGTAACAACTTTTGCCAGAAAAAATTTTCAAACAGAAAAAACATACGATTGAAAAAAACTTGTGGTAATTTATATTTTTTATTTAGTTATTTATTTCAGTCTATGGACTGATTAAAGTAAATTTAATATATAAAAATTTTAAATAAGTATAAAAAATATTTATAAGAAAAATAAATTTTATTTTTAATACGGCATAAAGAAATTATCTTTTGTTGTGCAAATAAATGATTTATATTTTTTCTGAAGACTCAAATTAATATGATTAAAAGTAATAAATGTGCGGGTTAACGTACCATTGATAGCATAATTAGTCCGATGAATTGGAACATTAAAGACATCAATAAACCTAAGACTTCTTAATGGAACATAAAATGGAATCAAATATAGCAAGTCAGGACAAATTTTAAAAATATACGTTGAACTCTCTCAATACGGGAGATATGAGTAGACATGAGGACTCCAAACGTCAGAAGCATATTCTAACTTCGATCTCACGAAAGAAGTATAAATATATTTAAGTGTGTAAGCATCAGAAAATTCATAACAATTTCTCTTTAAAAAAGCAAGCATTTTATAAGCTTTAAGAACAATGTACTCAATGTGAGGTACAAACGACATAGCGGTATCATATACCACACCTAAGTCGAGTTTAGATTTAATTATTTTTAAATCATAGTTATTAATATTAAAAACAAAAGAAATAGGATACAAAGACCTATAAAATGAAATTTGATGACACTTGCCAAGATTTAAATGTAGGTTATTTGATTTACACCACTCTCCAAGATTATCCAGATCGTTTTGTAAATCAGAAACATCCCTCAGTGAGTCCACATGTAAAAATATTTTTAAATCATCTGCATATAAAAGAAATCTTGATTTCTTAAAGCAAAGAGAAATATCATTAATACATAAATTAAAAAACAACGGCCCCAAAACGCTACCCTGAGGTACACCCAAAGTTTGCATATAGGGTCTGGATTCAAAGCCTTCAATTACAACTGTACATACCATATTATATAAATATGACTTGATCCAGCATAAAAAGTTTGAATGAAAGCCAAATTGCAGTAATTTTGAAAAAAGAATGGAATGTGACAATAAATATTGCAATTTGTAAATACAAATAAAAATATTTTACAACTACATTGTTATATGCAAATGCAAATTTAATAAAACAATATTTGATATCTTAGGTTTATCGCGGAATATCGGAAAACGGGTTTCGGAACAGCATCAGTAACCATAATTTATTAGTCTGATTTCTATCTTGTGGGTTTGACAAGAATATTTATGGGAAAACCAAAAACAAATAATCTTTTCCTGTTGTTGTAGCTAGATGGATAACCACGTTATCCGAATGTCTTCGAACAATAAAAAGAATTTGCATCGTTTTGTTAATGAATATTTTGCTATAGTTGAAAAAAATACATTAACAATTAGAGAAATTCTAAAGACCTAAACTTGTTTTATTGAGACAAAACCACAACAAAGCATACATACGTTAAAAGTATGTACATCACACAGCAGAGGCTAAAAGGAATCTAATCATCAATTGCAAGAAATTTTCAATTTCAAAATATATCTAAGTTCTAATAAACTACTAGTTCATTCGTAGCAAGAGATGATCAAGGAATTTTCAGAGCATGGGACCTTAGAAATAATAATGCAAATTTGCTGACGCTAAACAAAAATGACTACCTGATTACATAATTGTTCTTGGTACCTGCATTTTTATCATTAAGCGGTTTCACGGGAAGTACTATAATGATATATATTACGAAAGGATATGGTACTCTGTGTCAAATTTATTTTTCATTTCAGGTACTAGCTATCATGTTCTACTAATCGTCAAAAAGTCTTAAAAAAAATATCACAGGTTCCGAAATCATAAATAGGACTTTTTACTGCACACCCAACAGATATATAATCCGTCTAATATTTGTAAAAGGGGACATCACAAACATAAAAATAAAATTTTAAATAAATAATCAATTCTAATTGTAAATATTGCACGAGCCTTAAACTAATATCACAGGTTTTGAATGGTAAATGGGACTTTCCACGAAACAACCAAAACATTAATATCCGGTGTAAAATTTGTAAAAAGGAGACAGCACAAACATTTACAAAAATTGTGTGAAGAAATAATAAACATAATTGTAAGTATTGCACGTTCCCTTAAACTAATATCACAGATTATTGCTTTAAGTCTTTTGCGTGGAAAATTCCAATTCTCTTCCCCTGAGGTGTTTCGACTTCATACATGCTATTGCCAATAACATGAAGTACCCTACATTTCCTGAACTTTGGAGCAAATTTAGCGTTAAAGTTATTCCTAAAATCACTTAGGACATAATTTTTAAAAATATATCCTGACCTGGTGTGAAACTAACTTCTCTGCTACGTTTATTATATTGTCTTTCTCCTTTTTCATAAGCTTTAGGTAGGTTATCTTTCATGGATTCTCTTATTAATTGTAAATTATCTTTCCTTTCTATAATTTTAACATCCGGTTCATATGTTAACAAATACAATTGGTATTACATGCCATAGTCAGTCCACAAAAACTTTAATACATGGGCAGTATTGCCTATTGGGCAACTTTCGGAACTGTTAAATAAAGGGACTACAAAATAAATATAGGGAGCGGCTTTGTTTTAAAGTTAAAAATGTGATTTTGAACACGCCAAGAATTATTCTTCAGATCAAGACAAAGTGAATATCACTGGTAAGCAAAATATGTTTTCAATAAGGCATTAAATGACGGCAGGAATTAACCATTTATGGACCAACTAAATAATTGTTTTTTATATACTATAATTATAAATTGTTATAAATAAATATTAAAATTTATATGCTTTTCAATGGAATTGTTACAAAAAATTTTATTCTTATGACTTCATAAGTAGGGGTTAATAGCAACATTTTGGAAGTTGTTTAAAATGACTTCTTACAAATCGAAAAATTTGCAATATTAACTTCTTTGGATGTTCTGAAAACGAGATTCGAAAAGAATAATGTTTAATCCAAAAACCTTTATATTGGTTAATTCTGTTATCGGTACCCTTTTGGTACCATCTACGCTGTTTGGGTTAATACTACCTTATGCTCTATTAATTACTCCCCTCTTTGGCAACCTTGGTGCCAGTATTTACATAGTCTCTAATGATTGCAGTTTTCGAGCTAGCGCATAGTCAGTGCCATTATTAAACATGTGCGGACCGAATAATGCCATATAATTACTAGTTCCAATTGTTTCATGTATCGCATTACCGCGTCTCGATCTCGGATATTTGCCTAAGAAGTCAATATATAATTTTTGAAAGGGGCGATAAGTTATAACTTCATCCCCCATTTTGGGTCTCATTTCAAAATTTGCTGCTTTTGTTTCTTTACAGATTCTACAATTCTTTATATAATTTCTTACATGTAGGACCGTTTTTGACCAATAATAAAACTGTCTAATTCTGTGTAAAGTTCTTGAAATACCACCGTGTGAAGTGATCTCCGAATCATGGGCCTTCGAAATAATTGTGGTGACTAAATTTTCAGGTATCCATAACTTCCACTCTAATCCGCTATCATCCCTAGAAAATGAGGTTCGTTTATAAACCATGCCCTCATCTACTTTAAGGTCAGGTAACCGATCACCATTTTCCTCTATATTCTGTATCAATTCTTTATATTCTAGGGAATCAAATTCTATAGTGTCAAGATCTAATACATCTACTTATTCCACCCCTAGATCCTCGACTGATCGAGACAGCATATCAGCGACAATATTTTCGGAACCCTTTCTATGCTCTATCTGAAAATTAAATGCTTGTAACTGGAGGGACCAACGTGCAAACCGACCGCTTAAATCTTTGAGCGTCATCAGCCACTTTAAGCTGGCATGGTCGGTGATTACTGTGAAAGGCATTAGTTCCACATAAGGTCTAAATCTTTTAACTGCAAGGACCGCTGCCAAACACTCTGTGACCGTGTAATTTAGCTGAGTGCCGTTTAATATTTGAGATAAAAAAGCTATAGGTCTTTCGCAATTATTATCATCTTTTTGATAAAGAACCGCTCCAACACCAACATGTGACGCATCACACTGTATAAAATAAGGACGTTTAAAATCGGGATGGACCAGTACAGGAGCTGTTGTCAATGCTCTTTTTAATTCTTCAAATGCCGCCAATGCTTCTTCAGACGTTTTAAACTTGATGCATTTTTTTCAGGGTGTCACTGAGAGGCGCAGAAATTACAGCGAAGTCCTTAATGAACCTTCTGTACCACCCAGCTGTTCCTAGAAAGCTTCTGACTTGACGTGGTGTTCGAGGTATCGGTATGCTTTCAATGGCCTCTATCTTTTGCGAATCAGTGCGTAATGTTCCGCCTCCAATTACAAAAGCTAAACATTTTAACTCTTTAAAACATAAAATACTTTATTTCATAGCAATTGTTAAATTTGACTTTCTTACACAGGTAGCTACCTCTCGCATATTATCAGCAAATCATCTAGATATATAAACACGTTATTTTTCAACTTCTGTGGAATGACTTTGTCCATGAGTCGGCAGAGTTTTGCGCCGCATTACAGAGTCCAAATGGCATCACTGTATACTGATAATGTGGTCTACCCGGTATTGTAAAAGCTGTTAATTCCCTGCATTTTGGTTTCAGATCTATTTGCCAAAAGGCGAATTTTAAATCTACACTACTGATATAAATGGTTTCATCAATTCTGCTGAGAATGCCTTCGATATTTTGAATGGGGTACGCATCAGAGAACTGCATTTGCTGATTGCAAAACGTTCATACGCAATCAACACAAGAATAAATTGTGTTTGCGTTCAAACGCTGAATATACTCCAACATACATATTTGTTGATGATTTTAAATCAATCAAACGATGTGCAAATTGTTTTGTCACTGGTTTATAATCATCGGTCGTTGTTAAACCATTGTTTTATTCTGTTCATTCGAGCTAACAATAATTATTTTGATGTAGAATAAATCACAACAAACAACGTGTATGAGTGTAATCATAATTAAAACAAAATAGTTTCTTATCTATAAAAAGGGGGTGGTTTTGTAAAAAAACGTTATATCTAAAATATGTTTTTTTATAATTTTCATTAGGAATAAAAAAATTTAGGTCGACATCTCAGGCTCGCCCAATCCGGTTAAAGTTAAATATTGCCTAATTTTCCAATCAAAATAGATGAAAAAAAATTAGACAATATTTAAATTTTTCCGGATTAGGCAAGCCTGAGATATCGACCTAAATTTTTTTTCCAAAAAAATATTTATATTTCACATATAAGAATATTTTTGTTACTAATAAAAATTCTAAAAAAGCGGATTTTAGACCCACCCTAATATACATATAATGTTTTTCTACAAAACCACCCCCTTATAAAATGTGTTTCTATTTTGTTTTAATTATGAATAAACTCATACGCGTTGTTTATTGGTTTTTTTCTGATATATTCAACGCTGACTTTTTGTTAAGTGATTACATTTGCATAAAACATAAACTACAGATGATTCACACTGATTCCAATTACGCGTTCAGTAACATGATGCTGATTTTATTCTACAGTGAATTTTGTTGAATTTTTAAAAGTGAACAAGAATTTTTGTGTATGATTAAATCAAGAAAAAAGTTGATTTTGCAGTTCTCTGGTACGCATCCTTTACCGTAAGAGCATTCAGTTTACGGGCATCTAAACAGGCGATTTTTTCTGGCTTACACACAAGGGTAACCCTATTGTTCCAAGGACTCCCACTTTCTTCGATAACACCTAACTCTAACATCTTATCAACTTCCTCATAGAGTAGTTCTTGGACTTTCGGTGAAACAGGGTAATGCCTTTCTTTAAAAGGTACATGTTATGTATTAATCTGGCATCGTTTGTTGTTGTTTTGAGAGAATGTGAAATCTGGCAGCACTTCTAGAATTTTCTGTCAAGCATTATTATAAATTTTTCTTATAAACTTTTCGTATAAATAAAGTGTTATAAAATTAACTAAAAAGGAAGTCTTTCAATTGGAAACATATTAGTGGAGTCAGAAGTGGACAAAATGCCTCTGGAACCCGAAGATGTAAGAATGGTAACTCAACTGATGGCAGAGGCCATGCGACAGTCTGTCACAGAAGCGGCCGCAGTGGCTGCGCAGTCGCCAAACAATTCACAGCAAAATGCAACTGAAAGAACTACAACACCACGGGTTTCTATATCGGCATACAAGACAAGTGATTCTACATCTGTCAGTGATTATTTTTTACGTTGCGAATGGTCATTTAAGTTAAGCAGAATTTCGGAACTTGAATACAAAAATTACATTCCGGTGCATATGGGGCCAGAATTAAATAATGCCCTTAAGATTTTGATAAGCCCTAAAGTTCCTGAAGATCTTACCTATGCTGAGATAAAAGCTGTCTTAATTGGACATTATGATAAGCAAAAAAATCAGTATGCGGAAAGCATCAAGTATCGACAAATAGTGCAAGAGCAATGGGAGACGCTGTCTGAGTTTACATTGCGCTTAAGACAGGCAGCCGCACATTGCAATTTCGGCAATTTTTTAGATCGAATGCTTATTGAACAGCTTCTATTTGGGTTAGAGTCGCGTAGCACTTGCGACGAAATAATTGCAAAGGAACCATCAAACTTCAAAGAAGCTTATGAAATAGCGCAAGGACTTGAAGCATCACACAAATCAGCTAAAGAAATGAAAAACACAATTACAAATTTAACACCGTTGATGGAATCTACACACAAGGTAGGGTGTGATTCAAATTAATTTAAAAACAAACCAAATCATAGTTCGGAATGGCCGCCAAGGCGTCAGAGGAATGTTAGTAGACAAGATAACGACACGAACAATTCGAAATGCTACGGGTGTGGCGGGAATCATTTAAGGAGTCAATGCAAATTTCGAAATGCAGTATGTTATGCTTGCAATAAACCGGGACATATCGCAAAGGTATGCAAATCGAGAACAGCACAAATATTGGATGATACCGTAAGTGAGCATCAAGTTATCCAGCGTTTAAATCAATTGGGTGGGTCAAAATCAAATAAACACATGGTTGAAGTATTTTTGAACGATAGGAAGTTAATCATGGAATTTGATTCTGGTGCTCCTTGCTCAGTAATAAGTAAGGCAACATTACGTTCAGTTGTGGGAAATCCTCGGTTGTTGAAAACGAACAGAAGGCTTTCTGATTATTCACATAATAGACTCGCCGTCCTTGATCGTGTGGTGGTAGATGCTAGAGTTGGCTCCACAACCCGCAAACTTAACGTGTATGTTATAGACGGTGATTATGATTCATTGTTTATAAGAGAGTGAATAGAACAATTTGTTCACGAATTCGATTTTGTCAAAATGTTCTCCGCTTCGGAAACAGTTAAGGCAATTAAAATAGCTACCCCTCATTTGTCACCAAATGAAACCCAGATAATTCAACAATTACTCGAACGTTTTGGTAACATGTTTAGTGACTCTGCTGGTAAGTTAAATATTCCCCCTATTAAGCTAAATTTAAGACTGGGTGCTAATCCCGTTTTTGCAAAAGCCAGAGAGATACCATTTGCTTTAAGCCGCTGAAATTGAAAAGAAAATTGCTTCAGGGTTTTATAAAAAAGTTGATTTTTCGGAATGGGCATCGACAACGCATGTTGTCTCTAAAATGGATGGTAAAATTCGAATAACTGGAAATTATAAGCCAACAGTAAATCCGAGGATTATAGTACACGAGCACCCCATTCCAAAACCGGAGCATATATTTAATAAGATGAAGGCGGCAAAGTTATTTTGTCATTTGGACATTACGGATGCGTATTCACATTTGCAAATTGATGATGAATTCGCACACGCCCTAACGTTAAACACCCCTACACATGGTTTGATTCGCCCTACCAGGGCTGTATATGGCGCTGGCAATATACCAGCGATTTGGCAGCGGTCCATGGAATCGGTCTTACGAGACATTCCGAACGTCTGTAATTTTTTTAATGACATTTTAATTTATGCTGATAATTTTGATAATCTACTATCAATACTAAAGACAACCCTAGAACGTTTACAGGAAAAGGGTTTGAAGTTGAACCGTTCCAAATGTGTGTTTGCTGCTCCAGCGGTGAAATTCCTGGGACACAGAATTGATGGCGATGGTATTCACATATCTGATAAGCACGTGGAGGCAGTAAGAGATACTCCCAAACCAACAACTTTTGATGAGCTGCAGTTGTTTTTAGGTAAGGTGACCTACTATGGGTCTTTTATACCTGACCTGTCAACACGGAACAGACCACTGCGGCATGTTCTATTAAAGAAACCGTTCGAATGGACTTCTGAAGCTGAAAAGGCGTATAGGGATATCAGAAATGCGTTAATATCACCACAAGTACTTATGCCATACAACCCAGAGCTACCACTTCTCCTTGCTACAGATGCTAGCAAAATTGGGTTGGGTGCAGTTCTGTCACACCGCTTACCTGATGGTCGTGAGAGACCCATAGCCTTTGCTAGCCGCACATTGAGTGGCGCGGACACTCAATCAAAAGACTATCAACACTATCAAAAGAATTCGATGATTTTGATACATTCGTAATACATCAAATTAATCAACTTCCAACAAATGCTGGGAAAGTGGCGACTGAAACAGGGAAAGATGAAAAATTAGGAGCCATTATTTGAATTCTTGAAAGCGGCAAATCACTTCATTCGTATGGTCATAAGTCACCCGAGGTAAACTATAGAACTGCTGGTAACTGCTTGACTTTCGAACATAGAGTAGTAATTCCGGAAAAAATGCGACACAACATTCTACAAGATTTACGCTCAGCTTATTTAGGAATTGTCAAAATGAAAGGTATTGCAAGTTCCTTCGTGTATTGGCCAGGTATTGATAAGGATATTGAAAACGCTGCAAAAAGTTGTGATGAGTGCGCTAAATTTGCAAATGACCCTCCGAGATTTAGAGAGCACCATTGGCAATACCCGTACCATCCATCAACCAATGGGCAGGCGGAAGGGTGGTACAGACAGTCAAATGTGCACTTAAGTCATTGGGCGCAAACAAGGGTAACCTGCAAAAACATTTGAACCTGTTTCTTCGCCAATACAGAATTGCCCCCCATTCAACAACTGGTAAAGCTCCGGCTTATTTTTGGGGCGTGTCTTCCGTACGCGTTTAGACCTGCTTCTACCTGAGGTCGTGACAACGAAGATGACTGAAAAGCAGTACATGCCGTTTGATGCTACATTTCGTTCATTTGAACCAATGCAAAATGTATACTTTCTTTCAAATAATGCTCGTATGAACAAATGGGTACAGGGGCTAAAAGCGAGGCGCCTAGGAGACTTACATTATGGAATTCTACACAACGGAAAATATTTTAAGCGACACGTTGACCAAATTCGAAGTGGCGACTACCCGAAGGAAAAACCGGAATCGGAAATGGCTCAGAAAACTGAAAGTACTATTACGAAGAACAATGATCGCAGACGACGATCTCATATGGAATTTAATTCGTATGCAAAGTCCCTATCCTGTTCGGAGAATAGAGGAGATAATCCCCCAAATGATTTTTCAACACCTCAACCAAACTCCCCAAGAAGTTGTATTGCAGCACCGCGAGCTGATTTTTCTACGCCTCAATCTAGCTTCAGGGGTTTTGATTCTTCAGGGGAGGATAATGAATATAATAGGTACTCCGACGAATCGGACCAGCTCCAAAACGAAGTGAATACCGGGAGAGATCCTGGTTATTTGAATCATAAGGACCCAGTACCGTTACGTCGATCGACCAGAGTACGAAGACCCAGGCTTAGATTTTCACCATAATAAACGGTCACACGGGGGAAGAAATGTTATGTATTAATCTGGCATCGTTTATTGTTGTTTTGAGAGAATGTGAAATCTGGCAGCACTTCTTCTAGAATTTTCTGTCAAGCATTATTATAAATTTTTCTTATAAACTTTTCGTATAAATAAAGTGTTATGAAATTAACTAAAAAGGAAGTCTTTCAATTGGAATCATATTAGTACAGAATCTGGAATCAATTGAATATTATGTTTTTAAGGTGAGTTTTACCTAATCCACTATTTACAAATGTTTTGAATAACTTTTTAATTTCATCTAGTGATCGATGTTGCTGCGGACTCAATTTATGTTGTTTTGGTGGCTGTTTATCGGTTAAATGTATACTCTTATTTTCCAGGATAATATCTGCAAAAACTCTGGGATCGTTGCCATAGATTCTATCAACCGATGTGATAACGGATTTTCTGATTTCCTTTCTGTTCGCATACCTTGATCTGGCCTTCTTATATTTAGATGTATAAAAATACAGTGGCTCCGAAAGATTCGGCACAGCCGAATTTAGCCCTTTTTTACTTGTTTTTTATTAAAGATTACCCCTAGATTTTTGGCAGTTTCAACTAATTCAATTATTGAATTGTTAATAGTGACTGGCGGCAGTGGAGGTGGAAATAGTCTTGGTTTGCCAATCATCATTGCCTTGGACTTTTTGGCATTTAAACAAAGGCCGTTTGCTGATGTCCAATGACATATACTGTCAAGATCTTTGTTTAACTTGCTTATGCAATCAGTGACCGAAGCTTGATCACAACTGATGTAAAGCTGAACGTCGTCGGCATACATTTGAACTCCACAATGCTTGAGTTGGGAAGGTAAGTCATTCGAATAAATGACATTATATTGTAATGACCGTCTAACCTTACTATTAGAATCAGAGTTATTATTTGATTCCTCCATGTTCGTTTTAGCAAACCAAAAATATTACAAACAAAAAAAAAATTAATATATAATTGGTAAAAATGTTTTTAAATGTAACGATTTTCATACAATATTTACGTGTGTTAACATATATATTTAGGGTGAACAAAACAATAAAAAAATGTAGAATAAGTTACATGAACCTATTTCTAACACTAGTTTCCTAAATCTATTATCATTGTCCTAATATTGTATCTAACCTATCTTAATTTAACCTAAAACTATATTGCGAAAAATCCATACTTTATATTGCGAAAAATCCATACTTTATCATCATCAGTACAAAAGGTCACTGCCATAAATTTTAGCATGAAGCTACGTAGCTCTATTCCTGTCCACGGCCTTCATAATAAATATATTGAAACTTAATAACGCTAGGGTAAGTATAAAATATTACAGACAAAAAAAAAAAATTAACACAGTTTCCCTCTGATTATTAACTCAAAGATTTCATTCCGTTGGCTAACGGTTTCATGCTGTTGATTCAATACCGATAGTAATTTTCAAGTCACTATGCCGTTAGTTAACAAAATGAATCACTTGGTTAATGTCTGACTGTAAATTTCTCTTGGGCGCCATATTGTTGCAAAACTCTAACCATAGCATACCGGAAGTGACCACCACGCTCGTCTAACTCAACGATGTCAAGGGGGGGACCTTTCACTTCCGGCAGAGGGCCGAACAATAAAATTACTAAAACTAACCGGATACAATTAACAACAAAATAACTGACAAACAAAAAAAAAACTAACAATTCAAACAAATAAAAATAAATAAATAAAATAAACAACCCTAATGAAAAAAAAAAAACTAAACAATAGTGTTTTCTTTTACACACGGACGGACCAATAGTACAGACTGACAAAAAGATTTTTTTTTTATGAGGACCCAAGGTGATAATGGTCCCACTAGCCGCCCACCCTGCCATGATAGCCTAATCCTAACACCTCTACACTATCCCACAAACAACACAGACATTGGTCACCCTACATACTTACGTTAACACACATTTAAATTTTTAGCCAGACATGCTTATGTCTATTAAATGAAAAAAATCAAAAAGGGTTAAAAGGTTTAACTTTACAAATTAATTTTATTGACATAGAGGATACGATACAAAATGAAAGAAAATGACTAAAGTAAAATTAAATAAATAAAGGTTTAATTAAACAAAAAAAAGTGGTATGTATAAAATTTTAAATTGGAAAATATATTACAAAAAAACGAATTTAATTCTTAACAAAAATAAAAAAAAAACTACACTAACTCCCAAAATTAATTTAAAGAAAAAAAACCCTTAACCAAATTATTGTACCTAACTCTACCGCAGGCCTATATGAGAGAGCTCTCTAATACAAGTTTAACACGGCTTCGATCAAAAATGGCCGTTTACGCGCCTTTAATGGAAATAGGTAATTCTCTTAAAAAAAATTTTGGGCTCACAAAAATGGACGTTACTTAACGGGCTAACCTAAAACCTACTTTTACCCTAATCCTCCTAACAATATTCTAATTAAAATTATCTTAATTGTTTTTAACCCTATTTAAAAATTATGTTGTTCTACTATCCGCTATAACTATATTATTCCGTTAAAAAAAAATAATAAACTTAAACAAAATATTTCGTTAGCCGTTGGAATATATTTTTATTCACTTTAATATTTTTCGTATCTTAATAAAATATTTCCCGACTCACCAACAGCTCTTCTGGATTGCTACTTCCGGCCAACACAAACAAAATTTCAACAACAAAAATATCGGTAAAATGTATTTTTTTCTTTCACAGTAGTACAACGGCTGGGATTCTTCCTTACAAACGACCTGGTCTTTCTTTGGAGGTTCTTTGGCGGCTTTTATCTGTCTTTTTTTTCTTTCCTGCAACAGTTTCCCATTTTTTATTATTTTAAAAAAATTACCTTTTTATTTTCTTTAAATGATTTCTGTTTTTTTATCAACACGAATTTCGACTGAACTTTGAAAAGTCAAAACTAAGCATCCTGAAACATGACACCATCATAAACCGCCATACCCATTTCACTTTCCAAAAAAAACTCCACTCACTACTTCCATCACCCGTATCCCTAGCACTCAAACATGTCCGCTAGATCTTATTTTTTTTTCTTTATTACTCCTTTTGATGTATTACTCAGGGACACTTTACGCCACATACATTTGGTCAAAATTTTCGTCCTATTTGTTATTGTTCTCGTTTCTGTTATTATTCTTAATCCTATGATTATTCTTATTTCCTTCGTATCGTCAAATTCAGTAACCGTTTCGGTCAGCTGCTTGTAGTCAGCAGTGTGGCTGACAGTCTGATGACAAATAACTATACAAACCGCTACAATCGTTGTTACAAATCAATAAGTAAAAGGTGTTACAAAACCCTTACCTTAACGTACCGAAAGTAACTATTGTGCCCGTCTAGCTCACCGACGTCAAGGGGGGTAAGACCTGTTACTTCCGGCAGAGGGCCGAACAATAAAATTTCTAAATTAACTAACCTTAACACCTATGAAATTAAATTTCAATACTAACATACAAACCAAAAAAGCTAACACTCTAAACTCTAAATAAAATAAACACTCGTAATTAAAAAAAAAAATAACATTAATAGCATTTTCATTCTGGATACGGACAGACCAAAAACAGACCCTAACAGTAACTATGATACATATTCCCATGGGAATAAAAAGCTCTTACTACAGGTTGGTTGAAAAGTTCCTGCGCTCAAAATGAAAGAATACTGTTTTTGTTACGAAATATATTTTTTTATTCAATATAATCTCCTAGAAGCTCAATACACTTGTTCCAATGATCTTCCAATTATTTTATCCCATCCTTATAATGGTTTTCCGAAAGCTCTGCAAAATAGCAGCCGTAGATGCTTTCCATGAAGGAATTGTTTGAGATTTCTGAAGAGATAGTAGTCACTGGGAGCCAAATCTGGTGAATACGGTGGATGTTCAAGCAGTTCATACTCTTATTCTTTGAATTTAGCCATCGTCAAAACACTTTTGTGAGCAGGTGCATTGTCTTGATGAAAAATGATTTTTTTCCTCTTTAAACCAGGTCTTTTCTCACGAATTTTTTCATCCAGCTGATCCAAAAGGCTGCAATAATATTCAGAGTGGATTGTTTTACCTTTCTGAAGATAATCAATCAACAAAATTCCTTTTGCATTCCAAAAAACTGATGCCATAACCTTCTTTGCTGATCGTTGTGACTTCACCTGCTTTGGAGCTGAACAACCAGCTTCAGTCCACTGTAAACGTTCTTGTTTCAATTTAGGATCATGGTGGTAGATCCAAGTCTCATCAAGTCTCCACCGACGCAAGAAGTCGGTTTTATTCTTCTTAAAACGCTCCAAATTACGCTGAGAAATTTGTTTTCGATCCAGTTTTTGTTGAATTGTTAATGTGTGCGGCACTAACTTTCCAAACAGTTTTTTCATGTGTAATTCTTCATGTAAAATATGGAGTACTCGTTCGTCTGAGATGCTTATGGCATTGGCAATTTCACGCTTATTTAAACTTGGATCTTCACTAACCATATTATGTACCTGCTCAATGATTTCTGCTGTGGTTGCAGTTTTTGGTCGTCCTTCGCGTGGATCGTCTTCAAGGCTGGTACGACCACGTTTAAATTCACCAGCCCAAAATTCAACGGTGCGTTTTAAAGGTGAGGACTCCTTATACACTTCTAACAATTGTTCATAAATTTCCTTTGCTTTTAAACCCTTCAAAACAAAGAATCTAATGACAGCACGATATTCAATTTTTTCCATATTAAAAAAAAAATCAATGACACGTCATCTTCAAATGGCTTGTAAACAAAGAAAGTATTGACAGAATGACTTGCAACTTTGCATGTGTTCTCAGGACAGTTATACCAACTTGAGAAAAAAAGTATGAAGCTAGCAGTGCCAAGTCTTGGTGAGCGCAGGAACTTTTCAACCAACCTGTATATTCCCTCTACCTGTCCACCCTACCATGGTAATCAACACTAAAAATTTACAAGATTACCCCACAAACAGAACACCGGTCACCCTACATACACTTACATTAATACACCATCATAAAGTTTTTAACCTGCCATCATTTTACTTAATCTTCAGCCAAATGAAAACATTGGAATTGAAAAAAAAAACAATTTTTATAAAGTTTATCATTAATAAAAAAACGTAATAAAGAAAATAAAAAAAAAAAATTAATATAATTTTATAATAAAATATATATATAAATATTATAAAAAAAATCCTTATCCTAAACATACAAAAAAAACTATCTCCTAAAATTCCGCTATGATCCCTGAGCCAAATCGTTGGTAAAAAAAACAAAATCCCGATGGTTGCCCTAATTGAGAGAGCTCTCTAAAATAGGATACCTACTTTTCTGGGGACAACAAAATTAATCCCCCGTATATCGGATTAATGTGGGGACGTGAGTTTTGGGCTCACAAAACAAAAAAAAAAATCAATAATAAAAAAACATATACTAAAGACTAACAGACAAAAAAAATTATTAAAAAAACTAATGCAAATTTTGGTTTAAACGATTATATATTTCAATTATATTTAAAACTTGTACCCGTGCTTTAATTTTTTTTAAACGCTCCTAATTTTTTTATAAACTCACCAGAGTACAGGTTTCACAAAAAAAAAACACCTGATACAATTTTCTATTAGCTGCACTTCGGCCAAAAAGGATTAAATTGTTCAAAACTCCACCACACATCAAAAAAGTTACATTACTCGGCCAAACGGATCACTAAACTGCTGCTACTTCCGCCAATAAAAAAAACTGTTGCAAACAATAGCATCAAAAACGGCCGCTACGGTCTGGTGATTCCGGATGCAGAAATTTTTTCTTTTATCCTTGGGGAACTGATTTGGTTTGGCTATCTATTTTATATATTTTTTCTGTACAAAAGTACACAAACTTCGCTATGAAGGATTCTAACAGCAACGAATCTACCGACACCATATTAGAACCGCCAAACCAAGTCACTTACCCAAAAATTAAACTCCGCCTATCATTTTCCACAGTCCCCTAATTATATATCCTTCTCTTTCTATCTATCTATATCGTTTTTCACCTATTTTCTTTTCTAAGACTAAAGGATCTCCAGCACAAATGGTATCCTGGGTCACCTGACCCCACACATCACCGCTCACAAAGTAAGTAAGTAAAAATTTTATTAAGTCTTCTTCTTTTTCGATTACATTGATTGTCTTACATACTATGAGAATAATAACATTCTTAGAGCTATATGTGTCTGTCTCTAATAACTAAGTTAACGTAAAAAGCAACATTGCTAATAGAATATGATAAAAAAAGTACAAAATTTAAAGTTTGATAGGCTTGCTTCCAGCCTTTAAAGTCGCTAACAGAGCAGACGTCTGTAAATAACAATACTAAAACTAAATAAATAACATTACTAAAACTAAATAACAAAAGTTCTGTTACATAAATTGACAAAACATATTCATATTACAGTTCATGTAAAAAGTAGTATATACTTATATAATTTTCAGCCCCTATGATTGCCGGAGGCTGAGCTCATATAGAATGAGGGAAGGTCCAGAGGAGCTGGATCGTCGTCAATACGTCCATTGATTGTAGCGACAGGAGAAAGATATGTAGATCCAGCCCAGATAGTATTTTTTTCCCTTTCGTATATTTGGCTGACGAGCACATTATCGTGTAGCGCAAGTTTCTCAACAAATCTGGCTTGCAACGACATGGCATACCTACAGAAGGGTAGAACATCGGCATTTTCATAGACATAACTATTTGAAAATCGTTTTTTGAAATTTTCATAATTTTTTCCGATGCATTTTCTTAGGACTTTCCGTTCAAATATCTCCAATTTTTTGGCTACTATAGGAGATGTAGTAAACCAGATCCAGAGAATCCATAAGACAGAATCGATCTTATGGCGACCTTGTAGAGTAAAAGCTTGATGTTCTTAGGTAAGTATGTGTTGTTCATTAGCGATGCAAACATTCCAGAAATCTTTTTCGCCTTTCCCAAGAGACTTCTAGCGTGGGCGTTAAAATTTCAATAATTTATCAAAATGTATTTCGAGATATTTTATTGAATTTTTAAATGGAATACTTTCGCCGTCTAGTATAAGTTGAAGGGATTTACTTTGCGGCACCACATATCTAGGACATTTATCCGAAGGGTTCCTAATACAGATAGCCTCAGACTTGGCCGCGTTGATTTAAATGCCCCTGAATACTGAATACTGAGTTGTAAAACGTGTAATTTTGGACACAACGTTTGGAACCGATTTGTCAAGGGCAGACTTAACTTCCTCAACACTAGTACCGTGATAAAGACCTCTTAATACAAAAGAAGTCTGTCTAAGCTCCTTAGGTGTGTATGAGTAAGAGTAAATATTCTTCTCCCTCAGGATGGTCATCATTTCAGAATGCACTGTAGCATCTGAAAGGTATAACTTTTACGTTTATTAACGTTTCTTATTCTAAACGTCATTTTGGGAGTTTTTGCCTCCAATTGATCAACTAAAAGTCTAATGTTGACGTCAAATAAAAATATTGGAGGGCAAAAGGATGTGCCGGCATTTTCCTTTTTGGCTCTAGCAGTTTTCTCTGCCTTTCTCTGTATGGTGGTGCCCTCTGTATATTCAATCTCCAATCCATCAAGTAAAGCAAATCTATTTTCAGCCAAATGAGTTACGTCAACGTTTGCAGGTGACAATAATACATCTGCTCTTCTTCGCTTTGAATGTTTGCTCTCCATAAATGAGTGCTGATCATCGTTGCTCAATTCCATGCTTGCACCACGTTGCAACTAAATGCACACTTGGTAGCCAAATTTAGTAACTTTTTTTTTTAAATACAGCAATATTTATATTTTCCAGTTTTTATAAAAACTTTTTGCAGTTTCAATAGTCTACTTCACTTTCTCCGTTAAATATATTTATATTTTAATAAAATTTCACACTCCGTTATTTTCTGTATCGTTCAAGATCAGAATCAAGACACCCCCCGCTCACAAACTGAATTGCCATTTCTCACAAAATCATCACATCATTCTTCCCATTTTTAATTCACTACTGTGCATCTCTCCTCCTAACCGCTTCGAATCAGCTGTTTATTGTCAACCGTGAAGTTAACAATCTGACTGTTAACATCCGCTACAAATCTTTTGATTTTCAAGGCCTGTCTGCAGAAAAGTGGAAGAGCGGTCGCTCCTCAAATATTCGATACCAAACATAAGTAAAGGCCACGCCCTGAGATAAAACAAGCTCTACCGACAAACTAACCGGGAAACAAACTCCCAAAACAAAATCCCGCAGTCCGGCATCCTCAAAACACTCGCTAGTGGAGCTTAACAATGGCTACACAAAAATCGCTACTCTCTCTCTGAAATTCTAATCTGACAATTTTACAACAGTAATTGTCATTCATAATGCTGGCCACACACGATGCAACATTAGCATATTCCACTTAATGTTCCTTAATTTTTCACTGTATCCTTGTGTGTAAGATCAACAATTCATAAAAATTCCATTACTTTACACACAAGGATACAAAAATACAATTCAAAATATTGTCTATTCATTAACTATCAACATGGATTAAGTTGTAGGATTAGGACAAACATTTGATATTAAATGCTTCATATAAGCTGTGTTATTTGATACTTTGAGAATTAAAGTTCATAACAAAAACTGTAAAATATAGAGGATAAATATAAATTGTTAAATTTCGTTGATGTTAGTCTAATTGTGTTGTTGTTTACAAGTTTGTTAATTTGTTTCCTTACACTCAATATAAAATAGACAATCATCAACAAGCAATGACCGCAAAGGGAGAAGAAGAGCATGGATATTGACAAGGTTGGGTAGCGCCAACCGAAAATACTAAGTATTCTATCCTGCTGGCTCAGTGGAATTTCTCAATTTTTATTCTCTATAACTTACTAATAAAAATTTTCATGTTTCTTTACAATAAAAATAAATAAAAAGAATATGATATGATCTTAAAATCCTACTATACTATTCAATTTTTCTGATTTTCGAAAATTTAGGGGCTATGAGGTATAGCACTAGACGTTAGTAACTAGTTTCAAAAAAAAATTTAATTTTCGAAAATTTAGGGGCTATGAGGTATAGCACTAGATGTTAGTATCTAGTTTAATATTTTGAAAAATTTTGTAATTTTCGAAAATGTAGGGGCTATTGGTTATAGCGCTAGATAATATCTAGTTTAATAATTTGAAAAGGACAAATTTAGAATTAAATAATTATAGGACCTAACGGAATTAGGGAATTAATTGAATTAAATATAGGCGCTCTTTTTTAAAATTTTCAAAGACTTAGAGATTTGGGATAATAACATTCTTAAAGTTTAAATTATTGAACTCTAATGTAATGGGACTTACTTTAAAGAGACTTCATTTTAACCGATAGTATTTTTCAAAATGATTTTATAGTTACATATAAATAATTTCAACGATATTAACTGGGATACATGGGATTCCCATATCCTTTTTATAATATATGGCTACACTGAGTAAAACACTATGATTTATTCGTCAATAAAAAATTGTATTTATTTATTTTATTTATTATCCAATTGTTTAAATTTTAATTTATATTGTTAATTCAATTGATTTATTTTCTATTTGGTTAATATTAACAAAACTTTATTTTGTTTACGGTTTAAAATAGATGTGACTTTTAATTTGATTCTGATGTTTTATTAATTTTGGTGAACTTCCTTCTTTGTATTGGACTGTATTCATCCTCAGTGTTATTATATGTGAGCACAACCTTTGCATTAGTGAGTTAAAGAGTTTTAATCACAATGCGATGGATTGTCGGTTTCCTTTTTCTTTTTGCAGTGGACTGTATAATTTTTTCTTATTTTCTTTTCTTCTTTTGAACCACTTTATTACCACACTACCGGGCACTAAACACAAACAAATATTTGTCGTTTAATTTGCAGAGAACGCAATGTTGCTGTGTTATACGTATGTATTTATGGACGCATGTAAATACAGAGTACGCAATTTACAAGCGATTTTAGGGGTGGGTACCATAAAGTTAAGAGAGCGCACGCGAACAACAAAAATATAAATATGTAGTTACTATTTTAACGAGTTAACAAGTTACCCGCGCACAAACAAAGAGATTTTTGTTTTGATTTGAGCTTGAGTAAGAGACCGTAAAATAATGTGTATGCGAGGGTTCTATATTAAGAGTTAACAAGTTACAATAACAAAACAAATTGATTTTTTGTTTTGAGCTCAACTTGTTAAAGAGACCGCAATGATAAAAGTAAAAAATTGTTAAAGAGTTACATGCATAAAGTAAAACGATTTTGTTTTAAGTTTTTTTTTTACGTTAGACTAACACTCAGGGGATGTCCCCTACTAATGCAGTGCATTGTGTTAGAATTAGGAAAATATGTTATGAGAGGGAGGAAAAAAGGGAGTAGTGTTGAAACTGTTAAAGAGAGCGCAACAATAAATAGTGCAAGGCGAATTTAAAAATGATAAAAAAGAACTAACTTTTTGTTTCTTTCACTTCTTTTGTTATTATTATTGGAAAATAACGGAATTGGTTTCGTTTCTCGACTTGTTCTTATTTTGATGTTTCCATATAGCCTTGAAATTATTAAAACCGTGCTTTCTGTTACCTTTGTTTTTGTTAATTTGCGGTATTTTTTGTTGTGTAGATGGGTTTTATAAAAAATATTTTCAGCTAGGTATGTATGTGTGTAAATTTGGGATTTTTTTTGTTTAATACCGAGTTGCGGTATACCTATTTCTTATTAATTTCTTACGGCAATTGTTTTTAGTGGCTTTTTTTCTTAATTTTGTTTTTGTTTCAATTTATACCTATCAATTTGTTTCTTTTTTTATAAAATTTTCCACTAGTGTCCCGCTTTATAAGTTTTGATTTTGGGATTGATTTGGCTTTACCTTGGTGTTACCATTGTAAAAGACTTCTGGCTTGATTTTGTTTTTTGTAGGCTGTTTTGGATCCTGTAGTCCTGGCGTTTTGAATAGGGTATACGTACTTCTAAGAGGCTCCACTAGACCATGTAGTTATTGGAGGCTCGAATGGACCATGTAATAATTTAGGTTGGGGCCAATTATTAATAATATTGTTTGATGCCAATTGGCGAGAGGTATCTGAGGGGATGATAAGGGTTACTATAATTACTCGGACAGTAATTACAATAACAACCATAAAAGAGAAATTGGGGATGAGTGGTTGCATTTATGCGGATTTGGGTTAATCAGAATTTACCTAATTTGCGCCTTTTCTGGAAATGAAAACTGTAGGGTGTGTTTCAATTGTGTAGGTATAAATTTTATTGATATTCTAATTCCACTTATAATTGACGATTGTACTTAGTATTAAGTTGTAGGTTGATAGATTTTACTTATTAGGCAAATTTTCCTTTTAGGGCAAATTGCGTAGAGCACTGTGTAACTTAGTTCAATTTAGCTTTATATTTTACGTTAGCAAATTTTACTTAGATTTAAGTTTAACAAATTCTATTTCAATTTTAATTTAATGTAGGTAGATGTAAGTTTAGCAAATTCTATTTCCATTTTAATTTTATGTAGATTTAAGTTACGCCAATTGTATTTCGATTAAGTGTAGCAAATTCTATTTAAGGTTTAAGTAGAGCAAATTTTACTTAAATTTTAACAAATTTAATTTAGATTTAAGTATAGCAAATATTAAGTAGGTTTACTTAACTTTTTTATGTAGAAAATTCTATTTTAGGTTTAAGTATAGCAGATGACATTTGACATATTCTAAATATAGGGTTTACATGTATGCTATTCTAGATTGCAGGGTTAGGAAATACAACATGTAAACCGGAACGTATGTATTTTAATTAAGTATTTAGAATATGTTGATAAGATAAAATAGAATTATTTCAATTAATTCATTTTAATGTAAATATAATAATTATAAATGGTTTTATATACAAGGCAAATAATATACATACAATAAGCTTTAATAATTTGTAAGTGTTCAAACTTCGTTTGGACACAGCATAATATCCCAACATCTATCGATTAACCCCTTTATTCGAAAAGGAGATACAGAAGCAGATAAGCGAAATGCTCGAACAAAATATTATCAAGAAGAGCAGTTCTCCTTATAACAGTTCTCTCTGGATTGCGCCGAAGAAGATTGATAATTTCGGCATTAAAAAATGAAGGTTGGTTGTAGACTATAGAAAACTTAATGAGTACACTAAAACCGATAAATTTCAAATCCCGAATATGGAGGGAATTCCGGATCTTGCAAAGGCATTTCACCAAATTTTAGTAGAAAAAACTGATAGGGAGAAAACTGCATTTTCAACCCCATTCGGTCATTACGAATTCATTCGAATGGCCTTTGGCTTAAAGAATGCCCCATCTACTTTTCAGAGGCTTATGAATTCCGTACTGAGGGAATATATAAATAAAATTTGTATTATATTTATCTTTCTTTATTGGATCTTCAATATTATATTATATTATTCCTTCAAATCGAGTTTAAGATCTTTTTACAAAAAATAATAATGATTATTTATTATTTTCTTCCAATATTTCCCTGAAGAAGTCACCCAATGTGGAGACGAAATATTGGAAGAAAATAATAAGTAATCACTATTATTTTTTGTAAAAAGATTGAACTCGATTTGAAGGAATAATATAATATAAAATTTGTATTGTATACTTGGATGACATTCTAATTTTTAGCACATGATTGGATGAGCATATGGTAAATTTAAAACAAATTATGAATCGACTTCGGGTATCCGACTTGAAAATCCAGATCGATAAAAGTAATTTTTTACAAAAACAGACTGAATTTTGGGTCACATTCTTACACCCGAGGGGCTTAAATCCAACCCAAAAAAAGGTGGAAATTATTCAGAATCTCAAACTACCAAATACATAGAAGGGGATAAAATCATTTTTTGGGAATTACAGGTTTTTATAGAAAATTTATAAAAGATTATGCGAAGATTGCACATCCAATTAGTTAATATTTGAAGAAGAATACCAACGTAAACTCGAATAATCCAAATTTCATAGCAACCTTCGAAAAACTAAAAGATATCCTGGCGAATCCTCCTATTTCAAGATTTCCAAATTTTAATAAAAGGTTTAGATTAATAACAGATGCAAGTAACCTTGCACTTGGTGCTGTTTTGACACAAGATGGACTTCCCATATGTTATGCATCAAGAACACTTAATGTTCATGAGAAAAATTATTCGACAATAGAAAAGGAACTATTAGCAAAAGTCTGGGGGTGAAGTATTTTATACCTTATATTAATGGCATTGAATTTGATCTGAACACAGATCACCAACCACTTAATTGGTTGCAGGCTAAAAATAATGGGAAGGACATCGGCCCAAGACTTCAGCGTTGGTTAGTCCATTTAATGGATTGCGACGCTAATATTGAATACATTAAGGGCAAAGAGAATCGCATTGCTGATTTCTTGAGTCGTATTGATGGTGAAAACAATCCACTCTCAGGAGGAGGACCTGGGTGACGATTTCCCTATTTTGGACACAGTTGTCAACAGGTTTAAAACGCAGATTATATTTACGAATAATAAGAATGAGAATACAGTACAATTATTCGATAAAAATAGAATATACATTGATAGAGCAGATTTGGAATCCCGGAATATCGCCAATAATACTTATTCTATAAGAGGCCGTGTAGTAATTTATTCTGAAATGGATGAAAGAACTTACTATAGATTTCAAAAGGCAATAAGGGAAATTTTTTCCAGCAGGCCTGATGTTAAATTTGTAAAATGCTCATATTTTGCGAGAGATATAGCGGATATAGAAGAACTGAAACGGCAAATAGCTTTATATCACAAAAACTAAACCAACCATTCGGGAATCATTCCAACCTATGAGGGAATAAAACATAAAATGTACCATCCTGAGTTGAAAACAACAATTCATAGCGTTATAAATATAAATATAAATTTTTGTTCATCTGCGAAATATGACAGAAAACCAGTGAAATCCAAGTTTTGTCACACTGTGGATACGTATGTTTACAGTAGACAATCATTCATAATTTTTATAAATAAATTTTCCAAACATGCTATACACTTCCATCATCCGGATAGAAATAATCAAACGATTATTCAGAAATTAAGGGAATTTATAGCAATAAAAGAAAAAGTAAGTTCGTTTTTGATAATGAGTTTAATACAGTGAACGTTCGCAGATTTTTTAATGAGGAAAACTTAGATTATCACGCTACTAAACCTAACAGCCTTACGGGTAACTCAGATATTGAATTTCCGAAATTATCAGAGCTTTGAACCTTCAGGAAAAACTTCCAAAAATAACCCAAATGGCTAAGGCTATCAAGTTTTACAACTTTTCTTTCGACAATCAAATGTACTCCTTGTGAAGTTTAACAACATCGTGTTGCTCACAATTCAATTAAAAATCGTATAGAGGCCATGAAATGTAAAATAACCAGTAAGCGAAACGAAAATCGCGAAAATTATATTGAACATAGGCAGGAGGGATACATAAAAAACTACAAAAGCGTTCAACATAAGGAACAACCGAAATTTACATAAAGAAGCTTGGGCAACGCACACCCTAATAATATTAAACGTCCTTTTAAATTTACAGATCCTTATAATAATAATGATGATCGTGTCACAAATAGCCCCAACCCGGAGCATGCTATTATCGAACCAAATAAGTAGTGAAACCGGTTTTATTAATATAAAAATAAGGACTATAGAAATTGTAAACCAAACTATAACTGTACTTAATATGATAAATCCTAGTGATTTCACAGATATCCTGACAGACATACAGTCAAATATGATGTCTTCGGGAATTCCACAGATACAAATACTAAGATCAAGAATTAAACGAACATTTTCAAAACAGCATTAATTTACTAAAGGATACTATCTGATCTGACAGAAGTATGACTAAGACTGCTTTTGACGAAATGAAATCACGGAACAATAAAATTGCGCGGCAATTATTTTATTTTGACGTATTGTTTAAATTGAAATTTATCGAAGACAGGCTAAATCAAATTCAAGACAGCATTGCCTCCGCTAGA
This sequence comes from Eustalomyia histrio, assembly GCA_949748255.1. Classification (NCBI taxonomy): domain Eukaryota; kingdom Metazoa; phylum Arthropoda; class Insecta; order Diptera; family Anthomyiidae; genus Eustalomyia; species Eustalomyia histrio. The sequence goes on from OX456523.1 coordinate 151,868,349, forward strand.
AATCACATACTACATCCTAGTATATTGACATCTGACGAAATCATTGATTATGACATCGATTTTCATAAACTTTAACTAACAAAATTTGACGTATTGTACTACAAAAATAATTCACTTGTTATTGCAATCCAAGTACCTTTAAATTCCTTAAAAACTGACTTGAAACTAATGCTGGAAAAATTATTCGAACGAAGAATATTTTATAAATATCAATGATATCCCATATAAGTATGACGAACACAAATCGTTAAAATTGCAAACTCAGGTATATTGATGAATTTAGCATAATAACAATTGATGAGGAAACTGTTATTTATAAACAAAAATGATATTGTAATTGATAAATTTTTATATGATAATAAAAATGAATACAATTTTTCTAAGAATACATTAAACTTTAAGAAACTAAAAAATGACAGTTTTAATAACCTAATGGAAATAAAAGAATTAAAAATACACAAAAATATTTCGTATGGCATCAGTCTAATAACGATAATATTAATTTTATTAATCATAATAGCATTTATATTTGTAATAATAAGAAATCAAATTAAAATCAAAATAAGTGATACCCCTCATCAAATAAGGGAGGTCATTCAAAAATATGAAGAAAATGATTTGTATTTATATCTATTTTTAATTCAGGGAAATTTTTAATCTAAGGATGGAGGAGTTATATATAAACAAATATTCAAAATATGTATTTATATTCATAACCACATATTTTGTCATTTGCTTGTATGGCAACTTGACAGAACTGTGAGAACGCCAAATAAGGTAGACGATAAGTTTTTGCTAAATTGCAGAATAACTGCAATTCTTACATTTAAGTTATTTTAATTTTTAAAGTAATGGAATTTTATGAATTGTTGATCTGTTATTTTGTATACTATACTATTCACTTACAAAATAACAGATCAACAATTCATAAAATTCCATTACTTTACACACAATATTGTCTATTCATTAACTATCAACATAGATTAAGTTGTAGATTTAATATGGATTAGGACAAACATTTGATATTAAATTCTTCATATAAGCTGTGTTATTTGATACTTTAAGAATTAAAGTTCATAACAAAAACTGTAAAATATAGAGGATAAATATAAATTGTTAAATTTCGTTGATGTTAGTCTAATTGTGTTGTTGTTTACAAGTTTGTTAATTTGTTTCCTTACACTCAATATAAAATAGACAATCATCAACAAGCAATGACCGCAAAGGGAGAAGAAGAGCATGGATATTGACAAGGTTGGGTAGCGCCAACTGAAAATACTAAGTATTCTATCCTGCTGGCTCAGTGGAATTTCTCAATTTTTATTCTCTATAACTTACTAATAAAAATTTTCATGTTTCTTTACAATAAAAATAATTAAAAAGAATATGATATGATCTTAAAATCCTACTATACTATTCACTTACAAAACAACAGATCAACAATTCATAAAATTCCATTACTTTACACACAAGGATACAGTGCAAAATATAATTCAAAATATTGTCTATTCATTAACTATCAACATAGATTAAGTTGTAGATTTAATATAGATTAGGACAAACATTTGATGTTAAATGCTTCATATAAGCTGTGTTATTTGATACTTTAAGAATTAAAGTTCATAACAAATACTAAAATATAGAGGATAAATATGAATTGTTAAATTTCGTTGATGTTAGTCTAATTGTGTTGTTGTTTACAAGTTTGTTAATTTGTGTTCTTACACTCAATATAAAATAGACAATCATCAACAAGCAATGAACGCAAAGGGAGAAGAAGAGCATGGATATTGACTAGGTTGGGTAGCGCAAACCGAAAATACTAAGTATTCTATCCTGCTGGCTCAGTGGAATTTCTCAATTTTTGTTCTCTATAACTTACTAATAAAAATTTTCATGTTTCTTTACAATAAAAATAATTAATAAAAAGAATATGATAAGATCTTAAACCCTACTATACTATTCAAATTTTATTAATGAATATGAGAATTATGGGACATAAAATGTTATGTCTGTAAAAACAAAATTAAAAACAGCAGCATATGAAAAATTATTATTATTCCTTTTCATCCCGTTTACTGGAAGAAAATCCTGATGCCATAACAATGAAATGTATATGCCATTCAGCTGGAATAATTGCTAACAAGGCCTGTTTTTCTTTGCCAAGAGCCCCTGTAGAATTAATAAGACCAATTGGATCGTATATATTAGGTCGAGCGCCCCGGTAGGCTAGTTGATAGCGTGCTAGCTTATCAGTGCTGGGGTCGTGGATTCAATTCCCACCAGAGGCCCTGGTCTGTTTTCGCTACAACGAGCCGAAGGCCTTTGTTGCTAGTGCTCGGTTAGGGTATTAACATATAATTTGTAATTATATGATTAATAAATAAAATAAATAAATAAATATATTAGGTAGCTCGAAGAGATGTGCAGAGTTGGAAGAATTCCAGGTAATATTTTCTGAAGAAAAACGTAAAATTTTGAGAACTTTAGCCACCAGATGGTTATCCCATAGAGCGAATATTATCGAATTGAATTTTGCGATGCACGACATAAATTTAAATCTTTTGACCTGATTTACTTACAATGAACTTACTAATGAATGCAACAAAGCATATTTACTCTTTTTAAACGCTATTTTCCAATCCAAAATACCTCTTATTCACGTGCTACATTCTGAATCAACAAATTTTTTTTTGAAGCTTGGTCAAACCTGCATTAAAAAATCAGAATTGAAGACTAATTGTTTGTTTCGGTTACCACATAATTCATTGCCCGTTAATTATTTGTCGGTTATGAGTGTAATTTTTAAAAAATCTACCGGAGGCAAATTTAAATCAAATTAAATCTAATTGCCTTCAATTTTATATAACGGCTCTCGAAGAAATTCAATGAAGACTTCCACTGAAAAGTGGATCTCTTTTTAAAGAAATTGAATTCTTTAATCCTGACAACGTTTTTGGAGAAACAAAGATTTAGTTTATTATGCTAACAATTTAACTTCAACCTTAATGATATTTCACAGGCGCGGAGAACGTTGGAATATAATTTTTCTAAAAATGAAATAAAAACTTTTTAAAAAATGGATGTAGTACAAATTTGGACACAAATAATAACGAAAAAATTCTCTGAAAATTTATAAAAGATTATGCGAAGATTGCACATCCAATTAGTTAATATTTGAAGAAGAATAGCAAAGTAAACTCGAATAATCCAAATTTCATAGCAACCTTCGAAAAACTAAAAGATATCCTGGTGAATCCTCCTATTTCAAGATTTCCAAATTTTAATAAAAGGTTTAGATTAATAACAGATGCAAGTAACCTTGCACTTGGTGCTGTTTTGACACAAGATGGACTTCCCATATGTTATGCATCAAGAACACTTAATGTTCATGAGAAAAATAATTCGACTATAGAAAAGGAACTATTAGCAATAGTCTGGGGGTGAAGTATTTTATACCTTATATTTATGGCATTGAATTTGATCTGAGCACAGATCACCAACCACTTAATTGGTTGCAGGCTAAAAATAATGGGAAGGACATCGGCCCAAGACTTCAGCGTTGGTTAGTCCATTTAATGGATTGCGACGCTAAGATTGAATACATTAAGGGCAAAGAGAATCGCATTGCTGATTTCTTGAGTCGTATTGATGGTGAAAACAATCCACTCTCAGAAGGAGGACCTGGGTGACGATTTCCCTATTTTGGACACAGTTGTCAACAGGTTTAAAACGCAGATTATATTTACGAATCATAAGAATGAAAATACAGTACAATTATTCGATAAAAATAGAATATACATTGATAAAGCAGATTTGGAATCAAGGAATATCGCCAAAATACTTATTCTATAAGAGGCCGTGTAGTAATTTATTCTGAAATGGATGAAAGAACTTACTATAGATTTCAAAAGGCAATAAGGGAAATTTTTTCCAACAGGCCTGATGTTAAATTTGTAAAATGCTCATACTTTGCGAGAGATATAGCGGATATAAAAGAATTGAAACGGCAAATAGCTTTTTATCACAAAAACGAAACCAACCATTCGGGAATCATTCCAACCTATGAGGGAATAAAACATAAAATGTACCATCCTGAGTTGAAAACAACAATTCATAGCGTTATAAATATAAATTTTTGTTCATCTGCGAAATATGACAGAAAACCAGTGAAATCCAACTTTTGTCACACTGTGGATACGTATGTTAACAGTAGACAATCATTCATAATTTTTATAAATAAATTTTCCAAACATGCTATACACTTCCATCTTCCGGATAGAAATAATCAAACGATTATTTAGAAATTAAGGGAATTTATAGCAATAAAAGAAAGAGTAAATAAGTTCGTTTTTGATAATGAGTTTAATACAGTGAACGTTCGCAGATTTTTGAATGAGGAAAACTTAGATTATCACGCTGCTAAACCTAACAGCCTTACGGGTAACTCAGATATTGAATTTCCGAAAATATCAGAGCTTTGAACCTTCAGGAAAAACTTCCAAAAATAACCCAAATGGCTAAGGCTATCAAGTTTTACAACTTTTCTTTCGACAATCAAATGTACTCCTTGTGAAGTTTAACAACATCGTGTTGATCACAATACAATTAAAAATCGTATAGAGGCCATGAAATGTAAAATAACCAGTAAGCGAAACGAAAATCGCGAAAATTATATTGAACATAGGCAGGAGGGATACATAAAAACCTACAAAAGCGTTCAACATAAGGAACAACCGAAATTTATATAAAGAAGCTTGGGCAACGCACACCCTAATAATATTAAACGTCCTTTTAAATTTACAGATCCTTATAATAATAATGATGATCGTGTCACAAATAGCCCCAACCCGGAGCATGCTATTATCGAACCAAATAAGTAGTGAAACCGGTTTTATTAATATAAAAATAAGGACTATAGAAATTGTGAACCAAACTATAACTGTACTTAATATGATAAATCCTAGTGATTTCACAGATATCCTGACAGACATACAGTCAAATATGATGTCTTCGGGAATTCCACAGATACAAATACTAAGATCAAGAATTAAACGAACATTTTCAAAACAGCATTAATTTACTAAAGGATACTATCTGATCTGACAGAAGTATGACTAAGACTGCTTTTGACGAAATGAAATCACGGAACAATAAAATTGCGCGGCAATTATTTTATTTTGACGTATTGTTTAAATTGAAATTTATCGAAGACAGGCTAAATCAAATTCAAGACAGCATTGCCTCCGCTAGAAATCACATACTACATCCTAGTATATTGACATCTGACGAAATCATTGATTATGACATCGATTTTCATAAACTTTAACTAACAAAATTTGACGTATTGTACTACAAAAATAATTCACTTGTTATTGCAATCCAAGTACCTTTAAATTCCTTAAAAACTGACTTGAAACTAATGCTGGAAAAATTATTCGAACGAAGAATATTTTATAAATATCAATGATATCCCATATAAGTATGACGAACACAAATCGTTAAAATTGCAAACTCAGGTATATTGATGAATTAAGCATAAACACAATTGAGGAGGAAACTGTTTTTTATAAACAAAAATGATATTGTAATTGATAAATTTTTATATGATAATAAAAATGAATACAATTTTTCTAAGAATACATTAAACTTTAAGAAACTAAAAAATGACAGTTTTAATAACCTAATGGAAATAAAAGAATTAAAAATACACAAAAATATTTCGTATGGCATCAGTCTAATAACGATAATATTAATTTTATTAATCATAATAGCATTTATATTTGTAATAATAAGAAATCAAATTAAAATCAAAATAAGTGATACCCCTCATCAAATAAGGGAGGTCATTCAAAAATATGAAGAAAATGATTTGTATTTATATCTATTTTTAATTCAGGGAAATTTTTAATCTAAGGATGGAGGAGTTATATATAAACAAATATTCAAAATATGTATTTATATTCATAACCACATATTTTGTCATTTGCTTGTATGGCAACTTGACAGAACTGTGAGAACGCCAAATAAGGTAGACGATAAGTTTTTGCTAAATTGCAGAATAACTGCAATTCTTACATTTAAGTTATTTTAATTTTTAAAGTAATGGAATTTTATGAATTGTTGATCTGTTATTTTGTATACTATACTATTCACTTACAAAATAACAGATCAACAATTCATAAAATTCCATTACTTTACACACAATATTGTCTATTCATTAACTATCAACATAGATTAAGTTGTAGATTTAATATGGATTAGGACAAACATTTGATATTAAATTCTTCATATAAGCTGTGTTATTTGATACTTTAAGAATTAAAGTTCATAACAAAAACTGTAAAATATAGAGGATAAATATAAATTGTTAAATTTCGTTGATGTTAGTCTAATTGTGTTGTTGTTTACAAGTTTGTTAATTTGTTTCCTTACACTCAATATAAAATAGACAATCATCAACAAGCAATGACCGCAAAGGGAGAAGAAGAGCATGGATATTGACAAGGTTGGGTAGCGCCAACCGAAAATACTAAGTATTCTATCCTGCTGGCTCAGTGGAATTTCTCAATTTTTATTCTCTATAACTTACTAATAAAAATTTTCATGTTTCTTTACAATAAAAATAATTAATAAAAAGAATATGATAAGATCTTAAACCCTACTAAACTATTCAATTGTATAAATTTTATTAATGAATATGAGAATTATGGGACATAAAATGTTATGTCTGTAAAAACAAAATTAAAAACAGCAGCATATGAAAAATTATCAATTCCTTTTCATCCCGTTTACTGGAAGAAAATCCTGATGCCATAACAATGAAATGTATATGCCATTTAGCTGGAATAATTGCTAACAAGGCCTGTTTTACTTTGCCAAGAGCCCCTGTAGAATTAATAAGACAAATTGGATCGTATATATTAGGTCGAGCGCCCCGGTAGGCTAGTTGGTAGCGTGCTAGCTTATCAGTGCTGGGGTCGTGGATTCAATTCCCACCAGAGGCTCTGGTCTGTTTTCGCTACAACGAGCCGAAGGCCTTTGTTGCTAGTGCTCGGTTAGGGTATTAACATATAATTTGTAATTATATGATTAATAAATAAAATAAATAAATAAATATATTAGGTAGCTCGAAGAGATGTGCAGAGTTGGAAGAATTCCAGGTAATATTTTCTGAAGAAAAACGTAAAATTTTGAGAACTTTAGCCACCAGATGGTTATCCCATAGAGCGAATATTATCGAATTGAATTTTGCTATGCACGACATAAATTTAAATCTTTTGACCTGATTTACTTACAATGAACTTACTAATGAATGCAACAAAGCATATTTACTCTTTTTAAAATACGTGTTGAACTATTTCAACTCTTTAAACGCTATTTTCCAATCCAAAGGACCTCTTATTCACGTGCTACATTCTGAATCAACAAATTTTTTTTTGAAGCTTGGTCAAACCTGCATTAAAAAATCAGAATTGAAGACTAATTGTTTGTTTCGGTTACCACATAATTCATTGCCCGTTAATTATTTGTCGGTTATGAGTGTAATTTTTAAAAAATCTACCGGAGGCAAATTTAAATCAAATTAAATCTAATTGCCTTCAATTTTATATAACGGCTCTCGAAGAAATTCAATGAAGACTTCCACTGAAAAGTGGATTTTTTTTTAAAGAAATTGAATTCTTTAATCCTGACAACGTTTTTGGAGAAACAAAGATTTAGTTTATTATGCTAACAATTTAACTTCAACCTTAATGATATTTCACAGGAGCGGAGAACGTTGGAATATAATTTTTCTAAAAATGAAATAAAAACTTTTCAAAAAATGGATGTAGTACAAATTTGGACACAAATAATAACGAAAAAATTCTCTGATGAAATAGTGTTTTCCAAATTTATCAAATTTGGTTAAAATTTCATTTGGATTACCTTATGCGAATGCCGTTGCCGAGAGAATTTTTTTCATTATTACTGATGTTCGTACCAAAAAACGAAACAAATTGAGCCACACAAATTTGAGTTCAATTTTTATAATAATATCCTTTTTACAGTGGAATGCACCAAAAACCATTTAAATGAACTATATGAATAACGTAAATTTTTTTTAGATTTTTATTGTACCTAAAATATTTTTATTGTACCAAACTTTTTAGTTTTCTTTTATTTTTCTATGGTACATCTACAGTGGTATTCATAAAAATTTTAAACAGTATTTCAAATCAATTTTAAGCAAAATTTGCTAAAATTGTATTCATAAACGAATTTTAGCTTAAAATACCTTTTTTAAACCTTGTTTAAATAAACGAATTTTAAAATTGGTTCGACCCTATTTTAAACCTATTTTAAGATGACATTATTGCTTTGTGTTTATTTTCATTTTAAACATTTTTGCAAAAAATTGGCATTAAACAAAATAAGTTATTTGTTTTTGTTTAATAAATAATGGACCCTCTATATTTGATGAAAAGAATTGGTAAGAACCATTTTTATATGGAAAATGTGATATTTTTAATTGTATTTTGTTTATAATAGAAACTATTGCCCAAATTTCAAACAATCGTCATACGAAAATTCACAAAAAGAGGAGCGACCCGTTTTCAATTCCGGATAAAAAATTTAAGCAAAAATAATAATATTTTTGGATATTATTCATTGTGTTTTATAGTGGTGTGTTGTTTAATCAAAACAAAGAAAATAAAACCGGTTATTTGAATACTTTTTTATCTACAATAAAATCATTATCTATGTAATACTTTTGTTGGGCATTTTGTTTTGACTCTTTTTCTTTTTTAGTTAATAAACAAGTTTTCATAAATATTTTCTTTTAAAAAACAATATTTTTCTGAAAAACGACAAAAAAATACATAGAAACGAGTACCGTATGGTTTAGTAATCATTGATTTGCATCATTACGATTAATATAACAAATAAAAAAATACAGTGTTGCCATCTTCAAGTTAAAAAATCATTAAATCGTTTATTAGTTAAAATACTGATTATGAATACGAATTTTTAATAAACCTTTTTTAGGCTTAAAATGTTTTTTAACTAAAATGCATTTGAAACTTGAATTAAGATTTTTTTATGAATACCGCTGCTAATATATAAACTAATTAACATTGAAAAGTGTAGGGGAAATTTTTTGGGAATGTAGGCGTAGGTATTTAAAAAATCGAGTGGCATCACTGATTTATGCAGTTGTAGTTACGAATTTTTTTATTTTTTTTAATATTATTGGTATTTTTGATTGTAGCTATCTTAGATTTTCTGAGGACCTGGTTTTTGATAAAATGCACCAAATTCAATCAAAACACGGATTTTGAAATTTTCCTGTAAAATCTAAATTTTCTCAAAGTATTAATGACCCATGTTTATTAGACCGTTTATAGCATATGAGACAGAAACTAAAAGTTGCTGCGATCCTTGATTGCCGGGCCGAAAAAGTGTGCATTTGGCCTACAAGCCTCCAATAAAAAATTTGGAGCCGATCACATAACGCTAAGGTCTGCCCAAAGTACATTGAAAAATTAAAACACACTTTATGGGTGTGTGTAAAACGGTAGCAAAGTGCCATGGTGAAAAATATTTTTCCTATGGTGAAACAATTTGAAATTTTCTTATGTGAAATGAAATCATTTTTGACAATATATAATTTTGACAGTTGTAAATAATAGTGAAAAAAAATTAAACCAAAATGAATATATTTAGCAATATTAGCCTTTGCTAATAGCAATTCTTCTACAAATAAGATCGCTGCAATTAATAGATTTTTTAGTTTTTGCAGAACAAAAAAGACGAAGCCAACAGGAAAAATTGTTTGCATTTATGTTGACTTGTATCTTAAAACAATTTTTCTTTTAAGGAGATTTTGTATATGCAACCTTCGGTTTATTCGAGAGCAGTTATTGCTATCATAAATGGTGATAATAAAATCATAAAGACGCATCAAAGGTTGTCGGCTAGATCCTTTATAAAAATCGTAGAGCACACTCCTAAAGACATCACGGATGGTCTGTAGAATATGAGGCTATGTACTTTCTTTAGTGGATGGCCTGTTCATGCAGCTATAGAGTGGCTGCTGGATTTCCGGGCATAAGCCGTTACACTGCCCGAAGCATGATAAGCAAAATGTTAGATCAAGTTCTTGCGATGCGCCATCTTGTAAAATATGGTACTGCGCAGGACTGTGAAAGAAATGCCTTAAAGTTCAGTCGAAAGGCAAAGTCTATTGCCTTGAAAAATTTTGTTGGCGCTATCGACGGAACTCATATAAGGATAAAATGCCCGGTAAATAAGCATGATGAATACATCAACCACAAAAAGTATTATTATATTCAGGCGCAAGCAGTTGTATATAGCGAATATAATTTTCAGATGTGTTTATTGGATATCCAGTCTCATTCCATGACAAAAGAGTGTTTGTTAATAGTCCACTGTACGCTAAGGGTGATTTCCCTCCACAAGGTTGGTTTTTGATCGGAGATATAGGCTTCCCATGTCAGGTATTTCAAGTGGCTATTATCACCCCATTTAAAGAACCATTGACGACAAATCAAGCTAAGTTTAACGCCGTGGTCAGTAAAGCAAGAATTATTGTGGAATCCGCATTTGGAATTATAAAAAGCCGATCTAGAAATATTTTTAATAGAGAACTGGAGCTCAAAATTAAAAACTGTATAGAAACAGCATTTCAGCTTTTTGTACAGATTTACAGACAAAAATTAATTTTCTTTGAAAGTCCATACCACGCATGCTGCGCTTCTTTGCGTCCTATACGGTTGTCAAAAAAGGAGAATCAGTGTAATTGTATGCTGCAAGTTACAGAGTACCAAAGCGTAGGATGCCTTGACGCGTATGACGCAAAAAATAGGTCTACAAAAAAAGAGTAAAAAGCGTCGCATATAACTTAAATTTCAGTAAAGCGTATATGCGTACAAAGCGTTGACGATCAATACGATTTCCAACATGTGATGGCGACATGCGAACTTGGTTAATTTCCGATCGAGTTTGTGCTGCAACAAAATGCATGCGCCAATGTTCTGGCCTGTATTTGATGAAGTGGTATCGAAACCCATGGCGAAAACTTTATTAAAAATGTACCATTTGATGAGTGCATCATGAACGACCTTGGCCATATTTTCTAATGTGCCAGCAGGGACTTTGAGAGCGCCCAAAAATTTAAATTTCCCTTCATAACGCATCTCATCCAGGCATTTTCACTAGCGCTATCGAACATCGATCTGTTGTGTGTTGGTTTTGTAGTAACGGGACACAGTTACAACAAAAAACAAAGAAGGAAAGAGAATGTGCAAAAGTTGATAAGTTACTCAGCACGCATGTGCACATAGTGCATGCCATGTCAGCTACAACATTAAATTAACGTAAAACTCAAATGAAAACCGTTGTAACTTTATTATTTCTCTAACAATTTTGATCATTTATGGCTTGTTAGAATAGAAACTATAAAATCTATACCAAGCCTAGTTATCCAAAAAAAATTGATTGAAAACCCCATATTTCACCATATAAACTTTGGGCAGACCTTAGCGTTATCCGATCAGCCCCAAATTTTTTGTTGGAGGCTTGTAGGTCAAATGGAAACTTTTTCGGCCCGGCAATCAAAAGAAAAAAAAAATATTAAATGGTCTTATGTTTATATAAGGTCTGTACGGTGAAATTTGAGTAAGTAAAAAATTCTCTCACAAATCATAAAAATGGCCAAAATACTGCGAACGCACAAAACCACATTTCGTACCCAAAAACAAACGTCAAATTTATTCATATTAAAACAGCTTAATTAATAAATATATTTGAATGGCAAATAACTATTTTCATTTTCAAATGTATTTTTCATTATTAAGAAGAAAAAGTTTTTAATGGTAAATTTTTTATTTAACTTTAGTTTTTTCACAAATGCAAAACAGCTGATTTATTAGCAGCAGGTGATGCTTTGACAGTTCTACCATTTTACCCAAACAAAAAGTCCGGGTAATTTCTGGTCAAAATTACTCTCTCATAAACGCTCTCATTTACCCAATTATTGTTACCAGAAACGCTTTCTGGTAAAATTCGGTTCCCGCGGGCACCCGCGGTAGCGTACGTCGAACACACCTCTTATGATAATATTTATGGGAAAATTTGTTTATGTAGTAAATTTGATTTGCAAAATTTAGGCGAATTAAAACATCATTTGGGAATTGAAATATCGAAATACAAAAATGATAATTTCCAACTTTGTCAATCTAATTATAAAAAATAAAATTGTTCCAGAATTTTGTTTTCAAGAAGCAAAATCAACTAAAACTCCAATGGAAAAGGAGAATCTCTACACTTCTGGAGAACAATACTAAATACCCTAAACTGATTAGACATCTTTTATATTTATCGGTTAATACCAGGCCTGATATTTTAACGCCTGTGAGCATTTTAGCACAAAAGGTTTCACAACCGACAAATGAATATTGGAACCAATTTAAACGTGTTTTAAAATATTTGAAAACTACAGCAAATTTTAAATTGAAATTAAGTGCCAAAATAAAGTACAACAATTATTTGTTTATGCCGATGAAAATTCGGCCGAGGAAAAAATGGAAAGAAAATGAAACAGCGGACGAATATTTTTTGCAATGCTGGTACAATTTCTTGGTCCTGTCAAAAACAAACAATTGTTGCAACTTCGAAATGTTAGGCAGAATATAAAGGGTTTTCCAATAGGTACTTGACAACTTTAAATGTAATTTGTGAACGCACTATTTCACTGATCTTGGTTTACACCCATAACAGATCAAGCTGACTCAAGAATTGAAGCCGATGGACCATTTGACGCGACGTACGTTCTCCGATTGGGCTATGGAGAAGATGCGCCAAGATGATGAATTTCATCGCAAAATCATCTTCAGTGAAGAAGCTCATTTTTGGCTCAATGGATTCGTCAATAAGCAAAATATGCGTTATTGGTTTGGTGAAAATCCACATGTGCTTCATAAATCACCACTTCATCCACAAAAAATAACTGTTTGGTGCGGTTCGCATGCCGGCGGCGTTATTGGGCCATATTTTTTCGTCGACAATAACGATCGTCACGTTACTGTGAATAGCGATCGTTATCGCGCCATGATTACCGACTACTTTTTGCCAAAATTGAAAAACATGGACATGTGGTTTCAACAGGACGGTGCCACAAGCCACACAGTACACGTTACAATCGATTTTTTGAATAATAATGGTTCTACATGGACCAAATCTCATTGATAGACTTTGGAATAACACACATCGAACTCAACCGTGTGAATATGTCTACTTGCATATTCACAAATGTAATAAATGACTTTGGTGGAATAAGCAAAGGTATGCATATTCCCACAAGTAGTTATTTAAGCACCTAACTTTAGGTAGAATTTTAAGATAATAATAAATAAAATGTACACATGAACGGTCGCACATGGCGATCCTGCCATTTTAATAAATTTGGGTGAAAAAAAACATAAATTAAAAATTGTTAAGAAAACTATAACAATTTTAACAAAAACATTTTTATAAACCAAATTAAAGTTAACAAAGTGAATTCTTTACCTATAATAAAAAAAAACAGTGACCGAAATAAGAAAAATAGAAAACAAAAACGATTAAATGAAAATCGTACACTGCGGCCAAGGCAGTGTTGAAGGAAGAAACAGGTGTGACCAATATACTTGCCGCTTCAAAAACTACAACTAAACTACAACCGCTGCAGGAACCAACACTTCAACCATAATCAACAACAAAACCAACTTTAGCAACAAAAACAACAACAGCCACATCATCAGGAAACAACACGACATCGGCTGCAAAATTTCAACAACTTAAGCAAAAATAAAAGATAAGTTTACATTTATAAATATTTTATGACAGGGAAAATAGACAATTTCTTTAATTGTTATCAAGAAAATAGTTTTTATAATTATTTAGAAAACTAAAATGTAAAACGAAGACAGGAAATTAAGAAATTTTGATTTGATTGGAAATTATAAAAGGAAAAATTTGAGAACGTGAAAATATTAATTTTGAATAAAAATAAGTTATAATTACAATATAGGATATATTTTAATAAAGGAAAATTTTAATATAGTTAGCATGGGAAAGCCAGAATCCAAATTGGAAAACCTAACGCGAACGTTATAACCAACGTTGAGGTTGTCGACCACACGAACCAAATCGATTCCTTGTGGTACCTCAGTTTGTGCTTGACTTTAATAAGTGGAGCTAATTTATTACTTAAGCTCTACTTACTACACAAACGATCTCTTCGCAAGAGATATATGAGCAGAGGCGACAACCTTGATAAGGTTTAGATACACTACAATTTTTAATTTTTTTGTTTTTTGCGTTTTTCTTTTATGATAATCCGTAAATGCATCAAGTGCCAGCCATATATTTTAGAATAAGGGCATTAAGTGCCAATTCTCTTGAGAATATTTTTTATTTTTTTTTTCTGTAATTTTAATCATAATTGGTAATTTCGCCACTTGTTGATATATTTTATTTCAGGTGCGCAAATGGCACGGAGCGCGGAGTTAATATTTTGACTAGCGTATTTTGAGTTTTTACATGTACTGGGGGCAGATCGTCACCAAGTTAAGGTTGATTAAAGAATACTTTGATAGGTCCTACAGGTGTCTGAACACTGATAGACCTACCAAGGACGAGACAATAGAAAAACACGTAGGTATATTATTGGACCGTTTCGAGCAAATTAGGGTATTACTTAACGTACATTACCATCGGCTCACACCTTCTCATAAAGCAGCTGCCGAAAACTTCTTTACAGACGTTCGAGGTAAACTCGCCAACGTCTTGTCACGAAGGGGATTGGACGTAAAACTCCCAAGCACTCTTCACGAGAAGCTAATATATAACACGGAAGGCCAAGGCGCGGAAACTTCAAGCTTGGCCCAGGCTCAAACTAAAAATCCTCCTGAAAACCCAATAATGGCTCAAACAGTGACCCAATTTCTTGGTTATCCTTAAAACTTCCACCTGAATTTGACACCAAACCGGAAAATTTAGAAAGCTTTTTGGACGCGAATAGTCTAGTGGATTCCATTAAGGAAACCCACGAAGCAGTGGCTGTTAGTTTAACGAAAACTAAATTAAAAGGTACTGCTAGGAAATTAATAAACTCCGAGACGATGCTGGCAGAGATAGCAGCTAAATTAAAGGGTTCGGTAAAAGGAGAATCAGTTAATGTTTTATCGGCAAAACTTATGAATATACGGCAATCTGGAAAAAACGCTAATGCCTATGTTAAAGAAGTAGAAGACCTTACTAAGGCTTTGCAAAGTGCCTACATTTCTGATGGTCTACCAGCAGAAGTTGCGGGCAAATATTCGACGCAACAGGCGGTAAAGGCTATAGCCAAAAATGACCAAAATGAAAGGGTAAAACTGATCATAGAATCAGGCCAATTTGCTGACATGAATGAACTTGTTTCAAAATTCATCAGCAGTCGCACCGAGGCGTCGGGCCAACCTAACTCGGTCATGTTTTACGGTTCCAATGGTCGTAATAATAACCGGTATCGCGGCAACGGTCGTGGTGGCGGAAACAGCCGTAATACTAATCGGCCAGGATTATAAGGGCATTCAGTTACCAATTGCTTATGCATCCAGATCTTTCACTAAAGGTGAAAGCAACAAATCGACAATAGAGCAGGAATTGGCTGCTATTCATTGCGCGATACAATATTTTAGACCATACGTTTATGGTAGAAAATTTCTGATAAAAAGTGATCATAGACCACTAACCTATCTATTCTCTATGAAAAATCCATCGTCGAAATTGAGGCGTATGAGGCTGGATTTGGAAGAATATACTTCGTAGTCGAGTATATCAGGGGAAATGAAAATCACGCGGCAGACGCACTGTCGCGGGTAGAATTCACGGACATTAGAAACATAGGTGTTAACAACATACTGAAGGTTAAAACTAGACTTCAGGGTGCAAATGAGAAAAAAAGTGTGAATACCGGAATAACGGGCACACGTAACGAATCGATAAATGTAAGAGTATATGCCACGATTGAATTTTTCAAAGGATAAATTTACTATCCAAAAAGGAAAGTATAAACTTTCCGAATATAAGTATATCAGTTGGCAACCCTGTTGTGTTAAAGTCAACAATTTTGTGTGCTCCCGCAGTAAAGTTTTTTAAAATCATTTAAATTCGTTTTAAAAATATTTTTAACCATCTGGTATATACTGTGTAATAGAGCTAACTGTAAGTTAAAATAATTCAATCAAGTATGACTGGGGCAAGGCGTAAAAGTACTAATAATATTAAAAAAATAGTATGTGGTCAATGCAAATTGCAAGTTAAAGAAGAAGATGGAAGTATTCAATGTGATAAATGCTCTAAAACCTTTCATGACATATGTACATCTTTGGATAAACGTCAATTTGACCTGTTGTTGCAAAATGAGAGAGATGAGTACATTTGTCACTTTTGTGATGAAAGTGGTGGAGACCTAAAACAAGAATTAAATGCAATCAAAACACAGCTTAGCAAGCTCAATCAGCTGGATGAGTTACAAACAACAATGCAGTTTATGTCAACAAAATTTGATGACATACTTAAAGGTATTCAAGAAAACAAGAAAAAAATAGATGCTGTACAAAAGGAGAATAAAAATTTAAAAAAAGAAATTGCTGATTTAAAAACTTCTGTCAAAATCTTAAATGATCAAAGGGTAAAAAATGATTGTATCATTAATGGTTTGGAATGCAAGGACGATTCAGATTGTGTTGAAACCTTAGTGAAGTTTTTGGATGATTTTGAAGTAAAGATACAGCCAGCTGATATTGATGAGGCATATTTCTTGAGAAAAAGAAATAAAACAAACAATGCTGAAACTAAGAAATCAGATAAAAACAAACAAACTATGATCGTAAAGTTCAACAATAAAAGAGCTAAACTAATGACTATGTCAATAAAAGCAAAATTAAGGGAAAGTGAAAATAAGACTGTATTTATCAATGATTTTTTGAGTAAGGAAACTCTTTCTTTGCTTAACTATGCCAAGAGCTTGGAAAAAGTTGGATATCGCAGAATATATGGGTTAACTGGCCGTGTTTATGCTAAACGAAGCGAGTTATCGAAACCAAAACTCATTAAAAATTTTGAAGAAGTAGATAGTCTATTGCTAGAATCAACCACAAATAATACTCGCAGATCTCTACGTCGTAAAAATCCTACAGTAGATGTTCCCGATGATAGTGATAATGATGTTCACTCACCGTTTATGTCACCTGCTTAATACTTATTAACACTTTGTTCAAATTTTGTATATTTTGATATTTTATTTATTTAATCATGAATTCAAATCAATATTTTCATTCTTTTTTGTGTTACAAATCATTTTTAAAAAGTCAAAACAAATCTTATTTATCCATTATATCAGTAAATGTTAGAAGCATTTCGTCCCTTACAAAGTTTAATAAATTCAAAACAATAATTTCTCTTTTTCCAAAACTACCGGATATTATTTGTATTCAGGAAACTTGGTTTGATAGTAAATTGGTACAACTTTACAAAATTCCAGGATATAGCTCAGTTCACTGCTGCCGATCAGATGGTTACGGTGGTACGTCCATATATGTTCGTGATAATATACTGTTTTCTGTTGAAACCTGTGAGAGTAAAGATTATATTGAGTCTATAATACTAACTATTCAAATCCAAAACATAACTAGGAAACCAGTAAAGCTTATCTCATTTTATAGATCGCAAAAATGTAACTTTGAGAAATTCTATGAATATTTTGAATCTTGTCTTATTACTATGGCACAAAGTCCATGTATATTTGTTGGTGATACGAATGTGGATTTTCTGTCTAATCCTCTTGCTCTTGATTTAACTGATCTTTTTCGATGTTACGATTTTAAAAACTGTCATACTATTATTACTCGACCTAGCAGCGGTACCTCAATTGATAATGTGTTTAGTAATCTTGAATCGGAACTAAAAATAAGTTCTATTGAATGTGAATTATCGGATCATAACTTAATCAATATCAGAATTGATTCACCAGTAAATACAAAAGATTTTATAGAAACTGTCCGTTATCATTGTAATTATGATTACGTTAGAGAAAATCTTAGCCGTACTTTGTCAATATCAAGTTTAACTGATAATCCGAATGATGACACTTCCCATTTGATAGATTGTGTAGCAAATGCCGTTACTAGTTCAACAGTGATAACTAGGACTAAGAAGGATTTGAAATTAGAATTAACACCATGGATTAATGGAAATTTACAATCCCTTATGGAGTACAAAATAAAGCTTTTGAAAAAAAGGAAAAAAGTGCAAAATAAAGGTGATATTGAAATCTGCCTTAAGAGAGTTAGCAAAATAATAAAAATAGCTATTAAAGAGTGCATGAACAACTATTATACAGAAAATTTGAGTAAATTGAAGGAAAATCCCAGAAAATGTTGGAAATTTTTAAATAAGACTCTTGGGAGAAGTTCTGAATCTGTAATAAATATAAGGAATGATGAAGGTCGAATAATTTTAAATGATAATGAAAAAGTTGAAATTTTCAATCAATATTTCTTAAACTCTGTGAACAATTTGGTTAGTGAAATTGATTACAATTCCAGTGATCATTGCAATGCTTTACGATCTTTAAGATACACTCGAAAGCAATTAAGTTTAGACCATACTACTGAAAATGAGGTCTATGATTTACTTACTCATTTAGATTTAAATAAAAGCCCTGGATATGATGATATAACGTCGAAGTGTGTTTTTGAATGTAGAGATCTTCTAGCACCTTTATTAGCAAAAATTTTAAATTCTTCAATAAGTCAATCAATATACCCTGATGTACTTAAAATTCATAAAATTATTCCAATCCCTAAGGAAGTTCATAATAATACAGTTGATAAATTTAGACCTGTTACAGTTTTGTCTATCATAGACAAAATTTTTGAAACGATTTTGCATAGTCAATTATCTGAATTTTTAGAGAACGAAAAATTAATATATCCAAATCAATATGGCTTTCGTAAAGGTTGTGGTACAGATGAAGCTGTGGTTAACGTGGTCAATTATATATGTGATGGTTTGGATAGAGGTTTCAGTGGAGTTGGTGCTATTTTTTATGATTTTTCCAAAGCTTTTGACCTTGTAAATCACTCAATATTGATTCAAAAACTAAAATTTTATGGTGTAAGAAGTAGAGAATTAGATCTTTTCAAAAGCTATTTGGAAAATAGAAAGCAATATGTGCAGATTAATAACTGTAAAAGTTCAATTGGTAATGTAGTGTATGGAGTCCCTCAAGGAAGTGTGTTAGGTCCTTTATTGTTTAACATTTATCTTAACGATATCAACAACTTGGGGCTAAGTGGAAAAATCTTTATGTATGCGGACGATTTATGCTTACTTTATCCATATAAAGAAAATTTAGTTTTGAAAATACATGCTGAACGTGATGCAGCACTAATTTCAGAGTTTGCAAGATTAAATAAATTAGTCCTAAATCCAAGTAAAACAAAACTTATACGATTTAGACCTCAACCTAATAGAAATATTGAAAGTGCAATATTTTTGGATGGAAAAGAAATTGCTGAAGTTGACTCTATAAAGTATTTAGGTGTTGTTTTTCAAAATAACTTGTCATGGCAAAATCATATTCAATACGTTCGATCGAAAATATCCCCAGCACTAGGTATCTTGTTTAAACTTCAGTATAAACTTGATGAAAAGACAAAATTAATAATTTTTCAAGCCCTTATTCAAAGTCATCTAAACTACCTTACACTTGTATACGGGTTTAAAAGAAATTCCGATTTAAAATCTCTACAAATTGTTCAAAACAAATCGCTAAAGGCTGTTTTCAATCTTCCACAATTGTATTCAACTTTATCGCTTTATAAAGATGTTGCTAAAAATGTATTACCAATTCATGGTATATACAAAATGCAGTTATTAATATATGTTTATAAAGTCATTCATGGAATTGGACATCATACAATCAGTTTTTCAAGAAATCAAACTATGTTTAACACAAGAAATAATTCGAACTTAAGACTTGCCAGATGTCGACTAGAAACCACTAAGCAGAGAATCGAATATATCGGTAGTTTTGAATATAATAATTTGCCTCAAAGTTTAAGAGATTGTTCATCAATTTCGTCGTTTAAAAATCGACTTAAAGATTATTATTTACTTAATATTGAAATGCTTCTAATATAAATTAATCAGTAATATTTAATTTTTTATTTTATATTTTATATTTTTATTTTTTATTTTCTGAAATAATTTTTAAAAAAGTATTCTAATAATTATATATTGATATAGTTGTCAACGTTGTCTCAACAAAGTCCTAGTGACGCTGAGACCTTAAAATAATGTATTAACTTAATTATGAATTAATAAATTACAAAAAAAAAAAAAAAAAAAAAAAAAAAAAAAAAAAAAAAAGTTGACTGACTTAGTTACTAATGGAATCGTTGACTTAGGTCGACTCTTTCCAAAGCTTGAAAAAGTAGCTGGTAACGTAGGTCTGACAACATTGCAACTGTCACTAGATGACAGTTTGATCAGAACCCATGGGAAGAATGACTTTATAAATAAAGGAAATAAAATCTTGCAAGATTTAAAAAAAGTACTCACTCCAGCATTAATGAAAATCGAAAACGATTCGGATAAATTAAAAATCATGCAGAAATATCATGATGACCCACTATGTGGAGGTCATCAGAAATATCACTGGAAAGGCATGACGAGGGATATCACTCGCTATATAGATTCAAAAACAGGGAACCCATAGTTTTGACACCAACTCCGGCTAAACCATTTGACATAGTTCTTGTCGATGCAATTGGACCATTACCCAGATCGAATAATGGTAACGAATACGCCGTGACGATAATTTGCGACCTTACTAAATATTTGGTCGCCATACCTGTACCAAATAAAAGTGCAAACGTAGTAGCTAAAGCTATTATCGAACACTTTGTACTTACGTATGGCCCAATGGATAAAATACTCACCGATATGGGTACTGAGTATATTAACCAGGGTTTTCAGGAACTCTGCAAGATTCTGAAAATTGACAAAACCACATCTACTGCATACCACCATGAAACAATGGGAACCATTGAAAGATCACATAGGACTCTTAACGAGTATCTAAGATCATATATTTCAAATGATAAGTCTGACTGCGACGAGTGGATGAAACGCCTCTAGACTTTTTTCTTTGGGGCTACGTCAAACTATTGGTCTATGCCAACAAGCCGACGACGTTGGTAGAACTCTGAGCCAACTTTGAATGAGAAATAGCGGGAGTTATAAGTAAAACTACAAGTAACTTCTTGATTGATTAATGACCAAAATGTTTTATTGTTTACGACTATTTATACTATATAATTGTTTACGATGCATATTAATAAATTCTACTTATTCTAAGAATAAATCAGGAAATGAAATAAAATTAAATTAAATAGAAATAGAATTAAATAGAAATAAAATAATTAAATGCTTATTCATGTCTGGCCCAATTTATGTAAGTAATTGATGACTGTAGGTAAACTAATTTAGGCTGGTCGATGACTGTAGTTGTTGATATGGTTATTGTTGTTGTCATTGTAATTATTGTTGTTGTTGTCATTGTAGTTATTGTTGTTGCTGTAGTAGTGGCTATTGTTGTTGTTAGTGTTGCCGCTGATACTATGATCGGTGATCATAGGTAACTCCTCCCCCCTTAGAGTAGAGTGAGGGCCACAAAGAATTTGTAGGAGGCCGAACGATACTTTCAATCATACACGGGTTTTGTGTGTAGGTGATGTTTATTTTCTTTACTAGGCAAGTTGATGTTGTAATGATTATTAGAATGATAATAGTAGTGGATGCATATGTGATGTATTGATGAGTTATTGTTGTTACTTTTAGGGAAGACATCATGTCATGGTCACTGAATTGATATGACTTTAATTTCTGTATGTTAAGTTCCTCTATAATTGTTTCAGGAATCACTTTTATAAGCTTGGGTAGCGTTATGCTGATATGTTCACTATATGTTTGTGGTTTATCTTCGTATGTCAACCCATTAATTGTAACTGTGCATTTCTCATAATATAATATCGTTGTGTTGGTTACGTTAAATGGTTTACTGCAGTCCGACTCAACCAGTGTTGTTGGTATGTTGATAAATAATATAAAATTATCTTCCGGTTGGTAGATGGTCTCCAATCGTCCTACATCTTTTAAGTTGCATGTTGATTGTAGTTTCTGTATTAGTTTACCCACAAATGACGATTGTTCCATAGATTCACTTCTTGTTGGATTGTGGCAGACATAAATATTTTCTAATTTTAAAAATTTTTCTTGAAAATAATTTATTGAAATATTGTTATAAGCATATATTTAGATGACAATATTTGTCTTGTTATATTTATTGGTAAAGGTATAATATGAGACAAAGTAAAAGTTTCTTTTTGAAATTTTGGAATCTTATATTCGAATCATTATAATATGCCTGTAACTCAAGAATTTCATACAATTATTCAACAGAGTTTATTTCATGTTCTTGATCATTTAGTAATTTCTAAACATTTTCTATTTCTTTGTGATTCAGTATGAATTTGGAAATAATATTTAATTTTGCCAATATAATACTTGGGGAACCGATTGGGATTGGGCACATGTCAATGCCGGAATAAGGAGGACATAGACGCCAAGGTAGAAACGCTCACAAACGCCCTGGTTGAATCGTTTGAGGAGAGCTGCGGAGATCCCCACAGGAGAAGCCGTGGGCAACGGGGGAGAATCTGGGGAGGAATCTTCGCAAACTCTTCAACCGGACAAAGCGTAAAAAGAACGGAGTCTACTGGGACGAATATCACAGTAAGCTGAAGGAATATAGAAAAATCACTAGAAAGGCCAAACGAGACTCCTGGAAACTTTCCTGTGAACAGGTAGATAGCGTCAATGATGTTTCGAAGATTAAGAAATTCTTATCCAAAACCCATCTTCAACCAGGATCAATGGTCGATGAAACTGGGAGGAGACTGGAGGATATAGAAGAAATCATGAAACTCCTAATGGACTCCCATTTTCCGCCGACTGAAACGGGTGCCATGGAGGAATCGTCACAGGCGCAGGGAGACCAAAATGGAGGGATGGTCGTAAAGACTGAAATGATCAAGAGTGCGATCTGAAGTTTCGCACCATACAAGGCCACGGGGCTAGATGGTATATTCCCGGCACTCTTACAGAAAGAGGTGGACTTAGTGTCAACTCATCTATCAGTGATATATACTGCGTGCTTAAAATTCGCATACACTCCAGTTAGATGGCAGGTTGCTAGGGTAGTATTTATACCCAAACCTGGGAAGCCGACCTATGCGACTCGCCCGATTAGCCTAACGTCCTTTCTACTTAAAACCATGGAGCGGATAGTCGATGCCATGATTAAAAGTAGAATACCGACAGAGACCTGAAATATAAGCAGCATGGTGATGTACACTATATACGGAAATCCTTCGAGGACAAACTGTACACTCTTACGGTGTGCATTGACATCGAGGGAGCTTTTAATAACGTTCTGACCGATACTCTTATCCGATCCTTGAGCCGGTTTCGGGTTGACCGGGGCTTAGTGACTGGATCAACCATATGCTAAGGAATAGACGGATAAGTTGCGAAATGTTGGGTGTAACTATTAGGAGAAGGGTACTTCGCGGAACGCCACAGGGTGGGATTTTATCCCACTGCTATGGGTAACCGCGATAGTCTCCTAAGGACCTTGACCGAAGAGGGATTCGAATCAGTCTGCTATGCAGACGATGTTGTAATACTTCTAAGGGGCAAGGATCCAAACTATTTGTGCAGAAGGGCCGAGGCGGCCCTAAACACGGCCTTCGGCTGGGCTCAGCCTAGGGGCCTAAACGTTAACCCGGAGAAGACGGAAATATGTCTGTTCACGGGGAGAACGAAAATTCCTGTCTACAGGGAACCACGTTTCTCAGGCAGGACGATACCAGTGGCCGACAGGGTTAAGTACTTAGGCGTAATCCTTGATCGGAAAATAAAATGGAAACACCACATAGAGGATAGAACCAACAAGGCGAGCCTGTGTTGGGCGCTATGTAGGAGGGTCATAGGCCCGAAATGGGGCCTAACTCTGAATATGATACACTGGCTTTACAGGAGCGACATAAGACCACTTCAGGGGGTCCAGCGTACGTTTTGCTTGGGTATAAGTAGGGCAATGTGCACCACGTCAATCAAGGCTCTGGAGACACTGCTGAATATACCACCAATCGAAACGCAGGTGAGGTACGAGGCGGCACTCGCGGCCGAACGCCTCTTATCTCTTGGCGAGCTATATATAGGTGATTTCAGAGCAGATCATCAGTGTATACTGGGCACGTTCTCCGGTTACAAACACTCATCTGACATGCCCGACCGCATACCGGAGACGGAAATTGTCGGAAACTGCGAGATTATGATCCCTGATTGGCGAGAATGGTCGAGCGGAACTCTGGGGCGAATGCCCGTGGGGATCTGTTGCTACACAGACGGATCTAAGTTGAGGAATAGAACGGGTATGGGGGTCTATATTAAGAACCCGGAGACAGGGATATCCTACCGTCTTCCTGATCATAACACCAGCTTCCAAGCGGAAGTCCGTGCTATTACGGAGTGTGTGAGATGGATTGAATCGAATATGGGGCGAGTAGACGCTAACATATTCACCGACAGCCAAAGGACGATTAGGGCGATATCAGCTAGTAGGGCTAAGTCCAGAACCTTGCAGGACTGTATAAGAGCCATTACTGAGTTTTACTCTGGGGGCAGGATCCATATTATATGGGTACCGGGCCACTTGGGGATAGCCGAGAACGAAAGGGCCAATACACTAGCCGTCGGGGAAAGAGAACTCGAGGCAGTTAACTTGGCGAACGCAAAACCGTTTGAGGCAACGAAAGCGGAATTAAAGGCGTGGGCAAGAGAAACCCACACGGCCTGTTGGAACAACGGGACGGGATTACGGGCACAACTGTACCGGATTGGACGGGCAGATTCTGACGAGTGTAGAGCGTGTGGCGAGGAGAGCGAAACGCTGGAGCACTTTCTCTGCCACTGTCAGGCATTTGCAGAATTAAGATCCAGGCAACTCGGGGGCGATGTTATATCGGACCTGGAATACCTGAGGAACGTCGACTGGAAAACCTTGAGAAGTTACGTCCGGAAAACCAGGTTTCTTAAAATCGGACGTTAACAATCTCCATGTTCTTAAGGAGCGCACAACAGGCCCAGCAGAGGCCTAAGTGTATATCATAGCGATATGAGGTTGCATTTCGATGCTTCATCCTCCTTTCGACCTAACTTACCTAATACTTCAGCTATATTATTAATCTGATCCGTTAGTAATTCGATATTATTATTTATTGGATCTTTGAAATAATAAGGTTTTCTCTATTTATTTTGTTAGAAAAAGTTTCCTGTGTATGTTTTAAGATTCTTGTAATTGTTGCTTGTTCAGTGTTTATGTGTGTTGTAATGTTGTTAAATCTTTGTATCATTTCTGTATTTAATATACTTTGTCTATGTAATGTTTCATTAAAAATGTGTTCATTTTCTATTAATTCTTTAAGTTAAGAATTTATATTTTTCGCATCTCTTCTGCCTTTTGAAAGGTAATAAGTTATCAATTTTGTCCATTAGTTGATCTAATTTTAATATCTTTAAGGAATCTTCAATTGAAGAATCTTGTTCTAGTATATTCAACGTCCCTTTAATTTTTTCTGAATTATCAACATAATCTTTGAGATTTATTACATGGATTAGGTTCTGATAGTGATTTATTACTTTTGCATTACCAATTTTTTATTCTATAATAGCCAATTCATTGTCTAATTGTTGTGTATTTAACCTTTGGGAGTGAACCACAGATAACCTAGGGAGAAAAATAGATAAATTAGTTTTTTATTTTTCTTTTATGTTAGATAATTTTTTCTCTTTTATTCTACTCTTAATTTTCGATTTATGTATTTTTTGGTTCTTCCCTGAAATAAATGTAATTCCCTCATCATGTTGGATTTTATGTTTGGAAAATCGCGGTGTTATCTTGTTCCTCCTATTTTCCTTTCGATATATTTTGTCATCAGCTTGTAAGGTTTTAGGTTGTACCCTATTCTTATTCAACCTATCAACTCTGTTCTTGACAGCAACTTGTAAGTTCTTCCTAATTTTCGGGTAAATTATTTGTTGGTATTTATTCAATTTTCGTAGGTATTCATGTTCCCCATTGAATTTTACTGTTTCGTTCAGTATATGTGGTCTACCAAAGAATAATTCATAAGGTGTCAGCCTCGTCGCTGAGTGTACAGAATTATTATAGGTGATAAGAACCTCCGAGAAAATTTCCTCGTGGTCGGTGCAAAGTTTTTTCTCCTTTCTCTCAGTCATTATTATGCGATATATTTCCGTTAAGGTCGAATGCAACCTTTTAACAGGTGCATTGCTTGAGGATTGTTGGAATGAAGTAATGTGTAAGTTGATATTGAATTGCTTACAAAAATCTTTGAAAATAATGCCTGTAAATTCTTTTCCTTGATCACATACGATTTTCTTTGGAATTCCATATGCACCAATGAAGTTATTCAGAGATTTAATTATATTCAAACTAATTCTAGAAGCTATTGTGTATACCGTTGCAAATTTTGAATATTTGTCTATAATAGTTAGTATCTGCTGATGGTTGATATAATAAATATCTATGTGTAAAATGTCCAATGGTTTTTCCGGACTTTCAGGGGTTTGGAAAATTAATTTCTGTGGGTGCCTATCATATTTCAGCGTCTGACATGTTTCGCAAACATTAACTATTTGGCTTATCTTGTTTTTCATATGCGGAAAGAAATATTCTCTCTTAAGGTGTAAATATGTTTCTTTAATACCCCGATGATTGCTATTTTGATAATACTTCCTTACAATTTAATTTTGCTCATCGTTATCTGTAATGTCTTTCGCCCTGAGTGAACAACGTATTAAACGGTAAGCCTTATTATTAGCGAAATATGCGGAAAATACTTTTTGTACAGTACGAAAAACATCATCATCATCCGTATAAATTGCAACAAGTCTATTTGGCTTAATGAACTTAGTAAAAATCTTTATCATAGAGTCTTCGTCATAATCTGGTGATTTTATTATTTGTTTCAATTTATTTTTGAAAGGTACCTCCATGGTAACATTCGATTCTGGTTTCACTTCGAGTATTAACTGGATGTTAAATTCCTTCAGAAGTTTTTCCGAAATTGATATACCGTCGTCTGCATTCTCTTTTGCAGAGTGAACCTTACTTCCACTAGTGCCGAGAGTGGAAAAATTCTCGTGATTGTTTATATCCGGTCTGATTCTACTTAGTGCATCAGCGTTAGAATTTAATACACCCTTTTTGTATACTATCTCATAATCAAATTCTTCTAATTTCAAACGCCAACGTATTAGTTTCGATTTGGGTTCTTTTAAGCCCATTATCCAAGTTAATGGTCTATGGTCCGTGACTATCTTGAATTTGTGACCGAATAGATAAGGTCTGAAGTATTTTGTCCCATACTATTGCCAAAAGCTTTTTTTCTATTGTAAAGTAATTAGTTTCTTAGGTATTCCACGTTCTGCTAGCATAACAAATAGGTTTTTATTTATTTATTTATTTGCTGTCCCATACACAAGACTTTAAGTCTTATATTGCAGTATAGAACTGAGTATGTATATGTAAAACAATAATACGTTCAATACTTAAAAAAATAACTACATTAAGACAGACACATACAATATAATATAAACATTTTAAATAAGACAATTTTAAATAGTTTAAATAAACAATTTTTAAAAAAGGAATTAAAATTACAATAAAATCAAAACTTAAAGTAAATAAAATCAAGTTAAAAAAAAATAATAATAATATAATTGAATAATTTACTTATACAAAATCAAGCATACGTTTTTTAACGAGATAAATAACTAATAATGTTTTTTTTTTGAAAAGTTGTGCGTTACGAATAGTTTGAGAGCTATGTGGGATTCTGTTCCAGAGACTGATTGCATTGATATAGAATTGACGTTTAGAGATCTGCGAACGATGTTTAAATGTTATTATTCTTTTGCC
This sequence comes from Eustalomyia histrio, assembly GCA_949748255.1. Classification (NCBI taxonomy): domain Eukaryota; kingdom Metazoa; phylum Arthropoda; class Insecta; order Diptera; family Anthomyiidae; genus Eustalomyia; species Eustalomyia histrio. Next base: position 151,896,517 of record OX456523.1, read on the forward strand.
TCTATCAAGTATTGAAGTTTTTAATCTGACGTGTAGATGCCTTGGTTGGCGAGTATATATAATTTTATGCAGGAAAAGTAAAGTTCTTGTTTTCAGATAATCATCAAAACTGATGCCATAAAGTAGATTTGAAAAAGATGAAATATGATCCAATCGTTTAACACCATATACATAACGGACGATATTATTAAAAGCCATGTTCAGTTTCCTATTGCTTTTATTGTCACAGCTGGCAAAAAGTTCGCAACCGTATAGCAAGATCGGCATCAAGTAGGTTTTAGCTAGATTTATTCGAATCTTAATTGGAGTACAATACTGACTTTGCCAAAGGTTTCTTAACATCGAAAATGTTCGATCGCAAGCATAATTAATATGCGTCGACCAAGTAAGAGTGTCGTTAAAGTAAACACCAAGATTTTTAGCAGAGTCCACAACTTCGATGGGTTGATTGTTTAGAGGTATATAATCAAATTTTTGTAGTCTTTTTTCAATAATAAGACATTTAGATTTAGTAGGATTTATTCCAAGCCCGTTGGCAGTAGCCCACTCATAAATTGGATGCAACTCATGGTTTAGGGTTCTGACGCATTGTTCAGTTGCTGTAACCTTGCAACTTATGTAAAGTTGAACATCATCAGCATACATTCTAACCTTGCAGTTTTCAAGTTTATTAGGAAGATCATTTGCATATAACGAAAAAATAAGTGGGTCCTTGTGGAACACCTCGAGTTACAGGCAAACATTTTGATTTTGTGGTGGTTGTTTCGACATACTGGTATCTTTCTGCTAGATATGATGAAAGCAGAAGTATGGCTGTATATGATAATTTAAAAATGTATTTTAATTTATGTCATAACATGTTATGGTCAACCGTATCAAACGCCTTTGAATGATCCAAAAATACCAAAAACGTAACATTTCCACGATCTACTTGTTGCCTGATTTCTTCGGCAACATCAGCTAGAGCTGTTATGCAGCTGTGTTTTTTACGAAAGCCAGATTGGCTAGCAGTTAACTTGATTATGAATCAATCTTTCAAAGGCCTTAGAAAGAAATGGTAAAATTGCTATCGGCCTGTAACCGGAACTAGATTTTGATATGGGAATAATTTTGGCAAGTTTCCATATTTTGAGATAACTACTGGTAGTAAGTATCCTGTTAAAAATAAATGTAATAAGAGGAAGAAGTTGTGGTAACAGGATTTTGAGAAATCTGGGGTCTATCCCATCCACACCAACTGCATTAGATTTTATTGACAATAAACTAGATAACACATCACATTGGTTAACGTTGGAAAAATAAAAATTTTCATTTGAAGTGTCGTCAAAGCGATCATAGTAATTACGATCAGGTTGCACAATTGGAATATTTAAAAAATTTTCATTGAGAGTATCTGCATCGACTACGCAGGATTATTAGCTATTAACCTTACCAATACCAATCTCGCGAATTGCTTGCCATGTTTTTTTCAAACCCAAGGCTGTAGAGAACTTTGAAGCATAAAAGTCTAATTTAGCTTTTTTATTCGTTTGTTGGTTTCTTTACGTGCTATTGGATATTCCTCATGTAATTCTGTGGTTGTAAAACGCTTCCATCGCGAATACAAAAGTCTCTATTATTAATTGATTGCTTTACGTTTAAGGAGAACCATGGTTTTTTCCGTTGACTTGAAATTTTGGTTTTCAAGGGAACGGCAAGATTGTATAAAAAGTTTAAATATTGTTGAAAGAAATATACTTCATCATCTACGGAAATCATATTATATAAAAGACTCCAATCAATCTTAAAGAATTCATCTTGTAGAAAGCTGTAATTAATGTTTTTGTAGTCTCTGAAAGTTATTATTTCTTCAGGTATTATTAACTGAAAATTATACGTAATAAAGATGAGTTGATCATAGAGTAGTGCATTGGTAGCATTACTTACAAAGAAAAGGTCCAGAAGTGTCATATTGGTTATTGTAATATAAGTAGCATAGATTGTGTTTGGAGAATTTAGTTCGAGTGTAAGCATGTTATTTGTAAGATAGGGATCAACTTATCGCTTCCTATTTGTCCCTGAGAAATAGGTATTGTAATATTGGATCATTACAAAGCAGATCTTTACACATTTTAATAGTTCTCACATAGCTTCGGTCACATTTATCTCCACACCCTTTTTCAAGCAAGTTGTAAGTCGTTTCGTTAACTTCGCAAAATTAGGGATAAATTTCCTGTAGTAGCCCAGTAATCCCAAAAAGGGTTGAAGTTGTTTCAGAGTCTTTGGACTCGGGTAATTTTTCACCGCACTTATTTTCCCAGGGTGACCCTGGGAAATTCCGATTTATCCAACTGAATTTTAAAGTTCGAGTTTCTCAATCTTTCAAATACTAATTCCAAATTATTGATGTGTTCCTGTAACGAAGTTGCGAAAATAATAGTTATTCATTGAACGTTGAACAGTGAAGAAGTAATCTAGTTTTTGTGCGGTAATTTTGAACTTGTGAATAATTTTACGCAGGTAGATTTGTTGCGTTGTTAGTATATTATGGCTGATGAACTTTAATTTATTTATAATACACGCTTGCGTAGCGCGAATTCGCAACACCAATTGTCAGAGGCATTAGTGCGTGATTTTCAAAGTCAGGTAGAAGCTGATGAAAATTATGATGTTTTTGAAAACGATGGTGACGACACTGCTGATTATGTGCCAGAAGATGATGCATCAGACATAGAAAATGATTTGGAAATTGAACCTAACGAACTTTATGATAGTGATGAAGACGTAGATGAAGAAGAAGCAAGTGGAAATGATGCTGAAGCAGCAAATAAAGTCGACTCAGGCTGTTTTTATGGTAAAGACGGTACTAAATGGAACGAAACTGAACCCCCTGCATCTCGTTTGCGCCAGCATAATATCATGCGTTTTCGATCTGGAACAAAAACAAGGCTCACCAATCCAGTTGAGGTATTCAAGCTATTTTTCTCAACCAATATTACGTTCGTCATCATTAGTGAAACAAATCGGCATGGGCGAGAATCAATTAGAAAATGGAATGAAGAACATCCAGTCTACCCAAAGAAAATGGATTGATTTGACAATCTCTGAGCTAGATGCATTCATTGGGATTTTGTTGGCTTCTGGTCTGAGGCATAATAATATGCAAGACTCCAGTATATTGTGGCGTTCTGATTCGCTGCCCATATTCCGTGCGGCTATGTCGCACAAACGATTCATTACTCTGTCCAGATATATTCGTTTCGATAATAGTCGTACGCGGGCATTCCGACAGCAAACAGATAAAGCAGCTCCTATCCGGGACCTTTGGAATTTTCTCAATGAAAATCTGCAAAATTATTATGAACCTTATGAAAATATCACCATCGATGAGCAGTTGTTTCCGTATCGTGGGCGCACAAAGTTCACCCAATATATCCCATCAAAACCTGCAAGGTATGGATCAAAGTTTGGTGGGCATGCGATGCTAAGTCTAAATTTCCATTGAAAGGAAAACTATACACTGGAAAGGAAGGAGACAATCGGGAGATAAATCAAGGTGAAAACGTTCTAATGTATTTCGCAAATTGTTACGCAAACAGCGGCAGAACAATTATTTTTGATAATTTTTTCACCTCATTTAACGGCGCTAAACGACTGGCTGCTATGGGACTGGCATTTGTTGGCACCATTCAAGCAAACAAAAGATGTCTTTCTAAGGAAGTTATGAAGAGCACCAGACGACCAATTCTTTCAAGTGTGTTTGGTTTTCATTAAAATCTTGTTGCACTTTGCAGCTACGTGCCCAAAAAAAATAAGGCAGTCAATTTGATTTCAACCGTGCATTACACGAAATATGTTGAAGGCGTAGCCATGAAACCGGAAGCAATTTTATTTTATAATTCAACTAAAGCCGGAGTCGATACGATGGATCAAATGCTTACTAATTACACAACAAAACGGTCAACCAGACGCTGGACATACGCGTTTTTCTGCAACATGATTGATGTGATGGCATTGGCAAGTTACATTATATGTAAGCTAAATGATGAAAATACAAGAAAAGAAAGAAGACGCATATTTTTATATAAACTTGCAAAGCAATTGGTACTGGCCAACGTTGAAAATCGCATCAATAATCCGCACATTGTGGCTCAACCAACAACTCGTATAACATTTGAAGCGTACTTTGGGAGACCTCTCAATATAGCAAACCGTAATGTGGCTTCACGCAGTGGTCCAGACACACTAGCTGCCAAAAAAGATTGCAGAATTTGCCTGCAGCAAGGTGACAAAATACGCCGTAAAACACGCTTTTTTTGCTGCAAATGCAACAATCCTGTTTGTCAGCAACATTCAAAAGTAGATTATTTATGTTTTTGTTGCCTTCCGCAAAATTCTGAATAAAAAAATCAATGTATTCTTCATAATAATTTTCTATTTTGTCATAAACATTTATTACTTTACCCATAATAAAGAGAAATATATATAGAACAAAAAAATTGTTGCCCTTTTCATTCCAAAGAATTTTTCAGGTCTATTTTTTCTTCCTCAGGTAGCTAATAATATAGTAAAAAGAAATAGAAACACAAAATATAACAAATATTTTCCTATCTTAGTAAAAAATTTAACGGCAAACAGCCCTTATTTCCATACAAATGCATGTAAATGTATAGGGGTCTGGCCAGACACCATGTGCCAGAACTAAGGGCTCAAAATATGTGCCTGACGAAGGGTTAAATAATAAATATAAAAAAAAAATATGTGCAACTTACAATATTGTTAGTAGAATCAGCATGTCCAACAAGTTAATCAGCAGTAGTGTGGCGAGATTACTAATCAATCTGGTATGTAGTACTCGTAGCTTTAAGGGTAGGTTCACGGAATTCGTTGATGAACTTTGTGAAATTATAGGTATCAGAATTCAGACAAAATTCGTATAAGAAATTTCATTCAATTTGTTACTTTTTTAGATTTATCTTCAATTCAAAGATATAGTTTTTTCCACTTTTTGAATATACAATATTCGTTTGTATTTCAAAAAAATTATATTCAATTTATATATGTATTTATAAAAAAAATTTATTTTTTGTACGATACAAAAAAAAATTTACCAGGTCTAAAATTCAGTTTCCTTTTTTTTTATTTGAACCATACGATATTCCCTCGTATTTTCAAATTATATGTGTATTTCTGTGCGATACAAAAATATTACACAAGATTCAATTTTCTTTTTTTTTATACACTGTATCTTGTATTTATCACTTATATTTGTATTTTTGTGCGATACAAATATTTACACTTTATTTTCTATTTTTTTTTTTTAATTATATTTGTATTTTTGTACGATACAAAAATTTTGCACTAAATTTTATATTCAATTTCCTTTTTTAAATTTGTTTTGTATTTTCTTTAAATTATATATGTATTTTTGTACGATACAAAAATTTTATATTCAACTTCCTTTTTTCCACTTTATCCTGTATCTCCAAATTATTTTTGTTCGATACAAAAAATTTTTATATTCAATTTCTTTTCTTTACACTTTATCCTGTATTTCCAAACTATTTTTGTACAAAAGTTTTTTTACCTTATAAATTTATATTCACTACGAATACCGTCCTTTTTCGACTGCGCCAGTTATAAGTAAAACTACAAGTAACTTCTTGATTGATTAATGACCAAAATGTTTTATTGTTTACGACTATTTATACTATATAATTGTTTACTTATTTATATAATTGTAGTTGTTGATGTGATTATTGTTGTCATTGTAATTATTGTTGTTGTCATTGTAGTTATTGTTGTTGTTGTTGCTGTACTAGTGGCTATTGTTGTTGTTAGTGTTGCCGCTGATACTAGATCGGTGATAGGTAACTCGGGCTTAGAATATTAAAGTAATATACATTTTGTAAAGCTAACAAAGTAACTTAAATAGATTTGCAAGTAGAATTAATCATCTCGTCTTTTTGTTAACAGTAGAGGGCGCTAGAGGCAGAAAAATTTTGAAACTTAACAATTTTGTTTAATTTTTGGTAAATATTTTTAATGAAAAAGTTGTTTGTGCCATCGAAAACTTTTGTAATTTTTTTTTTTTTTAATTCCCAAATGCTAAAGTCTGATAGAGTGAAATATTTTATTTTTTAAGAATAAGTAATTTTTTATTTGTGATTTTAGTACATTTTGAAGTAATTTAATAAAATCTGTAAAGAAGTTATAGTTTTCTGCCGGAAATCCAAAAATTATATGTATCTTTTAAGACATATTTCCTAAGTTTCAGAAAAAGTTAGAAAGACCTAGGTTCATGGTACTTCCAAAATTGAAAAAAATTAAGTTATACAACTTTTTTTTAATTACTTTTAAAAGTGAATCAAGTTTTTATTAAATAGCGACAAAAACTTACCAAAAAATTTAAAGAATAATTTTTTTTCTGGCGAAAATTCTAAAATTTTAAAGTTTCACAAAATTTAAAAAATTAATAAATAGAAAATTAGCGATTTTTTATTTTTCAATTAGACACTTTCCTAACAAGTCTAACCAATAGTAAGAAAAAAAATTAAGAATTTTTGCCGGTAATTCGAAATTTTGTATTTTTTGAAAACATTACATTTTTTAGTTTTACAAATTCTGTGTCATTGAAAATTGCCTCTATGATTTGAACACAAGATGAAAGTAGACCATAAGAAAGACAAAATTGCCAAGGGGTTTGTCAAAGTTGGTTCTAAAAAAAAGTTATGGCTTCTTGAATTAGGGCATGTCGCTCAATGGCTTATAACAAATTGATTAATTGTACATTAGGAATGTTTGTCAATTAATATTAAATTTTTGTATTTGTAAATATGATGATTTGCGATCATCCCTAATTACAATTTAAAGTAACGTTTTGCCTTATGTTTTGTTATTGTCATATTTTGTATATTTGTTTGTATATTCTTCTTTAATGTTAATCTTACTGCAGTGGTTTTTATATTCGTCAAGTTTTTTTTATTAAATGGTCCGTTAGTTCTTATTTGTTATACAAGTAAGAATGTTTGGTTCTTTTTCTTTTGGTATTGTTTTTAAAGTTAGTTTGTGAGGGAAAAACACTGCGGTAAGTAGGTGAAATATATATGTTAGATATTTTTATAATTGTTAATTTTAAATTTTTAGAAATAAACGCACGCACCGACCCGTGCCTTAAATTAACACAAATCAACATTGTTATTATTGGAACGTCTAGGTGCAGTTAAATTCGCTCCTCACAAACGACCGTCGCAGTCAGTGACAATTTCTTTATTTCGCAATATTTGTGGTGCGAATTTTTTTATGCAATATTGTGCGAAAATATCTTTATTTCGCAATATTTGTGGTGCGAAATTTTTATGCAATACTGTGCGAAAATTTGTGTGTTCCAAGTGCAACTTTTTGAGTTTATGTCTGGCTTATAATGGAACGATCGCCCGTAAGAAGAAGTCCACGTAATCAACCAAGTGGTTCCATGCCTGTCGGAACAACTTTGTCGAAACAGAATACTCCCATTGTCGCTGGAGTGCCTTCTTTGCCTGCCGGTTCTACTGTCATTGGAACAAATTTAAGTAAAAACACTACTCCCTCTGCCGCCGGAGTGTCAGTCAGTTCCATCACTGCCGAAACGAATTCTGCCATAGCCACCATCACTGCTGCCGGAACAATTCATGCCATAACCACCACCACTGCTGCCGGTAATCAAAATATGAACCCTAACCTGCAAAAAGAAAAAAATGTTCATGGTTTGTCGACGTCGACTACTGGCAGTGGTACACAATTGGATCAACTGCAACGACAAATAAATGAACTTCAGGCTCAGTTGTTGAATGCCCAAGCAGCATTAAGTGTCGCTGTCAATTCCTCTGCTGCTTCAAATTCATCCGTGGTTCTGCCGCAGCCATCAAATGTTACGCCGCCTGCAACAGGTAACAGTGAGGGTGAAAATAGTTCAGCAGCTAATTCTGCCGCCGTCAACGCGAATTCTGCTGTGATCGCAAATTCTGTCGCTGCCAACGCCAATTCTGCCGCTGCGAATGCCGTTTTTGCTGGACGCCAAAATCAGACGCCATTTTCTACCGCGAGCTATGCTGATGCCAATAATTTTTACGGTTTTTATGGTAGGCAGCCGCCATTATCAAACATGATGCCGCCAAATGTACAAAACCTGTTTCAAAATGGGGCTTCAATACCAATGCATAAAAAAATTTATGATTTGCCTAGTTTTGGTGGCGCTCCTGAAGATTGGCCCATGTTTTCAACAGCCTTTGAACAGTCAACTTTTATGTACCAATACAATAATTTTGAAAATTGTTTGAGGTTACAAAAGGCTTTAAATGGTGAGGCACGAGATAGCGTAAAATCATTGCTAATTCATCCAGATAATGTGAATACGGTTATGGAACAATTAAAATTCCAATATGGTCGCCCAGAAATTCTAATTCGCTGCCAGCTACAACGGGTAAAGGAAATTTTGCCTATCGGAGAAAACGCTATAGATAAACTCATACCATTTGCTGTAATGGTGCAGAATCTTGCCGCCTTTTTAGTAACTGCCAACGGACAACAGCATTTGGCTAATCCAACTTTAATGGAAGAATTAGTTGGTAAAATTCCTATGAGTAAACGGATGGAGTGGGCTCTTTATGCATCAAAAATTAAGCCTTATCCAACAATTTTGGATTTTAACAATTGGCTTAAGGGTGTCGCTGATTTGGTAAGAATAGTTCAAAGTGCCAGTGTAAATAAACAAAATAATGAACCGAAAAGAAAAGTTGTCCTCCATGCTGCGGAGGAACAACGAAAACAACATGACTGCCCAATTTGCCAGGCAAATCATAAAATATATGAGTGTAAAAAATTTAGTTCAATGAGTGTGCCTGACCGGTGGACTGAAGTTAAAAAATTAAGGTTATGTTTTTCATGTCTCAATTATGGGCATTCAAGTAGAACCTGCCATCGTCGTAAGCAGTGTCCAGTGAATGGTTGCCTAAGAAAACATAACAAATTATTACATGACGTTAAAATAAATAAAGGTGAAAACAAATTTAGTGATTCAGAGTCAGCTGGTCTAAGCGGTTCAACAAATGGAAATGAGGCAGTTCTTAGCTGTATGTCTGCTAGTGCTAATAAAGGTGTTCTATTATTTCGTGTTGTGCCAGTTGTACTTTATGGTCCTAATAGCCGAATTGAAACATATGCTTTGCTAGATGAAGGTTCATCGGTTACTATGATGGATAGTTCCTTGGTGAAGCAGCTTGGTCTTCAGGAACAACAAAGCAAATTGAATCTTCATTGGTATGCTGGAAAGGCATCACAAGAATTGGCCTCGGTGGTTGATCTACATGTAAGCGGTATTGGTAAGCAAAGAAAATACGCCTTGCGCAGAGTGTATGGAGTTTCCAATTTGAAATTGCCGGCTCAAAGTTTTAATATGGATTTGAGTGGCCATCGTGGTTTGCCGATAAAATCATATGATGGTGTGGTTCCTAAAGTGTTGATTGGTTTGGACCATTGCCATCTAGGTCTGCCAGATGAAATTGTGCCATTGGAGGAAAATGGTCCATTTGCAGCTAAAACCCCGTTAGGCTGGGTCGTCTTTGGTCAGATGAAAGGTAGGCCATCCAAATCACAATTATGTCTACTTTCAGTTCAGCCAGAGAAAAATTTCTATGACTTGGTGGCAAATTATTTTGAAACTGAAAATTTTGGCGTGAAAATTTTGCCAGTTATAGAATCCAAAGATGATCTGCGCGCTCGAGAAATTTTGAAGGCTGTCAAAAAAGTTGATGGAAGATTCCAAACTCGGCTCTTATGGCGAAGTGAATGTGTGGTGTTGCCAGATAGCTACTCCATGGCTCTTAACAGACTTTTAGGTATCGAAAGAAAGATGAATAGGAATCCAGATTTTGGCTCCCCCTATAAAGCCATTATAAATGATTATGTTTCAAAAAGGTATGTGCGTAAATTGTCGTCCATCGAAGCTGCTGATATTCACCCTAGAACATGGTACCTTCCACATTTTGGTGTGGTCAATCCCAACAAGCCAGGGAAAATTCGTTTGGTGTTTGATGCTGCCGCATCTGTTGAAGGAGTTTCATTAAATTCAAATTTGCTAAAAGGCCCTCAACAGTATAAGCCGTTGCCAGCTGTTTTGTTTAATTTTCGTGTTGGCGCTGTGGCAGTGTGTGGGGACATTAAAGAAATGTTTCACCAGATACTAGTAGCTCCTGAAGACAGATGTTCCCAAAGATTTCTCTGGCGCGATGATTTAAATAAACCTCCAGATGTTTATGAAATGCTTGTAATGACATTTGGCGCTGCTTGTTCTCCTTGTGTGGCACATTACGTCAAAGTAACGAATGCATTGTCCTACGGTGAAGAATATCCTCGTGCTGTAAAGTCTATAGTTGATCATCATTATGTGGACGATTTTGTGGACAGCTTTCCAACGTCATCAAGGGCCACTGAAGTTGCCAAGCAAGTTCGGGACATACATAAATCAGCTGGTTTCGAATTGCGCAATTTTTCATCTAATTCTGTAGAAGTGGTCGAGGCTCTTAAGGGTATTGTGGATAAGCCAGTCAACTTTTCTAGTGATGTCATGGAGCTACAATCAGAAAAGGTTCTTGGAATGTATTGGCAGCCAAAAGATGATACTTTCAGGTATAAATTAAAATTCCATAAAGTGAAGGCTGCTGTTTTAGAAGGTACACGGTTTCCAACAAAACGTGAGTTATTAAGTGTGGTAATGTCCATCTTTGATCCCATTGGTTTTCTGAGCAATTTCATGGTAACGGCCAAGCTATTGATGCGTGAAGTATGGCGACACGATATACGTTGGGATGAATTGTTACCTAGTAACTTAAGCGACATATGGAATAGTTGGCGCCAAGAACTTAAAAATGTTGTTGATGTAAACGTACCACGGTATTACTTTGGAAATGGAGTTCCTCATTGCCTGGAACTACATATTTTTGTCGACGCCAGCGAAGACGCCTTTGGTGCCGTGTCATACTGGAGGTCAACAAGCGCTGATGGTAAAATAAACGTGTCCTTTGTTTCTGCCAAGACAAAATGTGCTCCATTGAAATCCATGACTATACCACGTCTTGAATTGCAAGCTGCTGTTTTGGGAACTCGTTTGATGTCTATTATTTTGAAAGAACATTGCCTTAAGGTATCTCGTACTATTTGCTGGAGTGATTCTACAACAGTCATTAGTTGGATTGGTTCTGAAAGTCGAAGATATAAACCCTTTGTTGCCCATAGAATTACTGAGATTCTAGATTCCACCAGCCCAGCAGATTGGAGATGGCTGCCAACGAAACTTAATGTTGCCGATGAAACTACAAGAATGAAAAGCCAGGTTGATTTTTCTAATGATTCTCGGTGGTTTAGTGGACCCAGTTTTTTATACGATGGTGAAGATGAATGGCCAGAATCTAATTCCGTAACTACAAATGGCTCTAATGAAGAAGAACTTCGTCCAAAATTTGCCTTATTGGCCAGTACGCCTGCTATTTTTGAATTTGGAAGATTTTCATCATTTCTGAAGCTAAAACGTTCGATGGCATGGGTGTTACGTTTCGTTAATCGTTGCCTAAATAGATCCAGTCCTGATGAAATGTATGGTTTAACCGCTGCCGAATTGAAAGCTGCTGAAATATTCCTCTGCCGCCAGGCTCAAGATGATAGTTTTGGATCCGAACTACAAATTATTAAAAATGGAGGTAATTTAGAAAAAGGTAGTGAATTGTATAACTTGTTACCCTATATAGATGAAAATTCATTACTGCGAGTCTATGGTCGTGTCGACGCAGCGGGTTGGTTACCACTGGATACAAAGCGTCCAATAATATTGCCACCATTTCATCCAGTCACCGAATTGTTTGTAGCCCACGTACACAAAAAGATGAAACATCAAAATTTTGAGGCAACTATATGTGAAATTAGAAGAACGTTTTGGATTCCACGCCTTCGAAGAGTTTTACGTAAGTGTATTTCAAATTGCTTAATTTGTAAATTTTGCCGTACATTGCCAGTGCCACCACTTATGGGTTCCTTGCCAAAAGACCGATTGACGCCCTTTGTTCGGCCTTTTTCATATACGGGCTTGGATTACTTTGGCCCCGTTACAGTAACTATTGGACGCCGCCACGAAAAACGCTGGATTGCTTTATTCACATGCCTTGCCATTAGGGCTATTCATTTGGAGGTGGTTTTTGATCTTTCCACTGATGCATGCATTCTTGCTATACGAAATTTTATAAATCGACGCGGTACACCTACAAAGTTGAGGAGCGACAATGGTAAAAATTTTATTGGTGCTGACCAGGTATCGAAGCAGTTCAATGAAGTATTTGATGTGGCCCGAATCCAAAATGAGTTGTCCGCTAGAAATATCAATTGGGAATTAAATTGTCCACATAACCCAGCTGAAGGTGGTGCATGGGAGCGTATGGTCCAATGCGTGAAGCGAGTTTTACGTGTGACCCTGAAAGAAACCTGTCCACGAGAGCACACCCTGCAAAGTTTCTTGATTGAAGCAGAAAATATTGTAAATTCACGCCCGTTAACACATTTGCCTTTAAGCCACGAAGGCGAGGAGCCACTAACTCCTAACCATTTTTTGCTGGGAGCGGCTAACACTGCTCAAACTCCTGCCGGAGCCATATCAGATAAACCAGCTATTTTGAGGAAACAGTGGCGTATATCCCGTCAATTGCGTGACCACTTTTGGAATCGATGGATAAACGAATATTTACCTACTTTGACCAGGCGTTCTAAATGGTGTAAATTTACAAAGCCAATTGCAATTGGTGATTTGGTTCTCATCTGTGATCCTGCTGTTTCCCGCAGAGATTGGAGGAGAGGTCGTGTTGAGCAGGTGTTTAAAGGCAGTGATGGTGTCATTCGTCGTGCTGATATTAGAACGAGTACAGGTGTTCTTAAGCGTCCTGTTTCCAAGCTTGCAGTCCTTGATTTGATGTAGTGAATCGTGGTCGATCCACGGGGGTGGGAATGTCGCTCAATGGCTTATAACAAATTGATTAATTGTACATTAGGAATGTTTGTCAATTAATATTAAATTTTTGTATTTGTAAATATGATGATTTGCGATCATCCCTAATTACAATTTAAAGTAACGTTTTGCCTTATGTTTTGTTATTGTCATATTTTGTATATTTGTTTGTATATTCTTCTTTAATGTTAATCTTACTGCAGTGGTTTTTATATTCGTCAAGTTTTTTTTATTAAATGGTCCGTTAGTTCTTATTTGTTATACAAGTAAGAATGTTTGGTTCTTTTTCTTTTGGTATTGTTTTTAAAGTTAGTTTGTGAGGGAAAAACACTGCGGTAAGTAGGTGAAATATATATGTTAGATATTTTTATAATTGTTAATTTTAAATTTTTAGAAATAAACGCACGCACCGACCCGTGCCTTAAATTAACACAAATCAACATTGTTATTATTGGAACGTCTAGGTGCAGTTAAATTCGCTTCTCACAAACGACCGTCGCAGTCAGTGACAGGGCATTTTTGACCAATTTTTCACCATGAGTTAATATTAAAAATTATTTTTTTGTTTGCTTCCATTGCTTCCAAATATATTTTGAATTTTTTTTACAAAATAACACAATTAAAACTTTTTTTTTATTATACACTGAAAAAAAATTTTAGTAAAAAAATTAAATTTTTTATTATTTTCGTTGTTATACAAAAACACGTTTTTCGATGAAAAACAAGAAATCTTATGAAAAAAAAGTTTGAAGTTTAGAGTTAAATTAAAATAAATACTTAAAGTCTTAGAGACGATTTTAAATTAGATTGATTTTGTAATAATATTAAAGTTTAAGCACTTCTTAAGTTTTTAAGATTTGGATTCAATTGAGCTGAACTTTTGTTGTTGACATATTGTTAAAAAAAACTAAAATAAAAAAAAATTAAAATTGAAATACATATTTGTTTTAGACTTTTTTAAAAGTCGAAGAGACAAATAAAATAGCACTCTATTACTTAGATACAATAACAAATTTGTCTAAAATTCAAAAATATATAGATTTTTCCACCGAATTTAAGAAAAATACATATAAAGTATACTTAACTTAGTTAACTAAAACCGAAACAAGGAAACACATTAAAAGAATATTGTAACTTAAAGGCAGTCAATTCAGTCTCCCCCTTAAAAGGCAAGAAAAAACAAAAGTTAAGCTTTAACATTGCCTAATTGAAAGACTATGGAATTTATTTATTGGTTTGTTTTATACAAACATTTTAGTGTTTTAACTAACAATGCTTTCACAATTGCAGGTAGTGAATTTCATAAATAATGTTATTGCTTTTTTATAATAAAACCAAAGAGTATTTGTGACAAAATAATGATAATAAATTTTATTTAAAAAACCAGCAACGGTACTCTGGATTAAGTAAAAAAATATGCCTAACATGCATTAATTTTTTAAAAGAAACAAAAGGTTGGCATTAATTTTATAAACAATAAAATATTCAGATGGTCTATGAATGATTCCTTTATAATAATTTGCTAAAGAACTTTAAAAATTTCTCTAAAATGTACCTACATACAAATAATCACTTAAGTAAAAACAAATTTACACTCAAAATAAATTTTTGGTAAAAATTACATAAAAACAAAGAAAGTAAAATTTTATTTTTTTACTAAATTTTTTCTCTTTTTTAAAAGAAAACACAAAAAACAAATTAAAAAAGAGATCAATAAAGAAAAAATCAAATTTTTAATATACTCATTTTAAATAACTCATAGAAAAATGGTAAAAAATAACAACTTCAACTAGCCATAACTTTGTTTTTCGAACCAACTTTAACAAACCCCTTGGGGATTTTGTTCTTCTAATGGTATACTTTCATACTGCGTTCAAACCATTAAGGCAATTTTTTCTTGTTGCACTGTGTAATAAGCTGACGATATTTCTTGTTATTTACATTTTGCTATTTTCCGTTATTTTTTATTTTTGAATAAGAGATGAGAGCTTGTTTATTTCATTATAATGTCTTAATTTTTAATATTTTATGATAGTTTTAGATTTTCACCATTTTTTATCAATAATATTTCAATTAATTATGGAATTATCACTAAAAAATTAATACTTAGTCAATATTGAAATAACCTTTTGCTGCAGTAGTCATTATAATCAAACAGTGAGCCCTCGTGACGTAAATAGTCTCACTGGTTCATCTCTATATAAATATGCATAATAATACTATTTTGTAAAATTTATTTAATAATTGTTAATTATTAGTTTTCGATAATGACAAGTTTTATTATAAATTCTGATATAGTTGATTTTTGGTTATCTGTGTCTTCAAAAAATAACATCCCAGAAGTATAAAAATTTATAAAAGGTAAAATTGGGGATTTAAAACTTGAATTTGAAGTATTATTAAGAAAAATTATATTGTTTGATTGTTTTCAAAAATTTTGGATCGAGAGTAAATCCAACAGACAATTCTTCGATAAAAAAAGTATTCTAAGTGGTTGAATTGGAAATTTTTCCGATCCAGGCAATGTAAGTTGTATGTTGAAATTCTTTTTAATCTAAAAAAGTTAAACTTTAATATATAGGAACGAGAGAAAATACATATAGAGATGTAATGGCTCATTTGTTATTAATGTTGGATCCGGAACAATCGTCACTTATATCTAAAAAACACATAAAAAGAATATTGAATTCAAAGAAATTGAGAAATACATTTTGAAAGACAATATTATAAATTACATTTAAAATAAATTATCTTATTTGTGGAGCAAATTTAGAAATAAATTTCTTTATTTATGGCCCATTTTAAATTGAATGTTAAGTTATTTGCATTTTGATCATAAATGTAGCCTTGTATCGAATAAAGCGACATTTTCCTGAGAGCTGAAAAATATAATTTTATAAGTTGTTATTAGTTTTTAGTGCATTCTTATCCCTAATGTGGTTACAATTTAGTTTTTGAGAAAAATTATGTGTGGGAGGTAGTCATGTCCTTACACCGAATGAAACGAAATTAATCATTTAGCTAAAAGACATATTTTAACAGACAGTTACCAAGTTTTGCTTTACTCTGTTTAAAATTATATGTAAAATTAAACTTTTAAATTTAAGGATATATGGGAGGTAGCCATGTCCGGTGCAAGGAAACTTCGATTTTTTCTTAATTTACATATATTGAACAAGCACACCAAATTTTATTTTTCTGCGATAGCTCCTCTAATTTTGCCGGTTCACTATATGGGAACAAAGCACTGTGCGACGTGCCCGCGGTGGCCATATGAACGAAGTCGAGTTCCATTCATAAATGTTTTGATTGTATTTTAAGACGATCATGAAGTTTTGGAAATATCTCAAATGGTTTGAGTTTTATTTAAAAAAAAGTTGTCAAGTCCTTGTTGGAAAACCCGATATTTCATTATTAGAAGCTGCTAAAGAAACAAAACGGTTTAGGCAACTATTAGAAGATTTTCATCAACCAGTCAATGAACCAACACTCATCTTTAATGATAATCAAAGCTGCCTAAAGAGACTTTCAAACAAATGCATGTTTGTAGTCAGTGGCCCAAAAACTATTTTGACCAAATACTTTTCCGAATCATGGAATTTATAACAAAATGGCAGCGATTTGTTGTTGATTTTTTTGCATATTTTGTTACTAATGCATATTTTTGCATATTTTATGATTTTTAGTGTATATTTTTGCGTATTTTAATATACAAAATGATTTAAGAATTCATTCTTTGAGCCATATGCATACAGAATTTGTTGATTTTTATAAAATAAGTGTGTTATAAAAATTAACAAAATATTCATGCATATGGCTGTTAGAATCTTAAAATTTCTTCTCGTAAAAAGATCTTTAAAAAAAACATATTCATAAGTCATAGAAGTCTTTTTAGGAACATGAAGCTTTTGTAATAGCAAATCATAAGATTGAAGCTGGTGGACTTAATCCGATTCCGAATCAGAGGACAATAGTAAGGCGGATGTGCCAATATGTGGGAAATCCATCTGCATCATCTTACCAAAGACAGCAATAAGCGACGATATTTTCTTGTCACGTTTACAAATATGGTGTTCTAAGCGCCCACTTGTTCTAAGGCCCACTTGTTTTGGAATGTTTGACTTCAAAGACGTGTTTCAATACGATTTCCAACACGTGATGGCGACATGCGAACTTGGTTAATTTCCGATCGAGTTTATGCTGCAACAAAATACATGCGCCAGTGTTTTGGCCTGTATTTGATGAAGTGGTATCGAAACCCATGGCGGAAACCTTATTAAAAATGTACCATTTGATGAGTGCATCATGAACGACCTTGGCCATATTGTAATGTTGTGCGTTTGGGTTATTATCTAAGATCAGCAACCAGGTGCTAATGATCTTTCAATACGGTGATTTTCTTTAAAAGAAAAGCGTAAAGTCACTAAATGTTCAAATGAAACGCTGAGATGTACGAGTTAGTTGTAATCTAATTTATTTTTGAAAAATGTGTGGGTTCATATACCCTTTCCTATTCCGTTTCTTAACTATTCTAATTCTTAGCCAATCCTACTTTTACTTAGTTTTACAGTTATGCTACAATCCTATTGGTTGTAGCATATTAAATTTTAATTTCATCATATTCTTGACATCATTTATGGATATGCATTCCCATATTCTTAATTTTTCGGTTGTTTCTTCTTGGTTTATGTTTTCAATTTCATCTTCTTGTGTTATTTTATTTGATTTGCTCCTTGTTATAACTAGTGCTCGTTCTGCCTTTTCATCTTCCTCTGATGGCAACATTTGTTTCAAAATATCTGAATCTATTTGAATTCTTGATAGTGCGTCTGCATTTGTGTTCATTTTTCCTTTTTTGTATATTATTTCAAAATCGTAATCACATAAATCTAATCTTATTCTTGTCATTTTTGATGATGGGTTCTTATGTGAGAATAAAGATACTAGTGGTCTATGATCTGTAACGACTAAAAATTTTCTGCCATATAGATACGGTCTGAAAAAATTTATTGCCCAGTGTATTGCTAGGAGTTCTTTTTCTATTACGGGTTTGTTAAGATCATGCTTCTGCAGGGATTTGCTTGCGTATGATATGGGCAAATCTTGACCAATCTCACCTTGTGACAAGATAGCTCCTAAAGCAAAATTTGATGCGTCTGTTGTCAAAACGAATGGTTTTTCAAAATTTGATATTGAAGTATAGAAGGTTGAATAAGTTTCTCTTTCAATGTTTCAAATGCTTCTTGACAATTTGTATCCCATTTAAACTTAGCATTCTTTTTTAATAGAGCGTTTAGGCTATGCGCAATATCAGCAAAATTTTGTATGAATCTCCTGTAGTAGTTACAAAATGCTACGAAACGTCTTACATCGTCTACGTTTTTTGGTACCGGATATTCTTTAATAGATTTATGCTTTGCGGGGTCGGTTTTAACACCATCACGTGTAATTAAATGACCTAGATACACTACTTCTGGGCATAGAAAGTTACAATTTTCTGCATTCAACTTTAAATTATACTTTTTCAATCTTTCAAAACGCGAACTAAATTCTCATTATGATGTTCTAAGCTGCAACCGTAAATAATTATGTCGTCTACATACTAAAATGCATCAGATTCCAAACCTGCTAATGCTATTGTTAACATCCTCTGGAAACTGTTGGAGGAAATTTTTAATCCAAATGGTAGCCTCTTAAACTGATAATGTCCATTTGATGTGGAAAATGCTGTAAGTGGTCGGGAGTCTTCATGGAGTTCTATCTGATGAAATGAACTAGTCATGTCTAACGTAGAAAACCATTTTTCACGTCCAAGTTTGTCAAGTATGTCCTCTAGCCGTGTTAGTGGAAACTTGTCATTTACAATTTTATCGTTCAGCTTTCTAAAATCTACTACTAGCCTCCATTTCTTTTTGTCTGCAACGTTTTTCTTTGGAACTAGTAATAAAGGTGCATTATATGGGCTTTTCGAATTTTCTATGATGTCATCTTTTAGCATTTGTTCTACTTGATCTGTTACAATATTCGCATGAGCATGAGATAGTCTATAGTTTCTTATGAAGACTGGTGTGTTGTCGGATGTTTCTATTCGTTGAGTATAAAAATTATTTGTCGATAGAGGTTCATCTTCCAAATGAAAAATTTCTTGATATTCTTTAAAAATGTCATTTAGAGCTGCTTTTGCTTGATGATCGTTTCAAGTTATTTTTATTTTTCCTTTGAGAGTTCTAAAACGTACGTCATTATATCGTGTTGTTTGTTTATGTTGGTATTTTAATAAAGGGTGTCCCAAGAAGAACGCAATTTTAAAATTTTAAATAAAACACAGATATTTAAAAAAAAATGGTGAAACTTTATTATATCGTAAAGTAGACAGAATGAGGTTATGTATGGAACAATATATCGTGCAGATGGCCGCCGCGGCTTTGCTGGCAGGCACGCGATCTTTTAATGAAATTTTCAATGACCGTTTTGCAGGAATGCTGCGGTATTTCATTAATGCAGCGTCCAATTTCCTCTTTTAAGGCTTGAGTCGTCGTCGGCTTATTCGCGTAATTTTTTCTCTGGCTGTATGACATGTGGCGCCGTCTTGTTGGAACCACATGCCCTCCACATTCATTTCTTCAATTCTAGGCAAGAAAAAACTGGTTATCATTTCACGATACCGAACACCATTGACTGTTTGCGCTTGACCTGCCTCATTTTCATAACAAAAAGGTCCAATGATTCCTCCAGCCCAAAAACCACACCACACAGTGACACGTTGAGGATGCATTTGCTTCTCGTGAATCACTCGAGGATTTTCCTCACCCCAAATGCGACAATTCTGCCTATTGACGAAGCCATCAAGATGAAAATGGGCCTCGTCACTGAAGATGATTTTATCGGCAAAATCAGCATTTTCATGTTGTCTCTCCAATACCCAATTAACGAACTCCCTTCGCTGTCCATGGTCAGCTGGCTTCAGTTCCTGAGTCAATTGAACTATGTATGCATGAAGATGCAAATCTTTCGTCAAAATTCGCTGCAAAGTGGATTTGGAGACACCAATTTGCTGAGCTCGGTGTTGAATTGAGGTGGATGGAGTTTGAGCGACATCATCACGTACAGCTGCGACATTTTCGGTCGATCGACCTGGTCGATGGCGCGTTGTTGTCTTTACATCACTAACAGACCCAGTTTCGGCAAATTTATCCATTAATCTCTTTACAGTTGACTCTTTTGGAGCATTATTGTGACCCCAAATTGATCGCAATTTGCGAATTGTAGCCGCAAAACTTTAACCATTTTGGTAAAACAATTTCACAATGAGAATGCGTTGTTCATTCGTGTAGCGCTCCATTTTTACTAACCTCGTACCTTCTACTAGCAAACAATAACAATTGTTCAAATGTCAAACAATGACACTTCGAATGTTGCCAGATTTAAAAATTGCGTTCTTCTTGGGACACCCTTTATATCATAGTTCTCAAGTGGCTCTGTGTCCAAATTTATATTATTTAAAATTACTTCGTTGTTGTTTGTGTTTAGAATTTTTATATGTGACATTCCGTTTTTAGGTACTATTGCATTACTTATAAAAACGCCTTGTGATATTTCTTTGTTTATAATTAATGTGTCGGCGTCAAGTTCCAATTTCACAGGGTGTATTATTTCAGTTCTTGCTGGTACTCTTACCGTAAGCGTGTGGAGTGGTTTAGAATGCATTGGCAATGCTATTGTGTTTTCTTCATCATTCAGTGTTAATGTGAATGTTTCGTTGTCTATTTTACATAGGAATCTTTTCAAAAAATCTCTACCGATTATTCCATCTGTTTCAATCGGAAATTTTTCGTTGACCAATTGAAGTTTATTTATGTACGTATTGTTTCCTATTAGTAGTTTTAAATTTATGGTTCCCATAGGGTAAATTTCTTCTTCTGAAATATCCGTTAGCTTGCATCTTTCTCCTGGATAATATTCTTCATTTACTAATTGTTTTGTTACTTTGCATAGTGAAATGTCTGCGCCTGTATCTACTAAAAATGTCATATTTTGGCCGTTGTGTTTGAGTACTATATAATTTGTATTGTAGCTTGATATTTTATATACTTTTATTTTTGGCTGTCTGGAATATGGGTTTATTCCGAGCCTTGGTAGTTTCTCTGGTCTTGTATCATGCGGACATGTTGCGAAGAGTTTCTGTAGTTGCCTCTGTAGTTATTGTTATTTCTATTGTTAAAATTATTGTTTCTGGAATTATGGTTGTAATCGTTGTTGTTATTATTGTTTCGGTTAAAGTTGTTATTATTTCTGTTAAAGTTGTTGTTATTTCTATTAAAGTTGTTACTATTTCTGTTGAAATTTCTGTTATTCTGTGTGTTAAAATTTCTATTGTTATAGAAATTCGGGTTCCGATGTTGCTGTGCTCCATAGTGCATTACTTGAAATCTATTCATTTGTTCCAATTCACATCCCAAATTGATTGCTTCAATCAGTGTTTTAGGTTGGGAAGCGAATACTGTTTGTTTCAACTGGTCATTCAATCCATTTTTGAAAATGTTTAAGGCATAGGATTCATTAATTTTTTCTATTACCTTCTTTTCCTCTTTGCTAGCACTTGTACCTAATTCTTGTATTTGTAATTTATTGAGTTCAGCAATTTCGTCTAATAGTCTGTCTTTAAAAGTTCCTACCGCAAGATTGCCTTGGTTAAAATTCGCTAGGTTCGAATGTATTTGAGATATCGTTTTATTTGATTTGAATTTTTCTTTTAGCAGTGTTGATAAGTTTGCAAAGTCTGTTGGTTCTGAACAACTTCCTATTATTGTCTTAACCTTTGGGGAAAATTTTATGTAGAAAACTACTTCTATTAATTGTCGTTTACCATCTGCAGATAAAGAATTATAAAGTAACTCTACTATTTTTAAAAAACTATCAATTTCCTTGTGACTTCCTTTAAAGTTAGAAATTATCTTCATAGCTGTTTCCATGTTAAAATCTGCCATTTTCTTGCTATTATCTATTTCTATCAATTGTGTCACTAATAAATCTTTGGCTTTTCCGTATAATTATATTGTCTCTGCTCTTAATTTTGTATCTATACTATTGTCATATAAACTAATATTGTCAATATTTTCTTTTTCCAAATCTTTAAGTTTTGCTATAATTGTGTCCCTTGTATATTTTCTATTAGAAGATTTTCTTATATTTTTTATAGTTTTATTAAATAGTTCCTTTACCTGTTCCATTAATAAATATATTCTATGTATATTTGGCTATATGTTTTTATACTATATTATTTGCATTTATTTCTTTTCTTATATAATTTTTTAAATATTTCTTTACTTTATATACTGCATATCCAAGAATAACAAAAATGACTATTACAAGCATTAAAGTTCCTTTATCTGAATCAAATATATTATTGTTTATGTTGACTTGGTCCTTTGAATCTGTGAACCACATTCTTTTTTCTTCTGTCCTTTAGCGAAGCTTTTAGGTTGTTTATTTCCTCATATAGCTTGTTAGCTATATCCCATTGAGGTGGATTTTGCTCGTCTCTGGTGATGTTTAATAGGTAGGCCAACCTTTTCTTTAGTTTGGTTAATTTGCCTCCTCTTTTGTTCTTCGTCACTTATATCGTCACTTATATCTAAAAAACACATAAAAAGAATATTGAATTCAAAGAAATTGAGAAATACATTTTGAAAGACAATATTATAAATTACATTTAAAATAAATTATCTTATTTGTGGAGTAAATTTAGAAATAAATTTATTTATTTATGGCCCATTTTAAATTGAATATTAAGTTATTTGCATTTTGATCATAAATGTAGCCTTGTATCGAATAAAGCGAAATTTTCCTGAGAGCTGAAAAATATAATTTTATAAGATGTTATTAGTTTTTAGTGCATTCTGATCACTAATGTGGTTACAATTTAGTTTTTGATACATATTATGTATGGGAGGTAGTCATGTCCTTACACCGAATGAAACGAAAGTAATCATTTAGCTAAAAGACATATTTTAACAGACAGTTACCAAGTTTTGCTTTACTATGTTTAAAATTATAAGTAAAATTAAACTTTTAAATTTAAGGATGTATGGGAGGTAGTCATGTCCTTGCCGGTGGAAGGAAACTTCGAAAATTCGAATTTTCTTAATTTACATATATTGAACAAGTACACCAAATTTTATTTTTCTGCGATAGCTCCTCTAATTTTGCCGATTCACTATATGGGAACAAAGCACTGTGCGACGTGCTGCGGTGGCCATATGAACGAAGTCGAGTTCCATTCATAAATGTTTTGATTGTATTTCAAGTCGATCATAAAGTTTTGGAAATATCTCAAATGGTTTGAGTTTTATTTAAAAAAAAGTTGTCAAGTCCTTGTTGGAAAACCCAATATTTCTTTATCAGAGGCTGCTAAAGAAACAAAATGGTTAAGGCAACTATTAGAAGATTTTCATCAACCAGTCAATGAACCAACACTCATCTTTAATGATAATCAGTTGCCCAAAAACAATTTTTACCAAATACTTTTCCGAATCTTGGAATTTAGAACAAAAGGCAGCGATTTGTTGTTGATTTTTTTTAGCATATTTTGTTATTAATGCATATTTTTGCATATTTTATTATTTTTAGTGTATATTTTTGCGTATTTTTATATACAAATAGATTTAAGAATTCATTCTTTGAGACATATGCATACAGATTTCGTTGATGGCATGAATATTTTAAATTTCTTCTCGTCTTTTTAGGAACGTGAAGCTTTTGTAATAGCAAATAATAAGATTGAAGTTGGTGGACTTAATCTGATTCAGAATCAGAGGACAATAGTAAGGCGGATGTGTCAATATGTGGGAAATCCATCTCCACCATCTGACCAAAGACAGCAATAAGCGAGGATATTTTGTTTTCAATTTTCTTGTTACGTTTACAAATATGGAGTTCTAAGGCCCACTTGTTTTGGAATGTTTGACTTCAAAGACGTGTTTCAATACGATTTCCAACATGTGATGGCGACATGCGAACTTGGTTAATTTCCGATCGAGTTTGTGCTGCAACAAAATGCATGAGCCAGTGTTTTGGCCTGTATTTGATGAAGTGGTATCGAAACCCATGGCGGAAACTTTATTAAAAATGTACCATTTGATGAGTGCATCATGAACGACCTTGGTCATATTTTCTAATGTGCCAGCAGGGACTTTGAGAGCGCCCAAAAATTTAGATGTCCCTTCATAACGCATCTCATCCAGGGAGTTTTAACTAGCAATATCGAACAGATCAATGTGTGTTGTTTTTGTACTAACGGGACACAGTTACAACAAAAAACAAAGAAGGAAAGAGAATGTGCAAAAGTTGATAAGTTACTCAGCACGGATGTGCACATTGTGCATGCCATGTCAGCTACAACATTCAATTAACGTAAAACTCAAATGAAAACCGTTGTAACTTTATTGTTTCTCTAACGATTTTGATCATTTATAAATAAAACAGAAACAGTAAAATCTATACCAAGCCTAGTTATTAAAAACCCCATATTTCACCATAAAAACTTTGGGCAGACCTTAGCGTTATCCGATGGGCCCCAAATTTTTTGTTGGAGGCTTGTAGGTCAAATGAAAACTTTTTCGGCCCGGCAATCAATACAAAAAAAAATTATAAATGGTCTAATGTTATACAAGGTAAAATGAGAGTAAGTAAAAAATTTTCTCACAAACCATAAAAATGCCCAAAATACTGCGAACGCACAAAACCACATTTCATACCCAAAAACAAACATCAAATTTATTCAGATTAAAAAACAGTTTAATTAATAAATATATTTAAATGGCAAATAACTATTTTCATTTTCACATGTATATTTCATTATTAAGAACAAAAAGTTTTTTATAGTAAATTTTTTATTTAACTTTGTTTATTCACAAATGCAAAGCAGCTTATTTATTAGCAGCAGGTGATGCTTTGACAGTCTACCAAGTTCTGGTAAAAATTACTCTCTCATAAACGCTCTTATTTACCCAATTATTGTTCCCAGAAACGCCTTCTGGTAAAATTCGGTTCCCGCGGGCAACCGCGGTAACGTACGTCGAACACACCTATTATGGTAATATGGGAAAATTTGTTTATGTTGAAGTTTGTTCAGATGAAAACCAAATAAGGCATATTGAGAAAACATTATCTAGAAAATTTGATTTGCAAAATTTAGGCGAATTAAAACATCATTTGGGAATTGAAATATCGAAAGACAAAAATGGTAATTTTCAACTTTGTCAATCTAATTTTATAAATAAAATTGTTCCAGAATTTGGTTTTCAAGAAGCAAAATCAACTAAAACTCCAACGGAAACGGAGAAGAATCTACACTTCTGGAGAACAATACTAAATACCGTAAACTGATTCGACATCTTTTATATTTATCGGTTTATACCGAGCCTGATATTTAAGCGCCTGTGAGCATTACAGCACAAAAGGTTTCACAACCGACAAATGAATATTTTATCCAATGTAAACGTATTTTAAAATATTTGAAAACTACAGCAAATTTTAAATTGAAATTAAGTGGCCAAAATAAAGTACAACAATTATTTGTTTATGTCGATGAAAATTGGGCCGAGGAAAAAATGGAAAGAAAATGAAACAGCGGACGAACATGTTAGGCTGAATAAAAAGGGTTTTCCAATAGGTACTTGACAACTTTGAATGTAATTTGTGAACGCACTATTTTACTGATCATCTAACTGTTAATATCCTTTTTTTCAGTAAACTCAACATTTTCATCATGGTAAAGTACACGAACGAACAACGTATGCAAATTATAAAAATGTACTACCGAAACTCGGAGTCGTTTTTCTCGCCCTAGTAGACATGCAATAACAAGTTTTGTGCAAAAATTTGAGTCTACATATTCATTGTGTAATGCTGTCGTGCTTGTAAGACAACCGGTTGGTCGAAGTGACGAAAATATCGCTGCCGCTCAGGCGTCCGTAGCAAACGATCCAAATCAATCGAACCGCGGCGTTCTCAAGAACAGGGCGTCGCCAAGACCACTTTATGGCAAATTTTGCGTAAAGATCATGGTTTACGCCCATAAAAGATCAAGCTGACTTAAGAATTGAAGCCGATGGGCCATACATGGACCAAATCTCTTGCAATACACATTGTTAGACTTTGGAATAACAATGTCTGTTGCAAGAGATTTTGTCCATGTAGAACCATTATTGGATCTCTCATCTGATCACACACCTACAGTTGTTACTATTTTAAACCCCCTCTGGGGACTTAGCACTGACAGGCAAGACAACAGATTGGTTGAAATATAAAAAATTTATCAGTATACATTGCTCGGAAAACATACCGCTAAGAACACCGGAGAATATCGACCTCTCGATTCAAAATTTTGAACTAAATCTCAAACTTGCTGCTCAATTTGCTACCAAACCCCCCCGACACAACAGACAAAATATTATTTTGTCTGCCGATGTCAAACGACTCTCAAATGAAAAAAGAAGAGCTCGAAGAGAGTGGCAACAGCACAGATCTCCTTCACTTAAGGAACGGTTGAAAGAATGCACTAAAAATTAGGAAAGCTACTTAAACATAAGAGAACTGCTTCATTAAACAGATATGTTGAAAATTTAGATCCAACATGAAGAACTACTCATTATGGCGTGCAACGAAAAAATTAAAAAGGCCTGAGGTTGGGCTAGAAATGATACTGAAAAAGGAGATCTGTTTGTAGAACATTTAGGAAAAGTATTCACGCCAAATATAACAAGTTCTGTAACAGAGTTTCCACTGATTTTACCCCAGCACCGAGCAGCTACCCGATTGATGTTTGAGAGAGGTCGAAAAGGCTATTTTTGAACTAAACCCCAAAAAAGCTCCGTATAGCATTAAAGATATTTCTCTTTATTTTTAATGCTATTATACGCCTTGAATATTATCCCCCAGAATGAAAAGATCACACAAAAGTGGAATCGTTTAGGCCTATTAGCCTTTTATCCATTTGTCAAAGCTGTTCGAGAAAATCTTAATGGAAAAAATAACTGTTTATGAAGAACAAAACAACTGTATTCCAGCACACGAATTTGGTTCCTGAGCAAGCCCACAGGCTAGTTACTGTTGTCAGAAAAACGTTCGAGGAGAAAAAATACTGCTCTGCCCTTTTGATCGATGTTTCACAGGCTTTCAATAAGGTTTGGCATGAAGGTCTACTGTTTAAAATAAAACTTTTGTTACCAACAAATACTCACATGCTACTCGAAAGCTATATAACAAATCGGAAATTCACTCTTGCTGAAAAAAGTTTTGTCAGCTCTCCTCAAGATATACAAGCCGGAGTTCCACAAGGTAACATTATGGGTCCTCTGTTATATATCCTTTATACTTCAGACATGCCACTTTGTCTAGGACTCCGCTTAAAGAAAAAATTATGTCTGATTTTGATAAAGATATTCATTTACAGTGTAATTCATTAATCTACCAAGTAGCATTACCACGTGATGATATAGAAAATTTTAAAAAAGAAGTACAGAATGATAAAGTTTTTCTAAAACTTAAACATTTTATAAAGAGTGGATGGCCGGAGAATAAATCCATATACAGGTTGGTTGAAAAGTTCCTGCGCTCGAAATGAAAGAATACTGTTTTTGTTACGAAATATATGTTTTTATTCAATATAATCTCCAATGATCTTCCAATAATTTTATCCCATCCTTATAATGGTTTTCTGGAAGCTCTGCAAAATAACCGTCTACGGCTGCTATGGCCTCTTCATTCGACGAAAACTGCTTTCCACGAAGGAATTGTTTGAGATTTCTGAAGAGATAGTAGTTACTGGGAGCCAAATCTGGTGAATACGGCGGATGTTCAAGCAATTCGTACTTTAATTCTTAGAATTTAGCCATCGTCAAAACACTTTTGTTAGCAGGTGCATTGTCTTGATGAAAAATTATTTTTTTCTTCTTTAAACCAGGTCTTTTCTCACGATTTTTTTCATCCAGCTGATCCAAAAGGCTGCAATAATATTCGGAGTTGATTGTTTTACCTTTGTGAAGATAATCAATCAACAAAATTCCTTTTGCATCCCAAAAAACTGATGACATAACCTTCTTTGCTGATCGTTGTGACTTCACCTGCTTTGGAGCTGAACAACCAGCTTCAGTACACTGTAAGCGTTCTTGTTTCAATTTAGGATCATGGTGGTAGATCCAAGTCTCATCCATAGTTATAAAACGACGCAAGAAGTCGGTTTTATTCGGCTTAAAACGCGGCACTTACTTTCCAAACAGTTTTTCCATACGTAATTCTTCATGTAAAATATGGAGTACTCGTTCGTCTGAGATGCCTATGGCATTAGCAATTTTACGCTTAGTCAAACTTGGATCTTCACTAACCATATTATGTAGCTGCTCAATGATTTCTGCTGTGGTTGCAGTTTTTGGTCGTCCTTCGCATAGATCGTCTTTAAGGCTGGTACGACCGCGTTTAAATTCACCAGCCCAAAATTCATCGGTGCGTTTTGAAGGTAAGGACTCCTTATACACTTCTAACAATTGTTCATAAATTTCCTTTGGTTTTAAACCCTTCAAAACAAAGAATCTAATGACTGCACGATATTCAATTTTTTCCATATTAAAAAAAATCAATGACACGTCAACTTCAAATGGCTTGTAAACCAAGAAAGAATTGACAGAATGACTTGCAACTTAGCATGTGTTCTTAGGACAGTTATACCAACTTAAGAAAAAAAAAGTTTGGAGCTAGCAGTGTTATCTCTTGGTGAGCGCAGGAACTTTTCAACCAACCTGTAGATGAGGAATTTAAATCTTTTTTCAAATTAAAGATGATTTATGCGAGATAGACGGTCTTTTATTTAAAAATAAGCGAATTTTAATACCGAAATCTTTAAGACATAAAATGCTACAAATTTTACATGAAGGTCACATGGGAATTAATGGTTGTCAAAATTTGGCGAGAAGTTCTGTTTACTGGCCTAATATTAACAACGATATCCAAATTATGATATCAGGTTGTAACATTTGTTTAAAGTATAGAAATGCAAATCCTAAAGAGGAGATGAAAGATCATGAATTTTTTAAAATACCGTGGTACAAAGTAGGATGCGATTTATTTCAATTTGAAAAGAAAATGTATTTGATCGTCATCGATTATTATTTAAAATATTTTGAAATAGAATTTTTAAGTTCGGGTTATTCGTCTTCACAAATAATAACAAAATTCAAATCAATTTTTTCTAGGCATGGTATGCCTACAGATATCCGATAACGGGCCGCCTCTCAATTCAAAAGATTTTCAAAAATTTTATAAAGATTGGGGTATTGAATTTGTTACGTCCAGTCCATATATAGCTCGTTCTAATGGTCTCGTGGAAAGATCGATACACACAATCAAAAATATTTTTTTTGCAAATGTAAGGAGACTGGCTCAGATCCATACATAGCCTTTTTACAATATCGTACAACGCCAAAAAATGATTTACCAAGTCCATCAGAACTTCTGATGAGTAGAAAATTAAGAACAAAAATTCCAACTATTTCAGATGTTTTAAAACCAAAAGTACCAAATTTCACAGGAGTAGAAAAAGTATTTAAAAGAAGACAGACAAACTCATCTAAGTATTACAATAAAAATTCAAAAGTTTTAAAACAGGTTGGTGAAAAAGTTTATTTTAAAAAGAATCCAACATCTGTATGGTATTCAGGAAAAATCATTAGGCAATGTAGGGAGCCAAGATCTTTTTTGATAAAGGATGAAGTTGGAGTTGTTTATCGTAGAAATAGACAACATATTTTGAAAATATCTGGTAAAGAATCAACAAATAATAAAAACTTCGAAAAAAGAAAACGTAATGTAGATGTCAATAATGATAATTATTATTTTTATGAAAATTCTCAGAATACTAATAGTAATAATCATCAACATACAAATGCTAATAGAAATGAGAATACAAATTATGAGAATGTAAATAATGAAAATATTAATAATGAAAATATTAATAATGAAAATGTAAAATATGAAAATATTGTTACGATTTTACCCTTTATAAAATCGTTGATTTATTTACCTTTTAAATAATTCGAGTTCTTTCTATATTGCAAATAATTAACACTGTTTGAAATTATTTAAAGCTCTATTTATTTATAACCGTCACTAAAAATTAGATAAATACACTTTAATAGCTCACTTTATTTACACGATTTAGATAAACTAAACGTTAGCCACACTTTAGTTCTTCACACTCTGTGTTTTACTTACAACTGAACCACCTTGCCACCTTGCTGGCGTTTTAATATATGCGGGTTAAAATAACTAGAATATGGCAGCATCATCTGGAAGCTGCATACTGGCAACTTTGAGAATGTTCTTTTACAGTTTGACATAAGAAACATTAGTTATGGTGAAGGGTTGCCATTTAATTGTTTTACATTTCAGGGCTAACATATGGGGATTTGCATTTCTACGAGTAAATAGAATTTCTGTAACACTGCCGCCCACTTAAGTCTGTTCGTCCCGAGCAGACATAGTTTTCCCCTTCCCATAATCAGCTAGTCGTTCCAGATGCACAACCTTCATCTTAGACTTTGGGCTCTGATATTTCTGTTTTCTATAGACCACCTCATTTAACATTTTAATCATCCTGTAGGGTCCTTCCCAATGCGTTTGTAGGTTGGGAGATAATCCTTTCTTTCGTTGCGGGTTAAACAGCAGAACCAACTCGCCCTTATCAAATCCTTCGGAATTCGCTGCTCGATCGTACTTCGCCTTCATCTTATCTTGTCCCTGGGAAGAGTTGTCATTTTCACTGTCTGTTGCGGCGGGCTTAACACCAAGTTCCAAATCGCCAGGCAATTTGAGTTCCGTTCCAAAGATTGTTCTTACTGGTCATTTGGATGCGATGCATTGCGCACAATTTGCTACCCAATCGCCTACAGCTTGTTGACAGCCCACCCAGTAAATCCGTTGTTTTAACTTCTCTATAGTTTTTGTGATACCACGATGACCACCACTGGGACCTTCATGAAACTCCCTCAATACCTCGTTTATTCTAGATGCCGGCACCACAATTAAATTGCCACATTCTTGCCGTCGGCACTCTCCCATGTACGGTATAAGCAACCATTTAACACTTGCAGGCTATTCCACTGGGCCCAATATGCCTTCATCAGCGGACTTTCAGCTGATATCTGCTCGCGGGTAGGCCTCCTGTTTTCTTCTTTGGCTGATATAATCTTCGCTAACATGGGGTCGCTCCGTTGCGCCACTGACCAGGCTTCACTCGACTCGATATGCGTTTGTCGGATGTCCACGATACGGTCTTTTCCTTTAGCCTTTGAACTGTGCTTGCCATGTTTCCTACCCTTGCTGTGCTCAATGGTAACCGGTTTTCTTACTTGAGCCTTGTGCTCATATCCAACATCAAGGGTTATTTCAACATTCCGCCAAATCATAACTTTTTGCCCCATATGCAGATTAATGCCGAAACTAATCATAAAATCTGCACCAATGATTATTTCGTCCACAATATCGGCAACAATAAGTACATGATTGACGCTTATGTTGGAAATCGTTAGTTTTACATGCACTTTGCCATAGACAGTACCAGTCTCCGCAGTAGCTGTGCGCAGTCTCACCCCATATAATGGTTCAATTGCCTCCTTAACTAAATCGGGTCTGATGACAGACTGTGATGCTCCTGTGTCTATAGTACAAATGTGCTTTCTGCCGTTGATATATCCACAAGCAGTAAGACTGCTTTTTCCCTACTGTATTCCAGATATGGAGATTGTAGGGCCCTCACTTGCATGAGCTGGATCGTGTCCCGCTATGCTAGCTCTTTTTGGTTTTAACGGTGACTCCTGTGCTAATTGGTGATCGGCCCGAAGGCTCTTCCTTTTTGCTTTGCAGTTTCGCTGAAAGTGTCCCACTTTACCACAGTTATAGCATTTGTCCTTCGGTTTGCCTCACTTTTCACCTAATGCCTTCAGAACTGCCTCTTTTAGCTTTCTTAACATGGTACTTATATCTTCTTCTTTTTCAGCAGTTACCTCGAGGTTTCGCACATTAAATATTTGCGGCTTAGCAATTATTTTCGCAGTTTCCTGTGACAAAAAGAAACAGTTTCCGCAAAAGATGATTTTTGTGTAGCACACACCGCGTACATTACATCAGGATCACAAATTCCCCTCACAAACGCTTCAATTTTGAATTCATCTAATAATGGATGATTTTCTCCCGGATACGACAGCTGCACCAACCGCTCAATTTCTGTTGCAAAATCCTGCAATGACTCATTTGCTTTGTGCAGTCTACCTCTTAGTTCCATTCGGTATATTTGTTTTTTGTGTTCGCTACCATACTTTCGCTGCAGTGCGACCATTATGTCGTCATAATTATTTCTGCAGGTGATTGGCACACTATCTAGAATTTCTGCAGCGTTACCTTTTAAGGCCAGAATGAACTCTATAGCTTTTTCTTCGATGTTCCACATATTTCTGGCAGCAACTGTCTCGAAGTGGAACTTAAAAACATGTAACAGTACGCTGCCGTTAAAAGTAGGGGAATTTGCTCTACCAGAACTTAACTGAATAATTCGTACTGGGCCCTCTTGACATTGCGAATTATTTATTTTACTTTCCAGATCTTGCAGTTTTCTCTCAAAATCTTTGACTTGTATTTCCACGCCAGTCTCTAAGTCGGGCTCTAGAAGATTCTTGAAGCTTATATTCCACCTTAGCTAATAATTTCTCGTTGTCTGCTCTCGATGTTTCTAGCAGTTTCGTTTCTATCTTAGCTAACAGTTTCTCGTTTTTTTCAAACTTTTCCATCATAGCAGCAAACATTGCGCTTAACTCCATATTACCTTCTGTTTTACGAGTACTAACCTCCATTGCTTCTTTTTCGTCAAATTCGTAAGTCGCAATGTCAATGTTACGCCGCTCAAATTCCTCTATCAGCCGCTTTTGCAATTCTGTCGTATTACCTGCTGTCGGTAGCTCCAACTTACTCAATTCCTTCTTGAGTGATTCCACCTTAAGCTCCTCCAATTTCATGACTGCTTATTATTTTGCAATCCCACTTCTGACACCAATTGTTACGAATTTACCCTTTATAAAATCGTTGATTTATTTACTTTTTAAATAAATCGAGTTCTTTCTATATTGCAAATAATTAACACTGTTTGAAATTATTTATAGCTCTATTTATTTATAACCGTCACTAAAAATTACAGAAATACACTTTCATAGCTCACTTTATTTACACGATTTAGATAAACTAAACGTTAGCCACACTTTAGTTCTTCACACTCTGCGTCTTACTTACAAACTGAACTACTTTGCCACCTTGCTGTCGTTTTTATATATGCGGGTTAAAATAACTAAAATATGGCAGCATCATCTGGAAGCTGCATACTGGCAACTTTGAGAATGTTCTTTTACAGTTTGACAAAAGAAACATTAGTTATGGTGAAGGGTTGGCATTTAATTGTTTTACATTTCAGGGCTAACATATGGGGATTTGCATTTCTACGAGTAAATGGAATTTCTGTAACAATATAAACAACGAAATTGTAAATACTGAGAATACAAATAGCGGAAATAGAATGTATACATCAAAGTATGGAAGAAAAATAGTTCCGACTCTAAGACTAAATTTATAAAAATTTCGTTATTTATATTTTTATACCTAGTATAAAATTTGTATGAATTAGGTATACATATATATAAAAATTGAATTTGGAAGTCTATTACAATTTATATATTTAACACAGAAATGTATTATTTGTTTTTGTAATAAGAAGAGGAGGATGTTATAGGATTAATTGTTAATCCTTATGGCAACTCTTATTAGTTATAAGTATTTGATTATAAATTACTCTTAAGTTACTTGCACTAAATAACCTATTGTAACGAACAACATGTAAATTTGATTTTATAATAAAAAGTAACACAGTACATACAACAATGTTTATATAAGGTCTGTACGACGTAATTTTCGGTAAAGTCTGGTAAAATGAGAGTAAGTAAAACATTCTCTCACAAACCATAAAAATACCCAAAATACTGCAAACGCATAAAACCACATTTCATACCCAAAACAAACATCAAATTTATTCATAATTAATAAATAAATAATTATGAATAATTAATAAATTATTAATAAATAAATTTGAATGGCAAATAACTATTTTCATTTTCAAATGTATTTTTCATTATTAAGAAGAAAAAGTTTTTTATAGTAAATTTTTTATTTAACTTTAGTTTTTTCACAAATGCAAAACAGCTGATTTATTAGCAGCAGGAGATGCTTTGACAGTTCTACCATTTTACCCAAACAAAAAGTCCGGGTATGTTCTGGTAAAAATTACTCTCTCATATTTATTACCAGAAACGCTTTCTCATTATTATTACCAGAGACGCTTTCTGGTAAAATTCCGTTCCCGCGGGCACCCGCGGTAACGTACGTCGAACACACCTATTATGGTAATATTTATGGGAAAATTTGTTTATGTTAAAGATCTTATATAAGTTTGTTCAGATGAAAACCAAATAAGGCATATTGAGAAAACATTATCTAATAAATTTGATTTGCAAAATTTAGGCGAATTAAAACATCATTTGGGAATTGAAATATCGAAAGACAAAAATGGTAATTTTCAACTTTGTGAATCTAATTTTATAAATAAAATTGTTCCAGAATTTGGTTTTCAAGAACCAAAATCAACTGAAATTCCAATGGAAAAGGAGAAGAATATAAACTTCTGGACAACAATACTAAATACCGTAAACTGATTCGGCATCTTTTATATTTATCGGTTAATACCAGGCCTGATATTTTAGCGCCTGTGAGCATTTTAGCAGAAAAGGTTTCACAATCGACAAATGAATATTGGAACCAATTTAAAAGTATTTTAAAATATTTGAAAACTACAGCAAATTTTAAATTGAAATTAAGTGGCCAAAATAAAGTACAACAATTATTTGTTTATGCCGATGAAAATTGGGCCGAGGATAAAATGGAAAGAAAATGAAACAGCGGACGAATATTTTTTACAATGCTGGTACAATTTATTGGTCCTGTCAAAAACAGACAATTGTGCCAACTTCGACATGTTAGGCATAATATAAAGGGTTTTCCAATAGGTACTTGACAACTTTGAATGTAATTTGCGAACGCACTATTTTACTGATCACCTGTTACTTTCCTTTTTTTTCAGTAAACTCAACAGTACACGAACGACGTATGCAAATTATAAAAATGTACTACCGAAACTTGGAGTCGTTTTTCTCGCCCTAGTAGACAAGCAATAACAAGTTTTGTGCAAAAATTTAAGTCTACATATTCATTGTGTGATGCTGTCGTGACAGTGAGACAACGGGTTAGTCGAAGTGACGAAAATATCGCTGCCGCTCAGGCGTCCCTAGCAAACGATCCAAATTAATCAATTCCGCGGCGTTCTCAAGAACTGGGCGTCGCCAAGACCACTTTATGGCGAATTTTGCGTAAAGATCTTGGTTTACACCCATAAAAGATCAAGCTGACTCAAGAATTGAAGCCGATGACGCGACGTACGTTCTCCGATCGGGCTTTGGAGAAGATGCGCCAAGATGATGAATTTCATCGCAAAATCATCTTCAGTGAAGAAGCTCATTTTTGGCTTAATGGGTTCGTCAATAAGCAAAATATGCGATATTGGTTTGGTGAAAATCCACATGTGCTTCATGAATCACTACTTCATTCACAAAAAATAACTGTTTGGTGCGGTTTGCATGCCGGCGGCGTCAATAACGATCGTCACGTTACTGTAAATAGCGATCGTTATCGCGCCATGATTACCGATTATTTTTGGCCCGAATTGGAGAACATGGGCATGTGGTTTCAACAGGACGGTGCCACAAGCCACACAGCATACGTTACAATCGATTTATTGAAGAGTAAGTTTGGTGAGCGTGTTATCTCAAGAAATAGACCAGTCAATTGGCCGCCTCGTTCGTGCGAATTAACGCCTCTAGCCTTTTTTCTTTGGGGCTACGTCCAACCATTCGTCTATGCTAACAAGCCGACGACGTTGGTAGAACTCTGAGCCAACTTTGAATGCGAAATAGCGGACGTAACGCCGAAATGTGCGACCGAGCCATCGAAAATTGGGTCCAACGAATCGACTTAGAATATTAAATTAATATACATTTTTTTAAAGCTAACAAAGTACCTTAAATAGATTTGCAAGTAGAATTTACCATCACGTCTTTTTGTTAGTAGATAGTAGAGGGCGCTAAAGAAAAATTAGTGATAGTAGAGGGCGCTAAAGAAAAATTTTGAGGTAAAACTCTTGATCGGAAAAACGACTTTTACTGTGTTACAAAAAAAATTGCCAAAAATTCACTTTTTAGTGTATTACTTTAAAACTTAACAATTGTGTTTAATACGATACGTGTAAAAATACAAATATAATATTTGGTAAATATTTTTAATGAAAATGTTGTTTGTGCCATCGAAAACTTTAGTTATTTTTTTTTTTTCGAATTCCCAAAATACTAAAGTTTGACGAGTGAAATATTTTATTTTTTAAAAATTAGTAATTTTTTATTTGTGATTTTAGTACATTTTGAAGTAATTTAATAAAATCTGTAAAGAAGTTCTAGTTTTCGGCCGGAAATGCAAAAATTATATGTATCTTTTAAGACATATTTCCTATTTCGTGATACTTCCAAAATTGAAAAAAATTAAGTAATACAACCTTTTTTTTAATTACTTTTAAAAGTGAATCAAGTTTTGATGTAGTGTATAATTTTTATTAAATAGCGACAAAAACTTACCAAAAAATTTAAAGAATGCTTTTTTTCTGGCGAAAATCCTAAAATTTTAAAGTTTCACAAAATTTAAAAAATAAAATTTTTCAATTAGACACTTTGTTAACAAGTCAACCATTAGTAAAAAAAAAATTTAAGAATTTTTTTCTTACTAATTTTGTATTTTTTGAAAACATCTATATATTTTAGTTTTACAAAGACAAAAAATATGGTTATATAATTTTTTCCAAGTAAAGGGCTCCAAAAACTTATGTACAATGTTCAATTAAATTTTTGCAAGTTGTGCAACTTTATTGACTTTGTATGCGTCATATAGAAAATTTTTCTTGAATAAAATGATATTGCACCATAAAAAACTTGGAAAAATTTAGCAATAATATTGCGCATCTGTGGGGCCCTCAAAATTGATAATTTGGTTGATGTAAGAATGCAAAACCAAATTTATATCATCAGCTTATTATTGGTTTGGTGCATATACAAAGAATCTGGTACGACCAAACCATAGTGTTCAAACTAATAATAAGCTGACGATATTTCTTGTGATTTACATTTTGCTATTTTCCGTTATTTTTGAACAAGAGATGAGAGCTTGTTTATTTCAGTTTAATGTCATAATTTTTAATATTTTATGATTGTTTTAGATTTTTCACCATTTTTTTATCAATAATATTTCAATTAATTATGGAATTATTACTAAAAAATTAATACTTAGCCAATATTGAAATAACCTTTTGCTGCAGTAGTTATTAAATCATACAGTGAGCCCTCGTGACGTAAATAGTCTCACTGGTTCATCTCTATATAAATATGCATAATAAAACTAAATTTATTCTATAATGACAAGTTTTATTTTAAATTCCGATATAGTTGATTTTTGGTTATCTGTGTCTTCAAAAAATAAGATCCCAGAAGTATATAAATTTATAAAAGGTAAAATTGGGGATTCATGTCTTGAATTAGAAGTATTATTAACCCTCCGGCGGGTGAGAAGGTCCCTGGGTCCTTTTTGATTTTCAAACTGAAGTTACTACTTGATGGTCTATGGAAAGTATACCCGACCCCCACATGTATTCCAAGGAAATTTTATCTAGAATCGTTAAAAAAATTTCAAAGCGATCGGACCAATAGTTTAGTTTCTATTGAGATTTAAATGTGTT
Organism: Eustalomyia histrio; assembly: GCA_949748255.1. Lineage (NCBI taxonomy): Eukaryota > Metazoa > Arthropoda > Insecta > Diptera > Anthomyiidae > Eustalomyia > Eustalomyia histrio. The sequence goes on from OX456523.1 coordinate 151,934,499, forward strand.
TAGTACGGGAACGTGTGAAAAGGTCCGCTGGGACCTTGTACTGAAATTTCAAGAAATCGTTAATAAATGCACTGTCTTTTGGCTTGTTTTATTTTTTGAACACATCACAAACGTGTTCCTTGAACTTTAGTTACTTTTTGGCTTATTTTATTGCGCCTTTCCTTGAAGCATAATAAACTTTCCGTCGCTTTTTGAATTTTTATTACCGTCCCTTACTCTTACTCTCACATAGACGCAGATGTACAAGCTAGGAGCCATTAGACGTAGAAAAGGGTATAAAAGCAGCTCTAGTTTCGTAAACCAAATCAGTGAAAGTTGAGAGAGTGAACAGTGAACATCGAGTGCGAAATTTTATTTTGAATTTTATAAAGAGAAATAAAAGCACAATACATTGGCAGAGGAAAATTTGACATTGCTGAAATTGTGGTACGTCGTAGTACACGCTACCAGCAAATGAGTGACGATGAAAGACGTGCAGTGGATGATAAATTTGCAGACTTCATGAGTGCGGAGATGAGTGATGACGATGAAGGTGCTATTCCTGCATTTGGTCTTGAAGGTGCGGATGATGACGATTTCACATATCAAGCAAATTTTCATTTTGATTATTCGGATGCGGAAACTGCACCACATATAGACATCAATGAAGATATTAGTAATGAAGGCGATGATGAAGAGGAAGAAACTGATGCTCAGCAAACAAGTGACAATTACTTCATTTCCAAATATGGCACCAAATGGACTAAAAATGCACCACCGACTTCCCGTACTCGTGCTCATAACGTGGTCGACTACACATCACACAATCCGGGACCAGTAGGAACGCTGCATGGAATTTGGCAAATCCAACTAACACAAAGGAATGAAAACCAATCACTTTGAAAGAGTTCGATGCTTTTTGGCTATTATTTTGTATGCTGGACTCACTAAATCGAATAGTGAACCTCTTGAAGAGTTATGGGACGCTGCATTATCATTTGATCGTATGAAGTGCATAGAACAATGCCTAAAATTCGACAATGGAAATACGCGACAGCAGCGACTAATCAACAGCAAAACTGCGGCTATTGATGATATTTGGCAAATGTTGTAGTCTAACTTGGCAGCAGCTTACACTCCGCATGATGCAGTGACCGTTGATGAGCAGTTATTCCCATACAGAGGCTAGACCCGCTTCACACAATACATTCCATCGAAGCCTGCCAAGTACGGTATAAAGATATGGTGGTTGTGCGACTCAAAATCATTTTATCCTGTTGAAGGAATGATTTACTTTGGGAAATTGCCTGACCAGGCACGAGAGGTGAATCAAGGGCAGAATGTTGTACTTCAACTTTCGGAGAGATAAATGAATACAGGCCGCACAATTTATGCCGACAATTTTTTCACAACTTTGGATTTGGCGCGTACTTTGATCAGGAAGAAAACCGCATATCTTGGAGCAGGGCGCTCGAATAAGACATGTGTGCCTCGGGAATTCCGAAAAAATCATACGCGTCCTGTCAACAGCACATTGTTCGGCTTCAACGAAGGCGATATAGCACTATGTTCATATGTGCCCAACATTACACAACACAACATTATACTTGCGGTGTGGACATGCAAACTGAAAAGAAGAAGCCGTTAGCTATTTTGGATTACAACGCCAACAAATCGGGCGTTGATACAATGGACCAGATGCTTGGCACATATACATGCAAGCGCTCAACAAACCGCTGGCCATTGGCCATATTTTTTAAAATGGTGGACATTGCTGCATTAGCTGCATTTATTTCATACAACGAGATGAAGCCAATAAAAAGAAGTGACAGACGACGGTCATTCCTACTGATGCTGACAAAACAATCGGCACTACCAAACATAGAGGAACTAGCGCTGAACAACATATCCATAACCGCATATCCAAGGATACGGAACGCAATGGAAGCATTTGATGTAAAGGTAAGAATAAACAATTCTAATGTTGAAAAGCAGAATAACTACATAATTTTATTCTTTTTGGATATTATCAAGACCGGCAGAAGGAGCTGCACCGTCGTTTGCGTCTAGAACGAACAGACCGTCATGTCGCCTATGCCGTTCTGAGTACGGACGGCAGCGAAAAACAAGGGTCTATTGCCATTCCTGTAACAATTCAGTGTGTGCAGAGCATTCGACACTTATGCATCGATGCTACACCTGCACAGAAAATATGTTGGACGAGGGACAATCTACACAACAATAGTATTTTAGGCTTAGGCTGTTATATATAAAAAAAAAATTTCTAACATTCATTATACATGTATAATTAGTAAATAATAATAAATCAAAACAAAAAAATGTAAAAAATGAGTTGTCATATAAAATTCCATACAAATAGAAATAGGTCCCTGTGGACCTTGTACTTCGTATAAGGGCAACGGATGACTCAACCGTCGGAGGGTTAAGAAAAATTATATTGTTTGATTGTTTTCAAAAATTTTGGATCGAGAGTAAATCCAACAGACAATTCTTCGATAAAAAAGTATTCTAAGTGGTTGAATTGGAAATTTTTCGATCCAGGCAATGTAAGTTGTATATTGACATTCTTTTTAATCTAAAAAAGTTAAACTTTAAAACTAAAATATTTAGGAACGAGAGAAAATACAAATAGAGATTTAATGGCAGATAAAAGAATATTGAATTCAAAGAAATTGAGAAATACATTTTGAAAGACAATATTATAAATTACAGATAAAAAGAATATTGAATTCAAAGAAATTGAGAAATACATTTTGAAAGACAATATTATAAATTACTTTTAAAATAAATTATCTTATTTGTGGAGCAAATTTAGAAATAAATTTATTTATTTATGGCCCATTTTAAATTAAATATTAAGTTATTTGCATTTTGATCATAAATGTAGCCTTATATCGAATAAAGCGAAATTTTCCTGAGAGCTGAAAAATATAATTTTATAAGTTGTGATTAGTTTTTAGTGCATTCTGATCACTAATGTGGTTACAATTTAGATTTTGAGAAAAATTATGTATGGGAGGTGTCATGTCCTTACACCGAATGAAACGAAATTAATCATTTAGCTAAAGGACATATTTTAACAGACAGTTACCAAGTTTTGCTTTACTCTGTTTAAAATTATAAGTAAAATTAAACTTTTAAATTTAAGGATGTATGGGAGGTAGTCATGTCCTTGCCGGTGGAAGGAAACTTCGAAAATTCGAATTTTCTTAATTTACATATATTGAACAAGTACACCAAATTTTATTTTTCTGCGATAGCTCCTCTAATTTTGCCGATTCACTATATGGGAACAAAGCACTGTGCGACGTGCCTGCGGTGGCCATATGAACGAAGTCGAGTTCCATTCATAAATGTTTTGATTGTATTTCAAGTCGATCATAAAGTTTTGGAAATATCTCAAATGGTTTGAGTTTTATTTAAAAAAAAGTTATCAAGTCCTTGTTGGAAACCCCAATATTTCTTTATCAGAGGCTGCTAAAGAAACAAAATGGTTAAGGCAACTATTAGAAGATTTTCATCAACCAGTCAATGAACCAACACTCATCTTTAATGATAATCAAAGCTGCTTACATCTTGTTAATGATGATCAGGGCAGAGACTTTCATACAAATGCATGTTTGTAGTCAGTGGCCCAAAAACAATTTTTACCAAATACTTTTCCGAATGATGGAATTTAGAACAAAAGGCAGCGATTTGTTGTTGATTTTTTTATCATATTTTGTTATTAATGCATATTTTTGCATATTTTATTATTTTTAGTGTATATTTTTGCGTATTTTTATATACAAATAGATTTAAGAATTCATTCTTTGAGACATATGCATACAGATTTCGTTGATTCCTATAAAATAAGTGTGATATAAAAATTAACAAAATATTCATGCATATGGCATGAATATTTTAAATTTCTTCTCGTCTTTTTAGGAACGTGAAGCTTTTGTAATAGCAAATAATAAGATTGAAGTTGGTGGACTTAATCTGATTCAGAATCAGAGGACAATAGTAAGGCGGATGTGTCAATATGTGGGAAATCCATCTCCACCATCTGACCAAAGACAGCAATAAGCGACGATATTTTGTTTTCAATTTTCTTGTAACGTTTACAAATATGGAGTTCTAAGGCCCACTTATTTTGGAATGTTTGACTTCAAAGACGTGTTTCAATACGATATCCAACATGTGATGGCGACATGCGAACTTGGTTTATTTCCGATCGAGTTTGTGCTGCAACAAAATGCATGCGCCAGTGTTTTGGCCTGTATTTGATGAAGTGGTATCGAAACCATGGCGGAAACTTTATTAAAAATGTACCATTTGATGAGTGCATCATGAACGACCTTGGCCATATTTTCTAATGTGCCAGTAGGGACTTTGAGAGCGCCCAAAATTTTAGATGTCCCTTATGGCGGGTTAATTTTTTTTGATGAAGCGTATAGCAAAAACGTAATTTATAAGTGATTTTGAGAAAATTTTCTCAAGAGACCATAGCTCTAAGTCGGATTTGGAGCCCCCAAAATTTCAAAATATATATTTCTCCATACAGTATTTTTCGGTTAATTGACCCTACGGTTAATTGGTTTCCACGCTTAATTGAACCACATGATCGGGCAAAAAAATATTGCATACGAAAACACATGTAACTTTCCTCGGATAATTGAACCCGGTTAATTGATTTTCCCGCTTAATTGGTTCAAAATTCATGTCATCAAAAATAAATTTCCTCTTACTTTTACCCGGTTAATTGCATTATTATTGAAAAATAATCTGGCATTTTTTCAAGTAATTCTTTTAAAATGACACAACATGTTTATTTTTCTTTTTTAAACAATGATCTCGAAAAGTGTGAATATGTACAACATGAATTTATTTGTTCCTTTTTTTTATTTTTTAAGCACTATGTAATATTTTAATACTTACGTGAATGGAAGAGTTGTATGTATATGTTTATGAATTGTTTTTATTCTTTAAGTTTATGTTTTTTTTTTGTAAAACCAATATATGAATTGTTTTTTAGTTTATGAATTTTATTTTTTTGTAAAACTAATGTGCACATAAATAGTGCATTTAATAGTACATATGTACCTACAATAATAAATACCTGCATTTTTTTCTGTTACTTGCATTTTTTTCGTTTAAGGTAAAAAAATTATTTTGAAAAACTTAAAGTGCACATATGCGATTTATTTTAATTCATTAGTAGTTCCAATTATGCGTGATTTCTGTAATTGAACAAACTGTTCAATTAAACGGGATTCTTGTAATTGAACAAACTGTTCAATTAAACGGGATTCTTGTAATTGAACGAATTGTTCAATTAAGCGGGTATCGGCTAATTGGATCCCCGGTTAATTGAACAAAAAGTTGTGCAAATTTTGATGTGCAATTAACCGAAAAATACTGTATATGCATAGAATAATTTAATTAAATTCGTCATAAAATCTGATAAAATTATAGTGGATTTCTCAATCTGGGCTTGTTTAAAAGGTCTTTTTATTACCTTTATTTTTAGTAGAGAAATTAGGAATTTTTTGTCGAAAAAAAGCCTAAAATGAACTTTTAACTAATAAATTCTGAATTTTCTTCGATTTTTGCAGATTATGAAAGTTTAGATAATTTCCAATAACTTTTATTAGGATAAATTTTTTTGTTTTCGAACTCCTTTTTGTAGGAAAATCGATCTGAAAAAAATCAACATTTTCAAGGTTTCAACAAAAAACACTATTTTTACATTTTTTATTTAATTTATTTTTAAATATTATTCTCGACCTACAATTTAATGTTTTAACGTGGTAATATTATTTTTTAAGGTCTATTTTACTTTCCATTCGAGGAGTTTTCTTACGACTTTCTAATGTCACTGCCATAACTCCTTTACATTCTTTTCTATAACTCGTTTTGAAACACTAGTTAATAATTTTACATGTCTTTCTGTTCCTTGTATGTGCATTGGAATTTGTGGATCAGCCAGTGGTGGTTCATCGAAATCTAAGTATTCTACCAAGTAATCATATGGAATCTGTCCAGTAAATGCTGGTTCAAATAATATATCGTCGTTATTCATATCAACTATATTGACATAACCGGTAGCATCGAAATTTAAGATATATTTTTTGTAAACTTTAAAGTTTAGTTGGATCGTACAATTTTTCTCGATAGTGTAAAATCTTTTTGATAGCTCTATCCCGTATTGCTTTTCGATCATCAAATAACATTGTTAATAAGATATTTTCTGGATGTGCGTAATATGAGTTGTTTTGAATTACACCATCTACAATATTACGAAAGTTTCGTTGTAAGTATCGTGTCCAACGTATAAATTTTAAAAAAAGTGCACTGGTACACAACAGAGTTATAAACCTTCACATTGAAGTACATTGGCACATAAACTGTAATAATATAAACTGCCAAAGTTTTAAATTGGTCGATGGCGTATTCGCTGTTACATATAATCGCAGTAATCTACTTGCTTCATTGGCAACACTGCCTTGAGTTGTGAACAACGTGTATTTTTTTCTCGCGAATAAATAAACTTAAAAAACAAATTATATTAGTTTTTCTGTGCTGACTATGAACGGTCAGAAGAGAAGAAAGTTTTGGGGCAATTGCCCCAAATACAAGGTGCCAAAATTAAATGACGGCCCGACTACTAGCAACCGATTCCATTTGCTGACCGATGACGAAGAAGAAGAGATCGTAAAAAAGGAGAAAATTCCACCCATTATAGTGGATAGCAACGTTAGTTTTTCAAGAGTTTTGGGAATAATCGGAGACAGATATATGTTCAAGAGGATGTCCATTGGGACAAAAATATTTTCCAGTACCATGGCGCTGTACGAGGAGGCACTGAAATTGCTGAAAAGCAAAAACATGAACTTCTACACACACGAGGTTAGAGACAGTAAGATTTTTAAGCTGGTGCTGTTTGGCCTTCCCCGACAGACGACTGAAGCTACAATGGAAGAATTTAAAAATACACATAATATTACACCTGTAAGTGTAAAAGAGATTATAACAAAGAGATCAAACGATGATGACACTCCGTATCTGATCGAATTTGACAGGCAACACGTGTCAAAGCGTGAAGTATTAAAAATCAGATACTTCTGCAATATTGCTGTTTATTGGAGAAAACCTTTTAAGAGTAATAAAGGTCCTACTCAATGCACCAAGTGTTCAATGTTCGGTCATGGAGCCAAAAACTGTAACAGAGTCATGGTATGTACAGCTTGTGCGGGTAACCACAACTACGCTGATTGCTCACTAAACAAAAAATGACCTGATGGCAGTATTGTGTACAAATGTCATAACTGTACAAATAAAAATTACAGAAATGTAAACCACAGGGCAGATGATCCTAAATGTCCGTGTCGTAAAGAATATTTAGATATTCGACAAAGAGTAACTGAACAAACTAGAAGAACTAGCATGAGACATAACAATAATTATATAATAGACGAGAGTGATTTCCCGCAACTATCGAGCCAAACACATCATGGTATTGCACAAGACTACCGAATCCAAGGGAAAAGTGTGTTTTCTGAATTGGCCAAAAGCAAAACTCGGGACAACAACGACGAATTATCCAATGATAAATTATTGGAAATATTTTTTAATGCAGTTGATGCATTGGAAAAATGTCAAACAAAGTTTGACAAATTAAGAGTTTTAGGCATGATGCTTAAACATGTCATATAATACTTTTGTTGTACACAATGTTCATGTTATGCACTGGAACGCTCAAGGCATAACAACCGAGTCAGCAGCTGCACAGCTCGAGCACGTTCTTCATCACAAAAAAGTTGATATACTTTTACTCAACGAGACGTTTTTAAAACCGCATCACAAACTCAAATTAGGAAGCTACAAAATTTATCGTGAAGACCGGCTAACTCATGGCGGTGGAGTACTCATTGCGGTAAAAGCTAACATAATTCATAAGTTATTACCTAAAATTAACACAAAAAGTATTGAAAATATTTCTATACAGGTCACTATAAATAGACGTCCAATAGTTTTTACGGCTGCTTATAATCCGATTTACACTCCGGACTTTAGGGCGGACTTAGACATTCTAACAAATAATACTTGTGACTTTTTCATATTTGGTGATTTTAATGCACATCACACACATTGGAATTGTGTATCTAATAACAGAGCTGGTAATGAGCTTATCAGACATTGCTTGCTTGGAAACTATTACATTTACTTTCCATGTTCATTTACCCGATTCGGTCAAAACTTAACCCAGGTCCAGCCCTCTACGGTAGACATTTTACTATCTAACTCTAATATCCCTTTCTCAAACCTAGAATCACATCCAAGTATTTTACAGTCAGATCATGTTTGGACAGTTTCAATATAGATTAAGTTTAGTAACATTATATAATCGTGCAGACTGGCCAGCAATTAGAGTTTGGGTGGAAAATGAAATTAGGAGACAACACGTTGACCAAACAGATTTTATTCCTAACAACGTGGATTTGTTGTTAAATAAATTAATTTCAATTGTTAAAGCTGCTTATAGCAAAATTCCCGTAGGGAGAAAAAACTCGTGGCAGAGAGAAATCTCAGATACTTCTAAGATGCTTATTGCTCAAAGAAATAAATTCAAACGTAAATTTCAGAGAAGTAGTGACCCAATTTACAGAGCGCACTTATACGGTCTCTTAAAGCAGTTAAGTAGTTTAATTGAATTCCACCTTAACAAGGATAAAAATGAATCCTGGGCAAGATTTATTTCGAAACTACCTCCTGGTTCCAGGAAATTCTGGAAACTAACAAGGGCTCTTAAGAGAAAGAACTCGTTTTGTTCGGATCTTAATAGTAATAATGGAGTTTTGAAAACCGGCGCAGAGAAAGCTAATGCAATTGCCGATGCGTTTTGTAACTCACACACTATTACTAACAACGACCCATCGCCTTTGGACACATGTGTATCAGATTTTGTTAATTGTCTCGATAATGCTTCCCCTTTGGGTGGAAATAATGTTGAACGTATAGATGCCGCTGAGGTTAAGGAATTTATTATGCTATTGAAAAATAATAAAGCCCCGGGCTTAGATGGCATAAATAGTATTATCTTAAAAAATATGCCAGATTACTTTTTTGAAATACTAAGTAAAGTATTTAATTGTTGCATAATAAATGGCTTCTTTCCTCGTACTTTCAAGAACGCGAAAGTAATACCGATTCATAAAAAGGGAAAAGATCCGAAACTGCCCACCAGCTATAGGCCAATAAGCATCTTGAGTCTACTGGACAAGGTCTTTGAAAAAATAATTCATAAAAGATTAGTAAATTTTGCAGACCAAAATAATATTATTAACCGCCAACAGTTTGGGTTCCGTAAAGAACACTCTACCGTACACCAGGTTAAGCGAGTGGTGAATTATATCGAAGATAACAAAAGAAATCGCAGGAGTACTGGCGTTATTTTTCTCGATATTGAAAAGGCTTTTGATACCATCTGGCACGATGGACTGGTATACAAATTAAATTCATTTGGCTTTCCAATGTATTTACAAAAAATTATATTAAGTTTTTTAAGGAACCGAACATTTGTTGTGTGTGTTGACGGTGAATTCTCGGCGGAAAGAACTATACCAGCGGGATTGCCGCAAGGGTCGGTATTATCGCCAACACTATACTCCTTATATACGTCTGATGTTAAGGTTCACAGAAATCAGGAAGCAGCATTTTATGCTGATGACAGTGCTTTTATGTGCAGTGGAAAAGTTTCAAATGCAATAATCAGGAGAATGCAGGAGAGCCTTACCACAAGCCAGAAATATTTCAATAAGTGGAAAATAAAAGTAAATGATAATAAAACGCAGGCCATTATATTTCCATATAATAAATCACCAAAGCGCATTCCTACAAAAATTTTGTACAGTCGGGGAAGCGTGATCCCCATCAAAGATGATATTAAATATCTGGGTATCATTTTAGATAAAAAACTTAAATTCAAACAGCATGTAAATTACATATGTGATAAAGCTATAAAGTGCGGACGTGCTCTTTACCCCATACTTAATAGGAGGTCTAAGCTCAACATTAAAAATAAGATATTGTTGTATAATATGTGTATTCGACCGATACTGACTTACGGCTGTCCATCCTGGTCTCACAAAACTGCCAAAAGCCACACAAAAAAACTTCAGATTATTCAGAACAAAAATTTAAAAATAATTCATAGTCTTCCCCCTAGATTCCCCACGGACTTACTGCACAATAGATATAAATACAAAAAGATAGATGCGTTTGTTAATGATTTGACTCTGTCATTTATTGAAAAATGCAGATTGTCTAATTTCGAAACAATAAGAAATTTACTAAACAATAGCTGAGAATCTTTTGTTAAAAGGTATCTTCTAGCGATTGTTTTAACAAATTTAATTATACCATTTTTAAGGTTTTTAAGAGGTTTTTGTGACAAATTTTCCTCATAACAGTAAGTTTATTATTAGCTTCCTTATTCAATTACTAGATATAATTGTTGTAGTACGTAAGTAAAATCACATAACATTGTACCTTATTTAGCTTATAAGATTTGTGAATAAAAAAAAAAAAAAAATCTACTTGCTTTGGTTATCCAACGAGAATGTGCAATTGGTCCTGGTTTAATATTAGCTAAATCAACTGGAACAATACCATTCGAAATTGCTTTAGCTATTTAATATAAATATTTAACATCTGTTGATAGTTCGAGCTCGTGTTCATGATCCATAATTGCAGGCATATTCTCCAGCGGTATTGGATCAAAATCAGCTACTACCTGAAAAATTAAATGTTTAGATCAATTAAAATGCAATTATTTTATTTTAACTTTATTCCAATCGAAAAAGTAAAATAATGACAATAAATAATGATAATAAATGATGATATTAAATAAAATAAAGTGTTACATACCTGCGATTTCTCACATTCTTGAATAGCTTTGAATAACTTTCCACTTGCTGCTCGTGGTCCACTGGTGACGGTTTTGTCCAATGCTTCATATAAATGACGAAATGGCAGTTCATTGAAATGAAGCAGACATATAAACCAGTGAATTGGTCTATTTAACTGTTTTTCAAATAATGGTAAAACACCATTTTCTGTTCCAGTATTTGCTGGCTCACCATCACTGCATATGCCAATTAATTGATCAACTGTTAATGTTTTATTGTTGAAAAATTCATTCAGTTTTCTGTGTTTGGTTTTTGCATCTTCTTGACTGCCCAAATTTACATATCCAAGTAACTCATTATAGGGCTCTTTCAGAACAACTAAATGCGGTTCTTTAACCATAGTCCATTGTAGTTAATGAGTCATCTTTTCTACCATCGAAAGAGAATGCAGTTATGGAAGAATTTGTATGTCGTATACGAAGCACTGCATCTCTAGATTTAACTTTTTCTCTAGCCACTTTTGATTTATCCATAATAACAAGATTACCATGAACATCTCTAAAATTTATATCTTCGAATAAAGCTGTTGCTAAACATGAAGCGACTCTATCTGAAACACCGAATCTATCACACATCATAGCAAAATTTAAGGCATCGTATCTTTGAGTATAATGACATCATCTCATTTGAACAGTTGCTTCTGGAACTTCTGTTGTTGCTTCATTTTCATCTTCATCCATGTGTAATTCAGGTGGTTCGTAACTTGGATCATCGGTACCTGTTGTAAGTGTTGGTATTGTTGTAGTTACTTCTTCAACGTCTTCCGAATATTCAGGTATTGTGAATTTTCTATCATTATGCTGGTCTATCATAAATTCTTTTAGATGTTCTGGAATCAATCCACACGAGCATTCTGTTGTTTTTAATTTGCAATTACATTTGCCAATATAAAATAATTCGTAATAATTATCTTAGTTTTCTTCGATCTTCTCTATTCATATAATATTCCTTATTGAGCCAAAGATCCTTTATTTATAAAAAATTCAATTATAAATCTTTATTTATCCCAATATTTCGTCACCACATTGGGTGACTTCTTCAGAGGAAATTGTCTTTTTTTTTTTTTTTTTTTTTTATAATTAATAAATTAAAATTATAAACTGAAAACTTATATATAACAATTTTTTTAAAAAAGGCGGTAAATCAAAAATTATTTTTTTTTGTCAATATTAAAAAATAAAAATATCACAGAAAACAAAAATAACAATATTTGAAAAATTAAAATATTACATGAACAAAAATATTTTATATACATTTCATTTAACATAATAATATTTATCCTAGTTTTTATTAACTAAATGTCTGTAATTTTGTGCAATATTTGCTGTCTGTTTTATAATTAATTCGAATTGGAAAGGATCGGAACCAATTTAAGTGATAATTTAACTCAGGACACATTCGAGACATTTATTCGACACCAGGATAGATTAGCATTAAAATTGAGTTTACAGGTAAAAGAGATACATAATAATAAATTTAATTGTCTTATCAATTTACAACAGAAAGAATTAGATATAATAGAAAATGGTTTGTGAATAAATCGAACTTTCACATTCCCACTGATGTAGAATGGGTTCATTCTCTGGGACGAAAACACGCACTCCCAGTCAAAAGAGAGAATTTTCCGGTTTTGAAAATGATAGCAGATGGTGAGGACTTTATAAAAACTTTAACAGGAACAGAGGAACAAGAGATAGCGAGGAATAAATTTACAAATATTTTAAGTAGCCATTTAAATAGGGAAAGTTTAACGAATAGGGATAAATTTTTGTTAGATAAGGTGGATAGAACTAAAAAATTCTTAAAAAATAATAAGGATATACTTATTTTAAATTCAGACAAGGGAAATACCACTGAATAAGTGTGATTATATTTTAAGAATGAATGATATTGTGAATGATATTACCACATACAGATTATCAAATAAGGATCCAACAAACAAATTACAGACAATAAATAATAATTTAGTTGAAGATCTTTTCAAATTAAAGATTATAACATCTTTGGAAAAGAACAAACTTAAGACAAATATATCTGTTGCACCTAGATTATATGGGTTACCTAAAATCCATAAGGAACATTTTCCTTTAAGACCAATATGTTCATTTATTAATTCCCCATACAAACATTCTTAAAAAGATAACTGAAAACTCTAAATATAATGTAAAAGATTCCTTACATTTTAGAGAAAAGATACAAAATTTAAAGATACAAAATGATGAAAAATTAATTTCACTTGATGTTGTATCTTTATTTCCGAGTATACCAATTGATATACCTTTGGATATTATCGAAGAAAAGTGGGATGTTATAAAGGATTATACAGGAATTGAAAGGAACCTTTTTATACGTATTCTAAAATTTTGTATAATAGACAACAGATATTTTAAATATGATAATAAAATATATTTACAACAGCAAGGACTTCCAATGGGATCTCCAGCTTCACTAATTATAGCTGATATTGTAATGAAAAAATTATTATATTCTTGTATAGAAAAATTAAATGTGAAACCAAAAATCATCACAAAATATCTTGATGATTTATTTTGCATTATTTCGAATGATTCAATTAGTGATATTTTATCAACGTTTTACTCATTTCATGACAATATAAAATTTACGATTGAGAAAGAATGTAATTCTAAAATTCCTTATTTAGATACATTGATAATAAGAAAGGGTGAGAGTTTATTAATAGATTGGTATCAGAAACCAACAGCTTCTGGAAGAGTTATTAATTATTTTTCTAAACACCCGAAAAGAATCATACTTAATACGACAAAGAATTTGATTGAAAGGATATTAAAGATTAGCGATAAAAAATTTCATAAAACTAATATAGAAAAGATTAAAAATATTTTGTTAAATAATAATTACCCAATTCAATTAATCTGTAGATTGATAAGACAATGTAAACAGAATAATTTAGTTACGAGAACGGTTACTGAACCTAAAATTTATAAATCTCTAACTTATGTTCCTCTTATATCTGAAAGATTAGAAAAATCGAAAATTTATGATAATAAGAAATATATAGTAGCACATAGAACATATTAGACATTAGGTAGATTATTTAGCAAAACGAAAGATAAAATAGATAAATCTGAAATGTCCAATTTAGTTTATAAAATACCTTGTAGTGGAAATGATAATGAGAATTGTAGTAATGTATATGTAGGTACAACAAAGAATACATTAAAAACAAGAATTGCAGGACACAGATCTACACAGAAAACAGCATTATCATTACATTGCACGAATTTTAATCATTATCCTGATTTTGATAGGACGTCAATTTTAAACACGGAAAATAATTACAGACGTAGATATATGTTAGAAATGTTACAAATTGTGAAGGTACCATCTACACAACGAATTAATTATAAAACAGACATAGCAAATATTGCACAAAATTACAGACACTTAGTTAAGAAAAACTAGGATAAATATTATTATGTTAAATGAAATGTATATAAAATATTTTTGTTCATGTAATATTTTAATTTTTTAAATATTGTTATTTTTGTTTTCTGTGATATTTTTATTTTTTAATATTGACAAAAAAAAAAAAATAATAATTTTTGATTTACCACCTTTTTTAAAAAAATTGTTATATATAAGTTTTCAGTTTATAATTTTAATTTATTAATTATAAAAAAAACAAGACAATTTCCCCTGAAGAAGTCACCCAATGTGGTGACGAAATATTGGGATAAATAAAGATTTATAATTGAATTTTTTATAAATAAAGGATCTTATATAAAGGGTGTCCCAAGAAGAACGCAATTTTAAAATTTTAAATAAAACACAGATATTTAAAAAAAAAAATCGTGAAACTTTATTATATCGTAAAGTAGACAGAATGAGGTTATGTATGGAACAATATATCGTGCAGATGGCCGCCGCGGCTTTGCTGGCAGGCACGCGATCTTTTAATGAAATTTTCAATGACCGTTTTGCAGGAATGCTGCGGTATTTCATTAATGCAGCGTCCAATTTCCTCTTTTAAGGCTTGAGTCGTCGTCGGCTTATTCGCGTAAACCATCGACTTCAAAAAACCCCAAAGAAAAAAATCTAATGGTGTTAAATCGCACGATCTAGGCGGCCAATTCTGATCTCCAAAACGCGAAATAACACGACCGGGAAATGACTGATGCAGCAATTGAATTTTTTCTCTGGCTGTATGACATGTGGCGCCGTCTTGTTGGAGCCACATGCCCTCCACATTCATTTCTTCAATTCTAGGCAAGAAAAAACTGGTTATCATTTCACGATACCGAACACCATTGACTGTTTGCGCTTGACCTGCCTCATTTTCATAACAAAAAGGTCCAATGATTCCTCCAGCCCAAAAACCACACCACACAGTGACACGTTGAGGATGCATTTGCTTCTCGTGAATCACTCGAGGATTTTCCTCACCCCAAATGCGACAATTCTGCCTATTGACGAAGCCATCAAGATGAAAATGGGCCTCGTCACTGAAGATGATTTTATCGGCAAAATCAGCATTTTCATGTTGTCTCTCCAATACCCAATTAACGAACTCCCTTCGCTGTCCATGGTCAGCTGGCTTCAGTTCCTGAGTCAATTGAACTATGTATGCATGAAGATGCAAATCTTTCGTCAAAATTCGCTGCAAAGTGGATTTGGAGACACCAATTTGCTGAGCTCGGTGTTGAATTGAGGTGGATGGAGTTTGAGCGACATCATCACGTACAGCTGCGACATTTTCGGTCGATCGACCTGGTCGATGCCGCGTTGTTGTCTTTACATCACTAACAGACCCAGTTTCGGCAAATTTATCCATTAATCTCTTTACAGTTGACTCTTTTGGAGCATTATTATGACCCCAAATTGATCGCAATTTGCGAACTGTAGCCGCAAAACTTTTACCATTTTGTTAAAACAATTTCACAATGAGAATGCGTTGTTCATTCGTGTAGCGCTCCATTTTTACTAACCTCGTACCTTCTACTAGCAAACAATAACAATTGTTCAAATGTCAAACAATGACACTTCGAATGTTGCCAGATTTAAAAATTGCGTTCTTCTTGGGACACCCTTTATATGGAATATAAGGAATATTATATAAAATAATTCGTTTATTGAATCAACAAATGCTTTAAATTTATCTCTTTTGTTTCTATGTTGTACATGTTTCTGGTATTTATCAAGCGAACCAGTTAATATTTTTAAAACACTTTCTATTAATGATTTCAATATTTAATTTACACCAAATTTGGATCAATTTATCTGTTACGTCAGGAGTAAAAGTTTTATACGAGAACATTTTGTTTTCAAATTTAGCACGATCACTTAAAAGAAATAATATTTTAAAATGTCACATTCAGTAGGCAAACTAAGATCATTTAAATCACTTGATAAACCAAAAACAACAATATCTTGATGAGGCATGTTAGTCAATCTAGAGTCAAAACTTATTGATGTTGTTTCTTCCATTTGCGCAGACACCGCAGACTATGTTGATGGTTCTTGATTATTCATAATAACTTTGATATTATCACTGCACTCATTGATTGTGTCACACTAAATTTAAAAAAAAAATATTGGTATTGTGATAACCGAGTTTTTATTTAAGTATTTTGGCAAACTGCGTGCGCATTGCATGATGAACGATTAAGGAAGAATGAAAAGCAAGCTTGGCAACGTTTAGTGTTGGTAAACGTCATTATTTTGTAACGTCATTATTCAGTGTTACAAAGTTGTTCAATTGAACAATGCTGCCAGGTATCACTACAGATTCAGAAAGGTGATAAAAATACCTTACAAACAAGCCCAGATTGAGAAATCTATTATAATTTTAGCCGATTTTATGACGAAAAATATTTGGAAAAATTTCTATTTTGAAATTTTGGGGGGCTCCAAATCCGACTTAGAGCTATAGTCTCTTGAGCAAAATTTCTCAGAATCACCTATAGATTACGATTTTGCTATACGCTTCATCAAAAAAAATTGTTCCACACAATTTGACCCTCCCTAATGTCCCTTCATAACGCATCTCATCCAGGGCGTTTTCTCTAGCGATATCGAACAGATCGATGTGTGTTGTTTTTGTAGTAACGGGACACAGTTACAACAAAAAACCAAAAAGGAAAGAGAATGTGCAAAAGTTGATAATTTACTCAGCACGCATGTGCACATTGTGCATGCCATGACAGCTACAACATTCAATTAACGTAAAACTCAAATGAAAACCGTTGTAACTTTATTGTTTCTCTAACGATTTTGATCATTTATGGTTTGTTGGAATAGAAACTGTAAAATCTATACCAAGCCTAGTTATTGAAAACCCTATATATCACCATAAAAACTTTGGGCCGACCTTAGCGTTATCCGATGGGCCCCAAATTTTTTGTTGGAGGCTTGTAGGTCAAATGGAAACTTTTTCGGCCCGGCAATCAATACAAAAAAAAATAATAAATGGTCTAATTTTTATACAAGGTCTGTACGAGGTAATTTTCGGTAGTCTGGTAAAATGAGAGTAAGTAAAAAATTCTCTCACAAACCATAAAAATGCCCAAAATACTGCGAACTCACAAAACCACATTTCATACCCAAAAACAAACATCAAATTTATTCATATTAAAAAACAGGTTAATTAATAAATATATTTGAATGGCAAATAACTATTTTCATTTTCAAATGTATTTTTCATTATTAAGAAGAACAAGTTTTTTATAGTAAATTTTTTATTTAACTTTAGTTTTTTCACAAATGCAAAACAGCTGATTTATTAGCAGCAGGTGATGCTTTGACAGTTCTACCATTTTACCCAAACAAAAAGTCCGGGTAAGTTCTGGTAAAAATTACTCTTTCATAAATCCTCTTATTTACCCAATTATTGTTCCCAGAAACGCTTTTTGGTAAAATTCGGTTCCCGCGGGCACCCGCGGTAACGTACGTCGAACACACCTATTATGGTAATATTTATGGGAAAATTTATTTATGTTGAAGATCTTATATAAGTTTGTTCAGATAAAAACCAAATAAGGCATATTGAGAAAACATTATCTAGTAAATTTGATTTGCAAAATTTAGGCGAATTAAAACATCATTTGGGAATTGAAATATGGAAAGACAAAAATGGTAATTTTCAACTTTGTCAATATAATTTTATAAATAAAATTGTTCCAGAATTCGGTTTTCAAGAAGCAAAATCAACTAAAACTCCAATAGAAAAGGAGAAGAATCTACACTTCTGGAGAACAATACTAAATACCGTACACTGATTCGACATCTTTTATATTTATCGGCTTATACCAGGCCTGACATTTTAGCGCCTGTGAGCATTTTAGCACAAAAGGTTTCACAACCGACAAATGAATATTGGAACCAATTTAAACGTATTTTAGAATATTTAAAAACTACAGCAAATTTTAAATTGAAATTAAGTGGCCAAAATAAAGTACAACAATTATTTGTTTATGCCGATGAAAATTGGACCGAGAAAAAAATGGAAAGAAAATGAAACAGCGGACGAATATTTTTTACAATGCTGGCACAATTTCTTGGTCCTGTCAAAAACAAACAATTGTGGCAACTTCGACATGTTAGGCAGAATATAAAGGGTATTTCAATAGGTACTTGACAACTTTGAATGTAATTTGCGAACGCACTATTTCACTGATCATCTAACTGTTACTTTCCTTTTTTTTCAGTAAACTCGACATTTTCATCATGGTAATGTACACGAACGAACAACGTATGCAAATTATGAAAATGTACTACCAAAACTCGGAGTCGTTTTTCTCGCCCTAGTAGACAAGCAATAACAAGTTTTGTGCAAAACTTTTAGTCTACATATTCATTGTGTGATGCTGTCGTGTCATTGAGACAACGGGTTGGTCGAAGTGACGAAAATATTGCTGCCGATCAGGCGTCGGTAGCAAACGATCCAAATCAATCGATTCCGCGGCGTTCTCAAGAACTGGGCGTCACCAAGACCACTTTATGGCGAATTTTGCGTAAAGGTCTTGGTTTACACCCATAAAAGATCCAGCTGACTCAAGAATTGAAGCCGATGACGCGACTTACGTTCTCCGATCGGGCTCTGGAGAAGATGCGCCAAGATGATGAATTTCATCGCAAAATCATCTTCAGTGAAGAAGCTCATTTTTGGCTCAATGGGTTCGTCAATAAACAAAATATGCGTTATTGGTTTGGTGAAAATCCACATGTGCTTCATGAATCACCACTTCATCCACAAAAAATAACTGTTAGGTGCAGTTTGCAAGCCGGCGGCGTCATTGGGCCATATTTTTTCGTCGACAATAACGATCGTCACGTTACTGTGAATAGCGATCGTTATCGCGCCATGATTATCGATTTTTTTTGGCCCGAATCGGAAAACATGGACATGTGGTTTCAACAGGACGGTGCAACAAGCCACACAGTACACGTTACAATCGTTTATCAATAAATAGAACAGTCAATTGGCCGCCTCGTTCGTGCGAATTAACGCCTCTAGACTTTTTCTTTGGGGCTACGTCAAACCATTGGTCTATGCTAACAAGCCGTTGAGCCAACTTTGAATGCGAAATAGCGGGCGTAACGCCGAAATGTGTGACCGAGTCATTGAAAATTGGGTCCAACGAATCGACCGCTGCCAATGCACAGTGCTTTGTCCCATGGGCAAAATTAAAATAAAATAAAGTGCTTAGAATATTAAAGTAACATACATTTTTGTAAAGCTAACAAAGTACCTTAAATAGATTTGCAAGTAGAATTTATAATCTCGTCTTTTTGTAAACAGTAGAAGGCGCTAAAGTCAAAAAAATTTGAGGTAAAACTCTTGATCGGAAAAACGACTTTTACTGTGTTACAAAAAAAATTGTCAAAAATTCACTTTTTAGTGTATTACTTTGAAACTTAACAATTGTGTTTAATACTATTTTTAATAAAAAAGTTGTTTGTGCCATCGAAAACTTTTGTAATTTTTTTTTTTGGAATTCCCAAAATGCTAAAGTCTGATAGAGTGAAATATTTTATTTTTTAAGAATTAGTAATTTTTTATTTGTGATTTTAGTACATTTTGAAGTAATATAATAAAATCTGTAAAGAAGTTCTAGTTTTTTGCCGGAATTGCAAAAATTGTATGTATTTTTTAAGACATATTTCCTATTTCATGGTACTTCCAAAATTGAAAAAAATTAAGTTATACAACTTTTTTTTTAATTACTTTTAAAAGTGAATCAAGTTTTGATGTAGTGTATAATTTTTATTAAATAGCGACAAAAACTTGCCAAAAAATTAAAAGAATAATTTTTTTTCTGGCAAAAATCCTAAAATTTTAAAGTTTCACAAAATTTAAAAAATAAATAGAAATTTAGTAATTTTTTATTTTTTAATTAGGCACTTTGTTAACAAGTCTAACCATTAGTAAGAAAAAAATTTAATAATTTTTGCCGGAAATTCGAAATTTTGTATTTTTTGAAAACATCTATATTTTTAAGTTTTAAAAAGACAAAAAATATGGTTATAGAACTTTTTCAATTAAATTTAAATTCAATTTTTGCAAGTTGTGCAATTTTATTGAGCAATAATATTGCGCATCTGTGGAGCCCTTAAAATTGATAATTTGGTTGATGTAAAAATGCAAAACCAAATTTATATCGTCAGCTTATTTTTGGTTTGGCGGATATACAAAGAATCGGTTACGAGCAAAACCATAATGAAGGTTTACAAAGGGCAAATACGATACGTGATAACATAACTTCATTATTAGTAGTAGTGATAATTTTGAAATGGATGTGGTTCTAAAAATGAAGTGGGTTCATTTATCGTCATTTAAGCCAACAGTTACTGAAGAAAATATATTATCGTACGTTGCTAAATATCTCAATGCTGATAAATCACGCATGGCTTGTTATAAACTGGTGAAAAAAGATGCTTCGTTGGCTGAGTTAAAATATGTTAATTTTAAACTTGGAATTTCTGCTGATTTGTATGATAAGCTTTTTAAGCCTGAACTGTGGACTTCTGCTGTAAGAGTCCGTCCTTTTAATTGTTTTCCGATAGAGCCGTTAGTTTAACATCAAAAGTAACATCCAAAATGTCCAAAAAGTCTCCGGCATGAGGACTAAGTCGTCAATATTTACTTCTTTTACTTCACAATATGAATATGATATTTTTGTGATCACGGAAACCTGGCTGAATTCAGATTTCTGTAGCGACGAGTTCTTTAATCCTAATTTGTATGTTGTCTATCGAAGTGATAGAGATTCAGTTAAAACTGGTCATAATAGGGGTGGTAGAGTCCTTATAGCGGTTTATAAATCTCTCATCTCGAAACTTGTTCATCTGCCTAATATGAATTCTTTATTGCAGTGCTGTTCAAAAATAAAAATGTAGTTGTGTTGGTGAGAAAATGAGAATTGCGCTGTAAGAAATGTACAATGGGTTAATAGCAGTGTTAGTATCTTTATGAATTTATTTTTTTATTGAAAATATGAAACTGTTACTGTTATATGCATAGACATTCTGTTGATTTTTATAACACACTTTTAAATCAAATTAACATGTAAAACAACAACAAATTTTCCTTTTAAGACTGTTATAAGAATCAACAAAATGTCTATGCATATGAGGGTTAATGTTTTGTATAAAACCGTTTTAAAAAAATATAAATTAAACAAAAAGTAAATTTTTGAAAGAAAAATAATAAATACATACATATATATGTTACATTAGGGTGCATTTTTTTCATTTTATAAAAAACAAAAAGTTGTAAATTTTTTCCATAATATTAATGATTTCATTATATTTACATATTAATATCTGTAATATGTATGGATTTTTTATGATATCCTATTAAAAAAATTGTATTTTTTGAAGAAAAAAAAATACAATACATTCGATCGGAATAAATGTATGAACGATCGGACTCCAATTTTTAAAAACATTTCAACTTTTATATTAAAAAAATGCGTTTTTGTATTAAGTTTATTAAAGATTTTTATAGATCTTGTATTATCATAAAATATTCTTCCTACATTGCTATTAATTTTTTTCAGTGCATTGAAGAAAAATCAGCATACATCCCCCACACGTGTTCATTCGTCGCTGTTTCAGTGACGACTAAAAGCAAGAGCGTAAGAATACATGTGAGTTGAGCAGGGGACAATTGTCCCATGAAATGAACAGCACTGCTTTATTGGATCAATTATGTATCTCTGTAAAAGCTGTTAACTATGATTTATATATTTATATTTCCTTCATTCCGCCTGAAAAATCTGAAAGCCTGTATGCTGCTCATGCTTATAATATTGCTCATCTTTCCGATTTCATCCGTGATGGTGATAGATTATGTGTATTAGGTGATTTCAATTTATCTGATATCGTTTGGTACGTAGTACCAAACTCCGGTATGTTTCTTTCTCATAACGTTAATAAATGTTATGAAATTAGTATATTGGATGCAGCTTTTAGTCTTGATCTTATGCAAATTTACAATTTTCATAATATTCTTGATCTGGTATTTATAAGTTCTGATTTAAAGTTTGCCTTAAGTGTATCTGATTTTCCAATTTCACCTTCTACTTCTCATCATTGTGCTTTGGAAATTCAAATCGAATTTTATGAATATGCCTTTCTTAATGTAATTGATAATGCTCGTTATAACTATTATGCGTGTAACTTTAATGCCTTAAATCCTTTTCTTTATAATCTAAATTGGTTCGATTTATTAAATAATGATATTATATAAATTTGTTATGAAGTTTTTTTATCTAATGTTTTAAGAGTTATTAAAGATAATGTACCTTTAGCTAATCCTAAAGTGTATAAATTGTATAAATATTTATACAATCAGAATCTTTTAAGCTTTAATGACTCAATTAAGTATAACCCTAAGTGCTTCTGGAGTTTTATAAACTCTAAAAAAACTAATTCCACTATTCCTTTAAGGATGTCTTTTAATGATTTATCTTCAAACAACTTTTCGGACTCTCTTAATCTTTTTTCTATTTATTTTCAATCAAATTTTAATGACAACTCTTTCCTCCTAGATGGGTTTGATTTAAATAATATTTGTACTGTGCTTGATTTTGGGCCTATGGAAATTTCTGATGAAGATATTACAACAGGTATTGGTAAAATATCCAATTCATTTAAATGTGATTATGATGGTCTATCCGCTTTTCTGTTAAAAAAATATTTTTCTGCTTTTATTTTACCACTGAGAATTATATTTAATAAATCTTTAAGTGGTGGTTATTTTATTCAGAAATGGAAATGTACAACTATTTTCCTTTTCATAAACCTGGTGACAAAAGTAATATAACTAACTATAGACCGATTTCTAAATTGACAAACGTTGCTAAAATTTTTGAGCATATTGTCTATGATAAACTTTTTTCTCTTTAAAACATCATATTACTGCATAACAGCATGGATTTATGGCTGGTAGGTCTACTACTACTAATTTGGCAACTTTTACTAATTATTGTATATCTTGCTTTGAAGAAGGTATTCAAATTGATGCAATTTATACTGATTTTTCAAAGGCATTTGACCGTGTGCCTCATGATCTCCTATTACTTAAACTCTCTAAGATTGGGTTTCATTCCAATTTGCTTAGTTGGTTTCGATTTTACTTAATTGGCAGACATGCAGTTGTCTCTGTTGATGAAGTCTGCTCTACTTCTTTTACTCCTTCTTCAGGTATCTCACAGGGTAGTATCTTGCTATTTGTTTTGTTTGTTAATGACATCTTTCATTGCTTTAAAAACTCACAGTTCCTAATGTATGCTGACGATCTTAAGATTTTTAAGCCTATTTAGACTTAGGGTAATTTTGTGGACGGAACGTAATGTAAACCATTCAATATTGGTACCATACGATGACGTACCATAGATGTCGTCACATTTTAATTACAGAACGAAAACCAATGTTTTATCCTCAGTAGGTGAAATGTTGGAATTAGGTGTGGTTTTTGATCCTATACTTTCTATTTGTAGTCATTTGAATTTTATTATTCCTAAGGCTTATTCGCTATCTGCTTTCATACGTCGGAATTCCGGCAAACATTTCGACCATTTCACTAAAAAAGTTTTATTTTCCTCTTTTGTTAGATCAAGATTGGAATATGCCTCCTTTATCTGGAGCCCCAATGCTAATATTCATATTAGTCGCGTTGAGAGAATACAAAAGAAATTTATAAAGTTCGCTCTTCCTTTTTTAAAAGTCTCATATACTAGTAATTTTTCTAACATTCCTACATTTTCTCGTCCAACTTATGAAGATAAATTAAGATTAAAATTAATTCCTATTTATGTACCTCCGAGAGTTTTTAGAACTAATGATAAGTTCTTTTATATAGATTTGCATAAAACCGAGTATTCTTTAAATGAACCTCTTACCAAATCTATGAGGTTATTTAATAATTATTGTAATCAATTAGATATAAGTCTTCCTTCTTTGAATTTTAAATCTCTCTTAAATAATTTACTTTAATTAATGTAATAGTTTTAAGATGCTAGTCTGTAAGGATAATATTGTATCCATAGACTTAAATAAATTAAAATGGGTTTCGAAATCAAAGAGAGGTTATTTACATTATATCTATATATATAATCTATACCTCTTATTTTTTTAATGTTCATAAGAGCTAGTTTATTTCAGTTTAATGTAATAATTTTTAATATTTTATGATTGTTTTAGATTTTTCACCATTTTTTTTATCAATAATATTTAAATTAATTATAGAATTATCACTAAAAGATTAATACTTAGTCAATATTGAAATAACCTTTTGCTGTAGTATAATCAAACAGTGAGCCCTCGTGACGTAAATAGTCTCACTGGTTCATCTCTATATAAATATGCATAATAAAACTATTTTGTCAAATTTATTTAATAATTGTTAAAGTTTTCGATAATGACAAGTTTTATTATAAATTCCGATATAGTTGATTTTTGGTTATCTGTGTCTTCAAAAAATAAGATCCCAGAAGTATATAAATTTATAAAAGGTAAAATTGGGGATTCAAGTCTTGAATTAGAAGTATTATTAAGAAAAATTATATTGTTTGTTTTTAAACATTTTGGATCGAGAGTAAATCCAACAGAAAATTCTTCGATAAAAAAGTATTCTAAAAGGTTGAATTGGAAATTTTTCGATCCAGGCAATGTAAGTTGTATATTGACCATCTTTTTAATCTAAAAAAGTTAACCTTTAAAACTAAAATATTTAGGAACGAGAGAAAATACAAATAGTGATTTAATGGCTCATTTGTTATTAATGTCGCATCCGGAACTTAGGTCTAAAAAACACATAAAAAGAATATTGAATTTAAAGAAATTGAGAAATACAATATTATATTATAAATTACATTTAAAATAAATTATCTTATTTGTGGGGCAAATTTAGAAATAAATTTATTTATTTATGGCCCATTTTAAATTGAATATTAAGTTATTTGCATTTTGATCATAAATGTAGCCTTGTATAGAATAAAGCGAAATTTTCCTGAGAGCTGAAAAATATAATTCTATAAGTTGTTATTAGTTTTTAGTGCATTCTGATCACTAATGTGGTTACAATTTAGTTTTCGAGAAAAATTATGTATGGAAGGTAGTCGTGTCCTTACACCGAATGAAACAAAATTAATCATTTAGCTAAAAGACATAGTTTAACAGACAGTTACCAAGTTTTGCTTTACTCTGTTTAAAATTATAGGTAAAACTAAACTTTTAAATTTAAGGATGTATGGGAGGTATGACTACCTTGCACCGATTTGTCCGAAACTTCGAATTTTTCTTAATTTACATTCAATATATGTATTTACATTCAATATATGCACACCAAATTTTATTTTTCTGCGATAGCTCCTCTAATTTTGCCGATATAGTGATATGGGAACAAAGCACTGTGCGACGTGCCCGCGGTGGCCATATGAACGAAGTCGAGTTCCATTCATAAATGCTTTGATTGTATTTCAAGTCGATAATAAAGTTTTGGAAATATCTCAAATGGTTTGAGTTTTATTTAAAAAAACGTTGTCAAGTCCTTGTTGGAAAATCCGATATTTCTTTATCAGAAGTTGCTAAAGAAACAAAATGGTTAAGGCAACTATTAGAAGATTTTCATCAACCAGTCAATGAACCAACACTCATCTTTAATGATAATCAAAGCTGCTTACATCTTGTTAATGATGATCAGGGCAGAGACTTTCATACAAATGCATGTTTGTAGTCAGTGGCCCAAAAACTATTTTCACCAAGTACTTTTCCGAATCATGGAATTTATAACAAAATGGCAGCGATTTGTTGTTGATTTTTTTTTTTGCATATTTTGTTATTAATGCATATTTTATGATTTTTAGTGTATATTTTTGAGTATTTTAATATATAAGAATTCATTCTTTCAAATTCAAAGAAAATAAGAATGCATTACTTGAAAACTCTGTTGTTTATACAACACTTCAATAGAAAGAGAAACATACTTGGTGTCTACACCTGACATTATTATAAATATTTATCTATTTGCAAACGTCACTTTCAATTGCATAGTAACGGGACTAAATTATCTATATTAATATTAAGGGTGGATAACACGTATTTATGTAAATATTTATATCTATTCACAATTTTCTGTTGGCCGTGTAGAAAAGTGTTTATTGGAATAAAAAAAATTATGCCCTAAGTGTTTTAAATAAAAAAGGTGTAGTAAAACAAACAATATGTAGTAAAACAAACAATATGATAACTCTGTTATAATATAAATATAACACCAAGAGCAATATTAATTTGGATTCTACGCGCAAATATAATTCTCTCTGCGATTGAATATGACGTTTGCAAACAGAAAAATATTATATCAATCGCAGGTGTAGACACCAAGATATAGTACACAGACAGGCTACCAATGACGTATGTCAAATAAGAATTCTCGAACCGTGTGGTTATTTTGACATAGCAGTGATTTGCAAAATGAGATAGAATGAATAAACTCCATACAAATTGTATGGTACATATATATTTTTCTAT
The DNA here is from genome assembly GCA_949748255.1 of Eustalomyia histrio. NCBI lineage: Eukaryota > Metazoa > Arthropoda > Insecta > Diptera > Anthomyiidae > Eustalomyia > Eustalomyia histrio. Next base: position 151,961,465 of record OX456523.1, read on the forward strand.
ATCTATCCTTTTCTGTGTATCACCTCAGTTTTGACATTTCCTTTTACTCATTTTCTAGTCGCCATCAGCTGTTTATTGTCTGTGTTATAGTACAAGGGCGGATCAGTAAGTCCGTGACATTTCGAACTTCCCTCATATTTATATAAAATGCAACACTGCTCCCATCAAGTACCACCTGATAATAGACTACTGTCAAATTTTGAGCAAGTTCCGTCATTTACTTTGGGTTTAACAGCTGTTCGAAACATACAACTCGTGGATTTTTTTAAAATGGAAAAAAGTGAATTTAGATCGCTCATTAAACATTATTTTTTGCGGAAAAAACTGTCAATCAAACCAAGGAAAAGCTTGATAAATACTATGGGAATTCTGCACCATCAATTTCAATGGTAAAAAAGATGTTTACTGAATTTGGTTATGGTCGCACTAGTACAAATGACGCTAAACGTTCTGAGGTCAATACACCCGAAAATGTCGAAAAAAATCCTCGATATGGTGTTGGCCGATCTAAGAGTTAAAGTGGGTGATATTGTTGATGCCATAGGTTTCGATTTTAAATTATCAGTTGGATTAAGAAAGCTGTCTGCAAGATGGGAGCACACGTGTGTAGTCTCAATGTCAAAATTCCGTAAATTGGGCTACGAATTGGTACCTTATCCGCCATATTATCCGGATTATCCGGTGGAACGAGATTTAGCTCCAACGATGAAATTATTAATCAAACAAATGCCTATTTTATGGACCTCAAAAAATTCTACTTTTTTGAAGGGATGAAAAAATTGGAGAAACGTTGGAATAAGTGTATTCAGCTAAAAGGAGATTATGTTGAAAATTTTTTTTCTTTTTTTCAAAAAGTCACGGGCTTATTGATCCGCCCCCGTATATAGGAAGTTGTCATCTACTTTATTATACTGTCATTTCATATTAACGTTTTCAGTTGTTCACAAAAAAAATTTTGAAATTCTGTAAAAGAAAATTTGCAAGTGCAAGTGCCAAAAACTTAATACTTTTTAACTACCACACTTATGCTACTTGCGACTCAGCTTGCAATAAAATATTGAAGCAAGTGAATTTTTGACAGTTGATGCAAGTAGAATGGCAAAACAGAAATCGGAGTTGCCGTGTAGTGTGTCTTATATTAAGTTATTTATTTGTTGCACATATAAAGGAAGGATAACCAGAACGGATATAAAGTCGCCTTTTAAAGGTAAGTTTTAATAATAAAAATTCGTTTTTGTAAAAGAAATATATTAACATGATATATATCCCTATGTACCGCAGAGTGTTAAGTAAAGGGTCCGCCATCTAACGTTTTTTTTCAACTAGTGGTTATTTCGTGAATAGTAACACTTAGCTCATGTCTGATTTGACAGATAATTAGTTTTATCCTTCCGTTAAACGAATATGGTTGTGTATACGCTTGAACAACGCTGGGAAATATTGCGACATTACTTTGAAAATCATAGTAATGTTGCAGAATGTCATCTTTTCAATGTCATGTTTTCAGATGAAGCTCATTTTGATCTTGGTGGGTATGTAAACAAGCAAAATTGTCGCATTTGGGGCACAGAAAACCCGCACGCATACATTGAAAAGCCGATGCACCCAAAACGAGTCACTGTTTGTTGCGGATTTTGATCCAGAGACATAATTGGGTAATTTTTCTTCGAAAATGAGCAAGGAGTGGCCGTTGCAGTCAATGGCGATCGTTATCGGGGCATGTTGAACGAATTTTTGTTCACAAAAATTGAAGAGGAGGATATTGGCAACATTTGGTTTCAACAGGACGTGCCACACAGCCGAAGCTACACTCGATGTTTTGCGCCCTGTTTTTGAAGATCGCATTATCAGCCGCAGAGCTGATGTCGTTTGGCCACCTCGGAGCTTTGACACCGTTGGACTATTATTTGTGGGGTGCCGTCAAAGATAAGTGTTACGCCGACAAGCCAGAGACAATTGACGCTTTAAAGGACAATATTCGTGAAGCCATTGGTGAAATACAGCTGCACACAATCGATAATGTGCTTAAAAATTGGGCCGATCGTGTAGGCTACTGCATGGCCAGCCATTTGAATGAAATTATTTTCCATTATTAACCGGAAGGATTGTACTTTTAAATAAAAAAAGAAATTTGAGAAAATATTCAGTATTTTTTTTATAGCATTTTCAAAAAAAAAAAAGTTATTTGGCGGACAATACTGTAATTCCTTTAAGACAGACAATTTGCATAGCACTTTTCCTGCTGACATTTTAAAAATGAACTTTCACTGTACAGTGTGGTCACTCAAAAAATTGTATTGTTTTTCGTTGATAACACGTATGCACTAATTGTAAGTAATTACTTGCATGTGACAACGGGAGGTGAATTAAGTTTTATCTTACACGAGATTTTCTTTCAGAAAATATGCAAAAATTTAAGTACACGAAATCTTCAATATTGAATAAGTTCGTTGAGGAGTTTTTAAATCTGATGGAAAAATACTTAATTGTAAAATTTGCAGCAAAGGTGTGAATTCCGAAAGAAAATTTTTAGTTGAACAGCATAGAAATAGCCAAAAGGACAAGAAATTGTACGAGCGTTACTGAAACCTCCCAACCATTGCTGAAAAATTTTGCTTAGTCCAACAAATTTTTTCTGGCCTTATGTGAAGGGTATATTTCTGCTGACATTCCATTGCATAAATTAAGCAACGACAATTTAAGAATTTTTTTAAAATAATATACAAATGAGGCTATTCCTAGTGTAACATGTGTAGCATGAACTACATACGTTATTACCGACAAGAATATTTGTGGTTATTAAAGTATGAAATGATCATATTGCACAACGATCAACACTGTTTGCATTGTACAACCGACTGCAGTGGTTACAGTAATCTAAGCTGAGAATACTCAGTCAAACCCTCGTGTTGTTGCACGCTCATAACAAATAACACATAACAAATCCAACCAAGGGTACTCTGCCCATTGCTATATTTCCCACAGTATTTATAATTGTTAATTAAGTATTTATTTACTATAAATTGAAAGTGATTTTGGTTAATAAAGATATTCTTTGCCTAACACACTAGGGAGCGATAACGCTGCTCTTTGCAAAGAAAAAGGAAAATATATAAAATAGTCTTTTATTTATTTAACATGGCGATCCTGCCAGTTTGTGCTTAAAAACAGCACACTGGAGAAACACTCATCGGAGTGCTAAAGAGAAAAGCACCCAAGAGAAAACGGAACACCCGTTGGTCTGCTAAATAATCAAGCACCCAGAGAAGAAAAGCATAAAATATATCCTTGCATGACGGATCAGCAAGAACGACAGTGGTGCCATGAAGTCAACAAAAACCCAAGAGACAGTTAGAAAAATCAAATCAATGAGAAACCAGAAAACAGTACCCCAACGATTTAAATTTATTGTAAAATAATAAATTTTTTAACCTAAAAACGAAGTGCGTCTAATCTGCACTCGTAGGGCCAATAAGCGTTAACCGCTCGTGGCAAAAGATTTTTTATGTGAAATAATTTTATTAAAAAAAAATAAAATAAATTTTTTAAATGATATAAGCCGATAGTCTCTTCTTGGATATTAGGAAAAACTTCCTTCCGTGGCACTTAGAAAGAACAAAGTGCTTGAAATCCCGACTTTAATACATGAAAAGATTTTCTCGGTTTATAAAACGGAGTCCAAGGACGAACAAATTTTAAATATGCAATATTTTAAATATGAATACCGCTTTAAAGCTTATTTGCGACTTTGATGGCAAATCCGAAAACCTACGTACTTTCGTGGATTCACTCCACTTAATAGGTTCTATTAAAGAGACTCACGAGCAGGTTGCAGTCTCCCTAATAAAGACCAGAATAAAGGGGACTGCTAGAAATTTAATTACCACAGAATCAACAATCCCTGACATTATTTCCAAGCTGACTAGTTCAGTAAAAGGCAAATCAGTTGAAGTATTGTCGGCCAAGATTATGAATATAAAGCAAAGTTATAAAACTGCGAACATTTATTGCTCTGAGTTAGAATCTCTTGCAAAATTACTTGAGAACGCATATATATCCGATGGTTTACCGTGCGATTTGGCAAATAAATATTCTACTCAAGTTGCTGTAAAGGCACTGACAAAGAATTGCACCATAGATAGAGTAAGACTTATCATGGATGCAGGTCAATTTAACAACATGAATGATGCAGTATCAAAATTTGTCAATAGTTACACCGAAGCAACTAATTAACGTTACATTAACATTTTCGTTAACACGCTTGAAAATATAATGTTCAAATATAAAATGTAACTTTTCGTTGTACTAAAATGGAAAAAATCGGAAAAAATAGAATCCATTCGACTTCCATTTTGAAATCTACAGGGAATATTAAGGTTTTATTGAGCTTTGAGAAAATATTTTTTTCAGATTTTTCGACTTGTTCGAAGATGGTGGAATACAGAAATTAAGTAAAAAACCCAAATTTTAAAAATAAAAAAAAAATAAATTAATTAAAAAGAAATAATTTTTAAAAAGGAGGTTCAAATACCTTGAAAATAAGGCATTGGTCTTTAAAATCCATCCACAAGTTTTCGCGAAACATTAGTTTAAAAGTTGTCATGGCGGAAGATTTTTCACGATTTTCAAATGCACATAACTTTTTTAAAAAAATGTTTAATTTTTTTCTAGAAACATGTGTAAAATATTTTTAAGGAAGGATTCGTACTAAAATTTTGCAAGACATCGGAGACATCAAAGTCAATTTTTAGCAAAAATCGTACAGTCTGACATGGAATGACTCATTTACCAGACTACCATACGGACTGAAAGTAGCACCAAATTTATTCCAAAGTGATGACAACTGCTTTTAGTGGTTTGACACGCGATCAAGTTTTTCTTTACATGGACGACTTAGTTGTTTTAGGTTGTTCAGAGAAGAACATGCTTAGAAATCTAACAGACGTTTTCGAATTATGTCGCAGAAACAATCTCAAGTTACACCATGAGAAATATTCATTCTTTATGCACGAGGTAACATGCCTTGGCCACTGATGCACCGATAAGGGAATACTGCCAGATGATAATAAATATTCAGTAATTAAGAACTATCCAACTGCTGATAGTGCAAAGAGGTTGGTTGCTTTGTCTTACTACTACAGACGATTTATTAAAAATTTTTCTGAATATTCGAGGCACCTTACTAAATAATCGAAAAAAGGTGTACCATTTGAATGGACAAATGAATGCGATATTGCTTGAAAAACAGTTCTGTATAATAACAGATGCGAGCAAACACGCTTGTGGCGCCGTACTTACACAGAAATGTGACAGAATACATTTACCAATGGCATACGCCTCGAGAAGCTTCACAAAATCAACAATTGAGCAATAAATCAACAATTGAACAGGCGTTAACTGCTATACACTAGGCCATAAAACATTTTAGGCCATATATTTATGGAAAACATTTTCTAGTGCGATCGGATCATATACCATTATCATATCTATTTTCTATGAAAAATCTAATCTATAAACTGACTAGAATTCGACCTGATCATGAGGAATGCGATTTTGAAGTTAAATATCTTAGGGAAAAAGACAACTACGTTGCAGACGCATTATAACGTATCACAATTAATGACTTGAAGAAATTAAATATTAAAAATGAGAGCTTCGATATACTTCGAATAACTACGAGGTCAATAAGTAGACACAAAAAATAGCAGAAAGTAGAAATATAAATAATTGGCATAAATTAAATAAAAATGAAAATGACTGACGTCAGAAAATTTTATAAATTGAAGATTACGACCCGGGAGATGTTACATCAAGCGAGGATTTGTTTATTAATTGGAAACTTGACTTAGGACAATTTTTCCCAAGGCTCGAGGAGAAAATTTTCGAATTTATATCTATGAATGAATTCAAACAAATAAACAATAAATATTTGAATAATATAAAAGTAGCGCTAATGAATAAGGTTACCGGAATTGATAATAAAGCCGAAACTATTCAAGAGAGACGATACCATGATGACCCTGAGAAGGAGGTCACTGCGGTGTTTCTAGAACATTGAACAAAATTAAAAGATCATAAAGGACTGTAGCATTTAACGTATAAAATTGAAAATATGGTTGTTTAGGCTCAGTTAAGTCGGTGCATGTAGATTTCCGGCTCTGGCTCGTCGGCAATCGGGAGTGGGTTATTTCATATCTTAACTTAACCTTATCTCAAATCTACACAATAATGTCATATCTTGAAATTGCATGCTTTTAGTATAAATTAAAAAAAGGTATGGTAAATGAACAAAAAAAAAAAACAAAATATAGAAATCTAAGATACGCGGAAGGAAATTAAGGAGTTATTGTAAGCTAAAAACGTTGAAACGGAAGGAAATGGAAAATACTAATTAGATTTGGGATAGCCATGGTTGTTGCAAGTCGATGGTGTTGCTGCAACATGTACCCACCCAACCTTGATCATCAGTGTGTCTTCTTATAAATTCTGATGATCCCAAAAATACACACAACCACTACTATTTACACTACATACCACTAGAAATCAAAAGAAAAGATATTTAGAAATTGCAATACATTTTCATTATCTGTTTATTACCAAAAAAAACATAGTTGGTTGACTAAAGAAAAAAAAAAGAATAACTAACTTATAAATATAAAGTAAAGGAAAATTATTGATTCCATTTAGGTAAAGGAACAATCAATAATAAGACGATAAATATAAATATTTCCAAAATCTTTGAATTACAAATCTAAATTCACAAAAATAAATGTTATCGCAAAAATCATTTTAGTTTTAACTTAACAATACAAATCAGCTGATCAGTAACTTTTATACATAAGTAAAAATCATGAAAGGTGAATGAACTATGTATATAAGAAAAAAAGTGTGTGGTTGCCAGAAGGCGAAAATTTAATTTCAAAACTGGGGAAAAGTCTAGGAATCATCAATACAAAAATAAAGTTATAATTAGTGTATTTTAAATTAAAAGCATGTTACAAAAAGGTTTGGTAAAATGTTGCCAAAAATTATTGATACAAAAAATTTAATTTAGGTACCTTATAGAAATATACTCCGCGATTCCAAAATTATTTAATATATAAAAAAACATCAAATTTTAATGTAAATTATGGCATTGTTTCCATGATAATTTCCAACACAATGCAGGTATAAAAGAAATGTTATGCACACTTTAAAAGAGAGTGAGAAAGATAAATATAATTTTTCTTTTTCAACGACAACAAAAAATTGTATGTTTTAGTATAATATATTTATTTTTAATTTTTCTTATATTATTTTGCTTGCTTTTCAAATTAAGCATTATCTTTAAAAATCTAGATCTTCTTAATATTCTTTTATATCTTTTTTCTCTATAAATTATGTTTGCTATCGTTGTTTTTTATATATATTGATTTCTCACTCCCTCATTGGATTTATCCTATTATATTATACACTTAAAACCTTTACCAAAATTATTATTTTATTTATCATTTTTTTTTTTATAAATTTTAACGAATTTTGCACTTTGTTTACAATTATGCTTTAAATTCACACATTTGTATAATTTTATAAAAATAAATTTTAATATTGACACTGCTTGTTCGGTGATATTTACATGTTGATGGACATACAAGTTATGCAAGTGCTTACTTACTTTGATTTAACGCGAACTCCAACGATGAATGTACATTCAGCAATGGGTAACGATGAGCAGAAGTGAGGCAAATATTGTGTAACTCTTTTTTTCCTTTTTAGTGATTAGGAAAAACTGTTCCCTACCACATGATGATTATATCCAAAGCAACATTTGTGTAACTGTTCTTATCAACATGTATCCACAAGTATCAACATGTATTGGCTAGTAATAACATGTATCTAAAATTATTACTGTTGGCAACATGATTAAGCGTTTTTGTTTTCAACATTTTTAGCAACCTTGTTTTATACACCAATATTAGAATGTATATAAGGGCTTTTAATTAATTTATTTTTTTTATTATTGTATATATTGATTTTTTCCTTTTTTTCGATTTTAATGATTTTTTTTTCCCCAATTTAATTTTAAGTAGAATTTTGTTTCCTTTTTTTATATTAATGGAAATTCATTATTTGTCGAACATTTTAATTTACTGTTTTTTTTTTTAGTTTAAGATCACGATTGACACATTAAAACTTCCACTTAATTTTAATATATTTTTTTAAATTTTTTTGCCTAAAAATTTACTAAATGTTTTTTTTTCATAAAACTTTTTACTAGGCATTTGCCTCAAACTTTCCCCCTTGGATTCTGTCGTCACAACGTGGCTTCTAGAATGGCTAAGGCAAATTTTCCAATCATCCAAAAAGAAAGCAAGCAAGGCTTGTCAATTTATAATTTAGTGCCGAATCCGTTTGTGGAAAGGCACTAATTTCTATAACAAAATAATCCAATTCCTTTTAGATTTTAGAACCCGAAGTTTGGATGAAGGTTCCCTTTTTGAATAAAAATTGTCCTAACTTTTCCTTTTTATTTAAGTATACAGAAAAGTTTAACTTTACCAAAATGTACAGAAGCTTCGACGATCCAAAATACAATAGAAGGTGATTTGAATGTCATTACTGTTTTAAGGTAAAATCTCCCAATATTACTCAATGGCTGAATATTTTAGTGGCGTGATTTCATACCATTACATGTACATCATTGTATATTTATGACTACAAATCTGTAGTAATTGATGAATTTGTAGTTATTGGAATGAGGAGAAATATACAATATATAAAAAAATAAAAAGAAGCGAACAACCCGGGCAAAAATGGTATTACATGATGTCACCAGGGGTGTATAATTGACGAAACGTTAATTTTCAAAAATTAAATTGTTCTGGCTGCTAGCGCCTTTACACAACCCCCCGACGAAAATCAGATTTGGGGTTTCAAAAGGCAAAATCTGATTCCGATAGCAGCTTTAAACTATACAAAGGAAAACTATTAAATTTAAGACTTGTTATTGATAAAACCCGAAGAGTACTTTAAAAAAAAACTTTTCAGGCTTTAAATAAAACTTTTGGTAATTTTGTTCGAAATTCAAGTTTTAATAATAAAACTCGGTACTGAGGGAACATAAGTCTGTGATTATTACCATTTTGAACATTCGGGAGATAAAACTCCCGAAAAAAAAACTCAGAAAAAAAATATTTTTGTTTCATCTTTCTCTTATCTAATTTTAAATTGTTAAAAGAAATGTTTGAGTAATTCAACCACTTGGTATAATAAAACTCTTAAGCGTAAATTTTAATAGTTTTGTTTTCTAAATATAAATGCAGTTTATGTTAGAGCCTAATTCAAAAGGGGGAAAAAATTCAAATATTTATATATTCTTAAATTTATTTCGTAGTTTTTTTTTTCAGCTTAAAACACAAAATATTATGGTTTAATGTCTTTAGCGTGATATTTTCCTACTAATTTTCCCTGAAAGTCCTCCAATTCATAATAGCAATCACCCAACTTTCTTCTAACACGAGCCTTTAAAAATGCGTGATCAAGTTTAGAATTATACCCTTTTTCGAAATTCGATTGCTTGAAATTTCTTCTAAAGACTACCTGACCATCCTTAAAAGAAGTTTTTCTGGATCGTAAGTTGTAAGTCTTTTCATTACGCAAAAACTGCTTCTCCATTAGCTCTTTTGCCCTCTTTCGAATTACGTCCATATAATCCTCTCTACAAAAGTTGACAGCTCTATCATCTAAAATCTCTAACTTTCTCAGTAGTGAATAAGTTTGTGCATTTGTCACCATGTGCTGTCCGAAAGTTAAATAGTAAGGCTCAATGCCAATAGATGAATGAATGCTAGATCTTATAGCGCAACCTATACTACTGAGGACCTCGTCCCAGTGATTCTGATCTGGTGATACATATGCACGAATAGCGGCAATGACCGATCGGTTGATACCCTCAGAGGCGTTTGACTGTGGGGAATCTATCTCCGTAAGGGTGTGATGAATATTATATCTTTTTAGAGTTCTTGAAAAGTTTTGGATTTAAATTGTACGCCACTGTCTGAAACTATGGTTTCGGGTACTCCGAAAATGTGAAAAATATCTTCTTCTAAATATTTACATACGACATCTGCTGTCAGTTTTTTCACTGCCTTTAAAAACGGGTATTTGGAAAAGTGGTCAAGAACCACAAAAATTCCTATATGACCTGATCGTGAACGCGGATACGGCCCTAAAAAGTCCACGTACAGTTTTTGAAACACGCGATCAGTCATAGTGGGTTTTCCTATTGGAGGACGAAGGACGACATTGGGATGTTTCGTGCCTTTACAAATGTGTCATCGGACAGGCTACTAACATCAAGGGCGGCCCTATCATCGGACGAACAAGAGACTGATTCATCTGGGTTGGTACGAGAAAGTGCATCAGGAACAATGTTCTGACCGCCCTTTCGGTGTTGGATTTTAAAATTATACGCTTGGAGTTTTAAAGCCCATCTCGCCAGTCTTGAACTCAAATCGTTTTGAGACATGAGCCACTTTAGTGACGCATGATCGGTCACTCATGCCCCTCAACGTAAGGACGAAACTTCTTCACACTCAACACAGCGGCTAAGCATTCCTGTTCGGTTACTGAGTAGTTTCTTTGGGCTTTATTAAGTTTCTTTGACATAAATGCCACAGGAACTTCACCACCCTCAGAATATAACTGAACCAGTACGCTTCCTATACCTGTCTGGCTTGCGTCGCAATGTATATAGAACAGCATTGCGAAATTGGGGCTATGCGAGACAGGAGCAGAGCTTAATAGGCATTTCAACTCATCGAAAGATTTTTGGGCTTCATCGTTCCAAACAAACTTTCTCTTACTTTTCAAAAGATCAGTAAGAGGCGTTGATAAGGAAGCGTAGTTCCCTATGAACTTCCTGTACCACCCGGACATTCCGAGAAAACCTTCACTGATCTGGGAGTCGGATAGTCTACAATTGCAGAAATTTTTTCAGGATCAGTGCGAATAACCCCTTTTCCTAAAACATGTCCTAGGTATTTAACTTCTTCAGTGCAAAAATTACTTTTTTCCACGTTCAAAGTAAAACCCGATTCACGCAAACGTTGAGCAACTTGCATCAGAACATCTAAATGTTTTTCAAACGTATCCGAAACTACCAATAAATCATCTAAATATATGAAAACCTCATTCCGAAGGTGCGCAGGTATTACCTTATCCATCAATCGGGACATAGTTTGTGGTGCATTACAGAGACCGAAGGGCATTACTTTGAATTGATACAAAGGGCGTCCTGGCACTGTGAATGCTGTTTTGTCCCTAGAGGCTGGGTCTAAAGGTATTTGCCAGAAGGCATCTTTAAGATCCACACTGGTAATAAACCTGGCTTTCGAAAGTAGGCTTAAAATCCCATCAATATTGGGTAACGGATACGCATTTTTGCCGGGTTTTCTCACAAGAACGACTGGAGAATTCCAAGCACTATTTGACTCTTCTATTATCCCTAAACCTAACATTCGGTCCACCTCTTCATACATAAATTTCTCTATGGCGGGAGAAATCGGGTAGTGATGCTGTTTTATCGCCTTAGCATCGCCTACCTCTATGACGTGGGTCACTAAAGTGGTTTTACCCAAGCCGTCTTTAGAAAAAGAAGGAAAATTTTCCATAAGTTTAGACAAAAGGACTTTCTGCGAATCATCCAAATCGCAGGTTTTCACAGAGCTAGATTCAAGATTGGATTCAATGGAGGAAATTGAAAGAGCAGATAAAAAGTTAGTAGAAAGAAGATTAAACAATTTTCAGAAATATATCCCGAGGTATAATTGTTGAGAAAGAGAAGGAACTATATAAACGTATAAACTATATAAACGAGATTTTGGTTTTTATGAAGCCTATGATTCGTTGGGGCTGTCCATCTGCAGTCCGAACATTTGTCGTAAGTTTTGTATATGAACTACCAGATTCAAGAAACTTTTTCGCAAAATCACCACCAATATATGAAATGGTTGCACCTGTGTCTAAAATACCAGTAACCCTTTCGCGAAATAAGTAAACTTCCGCATACGGACGAATATCGTTCTTCGAATCTAATATACTAGCGGCTATAGTTTTGTGTTTCCTTTTAACATTATCCCAAAAAGTTCTCAAACGTCGTGTAGACCTGGTAGTTATTGACTCAATAGAGCTATTGAAAATCCTATTCCTTACTTTTTTATAATTTTTCATTCCAACATGGAACGGTATAATTGGCTTTAATTGTCGATTTTGGTTATTTGATTTGACAAAGTCAGGTTTTTGTAATTCATTTTTCGGAGAAACAATTATTCGGTGCTCGTCTGCGTGAACCTTGATGTGCACTCGCTGGAGAGTTTTTTGACGGATTACATTTGCGACATGTGGGCTTATACACATTTGCAGCGCCACATCCGTAACAAAAAACGTTCCGAACCGACATGCACTCTTGGTACCTATGACCTATTTTACCGCAATTCCAGCAATTCAAACCTAACTCTAAGATGTTGTTATCTAAATCTGTCTTCGCATCATCATCTAATGGTTCAAGTAACTCAGAAATACGTTTTTGAAAGCTTAAAGACTTTGGTTGTGGGTTTCTCTTACGAAGGTCCTGTAAGAAAAATTCTCTTTTCCGACAAATGTCACGTAATTTTTCGACGGACGATATTTTCAAATTTAAAATTTCATGATGTATTTCGGGAGTAAGTTTTTTCGTAGTATCTCCACCAAGGAAGCTTCTGATATGGATTGTTCGAGATGATCTGTGAGTTCCACTATGGACTCATAAAAGGTATTGAAATTTTCACCAGGTTTTTGTTTCCTGACCCTTATCAGTTCTCTATAATCCATATCAGTCCTTGTATACTGACTACGAAGAGCTATACATAATTCTGGCCAAATTATTCTTCTTGCAGATTGGTGGTAGCGCCAGAACCAATCATTGGCCTTACCATCAAAAAGCGTGCTAGCATTATCGCATAGCAATTCAAAATCTCCTCCTAAAGTTTGTGTAGTAAGAGCCTCGATTCGATAAAAAAACGCATCTACGGACAAGTTGGATGAGGTTCCTGAAAACTTTAGTGACCAATTACTTATTATTTGGCTTATTCTATCAGCCCGGACGGACAAATCACCGGACAATCCCGAATTAAATCTTCTTACATTAGGAGGGGGTTCATTTACATGAGCAGAACGAACCATAACTGTCTCTAACGTTTGGATTTCCAGTATTCGGTGGAATAGTATTCTCGTTTTGTTCAATACCCGATGTATTGTTTGAATTTTGAATATTTAACCTTCTAAATCCCTCTTAGATATTGGTTTGAACTAATTGGGCAAGATCTTGATTCAAGGTTGCCAACATTTCAGCTTGTTGAGCTCCAACAGCTGCCGTAACTAAATTCCTAAACATTCTCCTATCGCCATCAACACTTCGAGCCGGAGATCCCGATGAAAGGGTTGAATAAGGAGTTGTTTGGTTTGCCCCTGTCGGATTTACTTCTACGCTACGCTGTTCATCATAGTTATTGTTACGAGTTTTGTAACGAGTTCTCACAGTGTGTAGTACCCTGTATTGTATGTATTGAGTGAGAGATATGAAATAAAACGTCAGTTTGTAATCATCCACTTGAAGCGTAAAGACGTGTTTTATTTTACACATGGTGGCAGCGGTGTGCAAAATAAATTAAAACAAAAGAAAAAAAAAGAGTTATACGATTTGGAAACAATTGAAAGGAAAAATGCCAAACGAAAATTTGACAAATGTATCTCCACAAACGGTGTGTGTGGAAAATAGTTATCAGGTTGCACCACCAGAAAAATTTGATTTTGGTAGACCGTCAGAATGGCCAAAATGGTCACGCCGCTTTAATCGATACCGAATTGCAACAAGATTAAATAAACAACCACAAGATGAACAAGTAAACACCCTCATTTATCTTATGGGAGAGCAGGCAAACGAGATATTTATGGCCCTACCTTTAAGTGATCTTGAAAGGGAAGATTACAATAAAGTGATTGAGGCATTTGAAAAATAGTTTGTTGTACGCATTAATGTGATCTATGAGCGCGCAAGATTTAATACAAGGGTGCAGCAGGAGGGTGAGATGGTTGAAGATATCATAACCTCACTCCATACGCTGGTAAGAAATTGTAATTATGGTAATCTTCGAGAAGAAATGATACGTGATCGGATTGTTGTTGGCATTAGAGACAAAAAGCTGTCAGATAAATTGCAATGTGAATCTGATTTGACATTGGCAAAGGCAGTAGACACGGTACGTACACAGGAAAGCGTACGTAGACAACAAAATGAATTGGCACAGAGTTGCCAAGTAAATGCAACTGTTAACCGAGTTAAAATAGTAGAAAGGAAAAATGAAAAATGTGGTGGTAACCACAATGATCGAATCGTTTGCCCAGCACAAGGAAAAAAATGCAACAAATGTTTTAAAATCGGCCATTTTGCAAGAGTATGTAAGAGTCGACAAAGAATACATAATATTGAAGCAGAAAGTGAGAGTGAAATGGAAACAGTATTTTTTGGCATGATTATCGACAATGGTAATAAAGATCGCTGGTATGAACAGGTAAAAATGAACAAAAAGTCTGTTGAAGTGCAAATTGATACTGGGGCTCCAGTAAATGTAGTACCAACGAATGTATTTTGTGAAAACTGGCCACAAACCAAAATAATAAAAGCCGACAAAAGGTTAGCAGGGCCAGTGGGCGAAAAAATGGTAGTAAAGGGAATGTGCACAATGGAAATCGAAAATAAGAATCACAAATGTAAAGCTAAAGTGTACGTGGTGGATGACATTACCAACCCTTTATTGTCCTTAAGCACTTCTGAAAATTTAAGATACGTTAACAGAATTAACAAAATTAATGAGGTGTCGACAGTAAATATTCAAAAAGAATTTCCAAGTCTTTATAACAGCTTGGGTTGTTTAAAATTTATATACGATATTAAACTGAAATTACAGTATTCGCCATACGCTATACACGCAGCACGTAGAGTACCCATACCATTAATGGAAAAGTTGAAGAACAAACTTGCAGAAATGGTGAAGATGGGGTTATAAAACGAGTAAATAATCCAACAAAATGGTGTGCACCACTAGTGATTGTACCAAAGCCAAATGGGGACATACGTCCATGTGTGGATTTGTCAAAATTAAATGAATGTATTGAAAGGGAAATTCATCCAATGCCTATGGCGGACCATACGTTAGCTCAATTGGGTGAGGCCAAGTATTTTACCAAAATGGACACCAAAAATGGGTATTGGCAAATTAAATTATCTGAAAGATCGCAGCAGCTAACAACATTTATGACACCTTTCGGTAGATATTGTTTTTTACGATTACCTTTTGGCATTTCTTCGGCGCCGGAGGTATTTCAAAAGCAGATTCAACAAATTATAGAAGATTTACCAGGCGTAGTATGCCAGACAGATGATATACTAGTATTTGGTAAAACAATGACAGAACATGATGAAAACTTGAGAAAAGTTTTGGAAAGATTGTCGAAAGCAGGTGTTACATTGAATAAGGAGAAATGTGAAGTTGGTATTACGTCGGTAAAATTTTTAGGCCATGTTATCGATCCTCAGGGAATTCATCCGGATAATTCTAAAGTGAAGGCGATACAAGAATACACAAAACCAGCTACTATCACAGAGGTACGTAGATTTTTGGGATTAGTACAATATTTAGGAAAATTTATTCCGAATTTATCAACGATTTGTCATCCATTAAACGACCTTTTAAAGAAAAATATAGATTATCAATGGAATGAACCACAACAAAATTCATTTGATGAATTGAAAAAACTTTAATCGACACCACCCACGTTAAAAAAGTATAATCCTAAACACAAAACAACAGTGTCAACAGATGCATCGTCGTATGGACTGGGTGCGGTGATACGTCAATTAGATGAGATGGTTTCTGGAAACCAGTAGCTTATGCTTCTCGAACTCTGTCAGAAAGTGAACAACGATATGCACAAATCGAAAAAGAGGCTTTGGCTATTACATGGGCTATAACACAAAAATTTAGGGATTTTTTAACCGGAATAAAATTTCATATTGAGACAGACCACAAGCCACTAATCTCAATTTTCACGGTAAAGCATCTTGATGATTTAACACCACGTTTACAAAAATTTCGAATGAAATTATTATGTTATGGGTATACTATTGAATATACACCGGGTAAAGATTTGATTGCGGCAGATGCTTTATCGCGAGCACCCAGAAATACTACTGAAAATGAAGATGATGAAGATTTAAGAACGTTTGTTAAAAACATTATTGACAAATTCCCAGCTAGTGATGAATACATAGAAAAGTTAAAAATGGAACAGCAAGACGATTCGGTTCTTAAGGAGGTAGCAATTTATTGTAATTCAGGATGGCCCGACAAATCAAAAATATCACCAGAAGCGAAATTGTTTTATAATGATCGTTACAAAATAGCTGTTAATAATGGGCTGCTAATGTATGGGGAAAGAATGATAATACCATCAAAAATGCGCAAAGAGGTTTTGGACCGTATTCATAATGGTCATTTAGGTATAAACAAGTGTAAAGCAAGGACGCGGGATTCAGTTTGGTGGCCCAGCTGTATGGAAAGTGTAGAACAGCTTGTAAAAGAATGCCGTATCTGCTTAGAAAATTTAGTTCCAAGAAGAGAGCCAATGATAATATCAGAATTTCCTGATCGTCCATGGCAGAAAAATGGTATCGACTTGTGTTATTTTAAAGGAAAAATTTTTTTGGTAGTATGCGATTACTACTCTCGGTACCCAGAAGTAATGGAACTTGAAAGACAAACAGCTAATTGCGTAATTGAAAAACTTAAGTCGATTTTTGCGCGTCATGGTATACCAGAAGAAGTACGTTCGGACAATGGTCCACAATTTTCTCAAATTATTACATCTGAATTTCATCGATTTGCCAATAAGTGGGGCTTTAAGCATACGACATCGAGCCCATATTTCTCGCAAAGAAATGGGTTAGCTGAATCTGCCGTAAAAATAACGAAACAGCTTTTAAAAAAAATACAGATCCGTATATGGTACTTTTAGAATATAGAACAACTCCACTATCAACAGGATTTAGCCCTTCAGAACTGTTAATGGGAAGAAAGTTGCGTTCAAGACTGCCAATGACCAACATTCAATTATCTCCGAAAAGTCTTCAAAGAAGTGAAATATTAAACAAAGAAGAAGAAAGACAAAAACGTCAGGCCGATAACTACAACCACCACCACGGAGTTCGTAACCGTGGAAATTTAGAAAACAACTCCGAGGTTTGGGTTCGTGATTTGCAACAATGGGGGAAAATCGAATCAACAGCTAATGCACCCCGATCATATTGGGTCCAAACTGATAATGGGCGTTATAGACGCAATGCTTTCCATCTCAACGGGCCAAATACAAATAATGGCTCTTTTACAAACAATAATGTTCGTAGAACATCGGTCAGAACAACATCTTTTGAAAAAGGGAATGAAGAAGGGCATGCATCAGTATCAACAGAAATTACGCCAAGAACATCGAGTGATACTCCACAAACCACTGCTGTAGTTGAGGAACTAGTTAAGGATGCCATCCCAGAAGTTCCTGTCCAGGGACCAAAAACAACAAGACGAGGTCGTACGATTAGGAATCCTTCTAGTCTCGACCAATATGTTTTAGACTTCGATTGGAACGAATATTAAAATATTTAATATATATCTTTATAACTATTATTTTACTTTATTTACTTTTGATTTAAAACAAACGTAAAGCGTTTATTACTTTGAATTGATATTACTTTATATTTAAACCATTTGTTTGAAGAAAATCTTTAATTACATTTTATTTAAAATTAACGTATATACGTATTTATAAAAGGGAGATGTGCAGTACCCTGTATTGTATGTATTGAGTGAGAGATATGAAATAAAACGTCAGTTTGTAATCATCCACTTAAAGCGTAAAGACGTGTTTTATTTTACACACACAGGATTACCAACAAGTGGGTTTGGATTGGTATTCTTGGGTATTTCTACCTGTTTACCACAAATAGGACAACTGGGTTTATTATTAGTGGACTTAGAAAAACACAAGTTATGAAAATAATGATTGCATACGGTTCTGACCGAGTTCGCTCTAACTGTAATCGTATTTTTGCATATTCCGCAATATAAAATTAGCGGTAGAACTGGTGGTAGCTTTGGAGGAGGGTCAGATGTAGCCCCTGGCGGTGACGAAGCAGTTAAATTTTCAGTGCTGTGTTGTAAAGGCATTTTGTAAATACTGATATACAAAACAACACCAAATACAGAAAATTATTTTGTTTAAAATCAAAAAAAAAATGTTTTATTTGTAAAACCCGCAAAGACTAGGTTCTTTTTACACTGTTCGTACGACCTATAACCACAAGGTCAGGGTTATTCAGAAACAAAATTTTGAAATTGACAAGTAAAGGTCATTCACTCTACCTTGCAAGCATTGAATAATTAATCTGGGATAAGATTTTGCATCACCAAAACTTAATCCAACAATTCAAACCCTAGATTTTAAGATTACACTACGTATTATTCTATTCGAACTGTGACGATATTGTTAATTTTTGCGATAAATTAATCACAAATTTTTAGGTTTATTAAGAAAAATAAAAAAAATTAAAGGAAAATATGAAGTTCGGTTTTGATTCAACAGGGCTCAAGTTTAATATCCTTTATTTCAAAAAGTTTCAAATCCAGTATTTCGCAAAAAAAATTAAATTTTTATCAAGAAAATGATGCATACATATGAATGTGTATGTATGTACAAATCGCAAAATATTTGAAATTAATAACCAAAGGTACATTAATTTCCGGTAGAACGCAAAAAAAAAAAAAATCAGATTGATTCTAAAATACAATATTAGTAATACGAAAATTCAATATTTTCTCTTCTTCAGAGACTTAAATTCGAAACGATACGATATATATATATATATATATATATATATATATATATATATATATATATATATATATATATATATATAAGTGCACATATATATATATATATATATATATATATATATATATATATATATATATATATATATATATATATATATATATATATATATATATATATGTGCACGGCGCATGTTGCGGGGACGGTTTTTCGTTCCACAAGTTACTATGAAGACATTTTGTTACTTTGGGGACTGTCCTTAAACTTTTCATTATTCTAGTGTTTACTCTGAAGACATTTTACTGGACACAGCGCATTTTATAGGGACTTTTTTGGCTGTATATACAGATGTCTTCAAAGTATGGGCAATGAATATATATATATATATATATATATATATATATATATATATATGCATTGCCCATACTTTGAAGACATTTGTATATACAGCCAAAAAAGTCCCTATAAAATGCGCTGTGTCCAGTAAAATATCTTCAGAGTAAACACTAGAATAACGAAAAGTTTAAGGACAGTCCCCAAAGTAACATAGTAACCTGTGAAACGAAAAACCGTCCCCGCAACATGCGCTGGGCACATATATATATATATATATATATATATATATATATATATATATATATATATATATATATATATATATATATATATATATATATGTGCACAGCATATGTTGCGGGGACGGTTTTTCGTTCCACAAGTTACTACGAAGACATTTTGTTACTTTGAGGACCGTCCTCAAACTTCTCATTTATCTACTGTATAAACTGAAGACATTTTACTGGATACAGAGCATATTATAGGGACGTTTTTGGCTGTATATACAGATGTCTTCAAAGAATGCGAAATGAATATATATATATATATATATATATATATATATATATATATATATATATATATATATATATATATATATACATTTCACATACTTTGAAGACATCTGTATATACAGCCAAAAAAGACCCCGTAATATGAGCTGTATCCAGTAAAATGTCTTCAGTGTAAACAGTAGAATAATGAAAAGTTTGTGGACAGTCCCCAAAGTAACAAAATGTCTTCATAGTAACTTGTGGAACGAAAACCCGTCCCCGCAACATGCGCCATGCACATATATATATATATATATATATATATATGTATATATATATATATATATATGTACAGCACATGCTGCGGGGACGGTTTTTCGTTCCACAAGTTACTATGAAGACATTTTGTTACTTTGGGTACTGTCCTTAAACTTTTTGTTATTCTACTGTTTACACTGAGGACATTTTACTGGATTCAGCGCTTATTATAGGGACTTTTTTGGCTGTATATACAGATGTCTTCAAAGTATGCGCAATGTATATATATATATATATATATATATATATATATATATATATATATATATATATATATATATATATATATATATATATGTGCCCAGCGCATGTTGCGGGGACGGTTTTTCGTTTCACAGGTTACTATGAAGACATTTTGATTCTTTGGAGACTGACCTCATATATATATATATATATATATATATATATATATATATATATATATATATATATATATATTCATTGCCCATACTTTGAAGACATCTGTATATACAGCCAAAAAAGTCCCTAGTATATGCGCTGTATCCAGAAAAATGTCTTCAGTGTAAACAGTAGAATAACGAAAAGTTTAAGGACAGTCCCCAAAGTATCAAAATGTCTTCATAGTAACTTGTGGAACGAAAAACCGTCCCCGCAATATGTGCTGTGCACATATATATATATATGTAATGCACATATATATTTGGTTTTGTTAGATCCGAAAACGTCCAGACTCTAAATTGCAAGACAGAAGGGGGAAAAAATGAAAGAAAAATATTAGAAGGGTGTGTATTAGACCGTACCTCAAAAAAAAGTTCAACGTACACCCTCAAATATAAAGTATTTTAACAAGAAAATTTCGAAAATGTTTTTTTTTTTTTTGGCCGAACGTAGGGGTCGCCATTTTATATTTTTCGTTATATCTTCGTTATAATTAGTGTATTTTAAATTACAAATCCAAAATCTGACTTACAAATTTAAATTCACAAAAATAAATGTTATCACAAAAATAATTTTAGTTTTAACTTAACAATACAAATCAGCTGATCAGTTACTTTTATACATAAGTAAAAATCATGAAAGGTGAATGAACTATGTATATAAGAAAAAAAAGTGTGTGGTTGCCAGAAGGCGAAAATTTAATTTCAAAACTGGGGAAAAGTCTAGGAATCATCAATACAAAAATAAAGTTATAATTAGTGTATTTTAAATTAAAAGCATGTTACAAAAAGGTTTGGTAAAATGTTGCCAAAAATTATTAATACAAAAAAATTTAATTTAGGTACCTTATAGAAATATACTCCGCGATTCCAAAATTATTTAATATATAAAAAAAACATCAAATTTTAATGTAAATTATGGCATTGTTTCCATGATAATTTCCAACACCATGCAGGTATAAAAGAAATGTTATGCACACTTTAAAAGAGAGTGAGAAAGATAAATATAATTTTTTTTTTTTTTATTTAAAAATCAACGACAACAAAAAATTGTATGTTTCAGTATAATATATTTATTTTCAATTTTTTTATATTATTTTGCTTGCTTTTCAAATTAAGCATTTTCTTTAAAAATCTAGATCTTCTTAATATTCTTTTATATCTTTTTTCTCTATAAATTATGTTTGCTATCGTTGTTTTTGTTTTTTTTTATTAATTTCTCACTCCCTCATTGGATTTATCCTATTATATTATACACTTAAAACCTTTACCAAAAGTATTATTTTATTTATTACTTTTTATAAATTTTAACGAATTTTCCACTTTGTTTACAATTATGCTTTAAATTAACACATTTGTATAATTTTATAAAAATAAATTTTAATATTGACTCTGCTTGTTCGGTGATATTTACATGTTGATGGACATACAAGTTATGCAAGTGTTTACTTACTTTGATTTAACGCGAACTCCAACGATGAATGTACATTCAGCAATGGGTAACGATGAGCAGAAGTGAGGCAAATATTGTGTAACTCTTTTTTTTCCTTTTTAGTGATTAGTGATGTCTCTGTTATGTATAGAAATAAAAACTGTTCCCTACCACATGATGATTATATCCAAAGCAACATTTGTATTAGCTAGTAATAACATGTATCTATAATTATAACTGTTGGCAACATGATTAAGCGTTTTTGTTTTTCAACATTTTTAGCAACCTTGTTTTATACACCAATATTAGAATGTATATAAGGGCTTTTAATTTATTTATTTTTTTTTATTATTGTATATATTGATTTTTTTTTTTTTCAATTTTAATTATTTTTTTCCCCCAATTTGATTTTAAGTAGAATTTTGTTTCCTTTTTGTTTTATATTAATGAAAATTCAGTATCTGTCCAACATTTAAATTTACTGTTTTTTTTGAGTTTAAGATCACGATTGACACATTAAAACTTCCACTTAATTTTAATATATTTTTTTCAATTTTTTTTCCTAAAAATTTACTAAATGTTTTTTTTTCAAAAAACTTTTTACTAGGCATTTGCCTCAAACTTTTCCCCTTGGATTCTGTCGTCACAACGTGGCTTCTAGAATGGCTAAGGCAAATTTTCCAATCATCCAAAAAAAAGCAAGCAAAGCTTGTCAATTTATAATTTAGTGCCGAATCCGTTTGTGGAAAGGCACTAATTTCTATAACAAAACAATCCAATTCCTTTTAAATTTTAGAACCCGAAGTTTGGATGAAGGTTCCCTTTTTGAATAAAAATTTTCCTAATTTTTCCTTTTTATTTATGTATACAGAAAAGTTAAACTTTACCAAAATGTACAGCAGCTTCGACGATCCAAAATATAATAGAAGGTGATTTAAAAGTCATTACACTTTTAAGGTAAAATATTTTAGTGGCGTGATTTCATACTACAGATTTGAAGTATAATTATGACTACAAATCTGTAGTAATTGATGAATTCCAGATATTTGTAGTTATTGGAATGAGGAGAAATATACAATATTGTTACGATTTTATTTACCTTTTAAATAAATCGAGTTCTTTATATATTGCAAATAATAAACACCGTTTGAAATTATTTATAGCTCTATCTATTTATAACCGTCACTAAAATTAACAGAAATACACTTTAATAGCAAACTTTATTTACACGATTTAGATACACTAAACGTTAGCCACACTTTAGTTCTTCACACTTTGCGTTTTACTTATAAACTGAACTACTTTGCCACCTTGTTGGCGTTTTTATATATGCGCGTTAAAATAACTAGAATATGGCAGCATCGTCTGGAAGCTGCACACTGGCAACTTTGAGAATGTTCTTTTACAGTTTGACATAAGAAACATTAGTTATGGTAAAGGGTTGCCATTTAATTGTTTTACATTTCAGGGCTAACATATGGGGATTTGCATTTCTACGATTAAATGGAATTTCTGTAACACTGCCGCCCACTTAAGTCTGTTCGTCCCGAACAGACATAGTTTTCCCCTTCCCATAATCAGCTAGTCGTTCCAGATGCACAACCTTCATCTTAGATTTTGGGCTCTGATATTTCTGTATTCTATAGACCACGTCATTTAACCTTTTAATCACCCTGTAGGGTCCTTCCCAATGCGTTTGTAGTTTGGGAGATAATCCTTTCCTTCGTTGCGGGTTAAACAGCAGAACCAACTCGCCCTCATTTAATCCTTCAGAATTCGCTGCTCGATCGTACCTCGCCTTCATCTTGCCGCTCACCATTTTAATTCGATTGCGGACGAACTCCTGACGTTTGTTGAGGTCTTCTTGTTCCCGGGAAGAGTTGTGGTTTTTACTGTCTGTTGCGGCGGGCTTAACACCAAGTTCCAAATCGCCAGGCAATTTTAGTTTCGTTCCAAAGGTTGTTCTTACTGGTCCTTTGGCAGCGATGCATTGCGCGCAATTTGCTACCCAATTGCCGACAGCTTGTTGACAGCCCACCCAGTAAAACCGTTGTTTTAACTTCTCTATAGTTTTTGTGACACCAAGATGACCACCACTGGGACCTTCATGGAACTCCCTAAATACCTCGTTATTTTAGATGCCGGCACCACAATTAAATTGGCCACATTTTTGCCGTCGGCACTTTCCCATGTACGGTATAAGCAACCATTTAACACTTACAGGCTATTCCACTGGGCCCAATATGCCTTCATCAGCGGACTTTCAGCTGATATCTGCTCGCGGGTAGGCCTCCGGTTTTCTTCTTTGGCTGATATAATCTTCGCTAACATGGGGTCACTCCGTTGCGCCGCTGACCAGGCTTCACTCGGCTCGATATGCGTTTGTCGTATATCCACGATACGGTCTTTTCCTTCAGCCTTTGAACTGTGCTTGCCATGTTTCCTACCCTTGCTGTGCTCAATGGTAACCGGTTTTCTTACTTGAGCCTTGTGCTCATATCCAACATCAAGGGGTATTTAAACATTCCGCCAAATCATAACTTTTTGCCCCATATGCAGATTAATGCCGTGACTAATCATAAAATCTGCACCAATGATTACTTCATCCACAATATCGGCAACAATAAATACATGATTGACGCTTATGTTGGAAATCGTTAGTTTTACATTCACTTTGCCATAGACAGTACCAGTTTCCCCAGTAGCTGTGCGCAGTCTCACCCCAAACAATGGTTCAATTGCCTCCTTAACTAAATCGGGTCTGATGACAGACTGTGATGCTCCTGTGTCTATAGTGCAAATGTGCTTTCTGCCGTTGATATATCCACAAGCAGTAAGATTGCTTTTTCCCTGCTGTATCACTGATATGGAGATTGTGGGGCCCTCGCTTGTATGAGCTGGATCGTGTCCCGCAGTGCTAGCTCTCTTTGGTTTTAACGGTGACTCCTGTGCTAACTGATTAACCGGTCGGAAGCTTTTTCCTGGTGCTCGGCAGTTCCGCTGAAAATGTCCCACTCTTCCGCAGTTATAGCATTCGGCCTGCATTACTGCCTCTTTAACTGCTTCTATAAACTTAGCGCTTATATCTTCCTCTTTTTCAGCAGTTACTTCGAGGTTTCGCACATTAAATATTTGCGGCTTAGCAATTATTTTCGCAGTCTCCTGTGACAGTGCAAATGAAACAGTTTCCGCAAAAGATGATTTTCGTGTAGCACACACCGCGTACCTTACATCAGGATCATGAATTCCCTTCACAAATGCTTCAATTTTGAATTCATCTCATAATGGATGATTTTCGCCCGGATACGACAGCTGCACCAACCGCTCAATTTCTGTTGCAAAATCCTGCAACGACTCGTTTGGTTTCTGCAGCCTACCTCTTAGTTCCATTCGGTATATTTCTTTTTTGTGTTCGCCACCATACTTTCGCTGCAGTGCCACCATTATGTCGTCATAATTATTTCTGCAGGTGATTGGCACACTTTCTAGAATTTCTGCAGCGTTTCCTTTTAAGGCCAGAATCAACTCTATAGCCTTTTCTTCGTTGTTCCACATATTTCTGGCGGCAACTGTCTCAAACTGGAACTTAAAAACATTAAACGGTACGCTGCCGTCAAAAGTAGGGGCCTTTGCTCTACCAGAACTTTCCTGAATAATTCGAACTGAACCCTCTTGACATTGGAGATTATTTACTTTATTTTCTAGATCTTGTAGTTTTCTTTCAACATCTTGGGTTTGTGCCTCGAATGTATCTACGCCGTTCTCTAAGTCGGAAACTCTTTTGGAAACCTCAGAGATTTTCTCATTAGTGGCTCTAGAAGTTTCTTGAAGTTTGTCTTCCACCTTAGCTAACAATTTCTCGTTGTCTGCTCTCGATGTTTCTAGCAGTTCCATTTTCATCTTACCTAAAAGTTTTTCGTTGTCTGCTCTCGAAGTTTCCAACAGTTTCTCATTTTTTTCCATCTTAGTTAGCAGTTTCTCGTTGTCTGCTCTTGAAGCTTCTAACATTTTTATGTTGTCTGCTCTTGAAGCTTCTAGCTTTTCCATCATAGCAGCCAACATTGCGTTTAACTCCATATTACCTTCAGTTTTACGAGTACTAACCTCCATTGCTTCTTTATCATCAAATTCGTAAGTTGCAATGTCAATGTTACGCCGCTCAAATTCCTCTATGAGCCTCTTTTGCAATTCGACCTTATTTCCTGCTGTGGGTAGCGCCAATTTGCTCAATTCCTTCTTGAGCTGTTCCACCTTAAGCTCCTCCAATTTCATGACTGCTTATTATTTTGCAATCCCACTTCTGACACCAATTGTTACGATTTTACCCTTTATAAAATCGTTGATTTATTTACCTTTTAAATAAATCGAGTTCTTTCTATATTGCAAATAATAAACACCGTTTGAAATTATTTATAGCTCTATTTATATATAACCGTCACTAAAAATAACAGAAACTGAACTACTTTGCCACCTTGCTGGCGTTTTTATATATGCGGGTTAAAATAACTAGAATATGGCAGCATCGTCTGGAAGCTGCACACTGGCAACTTTGAGAATGTTCTTTTACAGTTTAACATAAGAAACATTAGTTATGGTAAAGGGTTGCCATTTAATTGTTTTACATTTCAGGGCTAACATATGGGGATTTGCATTTCTACGATTAAATGGAATTTCTGTAACAATATATAAAAAAAAAAAAGAAGCGAACAACCCGGGCAAAAATGGTATTACATGATGTCACCAGGGGTGTATAATTGACGAAACGTTAATTTTCAAAAATTAAATTGTTCTGGCTGCTAGCGCCTTTACAGGACGTAACAAAATACGTTAAATCATGCCAAAAATGTCAAAACGCCAAGACAACAAAGCACTTGAGGAGTCCTATGATATTTACGACAACACCTGCAAAACCATTTGATAGTGTATTAGTGGAAACTATAACCAACATACTAAATGACTTGAGAAAAATATTATTATAAGCTTACTAACACAAGCCTTAAGCTTGAAAAAGACTTGAGAATATATCGTACCAATTGTAGAAAAATCAAAACGGAACCATCATGATAATATTATGTGTGTATGATTACTATTCTTGCAATTGTAGAATAAGCTTACAAAAATAATATATTATTAATAGTTAAATAAGAGAAATCATAATTATTTTCTTTAATTTCATTTATTTTTTATTTTAATTTTTTTTAATAATAATTAATTTCAAATATAAAAAATAATAATTCATTTTATATATAAATAATAATAATTAATTTCAACCTTAAATAAAAAATATTAAATTTAATATGCAATTGCGCGTTCACTATATAAAATTTACAACTAAATGTACACGCAAAACACGTTTGACAAATTTAGAGAAAAAGTAATGTCACTTGTTGTATGCATTATAAGCGTAGAACAAAGACAACAAGACTAGAATTTATTGAAAAATATTTCTATTTCAATTGTCATATTGCGTTGTTCAGTATGTGTATGTTGTTTATAAGCACACTTTAGAAAAAGTTATGTGTAATAATCTTTTCTCAAGCATTGTTAAATACTGCTTGTGAATTCACATTTTATAAACATCATAATAAGCGAAATTAAGAAAAGCTTAAAACACACTATTTATATAAGCTTATTCTCAAGTTGTATTGCAGTTTGATTGCTATATGTTATATTGGGTACCATTACCTATAATATGCGATATGGCAAAATATCTGGTAACAATACCGATACAAGACAAAAGTGCTAACACAATTGCAAAGGCATTTTATTCTTACATATGTCCGAATGAAGACGTTCATTTCGGATATAGGTACGGAGTACAAGAATTCCATATTAATGAAATAATACGATCTTCTTAAGGTGAAGAAAACCACCTACACTTCTCACCATCATCAAACAATGGGAACAGTAGAAAGGAGTCATAGAACTTTCAACGAATACATAAGATCTTATATATCCGTTGACAAAGATGATTTTGATGAATGGCTTAGGTACTTCACGTACTGCTTTAATACTACGCCATCATCCGTTCACAACTAATGCCCAAATGAACTAGTTTTTGGTAGAGTCCCAAACGAGTTTCAACAATTTTATGAGGTAGATAGAATTAGTCCACTCTATAACATATATTATTATGCTAAGGACTAAAATTTAGATAAGAAGTAGCATAAACGAGGGCCCGAGAAATGTTAGACAGATCTAAGTTACTGCAGAAATTAAATTACTATAAGGATACACTAGTCTAAAATTTTAGAACAGGAGACTTAGTTTTACTTAGAAATGAGACAGGGCACAAATTAGATCCTTATAAAATTAAAAAAATAGATTTAAGAAATAATGTAACAATAGTTGATAAGAAAACAAAAAAGGAACAAATAGTTCATAAGAATAGACTTAAGATTTATAAACAATTATAAAAGAGGAAAATAATGCAAAGTAATCTATGGAATTCCTATATAATAAAATTCAAAGTAATAAAAAAATAGTATAGTAGACGTATACATAACTCAATTACTTATACAATTTATATATCTTTATTGTAAAAGAATGTTCATACAACTATAGTTATGTATATGAGCATTCTTCCGTAAAAAGGGAGGTGTAGTATGTGTAGAATGAATTACATGCATTATTACCGACAAGATTATTTTTGGTTATTAAAGTATGAAATGATCATATTACAAAACGATCAACACTGTTTGCATTGTACAACCGACTACAGTGGTTACTGTAATCTAAGCTGAGAATACTCAGCAAAAACATTTATAAACTGTCATCCCTTGTGGTGTTGTACACCCATCGTTTTTTCACACATAACAAATCCAACTAAGGGTATTCTGTAAATAAAAATTTCAGTTAAAGCTGGTGCTTTTTGCTGACTAGTAGAAACTAGTTTTTCCAGCGTTAGCCAACAAAAAAAGTGTGAATAAAAAATAGTGAATGCTTCAAATAAATAGTTTATACTTTGAATTTTGTAAGCATGTGATTGAGGTGCTGGATGTTTGTGTTTTGCAGTTTCATTCGCAAAAATGTATTGTTTATTTTTTTTAATATCATCTTTATTTTTAAAAGTGCCAGTCAGGCAAGGAGAAATTTGTTATCTCCTCGATCTCATCAGAAAGTTTTTTTTTGCATTTCTTTTGTTTTCTCAGTTTCATCCATAAATTTATACTTTTCTGGTCTTCCCGTTTCTTTTCACTTTTTGCTGTTTTTTCTTTTTCAACACCAAAATTGACATCAATGGCACCTATAGTGATGCACATAAATTATTAAAAATAATTGAAGTTACCTGAAATCTTATTGAAAACTGGATTAGAGTCGTGTTCCAGCAGATCTAAAGTTCACGTTCCCAATCTTACAAAATTATGGGCCTGTTTGCAGTTGCGCGCACATCACTTTTTTTCTTAACATCGTTCTTCATCTCTTGAACTTTTTTCTTAATTGAGCAATAGTGATCTCTTGCCCGAACTTCCTCATACAATCTTCACGCAATGAAAGAACTGCAGTATTTTTTGCAGATCCTTTACAAGATAATTGATATTTGATATAAAACTTTATAGTTTTTTAAAAGATTACAAATAATCGCACTGTTCTTTTCACTACGTGCGTGCCATTAGCCTGGCAGAGTTATCCTTGGTTTGTGAAAAATTAGGTGGCAACACTGTGTATGTAATATTAATGACAGCCGTCGATTTTAACACGTTATCACTCCTCAGTGCATGCAATTTATGAAGAAGAGGAGAAATAGTCAAATAGTTCCAATGAAAATTCTACATACACCAAAAATTCTGCAAGAGATTCGGCACCAACAAGGACTTGTCCCAAAAATCATGGTATGCACGATGGTAGCTGATGGCATGAATATTTTTAAAATCTTTATTGCAAATTTTCAAAAAGAATAGTTTTTGAGAAAATTGCACTTTTTTGTGGACCTTCTTATTTTTTAGTTGTGGTACAAGGAATTCAAGAGGGAAGATTGCGCTAAAACTAGGACTTGTCTCAAAAATCGTAAAACGCACAAAGGTAGCTGTTGGTATGAAGAATCTAAAAATCTTTATTGCAAATTTTCAAAAAGAACAGTTTTTGAGAAAATTGCACTTTATTATGAACATTTTTATTTTTTAGTTCTGGTACCAGAAATTCATAAGGGAAGATTGCGCTAAAACTAGGACTTGTCTCAAAAATCGTGAAACGCACAAAGGTAGCTGTTGGTATGAGGATTTCAAAAATCTTTATTGCAAATTTTCAAAAAGAACAGTTTTTGAGAAAATTGCACTTTTTTATGTAAATTTTTATTTTTTAGTTCTGGTACCAGAAATTCATAAGGGAAGATTGCGCTAAAACTAGGACTTGTCTCAAAAATCGTAAAACGCACAAAGGTAGCTGTTGGTATGAAGAATCTAAAAATCTTTATTGCAAATTTTCAAAAAGAACAGTTTTTGAGAAAATTGCACTTTTTTATGAACATTTTTATTTTTTAGTTCTGGTACCAGAAATTCAAAAGGGAAGACTGCGCTAAAACTAGGACTTGTCTCAAAAATCGTGAAACGCACAAAGGTAGCTGTTGATATGAGGATTTCAAAAATCTTTATAACAAATTTTCCAAATTGCACTTTTTTATGAAAATTTTTATTTTTTAGTTCTGGTACCAGAAATTCAAAAGGGAAGATTGCGCTAAAACTAGGACTTGTCTCAAAAATCGTGAAACGCACAAAGGTAGCTGTTGATATGAGGATTTCAAAAATCTTTATTGCAAATTTTCAAAAAGAACAGTTTTTGAGAAAATTGTACTTTTTTATGAAAATTTTTATTTTTTAGTTCTGGTACCAGAAATTCATAAGGGAAGATTGCGCTAAAACTAGGACTTGTCTCAAAAATCGTGAAACGCAAAAGGTAGCTGTTAGTATGAGGATTTCAAAAATCTTTATTGCAAATTTTCAAAAAGAACAGTTTTTGAGAAAATTGCACTTTTTTATGAACATTTTTATTTTTTAGTTCTGGTACCAGAAATTCATAAGGGAAGATTGCGCTAAAACTAGGACTTATCTCAAAAATCGTGAAACGCACAAAGGTAGCTGTTGGTATGAGGATTTCAAAAATCTTTATTGCAAATTTTCAAAAAGAACAGTTTTTGAGAAAATTGCACTTTTTTATGAACATTTTTTAGTTCTGGTACCAGAAATTCATAAGGGAAGATTGCGCTAAAACTAGGACTTGTCTCAAAAATCATGAAACGCACAAAGGTAGCTGTTGGTATGAGGATTTCAGGATTTCAAAAATATTTATTGAAAAGTTTCAAAAAGAACAGTTTTTGAGAAAATTGCACTTTTTTATGAACATTTTTATTTTATAGTTCTGGTACCAGAAATTCATAAGAGAAGATTGCGCTAAAACTAGGACTTGTCTCAAAAATCGTGAAACGCACAAAGGTAGCTGTTGGTATGAAGATTCTAAAAATCTTTATTGCAAATTTTCAAAAAGAACAGTTTTTGAGAAAATTGCACTTTTTTATGAACATTTTTATTTTTTAGTTGTGGTACCAGAAATTCAAAAGGGAAGACTGTGCTAAAACTAGGACTTGTCTCAAGAATCGTGAAACGCACAAAGGTAGCTGTTGGTATGAGGATTTCAAAAATCTTTATTGCAAATTTTGAAAAAGAACAGTTTTTGAGAAAATTGCACTTTTTTATGAAAATTTTTATTTTTTAGTTCTGGTACCAGAAATTCATAAGGGAAGATTGCGCTAAAACTAGGACTTGTCTCAAAAATCATGAAACGCACAAAGGTAGCTCTGGTATGAGGATTTCAAAAAACTTTATTGCAAATTTTCAAAAAAACAGTTTTTGAGAAAATTGCACTTTTTTATGAACATTTTTATTTTTTAGATCTGGTACCAGAAATTCATAAGGGAAGATTGCGTTAAAACTAGGACTTGTCTCAAAAATCATGAAACGCACAAAGGTAGCTGTTGGTATGAGGATTTCAAAAATCTATATATATATATATATATATATATAAATATATTTATTTATTCAATAAAAACAAAATTTATGTACCATTTGTCTATTTAAGAATCTAATATTAAAAGCACACTTATTTGTAGAGCTATTTATATCAGGTACTAATTAGGTTTACTTTTTTACTTTAATTTATTCATTAAAAATATTTACGTCGAGGGTAATTTCTGAACTTTTGATAACTTTACATACAATTGTACTAATTCTATCTGGCAACACTGTGGTATATTAACAAAATATTCAATGATACGTTCATTGTTTTTCATTAGTTTTTGAAAGTGGGATTTCGCGACTGAATATTCTTTTCGTCAACATTGTTGCCAGCCAAACATTTCCCTCTATTCTATTGCTTTTATGTAGCTTACAGCGGGAAAAACAGTTTTCGAATATGGAATAATTGGGGGTTTTTTAACAAAGAAAAAAAGTGCAATTTTCTCAAAAACTGTTCTTTTTGAAAATTTGCAATAAAGATTTTAGAAATCCTCATACCAACAGCTACCTTTGTGCGTTTCACGATTTTTGAGACAAGTCCTAGTTTTAGCGCAACCTTCTCTTATGAATTTCTGGTACCAGATCTAAAAAATAAAAATGTTCATAAAAAGGTGCAATTTTCTCAAAAACTGTTCTTTTTGAAAATTTGCAATAAAGATTTTTGAAATCCTCATACCAACAGCTACCTTTGTGCGTTTCACGATTTTTGAGACAGGTCCTAGTTTGAGCGCAATCTTCCCTTATGAATTTCTGGTACCAGAACTAAAAAATAAAAATTTACATAAAAAAGTGCAATTTTCTCAAAAACTGTTCTTTTTGAAAATTTGCAATAAAGATTTTTGAAATCCTCATACCAACAGCTACCTTTGTGCGTTTCACGATTTTTGAGACAAGTCCTAGTTTTAGCGCAATCTTCCCTTATGAATTTCTGGTACCAGAACTAAAAAATAAAAATGTTCATAATAAAGTGCAATTTTCTCAAAAACTGTTCTTTTTGAAAACTTGCAATAAAGATTTTTGAAATCTTCATACCAATAGCTACCTTTGTGCGTTTCATGATTTTTGAGACAAGTCCTAGTTTTAGCGCAATCTTCCCTTATGAATTTCTGGTACCAGAACTAAAAAATAAAAATGTTCATAAAAAAGTGCAATTTTCTCAAAAACTGTTCTTTTTGAAAATTTGCAATAAAGATTTTTGAAATCCTCATACCAACAGCTACCTTTGTGCGTTTCACGATTTTTGAGACAAGTCCTAGTTTTAGCGCAATCTTGCCTTATGAATTTCTGGTACCAGAACTAAAAAATAAAAATGTTCATAAAAAAGTAAAATTTTCTCAAAAACTGTTCTTTTTCAAAATTTACAATAAATACTTTTGAAATCCTCATACCAACAGCTACCTTTGTGCGTTTCATGATTTTTGAGATAAGTCCTAGTTTTAGCGCAATCTTTCCTTATGGATTTCTGGTACCAGAACAAAAAAATAAAAATGTTCATAAAAAAGTGCAATTTTCTCAAAAACTGTTCTTTTTGAAAATTTGCAATAAAAATTTTTAGAATCTTTATACCAACAGCAACCTTTGTGCGTTTTGGCGATTTTTGAGACAAGTCCTAGTTTTAGCGCAATCTTCCCCCTTGAATTCCTTGTACCACAACTAAAAAATAAGAACGTCCATAAAAAAGTGCAATTTTCTCAAAAACTATTTTTTTTGCAATAAAGAAAATTTGCAATAAAGATTTTAAAAATCTTCATGCCATCAGCTACCATCGTGCATACCATGATTTTTGGGACAAGTCCTTGTTGGTGCCGAATCTCTTGCAGAATTTTTGGTGTATGTAGAATTTTCATTGGAACTATTTGGCTATTTCTCCTCTTCTTCATAAATTGCATGCACTGAGGAGTGATAACGTGTTAAAAACGACAGCTGTCAATAATATTACATACACAGTGTTGCCACCTAATTTTTCACAAACCAAGGATAACTCTAGCAGGCTAATGGCACGCACGTCTTTTCACTTATCGCAAAAAATAATACTGTGACAGCTGGTTTGACACAGTGACATTTGTTTTGATTTTCCAGCGTTTGCTACAAATTTTCAGCACTAGCTATGTAGTACAAGCAAAGAGTTATTCACACTTTTAGTAGTTTAAACTTTTCGGCATAGCTAGTACTGAAAAGTTTAAGCTAGTGCTTGTACTTTGTTCTATAAAGCATAAACTACCATTTTATTCATACGACCCAATATTTATAATTGCTTAGTAAGCATTTATTTACCATAAATTAAAAGTGATTTTGTTTAATAAAGATATTCTTTGCTTAACACACTAGGGAGTGATAACATCGCTCTTTACAAAGAAAAAGGAAAATAAATAAAATGTTAGTCCTATTGTAAGTAATCAATTAAAAGACACGTCCGTTTATTACAAATTCAATTATTGGACTGCCACTTCAAAAAGTAACAATATAAGTTTAAAAGGAAATGTCAAAATTAAAGGAATGAAATGAGAATGCAATTGGGTTATAGAGTTGCCAATAACCAACCACTGCTCAACCCAAGTGCAATTATCATTTTAAAAATTCTTATTTTTAATTCAATTTTACATTTTAATATTTAATAAACCACATGCCTTCACATGTTTCTCTTTCGACAGTGTTTTTGTAAGCACATCAGCGGCATTGTTCTCTGATAAAACATATTCGACTTCGATAAAACCTTCATTATATTGTTTTCGTATGTAGTGGAATCTGATGTCTAAGTGCTTGCTCCGTTTATGAATGGTTGGATTCTTAACCATAAATTGGGCACCTTGGTTGTCACACTGGATATGGGTTGGCTTACTAATAAATTCGTTAAAACCCATTTCCTTTAACAGATTTCGTACGAATACGACTTCTTTCGCACCTTGACATAACGCTACATACTCGGCCTCCATGGCACCATATTGTTATTGGACAATTTGTATATATCTTTTTTATTAAAATGTCCAAACTGCGAGTGCCATCTTTTCAATTAATTTTGGTTGGAAACAATATTTATATATTCTATTGGTTTTCTGTTTTTCAGTTTTGTCCAAAATATACCTTTATTTTTATATGCCGACAAAAATTTTTCTTTATTTTTGTTGTTTACCATCGCACTATTATTTGAGAATAATACACTATTTCCAGCATCCACCAATTTAGAAATCGACAAAAAATTAGAGTGTAAGTTAGGTACATACAAAACTTTGATTTTACTTTAACTACTCCTTTGCCTTCTGCATTAACACAGTCTCCCGATGCCATCACTATTTGTTTTTTATGTTTTTGCATTGAGATAAACATTGCTTTATTACGGCACATATGAGACGTTGCGCCGCTGTCCAAAATCCATGCGTCGTTGCTTATTTGTTTTTCGACTGCACTAAACGCTGCAGAAACTGACTCACCAATATTCGCCTTACATTGAGAACGAATATGCCCTTTATGTCCACATTTAAAACACTTTACATTGCTGCTGTTTTTATGATTATCTATATTTTCGTAACGGTTGTTTTTCCTATGGTGTTTGTTGTTGGAATACTTTATGAATTTTTCGTTTTTTGTATTTATGGCAAACACTCGTTCTTCCACACTGCTTTTGTCACCTTGACGTCGTTCCTCTTCTAGAACTTTCGATATCAATTGCTTAATATTAGGCAAGTTCTCTTGACTCTCGACAGCAACAACAAAATTTTCCATTTCTTCAGGCAACGAACATAGCAATAGCACAGAAACAAAGTCCTCGTTTAATTCAACACCAATGCTTTTTAAATCATCTATAATAGCACAAAATTCAACAACTTGTGTTGTATTTTTTTCTGTAGGTTTTTTTTTAAGCCGAACTAAACTTTTAAACAAATTTACTTTTCTACAGGCTGTATTGGCTCTGTATAAACTCTCTAAAGTGTTCCAGGCGCTTTTTGCAGTGTAACAATTTCACTGGGCCTAACACGAGAGCCTTTTGATCAATTACGTCCCATATTGCCTTTTTGTCTGCAGCAGTTGGATTTGTTCTATTATAACCGTCCATAAATCCAACGTGATCAACAAACTTTTAATTTGAATTGACCAAGTCGCATAGTTTTCACTATTCAATTTATCAATGTTGGATAACGCATTCATCTTTATTTTTTTATATTTTAATCACACCGATTAATCACAATTTTCTTTATTTTAACCACGTGGACTGGGCCCATAACCTTTGTTAGTCCTATTGTAAGTAATCAATTAAAAGACACGTCCGTTTATTACAAATTCATTTATTGTACTGCCACTTCAAAAAGTAACAATATAAGTTTAAAAGGAAATGTCAAAATTAAAGGAATGAAATGAGAATGCAATTGGGTTGTAGAGTTGCCAATAACCAACATAAAATAGTCCTTTATTGATTTTACTCTAGTCAATCTACACTTAGAAAATATTGTTACGATTTTACCTCTTAAATTCGTTGATTTATTTTCTTTAAATAAATCCTGTTCTTTTTATATTGCAAATAATAAACACTGTTGAAATTATTCTACAGCTACTCTTTATTTAAGTACAAACTTAAAACGATTACACAAGAGACTTTCTTTAAGTTCTATTAAGTTTACACTTCCACAGAATACATAATTCAATTAACCGTCAATGTTTGTTCTTTAGCGTTCTAATATCAACTGAAATAAGTACGTACAAATTGTATTAAGTCTTCTTCTCTTTCGATTACATTGATTGTCTTACATACTATGAGAATAATAACATTCTAAGAGCTATATGTGTCTTATTCTAATAACTAAGTTAACTTTAAAAGCAACATTGCTAAAGTGAGATATAATATGTAAAAAAAGTCCAAACTGAAAAGTTTGACAAGACTTGCTCTCGGCCTTTAAAGTCGTTAATAGAGCAGACGTCTGTAAATAATATTACTAAAACTAAATAACAAAAGTTCTGTTATATAAATTGACAAAACATATTCATATTACAGTTCATGTAAAATTAACAATTTAAAGAACAAATCAAAGTAAGTTGTCCCGGTACAGAGTAAAAAATTGTAAATTTCAAAGCGAATAGAGTTAAATTCCCGTAGGTAATTAAATGTAAAATTTCAGCAAAATTATCTTTAGTATATATATGTATATTACGAGTCTTGATTCTGATCTTGAACGATACAGACGCACATAAAATAACGGAGTGTGAATATTTATAAAAATATAAATATATTTAACAGAAAAAGTGAATTTAACTATTGAGACTGCAAAAAAATTTTTATAAAAACTAGAAAATATAAATATAGTCATATTTATAAAAAAAAAATATATATACCTGAAAAGATACTGAATTTGGGTACGTGGTGCAAGCATTTAATTAAGTAACGATGATCAAAACTCATTTATAGAGAGCAAACAAACCTACAACACACGTTCAAAGTGGAAAAGAGCAGAGGCATTATTGTCACCGGCAAACATTGACGTAGCTTATTTGGGTTAGAATTGCTTTACTTGATGAACTAGAAATTTAGAATACAGAGGACAGTCCCATACAGAGAAGGGGCGAGAAACCTGCTAGAGCCAAAAAGGAAAATAACGGAAAACCCTTTTGCCCTCCAATATTTTTGTTTGATGTCAACATTAAACGTTTAGTTGACCAATTGGAAGCAAAAACACCAAACAAAAAAAAAAAAACGTATAAAATAAGAAACTTTAATACACATAAAAGTAAGGTGTACCTTTCAGTGCATTCTGAAATGATGCCGATCCTGTGGGATAAGAATTTCCACTCTTATTTATATACACCTAAAGAGCTTAGATAGAATTCTTTTGTAGTAAGAGGTCTTTATCATGGTACTATCGTGGATGAAGTTAAGTCTGCCCTTGACAAATCCGTTCCAAACGTTGTGTCCAAAATTACACGTTTTACAACTCCCTATTCCGTAAAAAACTCATACGACACAGGCCTGTTTTTGGTTACGTTAAACCTAGGGAACTCACTCTCAGATATTGCGCACATTTAATATCTTTTAAGCCAAACTATTCTTTGGGAGAAACCGAAAAGAAAAATATGCACAATGCCATAGATGCCAGCATTGGGGTCGCATTGCTAAAAATTGCAATTTCAAATTCCAATGAGTAAAATACGATAAAAAGCATTCCCCAGGTGTAGAAGGTTTTCCTCAGAAAACTTAACTATTTTATTCCAAAATATAATTGTCTAATAAAGAGACTTGTTAGTTTTTATTCAGTGATCTTTATTTGATCTTCACTATATGCTAGCTTTTAATATATTGAATTCATTTCTAGTTGCTAATGACTAGAATACTTATTTTTAATGCATACACAAAAAAAATTAAAGATTTGTAAAAAATGTAACAAAAATGTTATACATATGTACCGTATACATTCAATGCTATAAACTTATTAGTTTATAAAAATAATATGCGCAAAAAACTTGAGTGAGTTATGAAGAAGTAAAGCGGTGTTGATTCAGGTAGAGAAAAAAAAGGTATTGTGTTGGGGAAGAATCCCTAACATTCTCCCGCGCCAAGAACGACTGTTTTAAAAGTTAAGTTGAACGTTAAATTAATAAATTTCTAGTTTTCTTGAGGTATTGTTTCATTGTTAGGAAGAAGAGAAATTTTGGAAATTGGGCGCGTGACGTACTTCTTGTTACAATAAAGCGTGACCACTCTGACCAAGCCATCGGTACCTGGATGCAACCGTTCGACCCTTACCAAAGGCCATTGACCAGGAGAACTTTTCTCTTGTTGTAATAGTACAAGATCCCCAATTTAAATATTCCTCTTTATTTTATTCAATTTAGGGCGTGATTGAAGACGACTCATGTATTCATTGTACTAGCGTTTCCAGAATTGTTGTTTTAGCCGTTCAACTTGTTTCCAACGGTTGAGTCTATCAATTTTTACATCCAGTAGGTCTTCATCTGGAATGCAATGGGTAGGTTCACCAATTCAAAAATGAGCAGGAGTAAGAGAGTTACAGTCAGCTGGATCTGTTGAAAGGGGGCACAGCGGTCGTGAATTTAGACAGCTTTCAATTTGTGCCAATAGGGTGCTGAGTTCCTCGTAGGTTAAGATATGGTCTTTCATAATGCGGCGCTGATACAGAACTTGGAGTTCTTTGTTGGCACCTACAAAATTTGTACCACAATCTGAGTACAAGTCAGTACAGATACCTCTACGGGAAGTAAAGCGGCGATATGCGGCAAGGAATGCATCAACGTTTAAACTGGTAACGGCTTCTAAATGTATTGCCTTGGTGCACATACAAACAAAAAGACAAATATAAGCCTTTGTAGACGATGCAGTACGTAATGATGATAGTTTAATATTTATAGGTCCTGCATAGTCTAGTCCGCTATGCTTAAATGCACGTGTTGGCTGAAGGCGAACAGCGGGCAGGTTTCCTATAAGTTGCTGACAGGCTTGCGTTTTATACTTAAAGCAGACGATGTACTTACTATCCAGTAAACTCGCGAAATATAAGACTGCATCAGTTGTAGACTACCATGTAGCGTCTTTAAATGCGCTTCTGCAAAGATAAGTAAAGAAAGCGGATTGTTTTTAGGTAACAGAATAGGGTGTTTGGTTTGAAAAGCAATTTCAGCATTAAAGAGGCGTCCTCCAACACGTAAGATATCCCTTTTGTCCAAAAATGGTGATAATTTTCCGATTTTGCTGTTTTTTGGTAAGGGTTTGTTTAATTTCAGACAGTGAATGTCCTCATGAAATGATACAGCTTGAGTTAACTTGATTAGCAGAAATCTTGAATGAGTAAGTTCATATGTTTTTAGGAATCCCGTTTCTCTTTCCTTTTTTTGTATACAACATTTTATATTATTGCAGAATCTTAAAACATATGAAGTAACACGTATCAAAGTAGATAAGTTTGAGAATTTTAGTGTAATGTCTGGATATGACATCGCAGTTGATTTCAAGTCGGCTGAATGAGTAACAACGTTGTTTTTCTCAATATGAGATGAAGCTTCAGTAGGATGAGCAGGCCAAGCTGTAGATTCTAACTTGAGCCAGGCAGGACCATCGAACCAAAGTTTATGGTGAACTATTTCTTCAGGTTGTAAACCGCGAGATGCACAATCCTCAGGATTTTCACGAGATGGGAAATATTTCCACTCCTCTTCTTTTGAAAGACGTTGTATAGTTGATACTCTATTAGCGACGTAGACTTCCAACCTTGTCGAAGGATTCTTTATCCAAGCAAGAACAATTGTACTGTCTGTCCAATATGTGATACGGCCAATTTGGAACTCAGTATTGAGTTTGATAGTTTCTACAAGTTTTGCCAAAAGGGTTGCAGCGCTCAACTCCAATCTAGGAATGGTTTCAGTTTTTAGAGGTGCTACCTTTGTTTTTGCTTGTAATAAGTTTATAGAAACAATACCATTCTCAGTGATTATACGCGTATAAACAACAGCCGCATATGCAGATTGTGATGCGTCACAAAAGGCGTGAATGTCTACGATGGAGTTGGTAGAGTGATACCTAACCATCTGGGTATTTTAATTTTTTCGAGATGTTTTAATTTAGACCTGTAGTTTATCCACTCACTTTGCATTTCTATCGGAAGAGTATCGTTCCAGTCCAGTTTAATTTTCCACAGTTGTTGAAAGATTATTTTTGCCACAATTGTTGTAGGGGATAGCCATCCCAGGGGATCGAACAATTTTGCTGCATCTGAAAGCAGGCTGCTTTTTGTTATATGATTAGAGAATGTGAAATTAATTGAGAAACAGAAATAATCATTAGTTGTATCCCAATAGATGCCAAGAGCTTTAGCCATATTTGGTTTGTGAATTGAAAATATCTCTTTTTTTCACGGTCTTCCTCTGGAATAAGTTTAAGTAGTTCTGTCGAGTTAGAGTTCCATTTACGTAGTCGAAAGCCACCAGCTTTTAGAAGAGAGCAAAGTTGTTTCTGTAGTTTTACTGCATTATTAAAATCATCTGCTCCTGATATGACATCATCCACGTATGTGTCAGAACGAAGTATTTTACTAGCTAGTGGAAAATTATTTTCTTCATCTTTGGCAAGTTGTTGTAAAACTCTGATTGCCAGATATGGGGCTGATGTGGTTCCGTATGTAACTGTACTTAACGCATAAACACAAATTTTATTAGTTTTCTTGTCTCTCCAAAGAATGCATTGGAAAACCTGATGTTCCTCGCATACATTAATTTGTCGAAACATTTTTTCGATATCAGCAGTGAATGCAAAACGAAATCTCCTCCATCTACTTATTATAGCTGCTAAGTCAGTTTGTAGTGCAGGACCAGCTGATAGTTCCTCGTTTAGAGACGGTTGAGGTGGTCTTCTACTACTTCCATCAAAAACTACTCGCAGTTTTGTTGTACTGCTACTCTCTCTGAGTACACCATGATGAGGTAGAAAGTAAGAGTTTAAAGGTATAGCTTCTGGGTACTCACCAAGTTTTATCATATGTTGTAATGATTCATATTCCTCCATAAATTTATTATATTCTTCAGCAAATTTAGGTCTAGATTTAAATGATAATTCAAGCTGATTTAGCCTTTTGAGAGCGTTGTAGTCTGTATAGAAGAATTTTGGTAATCGCTGACCTTGAATTGACATTTTAAATGGCAAGTGAACTTTATATCGTCCTTCTTTATCTCTGGTGTGTGTTTTAGAAAAAAACTGTTCACAAAGATTTTCTTCATTAGTTAACGGCCTACCCTTAAAAAGTTCCTCTTGCTCCCAAAATAACTGTAATTGCTCTTCTAATGAACATAAATTTGAAGAAATGCTAACATTTGATGAAGATGTACCAGGTGGACCGGACACCATCCAACCGAAACGTGTTTCTTGTAGAAGGAAAGAATTTTTATATTTTTTCATACCAGGAAGCAGAAGCTCGCCGTAGACATCATAACCCAGAAGAAGGTCGATCTTTTCTGGCAACATAAAATTCGGATCAGCTAGATAAACTTCTGAAAAATGAAGAACGTCTTTATAAACGAATTTATTCGGAACATATGATGAGACGACAGGAACTACAAGTGCAGTTAAAGGCAGTTCGAATTGATGATCGTAATTTGATTTAACAGTTAACTGTATATATTTTTATACAGTTATAGAACGGTTTCCTCCAATGCCAGAAACATCAATGTTGGTTTTATATTTAGGTATTGGTAGCACCTGAGAGAGTTCTGTAGATATAAAAGATACCTGTAACCCTTGATCGACAAGAGCTTTTACGTTGAAAATGGAATTTTTTGTTTTTATTAAAACTTTTACTGTGGCTAGTAAAGCTGGAATTAAATTACTTGGTTTCATAGTTGAAAGATGAGTACTTACTGTATCAGTGGGAGTAGATGAAGTAGTAGGATTTATAAAAGTATGGCTTTCAGTAAAATTTTCAACGATGTTATTCGAAGAGCTATTATTAGGGCTACTTACTGTAGAAAACTCTTTATGTACTACTGTGTGATGCGGTTCACTGCATACTTGACATTTAGTATTCAGTTTACATGTTGCTTGTATATGGCCAGTACGCAGGCAATTTCTGCATAGGCGAGAATTAATTACGATATTTTTCTTCTCCATTGAAGTTAACGAGGCAAATTTGAAGCACTTGTAAAGGGGATGACGTTTATGGCAGCACGGGCAATTTTCCTCAGAAATAGCAGTGGTTATATGAGCACGAATATGTCTCATTGGTTTTTTACGAATTTCAAAAGATTTTTCCTTATTAGTTTTATTTAACGTAGAACAAGACTCTGCATGTACAGATTCTAAAGCCCTGAACCTATTTTCCAAAAAGCTGAACATCTCAGACATAGGTGGGGTTGAGGTACTAGTCTTGAGTGACTGTTCCCACTCTTTGCGAGTTTGTGAGTCTAGCTTTTGGGTCGTTAAGTAGATGAGTATAGGATCCCAAGTTGTAATATCAATTTTCAAAGCCTTTAATTGAGATAGACAGTTTCTAGTCGTATCTAGTAAATGTTGAACGGTTTTAAAGGTTCCAGTTGTTTGTATTCATTCAATTTTAATTTATAAAAATTAAAATTTGCTTTTTTTGACCTTTCAAAATTGCAATTAACATTATTCTATTTCTGTTTTAGGTCATTAAAACACTATTTTTCTTTATCGGGATATTCTCCAAATAAATACTTCATAGAGTTTTATTAGCCAAAACATTGATCTATTACTTTCAAGAATGAGATGACCTAAAACAGAAATAGAATAATGTTAATTGGTTCCAGTTGTTGTTGGAATGGAAAACAACCGTCTAAAAATTGCCTCCTCGAGTTTCCTTTCATTGTGGAATCTCTTTTCAAGTGCTTCCCATGCCAGTTCATAGCTAGAAT
Source organism: Eustalomyia histrio (assembly GCA_949748255.1). Taxonomy (NCBI): domain Eukaryota; kingdom Metazoa; phylum Arthropoda; class Insecta; order Diptera; family Anthomyiidae; genus Eustalomyia; species Eustalomyia histrio. The sequence goes on from OX456523.1 coordinate 152,004,768, forward strand.
CGGTTGCACGATATTCAGCGACTAAACTTAGAGGCGTTCCAGTACATGACCCTTTTAAATACAAATATTTTTGAACCTTGGATAGTGAATTGTTATTATGAACCAGAGATAAAAACATATCTCGATAAGATATCCACTCGATGTAGTCTCCACAAAATTTAGGCAAGTCGATCTTCGGAAGTCTTGCTCCAGCACTAAAAGATTCGTTGCGGCTACTGGTATTGGCAAAGGTGCTTGCGTGTACGGTTGGAGTCTGTGGGGATTCAAATTCAAAAATAAGATCTAATATATTACTTTTAAGCGAAATGTAGATATCATAATAATTATAGAACACATTGGTACTTAAGTAAGGGACATCGCTCTCACTAATGGCATTATCTCGAACAATATTTACTATTTGATCGTGTCCATCTCTAAAGTTTTTGTAGTTTAGCTCCAATTCCTCCAGAATTGTTTGTAGATATCCTTTGGACTTGGCATCTTTCGGTTTTTGGTTAAAGGTGGTGGTCATACGTTCAATGTGGTTTACGAGATCTTTTTGATCTGCAGTTATCGCAACAACTGTCTCCATTTTGCTGAGAATTTAGCCTTAAATGCGATGCAGCAAAATAGTTAAAACACCGTGGTTAAAACGGCAGTAAAATTCCTTGAAGAAGGCTGATGGGATATACTTCAGTTCATGAAGTTATTCCCGGGTTTCGGCACCAGTTTTTATGTAGAAGGTTTTCCTCAGAAAACTTAACTATTTTATTCCAAAATATAATTGTCTAATAAAGAGACTTGTAAGTTTTTATTCAGTGATCTTTATTTGATCTTCACTATATGCTAGCTTTTAATATATTGAATTCATTTCTAGTTGGTAATGACTAGAATACTTATTTTTAATGCATACACAAAAAAATTAAAGATTTGTAAAAAATGTAACAAAAATGTTATACATATGTACCGTATACATTCAATGCTATAAACTTATTAGTATATAAAAATAATATGCGCAAAAAACTTGAGTGAGTTATGAAGAAGTAAAGCGGTGTTGATTCAGGTAGAGAAAAAAAAGGTATTGTGTTGGGGAAGAATCCCAAACACCAAGTGAATGCCAGCGCGCATTCTGAGACATTAGCACCCTACTGCGTGAACTGTGGAGTTGCCTAGCCTATAGAAAATACCATGCCTTACGAAGAGAATGCATAAAGAAGCCTAGTGAAGAAAAGCTTGTTGCCAAAAATAACGTAAACAATATAATGAACCAATCTATTCGTTCACCAGGCAGATCGTTTGCCAGTCTTTTTCAAGTAAATGCTACTCAAGCTCAAATACATAAACCATCTTTAATTGAAGAATTCTTAAAACTTGCCAATATGTTTCTTTTACCTGAGGAATTGTCGCTAGAACAGCAAATTACAAACTTCCTTAAAGATTTTAAAAACATTGCAAAAAATTAAGCTAAAGTACAGTTCCTGCGGCTTGTAAAGGATGTAAGTAACAAATATGGCTCATAGATCTCTTGAATTTATGACATTTAACGTCCGCTCTCTTGTAAATATCAGTCGCCAAATTCGAACTTTCAAATATCCCTCATTATAACCAAATTGATGTAGGATTCATTAAGAAATGTCATCTTCGCGGAAATAGAAAAGTAAATCTTAATGGATATAATTTCCTTTACGACAATTCAGCTTTAGGAGTAGCAATTGCCATTAAAAACACTGAACATTATGATAGCATTATTTGCAATAAAACACGATTTGTTGTTGATGAGCAACAATTATGATTGGTATATATTCGGTGGTGACCTAAATGCAAACAGTTTAAATTGGGAAGAAAACGATAATGGAAATATTCTACAAAGCTGGCTACAAAACAACTGCTTAGATGTTACACGCGTTTGAGATATATCTCCATCGTTTCCTAACGGGTCTTCTTTCCTAGACCACTTTCTATTAAGTCCCAGCATAATCAACAGTATCCAACTTAATTATCAGATCAAAAGCTTATGAATTTTCTCGGATCATTTCCCATTAGTACTGAAACTGGAAAGTGATGCAGTCTGTTTAACGCTAAGAGCTAGTTTTTTGGATGTGAGTTAATTTTGGTTCAATGGCTTATTAGTTAAACTGAAAATAAATTTAAACTGGCTTTAATCCCACTTGTTATTTTTCAGTAGTAGCTTAAGACTTGACAGATAAGGTAATGCTGCCATATTTTATTCCAACAAAATTTTATATTTATTTTATAGCCAAACATATGGTAGCATTGAAAATACTTAATCAAAAACATATATTTTTTCAAACAAAAGCACGTGTTCACGAATATAAAAAAATTATTTGGACGAGTTCTAATTGAAATCTTCATAATATGAGGAATAATCCATTTTTGTTTTTTTTTTTAGTTTGTAAACAACTTTTTAGTATTTACGAAACAGCTGACTTATGTAGAGACGCTTTTCATTAGCTGTGTGTTTTGACATCTGTAACTTAGGTTTAACTGGCCAATCTCAAATTAAAACAAAATAAACCTTATTTCAAACAGCATTCCAAGTTTAAACCAACTTAAACCAATAAATAAGGTTGAACTACATCCAAAAAACTAGCTCTAAGAAGTCCCCTGGTAATAACTTCATACAAGAACACTAGTTGTTACGCATTCAGTAGAGATTTAGACGCAGCCTCAGATGCCATTTTACCTCCTAACAACTGCAATTTAATAAATTATGAATTAGATGTTCTTATAAATACATCTAATAATACACTAACCTGAATACATGACGGCTACTCCATCAAACTGGAAAAAAACGAACAAAAACGTCAGTATCCTGATAACATCAATAAGTTTTTTAAAGTTAAGTATGCATGGCAGAAGAACCTAAAAAAATTAATTACAGAACTGGAAATAGAATTAGCAGCGAGTATAAAATTATCACTAAACAAATACAACTATTATAAACAATTATTAATGAGCTTATAACTCTTGAAGATGCTAAAAAAGTGAGACATAGACTCTCAAAAATAACAACAGGTCCTACTGCCTATAAAGACGTATTTCGGTTCGTTGGTCTTCATTTTGCCAGCAGCTCATACACAATGATACTATCACTTGCAATAAATGTCAAATTTCAGAGATATTTAGAACTCATTATACTGCTGTTTCTCAATAGGTAAACAATATAGAGAATCAAATCTCATCATGCGTCGATAGACTACCGCAACATATTTATACATTTTATGACACGTTTCTGGCCGATGAAAATCTTAATAATTACCATTGAATAATATCAGAATGCACATAAACAACATTAATAACAAAAAGTCTTTTGGCTTTGATGGCGTTTACAATTTTATAATTAAAAGATTTCCTGATACAACACTAAAATTATTAGCTGCTATTTTTAACAATTGCATTAATAACGGCTATTTCCTTTTGGTTTGGAAAAGTGCGAAAATACTTCCAATAAAAAAAGCAGGACACTAAAAAGCCAAAGGATTTTCGCCCAATATCCCTTTTAGCCAACATTAGTAAATTATTTGAACACATAGTTAAGGAAAACCTAGAAAATGAGTTCATTGTGGAACCAATATCGGAATTTCAATTTGGATTTAAAAGATCTCACTTAACAAAACATGCATTGTTGAAGATTCAGAATGATGTAACTTGCAACTTAAGGGATAAAATATGCACGGTGGCAATATCATTTGATATAGAAACTGATAAATCTTGGCGTTGACCCGTTCCTGGTAAAAATATTTTGCAGCTAATTTACTAATAGAAAATTTTGCGTCCAAATCAACAACATAACCTCAGAGCCAGGACATGTGAAAAGTGGCGTACCTCAGGAAAGCATGTTGGCTCCCTTCCTACTCAACATTTTCCTGCAAGATTTTCCTCACCAATCTGGAAATTTAAAGCCTATTTTATACGCTGATGATTGCCTAATTTATGCACACAATATATCACCAATACTAGCTCTGAATTAAGCTGCATTTCATCTTGAAGAAATAAGAGCCTTTTGCAAGAAATGGGTCATTAAAATCAACGCAGCTAAATCTGAAGCTATCTGCATTAAGAACCCTTCGGGTAAATGTCCTAGATATGTGGTGCCGGAAAGTAAATCCCTTCGACTTATACTACACGGCGAAAATATTCCATTTAAAAATTCTATAAAATATCTCGGAAAAAACGAAAAAGATTTCTGGAATGTTTGCATCACTAATAAACAACACATACTTACCTAAGAACACCAAGCTTTTACTCTACAAGGTCGCCATAAGATCGGTTCTGTCTTATGGATTCCCAATCTGGTTTACGATATATCCTATAGTAGCCAAAGAATTGGAGATATTTGAACGGAAAATCTTGAGAAAATGTATCGGAAAAAATTATAAAAATTTCATAATACGATTTTCTAATAGTTACGTGTATGAAAATACCGATGTTCTGTCCTTCTTTAGGTATGCCATGTTGTTGCAAACTAGATTTGGTGAAAAACTTGCGCTACACGATAACATGCTTGTTAGCCAAATAACGAAAGTGAGAAAAATACCATCTGGGCTGGATCTACATATATTTCTCCTGTCGGTATAATCAATGGACGTATTGACGACGATCCAGCTCCTCTAAATCTAAAATGGAGTCTTCTTTTTACCAACGAACCGATATATGTTTTTATAGGAAGTAGGACCTAGTGTTATTTTTGAGAGTCCCTGTCTCTAATTTTTAGCATTTTCAAGATTTATAAGCTCATTAATAATTGTTTTTAATAGTTGTATTTGTTTAGTGAGAATTTTATACTCACTGCTAATTCTATTTTCAGTTATGTGATATATTTTATTTAGGTTCTTCTGCCATGCATACTTAACTTTAAAAAATTTCTTGATGTTATCAGGATGCTGACGTTTTTGTTCGTTTATTTCCAGTTTGTTGGAGTGGCTGTCATGTATTGAGGTAAGTGTATTATTAAATGTATTTATAAGCACATCTAATTCATCATTATCTAAATTGCAGTTGTTGGGAGGTAAAATGGCACATGAGGCTGCTTCTAAATTTGGACTGAATGCGTTCCAATCAGTGTTCTTGTATGAAGTTATTACCAGGGGACTTCTTAGTGTTAAACAGGCTGCATCACTTTCCAGTTTCACTACTAATGGGAAATGATCCGAGAAAGTTGATAAGCTTTTGATCTAATAATTAGATTGGATACTGTTGATTACACTGGGACTTAATAGAAAGTGGTCTAGGAAAGAAGACTTGTTAGGAAACGATCGAGATATTTCGCAAACGCGCGTAACATCTAAATTGTTGTTTTGTAGCCAGATATGTAAAACTTTTCCATTAGCGTTATGTGCAGTATATCCCTAATTTAAACTTTTCGCATTTAGGTCACCACCGAATATAAACCCATCATAATTGTTTCTCAGTTGGAGAATCTGGTTTAAACTGTTGTTCAACTCATGTGATTCATAAACACAAGGTATATATAAAGACCCTAATAAATATTTTTTACTAATGCTGTTTTGTTTTTTATTGACAATAATTCTATTATAATGTACAGTGTTTTTAATGACAATTGCTACTCCTAAAGCTGAATTATCGCAAACGAAATTATATCCATTAAGATTCACTTTTCTATTTCCGCGAAGATAACATGCTTGAATGAATCCTACATCAATTTGGTTATAATGAAGGATATTTGACAGTTCAATTTGGTGACTGATGTTTACAAGAGAGCGGACGTTAAATGTCATAAATTTAAGAGATCTATGGGCCATATTTGTTATTTACATTCTTTACATGCTTTAGCTTCATTTTTTGGCATGTTCTTAAAATCTTTAAGGAAGTTTGTAATTTGCTGTTCCAACGACAATTCCTCAGGTAAAAGAAACATATTGGCAAGTTTTAAGATGGTTTATGTGTTTGAGCTTGAGTAGCATTTACTTAAAAAAGACTGGCAAATGATGTGCCTGGTGAACGAATAGATTGGTTCATTATGTTGTTTACGTTATCTTTGGCAACAAGCTTTTCCTCACTAGCCTTTTTATGCGTTCCCTTCGTACGGCAAGGTATTTTCTATAGGCAGGGCAACCCCTCCAGTTCGCAGGATGACCACTTACTCCACAGTTCACGTAGTGGGGTGCGGATGTCTCAAAGTTTGTGCGCTGGCAACCACCTGGGGGTGCTTTTTATCGCATTTCGCACATTGGAGTTCGGAATTGCAATTTTTAGGAATGTGACCCCAACGCTGGCATCTGTGGCATTATACCTCGTTTTCATTTCGGTTTCTCCCAAAGAATAGTTTGGCTTAAAATATATTTAATATGTACAATATCTGAGAGTGAATTCCCTCGGTTTAACGTAACCAAAAACAGGCCTGTGTCGTATGAATTTTTTACGGAATACTGTGTTGTAAAACGTGTAATTTTGGACACAACGTTTGGAACGGATTTGTCAAGGGCAGACTTAACTTCCTCAACACTAGTACCATGATAAAGACCTCTTAATAAGCTCTTTAGGTGTAAATGAATAAGAGTGAATATTCTTCTCCCTCAGGATGGCCATCATTTCAGAATGTACTGTAGCACCTGAAAGGAATAACTTACTTTTATGTTTATTATCGTTTCTTATTTTAAACGTTATCTTGGGTATTTTTGCTACCAGTTGGTCAACTAAAATTTTAATATTGGCATGAAACAAAAATATTGGAGGGCAAAAGGGCTTATTATTGATTTGGCCCACTGATCATTTTTGTAATAATAGAGACGAATGGATGATATATAATGTAAATATCCTCTTTCTGAGTCTGAAACCCGTTTCTCGATATCTCGCATCAAAACTGAGGTATCTAATATCGACTTATATATAAAATTAAGAATAAAAACCATTTTCAATGATTTTCTTTTGAATAATTGGTCAAAGTAATAATATGTTGACGATTAATAAAATGTGTTTTGTGATTTCACAGATCATAAAAATGTGAAACTTTGTTTTATCTTTTGTTCTTTTGAATACTGATATAAAATTAAAAAAAACTTTAATTATGTGCAAAAATGTTATAAAAACATAAAACAGTCTTTTGTTATTACAATATGCAACCCAAATATAAAATTAATTGTGAGTGTACTAAGTTTGTGAAACAACAGGATAGTTAAACTATTAGTAAATACAGCCATGTTGCACTTCTATGGTATCTTTTATATATTTTTGGCGAACATATGTTCGAAAGCATGCTGTGAAGTTGTTCACTTTTACACATTATTTTTTTGTATACATTGTTTTTAAATTTCTTTCGGACCTTAGTTCCGAATTACAACAACAACCCTCACCATACAGTTTTTGTTTCCTCGTTTGACAGCTGTCACTTCTGACAACACTGGTATACCCTGTGATCAGAATCAAGACTTCATTATAAATTGAACTGCCATGCCACCTTGATGGCGTTTTTATATGTGCGGGTGAAAATAACTAGTATGTGGCAGCACCGTCCGGAAGCTGCATACTGGCAACTTTAAGAATGTTGTTTGAAGTTTGCCAGAAGGAACATTAGTTATGGTGTAGGGCTGCCATTTAACTGTTTTATATTTCAGGGCTAACATATGGGGATTTGTGTTTCTACGAGTAAATGGAAATTGATAAATCTAATTTCAGTAACAATATACAATAGAGAATTAAATAATATAAAATCATTTTTAAAAAACAAATATTTGAGGGCATCTATGGATGAAACTATACATATCGAAGGACGATATATCGCAAATGTCATAGATGGAGTTTTAGACGCATATAAAGAAATGATCAAAAAGAAATTTTTACAAAACGTTATTGAATTAGAAATGGCAAATCATGCAACTATCGCACGTGACTTAAATAAAACGTTTGAACGTTTTGTTGGGTTTTTTAAAACTGTGTTCTTTATAGTTATTGAAAAATAAGCTTAACTCTAAAAATTAAAATAACTTAAATGTAAGAATTGCAGTTATTCTGCAATTTAGCAAAAACTTATCGTCTACCTTATTTGGCGTTCTCACAGTTCTGTCAAGTTGCCATACAAGCAAATGACAAAATATGTGGTTATGAATATAAATACATATTTTGAATATTTTTTTATATGTAACTCCTCCATCCTTAGATTAAAAATTTTCCTGAATTAAAAATAGATATAAATACAAATCATTTTCTTCATATTTTTGAATGACCTCCCTTATTTGATGAGGGGTATCACTTATTTTGATTTTAATTTGATTTCTCTTTATTACAAATATAAATGCTATTATTATTAATAAAATTAATATTATCGTTATTAGACTGATGCCATACGAAATATTTTTGTGTATTTTTAATTCTTTTATTTCCATTAGGTTATTAAAACTGTCATTTTTTAGTTTCTTAAAGTTTAATGTATTCTCAGAAAAATTGTATTCATTTTTATTATCATATATAAATTTATCAATTACAATATCATTTTTGTTTATAAATAACAGTTTCCTCATCAATTGTTATTATGCTAAATTCATCAATATACCTGAGTTTGCAATTTTAACGGTTTGTGTTCACAATACTTATATGGGATATCATTGATATTTATAAAATATTCTTCGTTCGAATAATTTTTCCAGCATAAGTTTCAAGTCAGTTTTAAAGGAATTTAAAGGTACTTGGATTGCAATAACAAGTGAATTATTTTTGTAGTACAATACGACCAATTTTGTTAGTTGAAGTTTATGGAAATCGATGTCATAATCAATGATTTTGTCAGATGTCAATATACTAGGATGTAGTATGTGATTTCTAGCGGAGGCAATGCTGTCTTGAATTTGATTTAGCCTGTCTTCGATAAATTTCAATTTAAACAATACGTCAAAATAAAATAATTGCCTCGCAATTTTATTGTTCCGTGATTTCATTTCGTCAAAAGCAGTCTTAGTCATATTTTTGTCAGATCAGATAGTATCCTTTAGTAAATTAATGCTGTTCTGAAAATGTTCGTTTAATTCTTGATCTTAGTATTTGTATCTGTGGAATTCCCGAAGACATCATATTTGACTGTATGTCTGTCAGGATATCTGTTAAATCATTAGGATTTATCATATGAAGTACAGTTATAGTTTGGTTCACAATTTCTATAGTCCTTATTTTTATATTAATAAAACCGGTTTCACTAGTTATTTGGTTCGATAATAGCATGCTCCGGGTTGGGGCTATTTGTGACACGATCATCATTATTATTATAAGGATCTGTAAATTTAAAAGGACGTTTAATATTATTAGGGTGTGCGTTGCCCAAGCTTCTATATATAAATTTCGGTTGTTCCTTATGTTGAACGCTTTTGTAGTTTTTTATGTATCCCTCCTGCCTATGTTCAATATAATTTTCGCGATTTTCGTTTCGCTTACTGGTTATTTTACATTTTATGGCCTCTATACGATTTTTAATTGTATTGTGATCAACACGATGTTGTTAAACTTCACAGGGAGTACATTTAATTGTCGAAAGAAAAGTTGTAAAACTTGATAGCCTTAGCCATTTGGGTTATTATTGGAAGTTTTTCCTGAAGGTTCAAAGCTCTGATATTTTCGGAAATTCAATACCTGAGTTACCCGTAAGGCTGTTAGGTTTAGTAGCGTGATAATCTAAGTTTTCCTCATTCAAAAATCTGCGAACGTTCACTGTATTAAACTCATTATCAAAAACGAACTTATTTACTCTTTCTTTTATTGCTATAAATTCCCTTAATTTCTGAATAATAATTTCTATCCGGAAGATGGAAGTGTATAGCATGTTTGGAAAATTTATTTATAAAAATTATGAATGATTGTCTACTGTTAACATACGTATCCACAGTGTGACAAAACTTGGATTTCACTGGTTTTCTGTCATATTTCGCAGATGAACAAAAATTTATATTTATATTTATAACGCTATGAATTGTTGTTTTCAACTCAGGATGGTACATTTTATGTTTTATTCCCTCATAGATTGGAATGATTCCCGAATTGTTGGTTTCGTTTTTGTGATATAAAGCTATTTGCCTTTTCAATTCTTCTATATCCGCTATATCTCTCGCAAAGTATGAGCATTTTACAAATTTAACATCAGGCCTGTTGGAAAAAATTTCCATTATTGCCTTTTGAAATCTATAGTAAGTTCTTTCATCCATTTCAGAATAAACTACTACACGGCCTCTTATAGAATAAGTATTATTGGCGATATTCCGGGATTCCAAATCTGCTCTATCAATGTATATTCTATTTTTATCGAATAATTGTACTGCATTTTCATTCTTATTATTCGTAAATATAATCTGCATTTTAAACCTGTTGACAACTGTGTCCAAAATAGGGAAATCGTCACCCAGGTCCCCCTCCTGAGAGTGGATTGTTTTCACCACCAACGAGGAAGAGTCGTCTTCCTGTTTGATAAATGTTTCCCTTTATTGATGCTTTCAGCATCAATACGACTCAAGAAATCAGCAATGTGATTCTCTTTGCCCTTAATGTATTCAATCTTAGCGTCGCAATCCATTAAATGGACTAACCAACGCTGAAGTCTTGGGCCGATGTCCTTCCCATTATTTTTAGCCTGCGACCAATTAAGTGGTTGGTGATCTGTGTTCAGATCAAATTCAATGCCATAAAGATAAGGTATAAAATACTTCACCCCCAGACTATTGCTAATAGTTCCTTTTCTATAGTCGAATAATTTTTCTCATGAACATTAAGTGTTCTTGATGCATAACATATGGGAAGTCCATCTTGTGTCAAAACAGCACCAAGTGCAGGGTTACTTGCATCTGTTATTAATCTAAACCTTTTATTAAAATTTGGAAATCTTGAAATAGGAGGATTCACCAGGATATCTTTTAGTTTTTCGAAGGTTGCTATGAAATTTGGATTATTCGAGTTTACTTTGGTATTCTTCTTCAAATATTAACTAATTGGATGTGCAATCTTCGCATAATCTTTTATAAATTTTCTATAAAAACCTGTAATTCCCAAAAAATGATTTTATCCCCTTCTGTGTATTTGGTAGTTTAAGATTCTGAATAATTTCCACCTTTTTTGGTTGGGTTTAAGCCCCTCGGGTGTAAGAATGTGACCCAAAATTTAGTCTGTTTTTGTAAAAAATAACATTTATCGATCTGGATTTTTAATTCGGATTCCGGAAGTCGCTTCATAATTTGTTTTAAATTTACCATATGCTCATCCAATCATGTGCTAAAAATTAGAATGTCATCCAAGTATACAATACAAATTTTATATTATATTATTCCTTCAAATCGAGTTCAAGATCTTTTTACAAAAAATAATAATGATTATTTATTATTTTCTTTCGATATTTCGTCTCCACATTGGGTGACTTCTTCAGGGAAATATTGGAAGAAAATAATAAATAATCATTATTATTTTTTGTAAAAAGATCTTGAACTCGATTTGAAGGAAAAATATAACATTGAAGATCGAATAAAGGAAGATAAATATAATACAAATTTTATTTATATATTCCCTCAGTACGGAATTCATAAGCCTCTGAAAGGTAGATGGGGCATTCTTTAAGCCAAAGGCCATTTTAATGAATTCGTAATGACCGAATGGGGTTGAAAATGCAGTTTTTTAGTGTACTCATTAAGTTTTCTATAGTCTACAACCAACCTTCATTTTTTAATGCCGAAATTATCAATCTTCTTCGGCACAATCCAGAGAGAACTGTTATAAGGAGAACTGCTCTTCTTGATAATAAAGGGTGTCCCAAGAAGAACGCAATTTTTAAATCTGGCAACATTCGAAGTGTCATTGTTTGACATTTGAACAATTGTTATTGTTTGCTAGTAGAAGGTACGAGGTTAGTAAAAATGGAGCGCTACACGAATGAACAACGCATTCTCATTGTGAAATTGTTTTACCAAAATGGTGAAAGTTTTGCGGCTACAGTTCGCAAATTGCGATCAATTTGGGGTCACAATAATGCTCCAAAAGAGTCAACTGTAAAGAGATTAATGGATAAATTTGCCGAAACTGAGTCTGTTAGTGATGTAAAGACAACAACGCGGCATCGACCAGGTCGATCGGCCGAAAATGTCGCAGCTGTACGTGATGATGTCGCTCAAACTCCATCCACCTCAATTCGACACCGAACTCAGCAAATTGGTGTCTCCAAATCCACTTTTCAGCGAATTTTGACGAAAGATTTGCATCTTCATGCATACAAAGTTCAATTGACTCAGGAACTGAAGCCAGCTGACCGTGGACAGCTGGCTTCAGTATTGGGTATTGGAGTGACAACATGAAAATGCTGATTTTGCCGATAAAATCATCTTCAGTGACGAGGCCCATTTTCATCTTGATGGCTTCGTCAATAGGCAGAATTGTCGCATTTGGGGTGAGGAAAATCCTCGAGTGATTCACGAGAAGCAAATGCATCCTCAACGTGTCACTGTGTGGTGTGGTTTTTGGGCTGGAGGAATCATTGGACCTTTTTTTTATGAAAATGAGGCAGGTCAAGAGCAAACAGTCAATGGTGTTCGGTATCGTGAAATGATAACCAGTTTTTTCTTGCCTAGAATTGAAGAAATTAATGTGGAGGGCATGTGGTTCCAACAAGACGGCGCCACATGTCATACAGCCAGAGAAACAATTCAATTTCTGCATCAGTCATTTCCCGGTCGTGTTATTTCGCATTTTGGAGATCAGAATTGGCCGCCTAGATCGTGCGACTTAACACCATTAGATTTTTTTCTTTGGGGTTTTTTGAAGTCGATGGTTTACGCGAATAAGCCGACGACGATTCAAGCCTTAAAAGAGGAAATTGGACGCTGCATTAATGAAATACCGCAGCATTCCTGCAAAACGGTCATTGAAAATTTCATTAAAAGATCGCGTGCCTGCCAGCAAAGCCGCGGCGGCCATCTGCACGATATATTGTTCCATACATAACCTCATTCTGTCTACTTTACGATATAATAAAGTTTCACGATTTTTTTTTAAATATCTGTGTTTTATTTAAAATTTAAAAATTGCGTTCTTCTTGGGACACCCTTTATTTTGTTCGAGCATTTCGCTTATCTGCTTCTGTATCTCCTTTTCGAATAAAGGGGTTTATCGATAGATGTTGGGATATTATGCTGTGTCCAAACGAAGTTTGAACACTTACAAATTATTAAAGCTTATTGTATGTATATTATTTGCCTTGTATATAAAACCATTTATAATTATTATATTTACATTAAAATGAATTAATTGAAATAATTCTATTTTATCTTATAAACATATTCTAAATACTTAATTAAAATACATACGTTCCGGTTTACATGTTGTATTTCCTAACCCTGCAATCTAGAATAGCATACATGTAAACCCTATATTTAGAATATGTCAAATGTCATTACTTTTGGTTTTTGTACCGATTCCATCTGCTATACTTAAACCTAAAATAGAATTTGCTACATAAAAAAGTTAAGTAAACCTACTTAAAATTTGCTATACTTAAATCTAAATTAAATTTGTTAAAATTTAAGTAAAGTTTGCTCTACTTAAACCTAAAATAGAATTTGCTACACTTAATCTAAATACAATTGGCGTAACTTAAATCTACATAAAATTAAAATGGAAATAGAATTTGCTAAACTTACATCTACCTACATTAAATTAAAATAGAATTTGTTAAACTTAAATCTAAGTAAAATTTGCTAACATAAAATATAAAGCTCAATTGAACTAAGTTACACAGTGCTCTGCGCAATTTGCCCTAAAAGGAAAATTTGCCTAATAAGTAAAATCTATCAACCTACAACTTAATACAATCGTCAATTATAAGTGGAATTAAAATAGAATTTATACCTACACAATTGAAACACACCCTACAGTTTTCATTTCCAGAAAAGGCGCAAATAAGGTAAGATCTGATTAACCCAAATCCGCATAAATGCAACCACTCATCCCCAATTTCTCTTTTATGGTTGTTATTGTAATTACTGTCCGAGTAATTATAGTAACCCGTATCATCCCCTCAGATACCTCTCGCCAATTGGCATCAAACAATATTATTAATAATTAGCCCCAACCTAAATTATTACATGGTCCATTCGAGCCTCCAATAACTACATGGTCTAGTGGAGCCTCTTAGAAGTACGTATACCATATTCAAAACGCCAGGACTACAGGATCCAAAACAGCCTACAAAAAACAAAATCAAACCAGAATACTTTTACAATGATAACAACAAGGTAAAGCCAAATCAATCCCAAAATCAAAACTTATAAAGCGGGAAACTAGTGGAAAGTTTTATAAAAAAAGAAACAAATTGATAGGTATAAATTGAAACAACAAAAATACCGCAACTCGGTATTCAAAAAAAAAAAATCCCAAATTTACACACATACATACCTAGCTGAAAATATTTTTTATAAAACCATGTACACAACAAAAAATACCGCAAATTAACAAAAACAAAGGTAACAGAAAGCACAGTTTTAATAATTTTAAGGCTATATGGAAACATCAAAATAAGAACAAGTCAAAAAAGGAAAAACCAATTCCGTTATTTTCCAACAATAATAACAAAAGAAGTGAAAGAAACAAAAAGTTCGTTCTCTTTTATCATTTTTAAATTCGCCTTGCACTATTTATTGTTGCGCTCTCTTTAACAGTTTCAACACTACTCCCTCTTTCCTCCCTCTCATAACATATTTTCCTAATTCTAACACAATGCACTGCATTAGTTGGGGACATCCCCTGAGTGTTAGTCTAACGTAAAAAAAACTTAAAACAAAATCGTTTTACTTTATGCATCTAACTCTTTAACAATTTTATACTTTTATCATTGCGGTCTCTTTAACAAGTTGAGCTCAAAACAAAAAATCAATTTGTTTTGTTATTGTAACTTGTTAACTCTTAATAAAGAACCCTCGCATACACATTATTTTACGGTCTCTTACTCAAGCTCAAATCAAAACAAAAATCTCTTTGTTTGTGCGCGGGTAACTTGTTAACTCGTTAAAATAGTAACAACATATTTATATATTTGTTGTTCGCGTGCGCTCTCTTAACTTTATGGTACCCACCCCTAAAATTGCTTGTAAATTGCGTACTCTGTATTCCATAAATACATACGTATAACACAGCAACATTGCGTTCTCTGCAAATTAAACGACAAATATTTGTTTGTGTTTAGTGCCCGGTAGTGTGGTAATAAAGTGGTTCAAAAGAAGAAACGAAAATAAGAAAAAATTATACAGTCCACTGCAAAAAGAAAAAGGAAACCGACAATCCATCGCATTGTGATTAAAACTATTTAACTCACTAATGCAAAGGTTGTGCTCACATATAACAACAATGAGGATGAATACAGTCCAATACAAAGAAGGAAGTACACCAAAATGAATAAAACATCAGAATCAAATTAAAAGTCACATCTATTGAAATCAATTGAATTAACAATATAAATTAAAATTTAAACAATTTGGATAATAAATAAAATAAATAAATAAAATTTTTATTGACGAATAAATTATAGTGTTTTACTCAGTGTAGCCATATCTTATAAAAAGGATATGGGAATCCCATGTATCCCAGTTAATATCGTTGAAATTATTTATATGTAACTATAAAATCATTTTGAAAAATACTATCGGTTAAAATCAAGTCTCTTTAAAGTAAGTCCCATTACATTAGAGTTCAATAATTTAAACTTTAAGAATGTTATTATCCCAAATCTCTAATCTATTTTGCACTGTATCCTTGTGTGTAAAGTAATGGAATTTTATGAATTGTTGATCTGTTATTTTGTAAGTGAATAGTATAGTATACAAAATAACAGATCAACAATTCATAAAATTCCATTACTTTACACACAAGGATACAGTGCAAAATATAATTCAAAATATTGTCTATTCATTAACTATCAACATAGATTAAGTTGTAGATTTAATATGGATTAGGACAAACATTTGATATTAAATGCTTCATATAAGCTGTGTTATTTGATACTTTAAGAATTAAAGTTCATAACAAAAACTGTAAAATACAGAGGATAAATATAAATTGTTAAATTTCGTTGATGTTAGTCTAATTGTGTTGTTGTTTACAAGTTTGTTAATTTGTTTCCTTACACTCAATATAAAATAGACAATCATCAACAAGCAATGACCGCAAAGGGAGAAGAAGAGCATGGATATTGACAAGGTTGGGTAGCGCCAACCGAAAATACTAAGTATTCTATCCTGCTGGCTCAGTGGAATTTTTCAATTTTTATTCTCTATAAATTACTAATAAAAATTTTCATGTTTCTTTACAATAAAAATAATTAAAAAGAATATGATATGATCTTAAAATCCTACTATACTATTCACTTACAAAATAACAGATCAACAATTCATAAAATTCCATTAATCAGAAAAATTTTCAAATTATTAAACTAGAAATTATCTAGTGCTATACCTCATAGCCCCTAAATTTTCGAAAATTCCAAACAAATTTTAAATTATTAAACTATATAATATATACAGCTATACCTCATACCCCCTAAAAAATTTTCAAAACTCAAATTTTGTTTGAAACAATACAAACATCTAGTGCTATACCTCATAGCCCCTAAATTTCCAAAAATAAAAATTTGCTTTTTGAAACTAGATACTAACATCTAGTGCTATATCTCATAGCCACTATAATTTCAAAAATCATACAAAATAAATCTCTTAAATTATTAAACTAGATACTAAAATCTAATGCTGTAACTCTCAATTTTCGAAAATTAAAAAAAAAAACTTTTTGAAATAGATATTATTTAGCGCTATACTCACATAGCCCCCAGATTTTCGAAAAGCAGAAAAGTTTTTTTTTTAATTATTAAACTAGATAATAACATCTAGTGCTATTCTCAAATAGCTCCTAGATCCGAAAATCAAAATACTTTTTCTAAATTAAACTCATAATTAAATTAAATAATAACATCTAATGCTATACTCGAGTAGCCCTAACCTTTGGAAAATAAGAAAATTATTTAAGTTAAACCCTTATTGATCCCGATAAACATATAGTGCGATTATACTACAGCCCTCAAATTTTAAACAAACGTGCTTGCAACTTATTCAAACGTTTACTCACTTGCCCTAAATCTATCATTCAAAATGACTTCCACTTCTCAAAAGGAAAAAATCCCTTCTCCAAAAGAACGGTTCGTTTTTGATTGCGATCATTTGCGATCATTTGCACGATGGCTAAAAGTAGATGCTTCGTACGAAAACGTGATGTTAGCTGGCGAGAATTTAGTTCAGGCACAATTCAAAGAGGAAGCTAAAGCAAATTTCGAGGCTTGTGTAGATGCGTACTATGTTTGTACCTCACAAATTATTGACCTCATGCAGACATTTCGTCTAGGTACCGATTTCCCAGGGTTTGAAGCTTCAGCCCGCTATTCTCTCCCACAACAAGCTCCAACTCAAAACTTCGTGTCTGAAGATTCTGCCAATTGCATTAAACTTCCTCCCTGTGACACTGAAGTATTAAAAGGCAGTTATAAGCAGTGCTCCGGGATATGTTCACTGCTGTGTATATAAATCACACCAAACTGTCTCCCGTCACAAAATTATATCACCTTAGAAATAAAACGAGAGATAAAGCAGGTGCTATAGTTAAACGGTACCCCCTTTCCCATGTTAATTTCGAACTGGCTTGGAACGCATTAAAAGCCAGATACGAAAACAAACGTGTATTGGTTGATAACCAAATTAAAATTTCTTTTTGACATAACCCCTGCCACTAAAGAGGACAGCGAATCAATTCGCAAAATCCAATCGTCAGTGGACGATACCCTGGCAACACTTAGGACACTTGTCGTTGAGGTCGATAGCTGGGACCCAATTCTAATTCGTTTCATATCTACTAAACTGCCAGAATTTACATTATCACTTTGGAACAATCCTTAACATCCCCACGCGAACTTCCAAAATGGTCGCAAATATCCCAATTTTTAATTGACAGGTATGAGGCAGTAAAGCGCCTTACCAACATTAAGACATCGAAAGCTAATTTTAATTCCCCAAGTACACATAACTCTAAGATTCACACATATGTTTCACAGGAAAGTCTTTGCGACACGTCTTGTAAACTCTGTAATGAAAAACATCCCTTAAGAAAATGCGCCAAATTTAGAACGTTCACAGTTCAACAAAGAGTAGATTCCGTTTATAAAAATAAATATTGCAATAGCTGCTTAGCTTCATCCTTCTTAAAGGCCAATTGTCCTAGCAAATACACTTGTGTACATTTCAAAAAACTTCACTCACTATTGCATATAGGGCAAAGGTTCCCTAGCCCTCAACCAGAAACCTCAAAGCCAAATGAAAGTCACAAATTTAATGCAACTCGTAAATCAATATCAAATGTAGCTCAATCTCATAACGACAACTTTCCAGATGAACTTCCCCAAACCTCAAGGCAAGTTCATGCTAATCACTCTACATGTTACGATAACGTTCTTCTACGTACGGCATTAATGTAGATTGAAAATAGAGGTCAGTTGTTCACAATCAGAGCGCTGATTGATCCCGGTTCTCAACGAACATTCTTAAGCGAAAAGATACAAAATCGTCTTAACCTCTCTTATCAGAAAAATAACTTTAAAATAATAGGCATTGGCGGTCAAAAACAAACCGCTACTAAGGAGTGTTCTTTAGTATTGTACGCTAAAAGATATGATCTCAGAATCCCCATCAAGGCTATTGTATTGCCAAAGGTAACTAAAACACTCCCAACTTGTACTTTTAAAAAAACTTGCGGAATTGGATCTTGCCGACCCAACATTCAACCAATCGTCTCAAATCGATTTAATCCTCGGCAATGACCATGAACACTTCCTCAATATCGAAGGCATAAAAAAGAATATTTGTGGGCAAACCTCAGCATACAATCCATTTTTTGGATGGGTTTTAAGTGGCTCAATAAAAACCCAGCAATTTCAATCTTTTACAACCTTTGTTAACACATTAGAGGCCTCAAACTCAAAGATATTTTAAAAAAATTTTGGGAGCAGGAAGAATTACCCAAAGCCCACTCCAACTCTGTTGAACACGATTATTGTGAACACTTTTACACGAACACCACTTCTCGGCATACAAATGGCAAATATATGGTCAGATTACCCTTTAGGCCTGAGTTCCCTGAACAAATCTTTCTCGGCTCTTCACGGTTTATAGCCTTAGCGCAATACTCCAGAATGGAGCAAACTTTAGCCAAAAATACCGATATACAATCCCAATATCAAGAGGTACTAAATGAATATCTAACCCTTGATCATATGGAAGAAACTAACCCGCAGGAACTCATATCTAAAAGCAAGGTAAATTCCTACTACTTGCCACATCACGCAGTTGTTCGCCCAGAACACAAAACCACTAAGGTCAGGGTTGTATCCAATGCCTCTAGAAAAACCAAATCCCAGTTTTCTCTAAACGACACTCTTTACACAGGCCCACATCTTCAAAATGATTTAACGACCGTAATTCTTAATTGGAGAAAATACAAGTTTGTTTTTAGTGGCGATATCCAAAAAATGTATCGCCAAATACTCGTACACCCGGACGATAGGCCCTTTCAAAGGATAGTATTTCAGCCTCATTCCGATAGAACTATAAAAGACTACCAATTAAAAACAGTTACACTGCGCCCCTTATTTAGCGATACGAACCCTACTTCAGTTAGCCTCAGATTCTGAATCCACATACTAAAGCGGCATCAATCCTACGCAAGGAAACGTATGTCGATGATATTTTATCGGGAGGATATTCAATACAAGAATCACTTAATGCCCAATCTCAACTTATTGAAGTCTTAAACTCAGCGAGATTGCCACTCAAAAAGATAACGGCTAACGAACCCCAGCTACTCTCTCATTTACCACAGGAAGATCTGTACGATTCAGATTTTCTTCGGTTTCATGAAACAAGCTCCACAAAAACCCTTGGCATCAAGTGGAACGCCCTAAACGATTCATTTTCATATAATTTTTCCCCTATTGAGAAGGACACACAAATCACTAAGCGGCAGATTCTCTCGCAGTTGCCAAACTTTTTGATCCCGCCGGATGGGTAGCCCCAATCGTCATCCGGGCAAAATTGTTAGCGCAACAATTATGGTTGGAGGGCCTACAATTGGACGACGAAGTCTCCCAAAAATCCCTTACAAAATGGAACAATCTTATTCAAGTAAACACAATTTCCATACCTCGCTGGCTACAGTATATGTCTTCGGATAGTATTCAAATCCATGGATTCTCAGACGCTTCACAGGCAGCATATTGTGCAACGGTATATATTCGTTGTCTAACTCATAAAAACACTACATTCTGCAACCTTTTAGTAGCGAAAACTAAGGTAGCGCCCATTCAAACAGTCTGCCTCCCTCGCCTAGAACTGAATGGCGCTGCACTACTAGCAAACCTAGTAAGTTATGTCTGCTCATCCCTAAATTTCAATACCAAAGAGGTATTTTTATGGACCGATTCATCCATTGTTCTTGGCTGGTTATCAAAGCCACCTTCCTCCTGGGAAACATACGCTGCAAATCGAACTTCACAAATTCTCGGCTTAATTCCAAATGCAACCTGGCGACACGTCGCCACTCATGACAACCCAGCAGACATTGGAACTCGCGGCTGTAGGCCGCAGGACCTCACTCAAAACTCGCTCTTTAACAAATGCAAGGGAAATTTTGATTCAGATCATAATAAGACGGTTGCGCAACCCTTAACGCAATGCGAGATGAAGTATGTGAAATTTCGACTCATAATGCTAGCTCAAAAAACTTTTTACAAAGAAGAATATCAAAGTCTGTTTGACTCCCAACCCTTATCTAATAAAAGCTCTTTAAAAACACTTAATCCGTTTATCGACTTAAATTCTGTACTACGGATAAACGGACGACTAGCCCATTCGTCGCTCCCTTATAATGAACGCTACCCGATTATATTACCCGGTAACTCTAAACTTTGTCACCTTTACCTCATCTGCACAATTTTCTCTTACACGCAGAATGTAGTCAAATGTGTAGACTCACACAATTTGAATATTACATTTCCAGACTAAAGCCTCGAGTTAAAAACATTATACGTCACTGTAAAACGTGTATAATCCACAAACAACAGCCATGTGTACAGATAATGGCTCCCTTAAACCCCCAAAAGATGCAACCTCTCATTACCCTTTCAAATAACAGGCATTGATTTCGCTGGTCCATTTGACCTTAAAACATCACCATTGCGCAATTCTGTTTTAGTTAAGGGATACGTGAGTGTGTTTGTTTGCTTTAGCACTAAGGCAATTCACCTTGAACCCTGCTCAGATTTGTCCTCTTCCGCATTTCAGGCGGCATTCGCTCGATTTGTTGGGAGGCGGGGGCTCCCCATAGGGTAATCACCGATAATGGCAGAAATTTTGTAGGAGCCAGCAGAGTCCTTAAGCGTGATTTTTCACAATTTATAAAATACACTTCTCTAGACATTTCACAAAAATATCTAACCCATGGCTTTGACTGGAAATTCATACCACCACATGCACCACACATGGGCGGTTTATGGGAGGCCGCTGTGAAAAGCTTTAAATTCCATTTCAAAAGATTAGCCGGCCCTCATAAATTCACCTTCGAAGAGTTCACTACTATTTTAGCCCGAATAGAAGGAGTTCTCAACACCCGTCCCATCTCAGCCCTATCAGAAGATCCGTCAGATTTGACTGCGTTAACCCCTGGTCACTTCCTTAGAGGAGCTCCCTTAATGGCTTTCCCAGAGCAAAATTACCAAAAAATGTCAGTCATTAATAGATGGGAAAAGTTAAAAGTTATTCACCATCAATTTCAATTCGATGGAAAGAAGACTACTTAAAATCCCTCCATAAGAGATACAAATGGAAAAATTCAGCCCGCAACCCCCAAATCGGAGATCTGGTAGTCGTAATTGACGATTTACAACCCCCTCACGAATGGCGTCTAGGTCGAATAGTAAAAACCTACCCAGGTTCAGATACAAACGTACGTATCGCAGATATTCGCGTCACCTCAGGAATAATAACTCGACCGATTGTCAAACTTTGCTACCTCCCATTCCTGAATGTTGAAAACTCGTGAAAATCCCGAAATAAGTCTCTGATCTTTAAATATTACTTTTAAATCCCTACTCTAATACATCCCTACATTACTTATTAACACCAATTAACCATGTTCCATAAATCATCCCCCTTAAATCTAACTCATTTATTCATGCACTATTTATCCTAGGAACAACAGAAGAGTGGTCATTACACGCATCAGCAGCCGTAGTCGCAGCCAGAGCAGAAACCAGCAAACAAGACGTAGTCTCAGCCAGCCCAACAGCCGGGGCAGCAACCAGCAAAGCAGACATAGTCACAGCCAACACAATAGCAACAGTCGCAGGCAGCGTATTGAACTCCGTTCTACACGTCGTGAAGCAGAAGTCTACAGGTGTATGGACTGCCAAAACTACCACGCGTTGCGCTTTGCCCCAGATTTCTCAGGATGCGCCCAAAAATGAGAAAAACCGTGGTAATTAGGCACAAATTGCTAAAATTTAAAAGTTAATAAAAATTTGCTGAACTTAACCCGTTATAAAATTTGCTACATAAAAAAGTAAAATAACCTACTTAAAATTTGCTATACTTAAATCTAAATTAAATTTGTTAAAATTTAAGTAAAATTTGCTATACTTAAACCTAAAATAGAATTCGCTACATAAAAAAGTTAAATAAACCTACTTAAAATTTGCTATACTTAAATCTAAATTAAATTTGTTAAAATTTAAGTAAAATTTGCTATACTTAAACCTAAAATAGAATTTGCTACACTTAATCTAAATAGAATTGGCGTAACTTAAATCTACATAAAATTAAAATGGAAATAGAATTTGCTAAACTTACATCTACCTACATAAAATTAAAATTGAAATAGAATTTGTTAAACTTAAATCTAAGTAAAATTTGCTAACGTAAAATATAAAGCTAAATTGAACTAAGTTACACAGTGCTGTACGCAATTTGCCCTAAAAGGAAAATTTGTAACAGCACTGGTTGCTCGGCATAGCCATGTTCGGGTTTTACCAGTCTTTTGAACACGGTTCATTATTCTGTGCTCTAAATCGAAATCAGTTTCGCTAGAACGAAACTGGATTTCCAATGCAGATTTCAACAAATTCCAAGAAGAACCTGGATTTCTAACGATCCATTGAAAATACCACGTATTAGCACGACCCTTCAAAAGAATAAAAAGATTATCCACTAATTCTCGCATATTAAAACCCTGAGACAACGATATATGTTCCACACGTTTTATAAAATCATCTACTCTCAATGTGTTTTCATCTCCGGAAAAGCAGATATTCCATCGATGCATTTCCAAACGACCATTGCGGTAACCCGAATTATTCTGAACTTGATCAACCTTAAACCCGGGTTCCTGACGACTTTCCTCAGAATTTTGATTATTGGAAAAATTTCGACATTGACTATCCCGAACTGGTGGCGGTGGGACAGCATTCATCATTTCTGCAACTGAATGATTAATTCTATTAAATAATTTATCCTCTAAATTTGACAGATGAAAAACGAGTCGCTCTTCAACCTTTTCAGAAATCATTTCATTAATATGATCCAAACTCATATTACTTGTACCCTTTGAAACATTCTCGATTTTACGCGAACGTGATCTTCCTCCTACATTTATTACCGTTGTATTTAAATTCTCATCAATCGAAGTCTCTACAGAACCTTCCACGCTAGAATTTCCGGGAAGGTCATTCATAGACTTGGTCTTACTCTTAGCGCGACACGGACCCATTATAAAATTTATTCACACAATAGAAAAAGGAAAATAAAAAGAAAAACTAAAAAAAAAAATCAAACTCAGTAAGCGACAAAAGTAAAAAAGAATTTAAAAATAACGCAAACAAAATTAATTAATTAATAATTATTTTGACAAAAGAAAAATTACAATATTTCGATAATAAGGTTATTTTGAGTTGTGACGGATAAGTTCAAAATGGACAAAAAAAAAAAAAAAAAAAAAACAACAAAGTATAAATTACAAAACAGGCATTTGGATTACAGAAAGATATAATTTTGCAACAACAGACAATTTTCAATCAATAAAAATTCTGGATTAAACAAACTAAATCCTTCAAACAACCAATAAAAAAAAACTAAATTCAAAGTACACAATCGAAATACACCGACGCGATATATTGAGATGTACTAAAATAAAATAAAGTTGTTCTCGTTGGGCGCCATTTGTAACAGCACTGGTTGCTCGGCATAGCCATGTTCGGGTTTTACCAGTGAAGTACATTTTTACAATTATCACTAGTCCAAATGTCTGTTCTGGGCACCAGATGTTTGGGAACCACTGGCCATGACCCACCCCATTGATACCAATAGTACCACCATGGTTATATTTTAGCCAAATAATCAAAATATAACCCCTAACAAATATTTACTTTGTTGCTCTTAAAAGTTATCCATTTATCCCCTTCGTACCATCACAACTCAAAAAAATATAAATTTAGGCCATCATCATATTTTCAAAAAAAAAATTAAAACTTCATTTATTGGACATTATGAAATTCTAACAATAACAGAACATAAACACAATTTTTGAAAATTAGAAAAAAAAATTTTTACAAGAGGAAACCATGAAAATTTTAATTCAAAATACAAAAGTTAAAATAATATAGAATATGTATTGATTTTATAAATGTCAAAATAATCTTGAATTTTTTTTTTCTGATTTTAATTAAAATTAGAAAAATTGTTAATGATCATTAAGAAAATAAAAGAAAACGAAGTTAATTTGATTTAAAATAAAAATTTACATGAATATTGTAGGTAATTTTCCCTGTTACATGACAAATATTATATTTCATTTATATCTTACCAAAAGAAATCTCCAACGATGTTATGGCCATAAAATCGGGAACATTAAGCTTGCACCTTTTTGCAAATTGATTATACTCAAAATAATAGGTTAGTATTAGGGGAAAATTATATTTTAAAAATCGAATTAACTTGGATTATATAAATAAAAAAAATTTTTAAATAATTGTTAATGCTTAAAATGAACTATTTTGATAGCACTAAATCCGTATCCAGCGAAATCCCACGACACACATAGATTTATACTTTTCCGCAGCTTTAGGATGTAATATCATATGTTAATTGTTGCATTATTCCAAAATATTATAAGTTTGATTTGTCGGCAATTTGTGAAAAATACAGTAGTTAAAGTTTATTTCATAAAGACAAAAATTATTGAAAAAAATTTATGTATAATTAAATTTTTCTTTTCAGGCACAATTTATAAATTTTATATAACAGTTTTCTCTTTTCTTTTCTATTAGTGTTTTTTTTTTCAATATTCTTAAGTTTTAAATTGCACACACTCAGACTTCTAAATTTCTAATGAATTGATTTTTTTCTATAATTTTTTATTTTTTTTTGACAAGCTAAACAAATTTTATTCAATGAAATATTGATTAGAAAAATAAAATATTTTAAAACTATACAAAGTAGATATTTACAAAGTAAAAATTACAGCCGTAACAAACCAAAAGTTTTTCCATCTTGGAGCAGAAAAAGTTTTGGGATTCGGATAAGTGAAGTTGTTTCAACGTGTGGCTCGACCCACGACTACACCTAAACAAGCCGGGCATAAGAATCATTGACGGATATCTTTAGCATGATATACTCCAATTATCTTTCCTGTTAGGTCGGTTAGTTTGTACATACAATTTCCAACGGAAGAATGAATACGCGCCTTTACAAACTTAGGAGCCAGTTTTGCATTGAATTGTTGACTAAAATCACTAAGCTGAAAATTTCTTCTATAAACCTCTTGACCTGGCTCATATCTTACAGCTCGACTTCCTCTAAGGTTATAGGTTTTCTCAGTTTTCTCATATGCCTTTCGAAGATTTTTCACAATCGAATCATCAATCAGTTTCATGTGGTCTGGTTTTATAACTATCTCTAACTCTCCATCGCTTACCTTTCCTAACTCTTTCAAAAGCGGATATGCAGAGCCGTGAACTATCATATTTCGACCAAATAGGGCATAATATGGGGTCATACCTATGGATTCATGAACCGAACTACGAAGAGAGAGTGCAATAGATGGTAAATTTTCATCCCATTTAGTTTGATCTGAATTTATATATGAACGAATTGCAGCTAAAATAGAACGATTGACTCGCTCGGATGCATTGCTTTGTGGTGAGTAAACCGCTGTAAAAATTTGTTTAAAACCATATGTCTCTGCAAGTTTGGCAAATTCCCTGCAAGCGAACTGTTTACCATTATCACTATGCATTAATTCGGGAACCCCAAACACCGAAAAAACATTTGATTCTAAAAATTTAATTATATTAGTTGTATCAGCTTTGCGTAGAGGATGAATAAATACAAATTTACTGAAATGGTCCAGTACGACTAGTATGTGTGTATTATTATCCTTGGAGCGAGGATAAGGGCCTAAAAGATCTATGTAGAGCTTCTGAAATGGTCTCTCTACAATATATTGCTTTCCCATTGGTGGACGTGTAATAAAATTAGGAGCTTTTGTGATTTTACAAATATCACATTTTCTTATAAATTCCCGAACTTGTACTGCCATGTTTGGCCAATAATATTTTTCACGCAAACGTTCCAGTGTTTTTGCTATACCACCATGTGATGCCTGTGGTGGTTCATGAGCGGATCTTATTAACGTTTCTGTCATACAACCTGGAATCCATAATTTATACACTAAAGTATCATTAACTTTTCCTCCAGATGTAAATGACGTGCGTTTAAAAACATATTTCCCAGATACTCTTATTTCAGGTAAAGAATCACAGTTCGATTTACAATTCTCCCTTAAAGCCTTATAATCTTCACTATCAAATTCAGGAGAGTCTAAGTTTGCATCAACAATACATAAATCAAGCTCCAAAACTTCATCGGAAAAAGATCTCGAAAGAGCATCGGGGACAACGTTGTCAACTCCTTTCCGGTGTTCAATTTCAAAATCGAAAGATGTCAGCGCCATACTCCATCGAGCCAGCCTACCACACAAATCTCTCTGTTTCATTAACCATTTTAAGCTAGCATGGTCGGTTATTATCTTAAAGGGTTGCATTTCTAGATAAGGCCGAAATTTTTTTACTGCAGTAACCGCAGCCAAACACTCAAGCTCCGTCACGGAATAATTACGCTGGCATTTAGTAAGCTTTTTAGAAAAGTAGTAAATCGGACGTTCGTTACCTTCATTATCGATCTGACAAAGAACTGCACCTAACCCAGATTTTGATGCATCACACTGTACAACGAATGGCTTAGAATAGTCTGGATGAATCAAGACTGGGGCTGTAGTCAACAAGTGTTTTATCCTACAGATTGCATTCAATGCCTCACTAGTCATTTCAAATTTAGTACCTTTTTTCACTAAATCAGAAATTGGAGCAGAAATATCCGAGAAATTTTTAACGAATTTTCTATAATAATTGGCCATACCTAAAAATTGACGAACCTCACGAATGGTTCGAGGAATTTTAAAATCACGAATAGCCTGGATCTTTGCATCGGAGGTTTTCAGAATACCATTACCAACGATGTATCCCAAGTAGTTTACTTCCTTCATACAGAATTTAGATTTCTGTACATTAATAGTTAATCCACCTCTTCTCAAGTGCTCCGCTACTCTTCTCAAAATTTTAATATGATCGTCAAAATTACCAGAAAAAACCAAAAGATCATCTAAATATACGAATACACGCTCACGTAGTTCAGAAGGAATAATCTTATCCATAAGCCTCATCATAGTCTGCGGGGCGTTGCAGAGCCCAAATGGCATTACAGTAAACTGGTATAAGGGTCTTCCTGCAACTGAAAATGCAGTCTTTTCCCTACTGGACTTCTCAAGCGGTATTTGCCAGAAGGCATCCTTAAGGTCAATGGCAGAAATATATCGGGTATCATTAAGACGCATCAGCAGACCTTCAATATTTGGGATAGGATAAGCATCCTTAATGGTTACTTTATTGACATCACGACTATCAAGGCATACTCTTACCTTATCAGGTTTTACTACAACTGTCACTGGCGACGACCAAGGACTTTGACTTTCCTCTATAACACCTAATTTTAACATCCGATCAATCTCTTCAAACAACAATTTTTCCTTAGCTGGAGAAATAGGATAATGTCTTCGCTTAATTGGCCTAGCACTACCAGTGTCTATTACGTGTTCAATTAGATTAGTTTTTCCTAAACCAAATTGATGAAATGAAGGAAACAAGCCTTTTACCTGTTCCAATTCTTCAAACTCAGATGCCTTCAAGATGTGAATATTGGGGTCAATTACTGTATTCAGTTCGCAAATTTGAAGAGATAATTTAGAATCGAGACCAAATAACTTCCAAAAATCATATCCAAGGTATAATTTCTGACACAGACCAGGTGCTATGTAAATCGTTATTGGTTTTACTTCATTTCTAAAACTAATCTTAGTGGATACTTTTCCTACAATAGGAGTTGGTGCACCATTAGCTACATTAACCAAGGAACTGAATTCCGAGAGTGAAATATTATGTTTTCTTAAAAATGCCAATGAATCTAATCCTAATACCGTGACACTAGCTCCACTGTCAAGTAATCCACAAATTTCCTCATCAAACAGTTTAACGACTGCATAAGGTCTTATATCATCTTTATCGGTATTCAAAATTGTGCTTTCAACTGTACGATGTTCATTCTTTAGTTCCTTATGTCTTTTTCTAGTCTTAATTATCCTTCGCGAAACTGCTTTCTCTTCGTCATTTTCTGCAAAAAGTCGTGATTTAACTTTTTGGTACTCTACCCATCTCTTATAAAAATCTTCTCGTACTTTATCCGAAAAGTCCTCTAAATCACCCTTATCAATGTTGTCATCAGTAATATTGGAGTTTAATATGTTTAAAGCAGGTGTTGTGTGATCAATTAAATACCCGGGAATTTTTATTGAACAAGACCCCCGGGTTTCTTGTTCCTTTGGGAGTTTCCCTCCGCACAAACGGGACAATTTGATATAACGAAATTATCTCTTCCACATTTATAGCAAAATATTCTGCCGGACTTCTGTGTGCAATTAATTGCCACATGGCCCTTCTGCTTGCAATCAAAACAGGTTATTTCAGAAGGATTTCGTACGTTTAATCGTGAAGAATTTAAAGCTTCTATAATTGCTTTCGTAGACGCTTCCTCAACTATTTCGCGGTCATTATTTTTGATCTCACTAACTTTGGGTTTAAATAAGCCCTTACTAAAGCCGGATTCAATTTTCACCACGTTCCTCTCAGCTCGTCTACACTCAAGTAAAAATTCAGACAAAGATGATGCCGACAGGTTGAAAACGAAGATTAACATTTTGCTTGAAACATTTCTCTTCATGATTTCTATCAAATCCCGATCGGTTCTAGGGTTTATCATTCGAGAATTGAGATCAACAACAGCATTGAAAAATTGTTCAAAAGAGTGGTGAATCTTTTGATCAATTTTTCAATGCTGTTGTTGATCTCAATTCTCGAATGATAAACCCTAGAACCGATCGGGATTTGATAGAAATCATGAAGAGAAATGTTTCAAGCAAAATGTTAATCTTCGTTTTCAACCTGTCGGCATCATCTTTGTCTGAATTTTTACTTGAGTGTAGACGAGCTGAGAGGAACGTGGTGAAAATTGAATCCGGCTTTAGTAAGGGCTTATTTAAACCCAAAGTTAGTGAGATCAAAAATAATGACCGCGAAATAGTTGAGGAAGCGTCTACGGAAGCAATTATAGAAGCTTTAAATTCTTCACGATTAAACGTACGAAATCCTTCTGAAATAACCTGTTTTGATTGCAAGCAGAAGGGCCATGTGGCAATTAATTGCACACAGAAGTCCGGCAGAATATTTTGCTATAAATGTGGAAGAGATAATTTCGTTATATCAAATTGTCCCGTTTGTGCGGAGGGAAACTCCCAAAGGAACAAGAAACCCGGGGGTCTTGTTCAATAAAAATTCCCGGGTATTTAATTGATCACACAACACCTGCTTTAAACATATTAAACTCCAATATTACTGATGACAACATTGATAAGGGTGATTTAGAGGACTTTTCGGATAAAGTACGAGAAGATTTTTATAAGAGATGGGTAGAGTACCAAAAAGTTAAATCACGACTTTTTGCAGAAAATGACGAAGAGAAAGTAGTTTCGCGAAGGATAATTAAGACTAGAAAAAGACATAAGGAACTAAAGAATGAACATCGTACAGTTGAAAGCACAATTTTGAATACCGATAAAGATGATATAAGACCTTATGCAGTCGTTAAACTGTTTGATGAGGAAATTTGTGGATTACTTGACAGTGGAGCTAGTGTCACGGTATTAGGATTAGATTCATTGGCATTTTTAAGAAAACATAATATTTCACTCTCGGAATTCAGTTCCTTGGTTAATGTAGCTAATGGTGCACCAACTCCTATTGTAGGAAAAGTATCCACTAAGATTAGTTTTAGAAATGAAGTAAAACCAATAACGATTTACATAGCACCTGGTCTGTGTCAGAAATTATACCTTGGATATGATTTTTGGAAGTTATTTGGTCTCGATTCTAAATTATCTCTTCAAATTTGCGAACTGAATACAGTAATTGACCCCAATATTCACATCTTGAAGGCATCTGAGTTTGAAGAATTGGAACAGGTAAAAGGCTTGTTTCCTTCATTTCATCAATTTGGTTTAGGAAAAACTAATCTAATTGAACACGTAATAGACACTGGTAGTGCTAGGCCAATTAAGCGAAGACATTATCCTATTTCTCCAGCTAAGGAAAAATTGTTGTTTGAAGAGATTGATCGGATGTTAAAATTAGGTGTTATAGAGGAAAGTCAAAGTCCTTGGTCGTCGCCAGTGACAGTTGTAGTAAAACCTGATAAGGTAAGAGTATGCCTTGATAGTCGTGATGTCAATAAAGTAACCATTAAGGATGCTTATCCTATCCCAAATATTGAAGGTCTGCTGATGCGTCTTAATGATACCCGATATATTTCTGCCATTGACCTTAAGGATGCCTTCTGGCAAATACCGCTTGAGAAGTCCAGTAGGGAAAAGACTGCATTTTCAGTTGCAGGAAGACCCTTATACCAGTTTACTGTAATGCCATTTGGGCTCTGCAACGCCCCGCAGACTATGATGAGGCTTATGGATAAGATTATTCCTTCTGAACTACGTGAGCGTGTATTCGTATATTTAGATGATCTTTTGGTTTTTTCTGGTAATTTTGACGATCATATTAAAATTTTGAGAAGAGTAGCGGAGCACTTGAGAAGAGGTGGATTAACTATTAATGTACAGAAATCTAAATTCTGTATGAAGGAAGTAAACTACTTGGGATACATCGTTGGTAATGGTATTCTGAAAACCTCCGATGCAAAGATCCAGGCTATTCGTGATTTTAAAATTCCTCGAACCATTCGTGAGGTTCGTCAATTTTTAGGTATGGCCAATTATTATAGAAAATTCGTTAAAAATTTCTCGGATATTTCTGCTCCAATTTCTGATTTAGTGAAAAAAGGTACTAAATTTGAAATGACTAGTGAGGCATTGAATGCAATCTGTAGGATAAAACACTTGTTGACTACAGCCCCAGTCTTGATTCATCCAGACTATTCTAAGCCATTCGTTGTACAGTGTGATGCATCAAAATCTGGGTTAGGTGCAGTTCTTTGTCAGATCGATAATGAAGGTAACGAACGTCCGATTTACTACTTTTCTAAAAAGCTTACTAAATGCCAGCGTAATTATTCCGTGACGGAGCTTGAGTGTTTGGCTGCGGTTACTGCAGTAAAAAAATTTCGGCCTTATCTAGAAATGCAACCCTTTAAGATAATAACCGACCATGCTAGCTTAAAATGGTTAATGAAACAGAGAGATTTGTGTGGTAGGCTGGCTCGATGGAGTATGGCGCTGACATCTTTCGATTTTGAAATTGAACACCGGAAAGGAGTTGACAACGTTGTCCCCGATGCTCTTTCGAGATCTTTTTCCGATGAAGTTTTGGAGCTTGATTTATGTATTGTTGATGCAAACTTAGACTCTCCTGAATTTGATAGTGAAGATTATAAGGCTTTAAGGGAGAATTGTAAATCGAACTGTGATTCTTTACCTGAAATAAGAGTATCTGGGAAATATGTTTTTAAACGCACGTCATTTACATCTGGAGGAAAAGTTAATGATACTTTAGTGTATAAATTATGGATTCCAGGTTGTATGACAGAAACGTTAATAAGATCCGCTCATGAACCACCACAGGCATCACATGGTGGTATAGCAAAAACACTGGAACGTTTGCGTGAAAAATATTATTGGCCAAACATGGCAGTACAAGTTCGGGAATTTATAAGAAAATGTGATATTTGTAAAATCACAAAAGCTCCTAATTTTATTACACGTCCACCAATGGGAAAGCAATATATTGTAGAGAGACCATTTCAGAAGCTCTACATAGATCTTTTAGGCCCTTATCCTCGCTCCAAGGATAATAATACACACATACTAGTCGTACTGGACCATTTCAGTAAATTTGTATTTATTCATCCTCTACGCAAAGCTGATACAACTAATATAATTAAATTTTTAGAATCAAATGTTTTTTCGGTGTTTGGGGTTCCCGAATTAATGCATAGTGATAATGGTAAACAGTTCGCTTGCAGGGAATTTGCCAAACTTGCAGAGACATATGGTTTTAAACAAATTTTTACAGCGGTTTACTCACCACAAAGCAATGCATCCGAGCGAGTCAATCGTTCTATTTTAGCTGCAATTCGTTCATATATAAATTCAGATCAAACTAAATGGGATGAAAATTTACCATCTATTGCACTCTCTCTTCGTAGTTCGGTTCATGAATCCATAGGTATGACCCCATATTATGCCCTATTTGGTCGAAATATGATAGTTCACGGCTCTGCATATCCGCTTTTGAAAGAGTTAGGAAAGGTAAGCGATGGAGAGTTAGAGATAGTTATAAAACCAGACCACATGAAACTGATTGATGATTCGATTGTGAAAAATCTTCGAAAGGCATATGAGAAAACTGAGAAAACCTATAACCTTAGAGGAAGTCGAGCTGTAAGATATGAGCCAGGTCAAGAGGTTTATAGAAGAAATTTTCAGCTTAGTGATTTTAGTCAACAATTCAATGCAAAACTGGCTCCTAAGTTTGTAAAGGCGCGTATTCATTCTTCCGTTGGAAATTGTATGTACAAACTAACCGACCTAACAGGAAAGATAATTGGAGTATATCATGCTAAAGATATCCGTCAATGATTCTTATGCCCGGCTTGTTTAGGTGTAGTCGTGGGTCGAGCCACACGTTGAAACAACTTCACTTATCCGAATCCCAAAACTTTTTCTGCTCCAAGATGGAAAAACTTTTGGTTTGTTACGGCTGTAATTTTTACTTTGTAAATATCTACTTTGTATAGTTTTAAAATATTTTATTTTTCTAATCAATATTTCATTGAATAAAATTTGTTTAGCTTGTCAAAAAAAATAAAAAATTATAGAAAAAAATCAATTCATTAGAAATTTAGAAGTCTGAGTGTGTGCAATTTAAAACTTAAGAATATTGAAAAAAAAAACACTAATAGAAAAGAAAAGAGAAAACTGTTATATAAAATTTATAAATTGTGCCTGAAAAGAAAAATTTAATTATACATAAATTTTTTTCAATAATTTTTGTCTTTATGAAATAAACTTTAACTACTGTATTTTTCACAAATTGCCGACAAATCAAACTTATAATATTTTGGAATAATGCAACAATTAACATATGATATTACATCCTAAAGCTGCGGAAAAGTATAAATCTATGTGTGTCGTGGGATTTCGCTGGATACGGATTTAGTGCTATCAAAATAGTTCATTTTAAGCATTAACAATTATTTAAAAATTTTTTTTATTTATATAATCCAAGTTAATTCGATTTTTAAAATATAATTTTCCCCTAATACTAACCTATTATTTTGAGTATAATCAATTTGCAAAAAGGTGCAAGCTTAATGTTCCCGATTTTATGGCCATAACATCGTTGGAGATTTCTTTTGGTAAGATATAAATGAAATATAATATTTGTCATGTAACAGGGAAAATTACCTACAATATTCATGTAAATTTTTATTTTAAATCAAATTAACTTCGTTTTCTTTTATTTTCTTAATGATCATTAACAATTTTTCTAATTTTAATTAAAATCAGAAAAAAAAATTCAAGATTATTTTGACATTTATAAAATCAATACATATTCTATATTATTTTAACTTTTGTATTTTGAATTAAAATTTTCATGGTTTCCTCTTGTAAAAATTTTTTTTTCTAATTTTCAAAAATTGTGTTTATGTTCTGTTATTGTTAGAATTTCATAATGTCCAATAAATGAAGTTTTAATTTTTTTTTTGAAAATATGATGATGGCCTAAATTTATATTTTTTTGAGTTGTGATGGTACGAAGGGGATAAATGGATAACTTTTAAGAGCAACAAAGTAAATATTTGTTAGGGGTTATATTTTGATTATTTGGCTAAAATATAACCATGGTGGTACTATTGGTATCAATGGGGTGGGTCATGGCCAGTGGTTCCCAAACATCTGGTGCCCAGAACAGACATTTGGACTAGTGATAATTGTAAAAATGTACTTCACTGGTAAAACCCGAACATGGCTATGCCGAGCAACCAGTGCTGTTACAAATTTGCCTAATAAGTAAAATCTATCAACCTACAACTTAATACTAAGTACAATCGTCAATTATAAGTGGAATTAGAATATCAATAAAATTTATACCTACACAATTGAAACACACCCTACAGTTTTAATTTCCAGAAAGGCGCAAATAAGATAAGATCTGATTAACCCAAATCCGCATAAAAGCAACCACTCATCCCCAATTTCCGGTTTATGGTTGTTATTGTAATTACTGTCCGAATAATTATAGTAACCCGTATCAGATACCTCTCGCCAATTGGCATCAAACAATATTATTTATAATAAGCCCCAACCTAAATTATTACATGCTGTATCTCGTGAGTACATGTAAGCACGTCACCTTCCTTATAAAAATAAATCCTTAAATTCGCCCAGCCTAAACCCTTCATCGCGATTTAAGTGCCTTAAATCAAATTGATCCATTCCATGAAATGTTGTATCCTCAATAGTCTGAATTGTATTAATATGATATGGGGATTCTTCTTCAAAAAGAATTTTCGCTCCAAATATATCAATAAATCTATTGCCTAAATCTATCTTTGCCCTTAGGGGTTCCAAAAAATTCTGGCCAATAATAACATCGTAGTTGCGTCTATTGAAATAAATTACCCTCCAGGAAAATGTTCTGAGTAGGTTAAATTCATTGGGGATCGGTGTAATAAGAGCGATTGTTGTTGAATTTATACCATTTAAAGTGAGGAATCTAAAGGGCTTTCCCAATGCCGTTTCAAGAAATTCTCTCCCGAAATGATTCTGTCTCATTAGACATGTTTCCGCTCCGGTATCAATCAGACATCTTACTATTTTATTCTCTATAGTAATTGCAATTAAGGGTAATCTCGATTTAGAGGAACCCTGAGAAAATTTACTTCCCCATTTTCCGTTTCGTCTTCTAAATTTCCTATATCCATAGGAACAGTTGTGTTCAATCGATATGATTGATCTATTGGAAAAAATTTAGTTTGAGCACTTTTCGTGGACATTTTGTTTAAATCTTTAAAGTTGTCTGGATTTTTTCCATTAGAAAAATTGTTTTGACTTTTAGCACTTTCTTTCTGTTTCTCATTGAGTCTCTTATTATGTGTTTTATTAGCTTTCCTTCTATGTCTAAAATCTATCGCTCTTGTATCATATAATAACTTTAATTGTGAAAATCTATTAAATAATGATTCGATAGTAAGACTCTGTTCCGAAATGCAAGCCCTAAATTGTCCGTCGATTTTTGAAATAAGTATTTCGGTCAAATCCCTATCGACATTATGTGGTAAATATAATTCAGGTCTCTGTTCATCATTAATGAATATTTCATTAATTTTAAATTTCGACTCCAAAAACACATCAAATAGTTCCTTAAGATTACCTATCTTAATGTTTCTACAATAATTAAATACTTCGGGGTAAGCTTTCCTTTGTTTGAAGTCTTTCTCTAGTTATCTTCTTTTCTCCATCCAACTGCTGTCCTCTGGTAGTGTAGAAACTGACTTCACAGCATTTTCAATTAGCTTCTCATTTTTAATCATTATGGTGGCATATTTTATTAGTTCCTGGTTTTGACCGCAAAGGCTTAAGGCGTTTTCATCTGATTTGATGAAAGAAGAAAGTTGATGATCCTTTCCAAAGGGCCTTATTTGGTGGAACTGGTTCAGGATTTTATGTGGGCTAAGTTCCAGTTAAACTGCTGCAATTGTCCCTGCTGATGCAGTTGTTGTTGATGGTGTTGTTACAATATTGCTTCCGCTTGTTGGGAACTTGCATAATTTTACTTTCATTCTCAGCTTTTTGTTGTTCTACTAACTGAACATGTCCAGCCATTTTATTTCGGAGTTTGCTGATGGTTTTTTATGTCCGCTTCCTGTTTCAAAATCAAACATTCTAGTTGTTCGATTCTTAGTTGAATTTCAGTATTCATATTTTCTGTCTGTTTATTTAATGTTTATTTGTAGATATTTCTGATATATTCATGTATTGGTTAACTTTTAGATGTATCTTTAGATATATATTTTGTATATTTATATTTTTTCACGATATATCTTTAGATATATTGGTCACCGACTGCGGAACTTAAATAAAACGTTTTGTTGGGTTTTTTAAGACTGTGTTCTTTATTGTTATTGAAAAATAAGCTTAACTCTAAAAATTAAAAATAACTTAAATGTAAGAATTACAGTTATTCTGCAATTCAGCAAAAACTTATCGTCTACTTTATTTGGCGTTCTTACAGTTCTGTTATAATGGTGTCTGGCCACAATATCAAAACTATCAAAATATGTGGTTATGAATATAAATACATATTTTGAATATTTGTTTATATGAGAAGATTTCGACAAAAACAAAATTCTTTTGTTTTTGACAGATGCAGCTCCTTATATGGTTAAGGCCGCAAATGGTCTGAAGATATTTTACCCAAAGCTCATCCATGTAACCTGCTTGGCTTACACCGTGCAGGTTAAAAAATTAGATCTTGTTTTGACAATATGGATTCCTTAATTTCGAATGGGAAAAGAGTATTTTTGAAAGCTCCATCTTGCATTGCAATCTTTAACGAGAAATTACCACATGTACCTCTCCCACCGCAACCAGTAATTACAAGATGGGGATCCTGGCTAGAAGTCCGTGACTTTTTGAACTTCCTTCGTAGTTTTATGAAATGCAACACTGCTCCCATCAAGTACCACTTGTTAATAGACTACTGTCAAATTTTGAGTTCCGTAATTTACTTTGCGTTTAACAGCAGGATTTTTCGAGGTCCATAAAATAGGCATTTGTTTGATCAATAATTTCATCGTTGGAGCTAAATCTTTTTCCAACGAGCCATTTATTTGGGTTTGGAAACAGTCACTGGGGGCTAAATCCGGAGAATAAGGCGAATGATGGGGCAATTTATAGTCTAATTCATGCCATGGAAAATAAGCTGTCACACGATTCCGTTGGTGGTCGATTGTGAGCAAACGCGGCACCCATCTTCCGGAAAGCATTCTCATGCCCAAGTGATCGTTCAAATTTTAAACTACTGAGCAATGTGAGATGCCTATGTCTCATATTGTGAATTTGCTCAATTGTTTTGGGTGTAGAGACCTCAACTGGGCGTCCAGCACGTTCGGCATCTTCCGTGCTTGTAAAACCACAGTAAACCACTTTTTTTACCATTGAAATCGATGGTGCAGAGTTCCCATAGTATTATCAAGCTTTTCCTTAGTTTGATTGACGGTTTTTTCCTCCCTCGTGTTACGGAAAATATTTCGATGAAATAAAAAATATAATGGAGGAAATTAATGATGTTGATGTTTATTCAATTAAAAAAATTAAAGAAATTGTAAAAAAGAATACCATTAAAAACGAATTAGCATTTTTATGTTCAATCTACGTGTTTCTTGATGAAATCATCACTAAACTACAAGGATTTAAACCTCTAAATATGCAAATATGCTTAATTGATGATTCCGTTAGTAAAATTAACAGTGTAGAAGGAGTTATATCTCAGAAATTAAAAGAAAACTAAAAAGTGTATTGCAGAAAAACAAAGGATTTCAGAAAATTTAACAAGTTGGTGCAATATTTGACTTTAGCGCCAATGAATCAAATCGGTTCGTGAATGAATATTCTCCTAACGAATCAGCTTATTTTAAATATGCGCCTATAACTTCAGCAGACGTTGAGCGCTCATTTTTAATGTATAGAAGTTTTTTGCGACCGAATAGACAAAGTTTTTTATTTGATAATTTAAATAAATAACTTTGTGTATGTATTTAAAGACTTAATGTAACTGATAATTGAATTTTTGTTTTTTTTTTTTTATTAATATAATTTAAAAAACATAAATTTAATTTTTAAATGCATATTTTCTGAGTGCATAATTTTTTACAAATGCATATTTTTTATTGCATATTTTATGCGCAACATTTTTACATTTTTACGAACTCTCCGACATGCAGATTTGGAAATAAAAATATTGCCTGACAGTTTATAATAGATTTTGTGAAAATATTTGCAAATTTGCAATGTGTGCTACATCATATCCATCATATCTTAAATACCACTATTTAAACCTAAATTAAATTTTTGTTTTATTTTTCCATGATTTTTAATGGACCACAACCGCAGTGATTGATGGATGCTATTTGTGCTGGAGATAAATATGGTATTTGTTTGTTGTTTTATTTTCAATATCTTTAAAAAAAATAAAATAAAACTTGCTATTAAAAATAAAAAAAAAAACATTTACACAAATCCATTTTTTGTTTGAAAAAAAACGGTACGAATACGGATCCGTAAACGGTCCGTCATTGACGGATTTTCAACGGACAACTTCGTTTTTTATCCGATATATCGGTTCGTTATTGACGGACTTTTACCGGACTACTCAGTTTTCCATTCGATGAAAAAAGATCTAGTGAAGAAAATCATTATATAATGCAGCTACTGTCCAACAGAGGAGGTGATAGCTGACATTTTAACTAAGCCGTTAGCAGCAAATAAACATTATTATTTTTGTGATAAATTTAATTTAAAGTGAATGAGGTGGAGTGTTGAAATGCAAGACATTCACTTGTAAATAAATTTCAATGTATTTCTTATTACTTTGTTTTTATAATACTTTGAAATGATTTGTGTCATCCTGTAATGAATAAAAATAGGAACAACATTGTTATTACCCTCTTAGGCTACGTATCCACCACAGGGTACACAGTGATTTCAAAAGTGACAGCTGCCAAACGAGTGATCCAAAACCGTATGGTGAGGGTTGTTGTTGTATTTCATGTCCTAGGCGAGGAAGAGATTTAAAAACAATGTATACAAAAAAATAATGTGTAAAAGTGAACAACTACACAGCATGTTTTAAAACATATGATCGCCAAAAATATCAAAAAGATACCATAGAAGTGCAACATGACTGTATTTACTAAAATTGTTGTTTCATAAACTTTGTACAAACTCACAACAAATTTTATACTTGGGTTACATATTGTAATAACAAAAACTGTTTTATGTTTTTATAGCACTTTTGCACATAATTAATGTATTTTTTTATTTTATCTCAGTATTTAAAAGAACAAAACATACAACAAAGTTTCACATTTATATGATCTGTGAAATGTATGAGCAAATAAACACACTCACAAAACACATTTATTTAATCGTCAGCTTATTATTAGGTTGCCCAAAGATTTAAAAGAAAAACAATGAAAATGGTTTTCATTCTTAATTTTATATCAAAGTTGATATTAGTTATCTCAGTTATGATGCCAGATATCGAAAAACGAGTTTCAGAAATAGAAACAGGATATTCATATTATATATAATACATTCGCCTCTATTATTACAAAAATGGTGAGTGGGCCAAACCAATAATAAGCTGACGAAGTGGAAAATCAGACGCAATAAAGAGAGACAGAATAATTTGTCATACAGTTGTTTCACCTACAGTTCTTCATAGCGCAGTTGCATTTATAGTGTATTAAAATAGTAGTTTCCACGTAGTTTTCTAAAAGGCCGTAAAAAAAGGCGCTCTAATCACCATGTCTTCATTGTGGACGCTGTGCTTTTGGCGATCATATGTTTTAAAACATGCTGCGTAGTTGTTCACTTTTACACATAATTTTTTTTGTTTTTAAATCTCTCGCACTGTAGTTAACTCACTTTTGACAACACTGGTATACCCCGTGGTGGTTTGCATGTGTTTTGAAGCAAAACACTGTTTTGTACATGTTTTCCCATATATTTTTTTCTTCACAGAACATGATTTGCTCAAAACACGCAAGTAAAAACGTAGCATTATGTAGAAAGATCGCATTAAAATAAATGAATTGAATTATTATTTTTTTAGTAAAATAAATATGTGTGTGAAGCTATCCAAAGATTTTAATATTTTCATCCAATGATTTTTGTATGAAACGTGTGTGGAACATGAACTAATTT
Organism: Eustalomyia histrio; assembly: GCA_949748255.1. Taxonomy (NCBI): domain Eukaryota; kingdom Metazoa; phylum Arthropoda; class Insecta; order Diptera; family Anthomyiidae; genus Eustalomyia; species Eustalomyia histrio. The sequence goes on from OX456523.1 coordinate 152,045,481, forward strand.
GTAAAAGAATGAAAAAATATTAGATTTTAACAAAAAACAACAAACAAAATAAGATTGCTGAGTACATTTTTTAACAATAAACATTAAAATACATATGTGACCTTCTCTCGGGTTTAGAATTAATAGCCTGTTCCTCTATTTCGAAAGAACACGTTCGTTCGCTTTCTAGTCGAAAGAAAACTGATTTGGGTTTCACTAACCCTATTTCTATGCGAACGATGACTCGAACGACAAGTCGATTGAAAACGTAACTGTTTTCATACAAAATTTGGTTTCTCTATTTCGAACAGCTCGAACGCAAATGTCAAAATCAGTCACTTGCTATTTTTTTGTCGAGTAAATATATATTTGATATTTTTAATAGCAAAATGAATTAAAAAAAGCAATGGATAACAAAAGGTAAGTACAAAATAATATAATTATTTATAGTTTATTAAGAATTTTAAATTTTAGTTAAAAAAAATCAACAATGGACCAGCCGAAGACGCATGTATTTTATATGGAAGAAAGGCCTGATTTTGCCAGAGGGACTCTGGAGTTCGGAGCACGCAAATTTTCTGCAGAGGAGGGAAATTTTACCAGAAAACTAAACTCCGTTTCACCCCCTATTACGCTGTTGCTGAGTGGTAAAATATAAGTGTGTATTGTTTGTGACTTACGTTTGCCCCAAGCAGCTCATATTTACATTTTTTCATTTTACATCTTTTATTTTACAAGAGCACGGACCGCACCGAACAGACAACAGCAACAGAAAAGCTTTCCGATTATCAATCCTACTCACAACCAATCGATAACAAACATTTTCAAAAATAAACACATTCTCAAATAAAAATTGATTTGTTTATTGTTATTTTTTTATTTCATTTGTCATATACAGCTGATCACTGTTAAACAGGGTTGTTTTTGTCTTTAAGCAGTTTAGTAGTATTTTTGCTACTTTTAAAGAAAATTGTAACAAATACTCAAAATATGTGATCTGGCATCTCTGTGATTTGTAAATGCGTAAGAAACAAAAGTTGACACAAGTAAGTCAAGTCGATCGAAGGCTTTCGAAATAGAGAAACCCAAATTGATTCGAATTCGAGTGACTTGCTTTCGTTCGACTAGTTTATCGTTCGAGATCGAAGAACAGGCTATAAGAGTGGATTCTGGTACCTAAAAGGGTGTAGAATGGCATGACGTCACCAAAGGCGGCACCCTATCATAACTAACCATACCAAATCGCATCTCCCAACTGAAGGTGTGTTCACAGTGATAATGCGTTATGAAACTTTAAATGCGTTTTTCTCAAAACTTAATTTTCACACACTAGGTCCCTTTTCTCGGGGAAGGTTACATATAGGTATGTATGTATATTTATCACCGTATTTGCTAGTATTACATGTTATATATACTTGGCCATTTGCAAGAAAATTTTCTCGGTTCCTCTAATGATTTGGAAGCAGAGACATGCACCAAACGAATATATGTAAGATTTCGAAATTTTTAAGACATATCTCACATTGGGGAATTGTCTTGGTGGCATAGAAATGGCTCCTCAATGTCATCCAAATTTTGGGTAATACAAATATTCAGATTTCTAAAATCAGCCGATGATTTGGGTGACTGGTTATATATTAGTAGAAACTACTTGAGTCGTAGACAATTTTAAGCCATATCTCATATTGGCGAATCGCCTTGGTGGCCCACAAATAGCCCCTGAATGTCATCCAAAAATTTTGGGTAATAATAGGTTTGTTTTTTTTTTTGAATTTCATATAGATATTCCATACAAATTTAAGTAGATATATACTTGCTATGTAGTTATAGATATAGGTACTTAAAAATTAAGAATGTTTAAAAATGATGCCAAGCCTAAGAAATTATTGGCAATTCTATTTTAAATGTAAACAAAAATATTTGTAAAAAAAATATTTAAATTTTTGTATTTTTAATTGATAAAATATTAAAAACAACAACAGCTAACAAATGAATTATGTGTTTTTAAGTAAAGGTAGAGCAGGGCAAACAATATAATTGCTCTATTTCTCGTTTCGGCGAAGTCCATATACGAAAATAGTTTTCGTACAAAGGCGGCCCTAAATGTTCAAATTATATTTGTTTACAAAAAATAAAGAAGTCAGATAAGAAGGGATAGTTCTTTTCTTTAGAAGTAGTTATAGATATAATATTCGAAAAAAAAACAAACCTAATAGAAATACTGAACTTTCTAAAGTAAATAACTAAGTTATTAGGTTTAGTTAAAGTAAATCTATAATTTTATGGAAAAAAATTTTAAATTAAGTAGTCGTCAATATTGGAGAAATTGTCAAAACTGAAAAAAATTTGCAAAATTACAAAAAAAAAATTAAGAAAAAAATACAATTCAAACAAAACGGTTAAAGTGTATAAGCGCCGAATTTAAAAAAATCGCCAAACTGAAAACAATTAAATTAAAAAATATTGCTGAAATGGAATAAATAAACGGCAACATTGAAAAATCCCCAATATTATAAACAATCGCCTCATTAAATGAAATCACCAAAATCAAACAAATCGTCCAGATTCAAAAACCCCAAAATTTAAAAACCTCGATCAAATTGAATCGCTAACATAAAATTTTAATCGTCCGTAACTCAAAGAGTAAAAGCGCTAGAGAAAAAGTTTTTGCACTCGAAGTCTAAAGTTTCGACCTACTTGGCTAGATTTTTAGATTGCGTTATATAATTAACTATTCAATACAGAGACAGAGAGAATATTTTAATATTTTTAAAGTTTTTTATTACATTTTTGGCGATTTTTTCGATTTTGGTGATTTTTTTTTTAATTTTCCTTTTTTATAATTTCAGGGTTTTTTTTAATTTCGGCGATTTATAAAAATTTTACCTGTTTTTTAATAGGAAAGATTTTTTGTAATTTTGGCAATTGTTTTCTTTTTTTTTTTTGTAATTTTAACGATTTTTTTTAATTTGTAAATTTTTTTTAATTTTGAACACTTTAAAATTTTGTTTTTCTTTCTAATTTGGCGATTTTTTTCAATATGAGGGATAGTTCAATATTGGCAATTTTTCACATTAAGATATTTTTTATACGAGTACAAATTCATGATTTAAAATTGTGAGTTGAATAATCGCTACTTATTGTTTTGTTTTTGTATTTGTAAGAAATTGCATAATTTATTTATGCCTTCGTCATAGTTTTTAATCAAGTCTCTTAAATAATTTCGATATTCTAATCTGCATCACAAGTTCTGAATACTTTTGTACAAAATTATATTCTCCACATATTGGATCGTAAATGGTCCATAGCTTCAATAGAATTCAACGATTGTTCTTCATGTGATTGAAAAATATGGGAATGACGTTCGATTTGTAAAAATTGAGAAATTAACAATTTGTTGCGGATGAGCTGTTATTTTTTGTTTTTTTTTTTTGGTTGGCAATTAGCTCTATGGCGTAGTTAAAGTTGGCGTGGTTTGTTTTTGTAGCTGTCATAAAGTATGATTCGAGGCTCGATGTCGCGATGCCATAGTGTAATTTTGTGAATGAGCACAGGGTTGTTTTAGGGCAACCGGATCCCATTCACAAAATATTTTATGACATAAATGTAACATGTCTGTGTTTGATGTTTGCTATTTTGTTTTATGTTCGTTCGCTAGATTAACTGTCGTGTATCGGTAGAATTAATTTTTTTACAAAAATTTCAATGAAGAAGAAGTTTCGAGAGGAAAAATAAGATGGCGCCCAAACAAATGAATCGTGGCACTGGAAATCGGTTATATTTCTTTTTTTTTAAACAGGTATATATTGTCATCGAAATGTACCGAATCCATAGAAGACTAGTTTGTTAGTAATAGCCCAACGAGGGGTGTGGTTCTCTCGGTTCTCCGACATTTTCTGGTTCTAGAAACCGATAAGGCCCAAATCGGAGACAAAAACTTCGATTTTTGAAATTAGGGAAACTTAGAAAACCACTTTTCCTTTCAATAATTTTCAAGGACACTATAAATCAATGTATGTGAATACTTAAAGGGAGTGAAAAAAGATGGCTACCCTCTTATGTACAAGTCCTTAAGGAATTGTACATATAAAAAAATGGCGTTGGTAACGTTATAAATTATAAAAATTTATTTAACCTTTGGTTACAAAATTCACGTTTGGGTTATAAAATTCAGTTTTGGCATTAGGGGCTAAATATAAATTATAAATTTTGATTTGTATGTAGGAAGTGGTTAATGTTTTAACCTTAGATTTAAGTTTTAACAATAGATTTAAGTTTTCAACACTAGAGTTAGGTTTTTTAGCATTAGATTTAAGTTTTTAACACTATATTTAAGTTTTTTAGCATTGGGTTTAAGTTTATAGCATTAGCTTCAGGCTAACGATAGAATTAAGCTTTTAGAATTAGGTTTAAGTTTTTTAACATTAGATTGTAGTTAACAATATAATTAAGTTTTTAGGATTAGGGTTTAACACTTTAAGTTTAATATTTATTTTTCACTTTTTCTGCACGAGAGATGCGGCATTGTTGAAGAATAACAATGTTTTGTTTTTATCTGTTGATGATGAAGTTGGCTGAAGTTTATTGTGCTAAACGTCATAACGTGAGAAGAGTTAGTGTCGGCACTCTTGGTACTATTTGGTACCTTTAGTTCACTAGGTGAACATTCTCCCCGCCTTTACGTATCTGTAAATGAAATCGAAAAATAGACTTTAGTATTGGTTCAATCTTTATAGGTATTAAAGGTGTTGAGTATGTAAATTTTTACAAATACTTGGAATTATAATTGGGTTAGGTTATCCAGAGAACGATCCCATTATGAGCCACCCAAGAGTAGAATCCTGGGCCATTAGAGATCCACCCGCTATAGTGATGGTGTTTGTATTTAAAATAGTCGTGTATAGGTCGCCACCAATTTCCATAGACACGGGGGCATTGGAGTAAAAGTTGGGATCTGCCAGTGCAAGATGCCCAAACTATTATTTTATGGACTCGTTAAATGGAGTGGTGTAAGGGTTTTTTGGTAAGCCCTTCGCAACCAGCCAGCACATCTCATATTTAATGAGCGATGTCGTGGTGGGTGTGATGGTAAGCTTCACGTAATTTTTTCCATCGAGTGAAAAGGGGTTTAACTTATTCTCTCCCACAAACGCAGCTGCAATACGAGACGACGTTGAACTGGGGTTTAAAATTGCTCTAATAGAGACACAACCATACTCAGTCATTCCGTAGACTTCGACCGTAGGAACAAATGTTCGGGTTAAGTATGACGGTACTCCAAGGGTTGAGCTGGTAGATGGCGCCGTTGTAGCTTGCCTGGGGCTTACTCAACGAGTAGCCGTTGGCCCATGAGCATTGGTGGGTATATTTCTTAAAACGCGTTGGTGGCCATGATGTACGGTATGATGGTTTTAGCCGCAGACACGATAACGCGCTTTGTTGGTGCAATCACCGACAAGATGGTTACTGGCCACGCAATTTGTACCGTAATGTAACTGTAACACAGTTTTATACTTTTGTGCCAAGTTCTTATCCAGGAACTTTTTGCAGGTGACAATACGGTGGTCGGCTTTGCATATGCAGCATCCAAAGAAACGACGGCTTTGAAGCGGGCTTGACCGTACTGTGGATTCCTGCCTGTCTTCTGGGTTGGGTTGGAGCGCTTGTAGCCGTTTGGCGTCTGCTGACTCGTGAAGCTCGTCTACTGGTGGTGGTGCCATTAGAAGCACGTGGTGTTTTTTGGGTTTGGGTGAGTGGAGCCATTTTCTAAATAAAATGAAGTAAAGAAATTAAAATAATGTAGTGAATAATGGAGGTTAGTGTGTTAGAAGAGTGTACCGAGTGAGTTTTGGGTGGCTATGTAGTGTTAGAGGTTTAAGATACAAATGGTACTATAAAAGGGTTAGTTTAGTTTGTGGGTAGAACTACGACTTTCGTTATAGGCCTAGTCAACGTTCCAGTTGGAGTGTGTAAATCCACGACTCTAGCACGGCCGTCGGAACCGGGGTAGACCTTAGTCACACGTCCTAGTGACCATTCATTTGGAGATATATTTTCCTGCTTAATAGCGACAATGTCCTCGATATCAAGTTGACGCTTAGGGTTTTTCCACTTGTATCTCTTGTAGAGCTCTTTTAGGTACTCATCCTTCCATCTTCTGCAGAAGTAGTGGTGTTGAATTCTAAGTTTTTGCCATCTATGTGCCAGAGTAATGTTTCCATCGCTAAGGTCTGGTTCTGCTGGGATCAATAAGGGCGACCCTATCAAAAAATGACCTGGGGTAAGAGGGTTAAGATATTTTGGAAACTGCTCGTTGACGTAACAGGTACTCTCAAGTTCCTCCCAATTCCTGCCGTTCTTTTCTCAATAACTGTCTAGCTCCTACGAAGTTAGTACCGTTATCGGAGTAAAAGGCGGGAGGGCATCCCCGCCTCGAAAAAAAATCGTGCAAAGGCTGCCATAAAGGCCTGGGTAGATAGATCCGATGTCGGTTCCAAATGAATGGATTTTGTTGCAAAACAAAAACGCATACGTAACCTTTTGTAATTCTGCGAATGCGGCCAGAATAGACCTTAATATCAAACGGCCCAGCGAAATCAATTCCGACATTGTAAAAAGGCCGGGTTAGTAGGATGCGTTCCGGAGGAAGTGCTGCCATCAGTTGAGTTGCCTGACGATTTTTGTATCATATGCATACTCGAAAGACTATCATCAGGCCACTTCTATCCACTTGGAAAGTTAAGTTGGCGATTTGACTATAAGTTTAATATATTGCCCACCAAGATTTGCAATAACTAAAGAAAAGTTTGAGGAATTTTTTGCCACTCTAGGAGATCGCTTTCTGGCTTGTGGGGACTATAACGCGAAACATACATACTGGGGATCTCGTATTATGAACCCCAGAGGCAAGCACTTATACTCAGCACTAATGGACTGTAGGAACAAGTTGGACTTTCTGTCTCCACGACAACCAACACATTGGCCTATCCTACTGATAGACTTTGCCATCTCAAAAAATATTGATAAGAATAACATGTCAATTGATATATCTTATGACCTATCTTCAGACCATTCTCCCGCAATAATTAAGTATTATGGTATACGGCATAGAAATACAACCTCTATGAATACCCATATCATCACGGACTGGATTATATATAGAAGTTAAATTAGTACTCATATCTACACAAACCCGTCTTTACAGTGTGAGGAGGATATTGAAGAATGTGTCCAAGACTTAACGTCTTTAATGCTAACAGCCATTGATCACTCTAAACGAGAGATTAACGCTAAACCTAGGTCATACATTTCAAATTCAGAAATAGAGAGTCTTCTTCTCGAAAAGAGAAAAATCAGAAGAGAATGGCAAAGAAACCGTTCACCTGCTGCCAAGCAGAGGCTATCTGCAGCAAATGCAAAACTGAGAAATGCCCTCCATCGAGAGGAGGATCGTAGAAACACTTCTTATATTGAAAGTCTTTCAAATTCAAAGCACACAAATGTCTCTCTTTGGAAGGCTACTAAGAATATTAAACCACCGGTAGAGGGACAAAAACTATTGAGAAATTGTAATGGTTCCTGGGCTCGAAGTGATAAGGAAAAGGCTTTAATTTTTGCCGATCACTTATCAACAGTCTTTCAGCCGAATCCTCCGCTTAACGACTTTACTCTTCTCGAGCCCCTCCGACAAGCAAATGCGAATTTGGATTCTCTAACTGTTAGTTTGGATGATATTCAGAGCGTTATCAATTAGCTCATTTCGGGAAAATCTCCAGGCTACGACTTTATTACTCCGAAAATTATTAAAATCCTACCGAGTATGGCAGTTATTGTGCTTGGAAATTCGTTCAATGCAATCTGTTGGGAGAGGAATCCGCCTCGCTAATGATTTCCACGGGATTTTGAATAAAGAACACAATTGATTTCAATTCAAAATACAATTTATTTCCATCAACGTTTCTTATATTAAAATTCCTATAATACAATGAATTTAATTACATTTGTTTTTAAATTATTAAACGAAAAACTTACTTTTTGGTATGGAAACCATTAGAAAATTATTTTATGTAAAAAGTTAAATATACAACAATGAATAAAAATTCTTTAAGGTTAGCGGCAATCACCACGTCAGGCCAAGCCAAGTACAATGGTTATAATATTAGAAAATGGCGGTATGAAATCGACGCGTGAAGCGCAAAACACTCCGAAATAATTTGACATTTACAAAACATTAGAAAAATAATAAACATATCTAAATCTAGGCAGATTTGCCAATCTTAATTTATGAAAAATAAACACATCTAGGCAGGGTTGGAAGTGGCGGTAACATTCCCCCCCGCAGTATGACAAGAAGGGTCTTCGCAGTCATACTCTTTTTGTGAAGCCACGTCCAAAACTGCAAGCTTCGCTACAAGCCTTTCTAAAATTCCGTGCGATGTCAGCACCTTGGCACTTCTTACCTGTCCATCTTTTGACAATCTGGTTTCGAGTACTTTTCCTCCAGGCCAAACATTACGAGGAAGAGAAGGGTCGACAACTACCACTAAGTCCCCCTGACACAAAGGTTTTTGTTTTTCAAACCACTTTGACCTGCACGTTAATGTGGGCAGATACTCTGCCAGCCACTTTTTCCAATAAATGTTCGCATACTGTTGCGAAATTAGCCAATTCTGTTTTAAGACCACTCCACTATCATTACAAGTCGACATTGGTTTTAGCCCACTTGAGCTGCCCACTAGAAAGTGGTTAGGAGTCACCGCCTCATCGGTTTCATCATCAACTGGAACATAGGCAAGGGGCCTAGAATTTATGATATTTTCTACCTCAATCAACATATTCAATAACAACTCGTCACTAGGCGCTCTGGATGGCATAATTTTGTATAAAATTGATTTTACCGAACGCACCAATCGCTCCCAAGCCCCTCCCATATGAGGGGATGATGGTGGATTAAAATTCCATTTTGTTGTTGTGCTTGTAAAGGTTTTAACAAAATCATTTTGATCGACATATGACAAAGCCTCACGAAGCTCTCTTTCTGCCCCAACAAAATTTGTGCCGTTGTCGCTGAAAAATTCTCGTGGAATACCTCTTCGTGCCATAAAATTGCGAATAGCTAGTACGCACGAACTAGTTGTAAGAGAATGTGCAACCTCGATGTGGACGGCCCTCACTGTCATACAAGTAAACAAGCAACCGTACCTTTTTTCCTTATGACGATTTACGTTGTCCAAGCCAGTATAAGTAAATGGAGCATTGAAAGAAGCTAGACGAGCACGAGGCAATTTAGCCATTTGAGGGACTTGAGGAATACATATATACTTTACACCATTGACGTTTTCGAATAACAGATCTAAACGTGACACGGAGTTTGGAAATCGAATATTTTTGACGTAGTTCGTTGATAACTATTTCATGGTTCATGTGGTGATACCTGGTATGATAATGCTGTGTAATAAGGTTTGTTATATAACTCGATTTTGATAAAATTACAGGATGTTTTCGATCTTCAGAAACGTTCGCATTGTCGATTCTGCCATCGACTCTTAAAACTCCATATTCATCCATGAGGGGTGATTTCGTATAAATTTCGCTCGATTTCGGAATTGATATATTTGATTTAAGGCATGAAATTTCTGTAGAATATTTTTCAATTTGAGCCTGCCGACATAAGAGGCTTTCCGCTCTTAATAACTCCTCTTGAGTAAGTTCGCCCCTTTTCATTTTCTTAGTTTTCACATTATTTAGAAATCGGAAAAAATAAGCTGCAGCCCGTAGTAAGCGAATCCATTTTAAAAAGCGTTGTTCATCAAATAACTTTTCAGAAAATGTAATTTTAAAGGAATGATGAATCATCTCTTCACAAGTTATTTCTTGGGGAACTTGAGCACCGGGCTAATCATCTTCTTGCTGATATAGAAATTCGGGACCTTTAAACCACCTGCTCGAACTAAAAATTTGTGGAATTCGGGTCCATTTCGTACCTTCATCTGCTACATTTTGTTTGGAAGGAGTCCATCGCCAATCCTTCATAGAACTCAATTCTAAAATTTCAGTTATACGAAAGGCAACAAATTGGTTATATTTTCGATGATCAGAATTAATCCAACTTAAAACCGTTTTGGAGTCTGACCAGAAAAATTTCTTTAAAATCTTAATTTTGTGATTGTCGCAGATAAATTTTGCAAAACGAGCTCCTATTAACGCAGCCATAAGTTCCAGGCGGGGAACAGAAGTTATTTTCATTGGGGCTACTCTGGTTTTAGAACCAATTAAGGAGCAAATTATTTTTCCATTTTTCGCTAAACGAAAATAAGAAATAGCAGAGTATCCATCTTTGCTACAAAAGTATGAATGAATTTTAATTTGTTGAATATTTTAATATTGAATTTTAATTTGTTGAATATTTGGCAAAACATTTACCCAATTGGTCCACTTATTCATAAGGTTTTGCGATATTTCCTCATCCCAATCTACTTTGGAACTCTATACTTCTTGCAGTAAAATTTTAACATACATAATGATGTTGCCAATAAGCCCAAGAGGGTCATAAATTGACATTACGAAACGAAGGATTTCGCGTTTAGTGGGTATTTTTCTACAAGAAAAAATATCAGTTTCTATTAACCATTGAGAAATTTTAAATGTTATTACGTCTTCCTGATGCTCCCAAAAGGCTCCAAGAACCTTTTCGATTTGTTTTTCTTCGTTGAGATTTAAACACTTTTCACCATAGGAACAGTTATCAGAAATCGTATTCAGTACCTCTTTGCTATTGGAGATCCAATTCTTTATATTAAATCCACCTTGACGATGAATATGTTTTACGTCAGAAACTAATTTTATGGCCTCTTGTGGAGTGTCAACCGATTCCAAAAGATCATCTACATAATGATTCTCTTTAATTGCTTTAACAGCTACGGGAAATCCTTTTCAAATTTTGCAGCATTTAAGTTCTTAACGTATTGAGAAATGCTGGGAGCGCATGTGGCACCAAAAATCATCACATCCATTACGTAGACATCAGGTTCTTGACTTTTATTACAATCACGCCACAAAAAACGTTGGACATTACGGTCCTCAGGCCTTATAAAAATTTGATGGAACATTTCTTCAACGTCCCCGCAGACAGCAATAGATTTTTGTCGAAATGAAAATAAAACAGCTGGTAATGATGTCAGCATATCAGGCCCTTTCAATAAAAATGAGTTCAAGGAGACACCATTTGATTTTGCTGCAGCATCCCAAACAACACGCGATTTACCGGGTTTATTTTTGTTAAAAACAGCAAAAATTAGAGTACCACTTTTTACCACAAATCTTGATTTCATCCCGATTTAATTTTCGAATATAGCCCTTAGAGGTGTACTTTTCAATTGTCGTTTTGAAAACATTTAAAAGTTCGGAATTATTCCGTAATTTGAGTTTAAGACAGAGAAATCGCTTCATTGCCATTTCATAGCTGTCAGGCAAATTTAAAATATCGAATTTCCGCAGTAAAGGAGTTTCAAAGTGACCGTCTTTGCGCTGTTTCGTAAACTTTTTTAAAAGACTTAGGGCACGCTCATCATCTTTACCTACTAGTGGATCTTTATTATAAATTCCTACATTTTCCAGGGAGTAAAAACTTTTAACTAAATTTTCCAAACCCTCATCACTTTTACTACAGTCACAAATATGGTAATTAAAATGCTTACGTGATTCATTATTTTCAGCAACAGTTCCATAAATCAACCATCCAATTCTTGTACGTACAGCAACCGGCTCGTGGGGGGCACCTTGTTTAGTGTTTGTCGAAATTCCCAAATTAAAATGATTCAGCCCGATAAGTACTTTGGGTACAGCATCAAAATAACTTTTTATAGGCAAATTTCGTAAATGCCGGAATGTTCCAGATAATTTTTCATAGTTTAACGTCTGTTTTGGCAAATTAAGTGCATTCACTGTACTTACATTCAAAGGTATACGTTTATTATTTCCACCTGAAATGTAAATAGTTAGTTTCTTTGAACTATTTTCGCACCTTTCAATACCTCCAGTCCACTTTAGGCACAATGGGTTGGCCGTGCCCGACATTTCCAAGTCATCCATTAACGTTTCCTTCATTAAACTGATGGATGATCCCCCATCAACAAATGCATAGGTGTTCACATTTTTATTTTTTCCACAAATAGTAATTGGAATTATTTTAAATAACACCTGTTTTGCAATGTCATTATGTGTATTAATGACTTCTATATTGTCCACAGCATGAATGTTGTTTACATTTTTGTTTTCAATATTCACAGTTTTGTTATTGTTTTCTTCAAAAGAATAACGATGCAATGAAGGGTGATGATAATATTGACATCCCTCCACACCGCACTGTATTTTTTTTTCTACACTCACCAGTATGTTTAAACAAACAGGTTTTGCATAGTTTGTTTTTACGTAAAACATTCCATTTGTCTCCACGACTAAAATAAATGTATTTTTTACAATTTGCAATTGCCTTGCAGTTGTTGTTGTTATATACAAAACATTTTCTAACATCACGATCTTCACTGTGTGTATGAATGTAAACTTTGCTATTATTGTTAATATGTATGTGATGAGCTTTTTCTCTTTCGTTGTTATAAGAGTTATCAACTGTTATACAGCCAGCAGACATCCCAATGTTAAATACCCATTCGGCAAACTCATATAAATTGGGTTTTTTGTTTTGATTATCAGCTGTAATTTTTGTGTACCCCATTGTAATTGATACAAAGGTGGCAATTTTTTTAACAATTCTTGAAGAAGAGATGAATTATTTATTTCATCTAACAAATTAGATGCTTCAATTGTGGCAATTAAACTTCTAACGTTTATTGAAAATTCTGTAAATGAGGGTAAGTTGTTTTCATTAATGGAAGGAGTAAATTTAATCCGATTTTTAATTGAATTTACTATTTTTTCAGGTTGGCCATATAATAGCTGCAATATAGACATGACCCAAGACACATTTGAAGGATGGATCAAAATGTGTTGAACTTTTTTAAGGTAAGGTTTTCGGCATCAGTGAATCCGCATATGTTGTTGGACCAGTCGTAGGTAGCCGAAAATAAAGGCCATTCTTCAGGTAAGCCGGTGAAAATTGGAAGTTCCTTTGGCAATGATTTACGGGCTTGAAGTTGCCCTTGATTTAGCTGTCTTATGGCAACAAAATTTTGTGGTACGTTTACCGGAGCGGTGTACGGAAACTTTTGGCCTTCATATATTGGAAGGCTGGGTAAACTGTTGTTTGCACAGTATTGAGTGGAACTGCTGGGAACATTTTGTGGTGCATAACGTGCATAGTTTTGCGCAGAATTTAAAGCCGCATAATTTGGCGGATTTAAACTAAAAGTTTCTTGTGTCGATTGACCACAAGGAACAGTATTGTTGAAAATAACCGGTTGATTAATGAATGTTGAGGCGGCAGTTGAAGACACAAGTGGAGGAACTAAATCCGAATAATCACGAAGCTGCCGTCGTTGTTGATAGCCAGTGTGGGCTGGAACTCCCGATGTAAATGTGGGCTCTACGGATGATGCCATAGCAGCAGTGGTTCTAATCAATGGATTATTTAAATATGTTGAATTTTGTGAATTGTTAACAAAATATAAATTTAATGAATTTGATTGAGATTCTGAATAAAAATTTTTGTTAGGCAGGTCTCGTGCCTGCGCTTCTGTTGTTTTATTTGAATTTTTATTTTCAGGTAGCGCTTGAAAATTAAATGGAACAGACTTTGAGGGGTCGATTGGCTTTGGATGCTCCTTTAACCAGTTACGAACCGAAACCAAACTGTGTGACGATGCGTTGCTATGGTTTTCTTCTTGATCTTCTAAGATCTTATATTTTTTGGCTAAGTATTCGCGGTTCAGAGCTCTTTCTTCTTCTAGAAGTTGTAGCCTTAACTGGACATGACGCGATTGGGAACTATTTGAGCGAATTGAGGGGCGCGAAGAAACACTTTTTAGCGATTCAGGCGAAGTTGTATCTACCGGGTTTGAAATGCAAATTTGGCATTTGAAGGTTAGGTCTGATAATTCGTCTGAAGTGGCATTTGTGCAAGATCTGTGATAACTTTTTTGGCATTCCACGCAAGTTATCATATTCTGGACAGGGGGATCGAAACAGATAGGGCAGTTGGGACTAGCTTGTTGACCCTTAGATTCCATTTGTACTTACTGTGATTGGCAAAATAGGACGCTGTTAGGGGATTCTGCTGTCAGGCCTTGTAGAACGCTAAGGTTGTAGGAAACGTTTAGTCACAAAAAGAATTTTAAAATGTTGGGAGAGGAATCCGCCTCGCTAATGATTTCCACGGGATTTTGAATAAAGAAGACAATTGATTTCAATTCAAAATACAATTTATTTCCATCAACGTTTCTTATATTAAAATTCCTATAATACAATGAATTTAATTACATTTGTTTTTAAATTATTAAAGGAAAAACTTACTTTTTGGTATGGAAACCATTAGAAAATTATTTTATGTAAAAAGTTTAATATACAACAATGAATAAAAATTCTTTAAGGTTAGCGGCAATCACCACGTCAGGCCAAGCCAAGTACAATGGTTATAATATTAGAAAATGGCGGTATGAAATCGACGCGTGAAGCGCAAAACACTCCGAAATAATTTGACATTTACAAAACATTAGAAAAATAATAAACATATCTAAATCTAGGCAGATTTGCCAATCTTAATTTATGAAAAATAAACACATCTAGGCAGGGTTGGAAGTGGCGGTAACACAATCTTTAAATTCAGCTATTCCCCGCTTAGATGGAAAGTCTCACAAATTAAAATGATACCCAAGCCAGAAAAGGATTTAACAGTACCATCATCATATAGGCCTATAAGCTTACTTCCATGCCTGTCGAAACTTTTTGAAAAGATATTCCTAATGAAAACTAAGCTATTTATTATGAATGAGAATATTATCCCAGTTCACCAATTTGGTTTCCGAGAGAAACATGGAACTATCGAGCAGGTTAACCGCATAACTGGAGAGATAAGAAAATCTTTTAAAGATAGGAAATACTGTTCAGCAATTTTTCTAGATATTGCTCAAGCTTTCGATAAAGTATGGCATGATGGCTTGATATGTAAAATAAAGCATTTATTACCTCCATGTACCCATAAACTATTGGAGTCTTATTTATTGAACCGCTATTTTCGGGTAAAGCATAATGATCACGTAACAGCTGACTATGAAATTAAGGCAGGTGTTCCACAGGGAAGTGTTCTTGGTCCAACACTTTACCTAATCTACACATCTGATTTGCCAACAAGTGACCGTATGTTAACATCAACATTTGCTGATGATACGGCAATTCTGAGCATAAACGCAAATTCCATTGTCGCTTCCATGGAGTTAGATAACCATCTCAGAAATGTGGAGACGTGGCTAAAAAATTGGCGAATACGGGTGAATGAACTTAAGAGTAAACACGTTACGTTCACTTTAAGAACGGGAAATTACCCTCCTGTTACACTTAATAACGTACATATCCCACAGACTGATGACGTCACATATCTTGGTATGCATCTAGACAGACGTCTTACTTGGCGTCGGCACATTGAAGCCAAGAGGCTTCAGATGAAGTTCAAAGCCTGTGACATGCACTGGTTATTGAACCACCGATCAAAATTAAGTCTCGACCTTAAGGTAACCCTGCATAAAAGTGTGATTAAACCCATATGGACACATGGAATTCAACTATATGGAACGGCCAGTAATTCGAATATTGAACTTATACAAGAGCACAATATAGAATTCTCAGATCCATAACAGGTGCGCCATGGTATATACGAAATTGGAATATTCATAATGACCTTGGGGTCCCGTTAGTAAAACACGTTTTTAGAGAAGTCCGTGCTAGTTACACTGCAAGGCTGTGTAAATCGAACGCACACAAGTCTTCAAAGAGCCGATATGCCGCCCCGTTAAGATGAGGCCCATATAAGAAAATGGCTCCTTTACGGAAGAAACTAGTGCTTAAGATTAGTTATAAGATTTTATTACATATTGTTAAGCCTAAGGTGGGCAGATTCAATATTAGAATAAAAAAGTTAAAAAAAAAAAAAATATGCAGGGTGAACATCTGTTGATATTCTGGCTAATCAAGTTTTGGAGCTTGGGAATCCAATAACCTGACCGAATTACCCTCAGCATGACCTGATTCCCCCCATGTAGGGTTATTAAATGGACATGAAGGGTTAGTAGTTTGGCAAAAGAATTTGCATAGGGTAGTAAAACTGGATGACGTTCATCATAAGTTAAACAACTTGATCTCGCTAATCGGCCGCTGGCACGAATAATATTTTTAGAGTCTAAAAAGGGCGTAAGGGTAAGTATGCTACTCTTTTTGTGTCTTGGGACTTTCCTTCTTAAATACTGTTACTTGTCCGTAAAATATTGGGTTTGACACATGATTGTAAGTCTACCCTTGGTAGAGTATATCTCCTGAGACTCTAGTGAAATGCTTGGGTGATTTAATAAAATATTAAGTCTTTCTTTTATTATAACTGTATTATTACGATCAAGAACCACTCTTTGATGAGGCGCTAGTTCCCGTCGCGTAAATGAGATGCGGTCACAAAATCGATATACATACGACATTACTTGCAGGGCTATAGAACATTTTAAAAATCTGCTCAGAATGTCAGGATTTTCTGTGTCCTTTGGGTTAGTATTCACAGATGCGACAAAGGATTGTCCAGGTTTTGCCTCAGCTTGAGTTGTGAAATTTTGTGTAGTTGTAGGCCATTTTGATAAGGGTTCCTTCAACCACGAAGGTCCATTCCACCAAAGGGAATCTGATTTCAGCTCATCAGGGTTACAGCCACGGCTGGCGACATCTGCTGGGTTATCGTATGACACGACGTGATTCCAATTTTCAACTCCCACTGTTTCCAATATTGTTGCGACAAATGTTTTTCATGAACTTGGTTGCTTTTTAAGCCAAGCCAAGACTATGGCTGTGTCTGTCCAAAAATATGTTCGATGTTGTGGCAAGTTGAGTTTAGTGAGTAAGTTGTGTACCATACTTTTGCTAATAACACCGCTCCACAAAGTTCCAATTTGTGTAAGGATACTACTCATAGGGGTGCAATTCTAGTTTTCGCGAAGAGAAGGTTTATTGAACTTGGTCCGTTTGAGGGTGTTATTCGAGCCGAATATTGCAAATCTTGGTGGGCAATATATTAAACTTATAGTCAAATCGCCAACTTAACTTATAAAACAGCTAAGTAAGCTTTTTTAGACACAACTGAAAAGCCATGAAACTCCATTTCAGCAGCGGGTGTGTAAGAAATCCATCTTGGAATACGAATTTTTTCGATATTATCATAGTGTTGTAAAAACTTTTGCCATTTTATTAGGGTGAGGGGTTTGAGACATTCGTACCATATTTAATGCATAATAATCTCAGCAGAAATAACAATCGGCCAATATAGGACAATAACCAACCAGCTCGCTTTGTGTATGCCGATTTTCTCTCAATCGTGGCTACATTCAAGAAAAATACATCTTCTTTTGCATTCCATCGAATGCCAATGGTTTTTGCATTGTTTGATTCTGGGAGGGTTAATAGATCGACGTCGAGTAGATGGTCTTCGGGTAATGAGTTCAAAAGATCAGCAGTGTTTGAAATCCATTTTCTCAATGCAAAGCCGGCTGAGTCCAGAACTGCGACCAATTCTTGTAGAGCTCTTTAATTGTCATTTATCGTCAACATACATATTGCTTCTCAAATTTGAGATGTTATTGGGTGGGTAGTTTGAACCTCTTTAGTCAGTTCTAAAAGAGTTTGAATTGCTAAATAGGGTGCGCAATTGACTCCGAACGTGACTGTTTGAAGCTCGTAATCTTGAATAGGTTCGTTGACGCTATTACGAAATAGTATTCGCTGAAAGGGGGTTACAACAACTAAATCTTGTTGCAATGTTGGACCAGTAAACAACACGTCGTGTAAGTTTCTGCCGTTGGAAGTTTTGCTCGAAGCATTAAATACGAATCGAACCTTCGTCGTTACACGATCCATATTTGTGTTATATGCAATGGGTTTCAAATAACCTAAGTCTATATACTCTTGCAGCGCGTTATGGTATTACATTTTAAGCTCGGGTTTCTTCATTAAATTCTTTTCGTTTCTTAGATATTGTACCATTGTTATATGATGAGAGTTTCCCAACTCCGTTTGTGGGGTTCGAAATGGAAGATCTACTCAATAACTGCCATCGGGTAAGGGTTGGGTTGTCTTCGCTAATATTCTTCGCAAAAAGCATCTTCAGAAGACTTATCGGGTTTTCTGGGGACTTCTTCAATTTCCCAAAATTTAGTTATAGACTTATCAAGTGTATTTGAGTTGAAAAACGATACGACGTTTTGGGTTTCGCGTGATTCATCAACTGGACCTGTCAATATCCATCCAAATTTGGTCTTTTGAGCGATCGTCCTTTGAGGTCGGCTCGCATAGAAGTTCGATTCAGCCAATTGAATGTCGCCTATATTTTTGTTGATATTTCTGTTTATATCATGAGTGGGTAAATGATTGGAAACCACTTTCACGACAATTGCTAGCATTGCCTTTTTGGGTGTTAGACCTTACCGTCAAATCGCATAATTTATTGGATCGAGACGAATCAAGGTCTTCTACTCATGCGATTTTAGCGAAAATGGGTGTGGTGGGTATTTGCAACTTTCGCCTGAAGTTGTCTGTGATGAAGCTGTCATCTGAAGCTGGGTCAATAAGTGCTCTCGCCGAGAAAAGTTAACCGTTAACCTCAACATTCAGAATCGCTGTCCCCAATAATTTCCATCTATTAGACTTATTTGAAGGCGTAACCGTTGCGAAAGACTGCGCCGAATTTCGTGAAGTCGACTGTTGAGCCAAATAATTCTTGTTATTTCCGGGTTTTGGGATATTCGAGGTAGGGGTGGGTTTATGTAGCAGTGAATTGTGGCGATTACCACACTGCCTACAGGTAAATGTGCTGCGGCAACCCTTAATTGTATGCCCAATAGCCAAACAATTGTAGCGGACTCCGTTCCTTTTAACGAAATCAATTATCTCATTTACTTCCAAATAGTTAAACTTAGTACACTCTCTGAAAGTATGATTGCTCTTGTAAAGCTTGCAAATTGAGCCATCGGGTTTAATAGATTTGGGTGGCTGGGTTTAGTTAGAGTGTGAGACTCTTTGGCCATTTTGTGATTTTCCAAAATGAGTCTGCTTCTTGGGTGCCTGTGTTAAGTGAGAAAATTATTTCCTCTTCTCTCATTCTGATTTCGATTATCAGATAATTGTTTGGGTTTTGATTCGAATGAAGAATCTTTGCATCGCTGACGAATTAAAGACCTTTGTATTCCGAACTCAAAAAATTATCTAATTCCAACCAAGAAGCGCATTCTACGAGGGTTCTTTCAAATATGACCAGTGTTTCTCTGGGTTATCTGTTGGTACAAAGATAAACAATAATCGGATCCCAATTATCTGTCTTTATATCCAACGTGTTCAAAGTTGAAATACAACTATTAATTGTCCTCTGTAGACGTCTAATGGCGGAACCGCATTGGTCATTAATATGGGGTAAATGAAATAACCTACGCAATTGAGCATTAATCTGCATGCAATTATTCTCATATATCGAACCCATCGTTTGTCAAGGGTGCGTCATCAACTATTCTTCTGGCTTCTTTTAGGGATTTTTTCTTCAGATGAAATAATTTTTCAATGGCATTTTTGCTTTTGTTGGTGCCAATTATAGCCTCAAACAAATCCCTGAATGAGGCCAAAGTACTTCTCCTAATGAGACTATTCTACACCTATAATATGCTTTAGCAGTCGCATATTCCGTTTTAACTCTGTCGATATCGACAGTTTTCAGTTCCTCTGGGTTATCTAGGTGCGGGGATTCTTGTATGATCTCGTATCGAGTACAGATCTTCATCCACAAATCATCCAGTTCGCGTATTTGAAACTTTATGGCCGTTACTGACCGTGAACTTTCTCATAGCTTCTTATATTCTTCGACAAATGACCTCAATTCCGATTGGGACAAATGAGGAAATCCTTTGCACAAGCTTTTTAATTGAGACATTATAAGAATTTATGGTAAAAAATAAAAGGTTTTAAAAGCACCCGGTTTTCAGTGTTTGGGGTAAATTTAAACAAATTGCACTATTTTCACGGGTTTGGGGGCTAAAAATTTAAACAAATTGCACTATTTGCACGGGTTTGTGGCCTAAAAATGGTACGAAATGGGTTAATAAACTTTTTTTTATAATTCAGCGAGTTGATTTTGGCTTTTCTGTATGAAAAGGGTGAATTTAGGTTTACGGTATAAAGAGGGTTAATTGAGGGTTTGCGTTGAAAAAAGAAGGTTAAAATGAATAAAAAGTAATCTTTTTCAATTAAATTTTTCCAAATAACAAACAAATGCTCGGTAAGTGCATTTGGATTGTAGGGTACTTTACTTGTTGTTTTGTGTGTGTGTATATGTGTTTTGTTTTTGTTGAATTCCTCTTTGCTGTTTTGTTCCCGCTTACTGCTGATGGCTGATGGCTGATGCAGTTCTATGTTTTGCTGTTGAAACTTGCTTGTGACGCAGTTAACACTTTTTATAATATGTATATGTTTGTATGTTATATTTTCAAATGTTGTTAGCAGGGTTTTGTAATTCAAATTAATTTAAATTACAATTTCCTATTTTATTCAACAATTTTTTTTTATTATTTTTAATACACTTTTTGCAATTGGTGTACAAAAATTTTTGTTTGTTACTGTTCACTTGTTTTGTTTGCAAAAATGTAGGTTATTGTTTTTTTTAATGCTTTTCAATATATATTTATTTTTATAAAACCGCTTATTTTGAATTTTACAATATTTTTATCACACTTTTAATATGTTTTTTTTTGTGTTGTTCCAATTTATTTATTTAATTAATTTATTTATTTATTATTTTAAGATTGTTTTATGATGTTTTTGTTGAATATTATCACTGTTTGTCTAGCGTTTCAAAACTTTTTGTTTTTAATTTTGTTTCTTTTAATTAGAATTTTCTATATTTTAACGTTTTAGCGGTTGTTGTTTTTGTATGAAATTTTAAACTGTTATTATTTTGGGCATATGTATACAACAATTTTTGTTGTTCTAGCGGACTGTATTTTTTTTATATTTAGATCACTGCTTTTTTCACAAAAAGGACCATGAATAATTACGGGTTAAAGGGTGCGAAAAAAGATGGCTACCCTCTTATGTAGAAGTCCTTAAGGAATTGTACATATAAAAAAAGATGGCGTTGGTAACGTTATAAATTATATAAATTTTGGTTACAAAATTCAAGTTTGGGTTATACAATTTAGTTTTGGCATTAGGGGCTAAATATAAATTATAAATTTTGATTTGTATGTAGGAAGTGGTTAATGTTTTAACCTTAGATTTAAGTTTTAACAATAGATTTAAGTTTTCAACACTGAAGTTAAGTTGTTTAGCATTAGATTTAAGTTTTTAACACTAGTTTTAAGTTTTTTTAGCATTGGGTTTAAGTTTATAGCATTAGCTTTAGGCTTACGATAGAATTAAGCTTTTAGAATTAGATTTAAGTTTTTTACATAAGATTGTAGTTAACAATAAAATTAAGTTTTTAGGATTAGTTTAACACTTTAAGTTTAACTTTTATTTTTCACTTTTTCTGCACGAGAAATGCGGCAATGTTGAAGAATAACAATGTTTTGTTTGTATCTGTTGATGATGAAGTTCGTTGAAGTTTATTGTGCTAAACGTCATAACGTGAGAAGAGTTAGTGTTGGCACTCTTGGTACTATTTGTTCACTAGGTGAACAGTATGGATAAAAATACTTTGCTGAACGTTTTTTGTAAATTTTTGTTTTGAGAATGTGGACCCGAGGACAGACACGAGCGTTTGTGAATCCATAAACCTGGGCCCTGAAACCTATGAGGCCCAAATTAAGGCTAGACCTTGATTTTGTGTACAGCTTCCAAGTGAATGGAGAAATAATGTCCGTAGACATAAAGGCAAACCAGTAAATTTTGAATAAGTGAAAAAATTTTTTTAGAGGCCTGAAAGTCAGGCACATTTAATTTTTTTTCTGAGCCCACACACACCCCCATTTATTCTCACACCCATACGTTAACAAGCCCGTATGTTGTTGAATTTTATTTTTGAATTTAAAATTAAAACTTCTTTTTCGCTTAAACATAAAATTTTTTTTGTGTATTTTTTTTTTGTTTTTAGCAGCTATACATAGAAAAAAATATTTATAAAATTTTTTTAGCGAAAATTCGCGAGAAGTCTAGGTTTCTTTTGGGTAGTTTTTGTTTTTAATCTATAATATTTTTTAACACATATTTTTTTTAATATTTTAATTAAAGAGATTTTTATTAGCGTTACTTTTAAGTTTATTAAAATTTTTTTTTTTACAAATTTAAGTTTTCCGTAAATATATAGTTTTTTTAAGTTTTCTGGTTTCATTTTTAACCCTCCGACGGTTGAGTCATCCGTTGCCCTTATACGAAGTACAAGGTCTACAGGGACCTATTTCTATTTGTGTGGAATTTTATATGAAAACGCATTTTTTTAATTTTTTTTGTTTTGATTTATTATTATTTACTAATTATACATGTATAATGAATGTTAGAAACAAATTTTTTTTATATATATAACAGCCTAAGCCTAAAAACTATTGTTGTGTAGATTGTCCCTCGTCCAACATATTTTCTGTGCAGGTGTAGCATCGATGCATAAGTGTTGAATGCTCTGCATAAACTGGATTGTTACAGGAATGGCAATAGGCCCTTGTTTTCCGCTACCGTCCGTAGTCAGAACGGCATAAGCGACATGACGGTCTGTTCGTTCTAGACGCAAACGACGGTGCAGCTCCTTCTGCCGGTCTTGATAATATCCAAAAAGAACAAAATTATGTAGTTATTATGCTTTTGAACATTAGAATTGTTTTTTCTTACCTTTACATCAAATGCTTCCATTGCGTTCCGTATCCTTGGATATGCGGTTATGGATATGTTGTTCAGCGCTCGTTCCTCTATGTTTGGTAGTGCCAATTGTTTTGTCAGCATCAGTAGGAATGACCGTCGTCTGTCACTTCTTTTTATTGGCTTCATCTCGTTGTATGAAATAAATGCAGCTAATGCAGCAATGTCCACCATATTAAAAAACATGGCCAATGACCAGCGGTTTGTTGAGCGCTTGCATGTATATGTGCCAAGCATCTGGTCCATTGTATCAACGCCCGATTTGTTGGCGTTGTAATCCAAAATAGCAAACGGCTTCTTCTTTTCAGTTTGCATGTCCACACCGCAAGTATAATGTTGTGTCGACAGCAAAATTACCGCTTTGTTCTTCTTGGGCACATATGAACGTAGTGCTATATCGCCTTCGTTAAAGCCGAACAATGTGCTGTTGACAGGACGCGTATGATTTTTTTGGAATTCCCGAGGCACACATGTCTTATTCGAGCGCACTGTTCCAACATATGCGGTTTTCTTCCTGATCAAAGTACGCGCCAAATCCAAAGTTGTGAAAAATTGTCGGCATAAATTGTGCGGCCTGTATTCAAATATCTCTCCGAAAGTTGAAGTACAACATTCTGCCCTTGATTCACCTCTCGTGCCTGGTCAGGCAATTTCCCAGAATAAATCATTCCTTTGACAGGATGAAATGATTTTAAGTCGCACAACCACCATATCTTTATTATGTACTTGGCAAGCTTCGATGGAATGTATTGTGTGAAGCGGGTGCGGCCTCTGTATGGGAATAGCTGCTCATCAACGGTCACTGCATCATGCGGAGTGTAAGCTGCTGCCAAGTTAGACTGCAACATTTGCCAAATATCATCAATAGCCGCAGTTTTGCTGTTGATTAGTCGCTGCTGTCGCGTATTTCCATTGTCGAATTTTAGGCATTGTTTTATGCACTTTATACGATCTAATGATAATGCAGCTTTATATATTGGACAGCGCGTTGGGCCCCATAACTCTTCAAGAGGTTCACTATTAGATTTAGTGAGTTCAGCATACAAAATAATAGCCTAAAAAGCATCGAACTCTTTCAAAGTGTTGGTTTCCATTCCTTTGTGTTAGTTGGATTTGCCAAATTCCATGCAGCGTTTACTTCCCTGCCTTTCCGATTTGATTCGCGTGTTATGATGTACGCCATGTCTTCGGTGATGAGCGAGCGGAATATGGTAAAGGGATCATATGTGGTTCCTACTGGTCCCGGATTCCTCCTTGTGTAGTCGACCACGTTATGAGCACGAGTACGGGAAGTCGGTGGTGCATTTTTAGTCCATTTGGTGCCATCTTTGGAAATGAAGTAATTGTCACTTGTTTGCTGAGCATCAGTTTCTTCCTCTTCATCATCGTCGTCATCACTTATATCTTCATTGATGTCTATATGTGGTTCAGTTTCCGACTCCGAATCATCAACATGAAAATTTGTCGATATGTGAAATCGTCATCATACGCACCTTCAAGACCAAATGCAGGAATAGCACTTTCATCGTCATCACTCATCTCCGCACTCATGAAGTCTGCAAATCTACCACAGCACGTCTTTCATCCTCACTCATTTGCTGGTAGCGTGTACTACGACGTACCACAATTTCAGCAATGTCTAAATTTTCTCTGCCATTGTATGCTTTTATTTCTCTTTATAAAATTCAAAATAAAATTTCGCACTCGATGTTCACTGTTCACTCTCTCAACTTTCACTGATTTGGTTTACGAAACTAGAGTCGCTTTTATACCCTTTTCTACGTCTACCTGGCGCCTAGCTTGTACGTCTGAATCTATGTGAGAGTAAGAGTAGGTAAGAGTATGCGTAGAAAGTAATGGTAAATTCAAACAACTCAAAAGGACGGTAATTAAAATTCAAAAAGGGACGGAAAGTTTATTATGTTTCAAGGAAAGGCACAATAAAATAATCGAAAAAGTAACTAAAAATCAAGGAACACGTTTGTGATGTGTTCAAACAATAAAACAAGCCAAAAGACAGTGCATTTATTCACGATTTCTTGAAATTTCAGTACAAGGTCCCAGCGGACCTTTTCACACGTTCCCGTACTAAACACATTTAAATCTCAATAGAAACTAAACCATTGGTCGGATCGCCTATTTAAACGATTTTAGATAAAATTTCCTTGGAATACATGTGGGGGTCGGGTATACTTCCCATGGACCATCAAGGAGTAATTTCAGTTTGAAAATGAAAAAGGTCCCAGGGACCTTCTCACCCGCCGGAGGGTTAAATTTTAATTATATATACCAAGTATTTCAGTTATTTTCATCTGGTAAATAATTGTTATTTTATTTTTTTTAAATCAGTTTTAATCAGGCATTCGATTTAAACAGATCTTATCAGCATACCGTTCCCAAACAAAGATGATTTAGTAGATTTTGGGCCGTTTTCCCAAAATAGAGAACAACATTCACAGCAAGGTTTCCATGATTTGTCCGGGAGCATTATGAATCCCCATGGTTCAGGAATTTCGGCACAACCGGTGGTAACTGGTAATTAGTTGAATATTGGCGGCAATATTCCGGAGGATATCTTGGCTCCAGAGGATAGGGACATGGTTTTTAATGAAGCATTGGTCGTCCAACGCGAATTGGAGGAGAAGGTAAAGCAAGCAGTACAGGTACAGATGAGTGCTTTATGAGCTAGATGGCATCACCACTACAGTGCCTTTGAGGGCACGTAACAAATTTTATTATTTTATTACAGTAAATTATACAATTTCTTACAAATACAATAACAAAACAATAAAAATCGATTATTCAACTCACAGTCTTAAATCATCAATTTGTATAAAAAATATCTTAATGAGTCAAAGCACATGAACTCAATCCCCATTCGGATCGACCATCTCCGATTTCAATAAAATTCACCATAACTGTCTTATATACAAGTTCATGACCAAGCTCAAATTTCAGAGTCCAGGCCCTTTCGATTTCCGAAAAATGACGCCATGAAAATGGCAACAAAACTTTAAAATTTTACTAAAGTATCTTCAGAAAAGGGACTATAACTTTTAAAATATATGAGATAAAAAATTCGTGTTGGCCTTATTTTAGGTGAAAGAGAGCTCTTTAAAATGATATGCATATAAATTTTTTCGCTGGAAGGGTCAAGATTAATTTTTTGGGGTTTAGGTTTCAAATCCATATTCTCAAAATGCTCATCTTTTGTTTTTTCTTAAAAAGAATATATGTTTTATATTGAAACTTTATCTACATTTATATGAAAAAATTAAGATGGACACTCTATTCGTTTCTTAATTATAGCCAAAAGCGTGGTCCCAAGTATTTTTGGTCATTTGCCTTTGTTGAATACATTTTTTTATTTATTTCTGCAATGTCAGTTTGCTAGTGATGGCACAAAGAAAATCGATTTTTTGTAATTTTTTTAGTGATGACACTTAAAATAACGAAAGATGTAAGATGGAACAAAATGAGAAAGGATGATATTTTGTAGATGTGGAAAGATGTAGAATTTTTAGCCTGTATAATTCTTATGGGAAGATGTTAACATCTTTGCAAATTGATGAAAGATGTAAAATGTAGCTCAGTTGAAAAATGCTATTACGGCCAATTTAAAAAACACTGAAATTATAAAAATGGGAAATTTAAAATAAAATCCAAAAGAGCGGCAAAATTAAATAAAAAATTTTTAAAAATAAAAAATATTCAAATTTAATAAAGCTATATATAATTCTCTCTGTCTCTGTAATGAATAGTTCTCGATACTCACGCGATCTTAAAATCCAGCCAAGTAGGTCGAAACTTTAGACCGGGGGTGCAAAATTTTTTTCTATAGCGATTTTACTCTTTGAGTTACGGACAATTAAAATTTTATGTGAGCGATTCAATTTGATCGAGGTTTTTAAATTTTTAGGATTTTTTAATCTTGACGATTTTTTTAATTTCGGTGAATTCATTTAATGAGGCGATTGCTTATAATTTTGGGGATTTTTTAATGTTGGCCCTTATTTATTTAATTTCAGCAATATTTTTTAATATATTTGTTTTCGGTTTGGCGATTTTTTTAAAATCACGGTCAAAGGAACGACCGTTTTCTTTGAATTGTATATTTTTCTTCATTTTTTTTTAAATATTACAAATTTATCCAGTTTTTACAATTTCAATTATAGCTTTTTCCCAATTTTGACGATTTTTTTAATATTATTTTTTTTTTTTATTCTGGGAAATATTCTATTTTGTCGTATTTTTTCAATCTTGGTGATTTTTTAAAAATTTTGCATTTTTTCGTAATGGTGAATTTATTTAATTTAAATTTTTTTTACACAAAATCATAAATTTTCTTTAACTAAACCTAATAACGTAGTTATTTATTTCAGAAAGTTTACCATTTCTATTAATACCCAAAATCTTTGGATGACATTCAGGGCCCATTTCTAGACCACCAAGACAATTGCCCTATATGAGACATGGCTTAAAATTTTCTAGGACTCAAGTAGTTTCTACTGATATATAGCCGGTAGCCCAAATCATCGGCAGATTTTAGAAAGTTCAATATTTGTATTACCCAAAATCTTTGGAGGACATTCAGGGGCCATTTGAATGCCACTAAGGCGATTCCTTAATATGAGATATGGCTTAAAATTTTCTAGGACGCAAGTGTTTTCTACTAATATGTAACCGATCACCCACATTATCGGCAGATTTTAGAAACCCAATATTTGTATTACGCAAATCTTTGGATGACATTCAGGGCCCATTTGTAGGCCACCAAGACAATTCCCTAATATGAGACATGGCTTAAAATTTTCTAGGACTCAAGTAGTTTCTACTAATATATAACCGGTCATGCAAATTGTTGGCAGATTTTAGAAATCTCAATATTTGTATTATCCAAAATTTTGATGACATTCAGGGGCCATTTGTATGCCACCAATACAATTCCCCAATATGAGAAATGGCTTAAAATTTTCGAAAGCTTACGTATATTCGATTGGTACATGTCTCTTCTTCCAAATCATTAGAGGAGCCGAAAACTTTTTCTTGCAAATGGCCAAGTATGTATATATAACATGTAATATTAGCAAATACGGTGATGAATATACATACGTATATGTATTTCAATATTTATTGTTAAAAAATGTACTTAGCAATCTTATTTGTTGTTATACCCTCCACCATATATGGAGAGGGTATATATTAGTTTGTCATTCCGTTTGTAACATGTCGAAATATAGGTCTAAGACCCCATAAAGTATATATATTCGTGATCCTTATGCGATTTTAAGTCGATCTGTCTATCTGTTGAAATAGCGAGCACGACGCGAGGACGAGCAGTTTAGTATTGAAAATTAACAAAATCGGTCCAGCGGTTCAAAAGTTATGAGTGAAAATGTGAAGGTACGTCGAAATTTAACATACAAATTGGTGTATTATTAGTAAAATTTTTTCTGTATCTGTTTTTTTCTGTTATTTTCGATTGATAAGCTTTGTTGGTTTTTTGTTTCATTCCATAAAATGCATTCTTGTTTTTGTAAAACTTATATTTTATATTTTTGTTATTGTTTTGCCACCTATTGAGATGAGTTTTGTGTGCTACAGTCAGACATTAATTTTATCAAAGACAATAAAGAACATGAGTTGTAACTATTTGTCAATAGGTGCATTCTCTCCATTAGAAATATTTTGCTGCAGAGCTAGTCTACTTCAAAAGTTTTTTACATTATTTGTATTAAAAACAGTAGATAACATTTTTTAGGACATTGGTGGGGGGTATTCAAAGATTCTGCACAGCCGAATTAAAGCCTGTTTTAACTTGTTTTTTGTTAGGTTAGGTTAGGTAGATGTGGCAATCAGACTCACTTACACTATAAAGTCCCTTGTGATACCACGGAAGCTAGTAAAAATTATATCACTAGCTTCCCCCGTCGAACCATCCCGATTGCCTCAAAAAGCCCCTAAGTCGGTAAGGTCCTCAAAGAAACATGAGCCCAAATGCAGTCCCCTCCTGCGAGCCAGGGCAGGACAAGTGCAGAGAAGGTGCTCCAGAGACTCGTCCTCCTCTTCGTGACCACAGCTTCTGCAAAAGTCACTAGCCGCAACCCTCAACCTAACTGCGTGCCTTCCAATCAGACAGTGTCCCGTCATGACGGACACAAGTAGGGATATATCGGACCTTGACAGTGACAGCGACCTGTGCGTGCGCTTCCTATCCAGACGGGGCCACATCTGTCTGGAACGAATACAACCACGGACAGAGGCCCACCTATCTCTTGCCAACGCAGCCAAAACTTGCAAGTGGCCCACAGATTCCATTTCGTGTGGAATATGTAAGGTAGTCCCTAGTTTTGCAAGCTCGTCTGCCCTACAGTTCCCTGGTATGTCCCTGTGGCCCGGCTCCCAAATAACATGGATGCTGAACTGCTGAGCCAACTCGTTAAGAGATCTGCGACAGTTCAGGGCTGATGTTGAATCCAGGAAGACAGAATCCAGAGATCTAATGGCAGCCTGACTATCAGAGAATATATTAATCCTCACCGTTGTGAAGACATTATATCTAAGCCACTCCGCTACCTCCCTAATGGCCAGAATTTCAGCCTGAAAAACATTACAGAGATTCGGCAGTCTCCGCGCAATACTCAGCTGTAGGTCCCTGGAGTAGACCCCGAAGCCTACTTTGAAGACATCTGTGTATACAGCCAAAAAAGTCCCTATAATATGCTCTGTTAATGCCAAAATTCATTAACCCCGTCATGAAATCCCTACAAATATCTGTCCGCGTTACCAAACTTTATAAATAAAATTTGATACCATATTTGACTATTGCTATGTCAAATATGCTATAAATCGAACGTCAAATTAGACAGTCAAAAAAAGTATACTGTCTCTTGTTACATCATCCATTCGACTGGTAAGACGTATTTCCAAATTGTTAAATAAATCCAAATATTGTTATTAATTATATTTTGACTTTGTTTTTATTTCTTTTCATTTGGATTTGTTTTTCCTGGTATTTACTGAGAACAAAATCATATTTTGATTTGTTCAGAGTAAAAGAGTCGTCTCATTCCCCAGATTTCATCCAGGCAGAAAATATATAAAAATATTCAAAAAAAGGAACATTTAAAAAATTCTGCCAAGAGTGCCAAAGGGTGGAATTGCTGAAACGGAAGACCAGAAAAGGAAAGGGGTTCTAAAGTGATTTTGGTGAGTTAAAGTCAATAAAAGTGAAAAACTAAAAATTAAAAAAAAATATATTTAAAGTGAAAAGTGTAGAAAGGCTATTTTGTTGGTCATACGAAAAAAAACCATTAAATATTTTTGCTTGTCTGAAGCGCAGCATAAATCGAACATGTTCGAATAAATTCCCGCGGTTTTCAGCCTTTATGATTATGTATGTATGCAAGTTATTTTTTTCAGTTCATACATTTCACCTCCATTTTAAACATAACCTTAATTCTATACACTTCTCATTTACCACTTCTCGACTCATACCTCACATTTCTATTTTAATGGATTTCACACCCAACATTCATTTCACACGCATAAAACACTTTCTTTCCTAATTCAAATATCAACCACTTTTTCTTTCACACATAACTCTTTTTATTTTTGTCAAAACACTCTCTAACTTAAATACTACTCTTATTTTGTAAAAAATTTCAGGCTCTTTCATTTATTTACCAATTATACACTTTTTTCCATACACATCTTCTTTAACCTTTTTCTATTGTTCGCTCTTAATATTTAATTCCCTTTAAAATCTCTTAATTTTTTTCACTCCATAGCTACATACATTTATCCATGTACTTACCATAAGCTCTTACAGTAGCTTAACTATTTTTTATAATAATATAAACTTGTGAATTACTTATATAAACTTGTGCGCTACTCTTTTGTGATCCTGTTCGGATGTGGTTTTTAAGTTTTTTTTCTCAAAACATATCTTCTAATATTTTAACACTGAGAAAAAAAAATAGACCGCATTTCATTTTTTTATATTTTCATTTGCTATCCAGTCGGTTATAAGACTGTAATCATTTTGTGGTGCTTAAGCAACTCTCTCTGCCGTGGATAACATATTAATTTACTTTGTTTTATAGTTATAAACGCACAATTAATTAATCACTTTCGCTCGTAAATCAAAAGACACAAGTTGTATATATTTGACATTGTTCTACTGTGTTTTCTTTCATTTAAAAATTCGATTGGATTTTTAATTGCTGGTTACTTATACAACTTTTATTTGATTCTCGTTAAAGTTGCCTTTCGAACCTTTATCTTCTTCGGTTAAAAATTTAGTGAATCCATCATTCTGTGTATTCAGATCTTGTCGGCTAAATCCTGCATCCAGTTCAATATATGTAATTTTCATTATAACTCAATAGTTTATCGCTTTATTCTATCGTTTTTTTTCGGGTTCATACGATCAAGCATGTCTCTTGATAATTTTATTCGGTTAGCCGATAGCTTGGTCGAATTCAAAGCTGACCTTGCTGATAATCGTTACCCCACAAATTCGACTGGTGCCATTGATGTTCATCGGAGCGAATTACAATCTATATGGTCTCGGGTGAAGGCCGCATATGAGAAATTTTTGATCGATGCAAATAACGAACCGACAGATTCAGGGGATGAAGGCGACCCGGTGAGCATTGAGGCTTTTAAGGAAAAGTACAAAAGTACTTATATAACTTATGGTGTTTGCCTCAACAAATTATCGGAGCTTCATGACTCATTGCAATCCGCGTCGACACGTAAAGCTCATCATCCCAGTCCTCCAACAGAATCAGCTGACACAAACACCAGTCAACAGTCGACTTTTAATAATTTTCACCTTCCACCGTGTGATATTCCTACTTTCGACGGCTGTTACCAAATGTGGCCCACTTTCCGTGACCTATTTGAAGCCGTCTTTATCAAAAGTAGTCGACTTAGTCCGATAGCTTCTTCACCTTACGAAGAAAACTTCAGGTGAGGCCCAGATAATAGTTCTTAATTGTCCATTAACCCATCGTCGGTTTGACTTGGCTTGGAAAAATCTTTGTGCTGAGTATGACAATCATAAGGTCATAGTCAACCTTCAAATAAGGACTTTATTGAATCTTCCCTTTGCCAAATCCGAGTCAGCCAAGGATATCAAGCAGCTTCAAAATAATATGAATTCGTGTATCACTGGCCTTAAAGTGTACGACATTGATGTAGATAGCTGGGACCCATTATTTGTTCTAATTTGTACTGACCGACTACCAGATGTTTCTTTCAATCTCTGGGAACAAAGTTTGCCTAATAAAACAAGCATTCCCAAGTGGTTCACGGTATCCGAATGTACAAGCCTCAAATTCAACGAAGGTAAACTCTTCTTAGAACAATGTTTCTAATACCAAAAATAAATTCTCCACACAATCAAAAAATATTTCAGTGCCAAATGAATTCCATAAGATTCGCAAATGTCCTCGATTTCTCAAAATGAATTACGATCAGAGATATGCAGAAGTTAAAAGGCGAACATTGTGCTTTAATTGCTTCTCACGAACTCATGGAGTACAGAATTGCAAAAGCAAACACAACTGTTTCACCTGTGGGAAACGTCACTATTCACTTCTGCACAGGGATTCTAGTTCATCGTTGACACAGTTACCCCAGAATCACCCACTTTCAAATTTGAACCCAAATTCAGCACCTTTCAAAAATAAAGTTCCTATACTTAAACGGGTTCAGGGGGCGTGGTTTAATCTTGTTTTGTTTTTGGGGGGGTACTACTTGGTACTGCTTCGGCACGTGCTTTAATTGATTCAGGGTCTGAAGGGACTTTCATATCAAAACGTCTTTTCACCTTTTGAAATTACCGTGTAGCCTACAAGTGCAAAAATTTCTGGTTTAAATAATTCAGTTTCTGTGACTGCACTAGTTGTCCCTAGACTAGTTGGTAATCTTCCATCCAGTTCAGTCGACTCTTTCTATTTCTCGAATCTTCCTCAGCGGAATGCTAGCTGATTCTCAATTCTACAAAAATTCTCCGATCGATATATTAATAGGGGCAGACTTGTTCCCATCTATTGTGTGTTAATGAGTAAAACACAAAGTTTGTTGTTCTTTAATTCAACGCATTATTATTTGCCGCATCATGCGGTGATAAAGCCAGAGAGCACAACTACAAAAGTATGTGTAGTATTCAATGCTTCTGCTTCTTCTTCCAATGGTCTAAGTGTAAACGATATTTTACACACCGGCCCGATTCTTCAATCTGACTTAACTCTTTTGTTACTCAAGTAGCGATTTTTTAGTTATGTTTTCAATACGGATATTCAAATTAAGTAATCAAGTCGAAAAATGAGCTCATCCTGGCTCTAAAATCCGCTGGATTTTCCCTGCGAAAGTGGACTTCCAATTCTAAGGAAATGCCTTCTGATATTCTAGCTGACCATTTGTTGTATGAAGATTTCCTTGATTTCAATGACAGTAGCACAGCGAAAATGTTAGGTATTCGCTGGAATGCTATGTCAGACACGTTTTATTTCCATCACTCAAAACTTTGTCAATTCCAAGACTTGAGCTGTGTGGTGCTGTTTTGTTAGCCGAAATACTTGACACTGTTGTTGCAAAACAAGATGTCGCTAAATACATCATTTTTTGCTGGACAGACTCTGGTATAGTTCTCTCGTGGCTATCAAAACCACCCTGTTCCTGGATGACTTTTGTGGCTAATAGAATATCCAAAATTATTGACATAATTGATCCAATACATTGGCATCATGTGGCATCCGAATCCAATCCCGCTGACCTGGCAAGTCGTGGAGTGACTCCTCGGGACTTTCTTGTGAGCGATTTATGGTGGCACGGTTCGTTGTGGCTTCGGAATTCATTGGATCTTTGACCTGGACTAGACTCATCGCAAATTAAGGACACCGTTCTCGAAAAGAAGCCTATAAAGTTCAATTTTGCATATTTCCAAAATTTTGAAGATATATTTTATCCAACTCCGTAATCATCGCTACTTGGGACTGCCTTATATCCATGAGCCAGAAGGCTTACTATTCAAACGAGTACAAAGCTCTATCATCCAAAATGTCAATATCCTCCTCCAGCCCTATTCTGAATCTCAATCCATTCATATATCAAGATGGCCTTATTCGATCTTTTGGTAGACTTGAATCTTCGCCAGACAT
This sequence comes from Eustalomyia histrio, assembly GCA_949748255.1. Lineage (NCBI taxonomy): Eukaryota > Metazoa > Arthropoda > Insecta > Diptera > Anthomyiidae > Eustalomyia > Eustalomyia histrio. Next base: position 152,079,659 of record OX456523.1, read on the forward strand.
ATCTTTTAACGAAAGACATCCAATCATAATTCCATATACCTGTCAGTACACTCGACTTTTAGTCAAATTTGTTCATGACGTTTCTCTTCATGGAGGTAACCAGTTGGTTCTCCGGATTTCGCGGACTCAATACTGGATTCCTAAAGTTAAAAATTTAATTAAAACCTTAATTAATAAATGCAAGCCTTGCATGTTATATAAAAAAGTTGCCGGAAACAGATTATGGCCGCTTTACCTCCTGAGAGAACCGAAATTTCTCGTCCTTTCACCCTCACGAGCCTAGATTTTGCAGACCCCTTCGATATCAAAAGCTATTCTGGTAGAGCTTGTCGCACAAAGGCAATACATTTGCAAGCCACGTCCGATCTTTCCACCTCTACATTTTTAGCTGCGTTTCATCGATTTGTTTCTCGTCGTGGTTGCCCACTTCACTTGCATTCAGACAATGGCACTACCTTTGTTGGGGCTTCCAAAATTCTAGCTAGAGAGTTTCTGCAAGCCTCGCATGATGCCCATCAAAATTTTCTTACTGGGTCTCCAATATTGACTCCTATAGACCCAACAATTCCTGATTCCGCCGCATCCATAATAAACCGTTGGCAAAGGTTGAAACTGGTCCACAAAAACTTTTGCGCTCGTTGGAATAACGAGTTCTTAAAAGAGTTACAAAAGCGAATAAAGTGGAAAAAGCCAGAAGAAAACTTAAAGGAAAATACCATAGTAGTTATAAAAGACGATAATCTTTCCCCTAACTCCTGGCGTCTTGGCAGAATAACGAAAACATATTTTGGGTCCGATCATCTGGTAAGAGTTGCCGACATTCTCACTCAGAGAGGCACAATTACGAGACCAATATCAAAACTAGTAGTTCTAAATTCCGATTAAGATACACTGATTCGTCCCTGTCCATAGTTCACATTTTCATTGATCCTTTACAGTAATCAAGCCTAGAAATCGTCTTACCCTTCAAACTACATCTCACTCAATTCTGTCCGATTCTAAATTTTATGAGTCTGCTGGAATTGACCTAATCATCGGGGCCGATCTGTACCCAAAGTCCATCTGCGAGGGAGTAATTTTAAAAACAGGTTTGCCGACTGCTCAAAGCACAATTTTCGGATGGACAATATATGGTCCATGCTCAAATTAAATCAATTTTTTTCCATAATGCACAAATCCTCGTATCTATTAAGAAAGTTCGATATGAATACACGAAAAATAGTTCTCAGATAAATACGCACTATGCAACAAAAGCAAAATACCAAACCTATTTAGTTATATCCTAACAGAAAACCTATCTCAAATAAGCTATATTTTTTCTATGTACATATAATTTATATAATTTTTTTTAATGAATTGTAAAATTATTAATAATGAATATTATATTTGTAAATTTACTTTGAATTTTAATTTACATAAGTTCTATTATCCATTAGGCATTAATGAATTATATTCCAATTATTTAATTATAGATTAAGAAATGTTCGCAGAAAAAGTATCAACGACGCTGAGATATACCGTAATTTATATTGCTTGCATACTGCAAGGGGGGCGGTAATGTTAATGCCAAAATTCATTAACCCCGTAATGAAATCCCTACAAATATCTGTCCGCGTTACCAAACTTTATAAATAGAATTTGATACCATATTTGACTGTTTCTATGTCAAATAGGCTATAAATCGAACGTCAAATTAGATAGTCAAGTAGATACTATTTCCGTCCGAACAAAAAAGTATACTGTCTCGTGTTACATCATCCCTTCGACTGGTAAGACGTATTTCCAAATTGTTAAATAAATGCAAATATTGTTATTAATTCTATTTAGTTTTTGTTTTTATTTCTTTTTATTTGGATTTGTTTTTCCTGGTATTTACTGAGAACAAAATCATCTGTTGATTTGTTGTTAACATGCTCTATATATAGGCTTGCCAGATGCAATTTGCCAAAAAGCTTGACATTGACCAAAAAAAAACTTGATTTGAAAAAAAACTTGACAAATAAATACACTCATACTATTGGTTTTTATTTAATTTTTTATTATTTTTTTTTTCATAAAAATTATTAGAATAAAAACAAAAATATCATAAAAAGTAAGAATAACAGAAACAATGTAAAAGAAACAAAAAAACAATATAACAATAAAAATTCAGTCTTTATATATTTAAAAAAAAAATATAGGTACTATCTTAAGAAAAAAATTTAGGTTCTATTTATTTTGCCACATATATTTCGTATTCTTAGATACAGAATTAATTATTTCTCTACCATCGAGTGTTGTTAAAAAATTTTGAAAGTTTTTGCAATCCTCATTAAAATTTATTCTTATTAATAGTTCGGCTTTTATTAGACCGAAGGACATTCTATTCCTATCTTTGATATATAAATTATTTAGAACACTAAATGCTTTTTCACAAAAGGCGTTGCTTATTGAGATAGAAAACACAAATGAGATCAACTTTTTTAAATTTTGAAGATTGCTTTCTACACACTTTTTTAAAAAATATGACCATATTCTATCATTTGGTATACCTTTTGTTAAAATATCGTTAACTTCTCGAAGAACACAGTAATCGGCATACAGTTTATCATTGTCAATGTCATTTCAAATACCTTATAATTTGGGAAGCTCTAACAGCTTATTCCAAGTCAGAAGGGACTTTATTATATTTAAACAGGAAATTTGATTGTATGTTGATGTTTCTCCAAAATCATACCGTTCAGCTAAATAACTGGTAGCTCTCTTAAGAAACTCATTTGCTTCGAACTTGAAAGTACTTATTTCATCAGGGGAAGGGGATTTCATAATTGTAGCAACTTTGCTTCCATAAAAATTATCATTCATACGGCTTTGAATACTGTTCATAAAATTGGCCATTACGTTATGTAGTTCTACAAATGTGCAGGAGTCACGTTCTAAAACTAATGTAGTAGCTTGGAACTCGTGCATCACATTATGAATAAATATAAATATGCCTCGGATAAACCTTCAATTGTGCATTCATCATCTTCATTTGTAAGTTCTATGTCGGAAATTGCATGTGCTACGAATTCCCAAAGAACTTTTCGACAATTTTTCTTGCTTTTTTGTAGAAAATATCTCTTTACTGCCGGCCAACAATATAACAAACGGTCAATTGCTGGCAGAAGGAGATTTTTGTACTCGATGTTTGCAAATTCAAAACATTGTTTTAATTTTTTTGTAGTCCCAGCCGAAGAGCTAAATTCATTATATATTTTCATTACAATGTTTTCGACGTCAACAGTTAAAGCGTTAAGAGCATTTTTTATACAATTATTAATTACATGGCAATTGCAATTTGCTTTTATAATTTGGCTATTTTCATTTTTAAGTTTTTGAAATACAGAATTATATAAACCGTAATTAACATTTGCGTTATCAGCACTAAACGATGTAATTTGTTAAATTTTTAATTTATTAACATTTGTAATTCTAATAATATTACCAAATATATCCTTAGATGCTTCATCAGGATCTTCGTAAAAATCTAAAATTTGTTTACGTATCCCAGTTTCGGGATCAAAATATTGTACAGCATACGGATAGGTTTTTACGTTACCGATATTTGAAGCATCGCTACTTACGGAATAATACCAACAATCTTTTAAGGCTTTAGCAACTTTCTCTTGCGAATATGGACCCAAAACATTTTTTGTTATAGCTGCTGATTTTGTACGTCCACATGTTATTTTGTTGGCAATTTTACTGTCGGAGTATATAGTAGAACTCATTTTCATTTGGCAATCTAAGCTGTTATAGCTGAGGCCGTGTAATACGTTATGAAATACACATAATAGTTCAGCCCGTGCAATTTGTGTTTCAATTGTAGTTTCTGCTGAAACAGTGAAATTCGAAATGCTCCGGGACATTTTTTGCGACAATACGATTTTGGCATGTTTTTTAGTTTTCATATGTCTATTTAATTCCCAGCTCCCTTCATATTTTATTGAAATTTCTGTCTGACATAATTTACACAATGCAGTGTATTGATCTTTCTTTTGTATCCAAATGGAATATTCTGGTGCCACATGCCATCTATCTAAGTAAACAGTATATCTTGGTTTTTTTGATGGTCCAGCATCTTCGTTACCTTCTTGCATTTTTGTTATATTTTCACTTATCCAACGTATCACAATAGAATATTCTGCAAATATTATACTCGTTAAAACAAATTAACAAACAAAAATATAAACTCACTTTTTATTTCCAAAAACTTCAATGTACGTATTGCTACTCAGCTGTTCAATGTTGTCAATTTACCAGTGTTGAGTAATGGGGTAAATATCAGTGTTGGCACTTTTATTATAATTGTACATACCTAAAGAGAACTATATTTTTTAAATTATAATTGCACAGAAAAAAATATGTATCATATTAGTCCTTAGTTGTATTGATAGTAAAAATATGCTCTTTCGATGTGTTTTTTAGAAATTTAAACTTACTTTCTTTAAGTATTATTACATATATAGCTAGAATAAATTTGAGAAAAAAAATTAACTTACAAAAAACATTGACAAATCACTTTTTCACTTGACACTTGACGGGCATTAAAAAACTTGACAATCAGGCCAAATCAGGCCCGTCTGGCAACCCTATCTATATGGCACATGTTGCGGGGACGGGTTTTCGTTCCACAAGTTACTATGAAGACATTTTGTTACTTTGGGGACTGTGCTCAAACTTTTCATTATTCTACTGTTTACACTGAAGACATTTTTCTGGATTCAGCGCATTTTCTTGAAAAGGATTTTGCCCCATTGTTCAGACTGAATGGGTAAAAATCTAAATTAAAATACAAATGCAAATACACTACTGCATCATGTTGATGTAACTGCTGTGTTGTTTATTGTTCCTCTTTGTTATGCTGATCTATTGTTCACTATCAACATGTTGATATCGACCCAGCTTTATCCAACACAAATGATGTTTATTCAAGCAAATGTATTTCGCACACTATTTATTTTGTCCACGATACTGATTTTGCAACTTAACTTTTTATTTTTCACCCTTTCATGTTTTGTTGTTTTTGATTATGTTTGCATTAATATTGCGTTTTGGTTTCATATTTCTCTTTTGTTTTTCTTTAATTTGTATATGAAATTAAACAAAATACTGAAATAAATCAAAAGGCAATACTGTTCTGTGACATTACGAAAACGAATAACGTTATCTAACGTGTTAGACGAACGTGTTGAAAAAAAACTAATTTTATTACGTACTCGTTCGCGTGAAATTATTCCCGTCCTGTAGAAACAATTTGAGTTACGTACCGAAGAAAATTTTTGCAGGTTTCAGGGAGATGGAGTCGTGAACGATCGGTTTGTACTGCTGAAGTTGTCCAATTCCTATCCAATCGCTTACAGCTTGTTGACAGCCGACCCAGTAAAACCGTTGTTTTAACTTCTCTATTGTTTTTTTGATACCAAGATGACCACCACTGGGACCGTCATGAACTCCTTCAATACCTTGTTTATTCTAGATGCCGGCACCACAATCGATTTAGTTTTAGGTTTGCTGCCTGCACTTTCCCTTATACAGTATAAGCAACCATTTAACACCTGCATTCTATTCCACTGGGCTTAATATACCTTAATTGGCTCACGGGTACGTCTCGGACCAGGCTTCACTCGAATCAACATGCGTTAGCCGAATGTCCACCAAACATTTTTATCTCAAATCTTGTTGAACAGTGCTTGTCCTGCTCTTACTGCGCTCAATGGTAACTAGCTTTCTTAACCTTGCGTTCATATCCAACATAAACCGGTATTTCAACATTTTGCCAAACTCCTTGACTCGCTTTTCCTCTAATGTCTGAAAAACTGCCTCTGTTAGCTCTGTTAACCTGGTGCTTATATCCTCTTTTTCGGCAGTTAGTTCGAGGTTACCAACCTTAAATATTAGCGGCTTAGAAATTACCTTCAGCAAAAGACGATTTCTGCGTAGTACACACCGTATATCTCATCAAAATCACGAATTCCAATTACGAGGGCTTCAATTTTAAATTGATCTAAGAACGAATAATTTTCGCCTTGATACGTCAGCTGCACCAACCGTTCAATTTCTATTACAAAGTCTTGTAACGACTCTTGCTTTCTGCACTTTACCCCTTAGTTCCATTCGGTATATTTCTTTTTTGTGTTCGCCACCATACTTTCGTTACAGTGTACCATTTTGCCATCATAATAATTTCTGAAGGTGGTTAGCATACTCTAGAATTTCTGCTGCATTTCCTTTTAAGGCAGCAAATGTCTCGAACTGCAAATTTAATACATTAATGGAAGTTTCCGAAATAATTCGTACTTAATCCTCTTGACATTGAATATTATTCCCTTTACTTTTTAGATCTTGTAGCTTTTTCTCTACGTCATTCTCTAAGTTGGACACTCTTTTTGCAACCTCGAAATCTTCTCTAGAAGTTTTTGAAATTTTTCTTCCACCTTAGCTAACAATTTCTCGTTGTCCGCTCTCCAAGTTTCTATCAGTTTCTTGTCTGCTTTAGAGCTTTCTTGCAGTTTTATGTCCATCGTAGCAAACAGTTTTTCGTTGTCTGCTTTTGAAGTTTCCCATTTTTTTCCAACTTTTCCATCATAGCAGCCAACATTGCGCTTAACTCCATATTACCTTCTGTTGTGTGGGTACTAAACACCATTTCTTGTTTTTCATCAAATTTATAGGTACCAATGTCTATGTCAGGCCGCTCAAATTCCTCTATCAGCCTCTTTTGCAATTCCGTCTTATTACCTGATGTTGGTAGTGCCAAGTTACTCAATTCCTTCTTGAGCTGTTCCACTTTAAGCTCCTCCAATTTCATAACAACTTATTATATTGCAATCCCACTTCTGACACCAATTGTTACGAATTTAACTTTTAAAATCGTTGATTTATTTCATTTAAATAAATCTAGTTCTTGTTATATTGTAAATAATAAACACAGTTGAAATTTTATATAGCTACTCTTTATTAAAAAAACAAACTTAAAACAATTACACAAGAGACTTTATTGAAACTCTATTAAGTTACAGAATACACAATTTACTCAGCTAATCACCAATGATGCATCTTTAGCGTTTTATTATCAACTAACTGCCATGCCACATCGCAGTCGTATTTACATGTGCGGGGAAAATAACTTGAATGTGGCAGCACCGTCCGAAAGATGCATACTGCAACACTAGTAGCTGTGAAGGGCTGCCATTGATTGCAACTGTTTCGATTGTCACAGCATTACGTGCTGAATTTCAAAAGGTATATATTTATTAACTAAATTAAGATCCCCTTTCTCATTTAAACAAAACAAACTTTGTATTTTTATTTCCATATTCGAACCGGATTTTCTACTTAACAAGTGGAAATAAAATAATCAATTTGGTGGTAACTTTAACATCACTCCCAACAATAAATTCGGATTTTTTTCTTCAAGAAAAACAAAATAAAAAAAGGTGTGTACTTTAATAATTTTTTGGTGTTGTGCTATTGCAAATATTAGCAAGTTAGAAAAGAGAAGGAAAAAAATATAGTGCAAATAAAAAATAAATTAAAGTTATTTATTAGTTATATTTAAAATTATTAAATTTTTTTGCCATTTTTTTTGCAAACGATCGCATTGCAGCCCTTCGTAATGTGTACCGGTGTGTTTTTGTTTTCTCCGACGGATAATTTAATTTTTTTATATAGTTTTTAAAAGATAATTCAATTTAATTAAAAAATTAAATAAGTCAGTGAAAAATAAAGGGTGTTATTTGCGTGAAAATTTTCGGCATTTGTTTTGAAAAGTATTTAAACGCTAAGGTTTTTTATTATTAAAATATTTTTTTTAAACAAAACAAAATAATTTTTAATACAAAGGGTTGTTTTTATATTTTCCTTTGTGCTTTCTTTGTTTATAAGCTGTGATTTACATACGTGCATACACACACAAACATACATACCTACGTACTGTTTTTTTGTTTGGTTTTTTGTAAACAAAAAATGTCACCCTAGTCGCGTCTTATATAGTTTGTGTTTTAAATTTGAAAATATTTTTTCGACATTTTTGTTAAATTTGTTAACAAATTCGGTCATATTTCGTAAGTTGAGCATTTTTCATGAATTTTTTCGCTTTTTCGAATATTTTAATTTTTTTTTTTAATTTTTTAATAAAAAAATGTCTGATAACGCTATAGATATTTTTATAAGAGAATCCGACGCTCTTATTAAATTCGAAGCAAAGTTTAATGAACTTCGCGAAAATGTCAATACGATGTTCACTCTCGAAATACGCGGAAAAGAACTTAGCAATTATGGGAAAATATTAGAACTTCTTATAAATCGTCTTCAAGTTTTTTTGGAAAATGTGGATACGACTGAACCGGCTGATGTAGATGCGGCTGAAGCTAAGTATGACGCGACCTTTAATGCGTACGTCAGCTTTTTAGCAGCAATTAAGGAAAGATTGCATAATTTCAAACCGCGGAACAAAGATACCACAAAAACAACCGATGAGTCTCCGGTTTTATCTACAAACTCGGATGATTTTTGCCAAAATTTCAACATTCCGCCGCAAAATACCTGTTTTCGACAGTAAGGTTACTTCTTGGCCCACTTTTCGCGATTGTAGTGCATCCCTGCAATTATTACAATTCTAATTATTTACTACTTTTTGTTACACCCTAATCTATTACATTCTAATAACTAAATTAAGCTCTTTAACTCTAATGGATGAATAAAAGATATAGAACAGTCAGTCTCTACAAAATACTTAAACCATTCGTTTCGGTTTTATAAAATATCATATGAAATGAGACATTATATGGTGAACGTGAAAAAAAGGAAACGTGGTCAAGTTTTTTTTCAATTCTCAACCAAAAACCCTAAACCTTTTCACAAATTCAATGACAAAAAATTATAAATTATATTTTAACCCTTTCATATTTTGTTGTTTTTGATTATGTTTGCATTAATATTGCATTTTGGTTTCATATTTCTCTTTTGTTTTTCTTTCCTTATTTTTTTTTTGTCACTCATGAAATATCTTAATGAAAGGGGTTTGTTTTATCTTTTCTTTTTTTTATTGCTTCTTTGTCTTTCACTTTTAATTTTACTATCTTTTTGTTTCTATTCTTTTGATTTTATTATATTTTTTTTTACATTTGCTCACTGTATTACATGTTTTGAAATTTATTCTTGTTTTATTTGTTATTTTACTCTCCTTTTCGTTTTTCTTTACTTATCGTTTTTGCTTCTGTTTTTTTTTTATTTGCTTTCAGCCTTTAGTTTCATGAATTTTAAATTTCTGGATTTTTTATTGTAAACGTGTTTTTACCGTTAACATCTTTAATAATTTCACATTTTTATTACCAGTTAAAATTTTTTTCAGTGTTTTGAAAGTACTGTATTTTTATATTTTTCCCCAAAGGAAAATAAAATTTTGAAACATGTTTCTTGGCTTTTTTTCCCCACTTGTAGTGTTTCTTTATGTATTGAAATATTATAATTCCATACAAATTTTTTTTTAGCTTTTTTTTAAGATTTATGGAAATTTTCATATATATATATTTGTTTAAGCGCAAAAGGATTATGCCTTTTTATTGTTATTGTTTCAGTATACCCTTTTTTTTCTATGTTATTGTATTTTCTATTTGTTTTTTCTTTTTTGTAGCTTGCCTTTGTTTGTTTAGTGTTGTAAGTTATTCATTCGTTGTTATACCCCCAAAGAGTACGGTACGTAGAAAATTTTTAAACCCCCAAAAATAAAACTGAATTTAAAACTAATTAATTTTGTTTTATTTTTCCTAAATTTTCTGAGGAAATATTTCGAGAAAACATGTGAGGCACAAAGTCCTTACGTCGTTTTGTGCCCAACATTTATTATTTATTTTTTTTTGCTATTATTATTATTGTCTATTAAATTATGTTTGTTTTGTTATTGAAAATGTTTCGTCTAAGTTTATTGTCCATTAATGCCAATAACATTAGAGCCATCTGTTGTTAATCAGATGCATATCGATACCAACCCTGTGTTGTTAACTACAACTCTGAAGTGACACAGCTGTTGATATTGACAACAGATGTGTCTAACAGGCAATAAATGTAATGTGTATGTTTGTGTTTTGTGCTTGTCAGTGATCGTTCATTAGGTATAAATAAGGAACGAAAACAGAAAATCAGGCAGTCAGGTTGGTGGTCTTGCCAAAGTAGGTCGTAGTGGTTAGAGTGGTTGTATGCCGCTAAAATTTGTTAGGTTGGTTGTATGCCAAATATAGAGAGTGGTCGTGTGCCCTAAAATTGTTAGAGTGGTTGTATGCCGCTAAAATTTGTTAGGTTGGTTGTATGCCAAATATAGAGAGTGGTCGTGTGCCCTAAAATTGTTAGAGTGGTTGTATGCCGCTAAAATTTGTTAGGTTGGTTGTATGCCAAATATAGAGAGTGGTCGTGTGCCCTAAAATTGTTAGAGTGGTTGTATGCCGCTAAAATTTGTTAGGTTGGTTGTATGCCAAATTTAGAGAGTGGTCGTGTGCCCTAAAATTGTTAGAGTGGTTGTATGCCGCTAAAATTTGTTAGGATGGTTGTATGCCATATTTCGTGATTCGTCGATGTGTAAAGTATATTGTTAACGCCGTGTCGTATACTCGTGTAAAACAAAAAGGAAATCGTGTCATAATTAAATGATTTAATAAAGAATTATCAATTTTATAACGTTTAAAAGAACAAAACCTCGTTTTTTTTATCGATCCCGAACAAAAAAACAAATTTTCTGTTAACGAACCCTGGGCACGGTTGAGCATACCCCGGCCCAAGTGAAAACACGTCGTTACAGTGGCGCCCGAGCAGGGACATCGGAAAAAAAAAAACACTACGGAATTAACTTTAAATTACTTTAAAAAAAAAACATTGGAAAAAAACATTAAAAAAAAAACATCGAAAAAAAAAACTACGGAATTAAATTAAAATTAATTTGAAAAAAAAAACATTGGAAAAAAAAAACATTGAAAAAAAAAACATTGAAAAAAAAACATTGAAAAAAAAACATTGAAAAAAAAATAGTATCATACAAAATAACCCGGTGTAAAAAAATTATATAAAATCGCAAAATCGTCAGAAACTACGGGAGAATAGAAACGGTAAACGCGAAAGAAAAAAATAAACAAAAAAAAAAAAAAACCGAAACATTAAAAATCCAAAAAAAAAAGACAGTTGTGAAAAAAAATTTTACATATTACAAGCAAAATAAAATAATAATAAATTAGTGAAAATGTTGAGAGTATCCTGGGCATATTCCCTTCGAAAAGAAGACTTGGTGGCCTGTCTCAGTGAATTCCAGGTTAAGCCCACAGGCGGTGTTGAAGAAATGAGGAAACAGATGGCCCAATTTCTAGATGGTGAACATACTCCAGAACGAACGAAACGCTTATTAGAGTTACAGGAAAAGTATGAATCAGCCTCCACACTATCAATAGCAAAAGTTTCTAAGGTAAAAACCCACACCGGGGATAAAAGTCCAGTGAAAACTGAGACCAACGAAAACAATCCAGCTTCAAATACAGGGCATAGTGCAGAAATAGTCGTGCCTGTACCAGCTAGACAAGATACCACACTCATAAACGTAATTGACCTGGTACGGAAGTGGGGTATTCGGTATGATGGAGGAAAAGACCCACTACTTTTCATCGAACGTGTAGAAGAAATGTCAAAAATGTACAACGTAAATAAAGATTTGTTACCAAATACTATGCCAGAACTTTGTAAAGATCGAGCTCTCATCTGGTTCCGAAATAATAACCAACAGTGGAACTCGTGGGAAGTGTTTAAAGAAGCCTTCATAAAATTTTTCTTACCAGCACGATATTTTGAAAAATTGGAAGATGATATAAGAAGACGATGTCAACGACCACGAGAAACTTTCAAGGATTACGTACTAGCATTACAAAGTTTGATGAGGCACTCCGATATGACAGAAGCCCAGAAGTTAGAAAGGATCTATCGGAATGCACACCCCAACTACTTATGGTATATTCATAGAAGGGACTTTACAAATTTATCAGAACTGTTAGCTTTAGCTGATGATTTGGAAAGTATTCCAAACATGAACAACCCACCATATATTCGTAATGAACAACATAGAATGATTGCCAACCGTTTTCCAGACTCCTTTAATATATGTAGTGAAAGTCAGACCAATTATCAGTATGCCATGCAAGAAAACACAATACCATCACTACCGCAGCAAACGCCATTGGAGGTAACAAATCTATGGAGTGACGACAACAAACTTGGGTCCAACGTAAAATTTGGTGAGGCAACCTTCATATCGACTATTGATACGGGTGCCACAAGCAATTATATTAGTGAAGAATTAGCTGAGACGACATTTTCAGCTTACCCACGATTTCCGAAGAATCTAGAAGTAGTACTTGCAGATGGGTCAACTACCATAATACGTAGCGCTTTGAAGTGTCAAGTTAAAATTGGTCATGAGGTAAAGTGGACCGATTTTCTAATAATGCCAGCAGCCATCGAGGACATTATCATCGGGCTAAATATGTTACGAGCGTTTAAAACTATTGTGTCTTTTGGAGGTTTATCATTACAATTAGATGCAATTCCACACATTAGCAACCCCACGTGTCTGGTGATCCAGGAAAGAGTGCTTGGGACTGAAGACCTAACAACCACACCAACAGATGATGGAAAGGTAATCTCGACCCAAAATCCCACAGGATCTAACCCGGAAAGCAGCAACCCTGATTCGCATTTCCCGGAAACTATGAGTGGGCAACACAAGGCCTCGTCATCATCTTCTTCATCAATTGCATCAACTTCATCATCATCTTCATCATCGTCTTCATCAACTTCATCATCATCTTCGTCAGCAACTTCATCATCATCTTTATCCTTGTCTTCATCAATTTCATCAACTTCATCATCATCAGCATCCTCGTCAAAGTCAATTGCACCTATACTGCCAGCAACTGCCATACCCATTGTCCTTTCAACGGAACCTGAATCTGTTGTTCCTTCGGCAACATCTGTAATTGTTGCTCCTCCAACGGAAGCCGTATTAGTAAATGTGGTTGGTAACGAAGATAGAGCCCAAGATGAGGAAAGATGGGTGCTACAACAAAACCAACACCCTGCTACACCTATATCCAATGTCAGTAGAAATCGTCCTATATCCACACAAAATGTTCATCATCATCGTATGAATAATGACATTCGTCACCCTACTGCCGCAGCAAATGTTGATAATCACCACGCAATTGCAGATTATGCTGACACCTTCGGTTGCGCAACGTTTAATAATCTTCACTATGAAATAAAAGCCAATGGAATCTTACGTACAGAAATGGCCCAATTATTACCGCTGATGCACGAGGCCATTACACTAAGATCAGACGAGAGACGTAACGAGGTTATCTTACTGCCTGGCGCTGGTGTGTTCCGACTCCAAATTCGTTTTCGAAGGAAGATAATATTAAAAGCCATCAGACGGGAAGAGAGGGCAGTGTGAGGCACAAAGTCCTTACGTCGTTTTGTGCCCAACATTTATTATTTATTTTTTTTTTGCTATTATTATTATTGTCTATTAAATTATGTTTGTTTTGTTATTGAAAATGTTTCGTCTAAGTTTATTGTCCATTAATGCCAATAACATTAGAGCCATCTGTTGTTAATCAGATGCATATCGATACCAACCCTGTGTTGTTAACTACAACTCTGAAGTGACACAGCTGTTGATATTGACAACAGATGTGTCTAACAGGCAATAAATGTAATGTGTATGTTTGTGTTTTGTGCTTGTCAGTGATCGTTCATTAGGTATAAATAAGGAACGAAAACAGAAAATCAGGCAGTCAGGTTGGTGGTCTTGCCAAAGTAGGTCGTAGTGGTTAGAGTGGTTGTATGCCGCTAAAATTTGTTAGGTTGGTTGTATGCCAAATATAGAGAGTGGTCGTGTGCCCTAAAATTGTTAGAGTGGTTGTATGCCGCTAAAATTTGTTAGGTTGGTTGTATGCCAAATATAGAGAGTGGTCGTGTGCCCTAAAATTGTTAGAGTGGTTGTATGCCGCTAAAATTTGTTAGGTTGGTTGTATGCCAAATATAGAGAGTGGTCGTGTGCCCTAAAATTGTTAGAGTGGTTGTATGCCGCTAAAATTTGTTAGGTTGGTTGTATGCCAAATTTAGAGAGTGGTCGTGTGCCCTAAAATTGTTAGAGTGGTTGTATGCCGCTAAAATTTGTTAGGATGGTTGTATGCCATATTTCGTGATTCGTCGATGTGTAAAGTATATTGTTAACGCCGTGTCGTATACTCGTGTAAAACAAAAAGGAAATCGTGTCATAATTAAATGATTTAATAAAGAATTATCAATTTTATAACGTTTAAAAGAACAAAACCTCGTTTTTTTTATCGATCCCGAACAAAAAAACAAATTTTCTGTTAACGAACCCTGGGCACGGTTGAGCATACCCCGGCCCAAGTGAAAACACGTCGTTACAAACATTTTTGGTCCTTCGAACTGGATATTAAACCCCCGAGAACCTCGAAATATTCCTTACGAAAATATTTCTTTTTAGAACCCCCGAAATTGTTTGGCTTCGAAGCTGAGGAAACCCCCCGAGCAGTCATAATAAGTATTGTTTTGAATTTTATATTATTATCAACCCATTTCTGTGGAATAAGGTACGTGTTTTTATTTTTTTTGAATTTCAAAGTAAAAATCAGTGCAGTGTAATAATATAAAAGTGAACCCTAATATAAGTAAAGAAAACAAAAATTCATACACACACAAACAACATACATTAACAAGTTACAAACAAAACCCGTGCTAAAAAATAAAAGAAAAAAAAAACGTTTAATATCGAGAAAAATCATAAGAAAACCGTATTCTAGTGAAAGATTTTGTTTTTCGGTTTTTTTTTTATTTTATTTATTTCATTTGGTTTTTAATTTTTCCTTTATTGCCCTATTTCCAAATCCAATTGGAAATGTTTTTTTTATTGCTGTTAACCAAGCTATTTTTCTCTGGTGCTCTTCTGTAAATTAAAGCTTTATTTACATTGTTTTTTTACCAACAGCACAAAGCAACAGATGATAATTTTTACTCAATAATAATAATAGTGTCAAAACGCAATAAATTAAACATCGGGATAAGTGTTTGGGAAGATTCTTTTTTTTTTTAAAGAGGTAAAAAATATGTATATCTTTTGTTTGTTAATTAAAAAAGTGCGTGGAATAATTAGTGTTTAATAAATAAATACAAACTAGTTGCACCACTATTTACCCAGTGTATGTTGTTGTTTTTTGTTTTTTTCTTATATTGTTATGCCTGGTTTTCACTATGTCATATGAACTGACAACAAAAACTGACTTAAATTAATTCTCGTCATTTTGTGTCATATGCGTTTTCATTACATCTTAAAAACTGAAAATAAGTCGATAAAGCAGAGCGTGTCAAAGACTTATGTCAAATTTTGGTGTCAGTTGACTGACAAGCCGTTTTCATTACAAAGGTCAAATATGATGAGGCGAGCGAACAGCTGATTAGAAAATATTAATTTGTGTTCAATAAAAAGTGGAAAAATTTAAAAATGACAAAAAAGAAACAAATGGCTATAGCTAGTGCGGCGTTTTGTGTTATTACATTACCATTTCTTTCTTTATTTAAAAAATTTCCATTGCAATTAATTTTTCCAGCAAAAGAGAAAAATAACAGCTTTGCGATCGTCAAACAAAAAAAAATTGACAACTTGTTGTCAATTTTATTTTAGATAAAAATGCTGCCATATCTGTTGACAAACTGAAATTTGACGTTTTCACTTGTCTGTGCATAACTGACTCCAAACTTATATGACACCATATGACAACCCGTTTTCATACAATTGCCAATAATTTGGACAAATTGACATTAAAAATGACATAGTGAAAACCATGCATTACACACACAAAACTAGTGTTGTACATTTTTTATTCTAACGAATAAACCGGGTAATTATTTTCGATATAAGAAGTTCTCTTCCAAACCCGAATCCGAACCAAGCTGGAAATTCGAATAACAGCAACCCGAAAAAATTCTTCAATGATTCGAAAAGGATTAAAAGTTTTGCAACCAAGACAAAACCTAGTCCAACTGTTATCTGTTGTACGCTTTGTCAGGAACAACACCCCTTACGATTGTGTCCGAAATTTTGAAGACAGAGCATTGATGAGAGATTGGCAACTGTAAAAAGACTTAGGTGTTGCACGAACTGTTTGGCAACGTCCCATGAATTTAAGAGTTGCAAGAGCGTTCATGTTTGCTTTATGTGTAAACAGAAACACCACTCACTGCTTCATAGGGATAATAGTGCTTCTAAAACAAATTCTAGTTATTTTATACCGCAAAATACCCTCAATTCTAATCTCGAAATGGGTTCTAGGAACACAATCATCCCAACTAGCAGTCAACAACAACCCCCCGTTATTAACGATAATTTGCCCTCAACGTATGCCACACATCTTGAAACAAACCCCTATTCAACGGTATTGTTGGGCACAACTATTTGCGAAATTCGTGCCAACGATATCAGATGTTCGGCAAGAGCACTGATTTACCCAGGTTCTCAGGCTACCTTTATCTCAAGAAGATTACAAAGGAAGCTTTCTATCCCAACATTTACGACGCCAACAGCCGAAGTTACGGGCCTGAGTGGTAGTGTTACCGCAATTTCTTCAAGAGTTTGTTCAATTTCGATTGGATCAGCAATTGATCCGAATTTTAAAATACAAACTGAAGCTTATGTCGTGGAGAAGTTGACAGGCCGCTTGCCATCGTGTTCGCTCTCGGATATTGCAAACTCAAACTTCCCCGAAATTTCATTGACCGACGTCAAGTCTACCCGAGTCGATATCCTTCTTGGAGGGGATGTCTATCCACAGATTTTGTTACCCGATGTTAAAAAACATCCAAATGGCAAATTAGTCGCACAAAGAACTATTTTCGGTTGGATTGTGACTGGTAAAGTTTGTCACCCTGAACCCCTGTATTCGGTTGTATCATATTTCAACAATATTGAGTTGAATTCACAGCTTTCTCGGTTCTGGGAACTTGAGGAGGTCCCACAAGCATCCCAATTAATGGAAGCCGATGAGTATTGTGAAGAACTTTACCGAACCACGACTTATCGAAATTCTGATTGTCGTTATCTCGTATCTCTTCCACTTCGAAGAGATTTTCCTAACAGCTTGTCGTTAGGAAACTCTCGTAATATTGCGTTGTCCCAGTTCATGAGAAATGAAACTCGTCTTCTGAAAAACCCCGAAATAAAATCACAATATGATAGTGTGATTGACGAGTATTTTGAATTGGCACATATGAAAGTTGTTAATCCTCCTAACGAAGACACGACCGTATTTATTTACCCCATCACGCCGTATTTAAACCCGATGGCGTTACTACTAAACTGCGAGTAGTGTTTAACGCCTCAAGCCCTGCTTCAAATGGCGTGAGTTTAAATAATATTTTACACCCCGGACCTGTGTTACAGGCTGATCTAACGGTCTTAATTCTTCGTTGGCGACTTTATCGATATGTTTTTAATGCCGATATCGAAAAGATGTATCGACAAATTTTGCTTCATCCTGATCAAACCCCTTTTCAGCGGATCTTATTCCGCAAGGATCCCGAAGTTGAACTAAAGGATTATGAGCTTAATACGGTCACGTTCTGAGTGAACTGTGCACCTTATCTTGCTATTCGAACCCTGGTTCAGTTGGCAAATGACATGGAAGTTCAAAATCCTGCTGCGTCCGAAATTTGGAAAACCCAGATGTACGTCGATGATGTACTAGCTGGCTCTCATGAGCTAGAAGACGCTTTTAAGAGACGTAATGAACTAACTCAAGTTCTAAATTCAGCTGGTTTCGTTTTGCGTAAATGGACGGCAAACCACATACGTCTCCTAGAAGATTTACCCCGCGAGAATTTGCTTGATGTAGACTTCTTGAAATTTTCGGATGCTAGTACGACAAAAACCCTAGGTTTGCAGTGGAATGCTGTAAATGATAGCTTCTATTTCAAGCTCGTATCGCAACCAGGGAGGGATATTGTACAAAGCGTTCTGTCTTGTCAGAAATAGCAAAGCTATTTGACCCCGCCGGTTGGCTCTCTCCCAAAATTATTGCAGCGAAAATCATAATGCAACAAATTTTGAAGGACAAGACAGATTGGGATGAATGTGTAAAACCCTTGACTCTTTCTCAGTGGCACGCGTTTTTAGATGATTACCCTAATATTGAGAAAATTTTTATTCCCAGATGGGTTAATTTTCACCCCGATTATGATATTGAGTTCCACGGATTCTGCGATGCTTCTGAAAAGGGATACGCTGCTACTCTGTATCTTCCTAGTATATCTTCCTCCTGTGAGATAACGACGCACTTGCTTGCGTCGAAGACAAAAGTTGCGCCTGTTAAAACGGAAACTCTACCCCGCTTAGAGCTCTGTGGAGCTGCACTAATGGCAAATATGGTAATGTCTTTATGTAATCAATTAAATCTAGCCAAGAAAGAGATTTATTTGTGGACGGATTCCACCATAGTTTTATCTTGGCTCAAGAAACCCCCGTGCCATTGGCCTACTTTTGTCAGGAACCGAGTAGCATCGATTTTAAAGAAAGTTGGAAATGACAGTTGGTCTCATGTGGATTCCAAAGACAACCTCGCCGATTTGGCAAGTCGTGGAACTCTAGCGCGTGATCTGATTGATAACTCTTTATGGTGGCATGGCCCCAAATGGTTAAGTCAACCAAAAGATAATTGGCCAAAACATTCGATTAGCGATCATCCGCATTTAGAAGTTCAGTCATATTTTGTTCACACTTCGAAACCGTTTGACATACTGGAACGTTTTTCGAATTTACCCGTGTAATGCGAGTTATTGCTTATTGTTTTCGGTTTCTTTATTATTTACAAACCCGAAAATGTCTTTATGACATCAAAGATGTTACTCAGTCCGAAATCAAACTCGCAGGAGATAGTCTGATTCTGGCATGTGAGCGAAATTATATAATCGAATACACCCAGTTGTCAAAGGGTACTGTTATATCCCCGAAAAGTAGTTTACTTGCTTTGAATCCTTTTATGGACTCAAACGGATTTATCCGAATAAATGGTCGATTAGTTCGATCACCCGGACTGACATATGATAAGCAGTTTCCAAAAATTTTGGCCTATTCGGCTCCTTTTACCCGTTTGTATGTGGAACATACACGGCGGGCACTCTTTAGTGCTACGTCTTGTTAGAATTGAGTTTTGGGTGCCGAAGCTAAAAAACCTGATTCGTACGGTAACAAATAACTGTAAGGAATGTACAATTTATCGGAAAAAGGCCGGTCAGCAAATAATTTCTGCTTTACCCCCTGAACGGGCGTCTCTTTCGAGACCGTTCACCCATACCGGTTTATATTTCGCAGGTCCATTCGATATAAAGTCTTATATTGGAAGAGGTTGTCGAATAACCAAAGGGTATGTTCTCGTTTTTGTATGCTTTGCTACAAAAGCTATACATTTGGAGGCTACCGGCGACATGTCCACCGAAACATTTCTTGGAGCGTTTGCTCGATTTTTCTCCCGTCGTGGATGTCCATCCCATTCGTACTCAGACAATGGGACGGCCTTTGTCGGTGCTTCTTATTTACTCGAGGTTAACAGAAAACAGTTTTCATCCAAATAAAGACGAAAGGTTATTGTACGAAGTAGTTTTCAGCCAATAGAGTGGCGTTTTATACCCCCTGGCGCTCCTCATATGGGCGGCTTATGGTAGGCCGGTGTGAAGAGTGTTAAATCTCATTTGAAAAAGGTTTCTAATGCTCAGAAATTCACTTTTGAAGAATTTATGACCATGCTAATCCGAATTGAAGCATGTTTGAATTCCAGACCTTTATGCGCGATGAGCGACAACCCTTTAGAACTTGTTCCCCTAACTCCGGGTCATTTTCTGATCGGTGCCCCTTTGTTAGCACCCCCAGAACCCGACCATTCGGCCTTATCGTTGAGTATGGCCAACAAAAACTCAAGGCTCTTCACCACCAATTTGCGTTGCGGTGGAAAGAAAAGTATCTGAAGGAACTACACAGGAGGGTGAAGTGGAAATATCCTCAAAGGGATTTTAAAATAGGAGACTTGGTCGTTATTCGGCATGATAATCTGCCACCTAATGAATAGAAATTAGGGTGTATTGAAAAGGTTTTTAAAGGACATGACTCGAAAGTCCGAGCAGCTGATGTGAGGACAGCTTCAGGCATTTTTAACCGGCCAATTGTGAAGCTTGTTCTCCTACCCATGTCAGAATCCCACTAATATTGTTGTTCTTTTTTTTCTAACTAGTTGCAAGATGTCAAGAACTGCTAGAAGTCCATCGCCCAACAACTTCAGATGGAACTGCTGAGAGACAACCACCTAAACCACAGCGAGAAGAGTGCCTGAGGGACTGTCGCCTTTGCAAAAAGGAACATCCATTGCGGAAGTACATGGAGTTTCGCAAGATGTCGGTGGGGGAGCGGTTGAAGACTGTGCAGAAATTTCGGTACTGTTTCAATTGCTTAGCGCACTCGCACATGAAGAACAAATGCCGAAGTCGCGAAAGATGCATTGAGTGTAGGTCCGAACACCATACCCTCCTCCACCGATTCAAGAAACGAAAGCCCGTGGCTCCATCGCAATCCCAAGGTACCGGTGATGATGTTCCATCGGTTCCTCAGGCCACTCCCTCTAACCCCAATCCACAAAACTCGCATAATAAGAAACAGCGCAAAAATAAAAGGCGCAACAACCATCGCCACCAATGCTGCAGACACCAGCAGCAACAATTGCAGCCGCAGCAACAATTGCAACCGCAGCAGCAACAAATGCAACCGCAGCAGCAACAACTGCAGCCACAGTACTACGGTTTGCAGCAGTCAGCAGCATATAACCAAACACCCGCAACGATTGTTATAAACGTCCATTCGGGACGCAACGTTTATTAAATTTGTTTGTTATTTATTACACATTTTTTTTACTTTTTTATTAATAATTTTTTTTTCTTAATTCTTTAGTCCTTAGCCCCCAGTATTGCACTCTTGCAAGGGGGCGGGATGTTTAAGCGCAAAAGGATTATGCCTTTTTTTATTGTTCAGTATACCCTTTTTTTCTATGTTATTGTATTTTCTCTTTGTTTTTCCTTTTTTTGTAACTTGCCTTTGCTTGTTTAGTGTTTAAGTTATTCATTCATTGTTATACCCCCAGAGAGTACGGTACGTAGAAAATTTTTAAACCCCCAAAAATAAAACTGAATTTAAAACTAATTAATTTTGCTTTATTTTTCCTAAATTTTCTGAGGAAATATTTCGAGAAAAACAATATTTAAATTTTCAACACTTTTTCCCAAAATATTCTTTTTTGTCTTAATTCTTAGGATCTTGTAAATTTTCGTTTTCTTTTTTTTGTTTCAAGTTTTATCACTTTATCATAAAATTTTCTTTCTTGTATAATTTTTATTTTTATATCATATTTCACATTAGTGTTTTCTATTCACATGTTCTTATTTTTTTTTTAATTTATAATTTTTTGTCATTGAATTTGTGAACAGGTTTAAGATTTTTGGTTGAGAATTTAAAAAAAACTTTTTATTTATTTTATTTATTTATTTATTTATTAATGTCATATCCTGCACAACAAGATTTAATCTTATAATTACAGTACAGGAATTACCAAGCAAAAATAATAATGACAATTGTTAAAACATATTTAGGAATAGGTTGCAATTAGGTAAAATATTTTTAAAGCTTAAATTTAAATTACACAAGATTAAAAATAAAAATAATAATAATAAAAAAAAAAAAATATTTAAAGCCAAACAGGAAAAGTAAGAAAATATCAAGAATAATTTAGAAAAACAAATTTTTTAAAATGAGTAACGTTGCTGTTAAGTTGTTGGTTTTGTGGAAGCATATTCCAGAGACGAATTGCATTTATATAGAATTGCCACTCAGATACTAGACAATGATGTCTTGGTAAAATAATCTTTTTGCCCCTATTAGACTGAGCAAAACGAAGTTTTTCATAGAGGTATAAAGGTTTTTGCGTATAAATGATTTTATGTAAAAAGAGAAGTACTCTTATCTTCATAAGATTTATAAATGAAACACCAAAAATTTTCTTTGAGAAATCCGAAGTTCCATCACGTCGCCTTAATCCAAAAACATAACGAACAATGCTATTATACGCCACGATAAACTTAGATTGGCTTGCGAAATCGCTATTGGCATAAAGTTCACAACCATACAATAACCCCGGAATCAGGTATGATTTGGCCAGCAGCAATCTAATTTTTAAAGGTGTAAAAGATTGTGCTGCCCAAAGTTGTCTTAGTTTCATGAATGTCTGACCCACTATTGTGTTAATATGGTTTGTCCATGTTAGACTACTATTTAGTATTAGACCAAGATTTTTAGCTGTTGGGACAATGTTAATTTTCTCGTTGTTAATGGTGATATCATGTTTGACCACGTTTCCTTTTTTTTCACGTTCGCCATATAATGTCTCATTTTATATGATATTTAATAAAACCGAAACAAATGGTTTAAGTGTTTTGTAGAGACTGAGTGCTCTATATCTTTTATTCATCCATTAGAGTTAAAGAGCTTTATTTAGTTATTAGAAAGTAATAGATTAGGGTGTAACAAAAAGTAGTAAATAATCAGAATTGTAATAATTGCAGGGATGCACTACAATCGCGAAAAGTGGGCCAAGAAGTAACTTTACTGTCGATTTTTGGCAAAAATCATCCGAGTTAGCCGATAAAACCGGAGACTGATTGTTGGTTTTTGTGGTATCTTTGTTCCGCGGTTTGAAATTATGCAATCTTTCCTTAATTGCTGCTAAACAGCTGACGTAAGCATTAAATGTCGCGTCATACTTAGTTTCAGCCGCATCTACATCAGCCGGTTCAGTCGTATCCGCATTTTTCAAAAAACTTAAACACGATTTATGGGAAGTTTTAATATTTTTCCATACATTTCTAAGTTCTTCTCCGCGTATTTTGAGAGTGAACTTCGTATTAAAATATTCGCGAAGTATTAAACTTTGCTTCGAATTTAATAAGAGCGTCGGACTCTCTTATAAAAATATCCATAGCGTTATCAGACATTTTATTATTCACACAAACTATATAAGTCGCGACTAGGGTGAAATTTTTTGTTTACAAAAAACCAAACAAAAAAACAGTATGTAGGTATGTATGTTTGCAAGTGTGTGTATGTAAATCACAGCTTATAAAGAAAGAAAGCACAAAGGAAAATAAAAATAATTTTGTTTTGTTTAAAAAAAATATTTTAATAATAAAAAAGATTAGTGTTAAAATACTTTTAAAAACAAATGCCGAAAATTTACACGCAAATAACACCCTTTATTTTTCACTGACTGATTTAATTTTTTAATTAAATTGAATTATCTTTTAAAAATTATTTTATAAAAAAATTAAATAATCCGTCGGAGAAAACAAAAACATACCGGTACACATTACGAAGGGCTGCAATGCGATCGTTTGCAAAAAAAATGGCAAAAGAATTTAATATTTTTAAATATAACTAATAAATAACTTTAATTTATTTTTTATTTGCACTATATTTTTTTCCTTTTCTTTTCTTACTTGCTAATATTTTCAATAGCACAACACCAAAAAATTATTAAAGAACACACCTTTTTTTATTTTGTTTTTCTTGAAGAAAAAAAATCCAATTTGTTGATGGGGGTGATGTTAAAATTACCACCAAATAAATTATTTTATTTCCACTTGTTAAGGAGAAAGTCCGTTTCGAATATGGAAATAAAAATACAAAGTTTGTTTTGTTTTAATGAGAAAGGGGATCTTAATTTAGTTAATAAATATATACCTTTTAAAAATTAGCACGTAATGCTGTGATGACAATCGAAACAGTTGCAATCAATGGCAGCCCTTCACAGCGACTAGTGTTGCAGTATGCATCTTTCGGACGGTGCTGCCACATTCAAGTTATTTTTCCCCGCACATGTAAATACGACTGCGATGTGGCATGGCAGTTAGTTGATAATAAAACGCTAAAGATGCAGCATTGGTGATTAACTGAGTAAATTGTGCATTCTGTTAAAGTGTAACTTAATAGAGTTTCAATAAAGTCTCTTGTGTAATTGTTTTAGCTATAGAAAATATCAACTGTGTTCATTATTTGCAATATAACAAGAACTAGATTTATTTAAATGAAATAAATCAACGATTTTAAAAGGTAAATTCGTAACAATTGGTGTCAAAAGTGGGATTGCAATATAATAAGTTGTTATGAAATTGGAGGAGCTTAAAGTGCAACAGCTCAAGAAGGAATTGAGTAACTTGGCGCTACCAACATCAGTTAATAAGACGGAATTGAAAAGAGGCTGATAGAGGAATTCGAGCGGCCTGACATTGACATTGGTACCTATAAATTTGACGAAAAACAAGAAATGGTGTTTAGTACCCACTCAACAGAAGGTAATATGGAGTTAAGCGCAATGTTGGCTGCTATGATGGAAAAAAGCAGACAACGAAAAACTGTTTGCTAAGATGGACATGAAACTGCTAGAAAGCTGTAAGGCAGACAAGAAACTGATAGAAACTTCGAGAGCGGACAACGATAAATTGTTAGCTAAGGTGGAAGAAAAGGTGGTTCAAGAACTTCTAGAGAAGTTTCCGAGGTTGCAAGAAGAGTGTCCAACTTAGAGGATCACATAGAGAAAAAGCTACAAGATTTAAAAAGTAAAGGGAATAATATTCAATGTCAAGAGGATTAAGTACAAATTATTTCGGAAACTTTTGGTAGAGCAAAGGCTCCCACTTTTGATGGCAACATACCATTTAATGTATTAAATTTCCAGTTCGAGACAGTTGCTGCCTTAAAAGGAAATGCAGCAGCAATTCTGGAGTATGCCAATCACCTTCAGAAATTATTATGATGACATAATGGTAACACTGCAACAAAAGTATGGTGGCGAACACAGAAAAGAAATATACGGAATGGAACTAAGGGGTAAAGTGCAGAAAGCAAGAGTCGTTACAAGACTTTGCAATAGAAATTGAACGGTTGGTGCAGCTGACGTATCAAGGCGAAAATTATCCGTCCTTACATTAATTCAAAATTGAAGCCCTCGTAATTGGAATTCGTGATTTCCATGAGATACACAGTGTGTGCTACGCAGAAATCGTCTTTTGCTGAAACTGTCTCATTCGCGTTGGTCCAAGAAACTGCGAAGGTAATTTCTAAGCCGCTAATATTTAAGGTTGGTAACCTCGAAGTAACTGCCGAAAAAGAGGATATAAGCACCAGGTTAACAAAGCTAACAGAGGCAGTTTTTCAGACATTAGGGGAAAAGCGAGTCAAGGCGGTAGAGTAGGGCATTTCCAGCGGAATTACAAAGCACCAAGGAAAAGCCTCCGGGCCGATCAGCAATCACCCAAGAACCACCGTTAAACTAAAAAGAGCTAGCACAATCCAGCTGCCACAACCGAGGGCCCCACAATCTCCATATCAGTAATACAGCAGGAAGCAATCTTACTGCCTATGGATACATCAACGGCCGAAAGCACAGTTTTACTATAGACACAGGAGCATCACAATCCGACATCAGGCCCGATTTAGTTAAGGAGACAATTAAACTCTTATACGGGGTAATACTGTGCACAGCTACTGGAGAAACTGGTTCTGTATACGGTAAAGTGAATGTGAAACTAACGATTGCCAACATGAGCGTCAATCGTGCTTTTATTGTTGCCGATATTGTAGACGAAGTAAACGTCGGTGCAGATATCATGATTACTCACAGCATTAATTTGCATATGGGGCAAAAAGTTATCGTTTGGCAAAATGTCGAAATACCAGTTTATGTTGGATATGAACGCAAGGCTCAAGTAAGAAAGCCATTTACCATTGAGCGCAGCAAGAACAGGGCAAGCATTGTTCAACAAGAGTTGAGATCAAAATGTTTGGAGGACATTCGAGTGAAGCCTGGTCCGAGACGTATCCTTGAGCAAATATCAGCATATTAAGCCCAGTGGAATAGCCTGCAGGTGGTAAATGGTTGCTTATACCGTATATGGGAAAGTGCAGGCAGCAAACCTAAAACTAAATCGATTGTGGTGCCGGCATCTAGAATAAACAAGGTATTAAAGGAGTTCATGGCGGTCCCACTGGTGGTCATCTTGGTATTATAAAAACAATAGAGAAGTTAAAACAACGGTTTTGCTGGGTCGGCTGTTAACAAACTGTAAGCGATTGGATAGCAAGTGGACAACTACAGCAGTACAAATTGATCATTCACGACTTCATCTCCCTGACACCTGCAAAAATTTTCTTCGGTACGTAACTCAAATTGTTTCTACAAGACGGGAATAATTTCACGCGAACGAGTACGTAATAAAATTAGTTTTTTTCAACACGTTCGTCTAACACGTTAGATTATGTTATTTGTTTTCGTAATGTCACAAGGTAGTATTGCCTTTTGATTTATTTTAGTATTTTGTTTAATTTTATATAAAAAATCTCTCTGTTTTTAAAATAAAATAAACAGAAAACAGCTGATTTTTTTGTTTAAAAAAAAAAAAAACATATATAAAATTCATTGTGTGCACCTGCTTTTTAAGAAAAATAAAGAAAATTAATATGTTTGCGTCAATTGCTACAAGTTTCAGTGATGATTCTAGTGAAAGTGACAACGAGGATACTTGTTTATGTCGCAGAAATTTGGGAGATGATACTAATGTTCTGGTTTTTATGGAAGAGCAATAAGTTTATAAAACAATATTTTTGTATTTTAATTTAGGAAACATTGCTTTTTAGGGTTATTGCTTCTTTTCGCGTTAACAAGCAAGTGTTTTTGATGTTACTTGGAGTAATAATACCAAGAATGAAAGTGGCCTACCGATATACACACATTCCAGCCCCAAACAACGTTTTTAACCTTTCTTGCAACAGGTGGCTATCAAGCATTCATTGGGAATGAATGTGCTTTTTCCATGTAGAAATCTCAAGTATCCAAAATACTTATTGATTTGTTGGATATCTTTAAAGAACATTTGTGTGCAAAGTGGATAAAACTGGAAAAAAGTTTGGAAGAGGAAAGCGAAGCAAAAGAAAGTTTTTATAATAGTGCTGGGAAACCTGGTGTTGTAGGTTGTGATGATGTGAATCATCTTTATTATATTCGTAAAGGTTTTTATAGTATGAACGTAATGTTGGTAAGTTTTATAGAGGACTCAATAAAACATACTTAAAAAATTTAATTAAATCCCAGGTTTGGCAGGCAATACCGTTATCGATTTAACACCCTTTCAACTGACTATCGTTAAACCTAAAATACCGTTACCGAAATATCTGAAAAATCTTTATCCTTAAAATGCCGTTACTGAAATAATAGAAAATAACTTTACCCTTTAAATACCGATACGTAATATAATAGAAAATAGCGTTATCGCTGAAATACCAATCAACCGAAATATAGTTATTGTTAAAATACCGTTACCGAAATAATAAATAAAAAATATCGTTACCCTTAAAATAACGTTACATAAATAATAGAAAATAGCGTTACCCTTAAAGTACCGTTAACGAAATAACTAAAATATAGTTACCCTTAAAATACCGTCACCGAAATAATAAAAAATAACTTTTATTACTTTAAGCGAACGCTTTTTGCATTGTTAACACTATGACAACAATGTTTATACCCTCCACCATCTATGATGAGGGTATATATCAGTTTGTCATTCCGTTTGTAACATGTCGAAATATAGGTGTAAGACCCCATAAAGTATATTTATTCGTGATCCTTATGCAATTTCAAGAAGATTTAGCGATGTCCGTCTGTATGTCTGTCTTTCCGTCTGTTGAAATGGCGCGAAGACGCACCGTGATCGCTTAGAGGTGCATAATATTTCGTATTCACCTCAAAAAAATTTTTTTTACCATTTTTTTTTTCACCAAAAAATGTGTTTTCACATCCAAAAAAGTTGTTAGCCTCAAAAAATTTTTTCACCATAATTTTACTTTAAAAAATGTTTACGTTATTTGTATCAAATCCAGTAGATAACATTTTTCTTAGGATATTGGTTGAGGGTATTTAAAGATTCGGCACAACCGAATTTAAGCCTTTTTTACTTGTTTTTAAGTAATGTCTACACAAGTTATGATCTTGTTTACCAGTAGAGCTATTCAGTAACTTTTAGCGATCCGACACTTGTTAATTATATCGACAACTTTTGTTGTTTCCACTACCAATTATGTGATTCGCTAAGTACACCTTAACAATAGTCGACGTTATTTCTTTATCTATATAAATTAGAAACAGGTGGCATCTCTGTCAAACGAAATGTCATCGCTGTCAAAGGAAATGTCAAAATAAACGAAAATCACAAAGGAGAATAGGAAAAAAGAAGAAATTAATGCGACCTTTTTTATTTGTTAATGTTAATTTATTTATTTTTATTATTTTATTTTTGCTTTTATTTATTGTTGCACAAGGTAAGTAAAATAAAATGTGTATTTATTATTTTTATGTTTGTTAATTTCTTTTATATATTGTTTTAGAATGACTACTAACTTAGAAGCTAAAAGTTTTCGCGCAACAGCCGAGCAACTTAACCACATGGCTGACTTTATGCTGGAAAACCCAGGACTAGCAGGTGGTAAATTTCAAAAGCTCCACGGAAAAGTCGAATGTGACAAAAAGTGGGGCGAATTGACAGAACTGCTTAATAGTCTTGGCGGAGCAGTGAAGTATGTTGACCAATGGCACACAGTAAGTAAATATTGTTCTTTTATTAGAAGTGTTACTAAATTCTTTCCGGGGGTGTTTTTGTCAATTTCTCCTATCGGACGCGTCCCCAGGTGGCGGATAGGGGGAGGTGATGGACATTCTGTCCTCTCCCAACCATGGCTACACCTATGAGGGAGAGGGGGTAGAATGCCCATTACCTTAGGAATATAGTATTTCCCGTGGACCAAAAAAATTGACAACAAAACATGGAAATAAACGATAATAATATAAAAGTTACGGTGCAGGGCACAGGGTATACAGTGATGTCAAAAGTGACGGCTGTCAAACGAGTGATCAAAAACCGTATGGTGAGGGTTGTTGTTGTATTTCATGTCCTAGGCGAGAAAGAGATTTAAAAACAATGTATACAAAAAAATAATGTGTAAAAGTGAACAACTACACAGCATGTTTTAAAACATATGATCGCCAAAAATATCAAAATTATACCATAGAAGTGCAACATGACTGTATTTACTAAAATTGTTGTTTTATAAACTTAGTACAAACTCACAACAAATTTTATACTTGGGTTACTTATTGTAATAACAAAAACTGTTTTATATTTTATAACATTTTTGCACATAAATAATGTATATTTTTTAATTTTATCTCAGTATTCAAAAGAACAAAACATACAACAAAGTTTCACATTTATATGATCTGTGAAATGTATGAGCAAATAAAACACTCACAAAACACATTTAATTAATCGTCAGCTTATTATTACTTTGCCCAAAGATTTAAAAGAAAAACAATGAAAATGGTTTTCATTCTTAATTTTATATCAAAGTTGATATTAGTTATCTCAGTTATGATGCCAGATATCGAAAAACGAGTTTCAGAAATAGAAAGAGGATATTCATATTATATATAATCCTCTATTATTACAAAAATGGTGAGTGCTCCAAACCAATAATAAGCTGACGAAGTGGAAAATCAGACGCAATAAAGAGAGAGAATAATTTGTCATACAGTTGTTTCACCTACAGTTAGTCATAGGGCAGTTGCTTTTATAGTGTATTAAAATAGTAGTTTTCACGTAGTTTTCTAAAAGGCCGTAAAAAAAAGGCGCTCTGATCACCGTGTCTTCACTGTGTACATTGTGGTGCAGGGCTTAAATAACCCAGTACCGGCGTCAAGCGTTGAAATGCTCGCGATTCATGTGCCGTCGTCATCCCGCGATCGTGAGCATAAAACTACTACGGAGGTGGGTACCTTGACCTCAGTAGCAAGTAATGTGACAAGTGTACATAATGCATGTGGCAAAAATGTAGAGGTGAAAGAAAAGGACGCACTCAGAGGGGGCTTAAAGCAACCTCAGCCCTCGAATAAGGGTGAGGTGTCCGACTCCGAATCTTCAAACAAAAACAACAACACCATCATACCAAACCCCAACAAGGATGAGGTAGATCGTATGGTGGAAGAGGTGAGCGATAGCATATTCATGTTATCAACAACCAAAAAAACGGCTATCCGGGGCACAATGAAGGAAGCTGAAGAAGATGCACCAGAAAAACATATTGGGCCAATCCCGGAACACTCCGACGGTATCGGATCCTCCTTCCGTCTCTGTGACGAAGAGAATCAGATCTCCTGAAGAGCTGAATACTGAGAACAAGCCCAAGAAGAAAAAGAGCTCCCCGCCATCAAATAGACTGGTTGAGCCTAGCCATACCTCACTCAAAGAAGGCTCTTGTCAGAATTCGACGAGAAAGGGAGGCAAAGCAAAACCCGACGATGTAACACAGGAAGCGGTGCCGAAAACACCAGCAGTCACTGCTTACCCTGAGGACTCAGATCCTAAAAGCGAGGAGGCTATGTCTAACTCGCAGGAAGACAGACTTTTGGAGGGCCATGATTGAGGTCATCCAAATAAACCTCTATCGGAGCGAGACGGCAACCAACGCTCTGATGTCTAAAATAAACAAAGGTAAGATACACATAGCTTTAATTTAGGAACCTTGGACCACTTGGAACAGGGTTTCTGGGTTGAACCATGTTAATTATCAACTTTTTTACTCTGATACAGGGTCTCGTCCGAGAACTTGTATCCTATGTCATAAAAACTCATATTTTCTTCTCTCAACAGGTTTGTCAACGTCGGATGCAACGGTGCTAAAGCAAGGGGGTAGCAATACGTACCTTGCGGCTGTTTACCTACCCTTCGACTCTCCGACACTTCCACCCTGTCGGAGTTGCTGAAACTGACTGAGGAGGCGCAAAGAAAAGGTATGAAACTTATAGTAGGTTGTGATGCTAACTCTCACCATGTAGCTTGGGTTAGTACTAATATAGGGGACAGGCCCTCATAGATTTCTTGAATACAAAAGTCTTGATCACGCTGAACGTAGGGAATAGGATCAGGGAAGAAGTATTAGATATAACCTTTTGCTCTGAGGACCTTATAGACGAGTTCCAAGGTTGGAGGGTTTCGGAAGAACACTCCTTCTCGGACCACCGGTATACAAGGTTAAAAATTCTTCGGCCACCGCCGAAGCCGATAAAATTTCGGAACAGGTCTAAGACCGACTGGGTACAATTCGGGGCTGGATTGGGGAACCAATGGGGTTAGGCACATGTCAATGCCAGAATAAGGAGAATATAGATGCCAAAGTAGAAACGCTCACAAACGCCTTGGTTGAATCGTTTGGGGAGAGCTGCCCCCTACAAGAGCAGAGACTACCACAGGAGAAGCCGTGGGTAACGCGGGAGATTCGGGATCTGGGGAGGAATCTTCGCAAACTCTTCAACCGGGCAAGGCGTAAGAAGACCGCAGTCTACTGGGATGAATATCACAGTAAGCTGAAGGAATATAAGAAAATCACTAGAAAGGCCAAACGAAAATCCTGGAAACTTTCCTGTGAACAGGTAGATAGTGTTAATGACGTCTCGAAGATTAAGAAATTCTTATCCAAAACCCATCTTCAACTAGGAAAAATGGTCGATCAGACTGGGAGGATATAGAGATCATGAAACTCCTAATGGACCCCCATTTTCCGCCGACCGAAACGGGCGGCATGGAGGAACCTTTATGGAGACAGGGAGACCAAAATGGAGGGATAGTCGTGACGACTGAAATGATCAAGAATGCGATCAGAAGTTTCGCACCATACAAAGCCGCGGGGCTTGGCACTCTTACAGAAGGAGGTGGACTAAGTGTCAACTCTATCTGTCAGTGATATACACTGCGTGCTTAAAATTCTCATACACTCCGGTTAGACGACAGGTTGCTAGGGTAGTATTTATACCCAAATCTGGGAAGCCGACCTATGCGACACCAAAGGCTTATTGCCCGATTAGCCTAACGTCCTTTCTACTTAAAACCATGGAGCGGATAGACAATGCCATGATTGAAAGTAGAATACCGAACTTATGTAAAGGGCAGATCGGTGGAGACCGCATTAAAAGAGGTCGTACACTATATACGGAAATCCTTCGAGGACAAACTGTACACACTGGCGGTGTGCATTGACATCGAAGGAGCCTTTAATAGCGTACTGACCGATACTCTTATCCGATCCTTGAGTCGGTTTCGGGTTGATCGGGCGCTTAGTGACAGGATCACCCACATGCTAGGGAATAGATGGATAAGGTGCGAAATGTACAGTGTAACTATTAGGAGAAGAGTACTTCGCGGAACTCCACAGGGTGGGATTTTATCTCCACTTCTATGGGTAACCGCGATAAATAGCCTCCTAATGACCTTAACCGAAGAGGGATTCGAACCAGTCTGCTATGCAGACGATGTTGTAATACTTCTAAGGGGCAAGGATCCAAACTATTTGTGCAGAAGGTCCGAGGCGGCCCTAAACACGGCCTTCGGGTGTGCTCGGCCTAGGGGCCTAACCGTTAACCCGGAGAAGACGGAAATATGTCTGTTCACGGGGAGAACGAAAATTCCTGTCTACAGGGAACCACGTTTCTCAGGCAAGACGATACCAGTGACCGACAGGGTTAAGTACTTAGGCGTAATCCTTGATCGGAAACTGAAATGGAAACACCACATAGAGGATAGAACCAACAAGGCAAGCCGGTGTTGGGTGCTATGTAGGTGGGCCATAGGCCCGAAATGGGGAAATGGGGCCTAAGTCCGAATATGATACACTGGCTTTACAGGAGCGTAATAAGACCGATCTTAACTTATGCCTCTGTAATCTGGTGGACTTCATTGGACAAAAGGTGCAACATAAGACCACATCAGATGGCCCAGCGTACGTGTTGCTTGGGTATAAGTGGAGCAATGTGCACCACGACAACCAAGTCTCTGGAGACACTGCTGGATATACCACCAATCGAAACGCAGGTGATGTACGAGGCGGCACTCGCGGCCGAACGCTTCTTGGCGAGCTATATATATGGGATTTCAGAGCAGGTCATCAATGTATACTAAGCACGTTGTCCGGATACACACACTCATCTGACATGCCCGACCGCATACCGGAGACGGAAACGGTCGGAAACTGCGAGATTATGATCCCTGATAGGGGAGAATGGTCGAGCGGAACCCTGCAGCAGATACCCGTGGGGATCTGTTGCAACACAGACGGATCTAAGTTGAGAAATACAACGGGTATGGGGGTCTATATTGAGAACCCGGAAACCGAGATATCCTACCGTCTTCCTGATCACAACACCAGCTTCCAAGCGGAAGTCCGTGCTATTACGGAGAGTGTGGGATAGATTGAATAGAATATGGGCCGAGTAGACGCTAACATATTCACCGATAGCCAAAGGGCCATATCAGCTAGTAGGGTTAAGTCCAGAACCTTAATGGACTGTAAAAGGGCCATTACCGAGTTTTCCTCTGGGGGCAGGATCCATATTATATGGATACCGGGCCACTCGGGGATAGAGAACTCGAGGCAGTTAACTTGGCGAACGCAAAACCGTTTGAGGCGGAATTAAAGGCGTGGACAAGAGAAACCCACACGGCCTGTTGGAACAATGGGACGGTGGCCAGGACCACTAAGATTTTGTGGGGTAACCCAGACGGGAAGAGGACTAGAGGCCTCCTTAATGGGAGTAAGTCCGAGGTCAGTAAGATGGTACGTATCCTGACTGGGCATGCAGGATTACGGGCACAACTCTACCGAATTGGACGGGCAGATTCTGACGAGTGTAGAGCGTGTGGCGAGGGGAGCAAGACGCTGGAGCACTTTCTCTGCCACTGTCAAGCATTTGCAGAATTAAGATCCAGGCACCTCGGGAGCGATGTTATATCGGACCTAGAATCCCTGAGGAGTTACGCCCGGGAAACCAGGTTTCTGAACACCGAACGTTAACAATGGATCTCCATGTTCTTAAGAAGCGCACAACAGACCCAGCAAAGGCCTAGGTGTATATCGAAACGATATGAGGTTGCATTTCGATGCTTCATCCTCCTTTCGACCTAACCTAACCTACTAAATTCTTTGCATTAAAAGGTATGGAGGGACTTGAAAAGTCGTACCAGTATAAAAGTCAGGGACCGCAAAAGAGAGCAAGCGTTGACTGGGAACAAACCATTAAGTCAGTAGGCAGTCACTGAATTAGTGGTTGCTATTATTGGGAGCGACTACATCGAGGGAAACGAGTCGGTTTTTGAAAATATCCCTATGGATAAGGTAAGTTGTAGTAAAGTGAATTTTCTATATCACTTCCTATCTATATTTATTCTTTTCATCATTAGGAGCTTCAATTGAGTGTAGAAGAAGCAGATGAAAACTTCATTTTGGAAATGCCGTCGTGTTCTAATTCGTCTGCAAAACCAAAAGAGTTGAGGACCGATACTCCCAAAATTTCGAGACAGACGCCAAGAAGAGGTTTGAAGAGACAGCATGTAAAAGATGATGAGGACGATACAAAAGCAAAATTTGTAGAAATCGCCAATAAACAAGCCGATGCTTTAAAGGTATTTTTTTTTTAATTTATGTTAAATTTCTTTAATATTTCACCCAAATTGGAAGTTTTTATAATTACTTTTCGTATCTTCGCATAATTTTAACAGATGATAGCCGAATCAAATGCTGCAAATATTGAAAGCACCAAAATGATGGTGGAGGCCATAACAAATATGGGAACTGCAATAGCCAACGCAACTAATAATGTGGCAAATGCTATAGATGGCCTGTGATAAATTATTTTTTTCCCACAAAGTGAATTTAATGTTTTTCTTTAATTTTTATTTTTGTTAGTTTAAGTTAAAGACTGAATTTCATTTTTATTTTATTAGAGTAAGTTAATTTTTTGTTATTTTTTTTTATTTTTGTTATTGTAATATTTCTTATTTATATGAAAACAAAAGACTGAATTTAATTTTTATTTTATTAGAATAAATTAATTTTTTGTTATTTTTATTTTTAATTTAATTATTATTTTTGTTATTGCTATATTTCTTATTTATAAGGAAATAAAAGACTGAATTGAATATGCTATTTAGTTTTATTTATATAAAAAGTTTTTTTTAATAAAAACAAAATTATTATTATTTATGTAAAAAAATTTCTTATAAGTCTTTCTTGGAATCGTTTTGCTGTCGAGGATGGTGCTCCCGGATATTTGGCATTCACATTTAAAATTTTTAGATTTGGATCACATATATGCAAGTTAAAAAAATAATCTTATTGTCGATTTCTTTGTGAAATTTCGCTTTTACCATTTGCACATTGATAGAATGGTAGCCATGATGGTTGACATAAGCCTCCTCATGATTTTACGGCCAAAATAGAGCCATGTATGCAATCAATAGCTCCGATAGAACCTCCTATAAAAGGTGAGATTGCTGAAGCAAATATTGTTTTTGCAGCTTGCAGTTCCACTTGTGTCATTGGAAACCTCACATTGGCACAAAACATTGTGTGGTTGATTACATCCGTTACACGATGTATGCAACGACTTATTGACGACTGGCTCATTGGAATTCCCCACTGTTCTCCTACTGGTCGTTGGTAGCACCCAGTTGCAAAGAAACGCAAAGCAGCAAGGACCTAGCATAGTTATTTTTTTACAAATTCCATTTAAGCTTAATGATAACTCAATTTACCTGTTTTTCAGTCGATATTGCCGTTATTCTGGAACCTTTTAATTTAAAATCAAGCTGAAAAACAAGGTCTTCAGCCAATTCCGGAGTTAATCTATACAGCTTTTGAAACTCTGTTGCAGTAAGATCAAACGGGTTGTCCAAATCTCGGAGAATACGGCGATTAACTACTGGAGCACTAAAAACTGGCTCGTTTTGCGACAAATTAAAAGCCAAATATTCAAAATTTAACTTTTTGTCGATACAATAAACAACACAAAATTCTAGTCGTTAAGATAACAATAACAGCTGGCTTTTAACAATAGCAAATATCGTTAAAAATGTTATTGAAAAGAAAAATCGTCAATTTTGTTGTTTACTTTTTTAACAATAACAATTATCGTTAAAACAAACTAGTGAATAGGAAAATCGATGATTTTGTTGTTTACTTTTTTTAACAATAACAAATATCGTTAAAAAAGATACTGAATAGCGCTACAGGTGTCTTCAAATGCAATAAAATTTAATATATTTGAAAATGACACAAAAAACAACAAAAAAATTCTTTTCGTTGTTCTTTTGTGTGTAATTTTCAAATTTCATGGCATATTATATTGAATGTGAAGACAAGGGGTTGGTTAAACTAAACAAAAAACATGTAAGCATGTACTTGAATTAAATTTAAATAATTTATTTTAATTATTTGAAAATGGATGCTTTTAGTTTTTTGCAATTGTTTTATTTAGAAATTTCAAAATTTTATCGCAAAATTATATGTCATATAAAATGTCACCGATCAGTTCCAAAACATACAGAAATGTGGATATTTTTTGCTCTTATTAAATACTGCTGAAAACATTATCTAACCAGGATTACAGCATTCTCAAGCTTTTTTTTTAACATAACATACATACATGTGGCAAAAATGTAGAGGTGAAAGAGAAGGACGCACTCAGAGGGGGCTTAAAGCAACCTCAGCCCTCGAATAAGGGTGAGGTGTCCGACTCCGAATCTTCAAACAAAAACAACAACACCATCATACCAAACCCCAACAAGGATGAGGTAGATCGTATGGTGGAAGAGGTGAGCGATAGCATATTCATGTTATCAACAACCAAAAAAACGGCTATCCGGGGCACAATGAAGGAAGCTGAAGAAGATGCACCAGAAAAACATATTAGGCCAATCCCGGAACACTCCGACGGTATCGGATCCTCCTTCCGTCTCTGTGACGAAGAGAATCAGATCTCCTGAAGAGCTGAATACTGAGAACAAGCCCAAGAAGAAAAAGAGCTCCCCGCCATCAAATAGACTGGTTGAGCCTAGCCATACCTCACTCAAAGAAGGCTCTTGTCAGAATTCGACGAGAAAGGGAGGCAAAGCAAAACCCGACGATGTAACACAGGAAGCGGTGCCGAAAACACCAGCAGTCACTGCTTACCCTGAGGACTCAGATCCTAAAAGCGAGGAGGCTATGTCTAACTCGCAGGAAGACAGACTTTTGGAGGGCCATGATTGAGGTCATCCAAATAAACCTCTATCGGAGCGAGACGGCAACCAACGCTCTGATGTCTAAAATAAACAAAGGTAAGATACACATAGCTTTAATTTAGGAACCTTGGACCACTTGGAACAGGGTTTCTGGGTTGAACCATGTAAATTATCAACTTTTTTACTCTGATACAGGGTCTCGTCCGAGAACTTGTATCCTATGTCATAAAAACTCATATTTTCTTCTCTCAACAGGTTTGTCAACGTCGGATGCAACGGTGCTAAAGCAAGGGGGTAGCAATACGTACCTTGCGGCTGTTTACCTACCCTTCGACTCTCCGACACTTCCACCCTGTCGGAGTTGCTGAAACTGACTGAGGAGGCGCAAAGAAAAGGTATGAAACTTATAGTAGGTTGTGATGCTAACTCTCACCATGTAGCTTGGGTTAGTACTAATATAGGGGACAGGCCCTCATAGATTTCTTGAATACAAAAGTCTTGATCACGCTGAACGTAGGGAATAGGATCAGGGAAGAAGTATTAGATATAACCTTTTGCTCTGAGGACCTTATAGACGAGTTCCAAGGTTGGAGGGTTTCGGAAGAACACTCCTTCTCGGACCACCGGTATACAAGGTTCAAAATTCTTCGGCCACCGCCGAAGCCGATAAAATTTCGGAACAGGTCTAAGACCGACTGGGTACAATTCGGGGCTGGATTGGGGAACCAATGGGGTTAGGCACATGTCAATGCCAGAATAAGGAGGATATAGATGCCAAAGTAGAAACGCTCACAAACGCCTTGGTTGAATCGTTTGGGGAGAGCTGCCCCCTACAAGAGCAGAGACTACCACAGGAGAAGCCGTGGGTAACGCGGGAGATTCGGGATCTGGGGAGGAATCTTCGCAAACTCTTCAACCGGGCAAGGCGTAAGAAGACCGCAGTCTACTGGGATGAATATCACAGTAAGCTGAAGGAATATAAGAAAATCACTAGAAAGGCCAAACGAAAATCCTGGAAACTTTCCTGTGAACAGGTAGATAGTGTTAATGACGTCTCGAAGATTAAGAAATTCTTATCCAAAACCCATCTTCAACTAGGAAAAATGGTCGATCAGACTGGGAGGATATAGAGATCATGAAACTCCTAATGGACCCCCATTTTCCGCCGACCGAAACGGGCGGCATGGAGGAACCTTTATGGAGACAGGGAGACCAAAATGGAGGGATAGTCGTGACGACTGAAATGATCAAGAATGCGATCAGAAGTTTACAGAAGGAGGTGGATTCTATCTGTCAGTGATATACACTGCGTGCTTAAAATTCTCATACACTCCGGTTAGACGACAGGTTGCTAGGGTAGTATTTATACCCAAACCTGGGAAGCCGACCTATGCGACACCAAAGGCTTATTGCCCAATTAGCCTAACGTCCTTTCTACTTAAAACCATGGAGCGGATAGACAATGCCATGATTGAAAGTAGAATACCGAACTTATGTAAAGGGCAGATCAGTGGAGACCGCATTAAAAGAGGTCGTACACTATATACGGAAATCCTTCGAGAAAAAACTGTACACACTGGCGGTGTGCATTGACATCGAAGGAGCCTTTAATAGCGTACTGACCGATACTCTTATCCGATCCTTGAGTCGGTTTCGGGTTGATCGGGCGCTTAGTGACAGGATCACCCACATGCTAGGGAATAGATGGATAAGGTGCGAAATGTACAGTGTAACTATTAGGAGAAGAGTACTTCGCGGAACTCCACAGGGTGGGATTTTATCTCCACTTCTATGGGTAACCGCGATAAATAGCCTCCTAATGACCTTAACCGAAGAGGGATTCGAACCAGTCTGCTATGCAGACGATGTTGTAATACTTCTAAGGGGCAAGGATCCAAACTATTTGTGCAGAAGGTCCGAGGCGGCCCTAAACACGGCCTTCGGGTGTGCTCGGCCTAGGGGCCTAACCGTTAACCCGGAGAAGACGGAAATATGTCTGTTCACGGGGAGAACGAAAATTCCTGTCTACAGGGAACCACGTTTCTCAGGCAAGACGATACCAGTGACCGACAGGGTTAAGTACTTAGGCGTAATCCTTGATCGGAAACTGAAATGGAAACACCACATAGAGGATAGAACCAACAAGGCAAGCCGGTGTTGGGTGCTATGTAGGTGGGCCATAGGCCCGAAATGGGGAAATGGGGCCTAAGTCCGAATATGATACACTGGCTTTACAGGAGCATAATAAGACCGATCTTAACTTATGCCTCTGTAATCTGGTGGACTTCATTGGACAAAAGGTGCAACATAAGACCACATCAGATGGCCCAGCGTACGTGTTGCTTGGGTATAAGTGGAGCAATGTGCACCACGACAACCAAGTCTCTGGAGACACTGCTGGATATACCACCAATCGAAACGCAGGTGATGTACGAGGCGGCACTCGCGGCCGAACGCTTCTTGGCGAGCTATATATATGGGATTTCAGAGCAGGTCATCAATGTATACTAAGCACGTTGTCCGGATACACACACTCATCTGACATGCCCGACCGCATACCGGAGACGGAAACGGTCGGAAACTACGAGATTATGATCCCTGATAGGGGAGAATGGTCGAGCGGAACCCTGCAGCAGATACCCGTGGGGATCTGTTGCAACACAGACGGATCTAAGTTGAGAAATACAACGGGTATGGGGGTCTATATTGAGAACCCGGAAACCGAGATATCCTACCGTCTTCCTGATCACAACACCAGCTTCGAAGCGGAAGTCCGTGCTATTACGGAGAGTGGGGGATAGATTGAATAGAATATGGGGCGAGTAGACGCTAACATATTCACCGATAGCCAAAGGGCCATATCAGCTAGTAGGGTTAAGTCCAGAACCTTAATGGACTGTAAAAGGGCCATTACCGAGTTTTCCTCTGGGGGCAGGATCCATATTATATGGATACCGGGCCACTCGGGGATAGAGAACTCGAGGCAGTTAACTTGGCGAACGCAAAACCGTTTGAGGCGGAATTAAAGGCGTGGACAAGAGAAACCCACACGGCCTGTTGGAACAATGGGACGGTGGCCAGGACCACTAAGATTTTGTGGGGTAACCCAGACGGGAAGAGGACTAGAGGCCTCCTTAATGGGAGTAAGTCCGAGGTCAGTAAGATGGTACGTATCCTGACTGGGCATGCAGGATTACGGGCACAACTCTACCGAATTGGACGGGCAGATTCTGACGAGTGTAGAGCGTGTGGCTAGGGGAGCAAGACGCTGGAGCACTTTCTCTGCCACTGTCAAGCATTTGCAGAATTAAGATCCAGGCACCTCGGGAGCGATGTTATATCGGACCTAGAATCCCTGAGGAGTTACGCCCGGGAAACCAGGTTTCTGAACACCGAACGTTAACAATGGATCTCCATGTTCTTAAGAAGCGCACAACAGACCCAGCAAAGGCCTAGGTGTATATCGAAACGATATGAGGTTGCATTTCGATGCTTCATCCTCCTTTCGACCTAACCTAACCTACTAAATTCTTTGCATTAAAAGGTATGGAGGGACTTGAAAAGTCGTACCAGTATAAAAGTCAGGGACCGCAAAAGAGAGCAAGCGTTGACTGGGAACAAACCATTAAGTCAGTAGGCAGTCACTGAATTAGTGGTTGCTATTATTGGGAGCGACTACATCGAGGGAAACGAGTCGGTTTTTGAAAATATCCCTATGGATAAGGTAAGTTGTAGTAAAGTGAATTTTCTATATCACTTCCTATCTATATTTATTCTTTTCATCATTAGGAGCTTCAATTGAGTGTAGAAGAAGCAGATGAAAACTTCATTTTGGAAATGCCGTCGTGTTCTAATTCGTCTGCAAAACCAAAAGAGTTGAGGACCGATACTCCCAAAATTTCGAGACAGACGCCAAGAAGAGGTTTGAAGAGACAGCATGTAAAAGATGATGAGGACGATACAAAAGCAAAATTTGTAGAAATCGCCAATAAACAAGCCGATGCTTTAAAGGTATTTTTTTTTTAATTTATGTTAAATTTCTTTAATATTTCACCCAAATTGGAAGTTTTTATAATTACTTTTCGTATCTTCGCATAATTTTAACAGATGATAGCCGAATCAAATGCTGCAAATATTGAAAGCACCAAAATGATGGTGGAGGCCATAACAAATATGGGAACTGCAATAGCCAACGCAACTAATAATGTGGCAAATGCTATAGATGGCCTGTGATAAATTATTTTTTTCCCACAAAGTGAATTTAATGTTTTTCTTTAATTTTTATTTTTGTTAGTTTAAGTTAAAGACTGAATTTCATTTTTATTTTATTAGAGTAAGTTAATTTTTTGTTATTTTTTTTTATTTTTGTTATTGTAATATTTCTTATTTATATGAAAACAAAAGACTGAATTTAATTTTTATTTTATTAGAATAAATTAATTTTTTGTTATTTTTATTTTTAATTTAATTATTATTTTTGTTATTGCTATATTTCTTATTTATAAGGAAATAAAAGACTGAATTGAATATGCTATTTAGTTTTATTTATATAAAAAGTTTTTTTTAATAAAAACAAAATTATTATTATTTATGTAAAAAAATTTCTTATAAGTCTTTCTTGGAATCGTTTTGCTGTCGAGGATGGTGCTCCCGGATATTTGGCATTCACATTTAAAATTTTTAGATTTGGATCACATATATGCAAGTTAAAAAAATAATCTTATTGTCGATTTCTTTGTGAAATTTCGCTTTTACCATTTGCACATTGATAGAATGGTAGCCATGATGGTTGACATAAGCCTCCTCATGATTTTACGGCCAAAATAGAGCCATGTATGCAATCAATAGCTCCGATAGAACCTCCTATAAAAGGTGAGATTGCTGAAGCAAATATTGTTTTTGCAGCTTGCAGTTCCACTTGTGTCATTGGAAACCTCACATTGGCACAAAACATTGTGTGGTTGATTACATCCGTTACACGATGTATGCAACGACTTATTGACGACTGGCTCATTGGAATTCCCCACTGTTCTCCTACTGGTCGTTGGTAGCACCCAGTTGCAAAGAAACGCAAAGCAGCAAGGACCTAGCATAGTTATTTTTTTACAAATTCCATTTAAGCTTAATGATAACTCAATTTACCTGTTTTTCAG
Organism: Eustalomyia histrio; assembly: GCA_949748255.1. NCBI lineage: Eukaryota > Metazoa > Arthropoda > Insecta > Diptera > Anthomyiidae > Eustalomyia > Eustalomyia histrio. The sequence continues at coordinate 152,122,135 of OX456523.1, forward strand.
TCGATATTGCCGTTATTCTGGAACCTTTTAATTTAAAATCAAGCTGAAAAACAAGGTCTTCAGCCAATTCCGGAGTTAATCTATACAGCTTTTGAAACTCTGTTGCAGTAAGATCAAACGGGTTGTCCAAATCTCGGAGAATACGGCGATTAACTACTGGAGCACTAAAAACTGGCTCGTTTTGCGACAAATTAAAAGCCAAATATTCAAAATTTAACTTTTTGTCGATACAATAAACAACACAAAATTCTAGTCGTTAAGATAACAATAACAGCTGGCTTTTAACAATAGCAAATATCGTTAAAAATGTTATTGAAAAGAAAAATCGTCAATTTTGTTGTTTACTTTTTTAACAATAACAATTATCGTTAAAACAAACTAGTGAATAGGAAAATCGATGATTTTGTTGTTTACTTTTTTTAACAATAACAAATATCGTTAAAAAAGATACTGAATAGCGCTACAGGTGTCTTCAAATGCAATAAAATTTAATATATTTGAAAATGACACAAAAAACAACAAAAAAATTCTTTTCGTTGTTCTTTTGTGTGTAATTTTCAAATTTCATGGCATATTATATTGAATGTGAAGACAAGGGGTTGGTTAAACTAAACAAAAAACATGTAAGCATGTACTTGAATTAAATTTAAATAATTTATTTTAATTATTTGAAAATGGATGCTTTTAGTTTTTTGCAATTGTTTTATTTAGAAATTTCAAAATTTTATCGCAAAATTATATGTCATATAAAATGTCACCGATCAGTTCCAAAACATACAGAAATGTGGATATTTTTTGCTCTTATTAAATACTGCTGAAAACATTATCTAACCAGGATTACAGCATTCTCAAGCTTTTTTTTTAACATAACATACATACATGTGGCAAAAATGTAGAGGTGAAAGAGAAGGACGCACTCAGAGGGGGCTTAAAGCAACCTCAGCCCTCGAATAAGGGTGAGGTGTCCGACTCCGAATCTTCAAACAAAAACAACAACACCATCATACCAAACCCCAACAAGGATGAGGTAGATCGTATGGTGGAAGAGGTGAGCGATAGCATATTCATGTTATCAACAACCAAAAAAACGGCTATCCGGGGCACAATGAAGGAAGCTGAAGAAGATGCACCAGAAAAACATATTAGGCCAATCCCGGAACACTCCGACGGTATCGGATCCTCCTTCCGTCTCTGTGACGAAGAGAATCAGATCTCCTGAAGAGCTGAATACTGAGAACAAGCCCAAGAAGAAAAAGAGCTCCCCGCCATCAAATAGACTGGTTGAGCCTAGCCATACCTCACTCAAAGAAGGCTCTTGTCAGAATTCGACGAGAAAGGGAGGCAAAGCAAAACCCGACGATGTAACACAGGAAGCGGTGCCGAAAACACCAGCAGTCACTGCTTACCCTGAGGACTCAGATCCTAAAAGCGAGGAGGCTATGTCTAACTCGCAGGAAGACAGACTTTTGGAGGGCCATGATTGAGGTCATCCAAATAAACCTCTATCGGAGCGAGACGGCAACCAACGCTCTGATGTCTAAAATAAACAAAGGTAAGATACACATAGCTTTAATTTAGGAACCTTGGACCACTTGGAACAGGGTTTCTGGGTTGAACCATGTAAATTATCAACTTTTTTACTCTGATACAGGGTCTCGTCCGAGAACTTGTATCCTATGTCATAAAAACTCATATTTTCTTCTCTCAACAGGTTTGTCAACGTCGGATGCAACGGTGCTAAAGCAAGGGGGTAGCAATACGTACCTTGCGGCTGTTTACCTACCCTTCGACTCTCCGACACTTCCACCCTGTCGGAGTTGCTGAAACTGACTGAGGAGGCGCAAAGAAAAGGTATGAAACTTATAGTAGGTTGTGATGCTAACTCTCACCATGTAGCTTGGGTTAGTACTAATATAGGGGACAGGCCCTCATAGATTTCTTGAATACAAAAGTCTTGATCACGCTGAACGTAGGGAATAGGATCAGGGAAGAAGTATTAGATATAACCTTTTGCTCTGAGGACCTTATAGACGAGTTCCAAGGTTGGAGGGTTTCGGAAGAACACTCCTTCTCGGACCACCGGTATACAAGGTTCAAAATTCTTCGGCCACCGCCGAAGCCGATAAAATTTCGGAACAGGTCTAAGACCGACTGGGTACAATTCGGGGCTGGATTGGGGAACCAATGGGGTTAGGCACATGTCAATGCCAGAATAAGGAGGATATAGATGCCAAAGTAGAAACGCTCACAAACGCCTTGGTTGAATCGTTTGGGGAGAGCTGCCCCCTACAAGAGCAGAGACTACCACAGGAGAAGCCGTGGGTAACGCGGGAGATTCGGGATCTGGGGAGGAATCTTCGCAAACTCTTCAACCGGGCAAGGCGTAAGAAGACCGCAGTCTACTGGGATGAATATCACAGTAAGCTGAAGGAATATAAGAAAATCACTAGAAAGGCCAAACGAAAATCCTGGAAACTTTCCTGTGAACAGGTAGATAGTGTTAATGACGTCTCGAAGATTAAGAAATTCTTATCCAAAACCCATCTTCAACTAGGAAAAATGGTCGATCAGACTGGGAGGATATAGAGATCATGAAACTCCTAATGGACCCCCATTTTCCGCCGACCGAAACGGGCGGCATGGAGGAACCTTTATGGAGACAGGGAGACCAAAATGGAGGGATAGTCGTGACGACTGAAATGATCAAGAATGCGATCAGAAGTTTACAGAAGGAGGTGGATTCTATCTGTCAGTGATATACACTGCGTGCTTAAAATTCTCATACACTCCGGTTAGACGACAGGTTGCTAGGGTAGTATTTATACCCAAACCTGGGAAGCCGACCTATGCGACACCAAAGGCTTATTGCCCAATTAGCCTAACGTCCTTTCTACTTAAAACCATGGAGCGGATAGACAATGCCATGATTGAAAGTAGAATACCGAACTTATGTAAAGGGCAGATCAGTGGAGACCGCATTAAAAGAGGTCGTACACTATATACGGAAATCCTTCGAGAAAAAACTGTACACACTGGCGGTGTGCATTGACATCGAAGGAGCCTTTAATAGCGTACTGACCGATACTCTTATCCGATCCTTGAGTCGGTTTCGGGTTGATCGGGCGCTTAGTGACAGGATCACCCACATGCTAGGGAATAGATGGATAAGGTGCGAAATGTACAGTGTAACTATTAGGAGAAGAGTACTTCGCGGAACTCCACAGGGTGGGATTTTATCTCCACTTCTATGGGTAACCGCGATAAATAGCCTCCTAATGACCTTAACCGAAGAGGGATTCGAACCAGTCTGCTATGCAGACGATGTTGTAATACTTCTAAGGGGCAAGGATCCAAACTATTTGTGCAGAAGGTCCGAGGCGGCCCTAAACACGGCCTTCGGGTGTGCTCGGCCTAGGGGCCTAACCGTTAACCCGGAGAAGACGGAAATATGTCTGTTCACGGGGAGAACGAAAATTCCTGTCTACAGGGAACCACGTTTCTCAGGCAAGACGATACCAGTGACCGACAGGGTTAAGTACTTAGGCGTAATCCTTGATCGGAAACTGAAATGGAAACACCACATAGAGGATAGAACCAACAAGGCAAGCCGGTGTTGGGTGCTATGTAGGTGGGCCATAGGCCCGAAATGGGGAAATGGGGCCTAAGTCCGAATATGATACACTGGCTTTACAGGAGCATAATAAGACCGATCTTAACTTATGCCTCTGTAATCTGGTGGACTTCATTGGACAAAAGGTGCAACATAAGACCACATCAGATGGCCCAGCGTACGTGTTGCTTGGGTATAAGTGGAGCAATGTGCACCACGACAACCAAGTCTCTGGAGACACTGCTGGATATACCACCAATCGAAACGCAGGTGATGTACGAGGCGGCACTCGCGGCCGAACGCTTCTTGGCGAGCTATATATATGGGATTTCAGAGCAGGTCATCAATGTATACTAAGCACGTTGTCCGGATACACACACTCATCTGACATGCCCGACCGCATACCGGAGACGGAAACGGTCGGAAACTACGAGATTATGATCCCTGATAGGGGAGAATGGTCGAGCGGAACCCTGCAGCAGATACCCGTGGGGATCTGTTGCAACACAGACGGATCTAAGTTGAGAAATACAACGGGTATGGGGGTCTATATTGAGAACCCGGAAACCGAGATATCCTACCGTCTTCCTGATCACAACACCAGCTTCGAAGCGGAAGTCCGTGCTATTACGGAGAGTGGGGGATAGATTGAATAGAATATGGGGCGAGTAGACGCTAACATATTCACCGATAGCCAAAGGGCCATATCAGCTAGTAGGGTTAAGTCCAGAACCTTAATGGACTGTAAAAGGGCCATTACCGAGTTTTCCTCTGGGGGCAGGATCCATATTATATGGATACCGGGCCACTCGGGGATAGAGAACTCGAGGCAGTTAACTTGGCGAACGCAAAACCGTTTGAGGCGGAATTAAAGGCGTGGACAAGAGAAACCCACACGGCCTGTTGGAACAATGGGACGGTGGCCAGGACCACTAAGATTTTGTGGGGTAACCCAGACGGGAAGAGGACTAGAGGCCTCCTTAATGGGAGTAAGTCCGAGGTCAGTAAGATGGTACGTATCCTGACTGGGCATGCAGGATTACGGGCACAACTCTACCGAATTGGACGGGCAGATTCTGACGAGTGTAGAGCGTGTGGCGAGGGGAGCAAGACGCTGGAGCACTTTCTCTGCCACTGTCAAGCATTTGCAGAATTAAGATCCAGGCACCTCGGGAGCGATGTTATATCGGACCTAGAATCCCTGAGGAGTTACGCCCGGGAAACCAGGTTTCTGAACACCGAACGTTAACAATGGATCTCCATGTTCTTAAGAAGCGCACAACAGACCCAGCAAAGGCCTAGGTGTATATCGAAACGATATGAGGTTGCATTTCGATGCTTCATCCTCCTTTCGACCTAACCTAACCTACTAAATTCTTTGCATTAAAAGGTATGGAGGGACTTGAAAAGTCGTACCAGTATAAAAGTCAGGGACCGCAAAAGAGAGCAAGCGTTGACTGGGAACAAACCATTAAGTCAGTAGGCAGTCACTGAATTAGTGGTTGCTATTATTGGGAGCGACTACATCGAGGGAAACGAGTCGGTTTTTGAAAATATCCCTATGGATGAGGTAAGTTGTAGTAAAGTGAATTTTCTATATCACTTCCTATCTATATTTATTCTTTTCATCATTAGGAGCTTCAATTGAGTGTAGAAGAAGCAGATGAAAACTTCATTTTGGAAATGCCGTCGTGTTCTAATTCGTCTGCAAAACCAAAAGAGTTGAGGACCGATACTCCCGAAATTTCGAGACAGACGCCAAGAAGAGGTTTGAAGAGACAGCATGTAAAAGATGATGAGGACGATACAAAAGCAAAATTTGTAGAAATCGCCAATAAACAAGCCGATGCTTTAAAGGTATTTTTTTTTTAATTTATGTTAAATTTCTTTAATATTTCACCCAAATTGGAAGTTTTTATAATTACTTTTCGTATCTTCGCATAATTTTAACAGATGATAGCCGAATCAAATGCTGCAAATATTGAAAGCACCAAAATGATGGTGGAGGCCATAACAAATATGGGAACTGCAATAGCCAACGCAACTAATAATGTGGCAAATGCTATAGATGGCCTGTGATAAATTATTTTTTTCCCACAAAGTGAATTTAATGTTTTTCTTTAATTTTTATTTTTGTTAGTTTAAGTTAAAGACTGAATTTCATTTTTATTTTATTAGAGTAAGTTAATTTTTTGTTATTTTTTTTTATTTTTGTTATTGTAATATTTCTTATTTATATGAAAACAAAAGACTGAATTTAATTTTTATTTTATTAGAATAAATTAATTTTTTGTTATTTTTATTTTTAATTTAATTATTATTTTTGTTATTGCTATATTTCTTATTTATAAGGAAATAAAAGACTGAATTGAATATGCTATTTAGTTTTATTTATATAAAAATTTTTTTTAATAAAAACAAAATTATTATTATTTATGTAAAAAAATTTCTTATAAGTCTTTCTTGGAATCGTTTTGCTGTCGAGGATGGTGCTCCCGGATATTTGGCATTCACATTTAAAATTTTTAGATTTGGATCACATATATGCAAGTTAAAAAAAATAATCTTATTGTCTTTGTGAAATTTCGCTTTTACCATTTGCACATTGATAGAATGGTAGCCATGATGGTTGACATAAGCCTCCTCATGATTTTACGGCCAAAATAGAGCCATGTATGCAATCAATAGCTCCGATAGAACCTCCTATAAAAGGTGAGATTGCTGAAGCAAATATTGTTTTTGCAGCTTGCAGTTCCACTTGTGTCATTGGAAACCTCACATTGGCACAAAACATTGTGTGGTTGATTACATCCGTTACACGATGTATGCAAAGACTTATTGACGACTGGCTCATTGGAATTCCCCACTGTTCTCCTACTGGTCGTTGGTAGCACCCAGTTGCAAAGAAACGCAAAGCAGCAAGGACCTAGCATAGTTATTTTTTTACAAATTCCATTTAAGCTTAATGATAACTCAATTTACCTGTTTTTCAGTCGATATTGCCGTTATTCTGGAACCTTTTAATTTAAAATCAAGCTGAAAAACAAGGTCTTCAGCCAATTCCGGAGTTAATCTATACAGCTTTTGAAACTCTGTTGCAGTAAGATCAAACGGGTTGTCCAAATCTCGGAGAATACGGCGATTAACTACTGGAGCACTAAAAACTGGCTCGTTTTGCGACAAATTAAAAGCCAAATATTCAAAATTTAACTTTTTGTCGATACAATAAACAACACAAAATTCTAGTCGTTAAGATAACAATAACAGCTGGCTTTTAACAATAGCAAATATCGTTAAAAATGTTATTGAAAAGAAAAATCGTCAATTTTGTTGTTTACTTTTTTAACAATAACAATTATCGTTAAAACAAACTAGTGAATAGGAAAATCGATGATTTTGTTGTTTACTTTTTTTAACAATAACAAATATCGTTAAAAAAGATACTGAATAGCGCTACAGGTGTCTTCAAATGCAATAAAATTTAATATATTTGAAAATGACACAAAAAACAACAAAAAAATTCTTTTCGTTGTTCTTTTGTGTGTAATTTTCAAATTTCATGGCATATTATATTGAATGTGAAGACAAGGGGTTGGTTAAACTAAACAAAAAACATGTAAGCATGTACTTGAATTAAATTTAAATAATTTATTTTAATTATTTGAAAATAGATGCTTTTAGTTTTTTGCAATTGTTTTATTTAGAAATTTCAAAATTTTATCGCAAAATTATATGTCATATAAAATGTCACCGATCAGTTCCAAAACATACAGAAATGTGGATATTTTTTGCTCTTATTAAATACTGCTGAAAACATTATCTAACCAGGATTACAGCATTCTCAAGCTTTTTTTTTAAATTTTCCCAGAAATTTCTAATAAACTTCCAAAATTCATATCACCAAAGAGTATCCCTATTGGGATATCTATAAAAATATTAAAAAAATTTATTTCCAATAAAAAAAAAAAGTTTAAAAATTTTTGTTTTTTTAATTTGCGCGATAAATAAAATAATTTTTAATCGTATGTAGAGTTTTGAGACAAAAAAAAAAACAAAACTTAAATTTTATAGAAATTTTAACAAGTTTGCATGAAAGCAAGAATTGATAAGAAAATACTCCACAAAAGTACGGAGTTTTAAAGCACCACGGTGCTAAATTCTAAATACTCTATACTTGTACACCCGGTTAAAAAAGTTTAGATATAATCATATGTGGCTTTATCTAATAATATATTATCATATATAAATACATATGTCGGCATGCATTATCATATATAATTATATATTACATTAATTTTCTTTTTAAATTAGCTTATATTTTGTCAGATCTAACCACATCTAGTTATATATTGATCTTTATAAAATTAGATATGGTTTATATGATAAAATATGGTACATATTATATCATATAAAGTTATATATAACACTAAATATATATATGGCTTGCACGGGACCATATTTACTTATATATAACTTATACAGAACCATATATATATATACTTATATATGACTTATGCCATCTTATATTTCAGAATAGTAATATATGGTGTAATATATGATGTCAGATATAATTATATATAATTCAATATATGGTCCAATAAAAGAAATATTTTTGATATGGTATTAGTTATAATTATATATGGTACAATATTTGCAAACAAATTTGAAAAATTTAAGAGTACTTTTGATATGATATAAGAAATAAATATATGTATATAATTATATGTGGTTCTATGTCAACGGTTTCAAATCCCAACCAGGGAGAAAAAAAACTATTTGTGTTTTTTTAATTATTTTCTTATTAATATTTTTAACAAAACTCAAATTTTAACCCATTTCGGCACAACAAGACCTAGAAAATTTTGATAGATTTTTTTGGCGGACCATATTTTTTTCATAATGGCATATTTGTAGGATTGTGGAGCTAATGAATTTGATTTTTTTGACCCCTTAATGTAGGTACATTAAGATTGTCCAAAAAAAGATGCCATTATGATTTTAAATTAATAAAAAGTTGTGAAAAATTAAATATAATTATTACAATCGCTACTCATCATATCTAATATATTAAGAATTTGAAATTAAAATTAAATTCAGATTCGCGTATTTCGCGAAAATTTCATACAAAAATTTTCCACCTTGATCAAGAAATTTACTTATATTTGCCTCTTCGCAAAATTCTTTTTTGAATGATTATATTTTGACGGAATGTCTTCTTATGTGGACAAGATTTAATTTTAATATGCTAAGTAATAGCGAGAAACTAAAATAAGTCGAATTTTACGTTCAATTACAAGGATAACTATTATCCTTTTAAAAATTAAAAACAATTTAATTTTTAATGAAAGCCGTTGGTAAGTAGATTTCAAAAGTACAAGAAGTTGGATTTTTCGGTAAACTAGATTCCGTATATATAATATTGTTGGATCTAAACTGATACCATTCGATCTAAAACGTTTTTCAGATAAATTTGAATCTTACTTAATCCCTACATATGTTGCTGGATCAAATTTGATCTGCCAATCTTCGGATAAGTTTAGATCTTACTAAATCCCCAAAAATATTGCTGGATCTAATCTGCCATTTTTCAAATCAATGAGTGGTAAAATCACTTTCATTATCGCATGGGAAAGTAGTCGATGCAATTAAACATTATAAAAAATAAAAGACATTCAATAGTTTTTCAAGAAAAAACCCCGAAAAACGTTTTCTCCCGCAGATCGGTTAATTACCAGAATAGGTAAAAATTACATTTTGTTAATATCTACGCAAACAAGTTCTACCAAGGAGTTAGAATACAATGTTAATATATCAACAGGAACTGGAAGAAGGCGTTTGGTCGAAAACCGAATGTGCAAAAAAAATATTAAGCAGCGTCTAGAGCATAGGTTCCCACCTTAATTTGCTTCACGGACCCCTTGAGACAATTTTACAAGCTCGCGGAACCCCAAATATTTTTATTTTAAAAATTAATAAAACAAATGTGAAAATGATGAAAAATAATATGTTTATTATTAAAAAAACGTTAAAAAAAACTAAATAAACAAAACTTAAAAAAATATTTTGTTAAAAAAGAAAAAAATCTGTTCAAATAAATAAAAAAACATTTATAATTCAAAAATAAACAAAAATAACAGAAACTTTTAAAGTTCAAAAAGGCACTTATTTAAAAAGGAACAAACATTTCATAACTATTGCATTTATCCCATTTCAGGAATACTAAACAAAAATTAAAATATCCGTAAATCCTTCATAAAGATTGCCACTTTTTTCTTTCAAAAGAAAAATTTCAACTTCAGTCTTTAATTCAAACAGCATATTTCCTTTTGAAAGCCAATGCACCTCTCTGTGGAAAAATAATTTTGTTTGCTCTGCATTAAGATCTTGCCATAACATAGCACTCCAAAAATTCTTATCAATGCACTGGTCTTAACAAAATTAAAGACATCTATTGCAGTATGCAGAGCACTTTTCAGTTCATGTGGAAGGGTTTTAGCAGCAAGTGCTTGTCGATGAATTATGCAGTGTGACACAATCATATCTTTGATCTTATCTTTATGCATATCTTTGGCTAATTTTAAAAACCCAGATCGAGAACCCATCATTGACCATCAGTGCATATTGCTACTACTTTTTTCCAAGGAATATTGTTTTCCATTAAAAAATCAGAAAGGGTTTGAAAAATATCAGTTCCTTTTGATGTTGTAGGCAACGCTTTAATAAATAAAACCTCTACACAAAATTCATTTTCTACAATAAAATAAAAGTTAGCATGAATAAGAAACGTCTGGGGTTTCATTACATTGAAAAGCAATGAATGGTGAATTCTTAATTTTTTTCTAATAACTGCTCCTTAATATTTTGTGCCATATCATTCTATCTTTTCTTTTTTTGACAGTGTTATTTGATAGAGCTTCTTTCATGAGCTTATCTTTATTGGCTGTATCAAGCATTACGTTACCAACTGCAGCAATATAAGGTTTGATCAAGTCTTCTCCATTTGTGTGTGGCTTTTTGTTTTTAGCAATAAACATTGCTATTTTATAGGAAGCTTCCATAGCTCTTTCCTGTTCAACATTTAAATTACCTGTGGGATCTAATCTTACTTTATTCAGTGATCTGATTTTAGAAGCAAAAAAAAAACTCATAGCATCATAGGAAAGGGTTTTGAAGCAAATTACACACTGAGGCATTACAATATTATTATTTTTTACAAATGTAAATCCGAAATTCATATAACTCGTCATATTTTCTTCCTTTTGACATATTTTGGATTTTATTACTAGTTTAAAAAACACACACACGACTAATGACAATAAAAATAAAAAGAAAATAAAAACAAAATCAGCTGATTTATCTAGTGATGGTAAACATGGTATATGTGATATCAGTGTTGATCAAAAGGTACTTTATCAATTTTAGTACACAATTATCAAAAGTTCATTTTTATTGCAAGAGATGTAATATTTTATTTAAATTACTTATATGCTTAAAAGCAAATATTTAAATTTTACAAATACAGTTTTTATCACTATTTTATCAGATTATTTTTTTTTAATTATTTTAATAGGTTGGATACTTTATCAAGAGGGCTGTTAATTTCTTTTTTTATATTTCGTTTTAAATTTTAATTTTGTCAGAACAGTTCGTGGACGCCCTGGAAGGCCTCCACGGACCCCTGGGGGTCCGCTATTTGGGAACCATTGGTCTAAAGTTTGCAAAGTAAGTAAGTAAGTAAGTAAAAATTTTATTAAGTCTTCTTCTTTTCGATTACATTGATTGTCTTACATACTATGAGAATAATAACATTCTTAGATCTATATGTGTCTTACTCTAATAACTAAGTTAATGTAAAAAGCAACATTGCTAAAGTGAGATAGAATATATAAAAAAAAGTACAAAATTAATATTTTGACAAGGCTTGCTTTCGGCCTTTCAAGTCGCTAACAGAGCAGACATCTGTAAATAACAATACTAAATATAAATTAATAACATTACTAAAACTAAATAACAAAAGTTCTGTTACATATGTAAATTGACAAAACATATTTATATTACAGTTCATGTAAAATTTAGTATATACGTATATCACCTTCAGCCCCTATGATTGCCGGAGGCTGGGCTCATATAGAATAAGGGAAGGTCCAGAGGAGCTGTATCGTCGTCAATACGTCCATTGATTATACCGATAGGAGAAAGATATGTAGATCCAGCCCAGATGGTGTTTTTCTCGCTTTTGTATATTTGGCTGACAAGCATATTTTCAATTATCGTGTAGCGCAAGTTTCTCAACAAATGTGGCTTGCAACGACATGGCGTACCTACAGAAGGGTAGAACATCGGCATTTTCATAGACATAACTATTTGAAAATCGTTTTATGAAATTTTCATAAATTTTTCCAAAGCATTTTCTTAGGATTTTCCGTTCAAATACCTCCAATTCTTTCGCTACTATAGCAGATAAAGTAAACCAGATTGGGAATCCATAAGACAGAACCGATCTTATGGTGACCTTGTAGAGTAAAAGCTTGGTGTTCTTAGGTAAGTATGTGTTGTTTATTAGCGATGCAAACATTCCAGAAATCTTTTTCGCCTTTCCCAAGAGACTTCTAGCGTGGGCGTTAAATTTCAATAATTTATCAAAATGTATTCCAAGATATTTTATTGAATTTTTAAATGGAATATTTTCGCCGTCTAGTATAAGTTGAAGGGATCTACTTTCCGGCACCACATATCTAGGACATTTACCCGAAGGGTTCCTAATACAGATAGCCTCAGACTTGGCCGTGTTGATTTAAATGCCCCATTTCTTGTAATAGGCGCTTATTTCACCAAGATGAAATTCAGCAGAGTTCAGAGCTAGTATTGGTGATATATTGTGTGCATAAATAAGGCAATCATCAGCGTATAAAATAGCGTATACAGTAGCTGAAAAATATGTTTACCAGAAATTGGTCAACGCCAAGATTTATAAGTTTGTAGAGGATTCCATTCTATATCCAATGATATTGCCACCGTGCATATTTTATCCCTTAAGTTGCAAGTTACATCATTGTGAAATTTCAACAATGCATGTTGTGTTGAGTGAGATCTTCTAAATCCAAACTGAAATTCTGATATTGGTTCCACAATGAACTCATTTTCTAGTTTTCCCTTAATTACGTGTTCAAATAATTTACCAATGTTGGATAAAAGGGATATTGGGCGAAAATCCTCAGGCTTTTTACTATCCTGCTTTTTTTTAATTGGAAGTATTTTTGCGCTTTTCCAAGCCGATGGGAAATAGCCGTTATTAATGCAATTGTTAAAAATAACAGCTAATAATTTTAGTGTTGTATCAGGAAATTTTTTAATTATAAAATTGGAAACGCCATCAAAACCAAAAGACTTTTTGCTATTGATGTTGTTAATATGAACTGATATTATTCACGTTTGTAAAATGGTAATTACCAAGATTCCTATCGGCCAGAAACGTGTAATCAAATGTATAGATATGTTGCGGTAGTCTATCAACACATGATGAGATTTGATTCTCTATATTGTTAACCGGTCTTTCAGGATTTACCTCTTGAAAAACAGCAATATAATGAGTTCTAAATATCTCTGAAATTTGACAATTATTGGAAGTGATAGTATCATTGTGTATGAGCTGCTGGCAAAAAGGAGACTTTTTTTTAACGAACCGAAATACGTCTTTAAAGGCAGTAGGACCTGGTGTTATTTTTGAGAGTCTATGTCTCAAATTTTTAGCATATTCAAGATTTATAAGCTCGCTAATAATTGTTGTTAATAGTTGTATCTGTTTAGTGAGAATTTTATACTCGCTGCTTATTCTATTTTCAGTTCTGTGATATATTTTCTTTAGGTTCTTCTGCCATGCATACTTAACTTTAAAAAATTTCTTGATGTTATCAGGATACTGACGTTTTGATCATTTATCTCCAGTTTGTTGGAGTGGCTTTCAAGTATTGAGGTAAGTGTATTATTAAAAGTATATAAGCACATCTAAATCATCATTACTTAAATTGCAGTTGTTGGGAGGTAAAATGGCATCTGAGGCTGCATCTAAATCTCTACTGAATGCGTTCCAATTAGTGTTTTTGTATGAAGTTATTACCAGGGGACTTCTTAATGTTAAACAGACTGCATCACTTTCCAGTTTCAGTACTAATGGGAAATGATCCGAGAGAGTTGATAAGCTTTCGATCTGATAATTAGGTTGGATACTGTTGATTATGCTGGGACTTAATAGAAAGTGGTCTAGGAAAGAAGACCCGTTAGGAAACGATGGAGATATATCGCAAACGCGTGTCATATCTAAACAGTTGTTTTGTAGCCAGCTATGTAGAACTTTTCCATTAGCGTTATCTGCAGTGTCTCCCCAATTTAAACTTTTCGCATATAAACCCATCATAATTGTTGCTCAGTTGGAGAATGTGGTTTAAGCTGTTGTTTACCTCATGTGAGTCATATACACAAGGAATATACAAAGACCCTTATAAATATTTTTTACTAATGCTGTTTGAAACCATTTCTATTTCAATAAAAACGTTATTAAATTGTGTTTTATTGCAAATAATTCTATTATAATCCACAGTGTTTTTAATAGCAATTGCTACTCCTAAAGCTGAATTGTCGTAAACGATATTATATCCATTAAGATGTACTTTTCTATTTCCGCGAAGATTACATTCTTGTATGAATCCTACATCAATTTGGTTATGATGAAGGATATTTGACAGTTCAATTTGACGACTGATGTTAACAAGAGAGCGGACGTTAAATGTCATAAATTTAAGAGATCTATGGGCCATATTTGTTATTCACACTCTTAAGAAGCCGCAGGAACTCTGCTTTAGCTTAATTTTTTGGCATGTTTTTAAAATCTTTAAGGAAGTTTGTAATTTGCTGTTCCAGCGACAATTCCTCAGGTAAAAGAAACATATTGGCAGGTTTCAAGAATTCCTCAATTACTGATGGTTTATGTGTTTGAGCGTGGGTAGCATTTACCTGAAAAAGACTGGCAAATGATCTGCCTGGTGAACGAATAGATTGGTTTACTATATTGTTTACTTTATCTTTGGCAACAAGCTTTTCTTCATTAATCTTTTTTATGCGTTCCCTTCGTACGGCAAGGTATTTTCTATAGGCTGGGCAACCTCTCCAGTTTGCAGGATGACCACTTACTCCACAGTTCACGCAATGGGGTGCTGACGTCTCAGAATTTATGCGCTGGCATTCACCCGGGGGGTGCTTTTTATCGCATTTCACACATTGGAATTCAGAATTTCAATTTTTAGCAATGTGACCCCAACGTTGGCATCTGTGGCATTGTACCTCTTGTTCCTTCCTTTTAGGTTTCTACCAAAGAATGGTTTGCCTTAAAATATATTTAATGTGCGAAATATCTGATAGTGAATTCCCTGCGTTTAGCGTAACCAAAAACAGGCCTGTGTCGTATGAGTTCTTTACGGAATACGGAGTTGTAAAACGTGTAATTTTGGACACAACGTTTGGAACCGATTTGTCAAGGGCAGACTTAACTTCCTCAACACTAGTACCGTGATAAAGACCTCTTAATACAAAAGAAGTCTGCTTAAGCTCTTTAGGTGTGTATGAGTAAGAGTGAATATTCTTCTCCCTCAGAATGGCCATCATTTCAGAATGCACTGTAGCATCTGAAAGGTATAGCTTACTTTTACGTTTATTAACGTTTCTTATTTTAAACGTTATTTTGGGAGTTTTTGCCTCCTATTGATCAACTAAACGTTTAATGTTGACGTCAAATAAAAATAGTGGAAGGCAAAAGGATTTGCCGGCATTTTCCTTTTTGGCTCTAACAGCGTTCTCTGCCTTTCTCTGTATGGTGGTGTCCTCTGTATTTTCAATCTCCAATCCATCAAGTAAAGCAAATCTATTTTCACCCAAATGAGTTACGTCAATGTTCGCAGGTGACAGTAATACGTCTGCTCTTCTTCGCTTTGAATGTTTGCTCTCTATAAATGAGTGCTGATCATCGTTGCTCAATTCCATGCTTGCACCACGTTGCAACTCAGTATCTTTTCAGGTATATATATTTTTTTTTATAAATACAGCAATATTTGTATTTTCCTGTTTTTATAAAAACTTTTTGCAGTTTCAATAGTCTACTTAACTTTCCCCGTCAAATATATTTTAATAAATTTTCACACTCCTTTATTTTCTGTGCGTCTGTATCGTTCAAGATCCGAATCAAGACCCTAGAGTTTGCAAAACAATGTCGCCACTGTGACCAAAATTTTT
This sequence comes from Eustalomyia histrio, assembly GCA_949748255.1. Taxonomy (NCBI): domain Eukaryota; kingdom Metazoa; phylum Arthropoda; class Insecta; order Diptera; family Anthomyiidae; genus Eustalomyia; species Eustalomyia histrio. The sequence goes on from OX456523.1 coordinate 152,138,027, forward strand.
TGAAACTGTGTGTCTAGAGCGATGCACCTAAGTTTAATGTTCTTGGTAATGATGGCAGGCTGCACGAATAATCTCCAAAAAGCGCTCATTTAAATCCGAGATATACAAAATCCTATTGAAGCACGGTGGGTCGTCGGTGATGGTATCAGGATGCTTTATTTCATCTAGAGTTGGTTCAATAGTAAAAATTTTACGGCAAAATGACAGGTGAAACGCAAAAGCGTGTCTTAGAAAATTGTGTTGTGAAGTTGTCAAAACAACGACAAAAAATGTGCCGAATTAATAAGTTAAAAAAGATATCCCACCAAGTATTAAAAGATACAATATACCATTAATTAAAATAGTTTTAATTTTAATTAATTTAAATAAAATTAATAAATGACTTAATTATTTGTCCACAAAATAGTTAAAAAGTATTTTAAAAAAGTTGAAAAGCAGTTAAGTAATCGTAAATTATTTTTGTTTTTAGGTTTAATTTAGTTTATAAGATTTTAGACAAATAAATGAAAATTAATTTTATGGCCAAAAAATATAATATTTATTCTTGATAGAAATTTCATGAATTTGAATGACTTAGTTGTGTGACCATGACTGTATCTTACTAAAATATATTGCTAGATCTAATTTGATCTGGCATTTTTCAGATCAATTTAGATATTAAGGAATATAAAATTGGATATTATTAATTATTGTGCCAGATGATTTTTTTTCCTCGGGCAACCCAACCTTATTCCCACTTAAAAAAAAAACTGTGGGATCAATTTAAGGGTTCCCCTTATTTTTACCCTTTAAACCCCCATTTCATAACTATTTAAAAAAAATATTGTACAATTTTAAAGATGATAGTTTAAAGTTTCGCGCGTTTAAAAATATTTAAATTCTATATCTTATTAACCCAATTAAAAAAAAATGAAAACAAGGTGCTTTAAAATCCTATACATACTTACACCCATACATAAATAAGAGCGGAAGATGGAACGTTTTATTCCGCTTAGCTTTTACGCTGAAATGCCATACCTAAATAAGAGCGGCAACGCTACGTCAAAACGATAAAAACAGGGTTATCAAAAAAATAAATATAACAACCCTGATTACTTTAACAATAACAATATTGGTATTTGTGATTTGTAAATTAAAATTTATAAAAAAAGATAATATATACTATAATTAACACAGAACACAATATATAATTTAAAAGTTTACTTACCTCCATTTTCTAATAACAAATATATTTTTTACTTGCTAGTTTATATCTTCTTTTTTATTTGTTTACATTTGTTCTTTTTTACAGCTAAATTCACTATTTAACGCCTTGTCAAAATCGGATTTTCCAATTGCAAAGCGTTGCCGTCGCGTTATTTCGGTATGCTACATACAAATTGTATGGGCATGAGAATTTTTGACAGCTAAAAAACGCTTTCCGCTTTTATTTAGGTATGGGTGTACCTTTTTGTCAATTAATTACAAAACATGTGTGCTGTATTATGTAAAAATATTTGTGTTATAGTTATTTCTGCAAGGGGCCGCTGTGAAGTAACACGAAAATATATTCGCTGTACATATATCTATCTTCCAAAAGTCTAAAAATGATGGGGTTAAATATATCGGTGTGCATTGAAACTACCATTATCATTAAAATACCGCAATAACATAACGTTACCCTTAAAATATCGTTACCGAAATAACTAAAATACCGTTAGCGAAATAGTGGAAAATAGCGTTACCCTTATCTATAACCGCATTCGTTTCGGTAACCGAAACGAATGTTTAACTTTGTCTCAACTATTTTTTTAGATTTGTGATCAAAATATGGTCATAACATATGTTGATGCTGGACACCCAGGAGCTAACCATGATGCTTTCATATGGGACCAGAGTGCAGCAGAGCACTATTTTAAGTCAAATAATTTAAAGGGTTAGTTAAATATTTATTAAACTTATTAAAAGCATCTTTTTTCAAAACTTCCGACTCTGGTTCTAAGTTGCAGCCATATATGATGACCCTTTTCAGAAATCCTACAGATGCTAGTCAAAAAAATATAATGAAAAACTGCAAAATAAGAAATATTATTGAACGTTGCAATGGCGTCTTAAAAAATCGCTTTAGATGCATAATTGGATCGAGAAGATTGCATTATAACCCCGAAACAACAACAAAGATTATTAACGCTTGTTGCACCTTCCACAACATTTGTATTTAAAAAAAAAACTATTGGCTGCCTTCTGATTTTGAAATCCATGGAGATGATGTTGAAGATGATAATGATATCTGTTTAAGCCAAGAATTTTTATAATTATAATTTGGTCTTTTCAAAACCTTAAACCCATTTGAGGGTTAATTCTTTCTTTTGCGTTCCCTTTTTTCCCCACTCCTCTACCACTTTGTAAGGAGTTTTTACTCTTTTTATAACGAGTAAATAGTTAACTGTGCCTTAAACGTTGTTAGCTGCCACTCTCTTTCTATTTTTATTATTTAATTCGATATTGGATATCAACAACAGCACTACGTGCAAATAAGATTCTTAAGGTAAATAAATATATTTAAATAAAATTATAGAGACCATTTCTCTAATAACCCAGTATAAAACTTTTGTTTTTATTTCCATACTTTTCTACGTCTACGACGAACATTTTTGGTCCTTCGAACCGGATTAATAAGCAAAAGTTTAATATTCGTAAAATTTTAATAAATATTTCCAGTAGTTCTCCATTTTGAAGTGATTTTTGGCGATTCATCCCTATCATCAAAAAACTTTGTATTCCATATTTTACAAAGTCCGGATAAAAAAGGTGCGTATCATTTTTTTAGTGCTAGGAAAAATAAAAAGTAAAAAAATATACAAATTAAAAGATTTATTTAATTTGTTGATTGTGGTGGTTGATCGTATTACAACCCTACGCGGTAACTTTTTTATTGTTTTTACTCAACAAAAAAATTATTATTTGCCTTAATTAAAAAACCCGTCGGTAACCGTTTGATAGTGATTTATTAGTAATTTTTAATAAATTTACTTTTTGTAAGTTGGTACATTTACCATACGACCATACCTACATATATTTATTTTGTTTGTTTTTATTTTGTTTATATTGCTTTCCTCGTTTGTTTGTACGCTAATATTATTACATACATACATACATACATACATACATACATACATACATACATACATACATACATACATACATACATACATACATACATACATACATACATACATACATACATACATACATACATACATACATACATACATACATACATACATACATACATACATACATACATACATACATACATACATACATACATACATACATACATACATACATACATACATACATACATACATACATACATACATACATACATACATACATACATACATACATACATACATACATACATACATACATACATACATACATACATACATACATACATACATACATACATACATACATACATACATACATACATACATACATACATACATACATACATACATACATACATACATACATACATACATACATACATACATACATACATACATACATACATACATACATACATACATACATACATACATACATACATACATACATACATACATACATACATACATACATACATACATACATACATACATACTTTTCTCAAGGAAAGTCAGTCCACAGTGTCTACTACGTATGGCATTCAGGGACTTTCATGGCGTTTTATCCCAGCTGGCGCTCCTCACATGGGTGGCCTGTGGGAAGCCGGAGTTAAGAGTTTTAAACTACACTTTAGGAAAGAGGCACAAGGCTTCAAATATACATTCGAAGAACTTTCGACTGTTCTAGCGCGAATAGAAGCATGTCTTAATTCGCGTCCTCTTTGTCGTATGAACTAACTCCGGGTCATTTCTTAATTGGCTCTGCAATTCTAGCTCCTCCGGAGCCTGAAATTAACGAATTGCCAACAAGTCTTGTTAATCGGTTTCTTAAAATGAAAGCTCTTTCTCAGCATATTTACCGCCGGTGGAAAGATGAGTATTTGATGGATTTGCACAAACGCTACAAGTGGAAAAATCAGGAACGCGATATTCAAGAAAACGATTTGGTCGTGATTAAACACGAACAGCTACCTCCAACTTCGTGGAGACTGGGTCTAGTCGTGAAATTGTATCCGGGTAGTGACGAAATTGGTCCCTTTGGCCAATTAACACAAAATCACATATTTTTTCTTCTTCTTTTTTTAACCTATTTTTTCCTAGCACAATGGCCGCCTTATCGCAAAATTTGTCTGATGATGGTCTTTTGGAAGATTATGAGGAGGCTATGAAAATAGCAGAGCTTACATCTTCAGCAGCCCCTTTGGCAGCACCTTCTGAAGGAGTTACACCTACGGTTGTTGAGATTACTCCGTCAACAACATCATCGATTTCCGAACCTTCATCGGAACCTAAAGGAACCTCGGGCTCGAATATTACCACCACTATTTCGCTTGATACCTCTGGTGTTCGGAAGTGTAGGGTCTGTAGGGACAAAAACCATCCCTTGCGTGCATGCGCCAACTTTCGTAAAATGAGTCATGAGAAAAAGTTGCGCATGGTGGTCTTACACCATTACTGCTCACGTTGTTTGGCCCACACGCACACGTCCATAGATTGTCCGAGTGTTTCGAAATGTCGCCTTTGCCACGGCGATCATAACACCCTTCTCCATTCGGGCCGCTTATCTCAGTCCGTCGTCAAAAAACCGCAGGAGCGTTCTGTTGCCAAAACTAAGGTTTCTTCGAAACAAAAAAAGGCCACTAATCGCCCGTCCTCGTCCGTCTCGACACTTTGTCACCTGCCTATTAGACATGTGGTGTCCTTTTCACCTACCCTTGTGGTAAAATTAAAAGTGCAGGCAAAGTCTATTTTGGTACGAGCAGCTCTGGACTCGTGTTGTAGCAACAGCTATATGTCTGAGTCATTGGCTGCACAGCTCAGACTGCCCGTCTCTACGATGGATAACTACCGTTATTGTCGCCTGACTGTCGAATCAGTTTATGATTCAGCACAGCTTACTTTGACGGCGAGGGTTACAAAGATGAAGGGCGTGAACACTCCCCCGGAATCTGTCACGGATCTGGTAAGGGAAAATTTTGCTGGGTTTCAGCTTGCAGACCCCCAATTTAACATTTCGGCTCCAGTGGCTCTTGTCTTGGGACCAGAACTGATCCCACAGATTTTGAAGGGAAGGATTCATCCGAGCCCGGGTCTTCCTTTGGCTCAATACACCATTTTTGGTTGGGTCATCTCTGGCCAATCCCCTCTTTAAGGGAACGGTCCCCTTTGGACCAACGACCTCTGTGTCAACCCGGGCCCCTTTGGGTCAAACATTTTTATTTTTTTAACGACCTCTGTGTCAACCCGGCTCCCTTTGGGTCATACATTTTTATTTTTTTAATGGACGTCTGTGTCAACCCTGGCCCCCTTTGGGTCATAAAATTTTTATATTTGTAATAGACCACTGTGTCAACCTGGCCCCCTTTGGGTCACCGATCCTTTGATCGATTATAACAATTAGTTTTAAGTGTTTTTTGAAAAAAAAAAAAATAAATGAATTTTTTTTATAATACTGAATATTTTAATACTTATATTTACCTTTAAGTCTTTATTGTTTAGCAATATGTTGCAACCCTTATAATGTTGCAAGGTGGCCGGCAATGTTTAAGCCAAGAATTTTTATAATTATAATTTGGTCTTTTCAAACCCTTAAACCCATTTGAGGGTTAATTCTTTCTTTTGCGTTCCCTTTTTTCCCCACTCCTCTACCACTTTGTAAGGAGTTTTTACTCTTTTTATAACGAGTAAATAGTTAACTGTGCCTTAAACGTTGTTAGCTGCAACTCTCTTTCTATTATTTAATTCGTTATTAAATATCAACAACAGCACTACGTGCAAATAAGATTCTTAAGGTAAATAAATATATTTTAATAAAATTATAGAGACCGTTTCTCTAATAACCCAGTATAAAACTTTTGTTTTTATTTCCATACGTCTACGACGAACAATATCAGTGACTCACCTTACTAAGAATCAGCAATTGCCAATTCTGTAAGGAATGAAAGTTTAAGAAATTTGGCTTAAAATCTAGGATGGATGACGAAACTGATTACATACCAGTTTAAATTAAAAAGCGAAACTGAAAAAAATCCAAAAATAAAATGAAACCAACTTTTTACATAAAACTTTTATTAATTTATAAAAAAACAAAAACATTACAATTAAATTTAAATAATATAATAAAAACACTAACTAAAAAAAATTAATTCATTAAAAAATAAGAAAATTTGATTTTTGATTAATTAGTTATTTGTTTTTTATTTGTTTAGTTATTATTTGAATATTTGTTTATTTAGTTATTTTTTTATTTAGTTATTTGTTTATTTACTTATTTGTTTAGTTATTTATTTGTCTATTTTTTTTTATTTATATATTTTCTTAATCTTCATCTTTTAAGTGATGTAAAAGATCAACCAAAGCTTGAGCAATTATTTTTGTTGATTGCAACAGGGGATACCACAGCGCGTAGATGGTGAACGGAATTTAATTTCTGACACAAAATATTTTCCGACTGCAGTTTAAGAGTATTTAAAAAGTTATTCGTAGAGTTTGTTTTTAAATCAATAATCAATTGAAATTCATAGAAATATATCAGTCACTCAAAAAAAAAAACAAACTATAAAACTTGTTTCTTTCTTTCGTTTTATCAGTTAAAAAATTAATTAAACAACTTACGATTGTTTTCACTACTGTTGTTGATTATTAAACAATGATTGAAAATAAATAAAACAAAAATGACTATAATGAAAAAACAGTAGTCCTCTTTTTGATTGTATTTTCTGGTAATTGAATTTGTATTTTAAATTGCGAGTGTAGATATTACACAATTAATATATTTTGGGAAATTGTCGGTCTTTTGTTGCATATAATTGTATATTGAAGCTAGATTTGGAAAATTTTCGCGTTCTAGTAATGTTCAATACTAGAACGGACAAATTTTAATTATATTTATATCTGCGAGTTAAGTTACAAGCTACCATACCAACTTAATAATTACGGGTTAAATGGAGTGAAACAAGATGGCTAATTCTTGTGTACAAGTCCTTAAGGAATTATATGTATACAAAGAAAAGATGGCGTTGGTAACGTTATAAATTATATTTTTATTTAGCCTTTGATTACAAAATTCACTTTCCTTAGATTTAAGTTTTAAACACTAGATTTAAGTTTTTTAGAATGGGTTTTAATATTTTTTAATTAAGTTTTTAGGGTTAAGGTTTAGCACTTTAAATTTTATTTTTCACTCTAACTCTTTTTTTGTATTTTTCTCACTTTAACTGCACAAGCGATGCGGCCTTGTTGACGAATAAAAATGTTATTATCAGTTGATGGTGAAGATGGCTGAAGTTTTTTCTAATGTCATACGGTGGCAAGAGTTAGTGTTGGCACTCTTGGTACTATTTGGTACATTTTGTTCACTAGGTGAACATTCTCCCCGCCTTTACGTATCTGTAAATGAAATCGAAAAATAGACTTTAGTATTGATTCAGTCTTTATGGGTATTAAAGTGTGTAATGTAAATTTTTACAAATACTTTTAATTATAATTGGGTTAGATTATCCAGAGAACGATCCCAATATGAGCCATCCAAGAGTAGAATCCTGGGACATTAGAGATCCACCCGCTATAGTGATGGTGTTTGTATTCAAAATAGTTGTGTATAGGTCGCCACCAATTTCCATTAACACGGGGGAATTGGAGTAAAAGTTGGGATCTGCCAGTGCAAGATGCCCAAACTTTTCTTTTATGGACTCATTAAATGGGGTGGTGTAAGGGTCTTTTGGTAAATCCTTCGCAACCAGCCAGCACATCTCATATTTAATGAGCGATGTCATGTTGGGTGTGATGGTAAGCTTCACATAATTTTTTCCATCGAGTGAAAAGGGTTTTAACTTGTTTTCTAGCACAAACGCAACTGCAAAACGAGACGACGTCGAACTGGGATTTAAAATTGCTCTAATAGAGACACAACCATCCTCAGTCATTCCGTAGACTTCGACCGTAGGAACAAATGTTCGGGTTATGTATGACGGAACTCCAAGGGTTGAGCTGGTAGATGGCGCCGTTGTGGCTTGCCTGGGGTTTACTCTACGAGTAGCCGTTGGCCCATGAGCATCGGTGGGTATATCTCTTAAAACGCGTTGGTGGCCATGAAGTACGGTGTGATGGATTAAACCGCAGACACGACAACGCGCTTTGTTGGTGCAATCACCGACAAGATGGTTCCTGGCCAGGCAATTTGTACAGTAATGTAACTGTTGCACAGTTTTAAACTTTTGTGCCAAGTTCTGATCCAAGAACTTTTTGCAGGTCACAATACGGTGGTCGGCTTTGCATATGCCGCATCCAAAGAAACGACGGCTTTGGAGCGAGCTTGACCGTGCTGTGGATTCCTGCCTGGGTCTTCTGGGTAGGGTTGGAGCGCTTGTAGCCGTTTGGCGTCTGCTGACTCGTGAAGCTCGTCTACTGGTGGTGGTGACATTAGATGCACGTGTTGTGTTTCGGGTTTGGGTGTGTGGAGCCATTTTCTAAATGAAATGAAGTAAAGAAATTAGCATAATGTGGTGAATAATGGAGGTTAGTGTGTTAGATGAGTGTACTGAGTGAGTTTTGGGTGAGAATGTAGTGTTAAAGGTTTAAGATACAAATGGGGTTAAGTATAAAAGGGTTAGTTTAGTTTGTGGGTAGAACCACGACATTCGTTATAGGCCTAGTCAACATTCCAGTTGGAGTGTGTAAGTCCACGACTCTAGTACGGCCGTCGGATCCGGGGTAGACCCGTCACCCGTCCTAATGACCATTCATTAGGGGGTAGATTGTCCTGCTTGACAACGACAATGTCACCGACATCAAGTTGACGCCTTTGGTTTTTCCATTTGTATCGCTTGTGGAGCTCCTTTAGGTACTCATCCTTCCATCTTCTGCAGAAGTAATGGTGCTGAATCCTGAGCTTCTGCCACCTATTTGCCAATGTAATGTTTCCATCACTTAGGTCTGGTTCGGCTGGGGTTAATAAGGGTGAACCTATCAAGAAATGACCCAGCTGGCGCTCCTCACATGGGTGGCCTGTGGGAAGCCGGAGTTAAGAGTTTTAAACTACACTTTAGGAAAGAGGCACAAGGCTTCAAATATACATTCGACTGTTCTAGCGCGAATAGAAGCATGTCTTAATTCGCGTCCTCTTTGTCGTATGAACGAGAACCCTCAAGAGCCCGTGGCTCTAACTCCGGGTCATTTCTTAATTGGCTCTGCAATTCTAGCTCCTCCGGAGCCTGAAATTAACGAATTGCCAACAAGTCTTGTTAATCGGTTTCTTAAAATGAAAGCTCTTTCTCAGCATATTTGCCGCCGGTGGAAAGATGAGTATTTGATGGATTTGCACAAACGCTACAAGTGGAAAAATCAGGAACGCGATATTCAAGAAAACGATTTGGTCGTGATTAAACACGAACAGCTACCTCCAACTTCGTGGAGACTGGGTCTAGTCGTGAAATTGTATCCGGGTAGTGACGAAATTGGTCCCTTTGGCCAATTAACACAAAATCACATATTTTTTCTTCTTCTTTTTTTAACCTATTTTTTCCTAGCACAATGGCCGCCTTATCGCAAAATTTGTCTGATGATGGTCTTTTGGAAGATTATGAGGAGGCTATGAAAATAGCAGAGCTTACATCTTCAGCAGCCCCTTTGGCAGCACCTTCTGAAGGAGTTACACCTACGGTTGTTGAGATTACTCCGTCAACAACATCATCGATTTCCGAACCTTCATCGGAACCTAAAGGAACCTCGGGCTCGAATATTACCACCACTATTTCGCTTGATACCTCTGGTGTTCGGAAGTGTAGGGTCTGTAGGGACAAAAACCATCCCTTGCGTGCATGCGCCAACTTTCGTAAAATGAGTCATGAGAAAAAGTTGCGCATGGTGGTCTTACACCATTACTGCTCACGTTGTTTGGCCCACACGCACACGTCCATAGATTGTCCGAGTGTTTCGAAATGTCGCCTTTGCCACGGCGATCATAACACCCTTCTCCATTCGGGCCGCTTATCTCAGTCCGTCGTCAAAAAACCGCAGGAGCGTTCTGTTGCCAAAACTAAGGTTTCTTCGAAACAAAAAAAGGCCACTAATCGCCCGTCCTCGTCCGTCTCGACACTTTGTCACCTGCCTATTAGACATGTGGTGTCCTTTTCACCTACCCTTGTGGTAAAATTAAAAGTGCAGGCAAAGTCTATTTTGGTACGAGCAGCTCTGGACTCGTGTTGTAGCAACAGCTATATGTCTGAGTCATTGGCTGCACAGCTCAGACTGCCCGTCTCTACGATGGATAACTACCGTTATTGTCGCCTGACTGTCGAATCAGTTTATGATTCAGCACAGCTTACTTTGACGGCGAGGGTTACAAAGATGAAGGGCGTGAACACTCCCCCGGAATCTGTCACGGATCTGGTAAGGGAAAATTTTGCTGGGTTTCAGCTTGCAGACCCCCAATTTAACATTTCGGCTCCAGTGGCTCTTGTCTTGGGACCAGAACTGATCCCACAGATTTTGAAGGGAAGGATTCATCCGAGCCCGGGTCTTCCTTTGGCTCAATACACCATTTTTGGTTGGGTCATCTCTGGCCAATCCCCTCTTTAAGGGAACGGTCCCCTTTGGACCAACGACCTCTGTGTCAACCCGGGCCCCTTTGGGTCAAACATTTTTATTTTTTTAACGACCTCTGTGTCAACCCGGCTCCCTTTGGGTCATACATTTTTATTTTTTTAATGGACGTCTGTGTCAACCCTGGCCCCCTTTGGGTCATAAAATTTTTATATTTGTAATAGACCACTGTGTCAACCTGGCCCCCTTTGGGTCACCGATCCTTTGATCGATTATAACAATTAGTTTTAAGTGTTTTTTGAAAAAAAAAAAAATAAATGAATTTTTTTTATAATACTGAATATTTTAATACTTATATTTACCTTTAAGTCTTTATTGTTTAGCACTATGTTGCAACCCTTATAATGTTGCAAGGTGGCCGGCAATGTTTAAGCCAAGAATTTTTATAATTATAATTTGGTCTTTTCAAACCCTTAAACCCATTTGAGGGTTAATTCTTTCTTTTGCGTTCCCTTTTTTCCCCACTCCTCTACCACTTTGTAAGGAGTTTTTACTCTTTTTATAACGAGTAAATAGTTAACTGTGCCTTAAACGTTGTTAGCTGCCACTCTCTTTCTATTATTTAATTCGTTATTGGATATCAACAACAGCACTACGTGCAAATAAGATTCTTAAGGTAAATAAATATATTTTAATAAAATTATAGAGACCGTTTCTCTAATAACCCAGTATAAAACTTTTGTTTTTATTTCCATACGTCTACGACGAACAATATCAGTGACTCACCTTACTAAGAATCAGCAATTGCCAATTCTGTAAGGAATGAAAGTTTAAGAAATTTGGCTTAAAATCTAGGATGGATGACGAAACTGATTACATACCAGTTTAAAATAAAAAGCGCAACTGAAAAAAATCCAAAAATAAAATAAAACCAACTTTTTACATAAAACTTTTATTAATTTATAAAAAAACAAAAACATTACAATTAAATTTAAATAATATAATAAAAACACTAACTAAAAAAAATTAATTCATTAAAAAATAAGAAAATTTGATTTTTGATTAATTAGTTATTTGTTTTTTATTTGTTTAGTTATTATTTGAATATTTGTTTATTTAGTTATTTTTTTATTTAGTTATTTGTTTATTTACTTATTTGTTTACTTATTTATTTGTCTATTTTTTTTATTTATATATTTTCTTAATCTTCATCTTTTAAGTGATGTAAAAGATCAACCAAAGCTTGAGCAATTATTTTTGTTGATTGCAACAGGGGATACCACAGCGCGTAGATGGTGAACGGAATTTAATTTCTGACACAAAATATTTTCCGACTGCAGTTTAAGAGTATAAAGTTATTCGTAGAGTTTGTTTTTAAATCAATAATCAATTGAAATTCATAGAAATATATCAGTCACTCAAAAAACAAACTATAAAACTTGTTTCTTTCTTTCGTTTTATCAGTTAAAAAATTAATTAAACAACTTTCGATTGTTTTCACTACTGTTGTTGATTATTAAACAATGATTGAAAATAAATAAAACAAAAATGACTATAATGAAAAAACAGTAGTCCTCTTTTTGATTGTATTTTCTGGTAATTGAATTTGTATTTTAAATTGCGAGTGTAGATATTACACAATTAATATATTTTGGGAAATTGTCGGTCTTTTGTTGCATATAATTGTATATTGAAGCTAAATTTGGAAAATTTTCGCGTTCTAGTAATGTTCAATACTAGAACGGACAAATTTTAATTATATTTATATCTGCGAGTTAAGTTACAAGCTACCATACCAACTAAATAATTACGGGTTAAATGGAGCGAAACAAAATGGCTAATTCTTGTGTACAAGTCCTTAAGGAATTATATGTATACAAAGAAAAGATGGCGTTGGTAACGTTATAAATTATATTTTTATTTAGCCTTTGATTACAAAATTCACTTTCCTTAGATTTAAGTTTTAAACACTAGATTTAAGTTTTTTAGAATGGGTTTTAATAATTTTTAATTAAGTTTTTAGGGTTAAGGCTTAGCACTTTAAATTTTATTTTTCACTTTAACTCTTTTTTTGTATTTTTCTCACTTTAACTGCACAAGCGATGCGGCCTTGTTGACGAATAAAAATGTTATTATCAGTTGATGGTGAAGATGGCTGAAGTTTTTTCTAATGTCATACGGTGGCAAGAGTTAGTGTTGGCACTCTTGGTACTATTTGGTACATTTTGTTCACTAGGTGAACATTCTCCCCACCTTTACGTATCTGTAAATGAAATCGAAAAATGGACTTTAGTATTGGTTCAGTCTTTATGGGTATTAAAGTGTGTAATGTAAATTTTTACAAATACTTTTAATTATAATTGGGTTAGATTATCCAGAGAACGATCCCATTATGAGCCATCCAAGAGTAGAATCCTGGGACATTAGAGATCCACCCGCTATAGTGATGGTGTTTGTATTCAAAATAGTTGTGTATAGGTCGCCACCAATTTCCATTAACACGGGGGCATTGGAGTAAAAGTTGGGATCTGCCAGTGCAAGATGCCCAAACTTTTCTTTTATGGACTCATTAAATGGGGTGGTGTAAGGGTCTTTTGGTAAATCCTTCGCAACCAGCCAGCACATCTCATATTTAATGAGCGATGTCATGTTGGGTGTGATGGTAAGCTTCACATAATTTTTTCCATCGATTGAGAAGGGTTTTAACTCGTTTTCTTGCACAAACGCAACTGCAATACGAGACGACGTCGAACTGGGATTTAAAATTGCTCTAATAGAGACACAACCATCCTCAGTCATTCCGTAGACTTCGACCGTAGGAACAAATGTTCGGGTTATGTATGACGGAACTCCAAGGGTTGAGCTGGTAGATGGCGCCGTTGTGGCTTGCCTGGGGTTTACTCTACGAGTAGCCGTTGGCCCATGAGCATCGGTGGGTATATCTCTTAAAACGCGTTGGTGGCCATGAAGTACGGTGTGATGGATTAAACCCCAGACACGACAACGCGCTTTGTTGGGGCAATCACCGACAAGATGGTTCCTGGCCAGGCAATTTGTACAGTAATGTAACTGTTGCACAGTTTTAAACTTTTGTGCCACAATACGGTGGTCGGCTTTGCATATGCCGCATCCAAAGAAACGACGGCTTTGGAGCGAGCTTGACCGTGCTGTGGATTCCTGCCTGGGTCTTCTGGGTAGGGTTGGAGCGCTTGTAGCCGTTTGGCGTCTGCTGACTCGTGAAGCTCGTCTACTGGTGGTGGTGACATTAGATGCACGTGTTGTGTTTCGGGTTTGGGTGTGTCGAGCCATTTTCTAAATGAAATGAAGTAAAGAAATTAGCATAATGTGGTGAATAATGGAGGTTAGTGTGTTAGATGAGTGTACTGAGTGAGTTTTGGGTGAGAATGTAGTGTTAAAGATTTAAGATACAAATGGGGTTAAGTATAAAAGGGTTAGTTTAGTTTGTGGGTAGAACCACGACATTCGTTATAGGCCTAGTCAACATTCCAGTTGGAGTTTGTAAGTCCACGACTCTAGTACGGCCGTCGGATCCGGGGTAGACCCGTCACCCGTCCTAATGACCATTCATTAGGGGGTAGATTGTCCTGCTTGACAACGACAATGTCACCGACATCAAGTTGACGCCTTTGGTTTTTCCATTTGTATCGCTTGTGGAGCTCCTTTAGGTACTCATCCTTCCATCTTCTGCAGAAGTAATGGTGCTGAATCCTGAGCTTCTGCCACCTATTTGCCAATGTAATGTTTCCATCACTTAGGTCTGGTTCGGCTGGGGTTAATAAGGGTGAACCTATCAAGAAATGACCCAGCTGGCGCTCCTCACATGGGTGGCCTGTGGGAAGCCGGAGTTAAGAGTTTTAAACTACACTTTAGGAAAGAGGCACAAGGCTTCAAATATACATTCGACTGTTCTAGCGCGAATAGAAGCATGTCTTAATTCGCGTCCTCTTTGTCGTATGAACGAGAACCCTCAAGAGCCCGTGGCTCTAACTCCGGGTCATTTCTTAATTGGCTCTGCAATTCTAGCTCCTCCGGAGCCTGAAATTAACGAATTGCCAACAAGTCTTGTTAATCGGTTTCTTAAAATGAAAGCTCTTTCTCAGCATATTTGCCGCCGGTGGAAAGATGAGTATTTGATGGATTTGCACAAACGCTACAAGTGGAAAAATCAGGAACGCGATATTCAAGAAAACGATTTGGTCGTGATTAAACACGAACAGCTACCTCCAACTTCGTGGAGACTGGGTCTAGTCGTGAAATTGTATCCGGGTAGTGACGAAATTGGTCCCTTTGGCCAATTAACACAAAATCACATATTTTTTCTTCTTCTTTTTTTAACCTATTTTTTCCTAGCACAATGGCCGCCTTATCGCAAAATTTGTCTGATGATGGTCTTTTGGAAGATTATGAGGAGGCTATGGAAATAGCAGAGCCTACATCTTCAGCAGCCCCTTTGGCAGCACCTTCTGAAGGAGTTACACCTACGGTTGTTGAGATTACTCCGTCAACAACATCATCGATTTCCGAACCTTCATCGGAACCTAAAGGAACCTCGGGCTCGAATATTACCACCACTATTTCGCTTGATACCTCTGGTGTTTGGAAGTGTAGGGTCTGTAGGGACAAAAACCATCCCTTGCGTGCATGCGCTAACTTTCGTAAAATGAGTCATGAGAAAAAGTTGCGCATGGTGGTCTTACACCATTACTGCTCACGTTGTTTGGCCCACACGCACACGTCCATAGATTGTCCGAGTGTTTCGAAATGTCGCCTTTGCCACGGCGATCATAACACCCTTCTCCATTCGGGCCGCTTATCTCAGTCCGTCGTCAAAAAACCGCAGGAGCGTTCTGTTGCCAAAACTAAGGTTTCTTCGAAACAAAAAAAGGCCACTAATCGCCCGTCCTCGTCCGTCTCGACACTTTGTCACCTGCCTATTAGACATGTGGTGTCCTTTTCACCTACCCTTGTGGTAAAATTAAAAGTGCAGGCAAAGTCTATTTTGGTACGAGCAGCTCTGGACTCGTGTTGTAGCAACAGCTATATGTCTGAGTCATTGGCTGCACAGCTCAGACTGCCCGTCTCAACGATGGATAACTACCGTTATTGTCGCCTGACTGTCGCCGGAATCTGTCTCGGATCTGGTAAGGGAAAATTTTGCTGGGTTTCAGCTTGCAGACCCCCAATTTAACATTTCGGCTCCAGTGGCTCTTGTCTTGGGACCAGAACTGATCCCACAGATTTTGAAGGGAAGGATTCATCCGAGCCCGGGTCTTCCTTTGGCTCAATACACCATTTTTGGTTGGGTCATCTCTGGCCAATCCCCTCTTTAAGGGAACGGTCCCCTTTGGACCAACGACCTCTGTGTCAACCCGGGCCCCTTTGGGTCAAACATTTTTATTTTTTTAACGACCTCTGTGTCAACCCGGCTCCCTTTGGGTCATACATTTTTATTTTTTTAATGGACGTCTGTGTCAACCCTGGCCCCCTTTGGGTCGTAAAATTTTTATATTTGTAATAGACCACTGTGTCAACCTGGCCCCCTTTGGGTCACCGATCCTTTGATCGATTATAACAATTAGTTTTAAGTGTTTTTTGAAAAAAAAAAAATAAATGAATTTTTTTTATAATACTGAATATTTTAATACTTATATTTACCTTTAAGTCTTTATTGTTTAGCACTATGTTGCAACCCTTATAATGTTGCAAGGTGGCCGGCAATGTTTAAGCCAAGAATTTTTATAATTATAATTTGGTCGTTTCAAACCCTTAAACCCATTTGAGGGTTAATTCTTTCTTTTGCGTTCCCTTTTTTCCCCACTCCTCTACCACTTTGTAAGGAGTTTTTACTCTTTTTATAACGAGTAAATAGTTAACTGTGCCTTAAACGTTGTTAGCTGCCACTCTCTTTCTATTATTTAATTCGTTATTGGATATCAACAACAGCACTACGTGCAAATAAGATTCTTAAGGTAAATAAATATATTTTAATAAAATTATAGAGACCGTTTCTCTAATAACCCAGTATAAAACTTTTGTTTTTATTTCCATACGTCTACGACGAACAATATCAGTGACTCACCTTACTAAGAATCAGCAATTGCCAATTCTGTAAGGAATGAAAGTTTAAGAAATTTGGCTTAAAATCTAGGATGGATGACGAAACTGATTACATACCAGTTTAAATTAAAAAGCGAAACTGAAAAAAATCCAAAAATAAAATAAAACCAACTTTTTACATAAAACTTTTATTAATTTATAAAAAAACAAAAACATTACAATTAAATTTAAATAATATAATAAAAACACTAACTAAAAAAAATTAATTCATTAAAAAATAAGAAAATTTGATTTTTGATTAATTAGTTATTTGTTTTTTATTTGTTTAGTTATTATTTGAATATTTGTTTATTTGTTTATTTAGTTATTTTTTTATTTAGTTATTTGTTTATTTACTTATTTGTTTAGTTATTTATTTGTCTATTTTTTTTTTATTTATATATTTTCTTAATCTTCATCTTTTAAGTGATGTAAAAGATCAACCAAAGCTTGAGCAATTATTTTTGTTGATTGCAACAGGGGATACCACAGCGCGTAGATGGTGAACGGAATTTAATTTCTGACACAAAATATTTTCCGACTGCAGTTTAAGAGTATTTAAAAAGTTATTCGTAGAGTTTGTTTTTAAATCAATAATCAATTGAAATTAATAGAAATATATCAGTCACTCAAAAAAAACAAACTATAAAACTTGTTTCTTTCTTTCGTTTTATCAGTTAAAAAATTAATTAAACAACTTTCGATTGTTTTCACTACTGTTGTTGATTATTAAACAATGATTGAAAATAAATAAAACAAAAATGACTATAATGAAAAACCAGTAGTCCTCTTTTTGATTGTATTTTCTGGTTATTGAATTTGTATTTTAAATTGCGAGTGTAGATATTACACAATTAATATATTTTGGGAAATTGTCGGTCTTTTGTTGCATTTAATTGTATATTGAAGCTAAATTTGGAAAATTTTCGCGTTCTAGTAATGTTCAATACTAGAACGGATAAATTTTAATTATATTTATATCTGCGAGTTAAGTTACAAGCTACCATACCAACTAAATAATTACGGGTTAAATGGAGCGAAACAAGATGGCTAATTCTTGTGTACAAGTCCTTAAGGAATTATATGTATACAAAGAAAAGATGGCGTTGGTAACGTTATAAATTATATTTTTATTTAGCCTTTGATTACAAAATTCACTTTCCTTAGATTTAAGTTTTAAACACTAGATTTAAGTTTTTTAGAATGGGTTTTAATAATTTTTAATTAAGTTTTTAGGGTTAAGGTTTAGCACTTTAAATTTTATTTTTCACTTTAACTCTTTTTTTGTATTTTTCTCACTTTAACTGCACAAGCGATGCGGCCTTGTTGACGAATAAAAATGTTATTATCAGTTGATGGTGAAGATGGCTGAAGTTTTTTCTAATGTCATACGGTGGCAAGAGTTAGTGTTGGCACTCTTGGTACTATTTGGTACATTTTGTTCACTAGGTGAACATTCTCCCCACCTTTACGTATCTGTAAATGAAATCGAAAAATGGACTTTAGTATTGGTTCAGTCTTTATGGGTATTAAAGTGTGTAATGTAAATTTTTACAAATACTTTTAATTATAATTGGGTTAGATTATCCAGAGAACGATCCCATTATGAGCCATCCAAGAGTAGAATCCTGGGACATTAGAGATCCACCCGCTATAGTGATGGTGTTTGTATTCAAAATAGTTGTGTATAGGTCGCCACCAATTTCCATTAACACGGGGGCATTGGAGTAAAAGTTGGGATCTGCCAGTGCAAGATGCCCAAACTTTTCTTTTATGGACTCATTAAATGGGGTGGTGTAAGGGTCTTTTGGTAAATCCTTCGCAACCAGCCAGCACATCTCATATTTAATGAGCGATGTCATGTTGGGTGTGATGGTAAGCTTCACATAATTTTTTCCATCGAGTGAGAAGGGTTTTAACTCGTTTTCTCGCACAAACGCAACTGCAAAACGAGACGACGTCGAACTGGGATTTAAAATTGCTCTAATAGCGACACAACCATCCTCAGTCATTCCGTAGACTTCGACCGTAGGAACAAATGTTCGGGTTATGTATGACGGAACTCCAAGGGTTGAGCTGGTAGATGGCGCCGTTGTGGCTTGCCTGGGGTTTACTCTACGAGTAGCCGTTGGCCCATGAGCATCGGTGGGTATATCTCTTAAAACGCGTTGGTGGCCATGAAGTACGGTGTGATGGATTAAACCCCAGACACGACAACGCGCTTTGTTGGGGCAATCACCGACAAGATGGTTCCTGGCCAGGCAATTTGTACAGTAATGTAACTGTTGCACAGTTTTAAACTTTTGTGCCAAGTTCTGATCCAAGAACTTTTTGCAGGTCACAATACGGTGGTCGGCTTTGCATATGCCGCATCCAAAGAAACGACGGCTTTGGAGCGAGCTTGGCCGTGCTGTGGATTCCTGCCTGGGTCTTCTGGGTAGGGTTGGAGCGCTTGTAGCCGTTTGGCGTCTGCTGACTCGTGAAGCTCGTCTACTGGTGGTGGTGACATTAGATGCACGTGTTGTGTTTCGGGTTTGGGTGTGTCGAGCCATTTTCTAAATGAAATGAAGTAAAGAAATTAGCATAATGTGGTGAATAATGGAGGTTAGTGTGTTAGATGAGTGTACTGAGTGAGTTTTGGGTGAGAATGTAGTGTTAAAGGTTTAAGATACAAATGGGGTTAAGTATAAAAGGGTTAGTTTAGTTTGTGGGTAGAACCACGACATTCGTTATAGGCCTAGTCAACATTCCAGTTGGAGTGTGTAAGTCCACGACTCTAGTACGGCCGTCGGATCCGGGGTAGACCCGTCACCCGTCCTAATGACCATTCATTAGGGGGTAGATTGTCCTGCTTGACAACGACAATGTCACCGACATCAAGTTGACGCCTTTGGTTTTTCCATTTGTATCGCTTGTGGAGCTCCTTTAGGTACTCATCCTTCCATCTTCTGCAGAAGTAATGGTGCTGAATCCTGAGCTTCTGCCACCTATTTGCCAATGTAATGTTTCCATCACTTAGGTCTGGTTCGGCTGGGGTTAATAAGGGTGAACCTATCAAGAAATGACCCAGCTGGCGCTCCTCACATGGGTGGCCTGTGGGAAGCCGGAGTTAAGAGTTTTAAACTACACTTTAGGAAAGAGGCACAAGGCTTCAAATATACATTCGACTGTTCTAGCGCGAATAGAAGCATGTCTTAATTCGCGTCCTCTTTGTCGTATGAACGAGAACCCTCAAGAGCCCGTGGCTCTAACTCCGGGTCATTTCTTAATTGGCTCTGCAATTCTAGCTCCTCCGGAGCCTGAAATTAACGAATTGCCAACAAGTCTTGTTAATCGGTTTCTTAAAATGAAAGCTCTTTCTCAGCATATTTGCCGCCGGTGGAAAGATGAGTATTTGATGGATTTGCACAAACGCTACAAGTGGAAAAATCAGGAACGCGATATTCAAGAAAACGATTTGGTCGTGATTAAACACGAACAGCTACCTCCAACTTCGTGGAGACTGGGTCTAGTCGTGAAATTGTATCCGGGTAGTGACGAAATTGGTCCCTTTGGCCAATTAACACAAAATCACATATTTTTTCTTCTTCTTTTTTTAACCTATTTTTTCCTAGCACAATGGCCGCCTTATCGCAAAATTTGTCTGATGATGGTCTTTTGGAAGATTATGAGGAGGCTATGAAAATAGCAGAGCTTACATCTTCAGCAGCCCCTTTGGCAGCACCTTCTGAAGGAGTTACACCTACGGTTGTTGAGATTACTCCGTCAACAACATCATCGATTTCCGAACCTTCATCGGAACCTAAAGGAACCTCGGGCTCGAATATTACCACCACTATTTCGCTTGATACCTCTGGTGTTCGGAAGTGTAGGGTCTGTAGGGACAAAAACCATCCCTTGCGTGCATGCGCCAACTTTCGTAAAATGAGTCATGAGAAAAAGTTGCGCATGGTGGTCTTACACCATTACTGCTCACGTTGTTTGGCCCACACGCACACGTCCATAGATTGTCCGAGTGTTTCGAAATGTCGCCTTTGCCACGGCGATCATAACACCCTTCTCCATTCGGGCCGCTTATCTCAGTCCGTCGTCAAAAAACCGCAGGAGCGTTCTGTTGCCAAAACTAAGGTTTCTTCGAAACAAAAAAAGGCCACTAATCGCCCGTCCTCGTCCGTCTCGACACTTTGTCACCTGCCTATTAGACATGTGGTGTCCTTTTCACCTACCCTTGTGGTAAAATTAAAAGTGCAGGCAAAGTCTATTTTGGTACGAGCAGCTCTGGACTCGTGTTGTAGCAACAGCTATATGTCTGAGTCATTGGCTGCACAGCTCAGACTGCCCGTCTCTACGATGGATAACTACCGTTATTGTCGCCTGACTGTCGCCGGAATCTGTCTCGGATCTGGTAAGGGAAAATTTTGCTGGGTTTCAGCTTGCAGACCCCCAATTTAACATTTCGGCTCCAGTGGCTCTTGTCTTGGGACCAGAACTGATCCCACAGATTTTGAAGGGAAGGATTCATCCGAGCCCGGGTCTTCCTTTGGCTCAATACACCATTTTTGGTTGGGTCATCTCTGGCCAATCCCCTCTTTAAGGGAACGGTCCCCTTTGGACCAACGACCTCTGTGTCAACCCGGGCCCCTTTGGGTCAAACATTTTTATTTTTTTAACGACCTCTGTGTCAACCCGGCTCCCTTTGGGTCATACATTTTTATTTTTTTAATGGACGTCTGTGTCAACCCTGGCCCCCTTTGGGTCATAAAATTTTTATATTTGTAATAGACCACTGTGTCAACCTGGCCCCCTTTGGGTCACCGATCCTTTGATCGATTATAACAACTAGTTTTAAGTGTTTTTTGAAAAAAAAAAAAAATAAATGAATTTTTTTTATAATACTGAATATTTTAATACTTATATTTACCTTTAAGTCTTTATTGTTTAGCACTATGTTGCAACCCTTATAATGTTGCAAGGTGGCCGGCAATGTTTAAGCCAAGAATTTTTATAATTATAATTTGGTCTTTTCAAACCCTTAAACCCATTTGAGGGTTAATTCTTTCTTTTGCGTTCCCTTTTTTCCCCACTCCTCTACCACTTTGTAAGGAGTTTTTACTCTTTTTATAACGAGTAAATAGTTAACTGTGCCTTAAACGTTGTTAGCTGCCACTCTCTTTCTATTATTTAATTCGTTATTGGATATCAACAACAGCACTACGTGCAAATAAGATTCTTAAGGTAAATAAATATATTTTAATAAAATTATAGAGACCGTTTCTCTAATAACCCAGTATAAAACTTTTGTTTTTATTTCCATACGTCTACGACGAACAATATCAGTGACTCACCTTACTAAGAATCAGCAATTGCCAATTCTGTAAGGAATGAAAGTTTAAGAAATTTGGCTTAAAATCTAGGATGGATGACGAAACTGATTACATACCAGTTTAAATTAAAAAGCGAAACTGAAAAAAATCCAAAAATAAAATAAAACCAACTTTTTACATAAAACTTTTATTAATTTATAAAAAAACAAAAACATTACAATTAAATTTAAATAATATAATAAAAACACTAACTAAAAAAAATTAATTCATTAAAAAATAAGAAAATTTGATTTTTGATTAATTAGTTATTTGTTTTTTATTTGTTTAGTTATTATGTGAATATTTGTTTATTTGTTTATTTAGTTATTTTTTTATTTAGTTATTTGTTTATTTACTTATTTGTTTAGTTATTTATTTGTCTATTTTTTTTTATTTATATATTTTCTTAATCTTCATCTTTTAAGTGATGTAAAAGATCAACCAAAGCTTGAGCAATTATTTTTGTTGATTGCAACAGGGGATACCACAGCGCGTAGATGGTGAACGGAATTTAATTTCTGACACAAAATATTTTCCGACTGCAGTTTAAGAGTATTTAAAAAGTTATTCGTAGAGTTTGTTTTTAAATCAATAATCAATTGAAATTAATAGAAATATATCAGTCACTCAAAAAAAACAAACTATAAAACTTGTTTCTTTCTTTCGTTTTATCAGTTAAAAAATGAATTAAACAACTTTCGATTGTTTTCACTACTGTTGTTGATTATTAAACAATGATTGAAAATAAATAAAACAAAAATGACTATAATGAAAAAACAGTAGTCCTCTTTTTGATTGTATTTTCTGGTAATTGAATTTGTATTTTAAATTGCGAGTGTAGATATTACACAATTAATATATTTTGGGAAATTGTCGGTCTTTTGTTGCATATAATTGTATATTGAAGCTAGATTTGGAAAATTTTCGCGTTCTAGTAATGTTCAATACTAGAACGGACAAATTTTAATTATATTTATATCTGCGAGTTAAGTTACAAGCTACCATACCAACTTAATAATTACGGGTTAAATGGAGTGAAACAAGATGGCTAATTCTTGTGTACAAGTCCTTAAGGAATTATATGTATACAAAGAAAAGATGGCGTTGGTAACGTTATAAATTATATTTTTATTTAGCCTTTGATTACAAAATTCACTTTCCTTAGATTTAAGTTTTAAACACTGGATTTAAGTTTTTTAGAATGGGTTTTAATAATTTTTAATTAAGTTTTTAGGGTTAAGGTTTAGCACTTTAAATTTTATTTTTCACTCTAACTCTTTTTTTGTATTTTTCTCACTTTAACTGCACAAGCGATGCGGCCTTGTTGACGAATAAAAATGTTATTATCAGTTGATGGTGAAGATGGCTGAAGTTTTTTCTAATGTCATACGGTGGCAAGAGTTAGTGTTGGCACTCTTGGTACTATTTGGTACATTTTGTTCACTAGGTGAACATTCTCCCCGCCTTTACGTATCTGTAAATGAAATCGAAAAATAGACTTTAGTATTGATTCAGTCTTTATGGGTATTAAAGTGTGTAATGTAAATTTTTACAAATACTTTTAATTATAATTGGGTTAGATTATCCAGAGAACGATCCCAATATGAGCCATCCAAGAGTAGAATCCTGGGACATTAGAGATCCACCCGCTATAGTGATGGTGTTTGTATTCAAAATAGTTGTGTATAGGTCGCCACCAATTTCCATTAACACGGGGGAATTGGAGTAAAAGTTGGGATCTGCCAGTGCAAGATGCCCAAACTTTTCTTTTATGGACTCATTAAATGGGGTGGTGTAAGGGTCTTTTGGTAAATCCTTCGCAACCAGCCAGCACATCTCATATTTAATGAGCGATGTCATGTTGGGTGTGATGGTAAGCTTCACATAATTTTTTCCATCGAGTGAAAAGGGTTTTAACTTGTTTTCTCGCACAAACGCAACTGCAAAACGAGACGACGTCGAACTGGGATTTAAAATTGCTCTAATAGAGACACAACCATCCTCAGTCATTCCGTAGACTTCGACCGTAGGAACAAATGTTCGGGTTATGTATGACGGAACTCCAAGGGTTGAGCTGGTAGATGGCGCCGTTGTGGCTTGCCTGGGGTTTACTCTACGAATAGCCGTTGGCCCATGAGCATCGGTGGGTATATCTCTTAAAACGCGTTGGTGGCCATGAAGTACGGTGTGATGGATTAAACCGCAGACACGACAACGCGCTTTGTTGGTGCAATCACCGACAAGATGGTTCCTGGCCAGGCAATTTGTACAGTAATGTAACTGTTGCACAGTTTTAAACTTTTGTGCCAAGTTCTGATCCAAGAACTTTTTGCAGGTCACAATACGGTGGTCGGCTTTGCATATGCCGCATCCAAAGAAACGACGGCTTTGGAGCGAGCTTGACCGTGCTGTGGATTCCTGCCTGGCTCTTCTGGGTAGGGTTGGAGCGCTTGTAGCCGTTTGGCGTCTGCTGACTCGTGAAGCTCGTCTACTGGTGGTGGTGACATTAGATGCACGTGTTGTGTTTCGGGTTTGGGTGTGTGGAGCCATTTTCTAAATGAAATGAAGTAAAGAAATTAGCATAATGTGGTGAATAATGGAGGTTAGTGTGTTAGATGAGTGTACTGAGTGAGTTTTGGGTGAGAATGTAGTGTTAAAGGTTTAAGATACAAATGGGGTTAAGTATAAAAGGGTTAGTTTAGTTTGTGGGTAGAACCACGACATTCGTTATAGGCCTAGTCAACATTCCAGTTGGAGTGTGTAAGTCCACGACTCTAGTACGGCCGTCGGATCCGGGGTAGACCCGTCACCCGTCCTAATGACCATTCATTAGGGGGTAGATTGTCCTGCTTGACAACGACAATGTCACCGACATCAAGTTGACGCCTTGGGTTTTTCGATATGTATCGCTTGTGGAGCTCCTTTAGGTACTCATCCTTCCATCTTCTGCAGAAGTAATGGTGCTGAATCCTGAGCTTCTGCCACCTATTTGCCAATGTAATGTTTCCATCACTTAGGTCTGGTTCGGCTGGGGTTAATAAGGGTGAACCTATCAAGAAATGACCCAGCTCGCGCTCCTCACATGGGTGGCCTGTGGGAAGCCGGAGTTAAGAGTTTTAAACTACACTTTAGGAAAGAGGCACAAGGCTTCAACTATACATTCGAAGAACTTTCGACTGTTCTAGCGCGAATAGAAGCATGTCTTAATTCGCGTCCTCTTTGTCGTATGAACGAGAACCCTCAAGAGCCCGTTGCTCTAACTCCGGGTCATTTCTTAATTGGCTCTGCAATTCTAGCTCCTCCGGAGCCTGAAATTAACGAATTGCCAACAAGTCTTGTTAATCGGTTTCTTAAAATGAAAGCTCTTTCTCAGCATATTTGCCGCCGGTGGAAAGATGAGTATTTGATGGATTTGAACAAACGCTACAAGTGGAAAAATCAGGAACGCGATATTCAAGAAAACGATTTGGTCGTGATTAAACACGAACAGCTACCTCCAACTTCGTGGAGACTGGGTCTAGTCGTGAAATTGTATCCGGGTAGTGACGAAATTGGTCCCTTTGTCCAATTAACACAAAATCACATATTTTTTCTTCTTCTTTTTTTAACCTATTTTTTTCCTAGCACAATGGCCGCCTTATCGCAAAATTTGTCTGATGATGGTCTTTTGGAAGATTATGAGGAGGCTATGGAAATAGCAGAGCCTACATCTTCAGCAGCCCCTTTGGCAGCACCTTCTGAAGGAGTTACACCTACGGTTGTTGAGATTACTCCGTCAACAACATCTTAGATTTCCGAACCTTCATCGGAACCTAAAGGAACCTCGGGCTCGAATATTACCACCACTATTTCGCTTGATACCTCTGGTGTTCGGAAGTGTAGGGTCTGTAGGGACAAAAACCATCCCTTGCGTGCATGCGCCAACTTTCGTAAAATGAGTCATGAGAAAAAGTTGCGCATGGTGGTCTTACACCATTACTGCTCACGTTGTTTGGCCCACACGCACACGTCCATAGATTGTCCGAGTGTTTCGAAATGTCGCCTTTGCCACGGCGATCATAACACCCTTCTCCATTCGGGCCGCTTATCTCAGTCCGTCGTCAAAAAACCGCAGGAGCGTTCTGTTGCCAAAACTAAGGTTTCTTCGAAACAAAAAAAGGCCACTAATCGCCCGTCCTCGTCCGTCTCGACACTTTGTCACCTGCCTATTAGACATGTGGTGTCCTTTTCACCTACCCTTGTGGTAAAATTAAAAGTGCAGGCAAAGTCTATTTTGGTACGAGCAGCTCTGGACTCGTGTTGTAGCAACAGCTATATGTCTGAGTCATTGGCTGCACAGCTCAGACTGCCCGTCTCTATGATGGATAACTACCGTTATTGTCGCCTGACTATCGAATCAGTTTATGATTCAGCACAGCTTACTTTGACGGCGAGGGTTACAAAGATGAAGGGCGTGAACACTCCCCCGGAATCTGTCTCGGATCTGGTAAGGGAAAATTTTGATGGGTTTCAGCTTGCAGACCCCCAATTTAACATTTCGGCTCCAGTGGCTCTTGTCTTGGGACCAGAACTGCTCCCACAGATTTTGAAGGGAAGGATTTATTCGAGCCCGGGTCTTCCTATGGCTCAATACACCATTTTTGGTTGGGTCATCTCTGGCCAATCCCCTCTTTAAGGGAACGGTCCCCTTTGGACCAACGACCTCTGTGTCAACCCTGGCCCCCTTTTGGTCATAAAATTTTTATATTTGTAATAGACCACTGTGTCAACCTGGCCCCCTTTGGGTCACCGATCCTTTGATCGATTATAACAATTAGTTTTAAGTGTTTTTTGAAAAAAAAAAATAAATGAATTTTTTTTATAATACTTATATTTACCTTTAAGTCTTTATTGTTTAGCACTATGTTGCAACCCTTATAATGTTGCAAGGTGGCCGGCAATGTTTAAGCCAAGAATTTTTATAATTATAATTTGGTCTTTTCAAACCCTTAAACCCATTTGAGGGTTAATTCTTTCTTTTGCGTTCCCTTTTTTCCCCACTCCTCTACCACTTTGTAAGGAGTTTTTACTCTTTTTATAACGAGTAAATAGTTAACTGTGCCTTAAATGTTGTTAGCTGCCACTCTCTTTCTATTTTTATTATTTAATTCGTTATTGGATATCAACAACAGCACTACGTGCAAATAAGATTCTTAAGGTAAATAAATATATTTAAATAAAATTATAGAGACCGTTTCTCTAATAACCCAGTATAAAACTTTTGTTTTTATTTCCATACTTTTCTACGTCTACGACGAACAATATCAGTGACTCACCTTACTAAGAATCAGCAATTGCCAATTCTGTAAGGAATGAAAGTTTAAGAAATTTGGCTTAAAATCTAGGATGGATGACGAAACTGATTACATACCAGTTTAAATTAAAAAGCGAAACTGAAAAAAATCCAAAAATAAAATAAAACCAACTTTTTACATAAAACTTTTAATTTATAAAAAAAACAAAAACATTACAATTAAATTTAAATAATATAATAAAAACACTAACTAAAAAAAATTAATTAATTAAAAAATTAAAAAATTTGATTTTTGATTAATTAGTTATTTGTTTTTTATTTGTTTAGTTATTATTTGAATATTTGTTTATTTAGTTATTTTTTTATTTAGTTATTTGTTTATTTACTTATTTGTTTACTTATTTATTTGTCTATTTTTTTTTTATTTATATATTTTCTTAATCTTCATCTTTTAAGTGATGTAAAAGATCAACCAAAGCTTGAGCAATTATTTTTGTTGATTGGTATCCCCAGCGCGTAGATGGTGAACGGAATTTAATTTCTGACACAAAATATTTTCCGACTGCAGTTTAAGAGTATTTAAAAAGTTATTCGTAGAGTTTGTTTTTAAATCAATAATCAATTGAAATTTATAGAAATATATTTTTTTTTAGCTATTTGAATCAGTCACTCAAAAAAAAAAACAAACTATAAAACTTGTTTCTTTCTTTTGTTTTATCAGTTAAAAAATTAATTAAACGACTTTCGATTGTTTTCACTACTGTTGTTGATTATTAAACAATGATTGAAAATAAATAAAACAAAAATGACTATAATGAAAAAACAGTAGTCCTCTTTTTGATTGTATTTTCTGGTAATTGAATTTGTATTTTAAATTGCGAGTGTAGATATTACACAATTAATATATTTTGGGAAATTGTCGGTCTTTTGTTGCATATAATTGTATATTGAAGCTAGATTTGGAAAATTTTCGCGTTCTAGTAATGTTCAATACTAGAACGGACAAATTTTAATTATATTTATATCTGCGAGTTAAGTTACAAGCTACCATACCAACTAAATAATTACGGGTTAAATGGAGCGAAACAAGATGGCTAATTCTTGTGTACAAGTCCTTAAGGAATTATATGTATACAAAGAAAATATGGCGTTGGTAACGTTATAAATTATATTTTTATTTAGCCTTTGATTACAAAATTCACTTTCCTTAGATTTAAGTTTTAAACACTGGATTTAAGTTTTTTAGAATGGGTTTTAATAATTTTTAATTAAGTTTTTAGGGTTAAGGTTTAGCACTTTAAATTTTATTTTTCACTCTAACTCTTTTTTTGTATTTTTCTCACTTTAACTGCACAAGCGATGCGGCCTTGTTGACGAATAAAAATGTTATTATCAGTTGATGGTGAAGATGGCTGAAGTTTTTTCTAATGTCATACGGTGGCAAGAGTTAGTGTTGGCACTCTTGGTACTATTTGGTACATTTTGTTCACTAGGTGAACATTCTCCCCGCCTTTACGTATCTGTAAATGAAATCGAAAAATAGACTTTAGTATTGATTCAGTCTTTATGGGTATTAAAGTGTGTAATGTAAATTTTTACAAATACTTTTAATTATAATTGGGTTAGATTATCCAGAGAACGATCCCAATATGAGCCATCCAAGAGTAGAATCCTGGGACATTAGAGATCCACCCGCTATAGTGATGGTGTTTGTATTCAAAATAGTTGTGTATAGGTCGCCACCAATTTCCATTAACACGGGGGAATTGGAGTAAAAGTTGGGATCTGCCAGTGCAAGATGCCCAAACTTTTCTTTTATGGACTCATTAAATGGGGTGGTGTAAGGGTCTTTTGGTAAATGCTTCGCAACCAGCCAGCACATCTCATATTTAATGAGCGATGTCATGTTGGGTGTGATGGTAAGCTTCACATAATTTTTTCCATCGAGTTAAAAGGGTTTTAACTTGTTTTCTCGCACAAACGCAACTGCAAAACGAGACGACGTCGAACTGGGATTTAAAATTGCTCTAATAGAGACACAACCATCCTCAGTCATTCCGTAGACTTCGACCGTAGGAACAAATGTTCGGGTTATGTATGACGGAACTCCAAGGGTTGAGCTGGTAGATGGCGCCGTTGTGGCTTGCCTGGGGTTTACTCTACGAATAGCCGTTGGCCCATGAGCATCGGTGGGTATATCTCTTAAAACGCGTTGGTGGCCATGAAGTACGGTGTGATGGATTAAACCGCAGACACGACAACGCGCTTTGTTGGTGCAATCACCGACAAGATGGTTCCTGGCCAGGCAATTTGTACAGTAATGTAACTGTTGCACAGTTTTAAACTTTTGTGCCAAGTTCTGATCCAAGAACTTTTTGCAGGTCACAATACGGTGGTCGGCTTTGCATATGCCGCATCCAAAGAAACGACGGCTTTGGAGCGAGCTTGACCGTGCTGTGGATTCCTGCCTGGCTCTTCTGGGTAGGGTTGGAGCGCTTGTAGCCGTTTGGCGTCTGCTGACTCGTGAAGCTCGTCTACTGGTGGTGGTGACATTAGATGCACGTGTTGTGTTTCGGGTTTGGGTGTGTGGAGCCATTTTCTAAATGAAATGAAGTAAAGAAATTAGCATAATGTGGTGAATAATGGAGGTTAGTGTGTTAGATGAGTGTACTGAGTGAGTTTTGGGTGAGAATGTAGTGTTAAAGGTTTAAGATACAAATGGGGTTAAGTATAAAAGGGTTAGTTTAGTTTGTGGGTAGAACCACGACATTCGTTATAGGCCTAGTCAACATTCCAGTTGGAGTGTGTAAGTCCACGACTCTAGTACGGCCGTCGGATCCGGGGTAGACCCGTCACCCGTCCTAATGACCATTCATTAGGGGGTAGATTGTCCTGCTTGACAACGACAATGTCACCGACATCAAGTTGACGCCTTGGGTTTTTCGATATGTATCGCTTGTGGAGCTCCTTTAGGTACTCATCCTTCCATCTTCTGCAGAAGTAATGGTGCTGAATCCTGAGCTTCTGCCACCTATTTGCCAATGTAATGTTTCCATCACTTAGGTCTGGTTCGGCTGGGGTTAATAAGGGTGAACCTATCAAGAAATGACCCAGCTGGCGCTCCTCACATGGGTGGCCTGTGGGAAGCCGGAGTTAAGAGTTTTAAACTACACTTTAGGAAAGAGGCACAAGGCTTCAAATATACATTCGAAGAACTTTCGACTGTTCTAGCGCGAATAGAAGCATGTCTTAATTCGCGTCCTCTTTGTCGTATGAACGAGAACCCTCAAGAGCCCGTTGCTCTAACTCCGGGTCATTTCTTAATTGGCTCTGCAATTCTAGCTCCTCCGGAGCCTGAAATTAACGAATTGCCAACAAGTCTTGTTAATCGGTTTCTTAAAATGAAAGCTCTTTCTCAGCATATTTGCCGCCGGTGGAAAGATGAGTATTTGATGGATTTGAACAAACGCTACAAGTGGAAAAATCAGGAACGCGATATTCAAGAAAACGATTTGGTCGTGATTAAACACGAACAGCTACCTCCAACTTCGTGGAGACTGGGTCTAGTCGTGAAATTGTATCCGGGTAGTGACGAAATTGATCCCTTTGTCCAATTAACACAAAATCACATATTTTTTCTTCTTCTTTTTTTAACCTATTTTTTTCCTAGCACAATGGCCGCCTTATCGCAAAATTTGTCTGATGATGGTCTTTTGGAAGATTATGAGGAGGCTATGGAAATAGCAGAGCCTACATCTTCAGCAGCCCCTTTGGCAGCACCTTCTGAAGGAGTTACACCTACGGTTGTTGAGATTACTCCGTCAACAACATCTTAGATTTCCGAACCTTCATCGGAACCTAAAGGAACCTCGGGCTCGAATATTACCACCACTATTTCGCTTGATACCTCTGGTGTTCGGAAGTGTAGGGTCTGTAGGGACAAAAACCATCCCTTGCGTGCATGCGCCAACTTTCGTAAAATGAGTCATGAGAAAAAGTTGCGCATGGTGGTCTTACACCATTACTGCTCACGTTGTTTGGCCCACACGCACACGTCCATAGATTGTCCGAGTGTTTCGAAATGTCGCCTTTGCCACGGCGATCATAACACCCTTCTCCATTCGGGCCGCTTATCTCAGTCCGTCGTCAAAAAACCGCAGGAGCGTTCTGTTGCCAAAACTAAGGTTTCTTCGAAACAAAAAAAGTCCACTAATCGCCCGTCCTCGTCCGTCTCGACACTTTGTCACCTGCCTATTAGACATGTGGTGTCCTTTTCACCTACCCTTGTGGTAAAATTAAAAGTGCAGGCAAAGTCTATTTTGGTACGAGCAGCTCTGGACTCGTGTTGTAGCAACAGCTATATGTCTGAGTCATTGGCTGCACAGCTCAGACTGCCCGTCTCTATGATGGATAACTACCGTTATTGTCGCCTGACTATCGAATCAGTTTATGATTCAGCACAGCTTACTTTGACGGCGAGGGTTACAAAGATGAAGGGCGTGAACACTCCCCCGGAATCTGTCTCGGATCTGGTAAGGGAAAATTTTGATGGGTTTCAGCTTGCAGACCCCCAATTTAACATTTCGGCTCCAGTGGCTCTTGTCTTGGGACCAGAACTGATCCCACAGATTTTGAAGGGAAGGATTTATTCGAGCCCGGGTCTTCCTATGGCTCAATACACCATTTTTGGTTGGGTCATCTCTGGCCAATCCCCTCTTTAAGGGAACGGTCCCCTTTGGACCAACGACCTCTGTGTCAACCCTGGCCCCCTTTTGGTCATAAAATTTTTATATTTGTAATAGACCACTGTGTCAACCTGGCCCCCTTTGGGTCACCGATCCTTTGATCGATTATAACAATTAGTTTTAAGTGTTTTTTGAAAAAAAAAAATAAATGAATTTTTTTTATAATACTTATATTTACCTTTAAGTCTTTATTGTTTAGCACTATGTTGCAACCCTTATAATGTTGCAAGGTGGCCGGCAATGTTTAAGCCAAGAATTTTTATAATTATAATTTGGTCTTTTCAAACCCTTAAACCCATTTGAGGGTTAATTCTTTCTTTTGCGTTCCCTTTTTTCCCCACTCCTCTACCACTTTGTAAGGAGTTTTTACTCTTTTTATAACGAGTAAATAGTTAACTGTGCCTTAAATGTTGTTAGCTGCCACTCTCTTTCTATTTTTATTATTTAATTCGTTATTGGATATCAACAACAGCACTACGTGCAAATAAGATTCTTAAGGTAAATAAATATATTTAAATAAAATTATAGAGACCGTTTCTCTAATAACCCAGTATAAAACTTTTGTTTTTATTTCCATACTTTTCTACGTCTACGACGAACAATATCAGTGACTCACCTTACTAAGAATCAGCAATTGCCAATTCTGTAAGGAATGAAAGTTTAAGAAATTTGGCTTAAAATCTAGGATGGATGACGAAACTGATTACATACCAGTTTAAATTAAAAAGCGAAACTGAAAAAAATCCAAAAATAAAATAAAACCAAC
Source organism: Eustalomyia histrio (assembly GCA_949748255.1). NCBI lineage: Eukaryota > Metazoa > Arthropoda > Insecta > Diptera > Anthomyiidae > Eustalomyia > Eustalomyia histrio. Next base: position 152,171,008 of record OX456523.1, read on the forward strand.
TTTTTACATAAAACTTTTAATTTATAAAAAAAACAAAAACATTACAATTAAATTTAAATAATATAATAAAAACACTAACTAAAAAAAATTAATTCATTAATTCATTAAAAAATTTGATTTTTGATTAATTAGTTATTTGTTTTTTATTTGTTTAGTTATTATTTGAATATTTGTTTATTTAGTTATTTTTTTATTTAGTTATTTGTTTATTTACTTATTTGTTTACTTATTTATTTGTCTATTTTTTTTTATTTATATATTTTCTTAATCTTCATCTTTTAAGTGATGTAAAAGATCAACCAAAGCTTGAGCAATTATTTTTGTTGATTGGTATCCCCAGCGCGTAGATGGTGAACGGAATTTAATTTCTGACACAAAATATTTTCCGACTGCAGTTTAAGAGTATTTAAAAAGTTATTCGTAGAGTTTGTTTTTAAATCAATAATCAATTGAAATTTATAGAAATATATTTTTTTTAGCTATTTGAATCAGTCACTCAAAAAAAAAACAAACTATAAAACTTGTTTCTTTCTTTTGTTTTATCAGTTAAAAAATTAATTAAACGACTTTCGATTGTTTTCACTACTGTTGTTGATTATTAAACAATGATTGAAAATAAATAAAACAAAAATGACTATAATGAAAAAACAGTAGTCCTCTTTTTGATTGTATTTTCTGGTAATTGAATTTGTATTTTAAATTGCGAGTGTAGATATTACACAATTAATATATTTTGGGAAATTGTCGGTCTTTTGTTGCATATAATTGTATATTGAAGCTAGATTTGGAAAATTTTCGCGTTCTAGTAATGTTCAATACTAGAACGGACAAATTTTAATTATATTTATATCTGCGAGTTAAGTTACAAGCTACCATACCAACTGAATAATTACGGGTTAAATGGAGCGAAACAAGATGGCTAATTCTTGTGTACAAGTCCTTAAGGAATTATATGTATACAAAGAAAAGATGGCGTTGGTAACGTTATAAATTATATTTTTATTTAGCCTTTGATTACAAAATTCACTTTCCTTAGATTTAAGTTTTAAACACTAGATTTAAGTTTTTTAGAATGGGTTTTAATAATTTTTAATTAAGTTTTTAGGGTTAAGGTTTAGCACTTTAAATTTTATTTTTCACTCTAACTCTTTTTTTGTATTTTTCTCACTTTAACTGCACAAGCGATGCGGCCTTGTTGACGAATAAAAATGTTATTATCAGTTGATGGTAAAGATGGCTGAAGTTTTTTCTAATGTCATACGGTGGCAAGAGTTAGTGTTGGCACTCTTGGTACTATTTGGTACATTTTGTTCACTAGGTGAACATTCTCCCCGCCTTTACGTATCTGTAAATGAAATCGAAAAATAGACTTTAGTATTGGTTCAGTCTTTATTGGTATTAAAGTGTGTAATGTAAATTTTTACAAATACTTTTAATTATAATTGGGTTAGATTATCCAGAGAACGATCCCATTATGAGCCATCCAAGAGTAGAATCCTGGGACATTAGAGATCCACCCGCTATAGTGATGGTGTTTGTATTCAAAATAGTTGTGTATAGGTCGCCACCAATTTCCATTAACACGGGGGCATTGGAGTAAAAGTTGGGATCTGCCAGTGCAAGATGCCCAAACTTTTCTTTTATGGACTCATTAAATGGGTGGTGTAAGGGTCTTTTGGTAAATCCTTCGCAACCAGCCAGCACATCTCATATTTAATGAGCGATGTCATGTTGGGTGTGATGGTAAGCTTCACATAATTTTTTCCATCGAGTGAAAAGGGTTTTAACTTGTTTTCTCGCACAAACGCAACTGCAAAACGAGACGACGTCGAACTGGGATTTAAAATTGCTCTAATAGAGACACAACCATCCTAGGAACAAATGTTCGGGTTATGTATGACGGAACTCCAAGGGTTGAGCTGGTAGATGGCGCCGTTGTAGCTTGCCTGGGGTTTACTCTACGAGTAGCCGTTGGCCCATGAGCATCGGTGGGTATATCTCTTAAAACGCGTTGGTGGCCATGAAGTACGGTGTGATGGTTTAAACCGCAGACACGACAACGCGCTTTGTTGGTGCAATCACCGACAAGATGGTTCCTGGCCAGGCAATTTGTACAGTAATGTAACTGTTGCACAGTTTTAAACTTTTGTGCCAAGTTCGGATCCAAGAACTTTTTGCAGGTCACAATACGGTGGTCGGCTTTGCATATGCCGCATCCAAAGAAACGACGGCTTTGGAGCGAGCTTGACCGTGCTGTGGATTCCTGCCTGGGTCTTCTGGGTTGGGTTGGAGCGCTTGTAGCCGTTTGGCGTCTGCTGACTCGTGAAGCTCGTCTACTGGTGGTGGTGACATTAGATGCACGTGTTGTGTTTCGGGTTTGGGTGTGTGGAGCCATTTTCTAAATGAAATGAAGTAAAGAAATTAGCATAATGTGGTGAATAATGGAGGTTAGTGTGTTAGATGAGTGTATGAGTAAGTTTTGGGTGAGAATGTAGTGTTAAAGGTTTAAGATACAAATGGGGTTAAGTATAAAAGGGTTAGTTTAGTTTGTGGGTAGAACCACGACATTCGTTATAGGCCTAGTCAACATTCCAGTTGGAGTGTGTAAGTCCACGACTCTAGTACGGCCGTCGGATCCGAGGTAGACCCTAGTCACCCGTCCTAATGACCATTCATTAGGGGGTAGATTGTCCTGCTTGACAACGACAATGTCACCGACATCAAGTTGACGCCTTGGGTTTTTCCATTTGTATCGCTTGTGGAGCTCCTTTAGGTACTCATCCTTCCATCTTCTGCAGAAGTAATGGTGCTGAATCTTGAGCTTCTGCCACCTATTTGCCAATGTAATGTTTCCATCACTTAGGTCTGGTTCGGCTGGGGTTAATAAGGGTGAACCTATCAAGAAATGACCTGGGGTTAAAGGGTTAAGATCCTGAGAGTTTTCGCTCGACGGGCTAAGGGGTCTAGAAATCAAACAGCCCTCAATTCGAGCAAGAAGGGTAGCAAACTCCTCAAAGGTATACTTGAAGGTATTCATTTTTCTGAGGTGGGACTTAAAGCTTTTGACTCCTGCCTCCCACAATCTTCCCATGTGTGAGACTCCTGGCGGAATGAAGTGCCACGTTAGATCTTGAAAACTGTTCGCTGACGTAACAGAGCCCTTCAAGTTCATAATAAATTCCTGCCGCTCCTTCTTTAATAAATGGCTAGCTCCAACGAAGTTCGTACCGTTGTCCGAGTAAATGGCGGGAGGGCATCCCCGCCTCGAAAAAAACCGTGCGAAGGCTGCCATAAGGCCTGGGTAGATAGGTCCGATGTCGGCTCCAGAGGAATGGCTTTTGTCGCGAAACAAACAAAAACGCATACGTAGCCCTTGGTCATTCTATACGTGCGGCCAGAATATATCTTAATGTCAAATGGTCCAGCGAAATCAATTCCGACATTATAAAAGGGTCGGGTTAACTGGGTGCGTTCCGGAGGAAGTGCTGCCATTAGCTGAGTCGCCTGACGATTTTTATATCGTACGCAGGGTGAGCACTTGTTGATAACTAGGCTAATCAAGTTCTGAAGTTTCGGTACCCAATAGCCTGATCGAATTATTCTTAGCATAACCTGATTTCCTCCATGTAGGGTTACCAAATGGACATGAAGGGTAAGTAATTTGGCAAAACAACTTGCATTGAGTAATAAAACTGGATGTCGTTCATCATAAGTTAGGCAATTAGATTTCGCTAATCGGCCATCTGCACGAAGAATATTTTTAGAATCTAAAAACGGTGTAAGGGTAAGTAGGCTACTCTTTTTGGGTATTGGGGTTTTCTTTTTCAAGCAATTATATTCGTCTGTGAAATATTGGGTCTGACATAGTATTATCAGTCTATTTTTAGTGGAGTTTATTTTATGCGACTCGAGTGTGATACTTGGGTGATCTAATAAAATATTAAGCCTGTCATTGGCTGAAGTCGTTTTCCTACGATCAGGAACAACTCTTTCATAGCGAGCGCTATTATGTCTGGTAACTGAAACGCGATCACAAAATCGATAAACATATGACATGACTCGAAGAGTTTGAGACCATTTTGAAAATCTGCTCAGAATACCAGGGTCCCCTGTCCCCTCTCGGTTGGTATTCACAGATATAGCAAAAGATTGTGTGGGTTTTGCCTCAGCTTGAGTTGCGAATTTTTGGGCTGTTATTGGCCATTTTGACGAGGGTTCTTTCAACCATGAAGGTCCATTCCACCAAAGGGAATCTACTGCTAACTCATCGGGGTTACAGCCACGGCTGGCAACATTTGCTGGGTTATCCTGCGAAACGACGTGACTCCAATTTTCGACTACGACAGTTTCCAAAATTGTCGCAACACGGTTTGCAACAAATGTCTTCCAAGAGCTTGGTTGCTTGCCAAGCCAAGACTATGGAGGAGTTCGTCCAAAAATGCGTTCGATGTTACGGTAAATCGAGTTGTGTTAGTAAATTGTGTACCATATTAGCCAATAACACAGCACCACAAAGTTCTAATTTGGGTAAAGGTAAAACTTTGATGGGTGCAACTCTCGTTTTTGCAAAGAGTAGGGTTACCAAACTAGGTCCGTCTATGGGTGTTACTCGAGCGTATAAAACGGCTGAGTAAGCTTTCTCAGAAGCATCTGAAAAGCCATGAAATTCAATATCGACTTCGGGTGTGTAACGAATCCATCTTGGAATTCGAATTTTATCAATATTATCATATTGTAAAAATTTTAGCCATCCCATTAGGGTAAAGGGTTTTATACATTCGTCAAAGGCTGTGTTGTCCTATGGCAGGACATAATACATAATAATCTTAGCAGAAATAATAATAGGCGCCAACCAACCAGCTGGGTCAAATAGGCACGCAATATCAGATAAAACTGTGCGCTTTGTGTATGCCGATCTTTTTTCGATCATGGGTACATTGAAGAAAAATACATCTTCTTTTGCATTCCATCGAATGCCAAGGGTTTTCGCGTTATTGGATTCTGGCAGGGTTAGTAGATCAACATCGAGTAGATGATCTTCGTATTTGAAATCCATTTTCTTAATGGAAAGCCGGCTGAGTCCAGCACTGTGATCAACTCCTGTTGAGCTGTTTTGGCGTCATTAATGGTATGAGCACCAGCCAAAACATCGTCAACATACATATTGCTTCTCCAAATATGAGATGCCATTGGGTGGGTAGTTTGAACATCTTTAGCCAGTTCTAAAAGAGTTCGATTTGCCAAATAGGGTGCGCAATTGACTCCGAACGTGACTGTTTCAAGCTCATAATCTTGAATGTGTTCGTTGACGCTTTTACGAAATATTATTCGCTGAAAGGGGGTATGGGTAGAATTCAATAAGATCTGCCGATACATTTTCGTAATGTCGGCATTAAAAACGATATAATAAAAGCGCCATTTCAAAATTACAACAACTAAATCTGGTTGCAGTGTAGGACCAGTAAATAACGCATCGTTTAAGCTTCTGCCGTTCGATGTTTTGCTCGAAGCATTAAAAACAACTCGAACTTTTGTCGTAATACGATCCATTTTTACGACAGCGTGATGGGGTAAATAATAATTAGTATTTGAAGAAGCATTTGGGTAATATTTAACGGGTTTCATATGACCTAACTCAATATATTCTTGCAGCGCGTTATCATATTCTTCCTTTAGCTCGGGTTTCTTCATCAGATTCTTCTCGTTCCTTAAATATTGTGCCATCGCTATATGGCGAGAGTTTCCTAACTCCATTTGTGGGGTTCGAAACGGAAGATCTACCTGATAACGGCCATCGGGTAAGCGTAGGGTTGTTTTCGTGTAATGTTCTTCGCAAAAAGAATCTTCGGAAGACTTAATGGGTTTTGATGGGACGTCTTCAATTTCCCAAAATTTAGTTAGACACTTATCAAGTGTACTTGTGTGGAAAAGTGATACGACAATCTGGGTTTCTCGTGATTCATCAACTGGTCCCGTTAATATCCAACCGAAATTGGTATTCTGAGCGATAAGAGTATCAAGAAAACCGTTCTTAACACCTGTTAAGAACACCTTTGGATAATATTCGCTGCCGAATAACATGTCGACTGGTCGGCTCTCATAAAACCTCGGGTCAGCTAATTGAATATCGCCCAGATCCTTCGCGATACTTGGGTTAACGCTATGGGTGGGTAAGTGGCTGGAGACTCCTTTCACGACAATCGCTTGCATGTTCATTTTAAAATCTTTTTGGGTGTTAGATCTTAACATTACATCGCACAATTTATTGGATTGAGTAGAACCAAGGTCCTCTAGCCCTGCGATCTCAGCAAATATGGGTGTGGTAGGTATTTGCAACTTTCGCCTGAAGTTGTCTGTGAGGAAACTGTCATCTGAAGCTGGGTCAATAAGCGCTCTTGCTGGAAACAATTCGCCATTAACCTCAACATTTAGAATCGCTGTTCCCAATAATTTCCTGTTTCTGGGGTAAGATTTATTCGTAGGTCACCCCTACTTGTGAAAGACTGCGCCGCATTTCGTGACGTCGACTGTTGAGCTAAATCATTCGCATTATTTCCGGTGTTTTGGGTATTTGAGGCAGGAGTGGGCTTATGCAATAGGGTATTATGGTGATAACCACATTGCCTGCACGTAAACGTACTGCGGCAATCCTTAATTGCATGCCCAACAGCCAAGCAATTGTAACAGATTCCGTTCTTTTTAACGAAATCTATTCTCTCGTTTACTCCCAAAGAAGTAAGCTTACGACACTCCCTAAGAGTATGATTGCTTCTGCAAAGCATGCAGATGGAGCCATCGGGTCCATCGTATTTGGGTGGGTTGGATTTGAGTTTGAGACTTCTCGTTCATTTTGAGATTTACCAAAATGTGCCTGCTTTCTGGGTGTGTGGGTTATTGTGAGAAAAGTATTGCCTCTTCTTTCATTTGATCTTGGGTTCTGGGTTGATGTTCTAGTTGGGTTTTGGGTTGGGTTCCTAATTGGGTTTTGGTTTGGATATTGTGTTGTTGGAGGAGAGATAGCTTTGGCATCGGTCGCGGATTCAAGACCTCTATACTCCGCTGTCAAAAAATTATCTAAATCCTCCCACGATGGGACCACAGTATTGTCTGTGAGGGTTCTCTCGAATATAACGAGTTTCTTTGGGTAACTTGGAAGTGCAAATGAATACAATCATTGCATCTCCCCATCTATCCCTCCCATAACCCAATGTTTCTAGTGTCGCTATGCAACTATTTATTGTCCTCTGAAGCCTTCTTATAGCTACTCCGCACTGGACATTTACAATGGGTAAATTCTGTAACTTTAGGAATTGAGCATTCACTTGCATGCGAACGTTCTCATATTTATTAGTTGATTATCTCCAGGCGATGTCAAACCCTTCATTAGTCGATGGTGCGTCATAGACTATTGATTTCGCCCCCTTTCGTACTTTTTCCCTAAGGTAGCACAACTTTTCGATGACACTTTTCCGCTTGTTGTCTATAATAATGGCCTTAAACAAATCTCTAAAGGTGGCCCAATTTTTGAATTCCCCATCAAAAACGGGTATTTCACAGGGTGAGACACTAATTGAGGTTAAATCTTCTTGGGTGGGTGTTTTGACTAACTGAGCCTGCTCCTAAACTTTCAGGAGTTACAGACTTGATGGCTGCCTCAAGGTCATCTACCAAGGAGTATTTTGCACTTCTATAACGCGCCTTAGCCTCCACATACTCCTGTTCGATGTCGTCGAGATTAACGGTATCCACTTCTTTCGGTTTATCAAGGAGTGGGGACTCCTGTATAACTATGAATCGGGTGCTTATTTTATTCCACAGTTCTTCCAATTCGCCTTGTTGCCACTGTGTCACCGCAGCTAATTGAGGGTTCTCCCTAAGTCTTTTATACTCCTCATCAAAAGACTTTAAATCTCCCTGGGTCAAAATCAAAAAAACCTTGCACAAAGACCTTAATGTAGTCATACTTATTTGGAAGTTTAGGTGTAATTACAATAAATTTAAGGGTGAGAAAACTTTTGGGGTAGGGTATAGCCGAAAAAAGGGGTTAAAACGCACTTAGTTTTTAGGGTATGAGGTAAAAAAGTAACAATTTATTTATTCGCTTAGGTTTGTAGGCGAAAACGGCTTAATTCCAAATATTTGTATGGGTTTATGGGTAAAAGAGGGTTAAAATGCCGTTTGCTGTGATAAGCGGGTTAACCGTGGTACATAATGGGTTAAAAAACTCTTTTTTATAATTCAGCGAGTTGTTTTTTGGGTTCTCCGTATAAAAAGGGTTAATTCAGTTTTTACGGTATAAAAAGGGTTAAATAAGGTGTTTCGGTGTAAAAAGGGTTAATTTGGCGTTTGCGGTGCAAAAAAATGGTTAAGGTAAGTATAAATTATTTTGCAATTAAATTTGTACAAGTAACAAATAAATAAATGCACTTACCGACCTGATAAACGTAGGATACTTCTCTGTGTGTATGTATGTATGTATAAATGTGTTTTGTTTTATGTTGATTTTCCTTTGCTGTTTTGTTCTGGCTTAATGCAGTTCACTTTCAAGTTCAAGGTAAACTAACACTTTTTTTAACAGTTTTGTTTATAGCAATTTAAAAAATTAGTCGTACACAATTTTTTTTAAATTTAGTAAGTAGGGTTTTGTAATTCAAATTAATTTAAATTACAATTTGCAATTTTATTAAAAAAAAATTTGATTAGTTTTTTTTTTTAATACACTTTTTGCAATTGGTGTACTAAAATGTCTGTGTGTCACTGTTCACTTGTTCTGTTTGCAAAAGTGTAGCTTTGTATTGTTATTATTGTTTTTTTTTTTTTTAATGCTTTTCAATATATATTTATTTTTATAAAACTGCTTTTCTTTAAGTTTCACAATATTTTTATTACACTTTTAATATGTTTTTCCTTTTTTTGTGTTGTTCCAATTTATTTATATTTTTAGGAAAACTTAGATTTTTTAGGGGTGGGGTTTTTTTTATTATGTTTTTGTTTGTTGAATATTATCACTGTTTGTCTAGTGTTTTAAAACTTTTTGTCCTTTAATTTTGTTTAAATATTTTCTAGAATTTTCTGGATTTTAAAACGTTTTAGCGGTTGTTGTCTTTGTGTGAAGTTTCAAACTGTTAATATCTTGGTTATATGTATAACCCTTTTTGTTGTGTTAGCGGACTGTAAATTTTTTTATAATTTTTTTTTTATATATTTATATCACTGTTCTTTTTCACATGAAGGACCATGAATAATTACGGGTTAAATGGAGCGAAACAAGATGGCTTATTCTTGTGTACAAGTCCTTAAGGAATTATATGTATACAAAGAAAAGATGGTGTTGGTAACGTTATAAATTATACTTTTATTTAGCCTTTGATTACAAAATTCACTTTCCTTAGATTTAAGTTTTAAACACTAGATTTAAGTTTTTGAGAATAGGTTTTAATAAATTTTAATTAAGTTTTTAGGGTTAAGGTTTAGCACTTTAAATTTAATTTTTCACTTTAACTCTTTTTTTTTGTATTTTTCTCACTTTAACTGCACAAGCGATGCGGCCTTGTTGACGAATAAAAATGTTATTATCAGTTGATGGTGAAGACGGCTGAAGTTTTTTCTAATGTCATACGGTGGGAAGAGTTAGTGTTGGCACTCTTGGTACTATTTGGTACATTTTGTTCACTAGGTGAACACCAACTTTATTGTTAAATTTTCTTTTGGCAAAACAACTTGTTATCAAGAGATTGTAATGAATAATTAAGGGTTTTCGCAGGGAAATAAATTCTCTTTTATTATGTTATAAGACAAGTTTTTGACCTTAATTGAAATAGTTTTCGATAGCCGCTAATATTGTGTTTTTTTTTTAAATATTTTTGTCAGAAATCTTTTATCTATCGGATAATAAAAAAAATATGGAAGTTTAAGGCTTGAAGTTGAAAAAATCATTAACCGGGAATGCAAATTGTTTGCTGGGTAAGCGCACTAGGTTGGCATCGGATAGGAACGCGTAAGATCGCATATAACCGCATATGCATGTTAATACGAAGTCGATAAATTATTCATTTATTTTCAATATAATTTTGATACAAACAAGACTTTAAGTCTCTTAACAGTATCTTCGACATTGCGCCAAGGTTACCATATACGTTTGTCCCATATGTAATAAAGGGTACAATAAGAATTTTAACTAATTTTAATTTCGTATCACAAGGTACGTAAGAGAGTGAACACCAAAGTTTTCTTAGTACTCTATATATCTTCATTATAGTGTAGTCGATATGGTCTATACAATTGAGAAAGGAGTTTATCATGAATCCGAGATTCTTAACTGCTCTAACATATTTGACGTGTGCAGTTTCCATATAAATGTGTGGAAGTTTAGTTAAACTGTCATCCTTGTAAATCGTAATTATCGAGAGTTGATTTCTTTATTATACCTGTGGCACAATAAAGAAAGTCTTTTTCAACGTGCTTTTAAAGACGAAAGTCATACGTCGTATTGTGGGAATTAATACACTGGTCATAATTTTTTTTCTTAACCAGTGGAGAAAGATATACAAAATCTAAAAATTGACGACCAAATTTCAAGTGATCAAAGTAAAGGATTAAAATTACACTAGATTCAAAAATGATATAAATTCAGCGGATTGTTCAGCGGGACTTGTTGCCCACCGGTGTAGTTTTCTCTAGTCCCGAACTTCCGAATTACTGTATCCTTAGTTCACCATGGCACCATCAGAGGAAATTCTGCCGAACCGCTGAAGAATAAAGTTTCTTCCCAATAACCTTGGTAACTGATATTCGGAGTCCCTGCTGTAACATATGTTTCTTTTTTTTCTGCAAGAAGTTATACACAACCTCTCAACAGCCATAGTTTTTTTCTGGAGTCAAAATCTGTCTTACAGTATAATACAGTAAATTCTGCATTTTTCTCAATGCAACAGATTTGAATTATTTTTAGCTTTAAGATTAATATCTTTTCAATAAATTAGTTGTTTAGTATTATTAATTTCTTTTCGAATGATGTGTTGTGATAAGTTTAGTTGAATAAAATTTGAAATCTTGTCATGGAGCATTCATTTGTTAATACGTTTTCTTATATGATGTGATAGGGAGAGTGTAGAGGTCTTATGGTATATAAGCGTCGCTGAGATCAATGGTAGGGAGGGGGAGAGGAGTGTATTTCGACCGACATCTGGGAAATACGATTCCTTGCCTTTCCAGTTGATTGTATTTATATCCGTTAACCTTGTTGATTTAAATAGGGGTTATAAGTTCATCTATATTTTTGGTAAGGTTATCAACATATGGACCATTTTAAATTGTAGTTTTTTTGACTTGCGGAAGTCTAGAATAATATTTATGTAAGAGCCATTTTTGCTGATAGAAGGAATTACACCTCTAGCTTCCACGGCGAATACATTTATATATATATATATTTTTTCATGGAAAAATTGTTGCTTATTGGCGTTCATTACATAATCCTTTAAGTGGCTTAGCTTGAACCTTCGCTGCTTCAGTAATAGCTTCAACGGCTTCAGTTTTCTTGCACTTCAAGCTGTTTTTGTAAAAGTTAAATCTGTTCATGCTTTTCTGTGTGATTTTCATTTATTTTTCTTTTTCAATATTGTGAAAAAGGGCTTGCTGCTTCTAATTTTGATTTTGGTAGAGAAGATTATGGTTGTGGACTATTTGGTATTTGACTGACTTTTGCATTGGTTGAAGTTGTTGGTGGTGTAACATCTGCCACCTTGTTCTGGCTTCGTGGTGGCGTTACATCAAAAACAATCTTCTCACTGCTGCTTGAAAATTTAAATTTTTTGGTAGCAGTGGACAAACCAAAAAATTTACCACTGGGTGCAGCTGCAGACGAATGGTGGCATAATTTGTCAATATCCAAATTCCAATGGTGTTAAATTATTTACAGAACACGGCCCTCTTCCAGTTGTGTTAATGTTTTTGTTGTTTTCACCAATTTTCTTCTTCACTCTGCATTTTTGGTCATGCCGAACCTAGAAATTAAAATTTTATAACAATCACTAAATAAAAATCTATCAAACAAAACAAAACCTTTTTCCATTCAGCTCCATTGCGTTCTGGTGTATATCATGTTTGCTCCATAGCAGCTCGGCTGTTCCGAATGTAGGGCTTACAGTTGCCGGATTTGGATACACCTCCATTTATTCTGCCAATGTTTGAAATTGGACTACAGTAGTCTTCTAAACGCTAAAATGTTTTCATATTGTTAAGCATATGTTTTTTATTGTTTTAAATTAGTTTACTTACCTTTTTTATTTTCAGAACTTATCTTTTTATTTATTTTTTCCTAAGAAGTATCTTTTTTTAAAGAAATTTATGCCGCGGTTTTCCTGACGAGTGCTTTTTTGTAATTCTCTCTTTTTGATGTTTGTGACGTTCGCAATATGGAAATAAAAAAAATATAAAACGGCAACTCTTACGTTTGCACCCAATAAAAATTACATTTGTTATACAGAACCCCAAAACGAATTTCTTCACTCATTTAAACGAATTTTTTGAGTGACACGTTATGTGGAAACAGACCATTAGAATTTTGTTTAAGCCCGCCGCAACAGATAGAAACGACGACTCTTCCCGGGAACAAGAATACCTCAATAAACTTCATGAATTCGTGCGCAATCTAATAAAAATGGTCAGCAATAAGATGAAGGCGAGGTACGGTAGAGCAGTGAATTCTAAAGGATTTAATGAGGGCCAACTGGTTCTGCTGTTTGACCCGCAACGAAAGCGAAGATTATCTCCCAAACTACAAACGCATTGGGGGCAGACCCTACAGGCTGATTAAGATGTTAAATGATGTGTATAGAATACAAAAATATCAGAGCCCAAGATCTAAGATAAAGGTTGTGCGTCTAGAACGAATAGCTGACTATGTAAAGGTGAAAAATATGTCTGTGCGAGACAGACTTTAGTGGGCGGCAGTTTTACGGAAATTCTATTAATTAATTTCAACGGTGTTTATTGTTTTCAATTCAAAAAAAATATATATTTATTTAAGGGAAATAAATAAACGATTTTAAAAGGTAAAATCGTAACACTATATATGGCAATCCTATGACAATGATTTAAATTTTTTTAACTTATTTTTATAGCCAATACTTTAAAGTATGCTTTTTATTGCATTAATATATCGCTCATATATTAAAGCAGGTGCTGCTTTATAGCAACGGCTGTATAAAATGGGTTAAATAGCCAACACTCAGAGTTATATAAGTTCCCTATTAATACTTCCTTCACCCCCCCCCCCCCCCCCCACCACCTTTCATATTATTGCTATTATAATTCATCAACTATTTTTTTTAATACTAATTTATTTATTAATTTAGTATATACTAATTTTATTATTATTTTCTTTAATTGTTAATTATCCTTATTTTCTTTATTATATAAATCTAGATTAAGCTTTATTTTAAAACAAAAAAAAAAAAGCATATTTAAGGACTCAGTGGTCCGGTTCAAAGGGCCAAAAACATTTCCGTGAAATATTCCTTCAAAAAAATGGAATAATTAAAACAGAAATTGGTTTTTCTTTTCAATGTATAATATGGGGTTACATTTTTGGATTTGCGAGAAGTACAATAATTTGGTCTATTTACGCTACCCTTAATTTTTTATTATTAAATGTATTGTAGAAAAATCGTTAGTAAGCTGGCCGGCGTATTACATGGTCTGGGTAAAATTAACACTATAGGCAAAGTCTCCCCATATATTAACCCATTTTATACAAATTGAAGATAGAAAAACATAGTAAGAACTTTATTTACTCAAAATTTAATATATATAATGTTCATTTTATTTTACATAGAAAGATCTCAAGCTTTAATTTGGTATACGACATGTTTACTAAGTTCTAGGAATAACAAAGTTTTTTTGGGTCCGGCCTACTGCTAAACTAAGGGCTTTTCTCTTATGTATTGGACAATTTAGTTGCTTCGTTGAGTAAAGCTTTTAGATGTAAGCAGACTTTGGCAGGGCTTAAGTCAAATATTTTAATAGAACTGCAATACAGCACAAACAGCTTTATAAAGCTCAACAACATGCTAGTAATTTTATAAAACAAAGAACATGAAGAAATAATTAAATTTTTTGCTTTTACTAAATTCTTCTTTTAATAAGCAACAAATTTCAACTAATTAAAATAACAGAATTTCACACATTCGTAAAATTTTGTTTGAAAACTATGTACTTAAACACGGACACTGCCTTACCACTGTGTTTTACAAACTTGGTCAAAGTAAGGGGAAGTGAGGCGTGGTATTTTGTGAAATGAGGTAATAAGTTTTATTTCAGTAATTAAAAAGCTAAATGACGTGTAAAACAAGCATATTAATAATAATAAACTTATTAAACTAAGAGAGTGTCGTCAAGTTCTTCATCCTTTCCAGCGGGTTGTACTGCTGATTTGCGCAAAACTTTGCTAACTACCTCACATAGAGAATCCCTGGCGCCAGCATCCAATATCTGACATACATTGTTGTAAACTGCTTCATCGTCTCTCAATCGTAAAACGGATATTAATGCAATTTCCGAGTTAGATTTCACGTAGCCATTCTTCTCCTTGGTACCATTAACAAGCATTGGTACTAAATATTTTATTAATTCTGGAGTTATTTGGTCAGCATTTAGAGATTTTGCAATATGATTACAGCTTTTAGCAACAAGCTATTTCATTGCTGTTATGATTCATAGCTCGTGTAAATCCATTAACAATCCGTTGGGACGAATGTTTTTTGTTCACCATCCAATATTCTATTAAATATGTAGCAGCGCGAATTCCATTACTGGATATTGGAATTTTATCAGATGATATGTACAATATAATAGATTTAAATATTATTTCCTCGTGTCCAGAACTTAATATCCCACCAGCACTCTCCTTAAGAGCGACAAATAAAACAACGGTGCGGCCATGCTTTATAGGAGAATCATCACTATCCTCAATTAAAATATAATGACGAAGAATGCCGTCTACTTGGTCTGCAGGTAAATATTTTAGCAGTGCTCCAAGGCAGCCACCAGCCGCAGATCGTGTTACGTCCTCTGAATGGCCAAGAAAGCCAATCAATGTTAAGGAAATTTGTTTTTTTAGTGGTTCAGACATCTTATCCCCGGCTGAAGTTATTACACTGCGAAGAGCTTGTAACATTGTCTCGCGAGTGGCAGAGTCATCACCAGATTTAATACTATTGTGAATCTTATTAGAAAGGGGATCAGCACGAGTATGTATTACAACAAGTTCAGATAAAGCATGGCCAGCTTTCATGCGCACTAATCGGTTTTGATCGTGTAAAGCTTTTAAGAAAGTAGTTTGAAGTTTGGGCAGAAACTTTTTAACATTACACCTACTTTTTGAAGAAGTATTGCTAATGTTTCTAGAACTGCAGCTTTAACGCCTGCATTAAATCTATCGCCAAGAATTATAATTGATGGACCAGTTATGTGTACAACTGACGGCTGCAAAAATTGCGCACTAGACAGTGCAATTATTTCTCCTAGCCCTTGAGCGGCATTTTCTTTTTTCTCTGAAAGACCATTTAAAATAGCTTCTCGAAACACGGGCAGCAATGGCGTAATACCTTTTGGTAGGCAGAACCCGGGTAATTCGGCTTCTTTAGTCACTAGCTGCAAATCGAACAGCCTGTCTCACATCTGAAACATAAGCGATTTGTTGAGCCGAATCTAAACCTTTTACCACGGCATTTAAAGCATCCCAAGATCGTTGTAATATATCTCTATCAGATTCTGCCATCAATCTGTGGAGACAACGTAACAGCTGGGGAACGTATTGGGTGTAGTCGCCAGGTGTATGCATACAGAACGCGGACAATAAACTCGCTGATGATTTGCGAGTACAAAGATGTTCTGATTTTTGGGATACCATTAAAGTGTCCATTATGGTACGAATGCCAACTTCATCACTTACGGATAATATTACGGTTTGACAATATTCTAATTCCTGCGTCTCACTAGATGTGCTCTGTGCTTCGGAAAGTGCTTGTAACAAGGCGCAAAGTATTTTAGATAAATACTTTGTAAGCGCTTCACCAGCAACCGATACTAGAATTGAAAGTGCTTTTGTGTTCACCGAAGGGGCAGTTAATTTGGAACCAAATATGGCAATACTACACGTGATCGAGCGTCGCTGAGATCAATGGTAGGGAGGGTTGAGAGGAGTGTATTTCCACCGACATCTGGGAAATACGATTCCTTGCCTTGATTGTTTTTATATCCGTTAATCTTGTTGATTTAAATAGGGGTTATAAGTTCATCTATATTTTTGGTAAGGTAATCAACATATGGACCATTTTAAATTGTAGTTTTTTTTGACTTGCGGAAGTCTACAATAATATTTATGTAAGAGCCATTTTTGCTGATAGAAGGAATTACACCTCTAGCTTTCACGGCGAATACATTTATATATATATATATTTTTTTTTTGCATGGAAAAATTTTTGCTTATTGGCGTTCATAACATGATCCTTTAAGTGGCTTAGCTTGAACCTTCGCTGCTTCAGCAATAGCTTCAACGGCTTCAGTTTTCTTGCACTTCAAGCTGTTTTTGTAAAAGTTTAATCTGTTCACGCTTTTCTGTGTGATTTTCATTTATTTTTCTTTTTCAATATTGTGAAAATGGACTTGCTGCTTCTAATTTTGATTTTGGTAGAGAAGATTATGGTTGTGGACTATTTGGTATTTGACTGACTTTTGCTTTGGTTGAAGTTGTTGGTGGTGTAACCTCTGCCACCTTGTTGTGGCTTCGTGGTGGCGTTACATCAAAAACAATCTTCTCACTGCTGCTTGAAAATTTAAATTTTTTGGTAGCAGTGGACACACCAAAAAATTTACCACTGGGTGCAGCTGCAGACGAATGGTGGCATAATTTGTCAATATCCAAATTCCAATGGTGTTAAATTATTTACAGAACACGGCCCTCTTCCAGTTGTATTAATGTTTTTGTTGTTTTCACCAATTTTCTTCTTCACTCTGCATTTTTGGTCCTGCCGAACCTAGAAATTAAAATTTTATAACAATCACTAATCACAATCAGCTCCATTGCGTTCTGGTGTATATCATGTTTGCTCCATAGCTGCTCGGCTGTTCCGAATGTAGGGCTCACAGTTGCCGGATTTGGATACACCTCCATTTATTCTGCCAATGTTTGAAATTGGACTACAGTAGTCTTCTAAACGCTAAAATGTTTTCATATTGTTAAGCATATGTTTTTTATTATTTTAAATTTGTTTACTTACCTTTTTTTATTTTCAGAGCTTATCATTTTATTTATTTTTTCCTAAGAAGTATCTTTTTTTAAAGAAATTTATGCCGCGGTTTTCCTGACGAGTGCTTTTTTGTAATTCTCTCTTTTTGATGTTTGTGACGTTTCGCAATATAGAAATAAAAAAAAATAAAAAACGGCAACTCTTACGTTTGCACCCAATAAAAATGACATTTGTTATACAGAACCCCAAAACGAATTTCTTCACTCATTTAAACGAATTTTTTGAGTGACACGTTATGTGGAAACAGACCATTAGAATTTTGTTTAAGCCCGCCGCAACAGATAGAAACGATGACTCTTCCCGGGAACAAGAAGACCTCAATAAACTTCATGAATTCGTGCGCAATCTAATAAAAATGGTCAGCAATAAGATGAAGGCGAGGTACGATAGAGCAGTGAATTCTAAAGGATTTAATGAGGGCCAGCTGGTTCTGGTGTTTGACCCGCAACTAAAGCAAAGATTATCCCCCAAACTACAAACGCATTGGGGGCGGATCCTACAGGCTGATTAAGATGTTAAATGATGTGTATAGAATACAAAAATATCAGAGCCCAAGATCTAAGATAAAGGTTGTGCGTCTAGAACGAATAGCTATGTAAAGGTGAAAAATATGTCTGTGCGGGACAGACTTTAGTGGGCGGCAGTTTTACGGAAATTCTATTAATCAATTTCAACGGTGTTTATTATTTTCAATACAAAAAAAAATATACATTTATTTAAGGGAAATAAATCAACGATTTTAAAAGGTAAAATCGTAACACTATTGTTAGGAATAATATTTCTAGACTTTTATTAATATGCACATTGCAATTGTCAAACCGGAAGTGACTTATAATGTCAAAAGTCAATCATACCAATATGACAATCTAATATGCAATTAGAACTTTATTTATAAGAGAATGCCAGATTGTTTAATTCTAACATTCCCCTAGACTTAATTTTTACAAATCCAAAATATAATAAAAATAACTTTAATATAAAGGTTTTTCAAATTCAGTTTTTTTACGAAACCCATTCTCGAGGGTCAAACTGGACACGTCTTCGCACTCTAGTTGATCGTCTCAATGCTGGTAACAATATTTCGTTGTTTGAAACCACAGGAGTTGCTACTGAAGTTTGAGTGTTCAAATTACGATCAGGTTCTGTTATTATGTGATCTTCAACCGGTTTTTCCAACATTGGCTCGACTTTAATCTCAAATCCATCATTCGTTGTAGACAAACGTTGACCTGGTGATAATGGTGTTCTTGACATTTGCGGATTTGATTTTTATGCCTTTTTAATTCACCTTTTGTTGTTCCTACGATATACATTTTCGTACCAATAATTTTCTTTATAGTGCCCTTCAGCCATCTTGATCCTTTTGAAAAGTTACGAGCTAGTACTGAGTCATTTAAGGAGAACTTTGACGAAAATGCACGACATGATGTTGGTTTGGAAACAGGGCTTGTAAAATTACTTTTGGTTGACGGCCATGCAATAACTCATCTGGAGATTTCCCTGACTCAGGATTTGGTGTGCTTCTATATGTAGCTAAGTATTTGTACAGTGCTTTTTCAACATTTTTCTCCTCCTTCAAAATTTTTATAAACGATTCCTTAAACGTTCGGACAAATCGTTCAGCAATTCCATTTGACGCTGGGTGAAATGGTGCAGTAGTAAGATGCTGAATATCGTTTAATTTGCAAAATTCTTTAAACTCATGAGACGTGAATTGCGTTCCGTTGTCAGTTACAATGGTATTCGGTAGACCTTCAATAGAAATTATACGCTGGAGACATGCAATAGTGGATGCTGTTGTTGCTGCAGACAGCTCGATTGTGTATGGAAATCTGGAATAAGCATCAACTACGATCAACCACATTCGATTGTAAAATGGACCTGCAAAATCCAGATGGATTCTATCCCATGGATGAGTTGGTGCCTCCCACGACGCAAATTCCTTCTTCGGATAGATTGCTGACTGAAGACAGATTTCACAAGAGTCGTGTTTTTTCTCTATTGCTTTATCAATACCAGGGAACCATACATAACGTCTGGCCATTTCTTTCATACGGCTTTTTCCCCAATGACCATCGTGAAGAATGTTGATTATTTCTTTTTGTAAACTGTGGGGTACCACCACTCTTAAATGTTCGGTTTGCAGAGTTAAGACACCACTCTGCAAAGATAAAGCAAATTTTCGATTAAAAAATGGTTCGATATTACCTTGAGAATTTGAAAGGTTTTCCGGCCAACCATGCTGTACGTATTTACAGACGAGCTTAAGCGTTTCATCTTCTTCTGTGTATTTCCTAAGAACTTCAGCGTTTAGTGGAAAAGATTCGATAGTCAGTTGAAATATGGAATTTACATTTTCAAGCATAGTATTCTCTTTTTCATCAAAATTAACATCTTCACCTGCTGGTAGCCTCGAAAGAGCATCTGCATTCGCGTTATCAGCTGACTTCTTGAACCGTATAGCATAATCGTATGCTAATAATTCTATTGCCCAACGTTGTAACCGATGTAATGTAACAACAGGCAATCTTTTTGACGGGTGAAACAATGTCGTTAATGCTTTATGATCGGTTACCAATTCAAAACGCCTACCATATAAATATTGATGATATTTTTTAACGCCGTAGATTACAGCCAAGGCTTCTTTTTCAACCTATGAGTAACGTTGTTGTGAACTATTTAGAGTTTTCGATGCATGCGCTATAGGCTTCTCTATACCATCTGGGTATTTATGTGAAATTATAGCGCCAATACCTTTATTTGATGCGTCTACTGCTAACACAATTGGAAGTTTATCATCAAAATGTACCAACTTTGTTGATTTTACGATCGCTTCTTTTAGTTGAGTGAGTCCACTTAAAAACGACATTTTTCCTTCTTAACTCCTTTAAAGGTGCTGCCAAGGACGAAAACTTATCAATGAATTTATTGTAATAGTTGATTTTACCGATAAAAGATTCTAGTTCTTGTATATTTTGAGGTCGAGGCATGAGTTTGATCGCTTCTACTCTTTTTTCTGTAGGCATGATGCCGCTTCTGTCAATTATATGACCATCGTATTCTATGCTTTCCCGAGCGAATACACATTTACTCTCTTTTCATTTTAACCCGTAAGCTTTCAGCCTTTCAAAAATGTCTTTCACATTTTTAAGGTGTTCTTCGTTTGTTGACCCAGTTACTATAATGTCACTTTCACTTCCTCCATCAGCCTTTGGAACAATCCTGGCTGGGGCACTTGACACACCGAATGGCATTCGTAAAAATTGATATAATCCGAAAGGAGTATTTATTACCATGAATTTTTTTGCAGTGTCGGATAACTCTACCTGCAAGTAAGCCTCGCTCAAATCAATTTTTGTGAAAAACTTGCCCCCTTGCAATTTGTGGAATAACTCTTCTATTCGAGGGATTGGATATCTATCCACTTCTATTTACGGGTTTACCGTCACCTTAAAATCAGCACAGATTCTAAGTTTTTCGCTGTTTGTAACTGGTTTCAAAACACCAATACTTTCAAGCCGTTTCAACTCCGCACGTACGGCTTCAAATTGAGAGAATGGTAAGTTATATGGCTTATGAAATTTTGGGATAGCCTTGTCTTTCAATTTTATGTCTGCCTTCAACGATTTGCATAGACCCAGCTCTGATGAAAAAATTTCAATAAAATTTTCAGACATATGTTTTAACGACGCGATCAAACTTTCGCGACATGCCTCAACTACAAAAGAAAAATAGCATTCATTCAGTTTATTTTCAAAAGCAGAACACGATAACTTAAATTTTTAAATTTCAAACCAGTCCAAGCCTAGAATATTTGTTGCTTTTGCGCTGTCCACCACCAACAACGAAAGCCTCTTGTGCCTATTTTTCCACACTACGTCAACTTCTATGGAACCCTTTAACTTTAACAGGTTACCGCCATATGCCTTTAAAATTTTTCCGGTATTTTGACATCTGGGTTTCCTCAACTTCTCGTAAGTTGCGAGTCCTATAAGAGAGCACGTGGCCCCTGTGCCGACTTAAAGGTACACCTCTGTTTGTTTACTTGGAGGTCAACTAGGATTTCCTTGACGTTATCGCCACCTGTCAATGTATTCAATACACCGGCTTCTGACGACTCACTGACAATTTAAATTGAGCCAATAGTCTCAAATGACGTACTTTTAAAATCCTCATATACGACATTGATTTTTTCTTCTTTTTGAACTTTTTTTAACTCTGCTTGCGGTCTTTGGCAAACTGCGGCGATATGGCCACCTTTTGAGCATTTACGACACTTCGTTTTGTTTTTGTAATTATAACAATCTTTACGTTGATGTTTGTTACCACATCCCGGGCATGACTTGAAATATTTTTCATTCTCATATTCCGACTTACTATTATTTTTCTCTTTCCTTCGATAAAATTTACTGCGGGATTGGTTAACTGCATTAACTTCGCTGGTATTGTCCTCCCCCTTCAATTCTAAACACGTTTTTACCGTTGATTCGTAAATTGTTGCTATTTTAAGTACTTCGTCTAGAGTCGAATTTTCTTTTTGCAGTGCTGCACTACGTACCTTTCCATCTGGCGTGTTAATTATGATCATGTCCCTAATGTTTATATCAACCAACGATTCGTTGCAACCGTCTTTAGGACATTGAAATACGCATTCTTTTGCTGCTCCCCTCAACTCCGCAACCCACTCTGCATAGGATTGGTTGGGCTTCATTCTAATTGAATAGAATTTAAATCTAGCAGCAAGTACATGTACTCTTTCTACGTAGTGAGTATTCAACAACGACACCAGATCATAAAAGGATTTTCACTTACATTACCAATACAAATTTTTTGAAGCAACTCAAACGTTTCTGTCCCCACCCAGGACAAAAGACATGCTCGTTTTACCTCACCTTTGGTAACAGCATTTGCCACAAAATGCTGTTCCATTTGTTTTATATACGTTGCCCACTTTTCCACACCGTGGAAAATACCGTGTTTGTATTTTCTCTTGGCTGTATTACAGCCAAGTTATTTTCAAGGGATTGCTGCAGAAATTGTTGGTTTGAATCTTGGAAAGATTTCAAAACTTTTGCTAACGTTTCCTCGTCCATCGCCGCCAGTTGTTAGGAATAATTCGACGTTTCTAAACTTTTATTAATATGCACATTGCAATTGTCAAACCGGAAGTGACTTATAATGTCAAAAGTCAATCATACCAATATGACAATCTAAAAATGCAATTAGAACTTTATTTAAAAGAGAATGCCAGATTGTTTAATTCTAACAACTATATATGGCAATCCTATGACAATGATTTAAATTTTTTAAATTTATTTTTATAGCCAATACTTTAAAGTATACTTTTTATTGAATTATTACATCGCTCATAAAATGGGTTAAATAGTATAAAATGGGTTATATAGTATAAAAAGGTTAAAAAGCCAACACTCAGAGTTATATAAGTTCCCTAATAATACTTCCTTCACCCCCCCCCCCCCCCCCTCCCAATCCTTTCATATTACTGCTATTAATTATTTATATAATACTTTATTTCTTTTACTTTCATATTATAATTCATCAACTATTTTTTTTAATACTAATTTATTTATTAATTTATTATATACTAATTTATTTATTAATTTATTATATACTAATTTCATTATTATTTTCTTTAATTGTTAATTATCCTTATTTTCTTTATTATATAAATCTAGATTAAGCTTTATTTTAAAAACTATAAAAAGACCCATAGATTGAAAAATCTCAGTCAGTTACTGTTGGAAATTTGTAAAGAGTTAGTAATCGAAATTTGAAAAGTGATTAATAAAAATTAGTATTTAGAACAACATAAACACACTTGTTTTAATCAAATAATTTCAGGGGTTACATAAATACATATTTTCCTAAGCATATTTAAGGACTCAGTGGTCCGGTTCAAAGGGCCAAAAACATTTCCGTGAAATATTCCTTCAAAAAAAATGGAATAATTAAAACAGAAATTGGTTTTTCTTTTCAATGTATAAAATGGAGTTACATTTTTGGATTTGCGAGAAGTACAATAATTTGGTCTATTTACGCTACCCTAAATTTTTTATTATTAAATGTATTGTAGAAAAATCGTTAGTAAGCTGGCCGGCGTATTACATGGTCTGGGCAAAATTAACACTATAGGAAAGGTCTCCCCATATATTAACCCATTTTATACAAATTTAAGATAGAAAAACATAGTAAGAACTTTATTTACTCAAAATTTAACATATATAATGTTCATTTTATTTTACATAGAAAGATGTCAAGTTTTAATTTGGTATACGACATGTTTACTTAGTTCTAGGAATAACAAAGTTTTTTAGGGTCAATTAATGGATTAAGAGATGTACTATTGCAGAATAACAGTTTTCTGTATAACCGGCCTTTTTGCTTTTACTAAATTCTTCTTTTAATAAGCAACAAATTTCAACTAATTAAAATAACAGAATTTCACACATTCGTAAAATTTTGTTTGAAAACTATGTACTTAAACATGGGCACTGCCTTACCACTGTGTTTTACAAACTTGGTCAAAAAGGGGAAGTGAGGCGTGGTATTTTGTGAAATGAGTAATTAAAAAGCTAAATGACATGTAAAACAAGCATATTAATATATTTTATTATAAATAAGATCTTTATTTGTAGATGAACTTATTAAACTAAGAGAGTGTCGTCAAGTTCTTCATCCTTTCCAGCGGGTTGTACTGCTGCTTTGCGCAAAACTTTGCTAACTACCTCACATAGAGAATCCCTGGCGCCAGCATCCAATATCTGACATACATTGTTGTAAACTGCTTCATCATCTCTCAATCGTAAAACGGATATTAATGCAATTTCTGAGTTAGATTTCACGTAGCCATTCTTTTCCTTGGTACCATTAACAAGCATTGGTACTAAATATTTTATTAATTCTGGAGTTATTTGGTCAGCATTTAGAGATTTTGCAATGTGATTACAGCTTTTAGCAACAAGCTGTTTAATTTCATTGCTGTTATGATTCATAGCTCGTGTAAATCCATTAACAATCAGTTGGGACGAATGTTTTTTGTTCACCATCCAATATTCTATTAAATATGTAGCAGCGCGAATCCCATTACTGGCTATTGGAATTTTATCAGATGATATGTACGATATAATAGATTTAAATATTATTTCCTCGTGTCCAGAACTTAATATCCCGCCAGCACTCTCCTTAAGAGCGACAAATAAAACAACGGTGCGGCCATGCTTTATAGGAGAATCATCACTATCCTCAATTAAAATATAATGACGAAGAATGTCGTCTACTTGGTCTGCAGGTAAATATTTTAGCAGTGCTCCAAGGCAGCCACCAGCCGCAGATCGTGTTACGTCCTCTGAATGGCCAAGAAAGCCAATCAATGTTAAGGAAATTTGTTTTTTTAGTGGTTCAGACATCTTATCCCCGGATGGAGTTATTACACTGCGAAGAGCTTGTAACATTGTCTCGCGAATGGCAGAGTCATCACCAGATTTAATACTATTGTGAATCTCATTAAAAAGGGGATCAGCACGAGTATGTATTACAACAAGTTCAGATAAAGCATGGCCAGCTTTCATGCGCACTAATCGGTTTTGATCGTGTAATGCTTTTAAGAAAGTAGTTTGAAGTTGGGGCAGAAACTGTTTTAACATTACACCTACTTTTTGAAGAAGTATTGCTAATGTTTCTAAAACTGCAGCTTTAACGCCTGCATTAAATCTATCGCCAAGAATTCTAATTAATGGACCAGTTATGTGTACAACCGACGGCTGCAAAGATTGCGCACTAGTCAGTGCAATTATTTCTCCTAGCCCTTGAGCGGCATTTTCTTTTTCCTCTGGAAGACCATTTAAAATAGCTTCTCGAAATACGGGCAGCAATGGTGTAATACCTTTTGGTAGGCAGAACCCGGGTAATTCGGCTTCTTTAGAGTCACTAGCAGCAAATCGAACAGCCTGTCTCACATCTGAAACATGAGCGATTTGTTGAGCCGAATCTAAACCTTTTACCACGGCATTTAAAGCATCCCAAGATCGTTGTAATATATCTCTATCAGATTCTGCCATCAATCTGAGGAGACACCGTAACAGCTGGGGAACGTATTGGGTGTAGTCGCCAGGTGTATGCATACAGAACGCGGACAATAAACTCGCTGATGATTTGCGAGTACAAAGATTTTCTGATTTTGCGGATACCATTAAAGTGTCCATTATGGTACGAATGCCAACTTCATCACTTACGGATAATATTACGGTTTGACAATATTCTAATTCCTGCGTCTCACTAGATGTGCTCTGTGCTTCGGAAAGTGCTTGTAACAAGGCGCAAAGTATTTTAGATAAATACTTTGTAAGCGCTTCACCAGCAACCGATACTAGAATTGAAAGTGCTTTTGTGTTCACCGGAGGGGCAGTTAATTGTGGAACCAAATATGGCAATACTACACGTGATTTTATCGACATAACTTGTCGTAATCCGTCTAAAGTGTTTTCAGCTACTTCCGGATCTGGATCAGACAGTCCCTCTAACATTGAAGGCAGAATGTCATCTAAAGCTCTTGATCCAACTGTAGAGTGAAGAGACTCAAATGTCTTTGCTGCAGCCTCTCGTACTTCTGGAAGAGGATCAGACAGAGCTTTCCGAACTGTCGGAACCAAACTATTAACAAATGATAGTACCATTTCCTTTGACGTTGAAGCCATTATCTCAGAAAGCCCAATACAAACACCTTGGCGTTGATCGGCTTGCTCGGAGTTAAGTCCTCTTTCCAAAATCGGAATAATTTCTGGTAAAACTCTTTCACCGAGTTTCCGAACTAAATCACCTAGAGTTCGAGCAGCAACTTGGCGCTTGTCATAGCTGGTGCTTGCCAAACAGCCCAACAACAAACTGAAAAGAGTCGGAAGAATTTCTCTTAGAGTCCGTGGCGTGTTTGTTACTACTACTTTCCAAACATGGAGAGCTGCTTGACGAACCATAAGTGAAACATCGCTACGGCCCATATATAGACCTGATAGTACCCTGTTGCGACGTTCGGGTCCCAAAAACCGTATTATAGCTGTATGTGATTGTTCTGTGCCGAAGTTGTCGTCTTCACTGGCGGTTTCAGTAGTCATTTTTCCAGAAACTCCAGATATACGATATAACAAATCTCCCAACAATTGCACTGAACTAAATCGAATGCGCCAGTTGTCATCAAATAGTCCCTTCTCTAGTTCTGGCAATAGTAGTGTAACAGCCGTTTCAGCGTATAAATTGACTATACGTTGACCTGCTTTTAAAGCAGTGTCACGCACATATTCGTTTTCGTCAGCAAGTGCTTTAAGAATAGGATTTATGATTTGGCCTATGTATGGTGTAAAATCTTGCGGAAATGCAGCAGGCATGTATATGAACATCATAATGTATCCATCTTTTACATGAGGAGCAATGTCACTCCTTTCAGCTGTAGCGATGATTTCTGGCATAAGTTTGTGTAATTTCTCTACACCAAGTCCCCCAACAACTTCTGATAATCCTTGAGCAGCACCACTACGATCTACACTACTAGACTCAGAAGTGAGAGTTTGCATAAGCCACGGAAGTAAATCTTCAAATGACGATTCCCCCATGCCCCTTACCATGGCACCTAATGCTCGTGCGGACACTGCTCTCACTTCTGGTACAGGGTCCAAAAGTGACATTTTTAGGCCAGGAATGATATTGGGCAGATACGGAGTTAAGTCTTTTTGATCAGTTAGTGAATACATATTTCCAATGATTTGAGCTGCCATTTTTCGCGTTTCAGTGGAACGATCCATGAATGCTCGTTGCACAACTGGCATTATTAAAGCTAGGGATGGAGCGTCAATAAAATGGACAAATTTTGTTTGCAATAAGCTTTGTAAACATACAGATGTGTTTTTTGAAGGATCTTCTAGAGCTTTTAACAAAACTGCGACAATAGCCTGTATTTCAGGATTTTTTATGACAGATCCTATTACTTTAAGTGCATCGGCCCCAGCTTCTTGTACCTTTGTATGAGAGTCACCCAATACTTCAATTAATTTTGGAACAATAGATGGCAAACACGATGAAAGTTGTTTTGGAGCACAATATGCCATTGCGCCCAATAACTCTACGGATGCGGTCTTTGTCCGCCAAGAATCTTCGTCAAGAGCTTCAAGTAAAGATGGTAATACCAATTTCACACCATGCGCAGATAGTTTTCCCATCACAACTTTGGCGGTGTCATCGGCAGCCTGTCGAACATATTGAGATGAGTCGCCAAAGCATTGCAATAAATGGGGAAGTACATGAACGATATATGGTTCAAAAAGTCGGCCAAGTGTAGTGCAAAGAATTTCAAAAGCAAACAAAGCTCCCTCTCGTGACTTGTAATTTTTTTTTTCTTGAATATACGTTGTAAGCTTTGACATTATGTCAAACTGTTTTAGTGACAAAATGCCCAGGCCTTTCACAATGCCAGCAATACCATAAGCCGCTCCTCTACGTTCTCCATATTTATCGGACTTTACCAACAATTGCAGAAGACGTTTGATCATCGCAGGAGCTTCTTCCTTTACAGATGGCATCAAGTGGGGCAGACAGTTTGCTACAGCCTCCTGCACCTGTTGCGAGGGTGTAGAAAGCGCCGATAACAACCTTTTCACAATCGGTTCTATCCGCTTGTCATCTTTTTCCAAATGACGAGCTAAAGAACCCATTAAAATAACTACTGCCTGTCGTATATTATCATAACTTTGTGATTTTGGGGCTTTGTCTAAGAAGTCTTCAAAAACAGGCAAGAGAGTAATGATGGTCTCTTTGCCATGCAAATCGACAATAGTAAGAGCGGAAGCTAACATTTCTTTATGTACAATTTCTTCACGATCGCCCAATCCAGCTGATACCATGAATTGCATAACATGGTTGACATCATCTACTGAGAAGAATTGTGAAATTTTAGATATTGCAATAGCAACTCCTCTGCGTGGTTTCCACTGATCAATCGCTGGCTCAATCTCTCGATCAAATTGATCTACTTTCGGAGGAATCATAGAAAGCTTTTCGTTATAAATTGTAAGAAGTTTTTTTAAAATTCGTTTAGCCGATAAAGGGTCGTCTGTAAGCAATGGCACTAATGAAGCTGCAGTAGCCTTTTGTATGCACATTTCCGAATGAATTACATCACATAGTAAATCTTCTAATTCTGGGTAATTAGTTTTTACATCTTTCCAAAGTTCTTCAGCAAGATTGCGGTTTTCATGCGAAATATCAAATTTTGCGATCCAAATACGACGAGTAATGCGATTCACAAAAGATTCACATTCTTTACTTTTTCCACTTATTGTGTTTGATAATATCTTTAAGACCCGCAATGCAACATCTCGAATAGCTTCTTGACTATTTTCCAGAGCAACTAAAAACAAATTTATTTCATCTTGGGTTGCTATTGTACAGAAATCGTCACCTGAACAACATTTTGCAACTTCAAGTAATGCAACAACAGCTTGATTCTTAATTCGTCCCGAATGTACACTTACAAGTTTGATAAGAATTCGAAACATTTCCATTCGTGGCATATATTTAGGATGTTTATAGTCCCACAAATCTCCTGTAATGGTATCGCCTCTTGTATGTGCATGTAGCTCAATTATTTTTATACCGATCATTAGCAAGTCATTGTTGTTCGAGACACATTTAATTACAAGAGCTCTTTTAAGAAATTCAAAAGCGTATGAAAAAGCTGGACTCGTTAATGTATTATCTTTTTGAATTGTATACTTTTGTAAATTATGAAGAGTTTCTAACACTGCATCATTTAAATCCTGCTTCAACCATTCTTCATTCAGATCACAACGTGGAGACTGTAAGCGTATTGTAATAATTGCGAGTTTAAAGCCTAAATTGGAATCATCAAAACATGCTTTTCGTAGATGATAATATAATTGTGATAAGGAATCGGCAGCTAATGGTGATTTCATTGCTGCCAAAATTGAACCAAGCAGTATGGGAAAATGGAGGGAACATTGTTTAGCATTGCCACTACAACAAGCCTCAATCATTTTAATAACACATTTTAACTTATGGCTTAGATTCTGAAGACGCGATTTTATTAACTGTTCCTTTTCCGTTTGATTTTTTATAGCTTCATGTTGTTTGGGAGTCAATTGAGGGGGCTTGTATTTGCCTTCTTTTCGTCTTTTTTCCTCGATTTCTCTTCGGAGTTGAAGTTCTTCTAATTGTTCTTTATAACTATATACTTTATTTTCCCTTCTTAATCCGGCGGTAGAGTATATATCATCACTGTTAGGTATAACGCTTTTATCGTAAAGCTCTCCTTCGGGTGTCAAAAATGTAAAGTAGTCATCATCGGTTACATTTAGCATACATGAGTCATTTAGATCAGACGTAACTTTGGTCATTAAAAGTGGCAAAAATAAATCTGGACTCAAATGTGCTAGGGTTCCAACAGCATTTTCAAAAGTTTTAGTCGGTTGGAAATTGTCAATTATCATATTACTTATTTGCTTCGATTGCAATGAAATTAAGACTTTCGGATCCAACTTGAGTTGATCCTTTACAATGCTATACCATAAGTTTGTTGATTCGTGACACGCTACGGATGGATGATGGCTAACAATTAGTAACTGCAATGCCAAGGATTGCGCATCGGTACATTTAATATTTGTAAAACTACAAAGAAGACGAATTGCTTCAACAAGAGTTTTAGAAATCGAACTATTAACATTTGCAACGGAATCAATTTCGTTTGAAGTCAATAACATCTCCAGTTCGATTATTATTCTCTTGGCATACATTACGCCGTCTTCTGATTGAATTATATTAGGCAACAAAGCGTTGATACAGCTTCTAACTTTAGCAGAATGTGATGTAATAGCTTGAACAATGGCTTTAAATAAAACATCACAATTGCCTTTAATTGATTTAAAATGATTTGTCAATATACGTTCCACAGCCAGAATAACATAGCACAATGTATCAACAGGCGCTGAATTAACAAAACGTTCAGTGAAAAATATGGATTTATTCATATCGAGAATAACATTCCAGAAATTATATAGCCTATCATCATTCTCCGCGCCATCCGTTTTCAAAATTATGCACACAGCACAAGTTGCTTCCGAAACAAATGGAATTTGTGTTGAGTTTTGCATTGCTCTGTCAAATATCTTTAATAAAACTGGCGTTAGATTGGCATCACTTTGCAGATTACAATTACTTAGAGCAGCAAGTAACCATTGTAAATAGCATATGCGAACATGCTGTGTGGTTGTCTTAAGTTGAAGACCTTTTTGAAATATTTCCGTAACAGGCTTATTTAACAGTTCAGAGGATTTCATTGACCATAAGCTAAACATTTCCAAAGTGTAACATATAACTTTTTCATGAACTTCTGTATTCAAAATTTTTGAAAACCAGTCTATTACAAAGGGCAGCAAATTTTGAAGTTGAGATGAACATATCGAATTATAGCTTAGGTTTCCAGCACCCTAAAAATGTAATAAAATAAATAAATTTAGTGCTTATCCACAAAAAAAATTAAATTCATTATTCTACACATTCCCAGCAGACCCTTTACCCCCTGTCCTAACGTTCGCTATATACGATAGCTGAATTTTTATACCCTCCACTATATATGGTGAGGGTATATATCAGTTTGTCATTCCGTTTGTAATATGTCGAAATATAGGTCTGTCTGTTGAAATCACGATCACGACGCGAAGACCCAAGCGGGGGTGCCTATTTTTACCCAGATTATTGAACATCCTACCGAGCAGTTTGGTATTTAAAATGAGCAAAATCGGTCAAGCGGTTCAAAAGTTATGAGTGAAAATGTGAAGGTACCTCTAAATTTTCCATACAAATTTGTACAATTTTTCTGATTCTATTTTTTTTTCTGTTAAGTAAGTAACAATGTTATTACGTCTTCTTATTGTTCGATTACATTTATTGTCTTACATACTATGATAACTAAGTTAACGTAAAAATGAACAATGTTAAAGTCGCTAACAGAGCAGACCTCTGTAAATAACATTGCTAAAACTAAATAACAAAAGTTCGTTACATAAATTGACAAAACATATTCATATTACAGTTTATGCAAAATTTAGTATATACGTATATCATCTTCATCCCCTTTGGTGGAGGGTATTCAAAGATTCGGCACAGCCGAATTTAGCCCTTTTTTACTTGTTTAAGTTGAAAATACCACAAAATTTCCAAAAATGCATTTCTAAATATACACAAGCTAAAATTTCAACTTGCCTTATTGGTTATTTTTTGGGCTCTATCAAACACCATTTTAAGTTTCACTTGAGGTTTCTAAGGTAATTTGTTAATGCTCAATGGTATCATAATATTTGGGATTTAATCGCTATTGTAATTGAAACAACCGTTACCGTTAATGATTAAATAAGAAGTGAGCTGATTTATTAGCTTATTAATGAAGTTTATAATATACAGGATTGCCAGATAATTAGTAAGAACAATGTTACATATTATGTGATTTATTTAACACTTCTCTCCACTTAATAATTCAAGTTTCCCTTACTTAGTATAATACATATTCAAGTTCCAAATCTACAAAAAAAAAAATACACCCTTATGTTACGTACAAGACATCCGATGTGTTGACAAATTAAGTTTGAGCCTCCCCGAAGCAATCTTTTGGTTCACTTTCAGGACCAAATTCTATACATTTTATTTATTTTGGTCTGCCTTTAAAGTTCATC
Organism: Eustalomyia histrio; assembly: GCA_949748255.1. Lineage (NCBI taxonomy): Eukaryota > Metazoa > Arthropoda > Insecta > Diptera > Anthomyiidae > Eustalomyia > Eustalomyia histrio. The sequence continues at coordinate 152,203,067 of OX456523.1, forward strand.
TAGAGTCACTGGGAATTTTCAATCAATTCCTCCTCTATAACAAAAACTTCTTTAACAAATTCAGTGTTTCTGTGTTTGAGAGGCGCGAAATCGCATCAGCATGAGCGTTTTCTTGAGATTTCTTACATTTAATTTCATATTCAAATTACTCCAAGCAACGTTACATTCTAGTGGCTGAATGCACATGTAGCCCTTGCTAAAGCGCTTGATTATCTGTAATTATATATGTAATTATCAAATGCTTGTGAGACATCATTAAAAAGAGTATAACAGTACTTTTTTTTCCTCAAAGGCATTTCTAATGACAGTAACAACCCTATGAACTTGCTCAATGGTGCTATGTTTTTTTTTTTTTGAAGCCAAACTGGTGGTCTGGGATAGAGTTATTTTGATAAGCAGTTATGGAAAATTTGCTTATCAAAATTTTTTCGAACAGCTTGGACAGGTTCGATAAAAGACTATGACTCTACTTTGGTGATATCTTTTCGGTTTTCTCAAAATTGGTTTGCTCATGATAGGTATTTTAAGACTTTTTGTAGGACGCCATAACGAGTAGGCAGTGCTAGGTACTCAAGAAATCTATTTAGTGACGCGAGCTTTTGGGTTTGTAGGAGTTTTCATAGAATTCTTGTGCATTCTCCTAATCTTGCCTTAAGTTGTGGAGATCTGTGTAGCTGCCACTCTCTTCTAGTTCTCCTTTTCTCATTTAAGAGCCGTTCGACATCTGCAGAGGTAATGCAACCTGTTGTGTTTTGGGCTTTTGTAGCAAGTTGAGCAGCAAGTTTGGGATTTGATTTAAAGTTTTTAATAGAGAGATCAATATCTTTTGGAGTTCTTAGCCGCAAGTTGTCTGAGCAATGGGTACCAATCAATTTCTTGTATTTTAACTAATTTGTGTGTTTGGTAGTTAGTGCTAAATCACAAGTGCGTCGTACAATTTCCTGAGGGTTAAAAATAGTTACAATTGTGGGTGTGTGATCGGAAGAGAGTTCCAGTAACGGTTCTACTTGCACCAGTTGTCTTTTAATAGCCTTTGTGACTCCAAAATCAATTAAGTCAGGTGTTTTCTGCGGATCTGTTGGCCAGTAAGTTGGTTCTCCACTTGAAATTACGAGATTGGTTTTAGTAACATATTGCATAAAAGTAATTTACAGTCAAGACTTAGCTGTGATTTGTGGTTCATTAACCAATGTAGGTTAAATGCTTTATTATTCATGTGAAGCCTCTTGGCTTCAGTATGTCGGCCCCACGTAAGACGTCTATCTAGGTGTATGCCGAAGTACGTAATATGGTCAGACTGAGGAATTGTTACAATGTTAAGAGTAACAGGGCTACAATCTCCCCTTCTCAGTGAAAAGGTAATGCTTTTCGTCTCGTTAACTTGTATTCTCCATTTTTTTAACCACGTCTTAAAACGTCTTAAATAATTGTTAAGTTCTATTGCAGCCAAGTATGGGTCTGCATGTGAATAAAGGATAGCTGTATCATCAGCAAATGTTAAAATAGTCAAATTTGCACTCTTTGGTAGATCAGAGGGTCAATTCTCGTTCTGTGAAACGGTGAAATGAAAAGTTTTTTCACGTTTTCAAAGTACTTTTGATTCGCGTTCTGTGGAAAAATGTAAAGAAACATCAAAACGTTTTCATATGAAAAAAAAGTGGAACGAAACAAGATTTTTTCACGATTGCACAGCACTGGCGATTCTTGTTTTGTGTAACAGTGCAAACAACTGTCAAAATATTTTCATATGAAAAAATTGTTTACACAGACTATTTATAAGTGAAATAAACATGGAGAAGATTGTAATAGGAAAGCGTGCCAGCGAAAGCCAAAAGGAGTATTTAATTAATTATTAAGAAAAGCATGTGGACATTGCAAACGATAAGTAAGTAGCTTAATAACCATAATCACACTTTTATTAATCCCATATTTACAGATTTGTAACTGCAGATGGTGCCAAATTTAGAGACGAAAAGTGTAACGAATTAGCGGCGAGCCTTAACAGTTTTAGTGGGACCCAAAAGGACAGTGAAAAATGGCAAAAGTATGGCATATTTATTTATAGTTTATTTATATTCTTTATGAAATTTTTTTTCTTTAAGTAATATTAGACTTCATACGCGCACCAAATATAGTTCACTTAAAGTAAGTCGATATAAATCCATGAAGTGCTTGTCGGTAGTCATCTCGAATGGATTGTGGTCAGCACGAAGTATGCGTCTCAGCACTCTCAAAAAATTCCTATAAATTATCAAATTATTTACTGCAATGAAATGCTTGTAACATCATTGTCTTACCTTTGTTCATCCGGAATTCTTTGAGTAATATCCAATAATACAATTAATCCAGATATTTTTATATAATTATTTAAAGTAAATTTTACGAACTTTATTCACTTTTGTTTACGTTTTTCTCTGTTTTGACATTTGCCTTAAATTTTGGATAACACAGTTAACAATTTTCATGGGTACAGTGCGAATGAAACATTTTTTTCATAATACATACGAGAATAGCAATTTATGTATTTGTGAAAAGTTCGAGTGAAAAGTGCTTATAAAAACGAAAATGAAAAGTTTTTTTTCACTTCACATTATCACAGAACGAGAACCAAGAACACTGCTCTGAGGGACACCTGCCCTTATTTCAAAGTCGTGTGTTAGGTAGTCATCATACTTTACTCTAAACAGGCGATTAGGGAGGTAGGATTTAATTTATATGTGCTAGGGGGCAGTAAATCCTTTACCTTGTATAGCAAACCTTTATGCCAAACTTTGTCGAACGCTTGTGCAACATCTAGGAAGAGAGCTGTGCAGTATTTTTTATGTTAAAATGCCTTTCTTATCTCACCAGTTATGTGATTGACTTGCTCAATTGTTCCATGGTGTTCGCGAAAACTAAACTGGTGGACTGTGATGACTTTCTTCTCAATTAAATAAGGCATTAATCTTTTCTGGAACACCTTCTCGAACAGTTTTGGCAAGCATGGCAGCAAACTGATTGGTCGGTACGAGGAAGGTACCGTCGGGTCTTTTCCTGGCTTAGGGACCATAATAATTTTGGATATCTTCCAGCTACTTGGAAAGACTCCTGTATTTATGATTCCATTAAATATAATAATATAAATAAACTAACTTTCGAACTCAAAAATTTATTAAGGTATGAAAACAAATAATTCGCAGAAGAAATGCAAAAACTGGGTCCAACAAAAGTAACAGATTACTCACTATGGAAAATATCAAAACAAATAAGGAAACAATAAAAATAAATAACCCTATAGGGAAACCAGATGCAACCTGGGCGAGAAGTTATAGTGAAAAGGCGAAAACTTTTGCTACTCATCTTAAAAAGGTTTAACCTCCAATGAACTAAACAATGACGACACCCCAAATCACATTGAAGATTTCATAAATAAAACCCATCAACTAGATTTACCAAATAAAAAGCTTACAAAATTGGTTGCTAATGCAATACATAATTTAAATGTTAAAAAAGCCCCAGGATATGACCTTATAACTGCAAAAGCATTAAAAGAATTACCACGAGAAGGTATAACTCTTTTGACCTTCATATACAACGCCTGCATGCTCCACTGTTTCGTATCACCACAATGGAAAGTTGCGCAGATATCTATGATCCCTAAACCAGGAAAACCTGTTGAACAAGTAACGTCATATCGATCTATTAGTCTATTGCCTATTCCCTCAAAAGTTCTGGAGACTCTATTCCTCAGTAGATTCCTAATCACCAGTTCGGTTTTCGAAAACGACATGGAACAATAGAACAAGTACATCGCTTGGTTGAAACGAAACTTTCGAAAAAAAAAACAATACTGTACTGCAGCCTTCCTTGACATCTCTCAAGCCTTTGATATAGTGTGGCATAAAGGTCAACTTTACAAAATAAATAAATTGCTCCCCATAAACTACTATCTCTTCATTAGATCTTACCTATACATACGCTCGTTCTATGTAAAATAAGAAGAAGAAATGAGTGACATGTGTACAATTATGACAGGAGTACCACAAGGCAGCCATATGGGACCCACTCTTTAATTGTTGTATACATCTGATCTTCCCCAAACAGATGGTATTATAATAGAAACTTTTGCTGACGATACAGCAGCTCTGTCTGTACACAAGAACCCAAAGACTGCAAGGGAAACTTTACAAAAATGTATAAATATTATATCTACATGGATTACCAACTGGAGAATAAAAGGAAATGAATCTAAATCAGGGCAAATTACCTTTACACTAAATAAAGAAAAGCTTAATGAAATCGAAATAGCACAAGAATAAAGTGCAAAATATCTAGGTATTTATCTGGACAAACGGTTAACCTGGAAAAAACACATACAAACCAAACGTAAAGCGCTAGATATCCAACTCAATAAAATTAACTTTCTTGTAAAACCCAATTCCCGACTATCTCTTGGGAACAAATTATTGGTTTATAAATGTATACTTAAACCAATTTGGACATATGGCATCCAATTATCGGGTACCGCATCCAAATCAAACATTAACATCATACAACGATGTCAATCCAAAACAATTGGGAGAATTGCAAATGCCCCCTGTTACATAACAAACAACCAACTTCATCGTGAGCTTAATATCCCTACCGTAAAAGCTGAAATAGTCGCTCAACTATTGGCATATAAAACAAGAATTGAACAACACCCCAACTCATTAGCAACCAATCTAATGAGTAGCACAGCCACATTTCGTAGACTTCGAAGAAGAGCCCCGCAAGATTTACTAAATGAAACAACATTATATAAACATAAATATGTATAATTTTCACTTTGGTGTTTAAGTTAAACATTTTTACTGCCTGGGATGATCACTGGTAGTTATTCTTAACTACTTCAAACCTAATGTTTAATATCATAAAGTTAGATAGATTGCATTAGTAAAGTAAACTTTAAAAAAATATATACAAGTTAAGGCTGCTACTGCAACATTTGGTAGATTTTTAATAATAGTTGGCGTTACAAGGTCGTATCCTGGTGTTTTTTTTTGGTTTTAAGTTATCTTGTATAACTACATGGATATCCTCTTTATTTATTGTTATCAAATCTACATCTGTCATTGCGTCATCTGTTCGTTTCTGTAATACGCTATCTCCTAGTGGAGAGTTTGCAGTAAAGACGTTGTATAAGTGTTCAGTAAATATTAGGGCCTTATCTTTGCTGTTACGCGCCCAGGTGCCATCTGCTTTACGAAGTGGACTTCGCATCTCAACCGGTGGCTTGAGACTCTTAGCTTTCTTCCAAATTGAGAAATTGGTGTACTTAGTATTTGATAAACCTTGAATATAATTATTATTTATACGCTCCTCTTCAAACGCAAGAGCTCTTTTGAGTTTCTTTGTAGCAGCAGACAGTCTTTTTTTGATGTGGGAGATCTGTTGAGTTGTCATTCTCTCCTATGTTTCCTCTTTTCAATAAGTAGATTTTGAATTTCTGCGTTAGAAATGCGTACACAAGGTTCAATCGGAACTTTACACCAAAACCGCAATCATTGTTTCGCTGAATTCATTAGTAGATTCGTCTATATCTTCGGGAAAGTTTATTAAGCAGTCACCTGCTTAAAAATTTTCTATACTTCAGCCAGTCAACTTTGATATGGAAATTTTGTACGACTTTGTGTTCGTAATAATTTAAAATCACTGGAGCATGATCGGATGACAAGTCGTACGTGACGTGTTTTTCTATTCGGTCAGTGAATTTATTAAAATATCGGTTTATTAGTGTTCAAGGAAATATAAAAAAACAGGGCGCTTGGACGCTTAAAAATATTGTATTGAAGAGAAGAACAAGATAAGAAAAAACAAATAAACCTGTATTAAATTTAAAGATTAAATAAGAATATATATGAGGAACCCTTAACAAACAGGGATTTGTCTTGTTTGTTTTTGTTTATTTTTTTTTTCATATAAAGAAAAGAGCATATGAGCTCTATTAATCAGTGCAGATGGCAGAAATGCCTACGTTTTTCTAAAGGGAGATAACATCAATGTTTATAAAAACATTAGTGATCCCAACTACAACAAAAATTATTTAACCGCCAAAACAATTGAGAGATCCCGTTCATGTTCTCCTTTACTCTCATGTGAAAAAATTAAAATCAATAACCAATGTGCCAACAAAAACTACACACAGCTTAGAATATAACACAAAGTGACATGAAAATATAAAAGTACCAACAAATACGGTGCCTAGTTTGACAACAACACACAAAACACTGTCTGCTTTGACCACCAAAACCTACAGCTAGAACATCAACAAATAGTGAGATTATTAAAACACCAACAACATCTTCTGCTACGTTAAACAGTGAGATCAATATTATGGCTCAACCTAATAACTTAGAACAGCCCCAAATCATGCTTCAGTTTCCGTCAGTAAATAGTTTAACTATTAACCCCTCAACTGGCGCAATACCCAATGTTAACCTGCCAGTCATCATTACCCCCAAACCTTTGGTACAGACTGGATTAGACAGGTATGTTAAAATAGTTAAGAGGAAAAGAAGCCCAAAATCGGCTAAAACAGCTCCCTATCCTATGCTAAGTAGAGGTGAAATAAATGTCACTCTATCCAAAAACCGTTTTGCCATACTGGAAAGCGAAGATAATGATGCCCCGGTGATATCTAAACCACAAAGACCTCCCCCTATCTCTCTAAGAGAGCAAAATTCAGATGAATTTGTCAAAACCCTAGTCAGCGTTATTGGGGAAAACTCTTTTTACATTGTGCCAATAAAAAATGGCAAAATTGTTGAAACTAAAATTAAAGTTCAATGTGAATCCAATTTCAGAAAATTAGTATCATTTCTTGAAACCGAAAAAAAATTTATACATACCAGTTGAAGAGCAGCAAAGGTCTTCATATAGTAATTAAGGGTATTGAATGATACGTTGACCAACTAGAAGTAAAGAAGGCACTCGAAATCAACGGCTTTAAAGTTAAGTCCGTTGTTAATATTAGAAATCGGGATAAGCTCCCCCAACCCCTTTTCCGAGTTGAATTAGAGCCTGGCGATATCAAGTTGAAGAAAAATGAAACACACCCTATTTATCAACTACACTATAGAGTTACAGTTAAGGCACCACATAAGCAACGAGGACGCGCTCAGTGTACGAACTGTCAGGAGTATGGTCACACTAGGTCTTATTGTAGACTACATCCAGTTTGCGTAGATTGCGGTGAGCTGCATAGCGCAGCTGACTGCACCAAACCAAAGACAGTAAATACTGAAAATAAATGTAGCAATTTCGGTAACCCCCATACTGCTTATTACAGAGGTTGTGAGGTATATTTAAAATTAAAAAATTCGAATTTAAACAAAACCCGAAACCCCCGAGTGAAATCTCAGTTAGAACCGGATTTTAATATTCCACAATACCCACAAATTAACACCAACAGTGCGTCATACTCTGAAGTTCTAAGAGGACAACCACAGCCCCCAAAAACTGCTCAAGCCGCACAAGTCAATCCTAATGCTCCACTTTCTCAATCTGAACCCCAGATCCAAAATTTCAGCAGGCTTGAAGCAACCATTGAATCCCTGGTTCAAACTGTTACTAACTTTACAAACTCAATGAGTAATATGATGCAAGAGAGGATGAGAAAACAGTCTATTTTGATGCAAGCTTTGTTACCTAAACCATGAACAGTTTGAAAATATGTTACTGGAATGTTAACGGCATATGCCAGCATAAAGGAGAGCTCGAATATTTTCTCAGAAATCAGCAAATTGACGTAATGCTTATTTCTGAGGCCCATTTAACCCTTAGAAGTTAATTTTCGATTCGCGGACACACAATGTATGATACTAAGGACCCAAGAGGCAGGTCATGTGGAGGATCAGCTATACTCATTAAGTCTAGATTAAAACATTTTCTTATGTGTGATCTTTGCAAAAATTATCTTTAGGCCACTACTATATGTTTTGAAGAATTCGATAAGGACTTAGTGATTTCGTCCATTTATTCTCCCCCCAGATTCTCCATAACAGAGAATCAGTACACAGGCTTTTTCGAATCATTAGGACCGCGTTTTCTGGCAGCTGGGGACTATAACGCCAAGCATACATTCTTGGGGTCACAGCTTGTTACCCCTAAGGGCCGTGCTTGGTTTAATACAATTTCTTTCTAACCCACGTACTGGCCAACAGATCGTCGGAAAATACCTGATCTGATAGACTTTGGAATAACAATGTCTATTGCAAGAGAATTGGTCCATGTAAAACCATTATTGGATCTCTCATGTGATCACACACCTACAATTGTTACTATTTCAAGCCCCCGAGGAACATATTGGTTGAAATATAAAAAAATCATCAGTACACATTGCTCGGAAAACATACCGCTTAGAACATCGGAAGATATCGACCTCTCCCGACACAACAGACAAAATATTATTTTGTCTGCCGATGTCAAACGAAAAATTAGGAAATCTACTTGAACATAAGAGAACTGCTCGTTTAATGATACCCAAGCCAGGCAAAGATCACACAAAAGTGGAATCGTATAGGCCTATTAGCCTTTTATCCAATTTGTCAAAGCTGTTCCAGAAAATCCTAATTTAAAATATAACTGTTTTTGTAGAACAAAACAACTGTATTTCAGCACACAAATTTGGTTTCAGGAGAAAACACAGCACCATTGAGCAGACCACAGGTTAGTTACTGTTATCATAAAAATGTTCGGAGGGAAAAAATACTGCTCTGCCCTTCTTAACGATGTTTCACAGGCTTTCGATAAGGTTCGGCATGAAGGTTTATTGTTTAATATAAAACTTTTGTTACCAACAAATACTCACAAGCTACTCTAAAGCTATATAACAAATCGGAAATTCACTCTTGCTGAAAAAAATTTTTGTCAGCTCTCCTCAAGATATACAAGCCGGAGTTCCAGAAGGTATCATTTTGGGTCCTCTGTCATATATCCTTTATACTTCAGACATGCCATTAGATATTAATACCCACACCTCGACTTTCGCTGACGATACTGCAACTTTAAGCGTCCATGATGACTCAAAAATAGCGTCTAGAATGTTACAGACTCACATTTCACAATTGGAAGCTTGGTTGGATAATTGAAAAATTAAGGTGAATGAACAGAAATGTATCCACATTACTTTCACAATGATAAAAGAGACCGTCGACTCACGTGGAAAAATCATATAGACATAACTCAGATGAAGCTTAAAACTGCTCATTTCGCTTGGCTAACTGGCAGAAACTCTAAACTAGGCCTGGACTGCAAATTACTCATTTACAATGCGATCATGAAACTCATATGGTGTTACGGAATTCAGCTCTGGGGTACTTCCTCTGCGTCCAATATAGAAAAAAATACAGAGAATGCAAAATAAATTCTTGAAGAAGATCTCAAACGCACCCTGGTATGTTAGAATTACAACATACATAAATATCTGAATGTACCCCTGGTCAAAGATGAAATTATTAGGCGCTGTCAACGCTATTTAACAAAACTGGAAACACATCCCAACAACTAGCCCGTAACTTAACTAATAATCACGGCCACCAGCGTCTTAGAAGGAGGGACACTGCAGAACATGTCTGCTAATAATTATAATAAGGAACAATAATCATCTCTATCATCTGCCCAATGTACCTGGGATGAAAATGATGGCTGGATAATTTCCAGATAACATAAAGTTGGCTGATCCAGGGTACAATATTCCAAGCGAAATTGTTTTATTGTTGTCAAATCAATTCATTTTTGATCTCATTTGCGATGGCAAAATTCAGGATCAAAAAACCAACACTAAATTACAGAACACAAAATTAGGTTGGGTTGCATATAGCATGACGAAGATAGATGGTTCCAAACCAGAGCCAAATATCGTCGCAACAGTTCTATCATCTGGTGATGAGATATTGGAAAGATTTTGGGAAATTGAAGAAGTCTCACAGAAAAAGAAATTAACCGTTTTAGAAGAAGGATATGAGGAAAATTTTAACGAGAATGTTAAAATACTTTTAGATGGCAAATTTCAGGTGGCGTTGCCATTTAAAATAACCCGATGGGGTTGGGAAATTCTAGATTGATAGCGAAGAGAACGAAAATTAGGGAAAAATCATGATTTGAAAATTCAAGATCATGACTTTTTGAAACAATATTTGGAAATGGGTCATATGGAGCTGATGACCAACAACTTTATAATAAGTAGTGGTTCTTATTTACCACATCATTGTGTTTTTCGACCGGAAAGCACTTCTACCCAATTTTGGGTAGTTTTTGATGCGTCATGTAAGACTACTACAAATATTTCTTTGAATGATATTATTCATTCCGGTCCTAGAATTCAGAAAGACCTTTTCAATATTCTGCTACGTTTTAGAAAACATCGTTATGTGTTTTCGGCCGATATTGAAAAGATGTATAGGCAAATTTGGGTAACAGAGGCTGATAGAAAATATCAATTGATATTTTGGAGTTGGCAGCCTATTGAGAACGTAAAGACATATGCACTTAACACTGCAACTTATGGTATGGCATCGGCACCATATTTGGCAGTGAAATGCCTGCAAAAGATTTGATTGGAAAACAAACCAATTTCCAATAGAATCCGCTGCAATTAGAAGTGACTTTTATATGCATGATTTAGTGACAGGAAGAGACTGTTTAGAATCAGTTAAATTATTACGGGCGAATATAAATAATATTTTGTTTGAATTTGGAATGGCATTGAGGAAGTGGTGTGCCAATGAAGGATCATTGCTGGAAGGCATTGATGAAAAGGATATTGAAAGCAATCTAAACATAGATTCAAGCGAAATAAATTCAGTTAAAGCCTTAGTGGTCATTTGGAATCCGAAATCAGACAACTTTGGACTTAGATGTAAATGGGAGACATCTAAGGAGATATTGAAAAGAACAATTCTGAGTGAAGTTTCAAGACTATTTGATCCACTTGGATTGGTTTGTCCTGTAATAGTGACTACTGGAAGATAGATTGGGATGAAAAGATTCCAGAAGAAATTGTTTCCAAATGGAAGGTTATTAGGGAAAACTTTATATTTTTAAATGAAGTCAAAGTTCCTAGACATATTACTTGTGTCAAACCAACACGAATAGAACTTGATGTCTTTTCCGACGCATCTATGAAAGCATATGGTGCTGTTGTATATGTTAGGTCAATTGATGAGGCTGGGAATGTATGTACACAATTGGCAGCATCTAAATCAAGAGTGGCTCCAATTAAAATAATTACACTAACAAGATTAAAACTTTCTGCAAGTGTAATGTTAATAGAACATATGAAAGTTGTTGTGGACAGTTTGAATATAAATGTTAACATATATTATTACACATCTGCATGGTTGGAATAAACCATAGAAATAATTTCAAGTTTTTACAAAATGTAATTGCTTACGTCATTAAATTTTTCAATAGGCACCAGGAAATCTTTTATAACATATAGGAAGCAAGCCTTAAACCTTAATAATGACGGAAATTTAAGAAGAATATTTTTATGAAGAAATAAAGGTACTGAAGTTTCAGAGGAGTTTAAGGAAATCATCGCATTTATGAAGTTTATGTCCAATACTAGATGAGAATAATATTATTCGGGTTGGGGGCAGGCTACAAAATAGTAGCTTGACATATGAGGCTAGACACCCCATTCTTCTGCCTTATGAGGACAAAATTGTAGAATTGTTAATAGAGGATCACATATTCAACAGGGGTTATTGGCAATTGTAAGGCAGCAATTTTGGCCATTACGTGGACGACAATTAGTTAAAAAGGTTGTAAATAGGTGTTTTAGGGTAGAACCGACAAAGTTGCATCAATTAATGGGAAATTTGCCGGAAGATCGTGTAATTAGAACAAGGTCATTTCTTTATGTGGGAATCGATTTTCTTGGTTCTATAACAATTCATTACAAAGTTAGAGGGGACTATAATGCCAAGCATGCATTCTGGGGGTCACGGCTTTTTACCCCTTAGGGCCGTGTTTTAATACAATTTCTAAACTGGGAATGGATGTGATCTCTAGTGGAGAACCCACGTACTGGCCAACGGATCGTCGGAAAATACCCGATCTGATAGACTTTGGAATAACAATGTCTATTGCAAGAGATTTGGTCCATGTAGAACCATTATTGGATCTCTCATCTGATCACACACCTACAGATATGATCTCTAGTGGAGAACCCACGTACTGGCCAACAGATCGCCGGAAAATACCTGATCTGATAGACTTTGGAATAACAATGTCTATTGCAAGAGAATTGGTCCATGTAAAACCATTATTGGATCTCTCATCTGATCACACACCTACAATTGTTACTATTTCAAGCCCCCGAGGAACATATTGGTTGAAATATAAAAAAATCATCAGTACACATTGCTCGGAAAACATACCGCTTAGAACATCGGAAGATATTGACCTCTCCCGACACAACAGACAAAATATTATTTTGTCTGCCGATGTCAAACGAAAAATTAGGAAATCTACTTGAACATAAGAGAACTGCTCGTTTAATGATACCCAAGCCAGGCAAAGATCACACAAAAGTGGAATCGTATAGGCCTATTAGCCTTTTATCCAATTTGTCAAAGCTGTTCGAGAAAATCCTAATGGAAAAGATAACTGTTTATGAAGAACAAAACAACTGTATTTCAGCACACAAATTTGGTTTCAGGACAAAACACAGCTCCATTGAGCAGCCCACAGGTTAGTTACTGTTGTCATAAAAACGTTCGGAGGGAAAAAATACTGCTCTGCCCTTCTTAACGATGTTTCACAGGCTTTCGATAAGGTTTGGCATGAAGGTTTATTGTTTAAAATAAAACTTTTGTTACCAACAAATACTCACAAGCTACTCTAAGGCTATATAACAAATCGAAAATTCATTCTTGCTGAAAAAAATTTTTGTCAGCTCTCCTCAAGATATACAAGCCAGAGTTCCAGAAGGTATCATTTTGGGTCCTCTGTCATATATCCTTTATACTTCAGACATGCCATTAGATATTATTACCCACATCTGGGCTTTCGCTGACGATACTGCAATTTTAAGCGTCCATGATGACTCAAAAATAGCGTCTAGAATGTTACAGACTCACATTTCACAATTGGAAGCTTGGTTGGATAAGTGGAAAATTAAGGTGAATGAACAGAAATGTATCCACATTACTTTCACAATGATAAAAGAGACGTGTCCACCCATTAAAATTAACAATCTAAATATACCTCAACACACATGTGTGATATATCTCGGTATTCACCTAGACCGTCGACTCACGTGGAAAAATCATAAAGACATAACTCAGATGAAGCTTAAAACTGCTCAACTCGCTTGGCTAACTGGCAGAAACTCTAAACTAGGCCTGGACTGCAAATTACTCATTTACAATGCGATCATGAAACTCATATGGTGTTACGGAATTCAGCTCTGGGGTACTTCCTCTGCGTTTAATATAGAAAAAAATACAGAGAATGCAAAATAAATTCTTAAAGACGATCACAAACGCACCCTGGTATGTTAGAAATTACAACATACATAAATATCTGAATGTACCCCTGGTCAAAGATGAAATTATTAGGCGCTGTCAACGCTATTTAACAAAACTGGAAACACATCCCAACAACTAGCCCGTAACTTAACTAATAATCACGGCCACCAGCGTCTTAGAAGGAGGGACACTGCAGAACATGTCTGCTAATAATTATAATAAGGAACAATAATCATCTCTATCATCTGTCCAATGTACCTGGGATGAAAATGATGGCTGGATTATTTCCAGATAACATAAAGTTGGCTGATCCAGGGTACAATATTCCAAGCGAAATTGATTTATTGTTGTCAAATCAATTCATTTTTGATCTCATTTGCGATGGCAAAATTCAGGATCAAAAAACCAACACTAAATTAGGTTGGGTTGCATATAGCATGACGAAGATAGATGGTTCCAAACCAGAGCCAAATATCGTCGCAACAGTTCTATCATCTGGTGATGAGATATTGGAAAGATTTTGGGAAATTGAAGAAGTCTCACAGAAAAAGAAATTAACCGTTTTAGAAGAAGGGTATGAGGAAAATTTTAACGAGAATGTTAAAATACTTTTAGATGGCAAATTTCAGGTGGCGTTGCCATTTAAAATAAGCCGATGGGGTTGGGAAATTCTAGCTTGATAGCGAAGAGAACGAAAATTAGGGAAAAATCATGATTTGAAAATTCAATATCATGACTTTTTTAAACAATATTTGGAAATGGGTCATATGGAGCTGATGACCAACAACTTTATAATAAGTAGTGGTTATTATTTACCACATCATTGAGTTTTGCGACCGGAAAGCACTTCTACCAAATTATGGGTAGTTTTTGATGCGTCATATAAGACTACTACAATATTTCTTTGAATGATATTATTCATTCCGGTCCTAGAATTCAGAAAGACCTTTTCAATATTCTGCTACGTTTTAGAAAACATCGTTATGTAATTTCGGCCGATATTGAAAAGATGTATAGGCAAATTTGGGTAACAGAGGCTGATAGAAAATATCAATTGATATTTTGGCTTTGGCAACCTATTGAGAACGTAAAGACATATGCACTTAACACTGTAACTTATGGAATGGCATCGGCACCATATTTGGCAGTGAAATGCCTGCAAAAGATATGATTGGAAAACAAACCAATTTCCAATAGAATCCGCTGCAATTAGAAGTGACTTTTATATGAATGATTTAATGACAGGAAGAGACTGTTTAGAATCAGTTAAATTATTACGGGCGATTATAAATAATATTTTGTTTGAATTTGGAATGGCATTGAGGAAGTGGTGTGCCAATGAAGGATCATTGCTGGAAGGCATTGATGAAAAGGATATTGAAAGCAATCTAAACATAGATTCAAGCGAAATAAATTCATTTAAAGCCTTAGTGGTCATTTGGAATCCGAAATCAGACAACTTTGGACTTAGATGTAAATGGGAGACATCTAAGGAGATATTGAAAAGAACAATTCTGAGTGAAGTTTCAAGACTATTTGATCCACTTGGATTGGTTGATCCTGTAATAGTGACTACTGGAAGATAGATTGGGATGAAAAGGTTCCAGAAGAAATTGTTTCCAAATGGAAGGTTATTAGGGAAAACTTTATATTTTTAAATGAAGTCAAAGTTCCTAGACATATTATTAGTGTCAAACCAACACGAATAGAACTTGATGTCTTTTCCGACGCATCTATGAAAGCATATGGTGCTGTTGTATATGTTAGGTCAATTGATGAGGCTGGGAATGTATGTACACAATTGGCAGCATCTAAATCAAGAGTGGCTCCAATTAAAATAATTACACTAACAAGATTAAAACTTTCTGCAAGTGTAATGTTAATAGAACATATGAAAGTTGTTGTGGACAGTTTGAATATAAATGTTAACATATATTATTACACAGACTCGTCTATAGTTTTAAGCTGGATAAAACTAGATCCAGCAAAATTACAAATATTTGTGTCTAATAGAGGAAGTACTATTGAGGCAAATAGTAACGTGTCTCAATGGAGACATGTAAGGTCAAAGGAAAATCCGGCTGATATTATATCCAGAGGAGTGTTAGGTAAGGAAATTATTGATTATCAATTTTGGTTGAAAACTAACCAAGAATCAGCTAGCGTTACGATATATAAAATTCCTGAGCTGAAGAAAGGCAAATTAGTTTATCTGGTAAAAGAAAGGGCATCTGCAATGGTTGGAATAAACCATAGAAATAATTTCAAGTTTTTACAAAATGTAATTGCTTACGTCATTAAATTTATCAATAGGCACCAGAAAATCTTTTATAACATACAGGAAGCAAGCCTTAAACCTTAATAATGACGGAAATTCAAGAAGAATATTTTTATGAAGAAATAAAGGTACTGAAGTTTCAGAGGAGTTTAAGGAAATCATCGCATTTATGAAGTTTATGTCCAATACTAGATGAGAATAATATTATTCGGGTTGGGGGCAGGTTACAAAATAGTAGCTTGACATATGAGGCTAGACACCCCATTCTTCTGACTTATGAGGACAAAATTGTAGAATTGTTAATAGAGGATCACATATTCAACAGGGGTTATTGGCAATTGTAAGGCAGCAATTTTGGCCATTACGTGGACGACAATTTATTAAAAAGGTTGTAAATAGGTGTTTTAGGGTAGAACCGACAAAGTTGCATCAATTAATGGGAAATTTGCCGGAAGATCGTGTAATTAGAACAAGGTCATTTCTTTATGTGGGAATCGATTTTCTTGGTTCTATAACAATTCATTACAAAGTTAGAGGGGACTATAATGCCAAGCATGCATTCTGGGGGTCACGGCTTGTTACCCCTTAGGGCCGTGTTTTAATACAATTTCTAAACTGGGAATGGATGTGATCTCTAGTGGAGAACCCACGTACTGGCCAACGGATCGTCGGAAAATACCCGATCTGATAGACTTTGGAATAACAATGTCTATTGCAAGAGATTTGGTCCATGTAGAACCATTATTGGATCTCTCATCTGATCACACACCTACAGATATGATCTCTAGTGGAGAACCCACGTACTGGCCAACAGATCGCCGGAAAATACCTGATCTGATAGACTTTGGAATAACAATGTCTATTGCAAGAGAATTGGTCCATGTAAAACCATTATTGGATCTCTCATCTGATCACACACCTACAATTGTTACTATTTCAAGCCCCCGAGGAACATATTGGTTGAAATATAAAAAAATCATCAGTACACATTGCTCGGAAAACATACCGCTTAGAACATCGGAAGATATCGACCTCTCCCGACATAACAGACAAAATATTATTTTGTCTGCCGATGTCAAACAAAAAATTAGGAAATCTACTTGAACATAAGAGAACTGCTCGTTTTATGATACCCAAGCCAGACAAAGATCATACAAAAGTGGAATCGTATAGGCCTATTAGCCTTTTATCCAATTTGTCAAAGCTGTTCGAGAAAATCCTAATGGAAAATATAACTGTTTATGTAGAACAAAACAACTGTATTTCAGCACACAAATTTGGTTTCAGGAGAAAACACAGCACCATTGAGCAGCCCACAGGTTAGTTACTGTTGTCATAAAAACGTTCGGAGGGAAAAAATACTGCTCTGCCCTTCTTAACGATGTTTCACAGGCTTTCGATAAGGTTTGGCATGAAGGTTTATTGTTTAAAATAAAACTTTTGTTACCAACAAATACTCACAAGCTACTCTAAAGCTATATAACAAATCGGAAATTCATTCTTGCTGAAAAAAATTTTTGTCAGCTCTCCTCAAGATATACAAGCCGGAGTTCCAGAAGGTATCATTTTGGGTCCTCTGTCATATATCCTTTATACTTCAGACATGCCATTAGATATTAATACCCACACCTCGACTTTCGCTGACGATACTGCAATTTTAAGCGTCCATGATGACTCAAAAATAGCGTCTAGAATGTTACAGACTCACATTTCACAATTGGAAGCTTGGTTGGATAAGTGGAAAATTAAGGTGAATGAACAGAAATGTATCCACTTTACTTTCACAATGATAAAAGAGACGTGTCCACCCATTACAATTAAGAATCTAAATATACCTCAACACACATGTGTGATATATCTCGGTATTCACCTAGACCGTCGACTCACGTGGAAAAATCATATAGATGCGAACATAACTCAGATGAAGCTTAAAACTGCTCATTTCGCTTGGCTAACTGGCAGAAACTCTAAACTAGGCCTGGACTGCAAATTACTCATTTAAAATGCGATCATGAAACTCATATGGTGTTACGGAATTCAGCTCTGGGGTACTTCCTCTGCGTCCAATATAGAAAAAAATACAGAGAATGCAAAAAAAATTCTTGAAGACGATCACAAACGCACCCTGGTATGTTAGAATTACAACATACATAAATATCTGAATGTACCCCTGGTCAAAGATGAAATTATTAGGCGCTGTCAACGCTATTTAACAAAACTGGAAACACATCCCAACAACTAGCCCGTAACTTAACTAATAATCAAGGCCACCAGCGTCTTAGAAGGAAGGACACTGCAGAACATGTCCGCTAATAATAAGGAGCAATAATCATCTCTATCATCTGTCCAATGTACCTGGGATGAAAATGATGGCTGGATAATTTCCAGATAACATAAAGTTGGCTGATCCCGGGTACAATATTCCAAGGGAAATTGATTTATTGTTGTCAAATCAATTCATTTTTGATCTCATTTGCGATGGCAAAATTCAGGATCAAAAAACCAACACTAAATTACAGAACACAAAATTAGGTTGGGTTGCATATAGCATGACGAAGATAGATGGTTCCAAACCAGAGCCAAATATCGTCGCAACAGTTCTATCATCTGGTGATGAGATATTGGAAAGATTTTGGGAAATTGAAGAAGTCTCACAGAAAAAGAAATTAACCGTTTTAGAAGAAGGATAAGAGGAAAATTTTAACGAGAATGTTAAAATACTTTTAGATGGCAAATTTCAGGTGGCGTTGCCATTTAAAATAACCCGATGGGGTTGGGAAATTCTAGCTTGATAGCGAAGAGAACGAAAATTTGGGAAAAATCATGATTTGGAAATTCAATATGACTTTTTGAAACAATATTTGGAAATGGGTCATATGGAGCTGATGACCAACTACTTTATAATAAGTAGTGGTTCTTATTTACCACATCATTGTGTTTTGCGACCGGAAAGCACTTCTACCAAATTATGGGTAGTTTTTGATGCGTCATGTAAGACTACTACAAATATTTCTTTGAATGATATTATTCATTCCGGTCCTAGAATTCAGAAAGACCTTTTCAATATTCTGCTACGTTTTAGAAAACATCGTTATGCGTTTTCGGCCGATATTGAAAAGATGTATAGGCAAATTTGGGTAACAGAGGCTGATAGAAAATATCAATTGATATTTTGGCGTTGGCAACCTATTGAGAACGTAAAGACATATGCACTTAACACTGTAACTTATGGTATGGCATCGGCACCATATTTGGCAGTGAAATGCCTGCAAAAGATTTGATTGGAAAACAAACCAATTTCCTTTCATATAGATGATTTAATGACAGGAAGAGACTGTTTAGAATCAGTTAAATTATTACGGGCGAATATAAATAATATTTTGTTTGAATTTGGAATGGCATTGACTAAGTGGTGTGCCAGTGAAGGATCATTGCTGGAAGGCATTGATGAAAAGGATATTGAAAGCAATCTAAACATAGATTCAAGCGAAATAAATTCAGTTAAAGCCTTAGTGGTCATTTGGAATCCGAAATCAGACAACTTTGGACTTAGATGTAAATGGGAGACATCTAAGGAGATATTGAAAAGAACAATTCTGAGTAAGTTTCAAGACAATTTGATCCACTTGGATTGGTTGGTCCTGTAAGAGTGACTACTGGAAGATAGATTGGGATGAAAAGATTCCAGAAGAAATTGTTTCCAAATGGAAGGTTATTAGGGAAAACTTTATATTTTTAAATGAAGTCAAAGTTCCTAGACATATTATTTGTGTCAAACCAACACGAATAGAACTGGATGTCTTTTCCGACTCATCTATGAAAGCATATGGTGCTGTTGTATATGTTAGGTCAATTGATGAGGCTGGGAATGTATGTACACAATTGGCAGCATCTAAATCAAGAGTGGCTCCAATTAAAATAATTACACTAACAAGATTAAAACTTTCTGCAAGTGTAATGTTAATAGAACTTATGAAAGTTGTTGTGGACAGTTTGAATATAAATGTTAACATATATTATAACACAGACTCGTCTATAGTTTTAAGCTGGATAAAACTAGATCCAGCAAAATTACAAATATTTGTGTCTAATAGAGGAAGTACTATTGAGGCAAATAGTAACGTGTCTCAATGGAGACATGTAAGGTCAAAGGAAAATCCGGCTGATATTATATCCAGAGGAGTGTTAGGTAAGGAAATTATTATCAATTTTGGTTGAAAACTAACCAAGAATCAGCTAGCGTTACGATATATAAAATTCCTGAGCTGAAGAAAGGCAAATTAGTTTATCTGGTAAAAGAAAGGGCATCTGCAATGGTTGGAATAAACCATAGAAATAATTTCAAGTTTTTACAAAATGTAATTGCTTACGTCATTAAATTTGTCAATAGGCACCAGGAAATCTTTTATAACATATAGGAAGCAAGCCTTAAACCTTAATAATGACGGAAATTCAAGAAGAATATTTTTATGAAGAAATAGAGGTACTGAAGTTTCAGAGGAGTTTAAGGAAATCATCGCATTTATGAAGTTTATGTCCAATACTAGATGAGAATAATATTATTCGGGTTGGGGGCAGGTTACAAAATAGTAGCTTGACATGAGGCTAGACACCCCATTATTCTGCCTTATGAGGACAAAATTGTACAATTGTTAATAGAGGATCACATATTCAACAGGGGTTATTGGCAATTGTAAGGCAGCAATTTTGGCCATTACGTGGACGACAATTAGTTAAAAAGGTTGTAAATAGGTGTTTTAGGGTAGAACTGACAAAGTTGCATCAATTAATGGGAAATTTGCCGGAAGATCGTGTAACCCCCCCCCCCCCCCCCCCCCCCCACCAGACACAACAGACAAAATATTATTTTGCCTGCCGATGTCGAACGACTCTTAAATGAAAAAATAAGAGCTCAAAGAGAGTGGCAACAGTACAGATCTCCTCAACTTAAGGAACGGTTGAAAGAATGCACTAAAAAATTAAGAAAGCTACTTAAAAATAAGAGAACTGCTTCATTAAACAGATATCTTTAAAATTTAGATCCAACATCAAGAACTGACTACTCATTATGGCGTGCAACGACAAATTTAAAAAGACCTGTCTTATGTAAGCCTCCTTTGAGAAAATCGGAAGGAAGTTGGCTAGAAATTATACTGAAAAAGGAGATCCGTTTGTAGAACATTTAAGAAAAGTATTCACGCCACATATAACAAGTTCTGTAAAAGAGTTGCCACTGATTTTACCCCAACACCGAGCAGCTACCCGATTGATGTTTGAGATGAGAAAGGTCGAAAAGGCTATTTTTGAACTAAACCCCAAAAAAGCTCCTGGTATCGATGGAATCAGTAACAAGATGCTTTTCGAGTTTCCCCGTATAGCATTTAAGATAATTCTCTTTATTTTTAATGCTATTATACGCCTTGAATACTATCCCCCAGAATGGAAAGTATCACTCGTTAAAATGATACCCGAGCCAGGCAAAGATCACACAAAAGTGGAATCGTATAGGCCTATTAGCCTTTTATCCAATTTGTCAAAGCTGTTCGAGAAAATTCTAATGGAAAAATAACTGTTTATGTAGAACAAAACAACTGTTGCACACCAATTTGGTTTCAGAAGAAAACACAGCACCATGGAACAAGCCCACAGGCTAGTTTCTGTTGTCAGAAAAACGTTCGAGGAGAAAAAATACTTTCGATAAGGTTTGGCATGAAGTTCTACTGTTTAAAATAAAACTTTTGTTACCAACAAATACTCACAAGCTACTCGAAAGCTATATAACAAATCGGAAATTCACTCTTGCTGAAAAAAGTTTTGTCAGCTCTCCTCATGATATACAAGCCAGAGTTCCACAAGGTAGCATTTTGGGTCCTCTGTTATATATCCTTCATACATCAGACATGACATTATAAATTATTACCCACACGTCAATTGGACTTAATAATTAATATTTAGATTTATGATTTGGATAATTATTGTTAGTTTACAGTTTTTAAGAGTGAAGATCCAATAAATAATATGAAATATGGAGAAAAAAAACAAATATATATATATATACGTGTTTGTTTGTGTTACTACTAAAGCTGCCCATTTAGAAGTGGTATCAGACTTATCTTCGGCAGCTTTTTTAGGAGCTTTGAAAAGATTTGAAGCCAGAAGAGGTTGTCCATTAAAGATTTATTCTGATAATGGTACGAACTTTGTAGGAGCGGCAAATAGACTTAATTTTTTTTTTTTTTAAGTTTAGTTTATTAATGCAATCTATCTAACTTTATGATATTAAACGATACTGCAATTTTAAGCGTCCATGATGACTCAAAAATAGCGTCTAGAATGTTACAGACTCAGATTTCACAATTGGAAGCTTGGTTGGATAAGTGGAAAATTAAGGTGAATGAACAGAAATGTATCCACATTACTTTTACAATGATAAAAGACGTGTCCACCCATTAAAATTAATAATCTAACCGCACATGTGTGAAATATCTCGGTATTCACCTTGACCGTCGACTCACGTGGAAAAATCATATAGATGCGAAAATAACTAATTGAAGCTTAAAACTGCTCAACTCGCTTGGCTAACTGACAGAAACTCTAAACTAGGCCTGGACTGCAAATTACTCATTTACAATGCGATCATGAAACCCATATGGTGTTACGGAATTCAGCTCTGGGGTACTGCCTCTGTGTCCAATATAGAAAAAATACAGAGAATGCAAAATAAATTCTTGAAGACGATCACGAACGCACGCTGATATGTTAGGAATTATTACATAAAGTTCTGAATGTACCCCTGGCCAAAGATGAAATTATTAGAAACTGTCAACGCTATTTAACAAAACTGGAAACACATCCCAACATACTAGCCCGTAACTTAACTAATAATCACGGCCACCAGCGTCTTAGAAGGAGGCACACTGCGGATCTGTTCCGCTAATAATAAGGAGCAATAATCATCTCTACTAAACCACATAACATCAGTCTGGCACTGGCTAGACTTAATAATTAATATTTAGGTTCCAGATTTGGATAATTATTGTTAGTTCACAGTTTTTAAGAGTGAAGATCCAATAAATAACATGAAATATGGAGAAAAAAAAACAAAGTTAGAGGAAAGAAGACAGATAAGTCATACGTATGCGTGTTTGTTTGTGTTACTATTAAAGCTGCCCATTTAAAAGTGGTATCAGACTTATCTTCGGCAGCTTTTATAGGAGCTTTGAAAAGATTTGTAGCCAGAAGAGGTTGTCCATTAAAGATTTATTCTGATAATGGTACGAACTTTGTAGGAGCGGCAAATAGCCTTAATTTTTTTTTTAAGTTTACTTTATTAATGCAATCTATCTAACTTTATGATATTAAACATTAGGTTTGAAGTAGTTAAGAATAAACTATATTATGGCGATGTTCTAGTGATCTTCCCAGACAGTAAAAATGTTTAAATTAAACACCAAAGTGAAAATTATACATTTATGTTTTCATAATGTTGTTTCATTTAGTAAATCTTGCGCGGCTCTTCTTCGAAGTCTACGAAATGTGGCAGTGCTACTCATTAGATTGGTTGCTAATGAGTTGGGGTGTTGTTCAATTCTTGTTTTGTATGCCAATAGTTGAGCGTCTATTTCAGCTTTTACGGTAGGGATATTAAGCTCACGATGAAGTTGGTTGTTTGTTATGTAACAGGGGGCATTTGCAATTCTTCTAATTGTTTTTTATTGAAATCGTTGTGATGTTTATGTTTGATTTGGATGCGGTACCCCATAATTGGATGCCATATGTCCCAATTGGTTTAAGTATACATTTATAAACCAATAATTTGTTCCCAAGAGACAGTCGGGAATTGGGTTTTACAAGAAAGATAATTTTATTGGGTTGGATATCTAGTGCTTTTCGTTTGGTTTGTATGTGTTTTTTCCAGGTTAACCGTTTGTCCAGATAAATACCTAGATATTTTGCACTCTCTTCTTGTGGTATTTCGATTCCATTAAGCCTTATAGGAGGGCATGTTTCTTTATTTAGTGTAAAGGTAATTTGCACTGATTTCGATTCATTTGCTTTTATTCTCCAGTTGGTAAGCCATGTAGATATATTATTTATACATTTTTGTAAAGTTTAACTTGCAGTCTTTGGGTTCTTGTGTAGACAGAGCTGCTGTATCGTCAGCAAAAGTTCCTATTATAATACCATATGTTTGGGGAAGATCAGATGTATACAACAAGTAAAGAGTGGGTCCCATAACGCTGCCTTGTGGTACTCATGTCATAATTGTTCATATGTCACTCATTTCTTCTTCTTTTTCTTTTACATAGAACGAGCGTTTGTATAGGTAAGATCTGATGAAGAAATAGTAGTTTATGGGGATCATTTTCTTTATTTTGTAAAGCAGAGTTTTATGCCACACTTTATCAAAGGCTTGAGAGATGTCAAGGAAGGCTGCAGAACAGTATTGTTTTTTTCGAAAGTTTCGTGGATTGTTTCAACTAAGCGATGTACTTGTTCGATTGTTTCATGTCGTTTTCGAACACCGAACTGGTGATTAGGAATAAGAGATTTCGATTCTATTATTGGCATCAATCTACTAAGAAATAAAGTCTCCAGAACTTTTGAGGGAATAGGCAGTAGACTAATAGGTCGATATGACGTTCAACAGGTTTTCCAGGTTTAGGGATCATAGATATCTGCGCAACTTCCCATTGGGGTGGTACGAAACAGTGGAGCATGCAAGCGTTGTATATGAAGGTCAAAAGAGTTATACCTTCGCGTGGTAATTCTTTTAATGCTTTTGCAGTTATAAGGTCATATCCTGGGGGTTTAGCTACTTCCAATTTTGTAAACTTTTTAATTGGTAAATCTAGTTGGTGGGTTTCATTTATGAAATCTTCAATGTGATTTGGGGTGTCGTCATTGTTTAGTTCATTGGAGGTAAACACTTTTTCAAGATGAGTAGCAAAAGTTTTCGCCTTTTCACTATTATTTTTCGCCCAGGTTGCATCTGGTTTCCGTATAGGGTTATTTATTTTTTGTTGTTTCTTTGTTTTGTTATTTTCCATAGTGAGTAATCTGTTACTTTTGTTGGACCCAGTTTTTACATTTCTTCTTCGAATTTTTTGTTGTATCCATACTTTAATAAATTTTTGAGTTCGAAAGTTAGTTTATTTAACTTTGCTTTGTTAGTAGGAGACTTGGTTCTTTGCCAGCATTTTCTAGCTTTCCGTTTGTCGGATAGTTTTTTTCGTACTTCAATTGAACATTTGGGGAGTAGAGTCCCAAGCTGCGTTTTGTATTATTCTAACAAAGATTTGAACGGCATTTGTAATATCTTCATAAGTTTTTAGGGGTAAGTTAAAATTCAGAGATGAGCTTATAAGTTCGCGATAGCGGTTCCAATCTGTTTTCTTGTTATGCAATTTGCAAGGTCCTTCTACGCAATGTACAGTTGTACTAATTGTCGATTTGACAGGAGAATGATCGGATGATAAATATATAAAAGTTAGAGCTGAATATAACAAATCGAATCGTTCTGCTTATAATGATTATTTAAATAATATAAAGGCTAAGTTAAAAAGCGACCCTAAGTCTTTTTACTCGTTTGTTAATTCTAAACGACGCTGCATTGGTTTTCCATCCTCAATGAAATTAGATGACATCGAAATTAGATGACATCGATATCTCTATAAGTAATATGTTTGCTGATATTTTTGCTTCAACATACTCCACAACAAAATTCAACAACACTTCTCAATATCCTTTCATTATCCCGGAATCATCTATAAATATTTCATTTATTAATGAACAAACTGTTTTAAGCAACTTGTTAAAACTAAAATAGTCGTATGCTGCGGGGCCTGATGGAGTCCCAAATTGTGTGTTAAAACGTTGCGCAAATCTTCTATACATTCCTCTAACATTTCTCTACAATAATTCAATTAGACTGGAATATTTTCCTGATGTTTGGAAGAAATCCTTTATAACTCCAATTTTTAAGTCTGGAAGTAAATCCGTAGTATCAAATTACAGAGGAATAGCTAAATTAAGTTCAATTCCAAAATTATTTGAAAAATTGATAACTGAGGCATTATCATATCAAGCGTCTTCTATTATTTCACAACAGCAACACGGTTTTCGTAAATCCTGCTCAACAATTACCAATTTACTGGAACTTACAACTTTAGTCAATGATGGCTTTGTTAATGGAAAACAAACTGATGTTGTTTATACTGATTTCAGTAAAGCCTTTGATAGAGTAAACCATGATTTATTACTATATAAGTTGGACCGTATTGGTTTCAGTTTGACGCTTCTTAAATGGATTGGTTCCTACCTAAAAAGCCGTAAACAGTGTGTTAAATTTCGTACTGTACAATCTAATGTTATCAATGTCACATCTGGTGTTCCTCAAGGCAGTCATTTAGGTCCGCTTTTGTTTATACTCTTTATTAATGATCTTCCATCGGTTTTACAATATTCTAAATGCTTGATGTATGCAGATGATGTCAAAATACTTCTTTCCTTTAATAATTGTACTGAGCAAAGGTTATTGCAAATCGATATTAATAATTTTACTACATGGTGTAATTTGAACATAATGGACCTTAACCTTTTGTATTTTTTAGTCGAGAACCCCATGCAGTATGTTTTGCATTATAGTCACAACAGACTAAGAATCTGTTTCCTAGCCTTAATGAAATTTTTCATTTGTTTGCCAGTGAGCTATATAAGGCCAATGTGAGGGATTTTTGTACTTCACGCAATATTTAATGTTTAAATATACCAGCTAAATCGTCACATGTGGGAGGATTATGGGAAGCATGCGTGAAGTCTGTTAAAAAAAATTTTCATAAAGTGACTGAAGGAACAATGACGTACGAAGAATTATATACATTAATGACACAGATTAAGTCCGTTTTAAATTCTCGTCCGTTGACTACACTGTCAGAAGATCAGAATGATTTTAAAGTTCTAATGCCAGGCAATTTCTTAATTGGCCAATCGTTTTCAACATTCATTGACTACGCGAACAATAACTGTTACCATGGAATGCGCGAGCATTGGAAAGCTGTGCAAACGAATATGAAGGAATATTTATCCGAATTGCAAAAAAGATACAAGTACAAACATAACCATGTACAAATATAGATCCGGGTACTCTCGTCCTTCTGAATTATGAAAACTGTCCTCCCATGAGCTGGAGGCGGGGGAGGGTTATCCGAACCATAATGGGCTCGGATGGGTTATCTAGAATGGTGGATGTAAGGACCAGTAATGGGGAAACCAAAATATCAATCCACAATGTTTGTCCTTTTCCCACTCAGGAAAGGGAAGACGAAACAACGGACAAACCACCAGACGACGTGATAGAAAGTAAAAATAAAAAAATGGGACGGAAGATCCGCCTTTAAAAAAAAGAAAGAACCAATTCGAAAAAGGTAAAAATATTAAACAAGATAAAAATAAAATTAAAAATAAAAATATGTTTACAGTATTATTAACATTGTTAGCCAATGTGAGTCCAGCAAGGTCTGAAAACAATATAAGTAGGTTTAAAACTGGGGCAGGGATTTTCTTCGACAAGGTAGCAACGGTAGGTTTATCGAGAACATCATGGAACATCGCAGTGCACATCAACATCAGCGAATATTTAACATGCATGACGTCCATTGATGAA
Organism: Eustalomyia histrio; assembly: GCA_949748255.1. Taxonomy (NCBI): domain Eukaryota; kingdom Metazoa; phylum Arthropoda; class Insecta; order Diptera; family Anthomyiidae; genus Eustalomyia; species Eustalomyia histrio. The sequence goes on from OX456523.1 coordinate 152,230,506, forward strand.
GCCATGTTATCAGTTGAGAATCTGAAGAGCAAAGAAGCAGTTTATCAGTCGTCAACGAATCAGAATCTGCTAGCGATTTATAAGAGGATTATCAACAGACATGAAATGATAATGTCCTCAACTCTAAAAGGAGGAAAAGATCACTGTTGCCATTTATTGGAGGCGTAAATCATTCGTAATTTTGACTAATGAAGAAGAAGTATCCCAGAAGATAAAACAGAACACCCATAATGATGAGTATCTGCTTAAAGTTGTCCGAAATCTGTCATCAGTGCAAGACATGACCATGGGCATAATTAACAAGCAAAACAAAGTAGTGTTTAAAGATATTCAGACACTAAGTGGCGCCATCCAATCTCTTGAAACAGAAATTCATGACACTACAAGCTACACGTATAAAAACGATATCAAATATTTTAACATCGCTAGAAATCTTTGAAGAAATAGAGGATGACATCATTGGAGCCATGTTCAACGCCAAAGGAAATTTCCTGCATAGAATACTACCCGTAAAAAAGTTCAGAAATCAAAATGAACTCATTAAGGCAAATTTAAACAAAAATCTAAGATTGCCATCGGTTTCAACCAGGACCACAGCAGATTTTGTGCTGTTTAATATTCAAATTTGCCTAATAAATAATGAAGTGTTCTATGCACATACCCTACAACACATGACGGGTTCTTAATTAATATCCACACTAGCAGCAGATACTTCCTAATCGATCAAAGAAAAACGTTGTACTACTTTTTGAGAGGTGACAATTTTGAGATTGCCATCAGGTGGAAGAGCTAACACTGTGTCATCAGGTTCACCCTCTATTTAACATAACATCGACAAACAATTGCGAAGTGCAATTGTTCTTAAAATCAAAAAAGATACCAGATAGCTGTGAAATTAAAATTCAAAAAGTTCACAACCATTGGCAACAAATACATGTGCCTAACGCCTGGATATTCTTTGTGTACGAAGATACGCCAGGAGAAGTCACATGCAATGGAAAGACACAAAACCTCATCCTTATTGGTTCCAGCCTATTTACTATGCAATCGGAATGCCAATTTGAAGCTGCAGAAATGCGTATACTACTGAGGTCAACTACGTATTTCCATCCATAAACATAGCAAAGTTTATGCCACCAATGACACATCTCAAATTGACTAGTGAAATGGAGATATTCAAAATCCCAGATGTTCCAAAAGCAAAAAAGATATTGGGTTTTCCAACACAACTCGACTTTCATCATCTAACTCACTATGGAATTAGCATGACTACGTGGATCATTATCATCATCATTATTGCCTTAGTTTGAATTCCAAAGAAACTATGTCAGTCAGCTACTTGCCCGCTACCGTTGAAATACCTCGTTTGATTTAGGGTACTTTTTTATGTTAGTAATTTTGATTCTGTTTTTTTTTTTTTGGTTTTGAAAAATTAGGATCTTTCAAGGCGGCAGAATGTTTAATCTTAGGAAAAAAAATCCTCAAATAGTGTTCTACGATTAATATAAATGGTTTTTCATAGAGCATAGATGGGCGGTAAACAATAAGATGGAATTTTATGCATTATGTTTGGGTAAAGCTCTTATCTTCAGTGGATAAGATTCACTGTTTTTGAATTTGGTATTCCCGTTGTCGTTATCGAAAATAATCGATAACTGTCGACAAGTATTTGGTATTCTGTAAGAAAATAAGAAAATGTGACGCCGATATTGTCTTGAAACGACTCTGATTTTTTCGACACAATTTTTAGTAACTTGAGGAAAAGTAATGACTGAAAAAAAACGGAAAAATGGGAAGAAATATCTAATTTATTAAATGCACTTGGCCCACCGAGAATAATGTGAGATGGATGGCAGAAGGTAAAGAAAGCATGATCATATAAAGTGCATTATAAAAATATAACAAAATTTATTTATAGGTTTGGCGAAACTTAAAATTTAAAGTTAAAAAGAAAATGGTAGCCAACAAAGCCGAGTGTAATGCTACAGGTGGCGGACGATTCAAGCAATTTATATTGAGCCCGCTGGAGGAAGCTGTAGCAAATCTTCTACAGTTTCAGAAACGGCTAAAAATCTTAATGTAGCTGCCAACTTTATTGTTTTGGAAATAAATGTGGACTTGATTCCGGTTTTCAAATTAGGTGCTATTGTTTCCAGCACATCTTTGAAGGCTGTTTTACTCAGCCGAAAGTAACTTTCAAACCTTTTAAAAAAATTAGAAGATTAACATTCTTTAAAGTGACAGACTTTGATTTTGCTACTCACTTGTTATCCGGCAGATTAAAGACATTGGATTTCTGTATGAGTTGACTTCTTTCCAATACTAGATTTTCTTTATTTTCTTCATCACTGGTAGTAGAATTTAAATTAAACATAAAAAACATTTTTTCGCAAATATAATAAACAAAATAAATCTGCCGACTCAATTTTTAGAGATGTGTTTTTGTTTAAATCGATAAACTGTCAACGTCGTTACAACACTGTTTTAGAATACCAATTTGGTGTCGAAGTGATGTCGACGTCGAAGCAAAGTGATGTTGACTCAAAAACGACGACGACATTGATAACGACAACTAGAATAAGGGTGAATATATAACATAGGAAGGATAAGTATAGAGATTTCATCATAAGGCTCGGTAACAGAGAAATTTAAGCAAATTTCCCTGATTTCAGAGCAAATGTTTCTCCTTAATGCACAAATTTCAGCAAATTTCCCTGAAATCTGATAAAACCCAATTGGACTTGCAAAAATCAATTGGTCTTGCAAAGAAAATCAATTTGAAACAAAAAAATACAACCTATTTTGTATATATGTGCCTCTACTTCTTTGACATTTTGAGGTTGCAGCATCCGATTAATTGCTTCCAAACGTTTTTCTGATGGCATAATACCATTAGCATCATTTATATGACCAACAAATTCAATCTTAATTTGAGCTAAAGAACATTTTTATCTTTTATATCTCAATCCGCAATACTCCAATCGTTCAAAAATTGTATTTACATTCTTAACATGCTCTTCATTATTACGGCTTGTGACTATTATGTCTTATGTTTTGATGAATCAGACAAAACTAATTCAATAAAGACAAATTGTGGAACAATTCCTCAATTCTAGGAATTGGATATTAATCGATTTCAATTTGTGAGTTAAGAGTAACCTTGAAGTATGCACAAATTCTTTACCGTACATCAGGCTTTTTCACGACAAATGGGCTTCATACTCGACTTAATTAATTTCAGAACTTCCAACGAAATAAGGCGATCCGATTCAGCACGGACGGCATCGTGTTGACCAAAAGGAATATTTTATGATTTGAAAAATTTATGTTTGAGAGTTTAATTCCCACTTTAAAAGTTTTGAATTCTCCGAGAGTTAGAGCTAATTTAGAGGGTGACTTTGTTACATGCAATTATTGCGTGCAATTTTTGTTTGCTGGCGAACGGGGTAGAAAAGCAAGCGGGGTAACACAAAAGTCACGGTTTTTGTTTTTCTCTTTCACACTCATATGTATTCTTCTTTTGTTGCTTCATTCACATTCAGTTTTCTTACAATTAAAGTCACCATATAAATAGACATAACTTTGGAAGCAAGTAAAAAAGGGGAATTAAGAAAATTGCACGCAATCAATTGCATCGTATAAATTGGCTCTCAGTGAAATAAAACGTGAGAATTTATAATTTTATTAATAGATTCGGAAAGATATTTTTGAGTTGAGTTAAGATTTAAAGCATTGCGTAGATTAATAGATATTCAACCTGAAAGGTCATATATTAAATTCAAAATTTAACTTACGGAACCAATCCATACCAAAAATATTTGTGACCTCTTCCTAAAAAGGAAGTTCTTGAGAAACGTTATTCCACAAAACACAAACGTTTGAAATTCCTTTGGGAGGAAGAATTGTAACACCATAAGTCCTTAGCATTTTATTAGTGCGTAACGTCGCAAATTACCACTACAATTTGGCTACTTACACTCAGAAAAAAAGTTAGTAGAAAAATTTGTAAACGGTTTTCAATCCCACTTTACTATTTTTGTACAGATTTTAAGTAAAAAATTATTATTTAGTAAATTTGTTTCGTATTTACATTTTATAAATTACAGAATTTTCACAGAATATTTAGAAATTTTTGTTGCTAATTTCAGAAATCATTTTACAAATTTTTGAAAACCGATTTGCTAAAATTAACAAAAAAATTGCTAATTTTAAAAAAGTAGATATTGAAGGAAATGTCATTTCTAATAATTAAAACTTATACATAGAAACTTAAATTGCCCTAAAATGTTACATATGTGGGTTAAAAAAAGGGATATGAATGAAGTAAAGATACTTTTCACAACCGAAAAATAAGACATCCACTTAAAATAAATCTAAAAACTTTTTTAGTTCTGAAAATCAGCCCTTTAAAACAATTAAAATTTGACTTTAACATAAAAATATTTTTCAAAACAAAAATTAGTAAGTTAAAACAAAATGAATTTATGTTTATGTTTTAACTATTTTTTATGCCTTTAATTTTTTTTTTTAATTTTGTCTTAAATATTTTTTGAAAAGAAATATATGAAAAAATGTTGTTGGATAAAAAATATATAAATTTGTATATTCGAATTCGTAAGACAATTCAAAAGAGATAAGCAACTTTAAAGTGTAACAGGTGTATGAAAAAATAATTGACTTAATTTGTGTATTTGAATAATTTTTCTTAATAAATTAAAATGTTGCTATATTTTACAGTTCATTGAGTTTACAAAAATTCAGTAGCGCTTGCTAATTTTTTATACTAATTTGATTGTAGTTATATTAATACTTTTTAGTACATTTTTTTGCTGATTTTAGCAAACCGATTTTATATTTCACTTTAAAAAAGGTTTACTGAAATTTTGTAGCGGCTACTAATTTGTGACATGTGCAAAAAAATACCACTAGGCTCAAATTAGCAAAATTTCAGTATGAACGCATTAAATTGTATATTTTATACGCATGTAAATTTATTGCAGTGTTCATATGTATGTCATTTTCATACTGCATACAAACTAGTTTGTGTGTGTGTGTTAAAGCACGCACTACTAGTTATTAATACTTTATTACGCAATTCTTGTTTGGTTTCTATTAATTTTCAATAAGTAGACCAAGTTTGTCATCACTCGAGATGGTTAATCCGAATTGTCATAGTCCGTCATTGGCCAGTAACTAGGAATTTTAAGAAACGATAGACTTCGATCGGTTGGCTTATTGTTAGTCTTTACCGCCTGGCCAGTAACGAGTAATTTCGAAGAGACGACAGACTTTGGTTGGCCATCTCAAAATAATTTGTTATGCTCCTGTATACATACACTAGCCACATTGAAAAGAGAGAACGCACGTGATGTTGAACTGCCTCTGTGTCAGCCTAGCTATTCGGGTTCGTCTCTGCAGTGCCATAAACAAAAATTTATAAGATGTCGGTAAACCATATACACTTGTCCTAATATAAATAAGGATTGTTCAGGATGAAATATATTCCTTGGGCCTGCCCACCCCACATAAGCGCTTGACTTATCCTTGCCGTTTGCGCTACCAAATTTTCTATAACCCCTAAACTGACCCTGACTATTTTCAATTAGCTACACATATATAGCCCAGCATTCCACCCAATTATCGTCCGATGTTGAGCGCTCAAAATCGTCGTTATGATGGTATGTGAATGATGTAATGATTTGCTAATAAATCCAAATGAATAAGCAATTATTATGTTGTGTTTCAGCCCGGTTTAAAGAACTAAGTAAAATTTTTATTGTCTTCTTCTTTTTCGATTACATTGATTGTCTTACAAACTATGAGAATAATAACATTCTTAAAGCTATATGAGTCTTACTCTAATAACTAAGTTAACGTAAAAAGCAACATTGCTAAAGTGAGATGGAATATGTAAAAAAGTACAAACTGAAAAGTTTGACAAAACTTGTTTTCGGGCTTTAAAGTCGCGAACAGAGCAGACGTCTGTAAATAACACTACTAAAACTAAATAACAAAAGTTCTGTTATATAAATTGTCAAAACATATTCATATTACAGTTCATGTAAAATTAACAAAATAGAAGATACATATGAATGTACATAGATGAATTTAAAGAACAAAACAAAATAAGTTGTCCAGGTACAGAGTAGAAATTGTAAATATCACAGCGAATAGTGTTAAACTCGCGTAGGTAATTAAATGTAAAAGTTCAACAAAATTCCATTTAAATTAAAATTATGATTGCCAGAGACTGGGCCCATATTGAATGAGGAAGATCCAAAGGAGCTGGATCATCCTCAATGCATCCATTGATTATACCGACAGGAGAAAGATATGTCGATCCAGCCCAGTTGGTGTTCTTCTTACTTTCGTATATTTGGCTGATAAGCACGTAACTATTTGAAAATCGTTTCATGAAATTTCTATAATTTTTTCCGATGTATTTTCTCAAGATTTTCCGTTCCAATATCTTCAATTCTTTGGCTACAATAGGAGATATAGTAAACCAGATTGATAGTCCATAATACAGAACCGACTTTTTGGTGACCTTGTAGAATAAAAGCTTGGTGTTCTTAGAAATTTGTTCATTAGATAGTTGTTCATTAGTGATGCAAACATTCCAGAAATCTTTTTCAATAATTTTTCCAAATGTATTCCGAGTTATTTTATAGAGCTTTTAAATGTAATATTCGTGCCGTCTAGTATAAGTTGAAGGGATATACTTTCCGGCACCACATATCTAGGACATTTACCCGAAGGATCCTAATGCAGATAGCCTCAGATTTGACTGCATTGATTTAAATGCCCCATTTCTTGTAATAGGCACTTATTTATCCAGATCAAATGCAGCAGTATTTGGAGCTAGTATTGGTGATATATTGTGTGCAAAAATTAGGCAATCATCCGCGTAAAAACGAGGAAAATATGCAGGAAAATGTTGAATAGAAAGGAAGCCAAGACACTTCCCTTAGGTACCCCACTTTACACATGTCCTAGTTCTGAGGTTATGTTGTTGACTTGGACGACACATTTTCTATTAATAAAGTAGCTGTAAAATATTTCTACCAGAAACGGGTCACCGCCAAGATTTCTCAGTTTGTAGAGAATTACATTATGATAAACTGAATCAAACGCTTTTTCTATATCCAATGATATTGCCACCGTGCATATTTTATCCCTTAAGTTGCAAGTTACATCATTGTGAAATTTCAACAATGCATGTTGTGTTGAGTGAGATCTTCTAAATCCAAATTGAAATTCCGATATTGGTTCAACAATTAACTCATTTTCTAGTTTTTCCTTAATTACGTGTTCAAATAATTTACCAATGTTGGATAAAAGCGAGGCTTTTAACTGTCTTGATTTTCTTTATTTTAAGATTTTTCGCATTTTTCCAAGCCGATGGGAAATAGCCGTTATTAATACAATTGTTTAAAATAGCAGCTAACAATTTTAGTGTTGTATCAGGAAATTTTTTAATTATAAAATTGGAAATGGCATCAAAGCCAAAAGATGTAAATGTTGTTTATGTGCTTTCTGATATTATTCACGTTTGTAAAATGATAATTATCAAGATTTTCATCGGCCAGAAATGTGTCATCAAATGTATAAATATGTTTGAGTAGCATTAACTTGAAAAAGACTAAATGATCTGCCTGGTGAACGAATAGATCGGTTCATTATATTGTTTACGTTATCTTTGGCTTGTTGCTTTTCCTCACTAGCCTTTTTCATGCATTCCTTTCGTACTGCAAGGTATTTTCTATAGTTCTATAGTTCACGCAGTGGGTGCTGATGTGTCAGAATTTGTACTTTTTTCCTTTCAATTATGTTTCTCCCAAAAATTAGTTTGGCTTAAAAGATATTTCATGTGCGCAATATCTGAGAGTGAATTCCCTGGGTTCAGTGTAACCAGAAACAGGCCTGTGTCGTATGATTTTTTACGGAATACGGAGTTGTAAAACGTGTAATTTTGGACACCACGTTTAGAATCAACACTAGTACCATGATAAAGACCTCTTAATACAAAAGACGTTTGTCTAAGCTCTTTAGGTGTATATGAATAAGAGTGAATATTTTTCTCCCTCAGGATTGACATCATTTCAGAATGCACTGTAGCATCTGAAAGGTACAACTTACTTTTATATTTATTAACGATTCTCATTTTAAACGTTATTTTGGATATCTTTGCTTTCAATAGGTCAACTAAACATCAAACAAAAATATTAGGTGTGTTCGACGTACGTTACCGCGGGTGCCCGCGGGAACCCAATCTTACCAGAAAGCGTTTCTTGTAAAAAAAATTGGGTAAATGAGAGCGTTTATGAGAGAGTAATTTTGTTTGGGTAAAATGGTAAAATTGTCAAATCATCAGCTGTTGCTAATAAATTAGCTGTTTTGCATTTTTGAAAAAAATTAAAGTTAACTAAAAATTTATTATAAAGAACTTTTCCTTAATAATAAAAAATAGATTTGAAAATGTAAGTAGATATTTGCCATTTCAAATATATTTATTAATTAAACTGTTTTTAATATTGTTACACGAAATTTCTACGCCTAGAAATTTCTTTACACTAATTTTAACAGCTGGAAATATCTAGTGTAGTAATAAACTAGAAATAACTAGAATACCTGACTACTCATATAAATACTGGTACTCGATGACACAGTAGTTCAGTTTATAAGTAAAACGCAAAGTGTGAAGAACTAAAGTGTGGCTAACGTTTAGTTTATCTAAATCGTGTTAAGGAAGTTTGCTATTAAAGTGTATTTCTGTTATTTTTAGTGACGGTTATAAATAAATAGAGCTATACATAATTTCAAACGGTGTTTATTATTTGCAATATAGAAAGAACTCGATTTATTTAAAAGGTAAATAAATCAACGATTTTATAAAGGGTAAAATCGTAACAATTGGTGTCAGAAGTGGGATTGCAAAATAATAAGCAGTCATGAAATTGGAGGAGCTTAAGGTGGAAAAGCTCAAAAAGGAATTGAGCAAATTGGAGCTACCGACAGCAGGAAATAAGACAGAGTTACAAAAGAGGCTGATAGAGGAATTCGAGCGGCGTAACATTGACATTGCGACTTACGAATTTGAAGAAAAAGATGCTATGGAGGTTAGTACCCGTAAAACAGAAGGTAATATGGAGTTAAGCACAATGTTGGCTGCTATGATGAAAAAGATGGAAGACAACAACGTGAAATTGTTAGAAGCTTCTAGAGCCGACAACGAGAAGCTTTTAACCAAGATGGAGACGAACGAGAAATTGCTTATGAAGATGGAAGAAAAGTTTCAAGAAACTTCTAGAGAAATTCCCGAAGTTTCAAAAAGAGTGACCGACTTAGAGAATGACGTCGAGAAAAAACTGCAAGATCTGGAAAGTAAAATAAATAATTCTCAATGTCAAGAGGGCCCAGTACGAATTCTTTCAGAAACTTCTGGTAGAGCAAAGGCCCCCACATTTGACGGCAGCATGCCATTTAATGTTTTCAAGTTCCAGTTCGAGACAGTTGCCGCCAGAAATATGTGGAACATTGAAGAAAAAGCTATAGAGTTGATTCTGGCCTTAAAAGGAAACGCTGCAGAAATTCTAGAATGTGTGCCAATTACCTGCAGAAATAACTATGGCGACATAATGGTGGCACTGCAGCGAAAGTATGGCGGCGAACACAAAAAAGAAGTATACAGAATGGAACTAAGAGGTAGACTGCAGAAAGCAAATGAGTCATTGCAAGATTTTTCGACAGAGATTGAGCGGTTGGTGCAGCTAACTTATCCAGGCGAAAATCATCCATTCTTAGATCAGTTCAAAATTGAAGCATTTGTGAATGGAACTCGGGATTCTGATGTGAGACATGCGGTGTGTGCTACGCAGAAATCGACTTTTGCTGAAACTGTCTCATTCGCGCTGGCACATGAAACTGCGAAGGTGATTTCCAAGCCACAAATATTTAAGGTGCGTAACCTCGAAGTGGCTGCTGAAAGAGAGCAAGATATAAGCACAAAGCTAACAGAAGGATTCAGAGAAGTGCTCACGGAGTTAAAAGATGCATTTAAGCAGGCATTAGGGGAGAAGCAAGTCAAGGCAAAGGATAAATGCTACAACTGCGGTAGAGTGGGACATTTCCAGCGAAATTGCAAAGCACCAAGGAAGAGCCTCCGGGCCAATCAACAATCACCTAAAGAGTTACCGTTAAACTAAAAAGAGCTAGCACTACGGGGCATGAGCTAGCTCCCACAACCGATGGCCCCACAATCTCCATATCAATAGCACAGCAGGGAAAAAGCAATCTTACTGTTTATGGGTGCATCAACGCACAAAAACACATTTTAACCATAGATACAGGAGCATCACAGTCCATCATTAGGCCCGATATAATTAGAAAGCCAGTTGAACCATTGCACGGAGTAAGTTTACGAACAGCTACTGGAGAACAGGCTTCTGTCTATGGTAAGGTTAATGTGAAACTAACAATTGCCAACAAAAGCGTCAATCACGTATTTATTGTTGCCGATATTGTGGACGAAGAAATTATTGGTGCAGATTTTATGATTAGTCACGGCATTAACCTGCATATGGGGCAAAAAGTTATGATTTGGCAGAATGTTGAAATACACCTTTGTGTTGGACATGAAGGCGAGGAACAGCTAAGAAAGCTAGTTACCATCAGCCACCAAAAACTACCAGCACGGGCAAAAACTTTAGTATGGGGAGATTGTGAGGACAGCAGCTTGTGGGTGGTAGAACCATCAGAAATAAAAAGTGACCTAATAACAAAGAAAGCCCTCGTGAAAACTAGCAAAGACAAAATTGTTCCTGTAAGAGTACTGAACCTATTAAATTGTGAAAAAGTTGTCAGAGCGAACTCTGAAATAGCCAACTGATTATTGCCAGAAGCAATAATCAATTGCGAAAAGAACTTGGAACCATCCAGTGCGTCCGTTAAAGATCGAGAGATGCTGACAGAATATGTGGAGAAATGGGTAAAAGAACTGGCGCCACCTGATAGAAATAAAGCCAAACAGCTAATCAGGAAATACGGCTCTGTCTTCGCCATGAAAACCCAAAGTCAAGGAAGAACGGCAATTGTGAAACACCGAATAAATACTGGTGAAGCAAGACCAATAAAGCAGGCGCCCAGAAGTATTCCTCTAGCAAAACGAAATGAAGTAAAGGAGTTAGTCAGCGAAATGGAGCGTAGTGGAGTAATTGAACCATCTTCTAGCCCATGGAGCTCGCCTATAGTTTTAGTTAAGAAAAAAGATGGCAGTACCCGATTCTGTGTTGATTGCAGAAAACTAAACGATATCACCAAGAAGGACAGCTATCCACTACCGAGAATTGACGACACTCTAGACCGCTAGCAGAAACCAAATGGTTCTCCACATTGGACTTGCAAAGTGGTTATTGGCAAGTAGAAATTTGTGAGCAAGACAAGGAGAAAACTGCCTTTAGCACAGGTGACGGATTATGGCAGTTTAATGTGATGCCCTTTGGACTCTGCAATGCTCCAGCAACATTCGACCGGTTAATGGAAAATGTGCTGAAAGGACTCCACTGAAAAACTTGCCTAGTGTACCTTGATGACATAATTGTCATGGAAAAAACTTTCGATGAACACCTGACGAACTTAGCAGAAGTTTTAAGGCGAATATCTGCGGCTGGACTCAAGCTTAGCGCAAAGAAATGTACACTGTTCCAGAGGAAAGTCAAGTATTTAGGGCACCGCGTAACTGCAGAGGGTATATCAACCGATGAAGATAAGATTCGGGCTGTAAAAGTTTGGCCTCGCCCGAAAAATCTGCACGACTTGCGCAGCTTTCTAGGTCTCTGCACATACTACCGACGATTTGTACCAAATTTTGCCAGTGTGGCTGCGAGTCACATGAGCTGACTAAGAAGGCGAGACCATTTCATTGGGGTGAAGCCCAAGAACAAGCATTCCTAAGGCTCAAGGAGTTATTATGCACGGCACCACTTCTTGGATATCCTGTGGCCGGGGAAAAATTTGTGCTGGATAGCGATGCAAGCGGACGCGGAATAGGAGGTGTGCTTTCGCAGGTGATAAATGGCACCGAAAGTCATAGGCTATTACAGTCGAGTACTTTGGAAACCGATTGGAACTACTGCGTAACACGGCGGGAACTCTTGGCGGCGATAGAATGTGTAAAGCACTACCACAAGTATCTGTACGGTCAGCACTTTCAACTAAGAACCGACCATTCTGCACTAAGGTGGCTGCTGCAATTTAAACAACCAGAAGGGCAGCTAGCTCGTTGGATTGAACGACTTCAAAGCTATGATTTCAGCATCGAGCACAGGAAAGGCATAAAACATTGCAATGCGGACGCCCTTTCAAGACGCCCCTGTAATTTAGAGTGCAAACATTGTTAGAGGGCTGAAGGAAAAGAGTGCATCGTTGATATAAGACTAACGCATATTGAGTCAAGTGAAGCCTGGTCAGCGGCGCAACAAAATGACCCCATACTGTCAAATATTATGTCAGCCAAAGCAGAGGACAGAAGGCCTACCCGTGAACAAATATCAGCTGAAAGTCCACTAATGAAGGCGTATTGGGCCCAGTGGAACAGTCTACGGGTAATTAATCACTGCTTATACCGTATATGGGAAAGTGCGGATGGCAAAACTGAGACAAAGCTAATTGTGGTGCCGTCAAGCAAAATAAACGAAGTGTTAAAAGAGTTTCATGACGGTCCCAGTGGAGGACATCTCGGTGTCACGAAAACCCTAGAGAAGTTAAAACAACGATTCTTCTGGGTCGGCTGCCAGCAAGCTGTAAGCGACTGGATAGCAAATTGCGCGCAATGCATCGCAGCTAAAGGACCAGTAAGGAGAAGTCGTGGGCAATTTCAACAATACAACTCAGGTGCCCCATTTGAGCGGATAGCAATGGATGTAGCAGGCCCTTTCCCTGTCAGTGATTCCGGAAACCGTTACTTTCTTGTGGTGATCGACTATTTCAGTAAATGGCCTGAGGTATACGCTATACCGAACCAGGAAGCCAGAACAATAAGCGCATTTGTGAACAACTGAGTGTGTTCCATTAGAATTACACTCTGACCAGGGAAGGAATTTTGAATCTGCTATCTTCAAGGAAATGTGCGAGTTGTATGGAATAAGAAAGACAGTACCACCCCGCTGCATCCACAATCTGATGGTATGGTCGAAAGATTCAATCGCACTTTAGAGGAATACTTAAGAAAAGTGGTCAGAGGACTGGGACGAACACATCCCTAAATTTCTGTTGGCATACAGATTGGGTGTTCACGATTCCACCTCCCGGACACCGGCAAAAATAATTTTTGGAACGGAACTTAAATTGCCTGGCGATTTAGAATTTGGAGTTAAGCCCGCCGCTATAGATAAAGACAATGCTTCCCAGGAACAACAAGACCTTAACGAGCTTCATGAGTTTGTACGCAATCGAATTAAAATAGTCAGCGATAAGATGAAGGCGAGGTATGATAGGGCAGCAAATTCTGAAGGATTTAATGAGGGTCAGCTGGTTCTACTTTTTAACCCGCAACGAAAGAAAGGATTATCTCCCAAACTACAAACGCATTGGGACGGACCCTATAGAGTAATTAAAAGGTTGAATGATGTGGTATACAGAATACAGAAAGATCAGAGCCCAAGGTCAAAAATGAAGGTTGTTCATCTGGAACGACTAGCCAACTATGGAAAAGAAATAGCTATGTCTGTTCGGGACGAACAGGCTTAAGTGGGCGGCAGTGTTACACGAAATTTCTATGCCTAGAAATTTCTTTAGACTAATTTAAACAGCTGGAAATATCTAGTGTAGTAATAAACTAGAAATAACTAGAATACCTGACTATTCATATAAATACTGGTACTGGTAGTTCAGTTTATAAGAAAAACGCAAAGTGTGAAGAACTAAAGTGTGGCTAACGTTTAGTTTATCTAAATCGTGTAAATAAAGTTTGCTGTTAAAGTGTATTTCTGTTATTTTTAGTGACGGTTATAAATAAATAGAGCTATAAATAATTTCAAACGATGTTTATTATTTGCAATATAGAAAGAACTCTATTTATTTAAAAGGTAAATAAATCAACGATTTTATAAAGCGTAAGTAAAATCGTAACAATATGAATAAATTTGACGTTTATTTTTGGGTATGAAACGTGGTTTTGTGCGTTCGCAGTATTTTGGGAATTTTTATTATTATGGTTTTGTGAGAGAATTTTTTGCTTACTCTCATTTTACCAGACATTACCCAAAATTACCTCGTACAGACCTATTGAAGGGCAAAAGAATTTGCCGGCGTAAATTTTCACACTGCGTTATTTTCTGTGCATCTGCATCGAAACAACAGCACTGGCGCAACACATTAGAATCAGGCCACTCAACTGATTTCGAAAATGTAAAACTAATAGACAAAGAAAACTTGGAAAAGAACAGATACACTATTAAACACTTTTAGAATACAACAACAAATAAACAAAATAATTAATTTAAAAGAGGACACTTCAAATATAAGTGCAAGTTTTAGGGTTGCCATATATATCTCAAGTTTTTAAGATGTAAATTTTTGTGATATATGTTTAATGTGAAAATAATATTATATTAATGTGAGAAAGAAAAAATTAATATTGTAAGTAACTTGTTGTTTTCAGTGTATGATTATTGTATTAATTGTGATTATTGTATAATTTGTATGTTTTTATTATATAAAATAGATGATCCCTTGAAAAAGTAGACAAAAATCAACGAAACGTCGGGAAAACTGTAATAAAAATATTGTTTTTTATTTAGATTAAATACTTCAGGCCCTATTAGCTTAAATGGAACAGAAATAAACAACACAAAACTGGCCAAATGAATCATAATCAACAAATATAATATTTAGTAAATTGGTATAAAAATATTTTAAATAAAAGAAGACAAAAATCTTATTTTTTTGGTTATTATGATTTTTCAAATAAATATTAATTTTAAATAAAATATGGTAAATGGCATTGTTTATAAGTCCAAGATGAAGAGATATTTGATCACCCTCACTTTTAAAATCAATGCACCTGAACTTAATCTTGGAGTTATAATATTGGGGCCACCGACTGTAAAAAAAATAAAAAACTAATTATAAAAGACAACTAATACTTATGAGCGTTTAACAATAATTTAGTTTAATATATTAAGCCTCTGTTATATCACAATCCGTGAAATAATCAGGACAATACGTATATCCCTTTCATAAGGTTCCTATCGTTAGTTGTTGTTGTGACTGCCTCGGAAAAGGTGAATCAAAGGTGCAGGAGAAGGGTGTACTTCTGAGATGGTTGCACAGTTGTTGGTTGGTAAAATCGCCGAACTTTATCTGCATGGACTGTGGCCTGGGTTATCCTGACTTATTGACACCTGTGGAGTTATACGACTTCTAGGTGTGTTGTATCGCCTGCCACCTTTCTATATAGTTGTCACGGATATTTTTCAACTATTGGTTTCTCCTCTGGAATGCTCCCTTTTCAAGCTTCGAGAAACATTTTCCACGTTACGTTATGATACTAGTTTTTATTTATTAAATTTTGAGTGAAAACTATTCATTGCAGTTTAAAGTTTATTTCTTTTCACTACTTTAAAAAAACAAATCTTTAAAAAGAAATGCACGATTACGTTATTATTTTAATTGTTCTTTTATAAATAATTTGCCATTGAAGCTTATATTTCTTTTCTCCAGAATGTTCGAGATTTAGAGAAGCGACAAAAACAATTGCTGGTTGTAGAAGAAAAAAAGTTAAAATTATTGGAAGAAAGAAATCAGATGGATAAAGAAAGAAGTAAAAGAGAGGAAGAAGTCCATGAAAGCGACATGCAAATAAAAAGAATTGAACTATTAATAAAGGAAAAGGATCTTCAACTCCTGAACAAAAAACTCACGGAATAATTTAAACAAATTCTATTTTTTTTTTTTTTTTTGTTTTGTGCCTTAGAATTAAATTTATTTTAATATAATTTAGTAACACTTGGATTTATGAAAAAATAATTAAAAGACTGAATTAAATTAGAGAAAACTTTGTTTTATTTGATCTCTAATTTCAGAAGCCTCAGTACGTTGCGTAATATCTGCGTCATGTACTTCAACATCAGGTTCTATATTTTCTGCACTGCTTGCATCCTCATATGTATTATCTAAGCCGTATTCAATGCATATATTGCGCAGTGCAGCGCAAACATTAACAATTTTTGTCGCTTTTTTAGGCTTGTAATGAAGTTGACGTGCTCCAAGAAGACAGCGAAATCGGGTTTTTAATACACCAATTGTTCTTTCCACTATATTTCTCGCTTTAGCATGCTTTGTGTTAAAAATAGCCTCAGCACTTCCTTCAGCAGTAGAGCGATATGGGGTCATCAAATATGGCCTGCATCACCTGCTAAAAAAGTTATGTTGCTAAATGATATTTAAATAAGTATTGAATTGGTTACCTAAAAACCATGAATTACGATCACCAGCAGTATATCGTTCCTTTAACACACTTTTTGCATGGCTAACGTTCCAGATTAATGAATCATGAGCTGAACCTGCATATCGGGCATCTAAAAACCGTATCCTCATTTTATGATCACAAATTTATTTTAAAATCAAAAATCTATGATTATAAAATACAGTGAAATATATAACATACGTACTATCATAGCATTTAAACTAAAAAATCCTTTACGGTTGAAGTACAGATGCTGGTCTTCTTTATTTGGGGCGATAATTTTGATGTAGGTTCCATCCACGCATCCAATAACACCAGGAAAATCAGTTTTTTCAAAAAATTTTAATTTTGCTTCATTTTTTTCAGCATCTGTCATTTCAAATTTTATCCATTTTGGGCAAACTGTCATTTCCAGGGCATCAAGGGTTTCAGAAAGAATCTTAGAAACGATTGGCTGCGACAGTCCCAAGTTAAAGTCGTTTCCTACACTGAGCTGGTACGACCCTGGGCTAAAAATCTTAATGTAGCTGCCAACTTTATTGTTTTGGAAATAAATGTGGATTTGATTCCGGTTTTCAAATTAGGTTCTACTGTTTCCAGCACATCTTTTAGGGCTGTTTTATTCAGCCGAAAGTAAAATTCAAACCTTTTAAAAAAATTAGAAGATTAACATTCTTTAAAGTAACATACTTTGATTTTGCTACTTACTTGTTATCCGGCAGGTTAAAGATATTGGATTTCTGTCAGAGTAGTCTTCTTTCCAATACTAGATTTTCTTTATTTTTTCATCACTCAAATCAGAATTTAAATTACACATAAAAACATTTCTTTCGCAAAAATAATAAACAAAATAAATCTGCCGACTCAATTTTTAGAGATGTGTTTTTGTTTAAATCGATAAACTGTCGACGTCGTTTCAACACTGATGGAATACCAACTTGGTGTCGAAGTGATGTCGACGTCGAATCAAAGTGATGTTGACTCAAAAACGACGACGACATTGACAACGACAACTAGAATAAGGGTGATTACTTTTCCTCAAGTCGTTACTAAAAATTGTGTCGACAAAATCAGAGTCGAATCAAGACAATATCGTCGTCTCATTTTCTTACAGAATACCAAATACTTGTCGACAGTTATCAATTATTTTCGATAACAACAACGAGAATACCAATTTCAAAAAAAAAACCAAGACGACATTGTCTTGTGTCGACGACGACAACTAGAATAAGGCTGATTGATAACGGCAACTAGAATAAGGGTGATTATTTATTCAATGGTTGCCAACTAAAGATGAAAAAAGTTTTTGTAATTTTTTATTGCACTTTTATAAAAAATTGTTTTAATTTAAGAAGCAACCGTGTTTAAAGTGTTATGCTGATTTGGACATATGACACAAATTTTTTGTGCAATATGTACATTTGGCAGTTTTTTTTATAAAGAAAAAGTTTTGCAATTTAACTATATATCATGGTTAAATACAACTCTATATATTTTTTTTACTTATGTATCTAAACTCAGAATTACGGTACTGGAGAAAACAAATATTTTGATACTTAATTTTCCTACGCGGTGGACCCAGGTTTGTCATATATTTGTAATATTTGAAATATAGTAGAAAAATGCTCTCTAGTCCAAAGTAAAGAGTAGTTCAATTGTTTATTAATATCTCTTGTCATTTGTAATTTTGTTTAGCAAATATTTAAACCTAATTTATGTCGTCCCTTTAAAAAAAAAAATAAAAAATAGTGCAATAATAAACAAACTAAAATTAAAATATCCAAATTTAATAAATTACTAAAAAAATCAAATTTTAATTCAAATTAAAAAATATTAACTCTTTAACAAACAATAATATCAGCTAATTACAATAAAAATATACATTAACCGCACAGTGCAAAAGAAATAACTAAAAATAACAATAAATTAACTAATAAATAAAAAAGAAAAATAGAAAAGAAACCCCAAAAATCTTTAAACACACGACGCAGTTTCATATACGTGTGGGTACTCAAATGAATGGAAACATCCTAGATTTCAAAAATCCCAGCTAGATATTTAAGAGCCAATGTATAGGATTGCATGTAATTTTCTTAAGTTGCTTACAAAGTTATGCCTAAAACCAAATGTGAATAAAGCACCAAAGAAAAATACATATAAGTGCCAAAGAGAAATAAAAAAAACATGTACGGAAAACGAAAACCGTGAATTTTTTGTTACCCCGCTTGCTTCTCTACAGGGTTCGACAACAAAAAAAAAATTGCATGCAACAGACACCGTCTAGATTGGCTCTTAGTAAATTTTAAACCGCGAAGTGGGACAGAAACTTGTACACTGCAAATATAGTACATAAATGAAAGAATATTTCGTGATGATTACAAAAATTATATTTTTTTTATGATCCCTATAAGTGTTCGGAAGAGATCATGTAATTTCTTTCTAAATACAAAGGGAGCAATATATTTTTTCTAGGTAGTTAATTTGGCCAAAACTTTAAGCAGACGATTGAGCAAAAAACTTGTATATAACTGTAATTTTTCGAATTATTTACCATTAACTTACTTGAATGAGATTGATACGATATTCTGCAACTGTTATTTTTCCTTCAGAACCATTTAAGATGGAAAAAACACTTTTTAATAATTCTTGAATTACGTTCACCTTAGAACATTTCAAAGATAATTGTTTTAAACTCTCGACTGATTCACATCTAGCTCCTTCATCTTTTGAATACAAATTTTGAATTAACACTTTACCCAATTGTATTGCATAGAGACTGAAATCTAAATTAATTTCTCGAATTATTAATCCAACAGCTTGTAGTATCAATTCCGGATTGCGAAGCATTGCTCTTTGCATTGGAGGAAGCAAATTCTTTTCAAAATTATCCTTAGTCAAGGAATTTAATAGTACTTTGCAAGCAGGAATGGAACAGCTGTGTGGCTTTTTTTTTGATGTAATGATTGCTTTAACAAAAATCTCTAGTAATAAATCTATGTGCTCAGATAAAACATCGTTTCCTTTCCGCTGCTGATGTTGAATGAGTAACATTAGCATCACGATGGTACTGCTAGTTGGTTCCTTATTTAACAACACCGACATATATTGCTGATAACATTTGTCGCTGTCAAATAATTCATACAAGACATTATCGGCAAAATAAGTGAGTCGTTCATTGAATGCATAAAGAATTATTTGATATAACAATGATTGATATTCAATAAGTCTGGGTAATTCTGTTTCATATAAGTTTGATTCTTTGTCACCGTATTTATTTAACAAAGCTGACCATCCCAGAGCTATAAGGGCCGCTTTAGATGCTTTATGTGGAGGAGCATTGGGTAATTCTTTACAGGAGAGTGCCTTGAAGACGGCCATCATGCTCTCCATAGCCGCATCGTGGTGGCATTTTAATAGATCAATAATGAGTGTCCTCACCAGTTGTTGCGATTCATTATCTTTGTATTTTGTTAAAGTTGTAGCGATTACCTTGCAAATACCACGTATGTAAACAGTGTTTACACCTGAAATATTGTATATTTTATATACTTCCGTGACGATGTTAAAATTCATTTCTGTACATACCGGGATCTGACAACGTAGCAGACACATTTTGAAATAACTCTGGTCTTTCTTCAACTGCAATATTCAATGCCCGATTTGGCAGATCTCTTAAAAAATTTGTTATCTAAAAATTACATTACAAAAAATATGATAATACTTTTTATTATTAAAATACCTTACCCCAATTTGAGAAGCCATTCCAACAAGAAGTAACC
Source organism: Eustalomyia histrio (assembly GCA_949748255.1). Taxonomy (NCBI): domain Eukaryota; kingdom Metazoa; phylum Arthropoda; class Insecta; order Diptera; family Anthomyiidae; genus Eustalomyia; species Eustalomyia histrio. The sequence continues at coordinate 152,250,750 of OX456523.1, forward strand.
TTACTTTTTGTCTTTTTCTATAGCGTAGGGCAAAGAGAATATAATTTTTTATAGAGTATGTTTCCCTCTCACGAACTTTTTAGTACTCTCTTAGAACACGAACATAGTTTGGCGGCAACAAAGGTGAGTTTTGGTCGGCAACTTTTAGTAGTGTTTAGCGGTGCTGCCATATAACCAATTTTAACTATTTTTTTTGCCGTTTTTGGGATGCGTACTTTTTGCGTAGGGTTCAGTAATGCCGTCTTGGTGCTTTGTGCAAAAAGTATATAATCAAAAAGTATATAATTTTCTATAGAGTATGTTTCTCTCTCAGGAACTTTTTAGTACTCTCTTAGAACACTAACATAGTTTGGCGGCAACAAAGGTGAGTTTTGGTCGGCATCTTTTAGTAGTGTTTAGCGGTGCTGCCATGTAAACAATTTTAACTATTTTCTTTTGCCGATTTTTGGGATGCTAGAGATTTTTCAGATTATTTCATACAAAAAAATGTTTTTTATTTTTTTAGATTTTTTATATAAAAATATAATATTTGTTCAATATACTATTTATTTTTACTAAGATTAGACATGTCTAATAAATTAAAAATATACAACAAAAATTTGCAATTGTATTAAAAAATAGTTACGAATTCAAACATAACATCGTGACATGAAAAGTATTAAAGTGTGTACACACACATTGACCAACTATGTCTATTCATATCCATTATTTCCCATTTCTAGGGTAAAAATATATATTAAAGAGTATAAATATGCTATTAATTGTTGCAACATATAACTAAAAACCTATACAAAATGCAATAATTTGAAAAAAAAATATTTTCATGAAAAAACTGGTAAACAGTTAAGAATCCCAAAAACTGGGATAAAAAATTACACTGTTTATGTGGCAGCACTGCATACACCAAACTTAATTTTTTTCAACACTTTAGCAACTTTGAAAATGTTGCCTTCTCATTTAAAAATGTTGCCGCTGAACTCTGTACCATGTTGAATTTTTTTTTTTTTAAATGTTTTTGTGGCAATCGATAGACAAAAGGCCAGAGAACATTTTTCAGTTGGTAAAATCCTGCCCTAGTGTTTTTTAAAAAAATTTTCCGAACAAAAACTATTTCTCACATTTTGGCTGAGGTTTGTTAGAAAAAACTTTTGGCCAAGTCACCTTTTGGTCTCTGGATCACATTTGCGGGATTTGTTACAAAAAGGTTTTGATGGGAATTGATAAGAAAAAGGTCACAGAATAATCTCTAATTAGTGAAATGCTGCACTAGTCTTTAAAAAAAAGTTTCCCAAACAAGAACTATTTCTCCCATTTTGACTGAGGTTTGTTAGAAACAACTTATGGTCGTCACCTTTTGGTCTCTGGATCACATTTACGGGATTTGTTACAAAAAGTTTACCGTACAAAAACTTGTTCACCCATTTTGGTCAAGTCACCTTTTGGTGTCTTGACCAAATTTGCGGGATTTGTGAGAAAAAGTTTTGACGTGAATCAGTAGGTATAGGATCAGATAATATTCTCTGGTAAGTGAAATGCTGCCCTAGTGTTTTTAAAAAAAGTTTCCCAAACAAAAACTTTTTCACCCATTCTGGTCAAGTCCCCTTTTGGTGACTGGATCAAATTTGCAGGATTTGTGAGAAAAAAATTTTGACCTGAATCAGTAGGTAAAACATCAGAGAATAATCTCTAGTTAGTGAAATGCTGCCTTAGAGTTTTTTAAAAATTTTCCCGAACAAAAACTTTTTCAACCGATTTTGGTCAAGTCTCCTTTTGGTGTCTGGATCACCTTTGCGGGATTTGTTAGAAAAAATTTTTGACATGAATCGGTAGGTAGAGGGGTAAATAATAATCTCTAGTAAGTGAAATACTTTCCTAGTATTTTTAGAAAAAGTTTCCCGAACAAAAACTTTTTCACCAATTTTGGTCAAGTCACCTTTTGATCTCTAGACCAAATTTTCGGGATTTGTTAGAAAAAGTTTTTGATGGAGATCAATAACAAAAAGGTCTGAGAATAATCTCTATTTAGTGAAATGCTGCCTTATACCATGATTCTAGATAACAAGTTTCTCAAAAATGTTGCCCAATTGAGTATTAAAAATTAGTTTGCGGTTCTGTAATACAAATGTCAAGTTTTGTTGAGTGAAAACGTAAGTGTAACTCTTTTTGCGGTTTCTACATAACAATTTCAATTGTCAATACTGTCAAAAACATACAAGTAAAAAAAAGTAATTGTGTGTATCACAAAAGAGTATTTTATTAGTTTTTTTGCTGTTTTCTTTTGTTTTCTTCATCTACATTTCTTTTCAGCAGCTGGTATGTGAGTGGTTCGATATGCTGCTTTTAATTTTGGCTGTATTTCATTAAGAATCATAGAAAAAACTTCCTTGTTGATGCGAAATGTAGCAATGAAACTGAAAAATCACATAAATGAAAAGAACTTAAATTTTGTTTTTACTCACCGCTGTTCCGGTAGATCCATAACATTTAAGGCATCTCGGATATTTCTGCGGCATAAAAGAATGTCTACACCGTCACTTGAATCACTATCGAAATGTAATTCAATAGATGGAAACATTTTTTTCCTTTATTTTTTTTTAATAAATAACAAATTTTATTCACAAATAATTATTCATATAAATTAACTTTGTTTTGTAAATCAAAAACAGCTGTTTGTTTATATTTGTACTAGAGTTGCCATTTAGTAATGAAAGAAGTGTATTTTAGCATAAAAAAGTAAACAAAATACAAAACTATATACTATGGCAATAATGTAATTTGACAATATAAAAAAAAACAACGTAAGTAAGACAAGTGTACTATAAAAACTCATTCGCTTACGTACTTGTTTGTGTACAGCTTGTCTGTTTGAGAAATTGCTTGTTATGTAGAAACATGGTATAAGTGTTTTATTCAAAATGAGTGATTTTGCTAACTTCGCGCCTATTAGGCTTTGTACACTGAACGTCTTTGTGAAACGCGTAGAAGATGTTGAAAACGTGAAACATGTGTTTACATTGGCAACATCGTTCATTTGTTAAGTATTCAGCTGTCAAAAAAAAAATAAAAGAAAAAGACGCAAAATTTTTTGTTAAAAATAAAAAATGGATTTAGAGAAGGCATTAATCATTGGATTAGTTGTTGCTTTGCAAGAACAACCCCGAATTTGAATGCAGTACATTAAAATATTAAAGGTCATTCTGGAAGATGATGATGAAGAAGAGTTTTCGGTAGACATAAGAATGAAATTCTTACATGTGCCGCTCATTTTTCTTTGAATAATTTTATTTTTTTTTTGTTTATTTTCTGCAATGTCAGTTTGGTAGTGATGGCACAAAGAAAATCGATTTTTTTTTTAATTTTTTTAGTGATCATACTTAAAATAACGAAAGATGTAAAATCGAACAAAATGAGAAAGGATCATCTTTTGTAGATGTAAAAAGATGTAGAATTCTTATGGCAAGATGTTAACATCTTTGCAAATTGATGAAAGATGAAGCTCAGTGGAAAAAAGGCTATTACCATGTTTCTACATAACAAGTAATTTGTCAAACAGACAAGCTGTACACAAACAAGTACGTAAGCGAGTGAGTTTTTATAGTACACTTGTCTTACTTACGTTTTGTTACGTTGTTTTTTTATATTGTCAAACTATATTATTGCCATAGTATATAGTTTTGTATTTTGTTTACTTTTTTATGCTAAAATACAACTCTTTCATTACTAAATGGCAACTCTAGTACAAATATAAACGAACAGCTGTTTTTAATTACAAAACCAAGTTAATTTATATGAATAAGTGTTTGTGAATAAAATTTATTTATTAAAAAAAAAATAAAGGAAAAAAATGTTTCCATCTATTGAATTGAATTTTGATAGTGATTCAAGTGATGGTGTAGACATTCGTTTATGCCGCAGAAATATCCGAGATGCCTTAAATGTATTGGGTTTCATTTTTGTAATTTTTCAGTTTCATTGCTACATTTCGCATCAACAAGGAAGTTTTTTCAATGATTCTTAATGAAATACAACCAAGATTAGATGAAGAAAACAAAACAAAAGAAAACAACAACAAAAAACTAATAAGATACTCTTTTGTTATACACACAATTACTTTTTTTTTAATTGTATGTTTTTGACAGTATTGACAATTGAAATTGTTATGTAGAAACCGCAAAAAGAGTTACACTTACGTTTTCACTCAACAAAACTTGACATTTGTATTACAGAACCGCAAACTAATTTTAATACTCAATTGGGCAACATTTTTGAGAAACTTGTTATCTAGAAACATGCCATATATCAAGATTTTTGCTGTAGTTTGAGGAAATTTTTACTTACTTTGAGTGATTTTGCTGAACTTGTGAGTGATTTTGCTGAAAATATTGAGTGATTTTGCTAACGTCTCACGCTTGCAATAGGAGTTGATATTACAGTTGATTTTGCACATATATAAGAAGGATAATGAGAAAGGATATAAAGTCGCCTTTTAAAGGTATTAAGTACTTGGCAATACTGTAATCCATTTAAGACAGCCATTTTGGATAGCACTTCTCCTGTTGACATTTTACAAATGAATTTGCATTGTACAGTGTAGCCACTGAAAAAATTGTGTTGTTTTTCGTTGATAACACGTATGCACTACTTGCAAGTATACTAGAATTCATATGTGAAAAGTTTCAGAGTTCTAAATCCTGTTGTCCATTTTTAACGATTTTTTTAATGGATGAGCTTAATTTTATTGTAGCCATAGAACATAGAACATAGTATGGATTGATATATTTTTTACAAAATAAAATGTATTTTTGCGATATTTTTAAGTTATTTGTTTTCATTTTCAAACAACATGTGGTTTTGCTTGCATATTAGCACCACTTGCTTTTGTTTGCGTTTTTGAAGAAAAAAATGTTTTTACAAGGAATTTGTGAATATAAAACAAGCATGTTGTTATCTATCTTCTTTAGCTAACTGTCGTAGTAAGTATTGAGTACTCGTACCGGGATACTCGAAAATTTTACATTTATAAACAGTGTTGCCATTTTGACGCTTTTCGGGTATTTAATGGTGCTTTTTTGGTCTGGTTACCCGCATTTTTTTTTCAAATACCCTTTTTTAAAAAAAAAGGTTATTTATGACACTTTTTCATTTTTTTGTGGCGCTTTTTGCTACAACTACCCGATTTGGGTATTTTTCAAATTGACTTTTTTTTAAGTGTTTTTTACAACCATGCATTTTTCCCTTAAGTGTTTTTTTTTACAATTATGTATTTTTTTCTTGACTGTTGTTTTTTTAAGCAGTTCATGAGTATGCTGTCAAATTTAAAAAAAAAAATACTACATACTAACAGTGACTTTATGTTTTATATCGAAAAATATTAAAATCCTTAGCGACTAGCAAATGAAAAACTGTAAGTTAAAAACTATTTTGTGTGTAATATTATGTAATAATCATTCAACTTTTTTAGATGGATCGTCAATATAGAAAAGCATGGGAGACTTTTCCAGTATTTTAAAAGTGGTTAAGACCTTCAAAGGATACAACTAAAGCATTTTGTATATGCTGTCACTGTGAATTGAATGCTAGGCATAGCGACTTAGTTCGACATGGCACAACAAAAAAACACCTAAAGGCCATGAATCCATGGAATAGCGGAACTGTACAACCAGAAATAAATTTTCAAACTAAAGAGCCAACTGAAAATCAAAAAGCCCAGGGCATGTTATGTTTATACGTCGCTGTTCACACATCTTTCTCTAGTATAGATCATTTATCTGAAGTTTGTTTCCAGTCATTTCCTGATAGTAAAGCTATTCACTTTAAATTACATCGGAAAAAATGCTCAAATATAATTACCAACATAATAGCACCTTTCTTTATACAAAATGTTGTCAACGACATAAAAGATGTTCCCTTTATTGCTCGGCGTCGTCGTAAGGTATTTTAGCATTACAAAGAACCGATTTATCACAACATTTTTAGGTTTGATTGATCTAAAGGGTGGAACTGCTGATGATATTCTCTATGGTTTGGAGCGCCTTTTAAATATTTTACATCTTGATTTCAAAAATTTAGTGGCTATTGGTACAGACAACGCTGCCGTGATGACAGGCGCACATAACGGGTTGCACAAAAAAATTTAACAAAAATATAATCTTTCCAACCTTGTACTAGTAAGATGTGTGTGCCATTCACTACAATTGGCTGTATGTGCTGCCACGGATAAAAGTTTCCCAAATAATTTTGAATTTCTTGTAAGGGAGTCCCATAACTGGTTTGCTCATTCTCCAATTCGTCAAAAAGCCTATGAAAAGATTTATAAATTATTGAATAATGACACTATGAATCCAATAAAAATTCCACTAATGGCAAAAACAAGGTGGCTGTCTATAGAAAAAGCAGTTAAAGTTATTTTACAAATGTGGTTTGAATTAAAAACCCACTTTAGTCTTTTAAAGGATACTTGCTATGTTTCTAATTTGTTAAAAGATATGTACAGTGACAACAGAAATTACGTTTATTTAATTTATTTGAGTTCAATTTTGGAAGAAGTCCAAAAAGTGATTCTAGCTTTTGAGTCGGCTAACGCAGATCATGTTAAGCTTTTCAACGATTTGTATTATTTCGTTAAGAGTATTACAAATAGAATTATCGTTCCTTTGGAAAATTTTGATTATCTCGAAGGTAATTTAGATGAAAACATAAATGAATTTTGTTATCTTGGTTTTCATTTTGAAAAGGCTTGCAAAGAATATAAAATAATTGAACAAGATAAACAAGAAATAACACAAAATTTAGTTCAATTTACAAAAAATCTAGTACTGGAGCTTAGAAGAAAACTTCCTACAAATTTCAAATTACTACAAAATATGTCGTTGTTTAGTGTGCATAATATTTTTAGTAATAACACAACGGATATTTTTGCCATTTTACAAAATTTTATAAATGATCAGTGTCTATTAAACAAAATAGAAGTAAGTTTACAAAATCTTACACTTCAAAAATGGAACAATATGGAAAGAACAGATGATTTTTGGATCGAAGTCTACAATTTTAAAAATTGTTTGGGGGAAAATCCCTTTCATGAGTTGGCTTACTTTGTTATTCGAATACTATCGTTTCCATATTCAAATGCCGAAGTGGAAAGGGCATTTAGTTTGATGAATTTTTTTAAACCTAAGATAAGAAACCGGCTTTCTTTAAACTCAGCAAATGCATTGTAGCATATTAAATATGGGCTTAAAATAGAAAATGTCTGTTGCTGCAATTATGAATTACCTTTAAGTATAACCAGTAAAATTAATTCAAATGAAACCTATAAAATATCCAAATATTTCATAAAAACGGTTTTGTGGCCTGATGATTGCGACGACGAAACGAATTTATTTGAAAATGAAATTATTTTTCTATAAAAACAAATATTTTTTAATCAAATTTTATTTTTACTATGTATAATCTTAATACTATTTACATAATAATACGAATTGTTATTTTTTTTTAAATTGTTTATATAACAGTATATTTAATGAATTCCCAAAATAAATATTTTTTGTTAAAATATTTTTTTTTTTGTTTTTGGCGCTTTTTACCCTTTTTTTGTTTTAGTTTTACCCTTTTTACATATGTTCTTGGTCTTAAAAAAGAGTATATTTTCAAATTCATTTTTAAAATTTCACTTTTTTCTCTTGACGCTTTTTTACCTTTTTTTTGTAAATTTTTACCCTTTTTTCAAAGATTTTTGCGCTTTTCTTCATTTATAAAATGGCAACACTGTTTATAAACGCTGTGTAATATACATGTGAGAAAACGTAAGAACGAAATTTTAACAAAGCAAAATAACTATAAATTATTTCTCCTATTGTAAGTTAAATTATTATTACATCACATATATTTCTTTCTTTTGTGTTGGGTTAACATTTTGAAATGTAAGATAAAGCTAGTTTTTTTTTTATTTTACAGAATCTAAAATGGAAGAGTATGCCAGAGAGCCATGCCCGTACCGAATTGTTGATGATTGTGGTGGAGCGTTTGCAATGGGTTGTATTGGAGGTGGAATATTTCAAGCAATAAAAGGTTTTAGAAATGCTCCTTCAGGAATGAGTAGACGAGTGGTATGTATAATTAGCATTTTGAAAATGCTAGTGTATGGATAATTTATCCATATACTTAAATTGTCATACTGATTAGTTTTCAACCCAGTCCTTTAGACTTCGCCAAAATTGGAAAAATTGAATTAAGTTCAACCTTTCCAAAGCGTTTAAAAACGCTAAATATTTCAAGCTAAAATCAATGGTACTATTCATTTTAGGCGTTTCGGTACACATATGTATATTAGGCCGGAAAATCTTTACTCATCAAAGCATAAGCCATACCCCATCAAAGAAAACACCTAAGCCCTGCTTATTTTATTTTAATTGTACAAATTCCTACCAAGCCTTTAGGGTAAAATATGGCTCATACTATTTTCTTAAACGTACTGCTGATCATACTTGGGAATTTTTCATTACCATTACCCTACAAGAAATTGATGACTGAAACTAACAAATAAACAAAATAAAATATCTGTCATTTCACTCTTGCATATATGCAAGAGTGAAACAACTAATATAAATTGCATTTTTTGTTGTCAAAAAAATAAAGTTTCGGTCAAGTTTTTCATATTGTCTTTAAGAACTTGATAGAAACTTTGTTCTACGCATTGACGGGCATTTCCGTCAACACTACCAGTCAAATGACCGGTCATATAACCAGTCGTATTCTTGTAGGGTAGTTAACACCTGCATGTGTAAATTCAATTATTGAAAAAAATGTTAGCAATGCTAATTATTTGCTCTTGAGTGTGAACGATTAAAAGCTTGTTGTCTCCAACCGCAGTTGAAATAACTTTGACGACCATAAAGCTACAAAATGCAGGAGAACGAGAAAAAATTTCTTTTAGAATATTAACTTCCACTGTAGCCATATGAGACTACCTCGATTTTAGCAAAAGTAAAATGTTATGATATCTATTATTAATGCACATGTTAATTAATAAACATCTATATTAGTTATACATGCAGTAATTAAACAGTGAATCAAGATTTTGAATACCGTCTTTTGTAAATGTTCATTTGGGAGAGCTTTTTCCTCATTTACTCGGCAATTGTCTAATTGCTAGATTTCATTTGTTCGTTAAAGGGTTAATAAACTTTTAGTTTTTTTTTTTTGTGTTAGAGGCATCTACATGGAACACGGATAAATTTTGTTTAGTAGTTGTTTTTGTTAAAAATGCATTTACATTAGGCTGGAAATCTAGTTTAAACTGGATTTCGATCATATGGTACTGTATTCTATTATACACGAACTAGGTTTGGAAATTTAGTTTAAACTAGATTTTGTAGCAGTCACTTTTAGAATAAGAGTTGACATCATGTTTTAGTTCGGTCGGCTTGGAAAATTTAAAAAGGCCACGCTCGCCGGATTGGGGGAGGTTCCAAGACTTGCTGCATCAAAACTAAGCTAAAAATCACTGAGCGATTGGTGTTATATCACACTTTTGCAGTGCTTAAATTGAGCTTTTTATTTATAATTTTTTTTTTTTGTTTACATTTGTTCACGATTTATCTGAGTTGTATTTTTACATCTATTTATATTTTGTAATTAATTTTACATTTGATTTGCTTACATGCCACTGTATTGCCAATTTTGTTGTTCTTTTTTCTCATTTTTTTTTTTTTTTAATGGATTTTGTTTAATTATGATTTCTATTTGGTAACTTTTTGCTTTTATTTCGAAGTTATTTATTATTATTATTTTATTTTTTATATTTTTCCAAAAATTTTCTTAATAACATTTATTTACAACTAAATTACTCATTTTTTAAGTGTAAAATTTACTATTGTTTATTTTTTTTAAATTTTTTATTTTAAATTTTTTGTTTTGTTATTTCTTTCTAATATTACTTTTTTTTAGCTTTTTATTATTTTTTTTTTTTCGTTTAAAGCAAATTATAATGAATGCTATTAATTAAGGTCCTATCTGCAGTAATAATTTTATTATTAGCAACAGTTTGAATAACTTCCAACGTTTTTTAAAAGTTGGCCATTGGAATGTAACAAGTTTTTGTGCATCTTCGACTAATGTTAAAATTGATGAGATTAGACATATTTTGGAAGGCAATCATTTAGATATTGTTGGTTTTAGTGAGACTTAGCTCAAACCTTATATTTTGTCTCAGGTAATTAACATGCCTGGCTACAGTATATGTAGAAATGATAGGCCTGGAGAGAAAAGAGGTGGTGGTGTTGCCTTGTTTTTATCTGAAAGTATCAAGTACAGAATAGTCTTTATGTCTGACGGTAGCGATACTTGCGAAGCTTTGTTTGTAGAGATCGCTGTTCGAGATATTAAGTTGTTGGTTGGTGTTTGCTACTTGCCTGATGGTGATTTAGGTACTTTCGAGGAGACTTTAGGTGATTTATTAGTTAGGTATTCTAACGTTATTATTATGGGCGATTTTAATACTAATATTCTTTGTCCAATCGATTCTATTTTGGTACGTTCTATGTGTCAGCGTTTGGATTTAGCTTACCATCATAATTGTATACCGACGCATTATCATGCTGGTTGTGATACTACATCTCTTATTGATTTTTTTCTTATAAGTAACACATTTACTTTGGGTACATCTGGGCAAATGCAATGTCCTGGTGTTTCTCGGCATTCCCTTATCTTTATAGCTGTGGACGTTCCGAATCCTCCTCAACAGCGTTTTGTATCGTATCCGGATTATAATTCATTAAGAATGGAAGATTTGGAAGCTGCAGCCTTTAACTGTGATTTCACTTCGATGTACTTGACTGATGATGTAAATTTGCAACTCGAAATTCTTATGTCGAATATTAAGGCCTTGCATTCTTTGGTGCCAATAGTTCGTCGTAGGGTTTGTTTGGTTAGTGATAATTGGTTTAATGACAGAGAAATTTGTTATCATGTTTCATTGAGAGATTTGTCTTATAATCATTACCTCCGGTTTAAGACTCCACATAACTGGGCAATTTACTGTGCAAACAGGAATAGGGTGAAAAGGGTTATAAGAAAATTAAGGATGCGTGCTCATACAAGTGTTTTTCAGAATTTTAGTTCAAAACAAATGTGGAATTTTTTAAGGAATAATGGTTGTCTTGAGTCTGAAGAACATTCAATTTTCTCTGACCCTGATGAGATAAATGATTATTTTCTTGCGTGCCAGTCGCGTGACCCAGGGAACTATTGTGATTATATAAATAGTTCTTCTAATAGTGGCTTCTCCTTCACATGCGTTGATACTAACATGCTACTTCCAGCATTACTCAGGATCAAGTCTAATGCTGTTGGTCATGATTCCATTCCTTTAAGGTTTCTGAAAATAATTTTCCCACATCTCCACACATTTGCTTCATCTCGTAAACTCTATTATTACAACGTCTTGTTTCCCTTGTTAGTTATACATGCAGTAATTAAACAGTGAATCAAGATTTTGAATACCGTCTTTTGTAAATGTTCATTTGGGAGAGCTTTTTCCTCATTTACTCGGCAATTGTCTAATTGCTAGATTTCATTTGCTCGTTAAAGGGTTAATAAACTTTTAGTTTTTTTTTTTTTTGTGTTAGAGGCATCTACATGGAACACGGATAAATTTTGTTTAGTAGTTGTTTTTGTTAAAAATGCATTTACATTAGGCTGGAAATCTAGTTTAAACTGGATTTCGATCATATGGTACTGTATTCTATTATACACGAACTAGGTTTCGAAATTTAGTTTAAACTAGATTTTGTAGCAGTCACTTTTAGAATAAGAGTTGACATCATGTTTTAGTTCGGTCGGCTTGGAAAATTTAAAAAGGCCACGCTCGCCGGATTGGGGGAGGTTCCAAGACTTGCTGCATCAAAACTAAGCTAAAAAACACTGAGCGATTGGTGTTATATCACACTTTTGCAGTGCTTAAATTGAGCTTTTTATTTATAATTTTTTTTTTTGTTTACATTTGTTCACGATTTATCTGAGTTGTATTTTTACATCTATTTATATTTTGTAATTAATTTTACATTTGATTTGCTTACATGCCACTGTATTGCCAATTTTGTTGTTCTTTTTTCTCATTTTTTTTTTTTAATGGATTTTGTTTAATTATGATTTCTATTTGGTAACTTTTTGCTTTTATTTCGAAGTTATTTATTATTATTATTTTATTTTTTATATTTTTCCAAAAATTTTCTTAATAACATTTATTTACAACTAAATTACTCATTTTTTAAGTGTAAAATTTACTATTGTTTATTTTTTTTAAATTTTTTGTTTTGTTATTTCTTTCTAATATTACTTTTTTTTAGCTTTTTATTATTTTTTTTTTTTTTTTCGTTTAAAGCAAATTATAATGAATGCTATTAATTTAGGTCCTATCTGCAGTAATAATTCTATTATTAGCAACAGTTTGAATAACTTCCAACGTTTTTTAAAAGTTGGCCATTGGAATGTAACAAGTTTTTGTGCATCTTCGACTAATGTTAAAATTGATGAGATTAGACATATTTTGGAAGGCAATCATTTAGATATTGTTGGTTTTAGTGAGACTTGGCTCAAACCTTATATTTTGTCTCAGGTAATTAACATGCCTGGCTACAGTATATGTAGAAATGATAGGCCTGGAGAGAAAAGAGGTGGTGGTGTTGCCTGGTTTTTATCTGAAAGTATCAAGTACAGAATAGTCTTTATGTCTGACGGTAGCGATACTTGCGAAGCTTTGTTTGTAGAGATCGCTGTTCGAGATATTAAGTTGTTGGTTGGTGTTTGCTACTTGCCTGATGGTGATTTAGGTACTTTCGAGGAGACTTTAGGTGATTTATTAGTTAGGTATTCTAACGTTATTATTATGGGCGATTTTAATACTAATATTCTTTGTCCAATCGATTCTATTTTGGTACGTTCTATGTGTCAGCGTTTGGATTTAGCTTACCATCATAATTGTATACCGACGCATTATCATGCTGGTTGTGATACTACATCTCTTATTGATTTTTTTCTTATCAGTAACACATTTACTTTGGGTACATCTGGGCAAATGCAATGTCCTGGTGTTTCTCGGCATTCCCTTATCTTTATAGCTGTGGACGTTCCGAATCCTCCTCAACAGCGTTTTGAATCGTATCCGGATTATAATTCATTAAGAATGGAAGATTTGGAAGCTGCAGCCTTTAACTGTGATTTCACTTCGATGTACTTGACTGATGATGTAAATTTGCAACTCGAAATTCTTATGGCGAATATTAAGGCCTTGCATTCTTTGGTGCCAATAGTTCGTCGTAGGGTTTGTTTGGTTAGTGATAATTGGTTTAATGACAGAGAAATTTGTTATCATGTTTAATTGAGAGATTTGTCTTATAATCATTACCTCCGGTTTAAGACTCCACATAACTGGGCAATTTACTGTGCAAACAGGAATAGGGTGAAAAGGGTTATAAGAAAATTAAGGATGCGTGCTCATACAAGTGTTTTTCAGAATTTTAGTTCAAAACAAATGTGGAATTTTTTAAGGAATAATGGTTGTCTTGAGTCTGAAGAACATTCAATTTTCTCTGACCCTGATGAGATAAATGATTATTTTCTTGCGTGCCAGTCGCGTGACCCAGGGAACTATTGTGATTATATAAATAGTTCTTCTAATAGTGGCTTCTCCTTCACATGCGTTGATACTAACATGCTACTTCCAGCATTACTCAGGATCAAGTCTAATGCTGTTGGTCATGATTCCATTCCTTTAAGGTTTCTGAAAATAATTTTCCCACTTATCTCCACACATTTGCTTCATCTCGTAAACTCTATTATTACAACGTCTTGTTTCCCTTGTAATTGGAAAATAGCTAGAGTTGTTCCTATTAAGAAGGAGGGCCAATCCAGTGAATTTGATAATTTACGTCCTATCTCGGTACTTTCGGTGCTTTCTAAAGTGGTCGAGCATATTCTGAAAGAACAAATGATTGAGCACCTTGATCTTATGTCACTTATTCATCCGTCTCAATCAGGGTTTCGTCGTGGATATAGTACAACCACACTACTGGTAGCTTTGACTGATTCCATTAGACAATTATTGGATGACCATAAGAATGTGGTATTACTTTCGATGGATTTATCCAAAGCCTTTGATAAAGTTATTCACTCTAGATTAATATTTAAATTGTTTAATGAGTTTAAATTTTCCTCTCGGGCCTGTGAATTAATCAAATCATACCTTTTTGGTAGGTACTAATATGTATCTATTGGTACTTCTATTTCCGGTACTCGACGAATCACTAGTGGTGTCCCGCAGGGATCTGTTATTGGCCCACTTTTGTTTATGATTTATTTGAATGACCTCTTACAAGCCTTTTATGGTGTTTCTTGTATGCCTTATGTTTATGCTGATGATGTACAATTTGTTTGTTATTCGGATTCTGAGTTTGTGGATGTGTTGGAGGAGGGTGTCAATTTTACAATCCGTGAGGTTATGGGTTGGGCATCTGATAATGGATTTTGTATTAATCCTGTTAAGACAAAGTTGATGGGGTTTGGATTTAATACGAATGACATGTGTGTTACAATTGATGGCATTCCTGTTGAGTTTGTTAACAAAATGAAATGCTTAGGTTTGATCTTGGATAATCATTTAAATTTTTCCCCACATATTAATTTTGTATCTTCTAGGGTATCCTTTCTTTTAAAAAGGTTATATTCATTAAATATTTATCTACCTTGCTCAGTAAAAAGACGTGTTGCCTCAGCTGTCTTGATGCCCCATATTTTGTACGGCATTGAAATTTTTTCGAGTACTGGTTGTCTGACATTGAGGAAATATCACCTTGTTTTTAACAGAATTATTCGTTATATTTTTAATTTGAAAAGGAGAGATCATGTATCTCTACATTCATTTAATTTTTTGGGTTCGTCTTTTGAGAATTTTATTAGCATTAGACTATTGCTTTTTTATAAATCCATTTTTAATTGTTGCCCTGCTTATTTAGTTGATAAATTTCATTTCACTCGTTCGAGCAGAAATCCACAGATAATTCCACCTGTAAGACATTTGAGTATTTTTGTAAAATCGTTTCAGATCCGGGTTTCAAGAATTTGGAATGCCTTACCACGAGATTTAAGAAAATTTAATTATTCTTTACTTGATTTCAAGTCCAGGGTAAAAGAATTTGCGAAACTGCATGTGTTGGAGGCTTTTTAATATATAATTTTTTTTTTTTTAAGTACGAAATATGGAAGGAAAAATGTTGGAAATTTATTTATTTATTATTTGCATTCATTATGATTTTTGTTTTATTTTTTTAAATTTTTAATTTTTAATCTTATAATTTTTAATTTTTCTTTTAATTTTTATTCTTTTAAATGTGATCTCATATATGTATATATTATTATCTGGATATTTATTTATTGAATTATTAAGCTCTACTTTTTTCTAGAAGTTTGTTATTAAGATAGTAGCTTTAATTAACCACATAAGGCCCTAATGGCTCGGTTATGTAAATGAAGATTTAATAAAAAAAAAAAAAAAAAAATTGTCCCACACTTCAGCACTTAAGTGATTACGAGTTCCTTTAATTTTTTTTCTAAATCACTTCCCAAAATCCGATTTTTCGTTCTGTTATCTTATCTAACATTCTCATTTTTAACGAACTTATTTTATTTTTGACTTTCTAAAATTCATTTATTGGTAAAAATAGACTCGTAAATCGATGAATCAAAAAAGTATTTTAATCTAATCTCAACATGGACAATTTGAGCGTTTAAGTATATAAATTTATACTTTTAAATATCAAATAAATTTCAATAATAATTTTAGTTAATGTATAAATCTAAAACATTTGTGTTATTCGAATGCATGTTTGATAAGATAGACTTACATATTTGTATCCTACTTAAAGTATTACGATGGCTATAAAATTGAAATTAATTGACAATGGTAATATAAAAAAATACTCCTTATACTCTTTATGCTCATTTGTTTTTGTAAATGCTCTTAGCTATAGGCTGTGAGCACACAAACAACTTTGCCTTATTAGTTTTTTTGTCGTTCTTCACTGTATACACGCAAGTGCAAAGCACCAACACTTTCGTATGCTTTGCTGGTAAACATTGACGACAGCGATCATCAATGTAGATTTTGTTATACCCTCCACCATATATGGTGAGGGTATATATAAGTTTGTCATTCCGTTTGTAATATGTCGAAATATAGGTTTAAGACCCCATAAAGTATATATATTCGTGATTCTTATGCAATTTTAAGTCCATTTAGCGATGTCCGTCTGTCTGTCTGTCTGTTGAAAAAGCGATCACGACGCGAAGACGCAAGCGGGGGTGCCTATTTTTACCCAGATTATTGAACATCCTCCCGAGCAGTTTGGTATTTAATATGAGCAAAATCGGTTAAGCGGTTCAAAAGTTATGAGTGAAAATGTGAAGGTACCCCTAAATTTTCCATACAAATTTGTAAAATTTTTCTGTATCTATTTTTGTTTTCTGTTAAGTAAAAATGTTATTAAGTCTTCTTCTTGTTCGATTACATTTACTGTCTTACATACTATGAGAATAATATCATTTTAGAGCTATATGTGTGTTACTCTTATTAACTAAGTTAACGTTAAAAGCAACAATGTTGAAGTCGCTAACAGAGCAGACCCCTGTAAATAACATTACTAAAACTAAATAACAAAAGTTCGTTACATAAATTGACAAAACATATTCATATTACAGTTCATGCAAAATTTAGTATATACGTATATCATCTTCAGCCCCTATGGTGGAGGGTATTCAAAGATTCGGCACAGCCGAATTTAGCCCTTTTTTACTTGTTTTTGTTTAACTTATGAAATATTTTTTTCTTTGTATGTATTGGTTTTTACAATAAAAAATATTGAATAAAAATTAGTTATTCTTTAAATGTATTGGTGTTTGCTCTTCCATAAGGAACTTTTGGGCACCCCTGGTTTAGATACTAAACCTTTGCAATGTAGGAAATTTACACGATGTCAAACTTGCTACTTACTTAGTCTATACAAATCATTTAAGTTAATAATTGTCAATATTAGTATACAAAATTATATTCATATATAGCTATTTGCTAATTTTTATACCCTCCACCATATATGGTGAGGGTATATATCAGTTTGTCATTCCGTTTGTAATATGTCGAAATATAGGTTTAAGACCCCATAAAGTATATATATTCGTGATCCTTATGCAATTTTAAGTCGATTTAGCGATGTCCGTCTGTCTGTTAAAATGGCGATCACGACGCGAAGACGCAAGCGGGGGTGCCAATTTTTACCCAGATTATTGATCATCCTCCCGAGCAGTTTGGTATTTAAAATCAGCGAAATCGGTTTAGCGGTTCAAAAGTTATGAGTGAAAATGTGAAGGTACCTCTAAATTTTCCATACAAATTTGTACAATTTTTCTGTATCTATTTTAATTTTCTGTTAAGTTATGTTATGAAATCTTTTTCTTGTTCGACTACATTTATTGTCTTTCATACTATGAGAGTAATAACATTCTTGGAGCTATATGTGTGTTACTGTAATAACTAAGTTAACGTAAAAAGCAACAATGTTAAAGTCGCTAACAGAGCAGACCTCTGTAAATAACATTGCTAAAACTAAATAAATAACATTACTAAAACTAAATAACAAAAGTTCGTTACATAAATTGACAAAACATATTCATATTACAGTTCATGCAAAATTTAGTATATACGTATATCATCTTCAGCCCCTATC
Source organism: Eustalomyia histrio (assembly GCA_949748255.1). Taxonomy (NCBI): domain Eukaryota; kingdom Metazoa; phylum Arthropoda; class Insecta; order Diptera; family Anthomyiidae; genus Eustalomyia; species Eustalomyia histrio. Next base: position 152,268,521 of record OX456523.1, read on the forward strand.
GTGGAGGGTATTCAAAGATTCGGCACAGCCGAATTTAGCACTTTTTTACTTGTTTTAACTTTAATCTTTAAAATTACATGTTCATTAATAACTTTTAAATTTAATTTTCAATGGTATAAATTAAACTTTAAAAATTATTATTGTTTTTGTTTGTTTTATTTTTATATCATATTAAGAATTATTTTTACATTTGATTCAATAAGTTAAAGAGTTTAGGAACTATGTACCTTTTCTACTTTGAAATACATTTTGACTACAATATTTACATATGTACAATTTAATTGTTTATTATAAGAGTGTAAGGAAAAAAATTAAGCAAAAACCTTTTAAAAGACAGGGTATAAGATAAAAAGTTAAAACTAAGTTTAATTAATTTAGTTTAAAATGAGGCTGAGACCAACTCATTGATGTGAGCATACTGGGAGAATTGGCACCTCCTTCTGAAATTTTGTGTCAATGTTTCCATTTTTTAAATAACTAAAACAAACTTGGAGTTCGTGTTTCGTCGTTGTATTGAAAAATGCCATGGCAACCTAAATATCATTTTAAGTAATTTGTTTTGAGCCACTTGTAGTTTTTGAATGTGACATTTAGCGGATGTGGACCATACTGGCGCACAATAAAACATTATAGGGTGGAAAACGGCTTTGATGATGAGTTTTCTGTTTTCGACATTTAGCTCTGAGTTCCTGTTGATTAATGGATAAATTATTCTGGTAGTTTTATTGATTTTGTTTACCAAATACGAAATGTGGTCTTTAAAATTTAGTTTTGTATCTAGAATTATTCCTAAATACTTTACATTATTTTCCCAGGGTATGCTGTGGTTTATAAATTGAAGTGAGGTTTGCGTAGGAAAACAATCTTTATGTTTCCTTCTGAACTAAATGGCTTTGGTTTTCTCAGGATTTACCAGGATGTTCCATTTATTAAAGTAATAATTGAAACTAGTTAGTGCAGATTGTAGGTTTGTAGTATCGTCTACTGCTAATATATCGGAGCAGAGAATTGAAGTGTCATCTGCAAATATTGATGTGACACAGTTGGGAAATGCTGGAATATCTGAAGTAAAAATGTTGTGATTGGTGACAGGCATGAACCCTGGGGACATCCTGCAGTAATATTAATTTGTCGTGAGATTGTTGATCCTAGATAAACATGAAATGATCTATTAGCTAGAAAACTTTGTATTATTTTTATAATCTCTACTGGAAAGTTAAGGCTATTTAATTTGAAAATAAGGTCATTATGCCAGACAGAATCAAAAGCAGATTTTATGTCTAAAAGCAGATTTTATGTCGATTTACCATTTTTAAAGTTATTTTTAACCAGTTTTCGTATTTTCAGTAGTGGTTGAGTGGTGTTATGCTCTATTCTTAATCCAAATTGTTGCGGTGGGAGAATTTCATTTAACTCTAAGAATGTATTCAGTATTTCCTTTATTATTTTTTCCAGTATTTTACTTACGGACGATAGCTAGCTTATTGGTCTATAAGAAAGTGGCGAGTCAGGAGGCTTAGTTGGCTTTGGTATAGGGATAGTTTTCAAAATTTTCCACAATGACGGGAAATAGCACAGTTTTAGACATCCAATTACAACAGCTGTCAGATAGTTAATTCCTTTTTTTTGGTAGGGTTTTTAAACATTTGTTGTTAATTCTGTCTATTCCCGGAGATTTTTTGTTTTTTAACTTTTTTAAGATAACGGAAATGTTTTGTCGACTTCTAAAACTGTAGTAGCATCACTGAGGCTTGATGAAATACAGTGGTTTAAACTAAAATTTTGTGCTAGTATTTCACACTTTTCTTGCTGGGCGTAGTAAACAGTATTATTGTGTTTTAATATAGGTATGTTTTGGGCTTTTTTTTTTAATTTTTCAAAAAGGCGAGGACGCTTTGTCCAACGTAGACAGCATAGTGTTCCAAGAATTGTTGCTAAAAAGATTTATTTCCCTAGTTATACTTTTATTTAGTTGGGACATTTGCCGGTGATCATAGTCATCTCTATAACGTTTCCAGTTTCGACGATATACGTTTCTTAACTGAATCATAATTTTAATATGATTTGGTAATGGTTTTATAGCAGGTGATACCCTGCGTTTGGGCACACTATCCTCTATTCTCATTTTTGAGGTATTAATAATCGTATTGACCATATTATCAACTTGGTTTATACAGGTGATTTCGTAAAGATTTTCAGCTATTGGAAGATTTCTGTTAATAAATTTAGCAAAACGAGACCAATTTGCCTTACTGAAATCGTGAATCAAGTTGTCTGTCACTTCGTATGTTAGATTTATTGTGGTTCTTATTGGTAAGTGATCTGAACTTAGATCGTTTATTACTCTTACCGCTGACATATTTTGTGACACGTTGATTACAAATATGTCTAATGTGGAAGGTTGTCGATTTCGATCAGAGGGAATATATGTGGCCTCGTGTGGAAAAAGTATTTGTGTTTGGTTTAGCTGAAGTTTGTTGTATAATATATTGCCCCAACAGTTACCCCTTTGGCAGCCCCAAAAGCTGTGTTTGCTGTTAAAGTCGCTACCAAGTATATACTTATCAATGCAGCTTCGAAGATCGGATTTGAATATGTTTTTCCGGGTCTGGTCCCTGCCTGCAGAACCACCAGGAAAATAACAAGAGTATACATTAATAAAACTATCGTCAGTATATATTTTGATACCTATACTTTCAATAAGTGTCGTGGTTTCTAGAGGTAACAGCTGGTGTTTAATATTTTTCTTTATTAAAATTGCTACTCCTTCTCCTCTTCCTTGTTGGCGATCATATCTATAGCAGTAGTAATTTGGATACTTAATTGAAATTTTGTTGTTTAAACCTGTTTCACATAACAGGCAAATCTCGATACAATGTTTTTCCATAAAATGAAATAATTCGTCGTTTTTTGTCGAATGCCACGAGCATTTCATGATATTATATTTATATTATTATTCATTGATATAAAAATTTACAGGCTAGGTTGGTAACCACCTCAAATTGCTCTTCGCGAGACTTTTTTAAGACTTGAAATGAGTTCAAACGTAAGGTTTTTCATTTCTTCAAATGAAAATAAATTATTATTTTTATTACTGCTTGTATTATTATAACTAATATTTTGGTAATTTGGCTGGTTTTTTCCTGCCATAAACGTAACTGACCTCTCATTTTGATTAAGAGTATTTGGGAAATTAACTTGTAGTTTGCTGCTGAGTTATAATGTTTGCCTGACATTTCTCGGCTGCGCACGTTGTCTGATTTGTATACATAGTTCCCTATTAGGGCAATTAGCAGACCTGGCCTTATGGGGACCTTGACAATTTGCACACTTGACAATTGTATCTTTACAATCTATAGTTTTATGGCTACCAGAGCAATTTCCACAATACATTTTAACTTTACAGTTAGTTGCTTGTTCCATGTCCGTACATTTGGCAATTTTGGCACTGGGTGACTTGAGATTTTCTGGGTCTTTCGTATTCCCATCTGACTTTTAAATAATTTATTACTGAGTATTTTTGTCTCAGTTCCCTTAAGGTAATTGATTTTCTTTCAAAATATACAATATAATTTACTAGTTGGTTGTTATTTTCTCTAGGTTTAGTGACAATTTTAACATCAATGCATTTGAGCCCCAAGGCAATGATATTTTTCTTAACAACATCTGGGTGTGTTTTATGCAGACCTAATAGCACAGCCTTATAAAGCTTTTCATCTCTGTTGGAATATGTAAAATATTCGTACGGAAAATTTGAATCTTACGCTTTACGTGCGCTATCATAATCATTTTTTTGGGTGAAAAATACTTTTAGACCGATGGATGTTTTACGTATTGAGTAATCAACAATTTTTATTATTCGACACATTTCGTGTACTTCTTCAATTTTGCATTTTATAATTGTTATAGGTGGTACCTTAATTTTAACAGTTGGTTCAACAATTATATAATCATTATCATCATCGTCTATTGTTTGTAAAGGAGTATAATAATTGCTGGTACCTGCATTACCAACAACATTAGTTGTTACCTTTCTTTTTTTTATTATTCATGTTGTATTTAACAATTAAAATTCTATAAATCATCAGTAACTTCTATTATGTATAGAAACCAATGCATCGATTCAAAAAAAAAAAAATACGTTAAAATAACAAGAAGCATTACTTTTTAATTAACTTTAGTGGTGCAAAAGTGGTTAGTGGTTTAATATATATAAATAAGAACAAAAAAATTATACAAAATCTGTGTGTATCGAATGATACACACAGAAATGCTGGAATATCTGAAGTAAAAATGTTGTGATTGGTGACAGGCATGAACCCTGGGGACATCCTGCAGTAATATTAATTTGTCGTGAGATTGTTGATCCTAGATAAACATGAAATGATCTATTAGCTAGAAAACTTTGTATTATTTTTATAATCTCTACTGGAAAGTTAAGGCTATTTAATTTGAAAATAAGGTCATTATGCCAGACAGAATCAAAAGCAGATTTTATGTCTAAAAGCAGATTTTATGTCGATTTACCATTTTTAAAGTTATTTTTAACCAGTTTTCGTATTTTCAGTAGTGGTTGAGTGGTGTTATGCTCTATTCTTAATCCAAATTGTTGCGGTGGGAGAATTTCATTTAACTCTAAGAATGTATTCAGTATTTCCTTTATTATTTTTTCCAGTATTTTACTTACGGACGATAGCTAGCTTATTGGTCTATAAGAAAGTGGCGAGTCAGGAGGCTTAGTTGGCTTTGGTATAGGGATAGTTTTCAAAATTTTCCACAATGACGGGAAATAGCACAGTTTTAGACATCCAATTACAACAGCTGTCAGATAGTTAATTCCTTTTTTTTGGTAGGGTTTTTAAACATTTGTTGTTAATTCTGTCTATTCCCGGAGATTTTTTGTTTTTTAACTTTTTTAAGATAACGGAAATGTTTTGTCGACTTCTAAAACTGTAGTAGCATCACTGAGGCTTGATGAAATACAGTGGTTTAAACTAAAATTTTGTGCTAGTATTTCACACTTTTCTTGCTGGGCGTAGTAAACAGTATTATTGTGTTTTAATATAGGTATGTTTTGGGCTTTTTTTTTTAATTTTTCAAAAAGGCGAGGACGCTTTGTCCAACGTAGACAGCATAGTGTTCCAAGAATTGTTGCTAAAAAGATTTATTTCCCTAGTTATACTTTTATTTAGTTGGGACATTTGCCGGTGATCATAGTCATCTCTATAACGTTTCCAGTTTCGACGATATACGTTTCTTAACTGAATCATAATTTTAATATGATTTGGTAATGGTTTTATAGCAGGTGATACCCTGCGTTTGGGCACACTATCCTCTATTCTCATTTTTGAGGTATTAATAATCGTATTGACCATATTATCAACTTGGTTTATACAGGTGATTTCGTAAAGATTTTCAGCTATTGGAAGATTTCTGTTAATAAATTTAGCAAAACGAGACCAATTTGCCTTACTGAAATCGTGAATCAAGTTGTCTGTCACTTCGTATGTTAGATTTATTGTGGTTCTTATTGGTAAGTGATCTGAACTTAGATCGTTTATTACTCTTACCGCTGACATATTTTGTGACACGTTGATTACAAATATGTCTAATGTGGAAGGTTGTCGATTTCGATCAGAGGGAATATATGTGGCCTCGTATGGAAAAAGTATTTGTGTTTGGTTTAGCTGAAGTTTGTTGTATAATATATTGCCCCAACAGTTACCCCTTTGGCAGCCCCAAAAGCTGTGTTTGCTGTTAAAGTCGCTACCAAGTATATACTTATCAATGCAGCTTCGAAGATCGGATTTGAATATGTTTTTCCGGGTCTGGTCCCTGCCTGCAGAACCACCAGGAAAATAACAAGAGTATACATTAATAAAACTATCGTCAGTATATATTTTGATACCTATACTTTCAATAAGTGTCGTGGTTTCTAGAGGTAACAGCTGGTGTTTAATATTTTTCTTTATTAAAATTGCTACTCCTTCTCCTCTTCCTTGTTGGCGATCATATCTATAGCAGTAGTAATTTGGATACTTAATTGAAATTTTGTTGTTTAAACCTGTTTCACATAACAGGCAAATCTCGATACAATGTTTTTCCATAAAATGAAATAATTCGTCGTTTTTTGTCGAATGCCACGAGCATTTCATGATATTATATTTATATTATTATTCATTGATATAAAAATTTACAGGCTAGGTTGGTAACCACCTCAAATTGCTCTTCGCGAGACTTTTTTAAGACTTGAAATGAGTTCAAACGTAAGGTTTTTCATTTCTTCAAATGAAAATAAATTATTATTTTTATTACTGCTTGTATTATTATAACTAATATTTTGGTAATTTGGCTGGTTTTTTCCTGCCATAAACGTAACTGACCTCTCATTTTGATTAAGAGTATTTGGGAAATTAACTTGTAGTTTGCTGCTGAGTTATAATGTTTGCCTGACATTTCTCGGCTGCGCACGTTGTCTGATTTGTATACATAGTTCCCTATTAGGGCAATTAGCAGACCTGGCCTTATGGGGACCTTGACAATTTGCACACTTGACAGTTGTATCTTTACAATCTATAGTTTTATGGCTACCAGAGCAATTTCCACAATACATTTTAACTTTACAGTTGCTTGTTCCATGTCCGTACATTTGGCAATTTTGGCACTGGGTGACTTGAGATTTTCTGGGTCTTTCGTATTCCCATCTGACTTTTAAATAATTTATTACTGAGTATTTTTGTCTCAGTTCCCTTAAGGTAATTGATTTTCTTTCAAAATATACAATATAATTTACTAGTTGGTTGTTATTTTCTCTAGGTTTAGTGACAATTTTAACATCAATGCATTTGAGCCCCAAGGCAATGATATTTTTCTTAACAACATCTGGGTGTGTTTTATGCAGACCTAATAGCACAGCCTTATAAAGCTTTTCATCTCTGTTGGAATATGTAAAATATTCGTACGGAAAATTTGAATCTTACGCTTTACGTGCGCTATCATAATCATTTTTTTGGGTGAAAAATACTTTTAGACCGATGGATGTTTTACGTATTGAGTAATCAACAATTTTTATTATTCGACACATTTCGTGTACTTCTTCAATTTTGCATTTTATAATTGTTATAGGTGGTACCTTAATTTTAACAGTTGGTTCAACAATTATATAATCATTATCATCATCGTCTATTGTTTGTAAAGGAGTATAATAATTGCTGGTACCTGCATTACCAACAACATTAGTTGTTACCTTTCTTTTTTTTATTATTCATGTTGTATTTAACAATTAAAATTCTATAAATCATCAGTAACTTCTATTATGTATAGAAACCAATGCATCGATTCAAAAAAAAAAAATACGTTAAAATAACAAGAAGCATTACTTTTTAATTAACTTTAGTGGTGCAAAAGTGGTTAGTGGTTTAATATATATAAATAAGAACAAAAAAATTATACAAAATCTGTGTGTATCGAATGATATTTATGAAAGTTATTTGTTGATTACGAGTATAATAATAATGACATCACGGGAAGAAGGGTATACATTTTGGCTTGTTTTATTAAATTGATGTTGATCGACAGCTTATTCCAATAAGTTAGTGTGACGTCACGGGAACAAAATATGCATATATCTTGCACAGTGGGCACGGTGTGTGAAAATATTGAAATCGGGGTTTGTTTTTTAAATTATTTTAAACCATTTTTTAATTATTTTGATCCATCACTTTATGGTTTGTAATGATTTTTCCGTGGTTAATTAATTTTTTTTCCAGGGTTCTAATTTCTCAAAATTTGATTCAATTTGAATATTTTTGAGGGTTGTTAAATATTTAATATTGATTGTTGGTAATGTGAACCCATTAAAATAATTATTAGGCCCCGGTAGGCTAGTTGGTAGCGTGCTAGCTTATCAGTGCGGGGGTCGTGGGTTCAATTCCCACCAGAGGCTCTGGTCTGTTTTCGCTACAACGAGCCGATAGCCTTTGTTGCTAGTGCTCGGTTAGGATATTAGTATATAATTTGTAATTATATGATTAATATAAATAAAATTAAAATAAAACTCTGGAGCCACAGACTTTAAAAATAAATCCGCGTACTAGTTGAGTTGATGATGCTATTCTATAAGACTTATATTATTATTATTATTTATTTTTTTAATCAAAAACTTTCCAATTATTGAACACATTGATAGGGGAAGATTATAAGAATATAACAATGTTAAATATAATAAGAGATTAATCTTATTTATTTTTTTTAAATACTAAACTATTATCTTAAATACTAAAAAATTTGAATTTACCAATTTAGTTCCTAACTAACTACCATACACTCTTTTCCTATGAAATAAAAAATTTAAAATATTTCAAAACTGGCGATTAAATATTTATATGTAAATTTAAAAATAAAATTAAGCAAAATCAATGCTGTTGAAATACGAAGCTAGTTTTTTTCTAAAGCTCATGAATGAAGGAAAAAAAGATTTCAAGTTCATGGGTAAGTTGTTCCAAATACTGGTTTCACGAATTTGGAAAGAAAATTCATAGACGGTGCTAGAAAACGAATCAATGACAATCTCAGTATTCTGAGTTGGCTCCATACTTGGTACATTTATTTACATAAATATGATACAGAAATGGTTCCATCTATTAGATACAATGACCACTATTATATTTCCATAAAAAAATATAAAATGCTAATAATATTTTGAACGATTTTCTTACTGTCCCTATTTTTATTCACATTCGACTATAGGAAATTATAATACTTTTTCATGTTGTTTTTTTCTATTGCAACAACAAAGTTTGAGTTGTTGCATAAAATGAAGAATTATTGTTGTACTATAATCTAAAAATAATATTGTTAGTTTCTTTCAAAAAGGTATGTGTGTTTTTTTACTTCAAATTTGTTGCATGCATGTGCCTATTTTTTCGCACATAACTGTAGTTCCCTTAGGGTAAAACCAACATTGTTAATATGAGCACAAAATTTTAGGTTTCTGTCGATAGTTACTCCAAGGCACATTATACTATCAGATAGTCGAACTTCATGTCCATTAGAGTTGGGCTTAATAGTTCTTTTGAGTGACTCGGTCTTTGTCGTTCAGTTCACTGAACTAGTTCGTTCACTCGTTCTTTTTTTTATTGTTCACTCGTTAGTTTTATTTTGACTGAACTATTTATGAATGAACGAATAACAAATAAAAATGTCTGACAATAGTTTTATATAACAATTTATAAATAAAATGAAAAAATTGCATTGTTTAATTGGTAAGTAAACATTTAAACATAATAATCAGCAATAAATTTTAATTTTTTGTTCACAGGTTACTGCAAATGTTAACGAGAGCAAATTATGTATTGTTCCTTTAAAGTGGATCATTGATGCTCTTTTATTGGAAAAAAATGAAATATGGAATGTTGCGAAACGTATTTTTTTAATAATTTGAAAAGAGTATATGTGATCTTTTGTTTTAAACTTTTAAAAAATTTGGGTTTTATTCAATTTTAAATCATTTTTGGACAATTTTGAACTGTTTTTAAAAAATTTGAAATAAACCTGAAAATTGTATATTTAAACAAAAATAAGTTTTAAAAAACTACTTGTTTGTAAATCCCAAAATATAAACGTTCACAAGGAACGGAAGTAGCCACAATACAAAGGCGTTTTAGGGCATACATGTAAACTCTAGGATATAAGGCTTTCCGGTCTTTCCACCATTCAAGTGGAAATTTGTGTCTCCAAATATTCCTCACCCATATATTTATGAGTGAGTATCACTAAAACAACATAGCTGAATATCATCCGCAAAAATATTCACAGAGGAATTCATTATACAGTCACTTATGTCCAATGATGGAACCTTGTGGAACGCCAGCCTTAATGTTAAGTAAGTCAGAACTATCAGTACTATATGCAACAAATTGCTACCGATTAGATAGAAAAGAAGACACTAATCTGCAACTAAACCGAGAAAGATTAAAGTCATTGTGAAGTTTAGATAGATGTTTTAAATGATTAACCGACTCAAAAGCTTTTGTTAAATCGAGTAGAACAAGTAAGCAAGGATTTCTCCTATCAAGGTAGCGACAAATCATGTCAGTTATTTTTAAAAGCAAGGTGTTAGTGCTGTGATGTTTTCTAAAGCCGGACTGATAAGGATCAATCAAAGAATATCTTTCAAAGTGTGACTCCATCTGGCTCTTAATTACATGTTCCATAACCTTGGATAAAGCTGGTAATATAGAAATCGGACGATAGCCACAAGCCTGGTTGCCTGTTGTATTTTTTTTAAGGATCGGAACAACTCTAAATATTAGTTTTAAGTATAGTATTCATAAGGTGCAAAATGTGGCAGCCCACGTAAGGATAAATTAGTTTAAGGAAACGTATGGGTATTCCATCAGTCCCAATAGCATTAGATTTCACCTTGTTAAGTGCCTCAAAAAGTTCAAACTCGTCTATGGTACGGATGGATAAATCATCGCAAAATTCAGCAAACGAAATAAAGTCGTCATTAACATCATAATTATCAGAAGTCACTGAAACAAAATAATTATTCAAATGACCCGGATCAATTATACAGACACCAGTGTAACAGCCAGTTGCACCAGTTTTCCTAATTTTCTGCCAGAATTCCTTTGAATTACTGCATTCACTAAAATACCTAATACCCATTTGACGCCTATGTTTTCTTATAATATTACGAGCTGTGTTCTTACAGTTTCTATAAATTCTCCTATTATCATCGGACTTGTCTTCAAGAAAGGCTTTAAAAGCCAAATCTCTGTTTCTGAGCGCCGTTGCTACATCGCTGTTATTATACAAGTTGTTATCACTTTGATAAAATTTAACTTTCGTAATCTCAGGAACATGATTATTGTAAAGGTCAAGAAATAGAGAATTTAGAAAGTTGATCTGTTGATCAGTATCACTAGTCTGATAGATAGGACTAAAATCTGTCGTATTAATTTCCCAACATAATGCTGCAAGGTTTACAGCCTCATAATCCCTGTACTTGAAAGTTGCATTTGATTTCTCGATAGAAATATTATAAGACAATAACATAAAAGCATGTCCAGAATTAAGAGCCGGAAAAACAAATTGGGAACAAAGATTTACACTAGAAGAGTTAGAAACAAGGAAATAATCGATAAGACTAGATGTATCATGACCCAGATCATAATGAGTAGGCATATTATTGTGAACAATAGATAAATTGCAACGCTAAGCAAGAATATTATCAAAGCATACACATAAATCACTAATTTTCTGTTCAAGAATGTTCAAATCCACCAACCTCGCCTTCGGAAGGTATACAATACCAACAACAACGTTACAATTTGCAGATTGAATATTAACAAAAGCAGCCTCACAAGAGCCATAGTTTACCATTTTAAAAATTAAACGCGATTTTAAGCGTTCAGAAATTAAAAGAGCTACCCCACCACCACGAGATCAGGAACTCCGATCTACCCTTACTATCTTATACCCAGGAATATTGGCAGAGGCATTAGGTACAAATGTGTTTAACCATGTTTCTGTAATACCAACAACATCAAGGTGTATGCCACTAAGCATGTTAGGAATCTCGTCAAATTTCGAGGAGTTATTACTAGATTTCATTGACTGGGAATTGAAATAACCAATATTAAGTGCATTGATTGATTGTAAACAGAATTAACGTATAAAATAATTATCGCCAGAAATAGGACCGGTGTAATTATCCGACATCAATAAATCTTACTAAAAAAGAGTGTATGGTTAATATAAAACAATCACATAAAAACATTATATATTAAAATTACAATGTTCTAGGCTAATAAAAGATAAAAAAGACAAATAAATTATGGTGCCAATCATGTAGAACATCGCAACGAAAGCAGGTCACAGATTCAAAACAAATTGCTTATGCAACCACAGCAACCTGAGAAGAAAATGTCACAAGCTTCCATAACCAAGCTCCACAACACCAACGCCTAAACCAAAGTTAAATCATCATGTGAGCGGGAATCTCAAGGAAAACCAAAAATAACAATTAAAAAATTTAGAGTTAGGCCCACAGTTCACTGCCCTCCACACTCCCAATCATTGAACCAGCCCGAACAAAAACAACGAACTAGTTTACAGATTGGAACAAACGAAATAAAACATGAACCAGAAAGCCAATCTCCAAAGTCATTACAAAACTTATAATCTTGAAACACCCAACCACATGAAGTATATTATTCAAAGAAAAGCTATGTATCATTGTAAGCAAAATAGCTAAATATTGGATTTTGTTCTCCATCAAAAATAAGGCTTATCTTCGTAGAAAAACTGAGGGAAGAATATTGAATAGTAACCCTATCAATATTCAATCCCTGAAATTTTTAGATTTTTTTACAATTATTACTTATTGTAAATTAGGGAACTTATCAAAGCTGACTTTTTGAGTTATATAACAATTAAACTCACTACCCATCTAAAAATCGAAATATATATGAGCATACATGATCATACATGGGCCTGTATATGATCATACATGGTCATATACGTCCATACATTGTTCAATATATGACCATACATGATCTCATATATGATCATATATCTTTTGATCCAAAATTTGAGGGTATATGGACGTATATGATCATATACGAGCATACATGAATAATATGTGAGCATGTATGATAATATATGCACATATATCACCATATACCCTCAAATTTCGGATCCGAAGATATATGATCATATATGAGATCATGTATGGACGTATATGACCATGCATGCCCATGTATGATCATATACAAGCCCATGTATGATCATGTATGCTCATATATATTTCGATATTTAGATGGGTAACTTAGTTTTCCTTTATGGACAATAAATAGCAAATTTCCTTTCACATTTTTGATTTTCGAAAAATTAGAATTTAATTTTTATTTTAGGTTATAAAACCTAAAAACAATTCCTTTTTTTTTTGCTGACCCATCTAAAAATCGAAATATATATGAGCATACATGATCATACATGGGCTTGTATATGATCATACATGGGCATGCATGGTCATATACGTCCATACATGATCTCATATATGATCATATATCTTCGGATCCGAAATTTGAGGGTATATGGTGATATATGTGCATATATTATCATACATGCTCACATATTATTCATGTATGCTCGTATATGATCATATACGTCCATATACCCTCAAATTTCGGATCCAAAGATATATGATCATATATGAGATCATGTATGGTCATATATTGAACAATGTATGGACGTATATGACCATGTATGATCATATACAGGCCCATGTATGATCATGTATGCTCATATATATTTCGATTTTTAGATGGGTCGAGTTAAATTTATAGAGGTCTTTAAAAGATGGCTGACCAAAATGAAAAGAAGTTTCAGAAAGTAGTCTACCGACCATTTAAGCTATGTACTTTCCAAAATTGACGTTGTGTAGCTTAGAATAGGTATACAAATTATTTCCAATCATAAGCGGTTGAATTAGACTACTGCAGACTCTCTTTAAGAAGAGTTTTCAACATTAACATCATGTGGTAGGCCTTTTCAATATATTTTAAATTTTTCAATAAGTAAAAAGGAAATTTACAAAATATTGAAATAAAGGATTAGCACACTTAATGAATCTATATTAAATGGAAAATTTTTAACCAACTACACAAAATCGCGTGCTATAAAAATTTAAAATATTTGAATATATTGTTACGATTTTATCCTTTATAAAATCGTTGATTTATTTACCTTTTAAATAAATCGAGTTCTTTCTATATTGCAAATAATAAACACTGTTTGAAATTATTTATAGCTCTATTTATTTATAACCGTCACTAAAAATTACGGAAATACACTTTAATAGCACACTTTATTTACACGATTTAGATAAACTAAACGTTAGCCACACTTTAGTTCTTCACACTCTGCGTTTTGCTTATAAACTGAACTACTTTGCCACCCTGCTGGCGTTTTTATATATGCGGGTTAAAATAACTAGAATATGGCAGCATCGTCTGGAAGCTGCACACTGGCAACTTTGAGAATGTTCTTTTACAGTTTGACATAAGAAACATTAGTTATGGTAAAGGGTTGCCATTTAATTATTTTACATTTCAGGGCTAACATATGGGGATTTGCATTTCTACTATTAAATGTAATTTCTGTAACAATATGTATATAAAACATATTCTTAACCCTCAAACGCGCAACAACAGAACGAGACCAAAGTATCTAAATGTGTAATTCTAGCAAAAAAATAAAATCTTCTACAAAACCTTTGTAGACCGCAGCTATGTGGGTAGAAGATAAGGAAAACCAGATTGTCGCGGTAGTGTTTGCTGGGTTACAATTGTCTTTATTTTCTCGACCACGTTCTTTAAAACTCCATTACTTAATAATCTTTTTTTCACGTTTTTCTTCTTAGCAAAACTATTAAAAAAAACTAACGGTTTCATTATTTTTTCTTACAACAAAAAAAACCTTGATCTTTCGAGACTTTGTACATCAAAAGAGAATGAAGAAAGATAAATACCGGGTTGCCATCTGTAATCATAATTTATTTCATGCAAAAAAAAAAAAGACAATTGTAACCCAGCAAACACTGCCGCAACACCATCAACAGCTTTCGTTACAACAGGTATTCGTTACTCCCTACTTACCTCCCTGTGTGGCTCGACCCACAATCGATTATAAAAAGCCGGGCTTATGGGCTTAAATATTTTGCGTGGAATACGCCAATAATTTTCCCGCTTAGATCCTCCAAAAGGTACATATTGCTTCCCACTTTTGATTGAATCCTGGCCAGCTTGGCATTGAACGCTTCTAAAATCGCTAAGTTGGAAATTGCGACGGAATATTTCCTGTCCGGGAACATATGTTATATCACGGGATCTAGGATTATAAGTTTTAGCACCTTTTTCAAGGCCTTCCTTAAATTCTTCCGTACTGATTCATCAATCAGTTTTATCGCATCTGGATGGGAAACGATTTCCACCTCGCCATCATTTACGGCTTGTAACTTATGGAGTATGGGATACGCCGATCCATAAATTATCATCTGTCTTCCAAACAAGGCATAATAAGGAGTCATTCCTATTGAGGAGTGTACCAAACTACGAAAAGACAAAGCAATGGAATGTAAATGTTCATTCCACCTTGTGTGATCCTCGTCTAAATATGACCTGATCGCAGACAAAATTGAACGGTTGACCCGTTCAGACGAGTTACTCTGAGGGGCATACACACATGTGAAAATTTGTTTGACCGCATATTTATCGCAAAATGCTCTAAATTCTTTTCCAGTGAACTGTTTCCCGTTATCACTGTGTATCAACTCTTGAACTTCGACAGTTAAAAATACACGTTGCTCGAAAACGGTTTTATAAATACGAATTTAGAGAAGTGATCTAGGCATACTAAAATGCCTGCATGTCTTATTTTGGATCGTGGCTATGGACCTAGAAGATCCACGTAGAGTTTCTGGAAAGGTCGTTCGATTCTACTCTGACTACCCACGGGAGGTCTGATTACGAAATTTGGTGCCTTTTTGGTCTTGCACACCTCACAATTGGAAACAAATGTTCTTACCTGACTTGCCACCTGAGGCCAATAATAATGTTGTTTCTATCTACCAAGTGTTTTCGAAATCCCCCCATGAGCAGCCTGAGGAGGACCATAAGCTGACCTGACTAGGGACTCTGTCAGACCAGTGGGAACCCAGAGTTTCATCCGTTCCTTGGGAAAAATCTACTTTTTTATAAACAAATTTGCCAATCACTTTTACATAAGCCAATGCCTCCTGATTCTCTTGAACGTTTTTACGGAGATCCATGTAATCTTCGTCTTCAAACTCCGCAGCTTCAAGGTCTACCTCTACCGTACAAAGTTGAACAGAAGCCACTTCATCTGCTAATGCCCGAGAGAGAGTGTCCGGCACTACGTGTTCACCACCTTTGCGATGCTTGATTTTAAAATCATATGCAGCCAGCGACAAGCTCCAGCGTGCTAACCGACCAGAGAGATCCCTCTGTCCCATCAGCCAACGCAGGCTTGCGTGGTCAGTGATGATTTTGAAAGGGAGCATCTCAATGTTGGGTCTAAACTTTTTCACCGCACATACCGCAGCCAGGCACTCTAACTCGGTCACCGAATAGTTCCTTTGGGCTTTATTCAGTTTTTGTGAATGGTAGTAGATAGGCCTTTCCACACCTTCGTCATCCAACTGGCACAATACTGCTCCGATGCCTGTATTAGATGCATCACATTGGATTACAAGGGGCTTTGAGTAGTCAGGGTGCTCCAGTACTGGGGCATTAAAAAGTGCATCTTTGAGCTGCTCAAGTGATTTTCTGGCACTGTCAGTGATTTCAAATTTCCTACTCTTTTTCAATAGATCCGATAGAGGAGAACTTAAAGTAGAAAAATCCTTGACAAATTTACGGTAGTAATTCGCCATTCGCACGTCTTTTGGACTTCTTGGGATTGAAAAATTTTTTATAGCACTAATCTTTTCGTCGGTAGTTTTTATTACCCCGTTTCCGATTAAAAAGCCGAGGTAGTTTACCTGTTTCATGCAAAAACGGGATTTCTCCAGATTAATCGTAAGTCCACTCTGCCGAATACTCTTTGCTACCTTCTCCAACAATAGCATGGCTCTTCAAACGTGCGAGAAAAGACAAGCAAATCGTCTAAATAGACGAAAACTCGTACTTTCAATTCATACGGTATGACAAGGTCCATTAATCGGACTGTTGCATAGACCGAAGGGCATTACAGTATACTGGTAGAGAGGTCTACCAGCAACTGTAAACGCTGTCTTTTCCCTACTCTGCCAAAAGGCGTGCTTCAAGTCTATGGCAGATATAAAAAATGTATCGGAGAGGCGCATAAGAAGGCCTTCTATATGGGGAATCGGATAGGCATCCTTAACTGTCACTTTATTGAGGTCCCTGCTGTCCAAACACACACGTGTTTTCCCTGGTTTCACCACGGTGGCCACCGGGGACGACCAGGGACTTTAAATCCTCTCAATTACGCCCAATTGTAGCATTCTATCCAATTCCTCATATAGGAGAACCTCCTTAGCAGGAGATATTGGATAGTGGCGTTTTTTAATCGGTAGTGCATTTCCCGTGTCAATGTGATAATCAATCAAGTGCGTTTTGCCTAATCCCAGCCTGGAAAAAGAAGGAAACATTTGTCTGACGTTTTCCACCATACGTGCGGTTAGTTCGTGGGCGTTTGTATCCTCAGTACAATTTGACGTCGAAATTTCAGAAATTATTTGCTTATCTAGACCAAAAAGAACCCAAAAGTCAAATCCTAAGTAAAAAGGTTGACTTAAGCCTGGAGTCACATAAAGTGTATTATCTTTCGTTTTATTCCGATATGTAATTGTTATTTGAATTTTACCGATTATTGCTATCGCAGTACCAGACGCAACCCTCAAAGACGATTTAATTGGCCGAACCACAATATCGTGTGCACGAATCAGTTCTTCCCAAACCCAGTACACTGATAGTGGCACCGCTATCTAGCAAGCCCAAAATAGTGTTGTCCCATAAGTCTACTTGAGCGTATGGTCATGGATCTGAACTGTCATCGCCAATTAAAGTACTCTTAATTCGTCTATATTCATCCCTCAGATCTTTATGCCGCCGTCGGGTTTTCAAAATTATAGTAGACAATGCTGGTCTGTCTTCGGAGGTTTCGGTTTCATTAAATATACGACTTCGAATTTTGTTATAGTGTTTTCATTTATTTAAAAAGGAATCATAAAAATCAGGTAATACGTCATGACAATCTATCTTGCTGGAGATATTTGGTAAGTCAGGAGAAATAATTTTTTCACAGTCGGTATTTTTGTCCACATCAGGTGAATTAGGTGTATCTATGTTAATCCCGGGAGAGTTTATTACACAGTTGGGGCCCCGGTCAACCAACTCTGTCGACCGTTTTTTCCTTACAGTCTATAAAATTGGAAACAACATAATTATCTTTCCCGCACCGATAACAAAAAATTCTATAGATTTCTCTTTGCAATTTATAGCGATGTGTCCTATTTTTTTGCAAGCAAAACATGTTACTTTAGAATGATCAGGATCAGGTGGGTCTTCAGCAGATAAAACTTCTTGTACAAAAACCAATTTATTTATTTGCGACCTACTTCTACTCATATTACCTTCCACCATTGCAATATCCCTCTGCTCTACGACACTCTTTAAGAAATTCAGATAACATTTTTGTTTTCGAATGGTGAATTTCGGATTTACATTTATCTTACGCATTTCTATTAAATCTGCATCCGATCTTTGATTTTCCATTCTGGAATTCAATTCGGTTATTACATGATAAAATTGATCAAAGGTCTCGGACTTTGAGCCCTATTCATGAGTAGGTTCGGTGTCACAATCGGTATCTGCAGTACGAAAGCGATCCCTTAATTGACTCTTCAAATTAACCCAAGATGGATTTGGATTTCGACTTAGTCAGGTAAAATTCCATGATGCAGCTAGGTCTTTTAATAAAATATATATGTTGCGAGCAACTTCTTCGAGGGAATATTTCTGAGTAATCGTTTCGTTCTGAATTATCTAGTGTTACCCTTCGAAATAAATCATCAATATTTCCAGAAGTTATATTGTCGAAGACAGTTCTTGGCATTTCCGATCTATTTTCACCTTGATTCTCTGAAATGTTGTCGGTACCTTGTGTGTTAACCGTACTTATAGAACGACGGCAAAACTGAGACAATGCTAATTGTGGTGCCGTCAAGCAAAATAGTATAAAAAGAGTTCCATGACGGTCCCAGTGGTGGTCATCTCGGTGTCACGAAAACCCTAGAGAAGTTAAAACAACGATTTACTGGGTCGGCTGCCAGCAAGCTGTAAGCGATTGCTTAGCAATGTGCGCGCAATGCATCGCAGTTAAAGGACCAGTAAGGAGAAGTCGTGGGCAATTTCAACAATACAACTCCATTTGCTCCATTTGAGCGGATAGCAATGGATGCAGCCTCTTTCCCTGTCAGTGATTCCACCTCCCGGACGCCTGAATTAAAATAGTAAGCGATAATATGAAGGCGAATTCTGCTGTTTAAAAGGTTGAATGATGTATACAGAATACAGAAAATCAGAGCCCAAGGTCCAAAATTGTTGTTCATCTAGAACGACTAGCCAACTATGGAAAAGGGATAGTTATGTTTGTTCGAGACGAACAGGCTTAAGTGGGCGGCAGTGTTACAAGAAATTTCTACAACTTGACAGCCCAAGTGAAAATGTTCATATCTGGTCATATATGGCTACATATATGGGTTCATATATTATTAAATTTATGCTCGGATCCGAAATTTGAGGGTATATGGTCATATATGGACATCAGACCGTACCTCAAAAAAAAGTTCACCGTACACCCTCAAGTATAAAGTATTTTAACAAGAAAATTTCGAAAATGTTTTTTTTTTTGGCCGAACGTAGGGGTCGCCATTTTATATTTTTCGTTATATCTTCGCCATTTACCGTCGGATCTTAAAGTGTTGTATACCAATGTTTTTTGTGTCGCGGAGACCGATGTTTTCCTCGAAGGAGCCATTAACCTCAAGTAACCCGTTCTAGTATTTACCCACCATATCTCAGTTGCTACACCTTAATGTACTACCCTAATATTTTAAAATGAAAGCTCGCAAAAAAGCAATAAACTTTTGCTAGGAAAGTATTCCAATAATTCCAGCGGAACTATTATTTTATTTTTTATTTTTTTTTGTTGCCGAATGTAGGGCATGTTTTATTTTTTTCTCATATCTTCTGTATTTACAGTCGGATCTTAAAGGGCTTTATATCGATGTTTTTGTCGCAATGATACCAATTTGTTACATTGACCTCAAGCACCCTATTATACTACTATGTAAAAAGCCTATATATAAAAACTTCCTTTTTTTATTTTCTTTATTTACGGAGATGTGTTAACAAATATTGGTTTTTACAAGATTTATGAAGGAGTACAAAAAAATATTTGTTTTACACAAAGTTTTACAAAATATACTATATATTTACAATAGAGGTCCACGGCACGCAGCATTACTTAATCAATTTTTGGTGGATTTCTCTGAAATTTATAATGCATATGGAAAACTAAATTATCTATAGATGCGCGTAGGAGTTTTTGATAGGTCAAATACTTTTTGACTTAGAGCTGTTTCTTTACGAGTATAAAAAATAGATATTTTGACTAACACTTTGCTGTTTTGTCAAAAATTAATATACCCAAAAACTCATACGCTTTTCTCTAGATAATTTAGTTTTCTATATAAAGTGTATGTTTCAGAGCGATCCACCTAAAATTGGTTAAATTATGCTGAGTGCCGTGGATCACTTATAAAATAACTCAAATTTTAATCGATCATATTTTGACGTGATTCATGTTGGCTATATTTTTGGCGGCTGTCAAGTTTAGAAAAAATGTGCCCCATTCGTTGCTCATCGGTGACCGCCATAGAAGATTCATGTACTACATGAACAAAACGCTCCGTGTTTTGAGAATGGCACGGATAAGCTGTGAAAATAATTAAGTTAAGCAAAGAAATAAAGTTAAGTTATTTTTCTTGTGCCAACCTGGTAATTAAATTATTTCTTCTGAACCTGTAATGCTTCCAGGTGGTCTTGCGTATAGAACTGCAAGCATGGCGGCTCAGTCAATTCGAATTTTGACCAATTAATCATATCGAAGTAGGAGTCACTCTCGAAGTTTATAAAATTATAAATTTCAGAGAAATCCACCAAAAATTTATTAAGTAATGCTAACCGTGGACCTCTATTGTAAATATACTATCATTTTGTAAAACTTTGTGTAAAACAAATATTTTTTTTGTACTCCTTCATAAATCTTGTGAAAACCAATCTTTGTTAACACATCTCCGTAAATAAAGAAAATAAAAAAAAGGAAGTTTTTATATATAGGCTTTTTACGTAGGTGTTACCCCTTAAGTAGTATAAAAGGGTGCTTTAGGTCAATGATTTTTGATGTAACAAATTGGTATCATTGCGACAAAAACATCGATATATAACCCTTTAAGATCCGACTGTAAATACAGAAGATATGACAAAAAATTAAAAATGCCCTACATTCGGCAACAAAAAAAATTAAAAAAAATAAAATAATAGTTCCGCTGGAATTATTGGAATACTTTCCTTGCAAAAGTTTATTGCTTTTTTGCGAGCTTTGATTTTAAAGTATTAGGGTAGTACATTAAGGTGGTAGCAACTGAGATCTGGTGGGTTAATACTAGAACGGGTTACTTGAGGTCAATGGCTCCTTCGAGGAAAACATCGGTCTCCGCGAGACAAAAAACATTGGTATACAACACTTTAAGATCCGACTGTAAATGGCGGAGATATAACGAAAAATATAAAATTTCGAAATTTTCTTGTTAAAATACTTTATATTTGAGGGTGTACGGTGAACTTTTTTTTTTTGCCTATAAGGTGGTACGGTCTAATGGACATATATGAGTGTTCATATATGGCTTTTTTTTATTTTTAAACAAAAATATTGTTTTTTATTAAAATTAAATGAAGTAACATTAAATCAACATTAAATTCAAGGGAAAAAGGGATATTTACATGCAATTAATTTAAGGTAAAAAAAACACACGTAAATTTTGGGAAAAAGAGTACCAATATTATTATTAGATTATAGTATCTTCATTTTATTTAACAATGCAAACTTTCTTGTTATTATTAAAAAACAGTATTAAAAATAGAATAAATAAATAATAAAAAAATAAACAACAAAGTATGAATTGTTACATTAAATGAAGAGTTGTTGTACTATAATCTAAAAATAATATTGATGTTATTAATAATATTAATAATAATACCAATTGGTAGTTTTTTCCCAAAATTTATGTGTGTTTTTTTACTTTAAATTTGTTGCATGTAAATATCCCAAAAAAAGACCTAATCAATATTAAGTCCTTAGAAAGCTGATTTACTATCGAAAATCGGAAATTATTTACATATTTTAAAGAGGATCGCAAAATTTATTTCCGATTTTCGATAGTAAATCAACTTTCTAAGGACTTAATATTGATCAGGTCTTCTTTTGTTTGGATTACAATTGATAAACAATACCAACGGAGAAGTCAGACACAAACAAAATTTTAAAATTCCATGCATATGACAATCTGTTCCGATTTTCTATATCTCATACCTTTTCCACTCTTGGCTTCATACTTGGTACATTTATTTACATAAATATGATACAGAAATGTTTACATCTATTAGATACAATGACCACTATTATATTTCAATCAAAAAATATATAATACTAATAATATTTCAAACCATTTTTTTACTGTCCCTATTTTTATTCACATTCGACTATAGGAAATTATAATACTTTTTAATGTTTCTTTTTTTAAATGCAACAACAAAGTTTGAATTGTTGCTTAAAATTAAGAGTTGTTGTTGTACTATAATCTAAAAATAATATTGTTAGTTTCTTTCCAAAATGTATGTGTGTTTTTTTACTTTAAATTTGTTGCATGCAAGTGCCTATTATTTCGCACATAACTGTGTATGTCGTATATGAACCAATATATGGAACAACATATGCAATATATTACCATATATGGATTCATATATTACCATATATGAACTTCATCTTTAAATGTATTGGCCCATATATGCTTCCATATATGTTCATATATGATCATATATGAAAACATATACGATCATATATGAAGCCATATATGATGATATATGAACATATATGAACATTTTCACCTGGGAGCTGGAAAAATGTAGTGTAGTAATAAACTGGAAATAACTAGAATACCTGACTACTCATATAAATACGGGTGCTTGGTGACGCAGTAGTTCAGTTTATAAATAAAATGCTGAGTGTCAAGAACTAAAGTGTGGCTAACGTTTAGTCTATCTACACCGTGTAAATAAAGTGTGCTATTAAAGTGTTTTTCTGTAATTTTTAGTGCCTGCTATAAATAAATATAGCTATAAATAATTTCAAACAGTGTTTATTATTTGCAATATAGAAAGAACTCAATTTATTTAAAAGGTAAATAAATCAACGATTTTATAAAGGGTAAAATCGTAACAATATTTTTTAATTTTTTTTTTATACGTTTTTAATGAACCAGATTCCGTATAATATTGTTGGGTCTAATCTAATACAATTCGATCTGAAATTTTTCGGATAAATTTAGATATTACTTAATCCCTAAATATATAGCTAGATCTAATTTGAACTGCCATTTTTCGGATCAATTTAGATCCTTCAAAATCCCCAAAGTTATTGCTAGATCTTATTTGATCAGCCATTTTTTCGGATTAATTTAGATCCCTCTAAATCCCCAAATATATTGCTGGATCTAATATGATCTGCCATTTTTCGGATCAGTTTAAATCCTTCTAAATCCCCAAATATATTGCTGGATCTAATTTGATCTGCCATTTTTCTGATCAATTTATATCCCTCTAAATCCCCAAATATATTGCTGGATCTAATATGATCTGCTATTTTCGGATCAGCCAGATATTAAAGAATATCAAATTAGAGAAGATTAAATATTGCGCCAGATATTTTTTTTTACTCGGGAGATATTTTTAAAAAATTTAATGTAATATATATGTATATATAGTAATGCATACCGGCATATGTATTTATATATTATATTAAATAAGGCCACATAAGATTATATATAAACTTTTTTACTCGGGTAAGTTAATTGTTTTCTTATAATTAAACATTTTCTTTTTTTTTGTATTGAGTTACGATCTCATTAAGTATTTGGGTTTCGGGCTCAAGTAAAAGAAGTCTATTCAAGAAAAACATTTAGCTTGTTCATAATTTAATAATTTAATTAAAAAATGCAATAATTGTTCAATTCACAACAGGTATTGTATCGTCGTATCTGTTGTATGGTGCATTACTTTGAAATGGTGTAAAATTGTTGTTGGTAATTTACACTTAAAAGTCTGATACAACTTTAGAACTTCATTTGCTGTGTTTATTAAATGTTGTATTATGTATCATAACATACAGTCTTAAGTGAATGCCAGTTTTTTAACTTTTACCTTGTTTCTATACATTTATTTATATTTTAATTCTTCTTTAGTATTTGACGCTTTACATGCAAATACAACTAACTGTTCACAACTAAATATTTGTATAGTGTATTTCAATACAACATACAAAATACAATACCAGCTGTAAATTGCCCAAATATATGATATGACGACACAACATATGTACCTATGTTTAAGACCGTAATTTCAAGCAATATATACCTACCGTGTAGCCGAACAAAAACCAATAGATATCTAAGCACTGGTAGGTATCTACTGTTTGAAATTACGAGCATTAGTGTACTAAGTTTAAGTGTAGCAACAAAAACCTACAGAAAACCGTCTTTATACAGAAATGAACATTTTAACAACTCTGTTATTTTAATACGACGATACAACAATACAGTACACCTTGTGAACTCTTTTTTAATTCAGTTCGCTGCGATGGTTCATCATAAAATATATCTTAAAATCGTTTTGTACTAAACTAAAAATAAACTATTTTTACAAAACAAAACTAAAACTTAATCTTAAAAACCTAAACTAAGTAATAAAGTAGTAAAGTGTGGATTTCAGCTTTTTAATTTCTTTTTGTTCTATTTTTTAGATCGGTAGTTTATCCGCCATTAAAACCAGATCGCCAGTAATTGCCGGAAATTTTGCTGTGTGGGGTGGTATGTTCAGTACAATTGATTGTACACTGGTACATTTTCGAAAAAAGGAGGACCCTTGGAATTCAATTATAAGTGGCTTTACAACTGGTGGCATCTTAGCAGCAAGAAATGGTAATGTTAATAGAAAACCATGGAGTAAAGATCAAAAAGTATATAATTTCCAATAGAGTGTTATAAACACTCTACCAGAAATTCAACATGCTACAGAGTTCAGCGGCAACATGTTTATATGAGTGGGCAACATTTTCAAAGTTGCTAATGTGTTGAAAAACATTAAATTTGGTGTGTAAACAGTTTAATTTTTTATTCCAGTTTTTGGTATTCTTAACTGTTTACCAGTTTTTTTTCATGAAAACAACTTTTTTCAAATTCATGCAATTTTTATAGTTTTTTTTAATTATATGTTACAACATATGTTGCATATTTATTCTCTTTATTATATATTTTTACCAAAGAAATGGGAAATAATGGATATGAATAGACATAGCTGGTCAATGTGTGTACACACTTTAATACTTATCATGATAGAATGTTATGTTTCAATTCGTAACTATTTTTTAACACAATTGCAAATTTTGGTTGTATTTTTTTACTTTAATTTTAGTAAAAATAAATAGTATATTGAACAAATATTATATTTTTATAAGAAACATCTGAAAAAATACATGAATAAAATAAAAAAACATTTTTTTTTATAAAATAATCTGAAAAATCCCAAAAAACGGCAAAAAAAAATAGTTAAAATTGGTTATATGGCAGCACCGCTAATCGCTACTAAAAGTTGCCGACCAAAACTCACCTTTGTTGCCGCCAAACTATGTTCGTGTACTCTTGAGAATTAAATACTTTTTGTAGAGATCTAATGAATATTCGGTCCGGTATTCGCTATTTTTGCCGGTATTTGCTGTTTGTCGGCCGAATATTGTACTATACACTCCGAAAAGCTTTACAGTTACTATATGACAGTCATTTGTATATCAATGCGGTTGTAGTTATGTTAACTGCCGTTACTGTTGTTTTATTTAGGAAAACAAAATTCAATGTTTTGACAGTTGTTTTTCTAAACAGTTGTTTCTATTTTTAACAAATAACTACAAACTAAACAATTTTCAAATGTTCGTCGTTAGAGATATATTTTAATCACTTTCGCAATTTTTTTAAGTGGTAAAAATATAAAAAATTTATTAATAAAAGCAGTGGAAAAATATTTTGAAATTTGTGCTTAAAAAAAATTTGTCATAACGTAGTGAAAATATTGCTAGTTTAATTCCTAGCTTAAGGAATGAGAGAAAATAAAAATATATTTTGTAGTCGCTGCACTGAAATGTGCTCTTCTTTATGCTAATGTATTCTTAAGACTGTAAAAAGTAACTACTTGATATCTACTTCTAATTTATTCTAGGTCTTATCTCTAGTTAAGTAAAATGTGTTTTTGTTATGCCAGTATGTTTTTGTGTCATATCATACTTTGTTGTTTACTATTACATTTACAATTATACCTTGCTTATCCAGTTTACTGTAATTTAATGTTTATTTTAGGATTAAGACATTGTCTGAATTTAATATACTGGCAGTATGTTTTTCTGTGATAACAGTTTATCATATTTTGTTGTTTACATTTACGATTTTGTGTTGCTTATCCAGTTTGCTATTGTTTAATGTTTGTTTAGGTTTAAGACATAATTAAATTTTATGATCTGTCTACATTGGTTTCAACCACTTGTGTTATGAATCGATTTCAGTATAAAATTATCTTTTTAAAAAGCTACATCACTTTACAATCGCTTAAGAACTCGCCAAGAACTAGCAAATGCCCAGTCCAATTTTGTTCCAGAACACACTAGGTCATGAAATTTGATGGCACTTTTTTAAACTTTCAGAAGATTAAAGCTATAATTGTTTTTTGCTCTCTATACTTATAAATACTCAGATATCAAATATTGTTTTATTACCTGTGTTAACAAAAAAGTCAAAAAACGCATACATATTTTGGCATATTTTCAAAACTCCATTTTCGAAACTCCATTTAAAAAATGTTCTTAAAAAAATTTTATAAAAATGGATTTTGCACTTCAAGGGCTTGTTAAATACATCAGTTCAGCATCCATGTTATTTGGGTGCCGGGCCGCAGGGACATACCAGGGAACGGTAGGGCAGACGAGCTTGCAAGACTGGGGACTACCTTACACATTCCACACGAAATGGAATCTGTGGGCATGCCTCTGGCCACTTGCAAGTTTCGGCTGCGGGAGAGCGCTTATGGGTTGGCAAGAGATAGGTGGGCTTCTGTCCGTGGTTGTATTCGTTCCAGACAGATGTGGCCCCGTCTGGATAGGAAGCGCACGCACAGGTTGCTGTCACTGTCAAGGCCCGATATATCCCTACTTGTGTCCGTCATGACGGGACGCTGGCTGATTGGAAGGCACGCAGTTAGGTTGAGGGTTGCGGCTAGTGACTTTTGCAGAACAGAAGGAGGAGTCTGTGGAGCACCTTCTCTGCACTTGGGACTGCATTTGGGCTCATATTTCTTTGAGGACCTGGGTGATTTGGCTGATATCGATATCGGCCGACTTAGGGGCTTTTTGAGGCAATCGGGATGGTTCGACGGTGGAAGCTAGTGATATAATTTTTACTAGCTTCCGTGCTATCACAAGGGACTTTAAAGTCTAAGTGAGTCTGATTGGCAGGCTACCACTTCTACCTAACCTTTTAATGGTTTTATCTTGTTTACTAGAACAATACATTATTTTTAGGTACTTATTATTTTTTAAATATGCAAAATTCAAAGCTATGACCAAACTTGAAGATCTGCACTTTTAAATATAACATTTAAAAGTACAAAATTAATTCATTTTTGATACAAAGTATTGGGTATACAAGTTAATAATGTCGATTTTTTTGCTTGAAAAATGCATTTATTATAATAACAAAATGAATTTATACATTATTCAAAGTATTGTACATCTTTAGCCACTACTTTTTCGTTGATTGCTCTCGTCTGACCCGATTTCAACAGCTTATAATACAAAACCCCCTTCTGATCCCACCAAATACAGAGTATTACCTTGGCGACATGGATATTCGGCTTTGGCGTTGATTTGGCTGGTTGGTTGGGCTTTACATATGACTTTTTGCGCTTAGGGTTATCGTAATGTATCAATTTTTCATCACTAGTAACAATACGATGCAAAAATTACTTCTTTTTTCGCCTTTCAACGTCTCTCGGCTTCAATTCATATGGGATCCTATTTCCTTGCTTTTGATGAATCCCAATGCTTTTAAACATAGAGAAATGGCTTGCTGTGTGACTCCCAATAATAATGAAAGTTCTTCTTGCGTTTGACAACAATCTTCGTCGAGTAATGCTTCTAACTCCTTATCTTCAAACTTTTTCGGGTGACCAGGCCTCTCCTTGTCTTATGTGTCGAAATCACCACTTTTGAATCGCGTAAACCATCGTTCACAAGTTTTTTGAGTTGGTGCATGTTCATTTTCATTTTTTTGTTTATTTACGTCTATGGATATACAAAAATGCTTACAGACTAAGGTTACAACTAACAATATTTTCTTATTAAGTAATTCACAATGTTTTTAAAAATTATCTTAGATTACGTAAATTCTAATGGCAAATAATTAATTTCTTTGGATTTATTGTTGATTTTATTAAATAAGTTAAGAACTCTTGTGATTGGTTGATTAGATGCATAATTCGTTCTATGGACTTTAACATAAAAATAATCATTTTGCCGTAAATGCATTAATGGTATGTTCCAATTTATAATGGACAGTAAAAATGGACTGTATTTTTCTCTATAAAAATAATAAAAAAAAATAATAATAGTTAAAAAAAAATAGATAGGACTATTAGAAACCATAAAAAATACTAATTATAATTGGTGGAAAACAAAGTTATTATAAAAAACAAACATATTTATAATATAAACAATAAAAAAACCCAGTCATGGCTGAGTGCAGTAAATGCAATTCGTCAATTCGTGGAGAAACGGGAATACAATGTGAGGGGATGTGTAAAAAAACTTATCACGGTTCAATAAAGTGTTCTGGTATTGACCAACATAACTCTGCAAGAAAACAATTTCTTACGCTTTGTATGTGGAGATTGTATCCAGTACATACACAATGTTGATATGATCCTAAGGGATATACAAGAAGATGTACATAGAAATAAACAAAACTTAGTAGAATATAAACATGAATTTTCATCATCACTTAGACAAAATGAAAGTGAACAGTTGTTGGAGGCGATAGAAAAACGATATGAAGAAAAGTTAAAAAAATGGATACTGTTCAAAAAACTTGTGAAAAAAAATGTCGAGGAAGTTAAAAAAATATATATTAATGTAAATGATTTTAAAAACAACAATGAAATGTGCAAGTCGTTTGAAGAAAAAAACTTAAATATGTGTAACGAAATAAAGAAGGTATTGAAAGAAACTAACAAAAAGCAAACGAAAATTACATATGCAGTCAGTAAAAAAACAGTGCTACCAGATGTGAACAAACAGGTGCCATTAATTGTAAAACCAAAAGAAAAGCAAGGGGTAGAAAAAACAAGGGAAGCTCTAAATGATAAAGTTGATCCAGTTAATTTAAAAATTACGGGTGTAGAAAACAGAAGAAATGGAACGGCTGTAATTCAAAGTAAAAATAATGAAGAAAGAGAGAAAATAAAAAATGCAATAGAAATTAAATTAGCTGAAGGATATGAGATTAAGGTGCCCAACCCAATAGAACTAAGAGTTAAAATTATAGATATGACTTTTGTACATGAGGACGAAGAAATAATTGAGAAATTAAAGAAGCAGAACCCAATTATATCTAATGCAGAACTTAAAATAATTGAAAAATACGAAATAAAAAGAAATAATAAAACAATATAAAACGTGAAAATGGCAGTCGATAACGAAACATATACAAAAATGATAGAAGCGAGAAAAGTAAATATAGGATGGGAAAGATGTAGAGTGTTCGATGAAACAGATGTAACGCAGTGCCTCAAATGTAGAGGATATAACCATATCGCAAAAGAATGCAAAAAATCAAGAAATATGCTTAAGATGTCATGGACAACACAAAACAAAACAATGCAAGAATACGGAACAGATAATGAAATGTATAAATTGCGTGAAAATGAACAATAAATTTAATATGGATTTAGATGAAAATCACTTTACAAACAATAGAGAATGTCCCGTTTATCAAAATAAATTGAATTTAAAAATGAGAAGAATTGGCTTATCAGTTTAACAATTAAAGCAAATATTTGCTCTATACACAAATGTGCAAGGATTAGTAAATAATTTTAATCAATTGGAAGTCATTGCATCAACGGAAAGCCCAGACTTATTTATACTTTCAGAAACACATATTACAAAAGACGTCGAAGAAAATGAAGTTATTTTACAAGGGCATGATCATATTATGTCGCTTTCTACATCTACAAGAACGTGAGGAGTCGTTATTTATTTTAAAAAGACATGGAAATTAACTAAAATTATTGAAAAGATTGACGGTGTAAAATATTGGATTTTAGTATGTAAAGCCTGATGTCAAGACAATCAAATGATAATTACTGCAATATACAGATCACCTAGTTATGGAGAGTCGGAGTTTTGTAAAATTTTCGAAGAAGTCTTAGAAGAAATCTGTGATTATAACTGTGATATTTTAATAACGGGAGATTTCAATATAGACTGGTTTAAAAATTCGCCATGTAAAAATCAAATTGAATGCATACTAAATGATAACGGCCTCAGACAATTAGTTAATGAATATACAAGAGTAACAAAAAATTCTAGTACCATAATTGACTTTGTAATAAATAATTATGATATATCGGTAAACAACAGCAATACAAATAAAAAAGCAGATCATGAAATGATAAATATTTTAATTAAAAGTGAAATTAATGATTATAAAAACATAAATAATAAAGAATTGGAAATTTTTAAGTACAAAGAAACATTTAACACAGAATTAAGTAAAAATATGGGATATGATGAAAATAAAAGCATTAATGAAAATGTAATTTTATTTGATATTTGCTTTAAAGAGACTATAAAAAAATTTACTAAGAAGAAAATGATAATAGAAAATAATGTAAATCAGTGGTTTAATAATGAATTACGTTTAATGAAGAAGGATAAAATAATTAAACATCAAACAGCAAAATTAAAAAACACGAATCAGGCATGGAGCAATTACAAAACAATAAAAAAATTTATATAAAGTAAATATTGAAAACGAAAAAAATAAATACATTAATAATAAAATTAACAATGCAAGCGATCAAAAACAAATGTGGAGAGATATCAAAAATCTAGTAATAAAAAAACAACATAACGTGATAAAAACTGTGATATTTAACCAAATAGAATATAAGGATTATAAAGAAATTTCTAGTCAATTCAATAATTATTTTGTAGATAGTATTAAACTAATAAGAGACTCAATTGAAAATGAACATTATGAAAACCAAATAACTGTGATAAACCATAAATTCAGATTCCGTGCAATGAACATTTTAGAACTTAAGAATATAATTATACAAAAATAAAACTGACTGTGTAAAGTATCCAATAAAATCATTCTTGATAACTGGAACATAACCGGAGAAACAATATTAAAAATTATCAATAAATCATTAGAGACAGAAGAATTTCCTGAAAACTGGAAAGAAACTATGATAACACCAATTGAAAAGGTACCAAAAACAAATAAATGCGAAGAATACCGGCCAATAAATACATTAAAAACTTTTGAAAAAATTTTGGAAAAAGTTGTAAAAGAACAATTAGAAAAGTATATTGAAAATAATTCTATACTGTCAAAGTATCAATCAGGTTTTCGTAAAAAATACTCATGTGAAACTACTGTAAATTATGTAATAAGTAAATGGAAACGTATAGAAAAAAAACAAAAAAAGCGATGGCAATATTTCTAGATTTTAAACGAGCCTTTGAAACAATCGACAGACAAATAATGGTGAAAAAACTCGTATATGTATGGAATACAAGGTACGGAATTACATTGGTTTGAGTCGTATTTGAAAAATAGAAAGCAAGTAACAAAAGTTAATAATGTTTTATCAAGTGAAATTGAAAACGATTTCGGTGTACCACAGGGTTCAATTTTGGGAGCTCTTATTTGTTATATATATTAATGATATGCCAAAGGTATTAGACAAAAGTGAAATGGTACTATACGCAGATGATACGTTAATATACACGGAAGGAGTTGATGATGAAAGTTGTAGAGAAAATATGTACCATGACATCAATAACATTAACACTTGGTTAAAAATGAATAAATTTAAACTAAACGAAAATAAAACAAAAATAATTGAAATAAATATGGGTACTGAAGCAGTATTTAAAATTAATGATAAAATAATAGAAAAGGTAAAACACATAAAATATCTTGGATTTATAATAGATAAAGAATTAACATTTAAAGAACATATAGACTATACATGTAAAAAAATCGGCAAAAAAATCGGATTTTTTAAAAGATTATGAAATAAAATATCAAAACAACTGCAATAAATATTTATAATACGATAATTAAACCTCATTTTGAATATGGATCGACGATAATATGGATCGACGGTAATGATAGTCAGGTATAAAGAATGCAAAAACTACAATATACACACATCAGCGAAATGCTTGGAGAACTTAAATGGATGAATATAAATCAAAGACTGAAATTCAACACTTTAATTTTTATTAAAAAAATGAAACAAGGCGATGCCCCAGAATATCTATGCGAGCAAATAAAATATGTTGGGGAAGTACAACCGTATGTATTAAGGAATACTGAAGATTTTCGAATCCAAAGAGTCAGGACAACGCACATGCAGAGATCTCTTTTCTACAAGGGTTTTAAATTATTTAATAATTTACCAAATGAAATGAAACTTGAAAGAAATTACAATGTATTTAGAAAAAAATGTACACATTTTATAAGAAGCCATTTATTTATATAGAACTTACAACAAACGTAATAAGAATTTATGTAATATTTTTGAATATACAAAGTATTTTTAATACTAATAAAAAAAATCAAATGTGGTCCGATTATGATTAGGTTGTTTAATGTATGTTCATTGTCGATAAAAATGTTTCCATTGCTTTAGTCTTCAATGCCTGAGTTATTCTCTTACATTTTACTGGTTCATTGTTTAAAATAGTTATTTTACAGTTATCTTTATATTCAATTTAACTTAAATGGGAACCAATTATATATTCACATTTAGTTATTCTTTGATAATTGTTTTTACATAAGGCAATCTTAGCATCTAATAATAATTTTTCCAGCTTATTTGCTAAAGGATAGATCTTTTACAGCTCACATTCTTTTTCAATTATATGATACCCAGCAAAACTTTGGTAATGGGTGCGATATTCTCACGCGTTACCTTGTAATGATAGCTCGTTACCTTTTTCATTATTTGCAAGCACAAAGTAAAAAGTTACTCATTATTGATTACGTAATATATGATTTATAAATGTAAAGTAATAATTGAAATATTTTTGAAAATCTATTTTTAGATACTTTACTTTGTGTTTTTTGCAAGCAAAAGGGTAATGTATGTTTGTTTTGATAACACTAGCGAAAAAACGAAGCGCAACAATTCATTTAAGTTTAAACCAATCAAATGCTATATACGTCGATAGCTCAGTGGGTAGAGTTCTTGGCTGGCAACCAGATTTCCCTGGTGTGATTCCCATCTTGACCACATTATTTTTAATTACAAATATTTTAAATAAAATATTTGTAATAATTTTTTTAATGAAAATTCCTTTTTTTAAATCTATTTTTAGACACATTCCTTTTCCATTCTCGTAACCATATAAGTAACCCCTTACATAATCACCTTTAAAGTAAAATTCATTAATTAAGTAAGGTGTAAAGTAATCCATCGGCCCTTATGGCTGTGCATTACTTTACCCATTATTTGGTAATGTGTGGTTTTGCTGAGCATTTATAAATTACAATAATTGCTTCGTTAAATTCACAAACATGTATATTTGAATATTAGGGTGGGTTGATTTAGCTATCGATTTTGTGTCATCGAGTTTTCCATAGCTTTTGGCATGAGGAAAAAAGTTCCACTACGAAATATCAAAAAAAAATTATTTTCGAGGCACCCAAATTAAATTTTTTTGACTTTTTCTCAACTTTTATTTTTAAGGTAAAAAAAATCAGCTGATTTAATTTTTTTAATTGTACTTTAAAAACGATGGCGATAGCAGTTTTCCAAAAAATATTTTTCTTGAGGTTTTGGACGAGTTTTTTTTCGAAAAGTCAATCTTTTTTTACGCGTTAATTTTTAAGGTTTTTTTTGTAGGTATGTTAAAAAAAAATTGCCGATTTCAAATTTTTTAAGCCAGATAACGCCGGAATTTTTTTTTTTGAAAACTAGAATTTTTATTCCGAAAACTGAATTTTTATGGGTTTCTGAATATTTTTTATATAACTTTTTTTCTTAAAACCTAAAGTTTTCCCATAATCTTTTAAAAGGCCATTGCACTTTTATTTGTTGTTTAACTAAGATGTCACTACTATTAATATTTAAACAAAAAATTACAATTAACTGAATGTAAATGTTTTACTTACATGTTTTTTTTTTTCATTGCACACTATTAAAAAACACTTTTCGCAAATCACTCAATAATCAATTAAATCACACGAAACTGCTTTCATCAACTGACGATTTCAAGATGCAAAGCTAGTTAACAAAGCATATGCCCAGAAATGCACGTGCATAACTGCGCTTTTCTCTCATTTGTGATGTCCTTTTAAAAGGACGGTTGCGCCAAGTGGGTTAAATATATCCTATCCTAGGTAAAATTGTACACTTAAAACGATGGCGATATCATCTATTAAAATTTTTTTTTTTTTGGTTTTTAGAAGAGTTTTTTTTCGATTTTTTACTCTTTTTTGTTATTTTTTTAAGTCTCATTTCTAAAGAAATTCGCACGTTAAAGATGATGGTGATATCAGTGAAAAAAATAAAATAATTTTGAACGAGTTTTGATCGGAAAATTGATTTTTTTTCGATTTTTTATAAGCGAAACTCAATTTCAGCATTTATTTGGCAAATAAAAAGCATTTTCAATATTGCTTCTTACCTAGTCGTCATCATGATAAGCGTCACTCAAAATTATTCCATCATTTAAAAGTTGTCAGCATAAATTTTATGTAAAAACACCATTAATACTCGTACAAAGTTTTCGTTTGAATCTTCATATGAATTATTTTTGATGAAATTGCAGGGGCCGTTACTCTCATAAGTGATATCAAAAAGTTCTTTTATAACAGTTATTTTTTGGCTTTAAAAAAACATTCAAAACAGTTACTTTTCAACGCAAAAATAAAAGATCGGATGAAACTCTTAAGAAGAGAGTTTTATTTATTAAGTAAAACTCTTTTCAGGAGTTTTATTTTTTCCGTCTAAAATAAAACTCTTGAGGAGTTTAATTTTTCCCGTCAGAAAATAAAACTTATTTGAGGAGTTCTATTTTTTCCGTCAGAAAATAAAACTCATTTTATGTAAATTGACACTCCAAATCGACATTATTGCCTTGTATACCCAATAAATTATCATAGAAAAAATGGTATTCTGGTGGAATCACACTTTTTAAATCTTGTAAGTTCTTCCATTTATTTGGCTGTATGGAAAGTGGTGCAGAATATAGAGGTTTTGGTGCACTTTGACTGGTAGATCAGTATGATCATTATAAAAATTTACCTTATATTTTACTGTACCATCCGGAATATAGAAAAGTGATCTTAATTGCGATACTGTTAGGATCCGTCTTTTGTAACATTCACGTAACCATTTAGCAAGTATATTGACTGATTTTTAAATTTCATCTCAATTTTTGCATGTGCACTGTGGCACTCGATTTGTGTTTGTCTTTTTCCAAGAATTTTTCTTCAATAACATTATTATTTTCTGCGGCAAAGTTGGACAAAGCATTTGATAAATAATGATTACGATTTCGATATCCACAACCATCCGAGTAAATTGTGATAGGCAAAGAATCAGATAAGCAATGTTTTTAAATGATAAATTACACAAGAAACAAATGTGGAGGCGGACAAATCTCCATTAATTTAAATATCGGGGCAAAGTTTGATAGCCATTCTGAGTTAAAATTTTATCCTCACTTTTCTCATGCTATGCACGATATTTTTTTTGGAAATATGTGCACTATAATCTTCTGACTTTATCTGGTTGGCCTTAAACCCAACACATATGTCGCACTGATCCTTTCGAGGCTTGAACAATGCTAACTTCTCCTCCTCAAAGGATTTGGAAAAAGTACAAATTGAAACAGGTTGAACTTTATTTTCCATTGGTTTGTTTGTTTGTTGCATTTTAACGAACTCCCGCTTCGCTATTTGTTCAATGCTTTAGAAAAATCTACTACACGTGGACCACGAACTGCTAGTGGGGCTTTGACGAAATTAATTCATACCTGTGAACAACTTCCGGTAAGCATGCATTTATTTTATCAACGCTTTATGTAAGTCCCTTAAAAGTAAAACAAACATTTCGTTCTAGGCTTTACCTGATTTTGAACCGATTTCATTGGGAAATATGCCTGCACTTGTGGACGCTAAAGATGAAAAAAATCTTTCTACTGACGTCCTATACCTCTTCCGAATAGCCAAAGCTTTATCGGAAGGTTCGTGTCCAGAAGAAATAGCTAGCATGAAACCGGGACAAATTGTTCATTGTGCTGGTTAACAAAAGCCAGCAGACTGCTGCGACTATATGTTACAACTAGTTTGCCTTCAACAAATTTAAAACTATTGGCTAACTTTATTATATATATATTCCAAAAAAAAACCGGCCTTGACTGATAGACGTGTTTTTTATTCGGTCCGTGAATTTATTAAAATATCGGCTTATTAGTGTTTAAAAAATATATAAAAAAACAACAGCGCTTGGACGCTTAAAAAATAATAAATTTATTACAAAAAACAAATAAACCGTGTTCAATTTAAAATTTAAATAAAAAAAAAACATTTATAAAAAAACCCTTAACAAACAGGGATTTGTCTTGTTTGTTTTGTTTATTTTTTTTTCTTTTCTTTCTTATAAAGAAAAGAGCATATGAGCTCTATAATTCAAGAGGAGAGAAGGCTCAGTGCAAATGGCAGAAATGCCTACGTTTTTCTAAAGGGAGATAACATCAATGTTAATAAAAACATTAGTGATCCCAATTACAACAAAAATTATTTAACCGCAAAAACAATTGAGAGATCCCGTTCATGTTCTCCTTTACTCTCATGTGAAAAAATTAAAACCAATAACACAAAGGAACAAGAAAATATAAAAGTACCAACAAATACAGTGCCTAGTTTAACAACAACACACAAAACGCTGTCTGCTTTGACTTCACCAAAACCTACAGCTACAATATCAACAAATAGTGAGACTATTAAAACACCAACAACATCTTCTGCTACGTTAAACAGTGATATCAATATTATGGCTCAACCTAATAACTTAACACAGCCCCAAAGTAAGCTTCACTTTCCGTCAGTAAGTAGTTTAACTATTAACCCCTCAACTGGCGCAACACCCAATGTTGACCTGCCAGTCATCATTACCGCCAAACCATTGATACAGACTGGATTAGACAGGTATGTTAAAATAGTTAAGAGGAAAAGAAGCCCAAAATCGGCTAAAACAGCTCCCTATCCTAAGCTTAGTAGAGGTGAAATAAATGTCACTCAATCCCAAAACAGTTTTGCCATACTGGAAAGCGAAGATAATGATGCCCCGGTGATACCTAAACCACAAAGACCTCCCCCTATCTATCTAAGAGAGCAAAATTCAAATGTATTTGTTAAAACCCTAGTCAGCCTTATTGGGGAAAACTCTTTTTATATTGTGCCAATAAAAAATGGCAAAATTGTTGAAACTAAGATTCAAGTTCAATGTGAATCCAATTTCAGAAAATTAGTATCATTTCTTGAATCCAGAAAAAAAAAATTTATACTTACAAGTTGAAGAGCAGCAAAGGTCTTCAGATAGTGATTAAGGGTATTGAATCATACAATGACCCACTTGAAGTAAAGAAGGCACTCGAAATCAACGGCTTTAAAGTTAAGTCCGTTGTTAATATTAGAAACCGGGATAAGCTCCCCCAACCCCTTTTCCGAGTTGAATTAGAGCCTGGCGATATCAAGTTGAAGAAAAATGAAACACACCCTATTTATCAACTTAGGTACTTGCTACACTATAGAGTTACAGTTGAAGCACCACATAAGCGACGAGGACCTGCTCAGTGTACGAACTGCCAGGAGTATGGCCACACTAGGTCTTTTTGTAGACTACATGCAGTTTGCGTAGTTTGCGGTGAGCTGCATAGCACAGCTGACTGCACCAAACCAAAGACAGTAAATACTGAAAAGAAATGTAGCAATTGCGGTAACCCCCATACTGCTAATTACAGAGGTTGTGAGGTATATTTAAAATTAAAAAACTCAAATTTGAACAGAACCCGAAACCCCCGAATGAAATCACAGTTAGAACCGGAATTTTATATTCCACAATACCCACAAATTATCAGCAACAGTGCTTCATACTCTGAAGTTCTAAGAGGACAACCACAGCCCCCAAAAACTCCACAAGCCGCACAAGTCAATCCGAATGCTCCACTTTCTCAATCTGAACCCCAGATACAAAATTTCAGCAGACTTGAAGCATCCATTGTATCCCTGGTTCAAACTGTTACTAACTTTACAAACTCAATGAGTAATATGATGCAAGAGATGATGAGAAATCAGTCTATTTTGATGCAAGCTTTGTTAACTGAACCATGAACAGTTTGAAAATATGTTACTGGAATGCTAACGCCATATGCCAACATAAAGAAGAGCTCGAGTATTTTCTCAGAAATCAGCAAATTGACGTTATGCTTATTTCTGAGACCCATTAAACCCTGAGAAGTTCATTTTCAATTCGCGGGTACACAATGTATGATACTAAGGACCCAAGAGGCAGGTCATGTGGAGGATCAGCTATTCTCATTAAATCTAGATTAAAACATTTTCTTATGTGTGATCTTTGCAAAAATTATCTTTAGGCCACTACTATATGTTTTGAAGAATTCGATAAGGACTTAGTGATTTCGTCAATTTATTCTCCCCCCAGATTCTCCATAACGGAGGATCAGTACACAGTCTTTCGAATCATTAGAACCGCGTTTTCGGGCAGCTGGAGACTATAATGCCAAGCATACATTCTGGGGGTCACGGCTTGTTACCCCTAAGGGCCGTGTTTTGTTTAATACAATTTCTAAGCTGGGTATGGATGTGATCTCTAGTTGAGAACCCACGTACTGGACAACGGATCGTCGAAAAATACCCGATCTGATAGACTTTGGAATAACAATGTCTATTGCGAGAGAATTGGTCCATGTAGAACCATTATTGGATCTCTCATCTGATCACACACCTACAGTTGTTACTATTTTAAACCCCCGAGGAATTGTACCCCCCTCTGGTGACTTAGCACTGACAGGCAAAACAACAAATTGGTTGAAGTATAAAAAATTTATCAGTACACATTGCTCGGAAAACATACCGCAAAGAACACCGGAAGATATCGACCTCTCGATTCAAAATTTTGAACTAAATCTCAAACTTGCTGCTCAACTTGCTACCAAACCCCCCCGACACAACAGACAAAATATTATTTTGTCTGCCGATGTCGAACGACTCTTAAATGAAAAAAGAAGAGCTCGAAGAGAGTGGCAACAGCACAGATCTCCTCAACTTAAGGAACGATTGAAAGAATGCACTAAAAAATTAAGAAAGCTACTTGAACATAAGAGAACTGCTTCATTAAACAGATATCTTGAAAATTTAGATCCAACATCAAGAACTGATTACTCATTATGGCGTGCAACGAAAAATTTAAAAAGACCTGTCTTATGTAAGCCTCCTTTGAGAAAATTAGACGGAGGTTGGGCTAGAAATGATACTGAAAAAGGAGATCTGTTTGTAGAACATTTAAGAAAAGTATTCACGCCAAATATAACAAGTTCTGTAACAGAGTTGCCACCGATTTTACCCCAGCACCGAGCAGCTACCCGATTAACGTTTGAGATGAGAGAGGTCGAAAAGGCTATTTTTGAACTAAACCCCAAAAAAGCTCCTGGTATCGATGGAATCGGTAACAGGATGCTCTTGGAGTTACCCCGTATAGCATTAAAGATAATTCTCTTTATTTTTAATGCTATTATACGCCTTGAATACTATCCCCCAGAATGGAAAGTTTCACTCGTTAAAATGATACCCAAGCCAGGCAAAGATCACACAAAAGTGGAATCGTATAGGCCTATAAGCCTATTATCCAATTTAGGAGAAAATCCTAATGGAAAAAGTAACTGTTTATGTGGAACAAAACAACTGTATTCCATCACACCAATTTGGCTTCAGGAGAAAACACAGCACCATTGAGCAAGCCCACAGGCTAGTTCGAGGAGAAAAAATACTGCTCTGCCCTTTTTATCGATGTTTCGCAGGCTTTCGATAAGGTTTGGCATGAAGGTCTACTGTTTAAAATAAAACTTTTGTTACCAACAAATACTCACAAGCTACTCAAAAGCTATATAACAAATCGAAAATTCACTCTTGCTGAAAAAAGTTTTGTCAGCTCTCCTCAAGATATACAAGCCGGAGTTCCACAAGGTAGCATTTTGGGTCCTCTGTTATATATCATTTATACTTCAGACATGCCATTAGATATTAATACCCACACATCGACTTTCGCTGACGATACTGCAATCTTAAGCGTCCACGATGACTCAAAAATAGCGTCTAGAATGTTACAGACTCACATTTCACAATTGAAAGCTTGGTTGAATAAGTGGAAAATTAAGGTGAATGAAGAGAAATGTATCCACATTACTTTCACACTGAGAAAAGAGACGTGTCCACCCATTAAAATTAATAATCTGAATATACCCCAACACACATGTGTGAAATATCTCGGTATTCACCTTGACCGTCGACTCACGTGGAAAAATCATATAGATGCGAAAATAACTCAGATGAGGCTAAAAACTGCTCAACTCGCTTGGCTTACTGGCAAAAACTCTAAACTAGGCCTGGACTGCAAATTACTCATTTACAATTCGATCATGAAACCCATATGGTGCTACGGAATTCAGCTCTGGGGTACTGCCTCTGCGTCCAATATAGGGAAAATTCAGAGAATGCAAAATAAATTCTTGAGGACGATCACGAACGCACCCTGGTATGTTAGGAATTACAACATACATAAAGACCTGAATGTACCCCTGGTCAAAGATGAAATTATTAGACACTGTCAACGCTATTGAACAAAACTGGAAACACACCCCAACATACTAGCCCGTAACTTAACTAATAATCACGGCCACCAGCGTCTTAGGAGGAGGGACACTGCGGATCTGATCCGCTAATAATAAGGGGAAATAATGGTCCCAGTTAAACCACATAATATCAGTCTGGCACTGGCTGGACTTAACAATTAATATTTAGTTTTAAGATTTGGATAATTATTGTTAGTTCACAGTTTTTAAAAGTGAAGATTCAATAAATAATATAAAATATGGAAAAAAAAACTTTATTATTAAAGTTTATGTACCGATGTATTTTAATGTAAAATTTTATAATTCAGTAGTACATGGCAGTGCGCTTTTTTATAAATTTATTAAGTTCATGAAATTTTTACCACAAAATTTTCGAGAAATTGTAAACAAAACGATACAAAACAATGCATTTTTCGCCCATCCTGAAAAAATATTGTTACCAATGCTTTTCGACGAAAGGAAACTTGTCCGTGAAAGAGCCATTAACAAAATTTTGTATTGTCGTGAACAATTGTATGACTCAACTAAACTCAGGACTTATAAAAAGCATCCAATTAATTTTAATTGCACAGATTATATGGATTTAGTCGACTTGGATAATGACAACATATAATCTGAGCCTTTATTTACTGCAAGCATCCCACACGAGCACCTATTGGAGTATATAAAATGTGATGATGTACCACTGCCAGATCCAGGAATTCCGTCGCAGATTCGGGAAACCGAGCGGTGTGTGCAGTTGCTAACGCATGTCTCACGACGAGTAATTGCAAACAAAAGAAGACCTGATCAATATAAAGTCCTTACAAAGCTGATTTACTATCGAAAATTGGAATTTATTTACAAATTTTAAAGAGGATCGCAAAATTAAATTTGTATATTGTGGGTTTTTAATTTGATATATATATATATATATATGTGCACAGCACATGTTCCGGGGACGGGGTTTCGTTCCACAAGTTACTATGAAGACATTTTGTTACTTTGGGGACTGTCCTTAAACTTTTCGTTATTCTAGTGTTTACTCTAGTGTTTACTCTTTTGTTTGGCTTAGAATTGATAAACAATACCAACGAAGTAGTCTGGCACAAACAAAATTTTAAAATTCCTACATATGACAATCTGTTCCGATTTTCTATATCCTACAAATAAAAAAATATCTATAAAATTGCAAAAAAAAAAAAAAAATTTAATTGTATACCATAGATGCGCGCTGTTTCACTGCATATTTTCCCATCAAAAACTCATTTTCGTCAAAAACTAAGATGGAGGGTTTTGAATATAAGCTCTCGAAATGCAAAAGCAGTTTTTAGTTTTTCTAATATATAACATAAAAGAGCAGAATTTTATATTATTGTTCCTTTTAATGACTTAATTGGTCGTATTCGACGCAATCAATGCTGTATATCGCTACTTTAATATATAAAGACTCTTAAGTTTTTTTTTATATTTCGATAGACGATCCCCTCATCTATCAAAATATGCAAAAAAGGGATTCCATATTAAGGTAGCGATATGTTCTGCAGAAATTTAACAGTGTGAATCCAAATTGCAAAAGTACAGTATTATACCACGACTAGCGGGCAAAGCCTGCTACGTTGTTAGCGTATGAAACTGTTGCCCGGGCCAACGAACGGGAGTATACGAAGTCCTCAGATAATTACCCGGAGTCCCCAAATTTTACCATGTCCCAGACCAAAACTATAAGATGTACTTCACGAATGAGTTAACCCATATTCCAGGTAACATATTTAAATTTTAGATTTTTCCCTTTGAACCCCCATTTTTACCAATGTTCTAAAATGTTCACCTTTTTGCCCCTCCCCGTACATATTTTCAAAAATACGACCGAAGTTCTACACCCGAGGAGGAACCTATGCACCAAATTTCAACTTCCCAGCTCCAGCGGTTTTGGCAGGACATCAAGAGTGAGAATTTTTCACTTTTCTGCCCCTTCCTGATGAATTTTCCAAAAATTTCGTCTTAACTGTTATTTACACTGGAGATGGAGCCAGCATACTAAATTCTCCAAGAAAATCATATTTTAAATTTTAGGTTTCTAGCTATAGGGGTTTGGGCAGGCCTTGAGAGGAGTTTTCTTCGTTTTGCTCTCTCCCGAAGGAATTTCCAGGAACCTCGTCTTAGCGAATGTCTACGCCGCAGGGGGAACCTACATACCAAATTTCAGCGTCCTACCTCCTGCGGTTTGAGCTGGGCGATGTGGAATGAAATAAATAAATATTTAAATAATTACACATTTTCAAAATTTCCCATTTGCACATTTGCATATTTGCACATTTACATTACTATCAACCCATCAAACCATCGTTCAATCAATCTATCATATCAAACCATCAAACAATCAAATTTTCACTTTTGCAACTTTGCACATTTTCACTTTTCAGTTTCGCATATCTACGCATTTGTAAATTTGCAGAGATGCACATTTGCATATTTGCACATATACACATTTGCAAATTCGCACATTTCCAATTTTTCAAATTTGCACATTTGCATTGGAGAAAAAATCTATGTACCAAATTTTAACTTTCCAGCTCCAGCGGTTTTGGCAGGCCGTCAAGGAGGAGAATTTTCCGCTTTTTGCCCCTCCGCATTGAATTTTCCAAAAGTCACGCTATAGCTGTTTTCTACACTGGAGAAGGAACCTGCATACAAAATTTTAATTTTCTAACCCAGAAAAACTTTGGTAATGGGTGCTATATTCTCATGCGTTATCTTGTAATGATAGCTCGTTACCTTTTTCATTATTTGCATATTATTTGCAAAGCATAAAGTAATAAGTTACTGATTATTGATTACGTAATATATGTTTTATAAATGTAAAGTAATAATTGAAATATTTGTGAAAATA
This sequence comes from Eustalomyia histrio, assembly GCA_949748255.1. Classification (NCBI taxonomy): domain Eukaryota; kingdom Metazoa; phylum Arthropoda; class Insecta; order Diptera; family Anthomyiidae; genus Eustalomyia; species Eustalomyia histrio. Next base: position 152,312,559 of record OX456523.1, read on the forward strand.
TATTTTTAGATACATTACTTTGTGTTTTTTTGTAAGCAAAATGGTAATGTATGTTTCTTTTGACAACACTAGCAAAAAAACGAAGCGCAACAATTCATTTAAGTTTAAAGCAATCAAATACTATATGCGTCGATAGCTCAGTGGGTAGAGTTCTTGGCTGGCAACCAGAGTTCCCTGGTTCGATTCCCATCAGGAAAAATATTTGTAATAATTTTTTTTAATAAAAATTACTGTTTTTTTTTTAAATCTATTTTTAGACACATTACTTTTTCCATTCTCGTAACCATATAAGTAACCCCTTACATTATCAGCTCTAAAGTAATGGGTATATACATTACTTTGAGGCTCATCGCCTGTACAATTCATCAGTGAAGTAAGGTGTAAAGTAATTCATGAGCCCTACACATTACTTTACACATTATTTGGTAATGTGTGGTTTTGCTGGGAGTTTCATCGGTTTGGGCAGGCTGTTCAGGGGGAGACTTTTCCCACTCCACGTACGAATTTACAAAAATGCGTACGAATTTACAATTTTCAACTTTCCATCTGCAGCGGTTTTGGAAAGTCGTCAAGTGGGGGAATTTTCCATTTTTTGGCCTCCCCGTTGTATTTTTCCAAAATCCCGTCTTAGCTGTTGGCTACATTGGAGAAGGAACCTACATACCAAATTTCCTAGCTCCAGCGGTTTGGGCTGGCTATTCCTTTATATATAGAGATTACCTCTTTATACAGATACTTAAAAAAAGTATTATTATTATTTTTTTTATTTATTTATTAGTATTTTGAAATACTTTATGAATTTCAATTGTTTACAATATTAAAACATATAATCTTATTAAATACCATTATTTTTTACAAAAATTACACAATTTCTTTTAAATATATTCTTATTTCTTTCTATCTTAAAATTATTCGGTAGTTTATTAAAAAGTTTAAACCCTTTGTAGAATATTGATGGTTGCATCACCGTTGATGTTGCTCGCTGAAGCCTGAAATTTTCAGAGTTTCTCAGTTCGTATGGTTTGTACATCTCCGGCGCGTCTCCAGATTTAATTTTTTGTAAAAAGTTTAGAGTATTTAATTCCAACCTTTTTTTACACTAAGCATCATTGAAATCGGTGTATATCGATTACATTTAAGAATAGTTTGCATTGTTTTATTTATTTTATGTTTGTAGTTTCTGCATTCTATATATTTGTAATTCCAAACAACACGTATAGATAATTGTGGAGCCAAACTCAAAATGAGGTTTGATTATAGTATTGCATATATCACAGTACAACAGCCAATCTGGGGGGTGAGAAATTCCAAGTCAGGGTGATGGTACTAGGTCAGTATAGTAAAACCCTCAAAGGGTTTGGCGTTCGTATGTGTCAGTTTTTTTTATGACCTTTTAAATTTTTTCCTTATCTTGATGTTTTTTCGCTTAGTTGTAACATTTTGGCAAAAACGTAGTTTAACATAACTCGAGAACCATTTGTCCGATTTTGATGAAACAAATTTAGAAAAATTAAGAAGTACAATTTCTCTAATCTGTTTCTATACCGTTTTCCTATATGTGCAACACTTTCGAAGTTAAAAATGAATGTATGAAGGGAAAAAAGTATTTTTTGCCTAACAATTTAAATATTTTTTTTTTTAAATTCTTAAAAAATTCAAAATGGAAAAAAGTGCCAAAACCAATTACTTTCGCGTAAAGTCACATAACTCATGAGCAAAAAAAGGCATAGATCATGAAAATCGATGCACGCGTTTCTCATTTATTCACAATTAGGTAAATGTATGAATTTCAAAAATTTGCTCCAGATATGCACAACATTATTTGGAGAAAACATTGACACTCACAAGCCGAACTCTCTCATATTTGTCTACTGTACTAAAAGAGAAATATTGATGTGGCAACACTGGTTCTGTAATGTTCACATAAAACATGCATTGTCATTATACTTCTTCTCTTTCTCACACTGGTTCTGTGATTTTTGTCATTCAACAAGTGCCGACGAACGCGAACAGTAAAAGTGATTTTTCTCCAGTTTTTTAAAAGTGAACAAAACTGAACAGAATATGGAACTGTGCAAGCCAGATATAAATAGCTTTTGCTACTGCTGTGGTCAATATGTCTCAACACATAAAAAAGGGGAAATTTCAGTACTGATTTTGTTCAAACATACGAGATGTACTTCAACCAAAATGTTATAGTGAACGAAAATTGGGTACCAAATATAGTGTGTAAAAGCTGCTACAACCGTCTAATGGATTGGAAAAATAGAAGACGTGAAAGTATGCCATTCGGTATCCCAATGACTTGGACTAATCCTGGCGAAGGTCACAATCCATTGAATTGCTATGCATGTGCGAATAAAGGAGCCGCAAAAAGGATAAGAAAATCGTATAATTACGTTGGTGTTGCAAGTGCCGCAACACCATTGCCTCATTCGGACCACATTCCTGTGCCAAAAGCTTCTAGCCCAGATATTTTCTCTTCTACGACTGCTCCGACATATCATGCACGTGATGATCCCCCATATGAGCCATCAGTATCCAATGAGCCAATTTTAATAAATCAAAATAAGCTTGATTCAATTGTTGCCAAGTTGGAATTAACACAGCATAAATCGGAAGAGCTGGCTTCCATTTTGAAATCAAACAATTTGTTGGCACCCGGTGTGAAAGTCACAGCTTATCGAAGTCGTCAGGCAACACTCAAAAGTTTATTCCTTGTGAATTATGAAAAAACTTCTGCATATTGCCCGGATGTAGGAAAATTGATGGATGCAATGGAAATAAAATATGAAGCAGATGACTGGAGATTATTTATTGACAGTTCAAAACTCAGCCTGAAGGCGGTTTTACTGCATAAGACCAATAAAAAACCTTCAGTTCCAATCGCCTATAGTACAGAAACGAAAGAAACACTGGAAAATATTTTAAAAATGGTTAACTACGCCAAACATATGTGGCGCATATGCTGCGATTTAAAAGTTGTAGCAATGCTTTGCGGTCTTCAAAGCGGCTGTATAAAATATATGTGCTTTTTGTGCGATTGGGACACACGATTTTCCGGTGACCAATATGCATGCCACGGATGGAAACTCAGAGAGCACAGCAGGTTACAAACGGCCAATATTATTCGTGAGCCTCTAGTGCCGAAGGAGAAGATATTGCTGCCTCCACTGCATATTAAACTTGGAATTGTTAAGAATTTTATCAAAACTGTCGCCAAAAGAGATGAAGTTTTCTTGTGTTTGGAACTAATTTACCCGAGACTCAGCGAAAGTAAAATTAAAGAAGGTAAGTTATAATATCACATTTATTTCCCATGATTTTCCATCTTAACAAATTAATTTTTTCCAATCAGGCGTAGTAAATGGTCCAGATATACGAAAGCTGATTAAAAGTGACGCATTCAACAATATTTTGATTGACGCTGAATTGAATGCATGGCAGGCAATCAAAGAAGTAATAGAAGGCTTGTTGGGAAAGCATCGTTCTAACAACTACGATGTTTCTGTCGCAAGGATGTTAAGAGCATTCTCGGAAATTGGTGTCCACATGTCCTTGAAAATCCATTATTTACATCATCATCTGGACTACTTCAGCAAACAATTGGCTACCGAATCTGATGAACAAGGTGAACGCTATCATCAAGTTGCTATGCCATTTGAAATGAGGTAATACTGATTTTTTATTTTTTCAAACTAATTTTAATAAAACAAAAACTTACAGATATAGAGGCAAAAAGTCGCCGAGTGCAATAATTGCGGAAATTTGCTGATGGAGTAAGCTTGTGTGGCAAGACAAGGATGATCTTGATGATAAAGAATTTTCAGGAGATGCAGAAGGGCCAACAGTGGAGTCACACATTGACATTATGTGTGGTTCAGAAACTGATGATAGCGATGAATGCGATGCCACTAGTCCCGAACAACCACCATCGAAAAAGTCTAGGCAATATTTATTAAAATAAATAAAAATAAATAAATAAAAATAAAAATTATAAAAATGTTTACTTAATTTTTTTTAGTAGTTTATGGCCAGAAGTCTGGAGTTATTGGGGAAAATTTATAAAAAAGGCGATAAATGACACTTTTTTGAATAAAAACAAATATCAATATTCTTGTCAAAATGGGAGACTTTCACTTAATTGTAAATAAAAGCAGAACGCGTTAATCGATTTCTATGATCTATGTCGCATTTTGTTTATAGGTTATGTGACTTTACATGAAATTAATAACACTTGATCCTTTTTTCCCTTTTGGATTTTTAATGAATTTAAAAAAAAAATTTAATTTTTAGGCAAAAAAATATTTTTTTTTCTCCACAAATTTATTTTTACCGGCAAAACTGTTGATTATAAAGAAAAACGTTATATGAACGGATTAAAGAAATTGTAATTCTAAATTTTTGAGTTTGTTTTAGCAAAATCGGACAAGTGGTTCTCGAGTTATGTTAAACTACGTTTTTGCCAAAATGTTACAACTAAGCGAAAAAACATCAAGATAAGGAAAAAATTTAAAAGGTCATAAAAAAAAACTGACACATACGAACGCCAAACCCTTTGAGGGTTTTACTATACTGACCTAGTACCATCACCCAGACTTAGAATTTCTCACCCCCCAGACAATAATCCCAAAAATGTTCCATAGTGCATTTATTGCAGTTATTGTTGATATTGTATTCCTAATTCTTTTAAAATCCAATTTTTTTACGACGGTACTCCATGTGTTTGAATTTTAATTATTTGTCTATTACAAAGCCGATGTATTTTATATGATTTACATTCTCAATTATTTCATCATTAATTTTAAAAATTGCATCGCTAGTCATATTTATTTCCATTAATTTAGTTTTATTTTCGTTTAATTTTAGTTTATTCATCTTATGCCATATGAATACATTATTTATATCGTGTATCATGTTGTTTCTACACTGTTCCTCTGTGTGCCCCTCTGAATATATTAGAGTATCATCTGCATATAACACTATTTTGCATCTTTCGAAAATATTTGGCTTATCATTTATGTATATAATAAATGATAACGGGCCCAAAATGGAACCTTGGAGAACTCCCAAATCATTATTCATTGTTGTTGATTTAATACCATTTACTTAAGTACTTTGCCTTCTATTTTCCTGATGTGATTTAAACCATTTAGGTACATATGTAATTTTTGTAACATTATTTTTCTATCAATTGTTTCAAATGCCTGTTTAAAATCTAAAAATATTGTTATAATTTCCTTATTTTTTCAATACACTTTTCCACTGATTTATTACGTAATTTAAGCAGCTTCATATGAAAATTCTTTCCGAAAACCAGATTGGTATTTGGTAAAAAAAAGAATTCTTCTGAATATATTTTTCCATATGCATTTATACTACTATTTCTAATATTTTTTCGAACGATTTTAAATTATTTCTTGGTCTGTATTCTTCACACTTATTTGTTTTCGCAACTTTCTCAATTGGTGTTACAATTGTCTCTTTTTCCAATTTTCAGGAAAAATTCCAGTTTCCAATGATTTATTAATTATATTCAATAAAACCTTCCCCGTTGTATTCCAGCTCTCAAATATGATTTTTGTGGAGTTCTTGTTATAGGCAAGTTTATTTTTGATTTCCCTATTTTCTTAAGTTTTAGTATTGTTATTGCTCCGAATTTATATTTTTTGTTTATTATTTATATATTGCACATCTTCAATCGAGTTTCTTATTGACTTAATACTACCTACAAAATATTTATTAAAATGACTAGCTATTTTATTATTATTCTTATATTCCATTTATTTGGTCAAATATCACAGTTCAAGTTTTTTAAGGACTAAATCTTTTATCTCACATTCCTTTGTGGTCGCTTGCATTATTTATTTGGTTATTAATATAACTATTTTTGGCTTGTTCCTTATTCATATTGTAATAGTTTATAATTGATTTGTAGTTTTCCCACTCTTCATTCGTATTTTAAAATTTTGCTATTTGATATTTTTGATTTCTTCATTTTTTAAAAGTTCTAATCCATTATTGAACCATTTATTAACGTTATTTTTTCTTTATTGTCCTCGTATAGTAGTTTATTGTTTGCCAAAACATTTATCACATATAACATACCTACATTTTCGTTTATGTCTTTATTTGCGTCATATTTTAATATTGAATATTGAAGCAAAGGAATGCAAAACAATAGGAACTTAAGTTTTTAAAAGGTATTACGAAAAACTGTAAATTTTTCCTTATCTCTGTCAATTCTACATTTAGTAAAAAAAAATATAAATAATTTTTTTTTATTTAGTTAGACGCTTTCGTGTCTGGTTTTCGCGTTTTTATTTTTTTTTTATAAATATTTTTTTTTTAAACGGTTTCTTATTTTTGATTAAAAAAATAAGTAAAATAAAAGAACGGTTTTTTTTGTTTAAAAAAAATTCGATTTTCAATAAAGGTTGCTGTTGCAATAAAATATAAAATTTTTACTTAAATTTTCAAATAAAAAACGTTGTCTGTTACATCTAAGCATATTTTTGTACAGTGAAAAAGTTCTTTCAACATCAACTGGTGTTGCGAATTTAAAAGCTAGTACTTCTTTAACATCATATGCCAAAACTGATTTTGTTGAAGATGCAGTCAGCTGTTTGCTTATTATCTTTATTACTTGCAGACAGTGGCGTGCCCGGGATTTGGGGCGGGGGACCCAAAATAAATTTTTTGAAAAATTTTTCTAAAAGCAATTTCTAAACCTAAATTTTTTAAAACAAAATTTACAGCTATGTATGAAAATGTATTTTTAGTTTGACTCGAGATCATAGGAAAAGTTTTTTCAAATGAAAAATTTTTTTTTCCTTATTTTTTAATTTTAGTAAACATGGAGAATACACAGAAAAAGTTATTAGACACCAGCCGAATGGAATGCATTTTCTGGTCAGCTACGACTTTCATCAACATTCTTTGTGCCAAAATACCAATAGTAAATATCTCTATTTAACTCACAAATCAAGGGAAAAAGCTATTTTATACTAACATACAGTTGATTTTTTTTATTATTGAGTACAGATGAAATTTACTAACTATTTTTGTGTTATTTATATTCTCCTTTGTTTACCGTATGTCCAAATTAGCTATTAGCTAATACTAAAGACATGTGTTTTTTAAAATTGTTTTTACATATGTTTAAACAATTCTTTTAACCGTGCCAAGTTATATTTTAATATTGAAGTTTATATTTTATAGTTGATCTTTTTAATACTTATATGTATGAAAATGTATTTTTAGTTTGACTCGAGATCATAGGAAAAGTTTTTTCAAATGAAAGATTTTTTTCCTTATTTTTTAATTTTAGTAAACATGGAGAATACACAGAAAAAGTTATTAGACACCAGCCGAATGGAATGCATTTTCTGCTCAGCTACGACTTTCATCAACATTCTTTGTGCCGAAATACCAATAGTAAATATCTCTATTTAACTCACAAATCAATCGTATAATTCTTTGTACGAAACGTCAAATACTCGGCTTGGTGCGAAAATTTTTACCAAAAATCGCGCGATTTTTGTTAAATATAAATAAAATTTTTGGTATATTAATAGTTGTATAAGTTGGTGCCGTAGGCGAAAATTTAGTTTTTCACATTAAGAACAAATGTAATTCGTATATCGAAATTTGATGGCTCTTCCATTGTTACAAGCAAATTAAATAAGAACTGGCTGGAAGGCCACCCTTATGGACGGAGAGCAGAAATTTACTTAATTTTTGAACTATTTTGAAAGGCAGTGGTTTAGCATCACTAAAATATATAAAATTATTTTTATTCTAATTCTTTATAATGTTTCAATTTAGGTTGGCTCTAGTAACTTTGATGTTTATTAGGAGTAAACTCGGATGTTACTGATTCCATGCAATATAAATTCCTATAAGCAACATTTCTTTTCTTTGCATATTTTGGGGTTATTTTTCATTTCATCATATTTGGGGTAATTTTTTATTTCTCCAAATTGGGGTTATTTTACAAATGAATAAAAGCCTCAATCTAAAAAATGAAAATATGCCCCAAACTTAATTTTGGGGCAAATTTTAATTTGTTTGGGGTAATTTTTCATTATATTTTTAGTGTTAATTTTCATTATGAAATTTTGCCCCAAATAATGGGGCTTAATTGCATTTTAAGATTGGGGTCATATTTCTTGGACCTCTTTTGCACAACGCCACCGTGAACTACATCGAATTCTTAGAAATAACAAAGTTTGGGTGAGGGTGGGGAAGGGGGCGCAAACAAATATTAGTTTATAGTATATTAAAATAAAAAAAGTCAAACTATGCCCTAAAAGACACAAATATGCTCTAAAAATGAATAAAAATGCCCTAAAAACATGCTTTTACCTCAAAATATGCTCTTAATGCTAAAATATGCAAAAATATGCTCTTAAGGATAAAATATGCTCTAACAAATCGAAGCCAGAATTCTTAAATTGCTCTGAATCGGATAAATAGTTTATCCATGGGTCCATACGACGCACAGGAAAAATCATGATATTGCATATTTGCGGTTTCCCTGGTAATAACATAATCATTTATTGTTCTAGAATGCTTTGTTATCCTATTATGATTATTTACAATTTATTTTATACTGTTATCATTTAAACATCTTTTAAGTCGATTTTTGTAAACGTTATCTCTTGACCAATCTATGTTGAAGTCTACCGTTATTAAAAAATCAAATTTTTTTCGCCGATTTCTTCGATTATTTCTTCAAAAATATCACAGAAATCCAATGATTGACTACTTCGTGATCTATATAAAACTGCAACAATTATATGCATATTTTTTTATTTGGCTGTACAAACTTAAATCAAAAATTTCGAAATTTTAACTTTTTCAAAATTTTTAACCACGTTTCATGATTTTTTTTAAATACACAACTACACCTCCTGTTAGTGTAGAGCTATTATTTTATTGCAGTTTTGTAGCTTTATTTCGTCATTTTCATTTTCGGTTAAATGTGTCTCTGAGAAGATAATAAAATCCGGGTTCTCCATTGACGCTAATATTTCCACCTGGTTAAAACTATTTGTAAGACCTTGTACATTTGTATATATCGCCTTTATATTCTTTGATTGTTAATTTGATAAACCCATTTTTTTCTTTTTCGTGAGTAGCTTATTTTGTAAACTGGACATTAACTATTGCTAGTGACATGATTTTCGTCTAATCCCAAATTTAATTTTTTATTTATCCGCACACAATTTATGAATTTTACTATTGTATCATTTTTACATTCTTTAGTTTTATGGTTTCCATGGCATTTAAAACACGTTTCATCATTTCTGCATTCACTCGCGAAATGGTTATAGCCTTTACATTTAAAACATTGCAGAACATCCGTTCCATCAAAAACTCTACATCTCTCCCAGCCTATATTCACCCTTTGTGCTTCGCTAAATTTATTATACCTTTCACTATCGGTTGTTAATTTATATATTGTTCTATTATTTCTTTTATGTTCGTATGTTTTTATTATTTTCATCTCACTATCTTTTATGATCGGGGTTTGATTTTTAAATTTTATAATAATATCTTTTTCTGATATTAAAAAGTAATGTCTTATGTATTACAACTTTTAACGCTATTGGATTGGGCACCTTTATTTCATAGTTTTCACTCGTTTTACTTTGTATTGCTGATTTTCACGTTCCTCATTATTTTCACTCTGTATTACCACCGATCTATTTCTTCTATTCTCAACATTTGTTATTTTCAAATTAATCGGATCTACTTTTTTATTCAGTTCTTGTTTAGGTTTATCAACACCCTTTTGTTTAACAATTAGTGGTACCCGCTTATTTAAGTCTGGCAATACTGTTGTTTTTTCACTTGTTCTGCATGTGAAGTTTTTGTTTGTTTGACACTTGTAGCCGTAATTTTTTTTATTTCTTAAAAAATTTTCTTATATGATCTTTGAACACTTTCAATTGCTAACAATATATTTTTAATTTCACTTTCATAAGTGACATATTAAATTCATTTTTATACTCTATCAAGTTTTGTTTGTTTCTATTCACATACATCATCTTGTATATCTCTTAGCACCATCAACATTATATAAAGGGTGGTCCAACCAAAATGCACGATGTTAATTATAAAACAAAAAGTTTTCAGAGAATTATTTTAAATTTTTTTATTATGATAGAAGGATCTATGTCAATTATGAGTGAAACAAAATATCGGCCAAATGCTCGCCACTGATTCGGTGGCATATCTCTGTCATCATATATGAAACGAATAAAATTTTTCTTTTCCACAACTCCAGTTGAATAGCTATCTATGTATACCGGAACATTTCATAGTGCTATGATACACTTTATTGCAGACACCTTCACAGTGAATCCCAGATTCCACACGTATTGCTGATTTGCAGTCACTGCATTAAGCCATTGTGGTAGGATTGAATTTAATTTAAAAAAACAATATTTTATGAAAAAACTTTATATTCCACTTTATAAAATTTATTTGATTAATGGTTTTTAATAGTTTTATCCATTCTTACAACCAATTAATATTTTATTTTATAAATTTTATTTAAGTTCGATTAAAATTATGGCAGCTCTCTCTCTCTCTCAAAAAATAGATATCAAAATCTGCAGTAAAACTTAAAATAATGCAATAAAATTTTAGATACAGATTAGCCATACCATTTGGCACCTTTTTTTTATCACTGAGCCTTTCAAAAAATGTAGTAACAAATTTTTGTGACCCACCGTAATGGAATTTGGTGAACAGCTGGAATCGATTTATGGCTTTATAAATGCATCTACAAATATAAAATAGAAATTTTAATGCTACAGAAAAGCTATGCGTTCGTAAAGATAAAGAGATCATTTATCCTGGAGAAATTATAATAAATTTATAAGGACCACACCAAATCTTGTTGGTTTTCGGTTATTTATATTTTAAACTATTAAGTCCTTATCAGCGAATACCAGATTAATTCGATTATAAAGAATTTTATAAGTCTGAAAGCGGATTAAAAAAATATATATTTAATACCTAATATTGCTTTTGCAAAAAAATGAGCTTACTTACTAAAAAAATAATTTTTTGCAAAAATTTGATTGTTGTGTGAAAATTTTTAGATTTTTGTTTCAAAACAGTTTTCAAAACTAGTTTTCGTTATATTATCGTTATTTTTTTAAATTATGATATTACCTCATCACATTTAAATAACATTAGCAAAATCATTCATTTTATGAAAAACTATACCGTTAATGATTCTGTATTGTTATAATAGGTGCTTTCCTTTTGCTTGGTTTGAAAAATTTCTACGGGTTTTTTTTAATAAAAACACTGGGCAAGGACTAAATCCGACCGCATTGCCAGTGTTAAAAACAGGTGCATTCCCAATACTTGCGTTTAAAAATATCTATGCTCTAAAAAAACTGGCAAAGTACCAAATCCGTACGCTTTCCATCGAAAAATGCTTCAAAAATAAATATTTTTGGAGCCAAGACTTTTTTTAAGTTTTTTTTTGCGGTATTAAATTAATTACTTTCACACTGCAAAAAAAAATTTAAATTCCGATTTTTATTTACTTTTTATTTGTTACATGTACTTGACTCTATTTTTTTCGTTACTCAACTTAATTGTGTTTATTTATTTATTACTTTTTTATTAGGTATTCCTGCGATGGCTGGAAGTGCTTTAATTGGTGGCGTTCTCTTAGCGTTGATTGAAGGCGTTGGCATCCTATTTACTAGACTTTCATCAGAACAATTTCGTAATCCTTTACCACCCGCTGAAGACCCTAGTGTTTTGGGTGAATCTTCGAAATCATTTGGATTAAGTCAAAATCGTTCTAACCAAGAGCAGTATCAATAATTCTTGAAAAAGACTACGCATATTAATAAATTATAGTAATTTTTAACCATAAAAATTTTAATCATAAAACTAAATTGTCTATAGTTTTATTTTTACTTTAGCACGGGAGTCGTCTGGATCCCTAAAATGAATCGCATGAGGTTTACAAATTCTTCATTGCGCGAGTAGTCCTTTAGTCACTGTTAACCTTATAGTGGAGCCTGCCGAAACCGAAACTTATTAAAGTTTTTTTTATTCATATTTTTGTTTTATTTATTTAATTTAGTACTGAATATTGAAGAGCCACAACTCCTAAATGTTTATTATACGGGGGCGGGTCAATAAGTCTGTGAAAGGGCATTACTGCTCCTGTCAACATGCATCTGTCAGTGGACTAGTGTTAAATTTAAACAAGCTGCGTCATTTAGTTTGTGTTTGACAGCCATTGATAGCAGCCTACTTAAACCAAGGCTAAGCTTGATAAATACTATGGGAACTCTGCACCATCAATAATGGTAATAAAGTGGTTTACTGAATTTCGTTCTGGCCGAACAAGCACGGAAGATGCTGAATGTGTTGGACGCCCAGTTGATGTCTATACTCGAAACAATTAAAAAAAAATCACGATATGGTGTTGGCCGATCGGAGATTGAAAGTGCTAAAGATTGTGAAAGCCATAGGCTTGGCTCCACAATGGTTCAGTGGTTTTAATTTTGAATTACCATTTAGGTATGAGGAAGATTTCCGCAAGATGGGTGCTGCGTTTGCTCACAACCGACCATAAACGCAATCGTGTGTCAACTTCATTTCCATGGCAAAAATCCATGAATTATGCTACGATTGCTCCCTCATCCGCCCTATTCTCCGAATTTAGCCCCGAGTAATTACTTCTTGTTTCCAGTTCTAAAGAAATGGCTCGGCTGAAAGGGATTTTACTCCAACGATGAAATAATCTCACAAACAAATACATATTTTAATGATCTCGACAAATCTTATTTTTTGGAAGTGAAATTAGAGAAACGTTGGACAAAGTGTATAGAGCTTAAAGGAGACTATTGCCCTCATTTTGCAAAACTCAACGCCTCACTTCAAATCATTTTTTAAAAAAATCAATTTTGTAAATCACTTGAATAAAGTAGGTGATTGCCCGCGTTGAAACAGCTGTTCGTTACGTTATTTGAGATTTTATTCATACAAATTAGAATTTTATAAATCACTGCGCTGAATAAATAAAATAAAAAAATAATGTCAAAATCATCACATAAATTGTTTGAGCGTTGGTTTGAGATTTTTTTCAAACTATTTAAAAACAGACAATTTGTAATAAATTTGCAATAAATTTCATTTTTATTAAGCAGTTTTTGATTTTTTTCTTAAAAATAAAAAAAATTCAAAATTTTCTGCATAAACTTTTTCTGTGGGTTTAGGTTTCAGGAGACCAAAATATTTACATAAGGAAAAAATGATTTTCAATCAGCTGTTAACATTGGTGTTGCCAATAATAAAAAAGTGCGGATAAATGTAACAAATTAACGCATGTGATCCCAGTGTTCGATTATGCGAACACTTTTTTATAATTTTATCTTTTTTTAATTAAGATTCTGAACTATTTTTTATGCAATTTGATAGTATAGGGGGTTAGCTTTAAATGTAAATATAAAAGTTATTACCCACTTCACTCCCCCTTTTATAACAAAGAAGAAGAAAACATAAATGTGCTTCAGCATAATTTATCATAATTTTAAAAACTTAAAACTATGTATAAAGAATAAAAAAAGGAAAAATGTAGTTCCATAAACAAACGATTAAACTTTAAACAATAGAAAGTAAGCTTAAATTCGGCTTCGCCGAATCATTGAATGCTCTCCACCAATATCTTAACAAATGTTCATCAGGCTCGAGATCATAATTTATTACTAACGTGCACACTTTCGACCTGAGCGACCAGGTGGTCATCATCAGCCTCCTTAAGAACCACCCAAAACAAACAACTCATGGTTTTGAACAGGCTTATATATCACACACCCTAAAGAATATGACTGCGAAATTCCTTTTTCATAATTAGTGTATGATTACCACTACAAACTGAGCTTTTTCCACCTATTTCAAATTACCATTGTCAATAAAAAAAATTTTGGAGATGTTAAACTTTTGGGATGCGAAAACAAATTTTGTGGTGAAAAAAAATTTTTGTGGTAAAAAATATTTGAGGTGAGTACAAAATATTATTCACTAGCGACTGGTGAAAAAATATAAGAAAATATATTTTGTACCTGTCGGTACAAAATACACCAATTTGTATGGAAAAATTAGAAGTACCTTCACATTTTCACTTGTAACTTTTTAACCGCTGAACCGATTTTGTTTATTTTCAGTAGCAAACTGCTCGGGAGGATGTCCAATAATCTGGATATAAATTAGTACCCCCGCTTGCGTCTTCGCACTGTGATCGCCATTTCAACAGACGAACGGACTTCGCTAAATCGACTTAAAATTGCATATGGATCCAGAATATACATACTTTATGGGGTCTTAAACCTATATTTCGACATGTTACAAACGTAATGACAAACTGATATACATATGTATATTAGGGTGCTCCAAAAAAATTTGTGAGTTATTGACTGGGCCCCTCTTGAAAATATTTATTTGGGTGTAAAACAACGTCTCCTAAAAAATTAGGACAATCGGATAAGAGGAACACGTGCCCCAACGGCCCTGAAGTTTGAAAAACGGTTTATAGGAAAATATTACTTTTTTTTAAATTTCTTAAAATTTTTAATATTTTAAATTGATCATGAATTAAAAGATTAAAAATCGTAATAAACAGTAAATTGTCTTTCTAATAAGGCAATAAAAACTAAAATCGATTAAAAAACAAGTTATTACAATTGCCCCAGCAACTAATGTGTCACTGTGCGCTTAATAAAGAAGTTCGAGGCCAAATTTGTAAATTTGTAGAAATAATGTAATGCAAAAACATTTTTGTATATTATTAGCTCCAAGGTACTAAATAAAAAGTATTTTTTATAATGTGCTTTGCAAACTTGTTTTAAATTAAAGCCAAAAAGGTCTAAATTCTTAAACACAGTTTTCAAATCTCCAATTTTAAAGTTTTAAAAAGTTTTTTAAAGAAATTAAAGGTATTCCTCTTTTCATTTAGCCAGTGCGCGATTTAACTTCAGTGGATTTCGAGAACACAACGATTTTTGTCACTTATTAAGGTTTTATGAATTTTATGTATTCTGCAATTGAATTAATATTAGGTATTCGGTTTAAACCAAATAAATATTTTTGTCAGAGAAGAAAATAAGTGGCAAGTACCGAATATTCGGCAGAAAAGTAACCAAATTTTCGATAAATCTTCGACAATGACCAACATTTGTTAGATTTTGATGCTTTATTTCAGTTAAAGGCAGTTAAACTATACTGTTAGTTAAAATAACTGAAAATGTCATTTATTTTAAAATATGAATCACTTAAAAACTGGTCTACAAACTTGGCGAATTAATAAGCAGTAGTCCGTACCTACATATTTTTTTTAGATACGTACCTAGGAAGCTGGCGTTATGTATTTCGAGATGACGGTTATCTATTTCTTGTTGACGAACATTTTTTATCTGCTAAAATTGATTAAAATAATTAATCGCCTTCAATTTTTATTATATCCAATGTCAAATAAATCATCCAGGTTTTCAACGAAACCTTGCTCCTGTTTTTTCTTTACTGATGTTTGACGTTTGCAATTTGTTGCAATTTCCGCCATGTATTATATAATGAAACAATTTTTTCAACAGATTTATAAAGGCCCTAGTTAAAATTCGGGCTTTACACCATAAAATCTTTACTCCTTGTATGACTAACTTATCACTCCGCCGAACATTCAATTTCACCATACGCACGTTGTAAAGAAATACACGAAAAACTTGCCCAATAGATGGGAGCTTAGCCCCAATTATATGCATTACATCATAGTCCAGTAAAAATAACTTATCTTTTGCCTTTAAATTAATTTTTTCTTTTATTTCTTTTACTTTTAATTTTAATATTCCTTAAACGGTATAAAATATTATTTTTTCTTTTATTGTCATTTTTTTCAACTCAAAAAGTTGTAAAAAATGACAATAAGCTGTTCTTGTTTACATTGTGAAAACTAGTATTGGCCTATTAAAATGGCTAGAAAAATGTACTACATCAATGGGTATAAGAAATGGGTACTTATATTATTTGCATTTTAATGAAAACAAATAAAATAATGAATACATTTTGTAATATTATTTTTAGAGCATTGAATTTTTTTAAACTTGCGATGAATTTGAAAAAAAAATCAAAAAACCTTAATAAGTGACAAAAATCTTTATTTTTTCGAAATCCGCTGAAGTTAAATCGCTGCACTGGCAAAATTAAAGGAGGAATACCTTAAATTTTTGGATGTTTTAGTCCTAAATATGTGCTTAATTAAACCTTAAAGTCCAATCGTTGATTTTTTTACATTTTGTTTAAAAAATTTTTAAAACTTTAAAATTGGAGATTTGAAAACTGTGTTTAAAAATTTAGACCTTTTTTGCTTTAGTTTAAAACGAGTTTGCAAAGCACATGAAAAAAAATACTTTTTAATTGAGTACCTTGAGGCTAAAAGCCCTTATTTTCGTGCACTTTCCATCCCTACCAGAACAGATTTAATTTCTTTGTAAAATATCTTCGTTTACAATTTGATTTCTATTTATTTTTATTGAGCGCCCCGGTAGGCTAGTTGGTAGCGTGCTAGCTTATCAGTGCGGGGGTCGGCGGTTCGATTCCCACCGGAGGCTCTGGTCTGTTTTCGCTACAACGAGCCAAAAGCCTTTATTGCTAGTGCTCGGTTAGGGTATTAAGATATAATTTGTAATTAAGTCAGTTATATTTCTCATTTATTCTTGATCCGAAAATACCTCCACTCTGAAGTTTGTCACAGCTGTAGAGAAGAAAACCATCTTTAACACAATTTTTTTTTAATTTTTAAAAAGATCGCTTTGGAAATATAGGCTCCCGAGTTACTGGTCAATAAAAGTGACCTTTGACCTCTAAAAAAAAATCAAGTATATAAAATCAAAGGTAATTTAATACCCTTTCAAATGCGGCCCTTATGAGCGCGTACCTTTAATACTTTTTAAGAAAATGACAAGTAGGTACTACTTTGTACATTTTTCTATTTTTTCCGATTTTCAAGACCTCATATTTCCGGATCCAGGTGTGTCAGTGCCTTTAAACTTTGCATTTGTCTTAGTTTTATGATATACTTTATTCATACCAAAAATAAGCACATTCGGAAACAGTCATGTCAAAAACGGCATATTTTAAGTTGAGTTGAGGTGGTTCAACCCATTTCCGATAGTGATTGCAATTACAATGTGCCTACATACATATATGATTAGCAGATGCCGGATTTTAAAAATTTTACTTATTTTTTGATTGGGTAAGTTTTTGTTTTTTGAAATTTAGATAAGTAATAGAGGAGACAATATTGTTATTTAATTAACCTTTTTAGTTGACCAATCTCATATTTAGTGGAATAGAATTAAAACTTTTAAAAATATGTACACTGCTTTCATTTAATAATAAATTGGTATTGCAGTTACTAACTGTCTAACACCAACGGTCTGAAAGAAAATAGTGAAACTAAGCAGCCCGCTGACAGTTTATCTACATAAATTCGTTGCCAATCATGGATACACTTCCAATATACAAGATTTTTCTATTCATTGTAAGTTTTATGTGTTTTTTTTAATTTTAAATATTTTTAAATAAGTGCTTCATATAAAAATATACACTTTTAAATTGAAGAAAATCGTTTTATTATTTTTTTAATAGGAAAAAAGTATAATAAATAGGTAAAATTATATAGACTTCCATTTGTATAAAATTATATCAAATTATATATGATTGTATTTAACGAGATAAACCCATTTTTCGTATATAATTATATCTAGTTATATCTTAATTTATATAATTATGTATAATCATATATAATTATATCCACAAATTTCCGTATAAAATTATATATAATTTAATATGGGACTATATATAATTTTATATGAGACCATATATAATTATATATGGTTCCATATCAAGTGACCACGATTTAATAGTTGGTGACGAGGCTTTTGGTGATTGTGTAGGTGATATTGGTGGTGATGACTCAGACGTTGGAGAACCCACGTTACCAGAATAATAATCAGGGTGACAGTGATTCTGATGAAGAACTTAAAGATGCATTAATTACTGCCAGAGATGGTAATGTTTGGTCTTCGATACAACCACAAGCTGTAAGATTCCCTACACGCTAAATTATAAGAAGTGCACACTCTGGACCAGTACGGGCAACGCAAGGTTTGACCATTGCAGAAACGTTCCAATTGACAATGTCAGACGAAATATGCAAAATAATTAATGGCAATGCAAAACATCCAACAAGAGAACCGATATCATTGATTCCCATAACAAAAAGTGAATTTGATGCATATTTGGGTCTACTTTACTACCGAAAGATGTGGTGGAAAACTACATTATATCGTACCAACTACAATAAGCGTACGACGATTTTGCGAAATAAGCCGCTTCATACGTTTTGATTACGGAAACACATGCCAGCAACGCAAACAAACTGACAAAGCAGCAGCAGTATCGGGCGTTGATGCTAAACAGCAGTCTTCGTAGATATTACGTGGCAAGAGCCAACGTCACCGTAGATGAACAATTGTATGCTTATCGTGGGGGAACTTTCTTCACGCAATACATACCATTAAAACTTGCCAAATATGGGATAAAAGTGTGGTTGGTGTGCGACTCCATTTCGTCCTACCCATTACAGGTACACTCAATATTGTTGAAAATCTAAATAACTAAATTGAATTAATTTTTCAATGCAGGGACAAATCTATACAGGAATGACACTGTCAGGTGAACGTGAAAGAAACGTTGGCGAAAGAGTAGTAAAGGATTTATGTGTCAACCTTTTTGGTGGAAGTGGAAGAAATATTGTATGTGACAACTTTTTCACTAGCTAAAACTTGGCAAAATCTTTGATGATAGACAACAATTTATCTTTATTGTGTAGTGCATACGTAGTATAGGGTATAAATTAGTAAACACAAATATGTGTCATTTTGGAAGCGTTCGAGTTTTTATTCATAGCCAAAGTACAATGAGATCCTTTTTGGAATGCGGCTAATGAACTCAACAAATTCATTAGCTATGGCAATTACATTGTGTTTATTTGAGTGTGGTTATTAGAGTAGTTATAAGAGTTATAGTTAGTTTATAGTTTATTAGTTTTTTCTTCATTATTAGAACCTTAAGAATAAAATTCTTTTGTGGTTCAAATGGGATTACATAAGTAAAGTCATTATTATGAGTATTTGAATAAATTAATAACAATAAGTTCACAAAATAAGAAATTTAATTAATGAACTGGCTCTATAGTTTGAGAAAAAAAAGAATGAAAGAGAGATTTAAAAGAATTAGGTTATAGAATTAGTTAAAAAAATAAAATAAAAAATTTCATTGTGAGCTAATTGTTGGAAGTTATATGTGCAAATAAGGTTTTCTTGAAACTGTTTATTCCCGATATAAGTCTTATGTTTAATGGGAAGAGCATTCCATAACTTAATTGCGTTAACGAACAAAAATCTACTAGTATTAAGAAAGTTGTGTTTGGGTATTATTAAAGTGATGGATCTTGTTGATCTAGCAAATATAAGTTTTTCGAACAGATATAAAGGAGTTTTCTGATGCAAAAGCTTGTGTAAAAATATTAGGTTACGCATGCAAAGGTAGTCATCCAAATCACACCCAAAGACCATTTTTCGCCAAGATGATCTACTATCAAACCGAGCTAGACCATATACATATCGCACAGCATTATTGAAAGACACTTGTAATTTGTGCATTGAGTGTGAATCTAATTTACTATATACCACAGCTGAATATGTAATCAGTGGGAGTATTAACTGAACAACAAACTTTCGCTTAGTTTCGACTGATATGAAGTTAGACGACATTAGTAGATTACGTAGTACAAAAAAAAAAAAAAAACATTGCGCACAACATTGTTTATGTGGTCAGTACATGAAAAGGTTGAGTTTATGTAAAATCCCAGATATTTTCCCTGTCAACAAACATCAGAGGGAAGGAACCAAAATATAATGTTGGAAAATAACTACGATCCAGTGTGAATTTACTAATAGGTAAAACGAAGGATTTTTTAGGATTTAGTATCAAATTATTAGTATCAACCCAGGTTTTTAAAGCATCTAAGTCCTCATTAAGTTTGCAACATGAATCTTCAATCAAACCAAGACGATTAGAAATATACAGTTGAATATCATCTGCATAACCATGCACCCGAGCATACTTACAGACACTAAAAACAATTAATAAAAATGCTAAATAACAGAGGGCCTAGAACGGATCCTTGCATTCTTTAGTTTTATGGTTTCCATGGCATTTAAAACACGTTTCATCATTTCTGCATTCACTCGCGAAATGGTTATAGCCTTTACATTTAAAACATTGCAGCACTTCCGTTCAATCAAAAACTCTACATCTCTCCCAGCCTATATTCACCCTTTGTGCTTCGATAAATTTATTATACCTTTCACTATCGGTTGTTAATTTATATATTGTTCTATTATTTCTTTTATGTTCGTATGTTTTTATTATTTTCATCTCACTATCTTTTATGATCGGGGTTTGATTTTTAAATTTTATAATAATATCTTTTTCTGATATTAAAAAGTAATGTCTTATGTATTACAACTTTTAACGCTATTGGATTGGGCACCTTTATTTCATAGTTTTCACTCGTTTGTATTGCTGATTTTCACGTTCCTCATTATTTTCACTCTGTATTACCACCGATATATTTCTTCTATTCTCAACATTTGTTATTTTCAAATTAATCGGATCTACTTTTTTATTCAGTTCTTGTTTAGGTTTATCAACACCCTTTGGTTTAACAATTAGTGGTACCCGCTTATTTAAGTCTGGCAATACTGTTGTTTTTTCACTTGTTCTGCATGTGAAGTTTTTGTTTGTTTGACACTTGTAGCCGTATTTTTTTTTATTTCTTAAAAAATTTTCTTATATGATCTTTGAACACTTTCAATTGCTAACAATATATTTTTAATTTCACTTTCATAAGTGACATATTAAATTCATTTTTATATTCTATCAAGTTTTGTTTGTTTCTATTCACATCATCTTGTATATCTCTTAGCACCATCAACATTATATAAAGGATGGTCCAACCAAAATGCACGATGTTAATTATAAAACAAAAAGTTTTCAGAGAATTATTTTAAATTTTTTTATTATGATAGAAGGATCTATGTCAATTATGAGTGAAACAAAATATCGGCCAAATGCTCGCCACTGATTCGGTGGCATATCTCTGTCATCATATATGAAACGAATAAAATTTTTCTTTTCCACAACTCTAGTTGAATAGCTATCTATGTATACCGGAACATTTCATAGTGCTATGATACACTTTATTGCAGACACCTTCACAGTGAATCCCAGATTCCACACGTATTGCTGATTTGCAGTCACTGCATTAAGCCATTGTGGTAGGATTGAATTTAATTTAAAAAAACAATATTTTATGAAAAAACTTTATATTCCACTTTATAAAATTTATTTGATTAATGGTTTTTAATAGTTTTATCCATTCTTACAACCAATTAATATTTTATTTTATAAATTTTATTTAAGTTCGATTAAAATTATGGCAGCTCTCTCTCTCTCTCAAAAAATAGATATCAAAATCTGCAGTAAAACTTAAAATAATGCAATAAAATTTTAGATACAGATTAGCCATACCATTTGGCACCTTTTTTTTTATCACTGAGCCTTTCAAAAAATGTAGTAACAAATTTTTGTGACCCACCGTAATACATAAATACAACGCAAAACCTGCAAACTTAGGGATTCTGGAATTTGGTGAACAGCTGGAATCGATTTATGGCTTTATAAATGCATCTACAAATATAAAATAGAAATTTTAATGCTACAGAAAAGCTATGCGTTCGTAAAGATAAAGAGATCATTTATCCTGGAGAAATTATAATAAATTTATAAGGACCACACCAAATCTTGTTGGTTTTCGGTTATTTATATTTTAAACTATTAAGTCCTTATCAGCGAATACCAGATTAATTCGATTATAAAGAATTTTATAAGTCTGAAAGCGGATTAAAAAAATATATATTTAATACCTAATATTGCTTTTGCAAAAAAATGAGCTTACTTACTAAAAAATAATTTTTTGCAAAAATTTAATTAGCGAATATAAAATCTAATTTCGAAAAAGTTTGATTGTTGTGTGAAAATTTTTAGATTTTTGTTTCAAAACAGTTTTCAAAACTAGTTTTCGTTATATTATCGTTATTTTTTTAAATTATGATATTACCTCATCACATTTAAATAACATTAGCAAAATCATTCATTTTATGAAAAACTATACCGTTAATGATTCTGTATTGTTATAATAGGTGCTTTCCTTTTGCTTGGTTTGAAAAATTTCTACGGGTTTTTTTTAATAAAAACACTGGGCAAGGACTAAATCCGACCGCATTGCCAGTGTTAAAAACAGGTGCGTTCCCAATACTTGCGTTTAAAAATATCTATGCTCTAAAAAAAAACTGGCAAAGTACCAAATCCGTACGCTTTCCATCGAAAAATGCTTCAAAAATAAATATTTTTGGAGCCAAGACTTTTTTTAAGTTTTTTTTGCGGTATTAAATTATTTACTTTCACACTGCAAAAAAAATTTAAATTCCGATTTTTATTTACTTTTTATTTGTTACATGTACTTGACTCTATTTTTTTCGTTACTCAACTTAATTGTGTTTATTTATTTATTACTTTTTTATTAGGTATTCGATGCGATGGCTGGAAGTGCTTTAATTGGTGGCGTTCTCTTAGCGTTGATTGAAGGCGTTGGCATCCTATTTACTAGACTTTCATCAGAACAATTTCGTAATCCTTTACCACCCGCTGAAGACCCTAGTGTTTTGGGTGAATCTTCGAAATCATTTGGATTAAGTCAAAATCGTTCTAACCAAGAGCAGTATCAATAATTCTTGAAAAAGACTACTCATATTAATAAATTATAGTAATTTTTAACCATAAAAATTTTAATCATAAAACTAAATTGTCTATAGTTTTATTTTTACTTTAGCACGGGAGTCGTCTGGATCCCTAAAATGAATCGCATGTGGTTTACAAATTCTTCATTGCGCGAGTAGTCCTTTAGTCACTGTTAACCTTATAGTGGAGCCTGCCGAAACCGAAACTTATTAAAGTTTTTTTTATTCATATTTTTGTTTTATTTATTTAATTTAGTACTGAATATTGAAGAGCCACAACTCCTAAATGTTTATTATACGGGGGCGGGTCAATAAGTCTGTGAAAGGGCATTACTGCTCCTGTCAACATGCATCTGTCAGTGGACTAGTGTTAAATTTAAACAAGCTGCGTCATTTAGTTTGTGTTTGACAGCCATTGATAGCAGCCTACTTAAACCAAGGCTAAGCTTGATAAATACTATGGGAACTCTGCACCATCAATAATGGTAATAAAGTGGTTTACTGAATTTCGTTCTGGCCGAACAAGCACGGAAGATGCTGAATGTGTTGGACGCCCAGTTGATGTCTATACTCGAAACAATTAAAAAAAAATCACGATATGGTGTTGGCCGATCGGAGATTGAAAGTGCTAAAGATTGTGAAAGCCATAGGCTTGGCTCCACAATGGTTCAGTGGTTTTAATTTTGAATTACCATTTAGGTATGAGGAAGCTTTCCGCAAGATGGGTGCTGCGTTTGCTCACAACCGACCATAAACGCAATCGTGTGTCAACTTCATTTCCATGGCAAAAATCCATGAATTATGCTACGATTGCTCCCTCATCCGCCCTATTCTCCGAATTTAGCCCCGAGTAATTACTTCTTGTTTCCAGTTCTAAAGAAATGGCTCGGCTAAAAGGGATTTTACTCCAACGATGAAATAATCTCACAAACAAATACATATTTTAATGATCTCGACAAATCTTATTTTTTGGAAGTGAAATTAGAGAAACGTTGGACAAAGTGTATAGAGCTTAAAGGAGACTATTGCCCTCATTTTGCAAAACTCAACGCCTCACTTCAAATCATTTTTTAAAAAAATCAATTTTGTAAATCACTTGAATAAAGTAGGTGATTGCCCGCGTTGAAACAGCTGTTCGTTACGTTATTTGAGATTTTATTCATACAAATTAGAATTTTATAAATCACTGCGCTGAATAAATAAAATAAAAAAATAAACGTGCCTGCCGTTAGCATCGAAAAGTTAGCATCGAATTTATATTTTTTAAGGTTGGCAACGCGAAACATTTTATACTGCCGTATCTGCTCCCACAACGATTGCAAACTATGTTGCTATGTCATGGGAATGGCTTTATTGTAGTGATTTATTTAAAAAATAACATTAGTAATGTAAATTAATTAAAAAATAAAGAAATTTTTAAAAAATATAAACTTTATAAGTCTTTTATTATCAACAAATATCACTGGAAGATTCCAGTCCGTAAAAGGATGAAACTAGGAAGAGTGGCAAGGAGAAGTATACATCGAACGAAAGGTATGGACTAGAGGAATCAGAAAAACTACCGTGCTAAGAAATCTACGGTACAGTTTTGGAGAAACGCTGGAAGATGAAATTTATGGTCCGAGTGGGTTAAAAGATGCACCTTACATAGTGGCAAAAAAAAGTGCATATCAAACGAAAGGTATGGACTAGAGGAATCAGAAAGACTACCGTGCTAAGAAATCTACGGTACAGTTTTGGAGAAACGCTGGAAGATGAAATTTATGGTCCGAGTGGGTTAAAAGATGCACTTTCAATAGTGGCAAAAAAAAGTGCATATCAGACGAAAGGTATGGACTAGAGGAATCAGAAAAACTACCGTGTTAAGAAATCTACGGTACAGTTTTGGAGAAATGCTGGAAGATGAAATTTATGGTCCGTGTGGGTTAAAAGATTCACCTTACATAGTGGCAAAAAAAAGTGCATATCAAACGAAAGGTATGGACTAGAGGAATCAGAAAAACTACCGTGCTAAGAAATCTACGGTACAGTTTTGGAGAAATGCTGGAAGATAAAATTTATGGTCCGAGTGGGTTAAAAGATGCACCTTACATAGTGGCAAAAAAAAGTGCATATCAAACGAAAGGTATGGACTAGAGGAATCAGAAAAA
Organism: Eustalomyia histrio; assembly: GCA_949748255.1. Classification (NCBI taxonomy): domain Eukaryota; kingdom Metazoa; phylum Arthropoda; class Insecta; order Diptera; family Anthomyiidae; genus Eustalomyia; species Eustalomyia histrio. The sequence continues at coordinate 152,337,676 of OX456523.1, forward strand.
CTACCGTGCTAAGAAATCTACGGTACAGTTTTGGAGAAATGCTGGATGATGAAATTTATGGTCCGAGTGGGTTAAAAGATGCACCTTACATAGTGGCAAAAAAAGTGCATATCAAACGAAAGGTATGGACTAGAGGAATCAGAAAAACTACCGTGCTAAGAAATCTACGGTACAGTTTTGGAGAAATGCTGGAAGATGAAATTTATGGTCCGAGTGGGTTAAAAGATGCACCTTACATAGTGGCAAAAAAAGTGCATATCAAACGAAAGGTATGGACTAGAGGAATCAGAAAAACTACCGTGCTAAGAAATCTACGGTACAGTTTTGGAGAAATGCTGGAAAATGAAATTTATGGTCCGTGTGGGTTAAAAGATGCACTTTACATAGTGGCAAAAAAAAGTGCATATCAAACGAAAGGTATGGACTAGAGGAATCAGAAAAACTACAGTGCTAAGAAATCTACGGTACAGTTTTGGAGAAATGCTGGAAGATAAAATTTATGGTCCGAGTGGGTTAAAAGATGCACCTTACATAGTGGCAAAAAAAAGTGCATATCAAACGAAAGGTATGGACTAGAGGAATCAGAAAAACTACCGTGCTAAGAAATCTACGGTACAGTTTTGGAGAAATGCTGGATGATGAAATTTATGGTCCGAGTGGGTTAAAAGATGCACCTTACATAGTGGCAAAAAAAGTGCATATCAAACGAAAGGTATGGACTAGAGGAATCAGAAAAACTACCGTGCTAAGAAATCTACGGTACAGTTTTGAAGAAATGCTGGAAGATGAAATTTATGGTCCGAGTGGGTTAAAAGATGCACCTTACATAGTGGCAAAAAAAGTGCATATCAAACGAAAGGTATGGACTAGAGGAATCAGAAAAACTACCGTGCTAAGAAATCTACGGTACAGTTTTGGAGAAATGCTGGAAGATAAAATTTATGGTCCGAGTGGGTTAAAAGATGCACCTTACATAGTGGCAAAAAAAAGTGCATATCAAACGAAAGGTATGGACTAGAGGAATCAGAAAAACTACCGTGCTAAGAAATCTACGGTACAGTTTTGGAGAAACGCTGGAAGATGAAATTTATGGTCCGAGTGGGTTAAAAGATGCACCTTACATAGTGGCAAAAAAAAGTGCATATCAAACGAAAGGTATGGACTAGAGGAATCAGAAAAACTACCGTGCTAAGAAATCTACGGTACAGTTTTGGAGAAATGCTGGAAGATGAAATTTATGGTCCGAGTGGGTTAAAAGATGCACCTTACATAGTGGCAAACAAAAGTGCATATCAAACGAAAGGTATGGACTAGAGGAATCAGAAAAACTACCGTGCTAAGAAATCTACGGTACAGTTTTGGAGAAACGCTGGAAGATGAAATTTATAGTCCGAGTGGGTTAAAAGATGCACTTTACATAGTGGCAAAAAAAAGTGCATATCAGACGAAAGGTATGGACTAGAGGAATCAGAAAAACTACCGTGCTAAGAAATCTACGGTACAGTTTTGGAGAAATGCTGGAAGATGAAATTTATGGTCCGAGTGGGTTAAAAGATGCACTTTACATAGTGGCAAAAAAAAGTGCATATCAAACGAAAGGTATGGACTAGAGGAATCAGAAAAACTACCGTGCTAAGAAATCTACGGTACAGTTTTGGAGAAACGCTGGAAGATGAAATTTATGGTCCGAGTGGGTTAAAAGATGCACCTTACATAGTGGCAAAAAAAAGTGCATATCAAACGAAAGGTATGGACTAGAGGAATCAGAAAAACTACCGTGCTAAGAAATCTACGGTACAGTTTTGGAGAAATGCTGGAAGATGAAATTTATGGTCCGTGTGGGTTAAAAGATGCACCTTACATAGTGGCAAAAAAAAGTGCATATCAAACGAAAGGTATGGACTAGAGGAATCAGAAAAACTACCGTGCTAAGAAATCTACGGTACAGTTTTGGAGAAATGCTGGAAGATGAAATTTATGGTCCGAGTGGGTTAAAAGATGCACCTTACATAGTGGCAAGGAGTAGTACATATCAAACGAAAGGTATGGACTAGAGGAATCAGAAAAACTACCGTGCTAAGAAATCTACGGTACAGTTTTGGAGAAATGCTGGAAGATGAAATTTATGGTCCGTGTGGGTTAAAAGATGCACCTTACATAGTGGCAAAAAAAGTGCATATCAAACGAAAGGTATGGACTAGAGGAATCAGAAAAACTACCGTGCTAAGAAATCTACGGTACAGTTTTGGAGAAGCGCTGGAAGATGAAATTTATGGTCCGAGTGGGTTAAAAGATGCACTTTACATAGTGGCAAGGAGAAGTACACATCAAATGTGTACAATCAAAAGGTATTGACTATTGGTTTGTGTCGTTACTTCATGTGCTGAATCATTTCCTTCTACCAAAGGTTCTATACAAAACGGGATACATTTTAAAAACTTGGATATTGCTGCTTTCTCAGAAATATACTAAAATATGCCGAAACCAGAAGTATTTATGATGTATGGGCGGTAACTTAAACTATCTAGCCACTGGTACTTATCCATTGCTTGAAATTACGGGCATTTGTAATGAATTTCATGATTCGGCGGAAGATAGGTCCCACTACCGAAGTGTGTACATCTATTGTTATTTATTCATAAAATTTATCATAAGAACCATTGCTAGAAGGAAATGGTGAAGCACATGAACGAGACAAATAATTCTAGAAATTCAGCATACACTACGATATGGGAATCAAAAAGCATTAAAAACTTTTGAGAATTTACAAATAAATAATAAATGTACCTCTACAAGTCTAAAAGGTACTTTTATTTATTTAGTCAACTAGACTTGTATCGTTGGTGAACAAACTAGTTCAATTAATGTATGATATTATGTACATGTATTCTAGACTAGGGATAAATATGTTAACATAAATTTCAGCAAACGTTACTTGGTGTCTACACCTGACATTATTATAAATATTTTTCTATTTGCAAACGTCAATTTCAATCGCAGAGTAACGGGACTAAATTATCTATATTAATATTAGGGGTGGAGAACACGTATTTATGTTAATATTATATCAACTCACAATTTTTAGTCAGCCGTCTAGTAAAGTCGTTTGTTTACTAGTGTTTATTCGCGTTGTTTTGCTTGTAATTTTTAATATAAAAAGTGTTTATTGGAATAAAAAAAAATTGTGCTCTAAGTCTTTTAAATAAAAAATGTGTAGTAAAACAAACAAAATGTCATTAAAAACTACTGCTGCATTCTTGGTGGCATTTATGTATGTGTATCTGGCGTGATTTTTATATAGTTGTTATAATATTTATTATAATAACTCTGTTATAATATGAATATAACACTAAGAGCAACATTAATATGGAGTCGACACGCAAATATAATTCTCTCTGCGATTGGATTTGACGTTTGCAAACAGAAAAATATTACATCAATCGCAGGTGTAGACACCATGTCAAAATTTAAAAATCGATATATATTGTTGGCAAATATGCCGCAATAATTCTCCAGCAGTATTGGTAAGCAATTATTCCTAAGATAAAACATCAAATTAGCTGTCATTTTTTTGGACAATTATAAAAAAGACGGGACACCTCACCATGTTCATTCTCTTCTTCAGCTATTTCTTTATTTATCACGCATAAATGCTATCATCGATGGTTGTCCTCTGGCGCGATCAAATATCTACTTTTGAATACCTGTGGGGCATAGACAAATTATCATCATCCACTGAATGGCCGTAATCATCATTATTGCCACCTCTAGTAAATAGTTTAATTGAACTAGTTTGTTCACCAACGATACAACTCTGGTTGACAATAAATATATAAATGTACCTTTTTTAGACTTGTAGAGGTACATTTATTATTTATTTGTAAATTTTCAAAATTTTTGATGCTTTTGGAATCCTTTATCGTCTTGTATACTGAATTTCTAGAATTATTTGTCTCGTTCATGTGCTTAATCATTTCCTTCTACCAAAGGTTCTCATGATAAATTCTCAAAATTTTCTGAATAAATAAATAGTAGATGAACACACTTCAGTAGTGGGACCTATCTTCCACCGAATCATGAAATTCATTACTAATGCCCGTAATTTCAAGCAATGGATAAGTACCAGTGGCTAGATATCTATAGTTTAATTTAAGTTACCGCCCATACATCATACTTTTACTTTTGGTTTCTGCATATCCAAGCTTTTGAAATGTATCCCGTTTTGTGTAGAACCAGCATTTCTCCAAAACTGTACCGTAGATTTCTTAGCACGGTAGTTTTTCTGATTCCTCTAGTCCATACCTTTCGTTTGATATGCACTTTTTTTTGCCACTATGTAAGGTGAATCTTTTAACCCACACGGACCATAAATTTCATCTTCCAGCATTTCTCCAAAACTGTACCGTAGATTTCTTAGCACGGTAGTTTTTCTGATTCCTCTAGTCCATACCTTTCGTTTGATATGTACTTCTCCTTGCCACTATGTAAAGTGCATCTTTTAACCCACTCGGACCATAAATTTCATCTTCCAGCGTTTCTCCAAAACTGTACCGTAGATTTCTTAGCACGGTAGTTTTTCTGATTCCTCTAGTCCATACCTTTCGTTTGATATGTACTTCTCCTTGCCACTATGTAAAGTGCATCTTTTAACAAACTCGGACCATAAATTTCATCATCCAGCATTTCTCCAAAACTGTACCGTAGATTTCTTAGCACGGTAGTTTTTCTGATTCCTCTAGTCCATACCTTTCGTTTGATATGTACTTCTCCTTGCCACTATGTAAAGTGCATCTTTTAACCCACTCGGACCATAAATTTCATCTTCCAGCATTTCTCCAAAACTGTACCGTAGATTTCTTAGCACGGTAGTTTTTCTGATTCCTCTAGTCCATACCTTTCGTTTGATATGCACTTTTTTTTGCCACTATGTAAGGTGCATCTTTTAACCCACACGGACCATAAATTTCATCTTCCAGCATTTCTCCAAAACTGTACCGTGGATTTCTTAGCACGGTAGTTTTTCTGATTCCTCTAGTCCATACCTTTCGTTTGATATGCACTTTTTTTTGCCACTATGTAAGGTGCATCTTTTAACCCACTCGGACCATAAATTTCATCTTCCAGCGTTTCTCCAAAACTGTACCGTAGATTTCTTAGCACGGTAGTTTTTCTGATTCCTCTAGTCCATACCTTTCGTTTGATATGCACTTTTTTTTGCCACTATGTAAAGTGCATCTTTTAACCCACTCGGACCATAAATTTCATCTTCCAGCGTTTCTCCAAAACTGTACCGTAGATTTCTTAGCACGGTAGTTTTTCTGATTCCTCTAGTCCATACCTTTCGTTTGATATGCACTTTTTTTGCCACTATGTAAGGTGCATCTTTTAACCCACACGGACCATAAATTTCATCTTCCAGCATTTCTCCAAAACTGTACCGTAGATTTCTTAGCACGGTAGTTTTTCTGATTCCTCTAGTCCATACCTTTCGTTTGATATGTACTACTCCTTGCCACTATGTAAGGTGCATCTTTCAACCCACTCGGACCATAAATTTCATCTTCCAGCATTTCTCCAAAACTGTACCGTAGATTTCTTAGCACGGTAGTTTTTCTGATTCCTCTAGTCCATACCTTTCGTTTGATATGCACTTTTTTTGCCACTATGTAAGGTGCATCTTTTAACCCACACGGACCATAAATTTCATCTTCCAGCATTTCTCCAAAACTGTACCGTAGATTTCTTAGCACGGTAGTTTTTCTGATTCCTCTAGTCCATACCTTTCGTTTGATATGCACTTTTTTTTGCCACTATGTAAAGTGCATCTTTTAACCCACACGGACCATAAATTTCATCTTCCAGCATTTCTCCAAAACTGTACCGTAGATTTCTTAGCACGGTAGTTTTTCTGATTCCTCTAGTCCATACCTTTCGTTTGATATGTACTTCTCCTTGCCACTATGTAAAGTGCATCTTTTAACCCACTCGGACCATAAATTTCATCTTCCAGCGTTTCTCCAAAACTGTACCGTAGATTTCTTAGCACGGTAGTTTTTCTGATTCCTCTAGTCCATACCTTTCGTTCGATGTATACTTCTCCTTGCCACTCTTCCTAGTTTCACCCTTTTACGGACTGGAATCTTCCAGTGATATTTGTTGATAATAAAAGACTTATAAAGTTTATATTTTTTAAAAATTTCTTTATTTTTTAATTAATTTACATTACTAATGTTATTTTTTAAATAAATCACTACAATAAAGCCATTCCCATGACATAGCAACATAGTTTGCAATCGTTGTGGGAGCAGATACGGCAGTATAAAATGTTTCGCGTTGCCAACTTTTAAAAAAATCGATGCTAACTTTTCGATGCTAACGGCACGCACGTAAAAAATAATGTCAAAATCATCACATAAATTGTTTGAGCGTTGGTTTGAGATTTTTTTCAAACTATTTAAAAACAGACAATTTGTAATAAATTTGCAATAAATTTCATTTTTATTAAGCAGTTTTTGATTTTTTTCTTAAAAATAAAAAAAATTCAAAATTTTCTGCATAAACTTTTTCTGTGGGTTTAGGTTTCAGGAGACCAAAATATTTACATAAGGAAAAAATGATTTTCAATCAGCTGTTAACATTGGTGTTGCCAATAATAAAAAAGTGCGGATAAATGTAACAAATTAACGCATGTGATCCCAGTGTTCGATTATGCGAACACTTTTTTATAATTTTATCTTTTTTTAATTAAGATTCTGAACTATTTTTTATGCAATTTGATAGTATAGGGGGTTAGCTTTAAATGTAAATATAAAAGTTATTACCCACTTCACTCCCCCTTTTATAACAAAGAAGAAGAAAACATAAATGTGCTTCAGCATAATTTATCATAATTTTAAAAACTTAAAACTATGTATAAAGAATAAAAAAAGGAAAAATGTAGTTCCATAAACAAACGATTAAACTTTAAACAATAGAAAGTAAGCTTAAATTCGGCTTCGCCGAATCATTGAATGCTCTCCACCAATATCTTAACAAATGTTCATCAGGCTCGAGATCATAATTTAATATTACTAACGTGCACACTTTCGACCTGAGCGACCAGGAGGTCATCATCAGCCTCCTTAAGAACCACCCAAAACAAACAACTCATGGTTTTGAACAGGCTTATATATCACACACCCTAAAGAATATGACTGCGAAATTCCTTTTTCATAATTAGTGTATGATTACCACTACAAACTGAGCTTTTTCCACCTATTTCAAATTACCATTGTCAATAAAAAAAATTTTGGAGATGTTAAACTTTTGGGATGCGAAAACAAATTTTGTGGTGAAAAAAAATTTTTGTGGTAAAAAATATTTGAGGTGAGTACAAAATATTATTCACTAGCGACTGGTGAAAAAATATAAGAAAATATATTTTGTACCTGTCGGTACAAAATACACCAATTTGTATGGAAAAATTAGAAGTACCTTCACATTTTCACTTGTAACTTTTTAACCGCTGAACCGATTTTGTTTATTTTCAGTAGCAAACTGCTCGGGAGGATGTCCAATAATCTGGATATAAATTAGTACCCCCGCTTGGGTCTTCGCACTGTGATCGCCATTTCAACAGACGAACGGACTTCGCTAAATCGACTTAAAATTGCATATGGATCCAGAATATACATACTTTATGGGGTCTTAAACCTATATTTCGACATGTTACAAACGTAATGACAAACTGATATACATATGTATATTAGGGTGCTCCAAAAAAATTTGTGAGTTATTGACTGGGCCCCTCTTGAAAATATTTATTTGGGTGTAAAACAACGTCTCCTAAAAAATTAGGACAATCGGATAAGAGGAACACGTGCCCCAACGGCCCTGAAGTTTGAAAAACGGTTTATAGGAAAATATTACTTTTTTTTAAATTTCTTAAAATTTTTAATATTTTAAAGTGATCATGAATTAAAAAGATAAAAAATCGTAATAAACAGTAAATTGTCTTTCTAATAAGGCAATAAAAACTAAAATCGATTAAAAAACAAGTTATTACAATTGCCCCAGCATCTAATGTGTCACTGTGCGCTTAATAAAGAAGTTCGAGGCCAAATTTGTAAATTTGTAGAAATAATGTAATGCAAAAACATTTTTGTATATTATTAGCTCCAAGGTACTAAATAAAAAGTATTTTTTATAATGTGCTTTGCAAACTTGTTTTAAATTAAAGCCAAAAAGGTCTAAATTCTTAAACACAGTTTTCAAATCTCCAATTTTAAAGTTTTAAAAAGTTTTTTAAAGAAATTAAAGGTATTCCTCTTTTCATTTGGCCAGTGCGCGATTTAACTTCAGTGGATTTCGAGAACACAACGATTTTTGTCACTTATTAAGGTTTTATGAATTTTATGTATTCTGCAATTGAATTAATATTAGGTATTCGGTTTAAACCAAATAAATATTTTTGTCAGAGAAGAAAATAAGTGACAAGTACCGAATATTCTTCGAAATATCTTCGACAATGACCAACATTTGTTAGATTTTGATGCTTTATTTCAGTTAAAGGCAGTTAAACTATACTGTTAGTTAAAATAACTGAAAATGTCATTTATTTTAAAATATGAATCACTTAAAAACTGGTCTACAAACTTGGCGAATTAATAAGCAGTAGTCCGTACCTACATATTTTTTTTAGATACGTACCTAGGAAGCTGGCGTTATGTATTTCGAGATGACGGTTATCTATTTCTTGTTGACGAACATTTTTTATCTGCTAAAATTGATTAAAATAATTAATCGCCTTCAATTTTTATTATATCCAATGTCAAATAAATCATCCAGGTTTTCAACGAAACCTTGCTCCTGTTTTTTCTTTACTGATGTTTGACGTTTGCAATTTGTTGCAATTTCCGCCATGTATTATATAATGAAACAATTTTTTCAACAGATTTATAAAGGCCCTAGTTAAAATTCGGGCTTTACACCATAAAATCTTTACTCCTTGTATGACTAACTTATCACTCCGCCGAACATTCAATTTCACCATACGCACGTTGTAAAGAAATACACGAAAAACTTGCCCAATAGATGGGAGCTTAGCCCCAATTATATGCATTACATCATAGTCCAGTAAAAATAACTTATCTTTTGCCTTTAAATTAATTTTTTCTTTTATTTCTTTTACTTTTAATTTTAATATTCCTTAAACGGTATAAAATATTATTTTTTCTTTTATTTTCTTTCACCAAACACTTCAAAACTCAAAAAGTTGTAAAAAATGACAATAAGCTGTTCTTGTTTACATTGTGAAAACTAGTATTGGCCTATTAAAATGGCTAGAAAAATGTACTACATCAATGGGTATAAGAAACGGGTACTTATATTATTTGCATTTTAATGAAAACAAATAAAATAATGAATACATTTTGTAATATTATTTTTAGAGCATTGAATTTTTTTAAACTTGCGATGAATTTGAAAAAAAATCAAAAAACCTTAATAAGTGACAAAAATCTTTATTTTTTCGAAATCCGCTGAAGTTAAATCGCTGCACTGCAAAATTAAAGGAGGAATACCTTAAATTTTTGGATGTTTTATCTTTATTTTTTCGAAATCCGCAGAAGTTAAATCGCTGCACTGGCAAAATTAAAGGAGGAATACCTTAAATTTTTGGATGTTTTAGTCCTAAATATGTGCTTAATTAAACCTTAAAGTCCAATCGTTGATTTTTTTACATTTTGTTTAAAAAATTTTTAAAACTTTAAAATTGGAGATTTGAAAACTGTGTTTAAAAATTTAGACCTTTTTTGCTTTAGTTTAAAACGAGTTTGCAAAGCACATGAAAAAAAATACTTTTTAATTGAGTACCTTGAGGCTAAAAGCCCTTATTTTCGTGCACTTTCCATCCCTACCAGAACAGATTTAATTTCTTTGTAAAATATCTTCGTTTACAATTTGATTTCTATTTATTTTTATTGAGCGCCCCGGTAGGCTAGTTGGTAGCGTGCTAGCTTATCAGTGCGGGGGTCGGCGGTTCGATTCCCACCAGAGGCTCTGGTCTGTTTTCGCTACAACGAGCCAAAAGCCTTTGTTGCTAGTGCTCGGTTAGGGTATTAAGATATAATTTGTAATTAAGTCAGTTATATTTCTCATTTATTCTTGATCCGAAAATACCTCCACTCTGAAGTTTGTCACAGCTGTAGAGAAGAAAACCATCTTTAACACAATTTTTTTTTTAATTTTTAAAAAGATCGCTTTGGAAATATAGGCTCCCGAGTTACTGGTCAATAAAAGTGACCTTTGACCTCTAAAAAAAAATCAAGTATATAAAATCAAAGGTAATTTAATACCCTTTCAAATGCGGCCCTTATGAGCGCGTACCTTTAATACTTTTTAAGAAAATGACAAGTAGGTACTACTTTGTACATTTTTCTATTTTTTCCGATTTTCAAGACCTCATATTTCCGGATCCGTGTGTTAGTGCCTTTAAACTTTGCATTTGTCCTAGTTTTATGGTATACTTTATTCATACCAAAAATAAGCACATTCGGAAACAGTCATGTCAAAAACGGCATATTTTAAGTTGAGTTGAGGTGGTTCAACCCATTTCCGATAGTGATTGCAATTACAATGTACCTACATACATATATGATTAGCAGATGCCGGATTTTAAAAATTTTACTTATTATTTGATTGGGTAAGTTTTTGTTTTTGGAAATTTAGATAAGTAATAGAGGAGACAATATTGTTATTTAATTAACCTTTTTAGTTGACCAATCTCATATTTAGTGGAATAGAATTAAAACTTAAAAATATGTACACTGCTTTTATTTAATAATAAATTGGTATTGCAGTTACTAACTGTCTAACACCAACGGTCTGAAAGAAAATAGTGAAACTAAGCAGCCCGCTGACAGTTTATCTACATAAATTCGTTGCCAATCATGGATACACTTCCAATATACAAGATTTTTCTATTCATTGTAAGTTTTATGTGTTTTTTTTAATTTTAAATATTTTTAAATAAGTGCTTCATATAAAAATATACACTTTTAAATTGAAGAAAATCGTTTTATTATTTTTTTAATAGGAAAAAAGTATAATATATAGGTAAAATTATATAGACTTCCATTTGTATAAAATTATATCAAATTATATATGATTGTATTTAACGAGATAAACCCATTTTTCGTATATAATTATATCTAGTTATATCTTAATTTATATAATTATGTATAATCATATATAATTATATCCACAAATTTCCGTATAAAATTATATATAATTTAATATGGGACTATATATTATTTTATATGAGACCATATATAATTATATATGGTTCCATATCAAGTGACCACGATTTAATAGTTGGTGACGAGGCTTTTGGTGATTGTGTAGGTGATATTGGTGGTGATGACTCAGACGTTGGAGAACCCACGTTACCAGAATAATAATCAGGGTGACAGTGATTCTGATGATGATGCATTAATTACTGCCAGAGATGGTAATGTTTGGTCTTCGATACAACCACAAGCTGTAAGATTCCCTACACGCTAAATTATAAGAAGTGCACACTCTGGACCAGTACGGGCAACGCAAGGTTTGACCATTGCAGAAACGTTCCAATTGACAATGTCAGACGAAATATGCAAAATAATTAATGGCAATGCAAAACATCCAACAAGAGAACCGATATCATGGATTCCCATAACAAAAAGTGAATTTGATGCATATTTGGGTCTACTTTACTACCGAAAGATGTGGTGGAAAACTACATTATATCGTACCAACTACAATGAGCGTACGACGATTTTGCGAAATAAGCCGCTTCATACGTTTTGATTACGGAAACACATGCCAGCAACGCAAACAAACTGACAAAGCAGCAGCAGTATCGGGCGTTGATGCTAAACAGCAGTCTTCGTAGATATTACGTGGCAAGAGCCAACGTCACCGTAGATGAACAATTGTATGCTTATCGTGGGGGAACTTTCTTCACGCAATACATACCATTAAAACTTGCCAAATATGGGATAAAAGTGTGGTTGGTGTGCGACTCCATTTCGTCCTACCCATTACAGGTACACTCAATATTGTTGAAAATCTAAATAACTAAATTGAATTAATTTTTCAATGCAGGGACAAATCTATACAGGACGTTGGCGAAACAGTAGTAAAGGATTTATGTGTCAACCTTTTTAATGGAAGTGGAAGAAATATTGTATGTGACAACTCACTTGTATTAGCAGCAGTGGATATTTTTGCCACGGAAATCACTCTTCCTAATTTCCATAACTTAGGAAAGATGGACGTTGTTATGCAATGATTAAATATATGTGTTAGTGATCCAACAACATACGGCAGTATTACATTTACAAATTTAATAGACACCCCATCTTCACCAACAGCATAAGAACGAATTTCCAGAATTTTCCTGGTCACTGCAGCCTCAGATACCGTGGAAAACGCAAAGCTATTATTGCAGAAAAGTGAGCTTTGAGGACTAAAATTATGGTTTCCCATTATAGCACTGTTACAAAAAAATCATTAAGTTCATCAGGGTCTTACTTGCATTCAGATGAATTACTGGAATGGACACCTAAATACTTAATATTTTTCCAAAGTTGGGCAGAAGGTAAACTCACGTTAAGTTTTTTTTTAGCAAAAAATGACTTTTTAGCCCGTCTGACTACAAGATTATCATTATTTCTAGCTTTGTTATAAGCAACTCTATTAATCAAGGTAAACTTTTTCTTCCAAACGCTGTAGCAATGGTTACGATATTGAATAGACTGTTTTGCAATTGAAGTGTACCAGGGGCAAGAACAATTTTTTATATAAAAACTACGCTCAGGTACATGACGATTATATACTTCCTGCAATGTTGTAAGAAAAACATCTAACTTTCCATCCAAGGATGGCTGATACCAACAATCATTCCAGTTCAAGCCCGCAAGCTCACCAAATAATGACGGAAAATCAACTGAATTATAATTCCTATATTTGATAAGCCTTAAATTTTCGTCCCTAGCTAGGTTTATATTCAACGTGCAAAACAAAAGATCATGATCAGACAGAAACGAAATCTGATCAAATAAAAGTAATAAGTTAGGATGTGAGATTATAATCAAATCAAGTAAACTTGGACGAGAGTTGGATGAAAAACATGAGGGAAACTCATTATTAACAATGGTCATGCCAACAGAGCTTACAAAGTCAAGTATTAAAGGTTAGTAATAAAGTCACCACAGGTGATAAAAAAGGTCGATAGCATGGTTTCTAAAATCATCAAAAAAGGCTCTAGAGTATGTGACCTCTTAGGTTTATAGACACATGACACTAATAGCCTGTTCCTCGATCTCGAACGAAAGCAAGTCACTCGAATTCGAATCAATTTGGTTTTCTCTATTTCGAAAGCCTTCGATCGACTTGACTTACGTGTGTCAATTTTTGTTTCTTACGCATTTACAAATCACAGAGATGACAGATCATATATTTTGAGCATTTGTTACAATTTTCTTTAAAAGTAGCAAAAATACTACTAAACTGCTTACAGACAAAAACAACCCTGTTTAACAGTGATCAGCTGTATATGACAAATGAAATAAAAAATAACAATAAACAAATCAATTTTTATTTGGAAAGAGTATTTATTTGTGAAAATTTTTGTTATCGATTGGTTGTGGGTGAAATTGTTGTTTGGAGAGCTTTTCTGTTGCCTGTTGTCTGTTCGGTGCGGTCACTGCTAAAGTCCTTGTAAAATAAAAGATGTAAAATAAAAAATGTAAATAAACAAACAACACACACAAACAACACACACATACCTTTTACCACTCAGCAACAGCGTAATAGGGGGTGAAACGGAGTTTAGTTTTCTGGCCAAATTTTCCTCCTCTGCGAAAAATTTGTTTGCTACGAACACTAGAGTCCTTCTGGCAAAATCAGGCCTTTCTTGGATATAAAATACAAGCGTCTTCGGATGGTCCATTGTTGATTTTTTTTAACTAAAATTTAAAATTCTTAATAAACTATAAATATTTGTATTATTTTGTACTTACTTTTTTTATCCATTGCTTTTTTTACTTCATTTTGCTTTTAAAAATATCAAATATATATTTACTCGACAAAAAAATAGCAAGTGACTGATTTTGACATTTGCGTTCGAGCTGTTCGAAATAGAGAAACCAAATTTTGTATGAAAACAGTTACGTTTTGTTACGACTTGTCGTTCGAGTCATCGTTCGCATAGAAATAGAGTTAGTGAAACCCAAATCAGTTTTCTTTCGACTAGAAAGCGAACGAACGTGTTCTTTCGAAATAGAGGAACAGGCTATAAAACCTTAACATTATTGTCATAAATAACCACATTAATAAATTCAATATCAGAATCTTTTGAAACATTAACAATTTTAAGATTTGTTTTACAATATATGGCAACTCCTCCGCCCCTCCTATCCCTTCTACTATTTCGGAAGAGATTATATCCATTAATTACATATTGACTATCCACTATATCATGATCAAACCACGTTTCCGTCACACAAATCACGTCAACTTCTGAATTTTCAAATATAAATCGTACATTATCCAGCTTTAACCCATTTAAGCTTCTCGCATTAAAATTTACAAAATTAAGACCTGATCGCTGTTTACACAACATGTTCAGCATGGCAGAATGATTTCCGTTAACACGACTACTAATGTTATTTGGCAACATATAGAGATAGGGAAAAAACAGTTTCGTTAATTTGAGATAGCTTCCAAAGAATGAAGGAGAGAAATGAAGAGAGATAACTAAAGAGCCTTACAAGTTTTTTTACACATTTTGTGCTTAAAAAAAATATAAATAAATACGAGACAAACAAAATTAAAAAGTTAAATAAATATAGGTATAAATTTAAAAAAAGTAAATATATATGATAAAATTTTGAACAGCTTCTGAACCTCTTTGGAGTCGAACAAAAACTTTTCCCCTTGCAGAGAACACACTAACAAATTTTCCTCCGTTTTTCTGCTTCACTGCTACTTGGAGTATCTTTCTGTTCACAAGATCCAAACTTTCATAAATACGGAACGAATTATCATAATCAAAAACAGCTGCACGCATTGAAACAGCACCCTTAATGAGATTTCGATAATCCGAAAACGCTTTTAATGTCCGATTTCTATCAAAAGGCGTATAGAATTTTACGATTACAGCAGTATTTTTATCTTTATCTTGGTTCTTTGGACGCACTCTAAAGATATCACGTACTTGTGGAGCCAAAACGTTAATGTGGTGGCAAACTTGATTAAAAATACTTTTTAAATTTTCAGTATTATCAAATTTAACTCCAAAAATAATGGCATCTGCAGAAATCTCCTTCACTGTATTTTTTGTTTGTTTTGATTTTATTTCTTGTATCTCCTTTTTTAATATATCAATTTCACTACTCAGTTTATCAACAGTAGTTAACTCACTATCAATTGATGCAATACGATCCAATATTATTAGCTCTTTCTTCAATAAGTTTGATTTCACTCTCTATTTTCTTTACAAGTTTTGTCTCAACTGCAGTGAGCTCAGTACTTAAACATTTAAACATAAGTTCAACATGATTTTGTAATCTTTCTTCCATTCTTTTCATTTCACTTAAAACAGATTTTAATGTTATTGGGCCATCATCAAGTTTTTTTAAGTGCAGGAGAAAAAAGGAGTTTTTGAAGTGTTAGGGGAGCAGTTTTTGCGTTTGGCAGCGGTGGAAGACATTTATAAGTTTATTTTACTGTTTACTTTTAATGTTACTTGGCTATTGATGTTATATTTTTTTTATATTGTTTGAATGTTTTAAAATGTTCAATATTTACTGTTTCAAACTTTGTATTTATTTTGTGCGAGTTTTTTTTGGTTTATGATGCACTTATATGGTATTTTTGTTGTTTTAAAATTTCGGTTTGTTTTGTTATGATTTTGTTTTATTTGAAAAAGAGGTATTTGATGTTTGTTTGGTTTTCGTTTAATTTATTTATTTAATTTTGTGCTTTTAAATTGTAGTTTTTATATTTTAGTTTTGCACAGATAGTTCAGTGTAATGTAAGAATTTTTTATATTATTTAAAATAAATTATCTAATATATATTTAAAGTTTAATTAAAATATATTTGCGGAGCTTTTAAAAAACACGACCGACTCTCATTAAAAAGTAAATGAAAATACCACACAAAAGATAGCATTTTTAAGTAACATGTAAATTTGAATATATGGAGTGAGTTTAGAAGACTCCATGTAGTAACGGGAATAATGGGAAGCTCCGCCCAATCGAAAATGAAATTATAGGAATATAAGTTATAGAGCGACTTTAGGAAGTCTCTCTTAGATTTTAGGTTATGGAGTGACTTTAGAAAGTCACTCATAGGGAAGTTCTAGACAACTTGTCAACTTCTCATAAGTTGTATATAAACCGAAGAAAATTTAAATCAAGTTCAGATTGAATTTACAAAAATCTAAAAAACATCGATTTATAAATATTTTACAATTGGGTACTTGCAACAAAAGGTGTACATTCGCGCCAGCAGCGTTTGCCAACCCCAAACGACGTGAGGCTGAATCATCAATGTTTGGGTTCTATAATAACGTTACGATGTGCTCGTACGTGCCCAAGAAAAACAAGGCAGTTGTAATGTCCACTACTCATTATACAACAGAAACGGCCTGTCCTAAGAAGAAGCCATTGGCGTTGATAACATGGACAAGTACTTGTTTGAATTTAGTACCAAGCTGCGCACAAATAGATGGCCTTTGGCTTTCTTTTATAATATTGTGGACGTTGCTGCGTTTGCTGCATACGTAATCTACGTTGACAACAACACTCGCCTGAAGGCATCTACAAGCCGCCGTAGGATGTTTATCAACTAAGCGAGCAACTATGCAAGCCAGAAATGGAGACAAGGGCAAATAACAGCAGAATATCCAGAGGTTTTTCAACGCGCAACGCCATCGAAGTTGTGGATGCTGGAGCTCATAAAGCGGAGAACCGTAATAGTACGGGGAATTGCTACATCTGCTCGAAACGACGCCCTACTCGTAAAGCATGCACATTATGCAACAAACCGGTGTGCGCAGAGCATTCCAAAGACTTGCCGCAATGCGATAGATATATTTGAATTTTAATAATTTAAAATTTTTTCGTAGGTCTTTTTAATATTTTGTTCATAAGTATTTTATAATTTTTATTCCATAAGTATTTTTTTCATATATTTTCAATAATAATTACAAAAATTAACTCAAAATAAAATATTTTCAAAAATATATTACCTTTGCAAAGGGATTTGCGTGCATATAGTTAACAAGTAAGATTGTAACTAGTAAAAAAAGCAAAAGGCGACTGACAATACAAAAAAGGGAGTACCGTTAACGGTTTTACTAGTTAGAATCTATGTAAATACTACAGAGTTATTAATAGGGGAGTTATTAATAGATCATAACGTAGTATTAACCCAAATAGGGTAGATGGTAGCAAAAGGGCACCAATAACAGAATTAACCAAAAACAAGTAAGAGCGGCTAAATTCGGCTATGCCGAATCTTATATACCCTTCACCATGGTTGGGAAAAAACTGAAGTTTATATATGGACATATATGAAATGGACAGATTTATATACGGACGCCTTTAAGAGGAAATTAACCATTTAGTTTGGAGATAAAACTTGGACTCGGGAAGATTTATGGTTCCAGAAAATATGTATTTTAAAAAAATGTATGTTTTGGGCATAACTTTTTTGTATCTGAACCGATATTTCCGAGTTTTTCAGCAAATATGTTATACTAAAGATTTTCGATCTTTTGCTATATAAGACGTATCCATAGGTCATAATACAGCTCTAGAATAGTGTTTGTTGTTTGTGTATAAAAGGTTAAGAGGTGAAAGAAAAGAATTTCAACAAATCGTTAAAAGAAATCACTAGAACTGCATGTGTTTTATTTCTACAAAATAGTTTGATTTAGCTGGCAAATTTGCATTTAGGATTTTATTTCGCTTTTTTATTAGAAATATTTGTAATTTCTTTAGCTTAATTTTAAAAATTTGAAGGAAAATAGTTTATAATTTTTTTTATAAATTATTATAAGTTATGACCTAAAATAGTTGCACTCAAAGGTAAATTATGTATAAAATTTTCTTAATATGTGAGAAATAAAATGGTTTAAAAATCTTTTTATAAATTCTTTTAAATCGGTGCAAAAAATAGAAATAAAACCGTTTGTATTTTGTTTGTATCAGAGGGTTTTTATACAAATTTTGATGTTTTTAGCCTATTTATGGATTATTTAATTATTAATATAAAATTTTATTTAAATTAATTATTAAATGTAAAAAAAAAAACAAAAAATAAACAAAAAAAAAATCTTAACGAACCCGCGACCCTTCCACCTGTGGTGAAAGGTATAAAAACGTTTGTATTTTGTTTGTATCTTCACACTCTTATTAAACAAAGGGATTTTACTGGAAAAATTAGAGGTAGTCCTGGTTTTTTGCTAATATCTCAGCCATTTATTAACCGATCTGTCTGATTTTTAATAGCAAACAGAAATGGATCACATGTAACAGAAATAAAAAAGAATCAAGTCCTCATCATGTCTGGGTTCTTCGGAAAACCCATTTCAACACACAGACGGACAGACGGACATCGTTAAATCAACTTCGCTCTTCATATGGACCCAGAATATATATACTTTATAGGGTCTAAGATCAATATTGTAGAAATTACAAACGGAATGACAAACTTATATATACCCTTCCACCTATGGTGAAGGGTATAAAAAGTTTCTGGATTAAACATTGGCAGCCACCTTGCAACATATAGTCATGTTGCAACAAAATTGAATAATTTATTTTAAAAGGTAAATATAAAATTAAAATTTAAGTGATTTGATTTTCAATTCATATGTTTATCGTTGGCCCAAAGGGGACCGTGGTGACACAAGGGGTGTCTATTGATCAAAATGTTCGTTGAGCCAAAGGAGCCAGGGCTGATCCCGAAGGATCGATAGTCCAAAGGGGACCGGGTTGATCCATATGGATCTATCCTCTAAAGAGGAGATTTGCCAGATATGACCTATCCAAACATCGTATATTGAGCCAATGGAATGTCGGAATCGAATAGATTTTGCCTCTGAGCACTTGGGGGCTAAGCTCAGGTCCTAAAACCAAAGCGACTCGCCCAGAAACATTAAAAGCTGGATCAGCCAACTGAAACCCAGCAAAACTTTCCCTTACCGTGTCTGAAACAGACTCCGAAGGAGTTTGAATACGCAGTAAGCGTAATTAGCTGAGAAGCATCGTAGGACGACCCGACCGTTAAACGACAGTATTGGATACTGGCAACCTCATATTGGACACTGGCAACCTCAGGTTTCGAACCAATGTTTCGCAGATGTAACTAGCGTTACAACACGGATCCAGTGCCGCACAAACCGGGATCGACCTTTCAGGTAAAATAATTTGAGCCACAATACTAAGCGAAAACGTGACAATATGTCGAATAGGCAACGGACAGGTATCAGACATGGACGGAGAGTTGTGCTGTGCCACAAAAGTGGTTTTCGGCTTTAAGCCTGATTTTACAGGCTGGCTTTAGACAACTTTCTTAGGACCAGATTTAGAAGAAGAAGGCGCATGTAAAATTGAATTGTGGTTCCCATTACAATAACGGCATTTAGCGAAACTCTGACAATTTTTGACCTCATGAGTATGAGCCAAACAACGGGAGCAGCAATGGTGAAGAATCACTAAGCGAAGCTTACGTGAGTGACTTGACTTCCGTAAGGTAGAACAAGACCGCAATGGGTGTTTACCACTACAAACTTGACATTGAAAACTTTTCGGATCAATTTTTTTTTGCGAAAGTATTCGAGGCCGGGGTTTCAATAGGAGTTGATGATGATTTGGATGTCAACGATTTGTCAGTTACTTTGTCTTAAGGAGACGCAGCAACAGGAGTAGGTAACTCAGAAGGAAGTGGTGGAATGACAGCTGGTAAAGTTGTAGGAGCTGGTATAGCAATAGGTGCCTTAACGTTCGTTGGAGTTGATGTGGGAGATGGATCAGGTTTGGCGCTTAGATCCGCTAAATGTGTCTGTTGAAATAGGCTCTACGATATCCATGTCTTTGTCCAACAAAGCGTCATCAAAAGGGTTTTTAAAGCTTCCATTATGCTAGGAAATAAAAATTGTTGTTTGATGAAAATAAATTTGTTTAATTTGTCAGAATGACCAGTTTTGCGATATGTCGCATTACAACTCCATACGCAGTCCGTACATCAACGACTCTAAAATGATCGTCACTTCCCGGATAAAGTTTGACTACCCAACCACCTAACCGCCACGAAGTTGGAGGAAGCTGCTCGTGCCGGATCACGACTAAATCATTTTCCTGAATTTCGCGTTCAGCGTCTTTTTATTTATACCGTTTATGTAAACGCATTCAAAATTCCTCTTTCCACCGACGCAGAAATGTTGAGAAATAGTTTTCATTTTTCGGAAGCGATTAACAGACTGATCGGTGAATCAAGTAATGCAGGCTCCGGTGGAGCTAATATTGGAGAACCGATTAGAAAGTGACCAGGAGTCAGCACAACTGGTTCCTGTGGACTATCAGACATAGGACAAAGAGGTCTTGAACTAAGACATGCTTCTATTCTTGAAAGAATAGTCGAAAGTTCTTTAACTGTATACTTAAAGGACTGTGCCTCTTTTCGAAAGTGAAGTTTAAAACTCTTCACTCCGGCTTCCCACAATTGCAAAGTTTGGTTGTATTTTTTTACTTTATTTGACATGTCTAATTTTATTAAAAATAAATATATTTTTATATGAAAAATCTGAAAAAATACATTAATAAAATAAAAAAAAAACATTTCTTTTATGAAATAATCTGAAAAATCTCTTGCATCCCAAAAAGCGGCAAAAAATAGTTAAAATTGGTTATATGCAGCACCGCTAAACACTACTAAAAGTTGTCGGCCAAAACTCGACTTTGTTGCCGCCAAACTATGTACTAAAAAATTCCTGAGAGCGACTATACCCTTGAGATTTATATACTTTTTGTTTTAGTACTCTTGTATTCACCCGCAAATAAGGTACGTTGTCATTCGTTTAAAACCCCGAATAAATTTATTTTTATAAATAAATTTAAGTTATTTTTATAACGTTTTCAGAAAAAATTCTAATCCGCATTTCTTATTTCTTAAATTTTTGGGTAATATTATTGGAGCAAAACAATATTTTACACAATTTTGTTCGAAAATGTTCAGCATGAGCAAAGGAATATCACGTTTAAAATGCAAGGTTATATGGAATGCGACACCTCTCATTTTTCTAATCTCGCCCACATTGTGAACAGGGCCTAAGAATTTTGTTCAAAAACTACGTTATAACCTCTTCTTAAACACATATAACAGAAATCGAGCTATATTGCTGGTCGTACTGTATGTGCTACGCCCTTTCATCCTTTCGATTTGAGCCACCAGGTCATCGTCAGCCTCCTTATGAACTACCCAACCCACAAACAACTCATGGTTTTTGAACTGTCTTATATATCACACACCCTAAAGAATATGACTATGTAAAAATTCCTTTTTCATAGTTAGTGTATGATCACCCGTACAAAATGAGCTTTTTCCATCTATTTCAAATTACCCTTGTCAACCACCTCCAATTGTTAATGTTTCCATTTCTCGGAACGAATTGGAAATCTGGCATACTTTATATTTTTTCTTACACAACATATTTGATTGTAGTTTCTTATATTATATTATAAATTACATCGTGCCCTATGTACGGGTTATCATACACTAACTATGAAAAAGGAATTTGGCATAGTAATATTCTTTAGGGTGTGTGATATATAAGAATATTCAAAAACCATGAGTTGGATGGTTCATAAGAAGGCTGACGATGACCCGGTCGCTTAGGTCGAAAGTGCGCACTCCCTCTAACAATGATCCTCACAATTTTTTCCATTTAAAAAAAAAATTGTATTTACTATTAGTTAGTAACATTAAATTATGATCTCGAGCCTGATAAAATTTAAAAATATATAATCAAAACAGATCGAATAATATATACAAAATTTACAAACGAATTTATAATATTAATAGGATTATATATCAAATTAGCACCTAAACAACACATTTGAATTATAAGACTGGTATAAAAACCACCAAAACGCTTATGCATACACGCATAAAAAAGACAAAATATGGTTACATTGTTGAATATTATATATTTGTTTAGAATCTACAATATTCACTGTCGGACAAAATATAATATAAAAGAGTAGGATAAATAATAATTTCCCTTAATCAAGCTAGTATTAAGATAATTTTTTTGAAGTCCCGTTATAGATAAACATGTAATGTTTACTTTAAAAAAAAATATTTTGTTTTACTTTCTTTTTCTGTTCTTGCGCTAAAATAATTAAGTTCGGTAATATTTTTTCGAATTATTTACTTAATATAATAAAAAGAGGTAAGTTCCTTTTAAAAATCTCAAGATTCGAAAAACTTTTCATATAAACATATGCTTAAATAGTCGATTTTATTAAGTAATTACAATTATTTTCACAAAAATCCAAAATGAAGCCTTTGCTAAAGGATTTAAAAGATATGTTGGTAAAATATCGTAAAAATGGGATGATATACAAAGATTTATCCAAAAAATATAATATTCCATTACCTAGAGCAAGAAAGTATAAAAAAGAAAATCAAACGAAAGTTGTAAGAAGCATGTGGCAGAAAAAGTAAGACCACAGTTCGAAATGATGCTCATATCGCAATTCTGGCCCAAAAAAATCCATTTACTTCTGCCAGAAAGATCAAGGAAGAGTTAAAATTAAATATGCAAAGACGTAGCCGTAGCGTTTTGAAAAGTTCATATGCGAAGAAAAAGCTATTGCGTGCTGCAAATATAAAAAAGGGGTTGGATTTTGCTAAAAAATATGGTAATATGCCAGAATCATTTTGGAATCGCATTATTTGGTCAGACCAAGTTAAAAAATATAAAACGTCAAAGAGTGTGTTGTGAACCTTCACAGAAACTCAAAACTAAAAACATTACCCATACAGTCAAACATGGTGGCGGCACTATTTTTTGCAAGAAAATCTTAACAGAATTGCTGAAGAAATGGGTTTGGGGGACTTTATATTTCAGCAAGACAATGAACCCAAACACACGAGCAAGGTCGCAAAACAATTTTTTAATCAAAATAACATCGAAAAATTGGAGTGGCCTGCTTAGAGTCCCGACTTAAATCCAATAAAACACTTGGGGACCATAATTGATGACAAAATTCCGATGAAGTCGCGGACAAACATTCATACATTTTGGAATAAAATGCAAGCCGAATGGATAGCGATTTCAAAAAAAAAATTTAAGAATTTGACTTTTAGTATGCCTAAACGGCTCAGAGAGGTCATTATTAACAAAGGTGGTGCAACAAAATATTAACTGTTACTCGTAGTATATTTTAGCTTTTAAATAAAGATAAATTAAATTTATACTTTATTTTGTCCAACCAAAATAATGATCTAAAACTAATTTAATGTTATTAAGTAAAATATGAATTAAAAATTTTGTTTTGTTATTTTTTTTATAGTTTTTAAGATGTAATAAATCCATTTACAAGTTATTTTAACATTAAATAATAATAAAGATTTTTTCGCAAAAATGAAAGAAAACAATGCTTTTATACTTTATTTTGTCCGATAGTGTATATGTGTTATGAATAATAATATTGTTATGAATAATAATATTTTTATAAATGTTTTTCCAAGAAATCACTGTTATCTTTGCATTCTTATGGGATGCAAACGTAATAATGATAAAAATATATATGTTTGCATAGCACATGTGGAACATTTACCCTGATGAGCAGAGTCACTCCACTCCAATTTTTCTAATCTCGCCCACATTTTGGACAGTACCTAAGAATTTTGTTAAATACGCCGTGACAACCTCTTCTCTAATAGTCAAGCTCAAAGTACTGTATGTGCCACGCTCTTTCGTCCTAGCGTGCTCACTTTTTGTATGTGACGAATTTTATGTAAAAATCGAGATGCATTGAACCCGACCCCCTCAGATATCGATGAAATTTTGTTCATAGCTAAATTTGATCAATACAAACAAACTCTCATTTTTAGAAATGACTTTTGCGATTTTTTGGGCGTGGCACAGTGGGAAAGTTTTCGAAAATAGTCGAAAAGAGCTCCATTTAAACTACAATAACTCAGAATCGGCTGAACCGATTTACATGATCTTGGTATCATTAAAAAGATATTTTAACAGGCTTTATGACACGTTTAAAAAAAATTACACTGTAAAAAATTTATAACAAAAAGAAAATTTTAACTAACGAAAAATCCAAAAAGATCCAGGGTTTTTTTTACAGTGTATTATTTTTTTAGAAAGGTTTATCCTTCACCTATACCATATCAAAAAATAAAAATGGGTTCTTTTTTAGTTTTTTTATATAATTTATTAAGTAGTGTCACTTCTAGTAATTGCCCCTTTATATTTTATATTTACAGGTAAAATAAATAAACATTGTCCCAGGAAAATTGTGAATATGTTTTAACACAAATTTTTTAAGTAGTGTCACTTCTGGTAATACCGAAAGTTTTCGAAATAATTCGAATAATGATTACATTTTTTTTAAGTTAATTATTTGTAGTTCGCTGCTTTCGATGTTTGTATTACGGCTGGTACAAGTTTGAAGTTCATTCAATTCTTCGCTAATTTCATCGCTGGGCGTTGTTGGTAAATAATTTAAGACTTCATTCTGCTCCACGTTGGATTTTTTTTAAACGTGTCATAAAGTTTTTAAACTATCTATACCAAGATCATGTAAATCGGTTCAGCCTATTCTGAGTTATTGTATTTTAAATGGAGCTCTTTTCGGCTATTTTCGCGTTTTTTCGAAAACTTTCCCACTGTGCCACGCCAAAAAAATCGCAAAACAGTCATTTCTAAAAATGAGTTTGTTTGTATTGATCAAATTTAGCTATAAACAAAATTTCATCGATATCTGAGGTGGTCGCGTTCAAAATTTCAGTTTTATCTCGATTTTTAAATGAAATTCATCATGTATGAGTAGTATGTATGAGTTTCTCTATCTCATGTATGTATGAAAAAAAATAATTAAAGGAAAAGACATACAGATAAACAAACGAATTTATAATATTAATAGGATATTATTGCCTTTAAAATTTTATTTTAATAATTGAAAACGCACTTACCAACCAAATTACATTTTCGGGTTTAAGTTTGGTCATTGTTAAATGCATTAGAAAATTTTCCCAATTATATTTATTAAAAAATATTTTTTTGTTGATTGACAATTCTTTATTACGCATTTTAAATAAACTTAAACACAAATGCTTAAGCATACAAAATGATAGGTCTTTCCTATACTTAATGTGTATCTTACCTTAAAATACGTTAATAAATCTGAAAACATGTTTTATAAGTACATAAAAGTGCGTAATCGAATTTTCAAGCATAATGTAAGCTGTAACGACAGAAGTCGCGTAGCTCGTTTCTGTGTACACACGTTGTAACTACATCTGCGACAACTACAACCCAGCAAAATAAGAGCTGAGGAAGAAGTAGTTAAACACTATATCTACTGAACACGAAGTTGTGAAAATTTCGGTGAATCATTAATGATTTTAACATTGGCGTGTCATTGGGAGGAAGTAGTGTGTTTCGGTGCTATGAAATATCGATGAGCAGATGGAATTTTTCATTAGTTTACGGAAGTTGTTAAATATAAGGACTACAAAATATATATAGGGAGTGGCTTTTTTTAAGTTAAAAATGTGATTTTGAATTATTATTCCGACTAGGATAAAGTGAATAACACTGAAATGCAAAATATGTCTTCAATAAGGCATTAAATGACTGCAGGAATTAACCATTTATGGACCAACTAAATAATTGTTTTTTTACTAGTAGGGGTTAATATCAACATTTTGGAATTTGTTTAAAATGACTTCTTACAAATCGAAAAATTTGCACTATTAACTTCTTTGGATGTTCTGAAAAAGAGATTCGTAAAGAATACATCCATTTTATTTTGCTGAGAATTTGCTGCCATTAGGGGTATATAAAGAGCCAGCATCCGTGAACGAGAGCACAAGGTCCTGCGGATATCCTTGAAGATCCTGCTGATATCCTTGAAGGTCCTGCGGATATCCTTGAAGATCCTGCGGATATCCTTAAAGATCCTGCGAACATCCCTGACGATCCTGCAGTTATCCCTGAAGGTCCTGTGAAGATCCTCGAAGGCCTACGAATATCCTGGAAGGTCCTCGAACATCTCATCAGGTGAAGGTATCTAATATATTATCCCTAGTTTAATTCCTAGAAAAAATGGGCCCCATGTCGATAACTGAGCTGGTTTATTTCGACGAAGCAGTCGAGCTCTTTGATATCGGATGCTCTGCCCCACATGATGTCGTTATTTTTGACAAACAATTGCAATTGGTTTGGTTCTTGAATAACAATCGTTACTGGAAAACTTGGTCCAGTTTCAAACAAGATATTCTAAAGTTTTTCCTACCGGCGAGATACTTCGAACGACTCGACCATACGATTCGAGACCGGTATCAGAAGGAAACGGAATCTTTTAGAAGTTACGTATTAGCCATGCAAAATCTGATGCGAAACACCAAATATACGGAGGCACAAATACAGGAAAGGATGTACAGGAATTCCTTACCTAAATGTTTGAGGTACATTCGGAGAAAAGATTTCGGCACGCTGGACGAGCTCTTCGAGATAGCCGTGGATCTCGAAAACATTCAGACAGCCCAACAATATTCCCAAGAACAGCGTATAATGATATTTGCCGATGGTAGTTTGAAAAATTCACATGAGGCCATAGTCAGGAAAGACAGAAACAGTGTAACCAATCAGGGTAACCGTAAATCATCAAACGAGGGAAATAGGTTCAGGTTCGGGTTAATCGAAATAAAAAGTTTTATTAATAGGAAACTTATTTATTTTTAAAAGAAATTTTCGTTTTATTTTATAATTAACTAGAGGATCCCGGCGTTGATCGCTACGCATGAATATTAACATTGAATCAAATTCATTTGTTTTTTTTTTTTATTTGGAAATAATGAAAAAAGTATTTGTTGTTGTTTTTTTATATGGGCAAAATTACATGTTGACATGCAAACTTTAGATAAACCATCTACACGACCATACGAACAAACCCTAAAAATTTAATCGAATTCGGTTTGACCGTTCGTGAGTTATAAAGTCACAACTCACTTGCAACAATTTTTTAATATATTTTTTAAGTTTTCTTCTTTTAAATTTGTTCTCATTTAAAGATTTTGATTTAGAAAATCGTTCCTTCTGTTTTATAACTTGTTCGAGCATATCTTCATCATCTTCTGAAGAACAAGATATTGATTCTCTCATAAAATTCTCTTTTTCTCTTTCTATTTGCAAATTTTTGAAAACTTTAATTGATTTAAAAATATGTTTTTTAACATTTTCAACATTTTCTGGACTTAGCATTAACTTAAATCTGCTATATAGATGTAATGCTGCAATCAAAAGTGGATTATTAATAAAGTGGTTTTCTCCTTTTATAATGTTTAAATATAATTGAAGCGGAGCCGCAAACGACGGTGCATTGCCTTCCATCGGTCTTGGTTATACCTGAAATGAAAAGAAAAATAAAAAACAAATAAATATATATTCAATTCTTGAATTTGAAGATGTTTTTCTTACCCTGACATCGAATGTTTCCATCGCATTGCGTATCCTTGGATATGAGGTTATATGGTTGTTCAGGGCACGTACTTCGATATTTGGTGTGGCCAATTGTTTCGTTAGCAGTAACAAGAACGACCGCCGTCTGTCACTCCTTTTTATAGGCTTCATTTCGTTGTAAATCGTAAAAGCAGCCAATGCAGCGACGTCCAGCATATTATAAAACATGGCCAACGGCCATCGTTGTGTTGCTCTTTTGCAGCTGTAAGTGCCTAGCATTTGATCCATGGTAACAACGCCGCATTTGTTGGCGTTGTAATCTAATATGGCATAGGGCTTCCGCTTCTCGGTTTGCTCGTCAACGCGGCAGGTGTAGTGCATTGTGGAGAGCACGTTCGCCACTTTATTTTTTTTCGGCACGTATGAGCATAACGCTATATCCCCTTCGTTGAACCCAAATAATGTACTATTGATGGTGCGCTTCGGGTTCTTCTTGAACTCCTGTGGAATGAATGTTTTGTTGTAGCGCACTGTACCAACATATGCGGTCTTCCTCCTCATCAAAATACGCGCCAAGTCAAGAGTGGTAAAGAAATTATCCGCGTATATAGTACGGCCAGCATCTAAATATTTTTTCACAAGATCCAGCACTACGTTCTGCCCTTGGTTTATCTCCCGTTCTTGGTTTGGCAGTTTTCCAGAATATATCATTCCCTTCACAGGATAATAACACTGTGAGTCGCATAACCACCATACTTTCAAATCATACTTAGCTGGCTTTGACGGAATATATTGCGTGAAGCGGGTGCGGCCTCTGTAAGGGAACAACCGCTCATCAAGTGTTAGTGCTTCATGAGGAGTGTAAGCTGCTGCCAAGTTATGTTGCAACATTTGCCAAATATCGTCAATAGCCGCAGTTTCGCTGTTGTCGAGTATTTCCATTGTCGAATCGAATAAATTGCTTTATACACATGAAGCGATCGTACGACAACGCAGCTTTGTATATTGGGCAACGCGTCGCGCCCCATAATTCCATAGCTGGTTCATGGTTTGATCTTGTGAGTCCAGCATACAAAAGAAAAGCTACAAAGGCGTCAAACTCTTTCACTGTCACTGGCTTCCACGCCTTTTTATTCGTGAGATTCGCCAAATTCCATGCAGCTGTAACCTCCCTGCCTTTACGATTTGTTTTACGTAGCACTAAGTGTATTATTTCCTGTGTCATGATTGATCGCATTATTGTATAGGGGTCGTGTATATTTCCTGTTGGTCCTGGTTTCTTTCTTGTGAAGTCGACCACGTTATGATGCGTGATGTTGGTGGTGCTTTTTTACTCCATAGGGTGCCATCTTTACCAATATAGTAACTTTCATTCGTTTCCTGTCCATCATTTTCTTCCTCTTCATCATCGTTGTCAACAGTATCTTCATTTAGCTCGACGTATCCTTCAATTTTGGCATCTGACTCTTGGTATGTGCGATCTTCATCATCCTCAACTTCATAATTATCAATTGCAGCAATATCAATTTCTTCATCCATGTCTTCGTCCATAAAATCAGCAAATTACTATCAGCTGCACGCCTTTCATCCGCAGTCATTTGCTGGTAACGTGTACTACGGCGTACAACCATTTGAGCAACGTCCAAATTACTTGCATCTGCCATATTTATATTTTTGTTTCTATCACACACGATTTTACTCTTCGCTGTCTAAACTTTGACTGATTTGGTTTACGAAACTACAACTTCTTTTATACTCTTTCGTATGTCTACCTGAACTCAAAGACATTTAGGGATTACTTCATCATCATTATAATTTTTTTATTGTTTCAACACATAATTTACTTGTTCTGAACACAAAGACCTGAACTCAAAGACATTAGGGATGATGATAAAAACAAAAAATTCTAAGAACTGGTTTATTGCTAGTAGTATAAAATTAGAGTATTGTGCCTTTCCTTGAAAGCAATAAAGTTCATGTCTTCGAATTTTTCTTCGAATTTTTTGTTTTTATCATCATCCCTAATGTCTTTGAGTTTGGTCTTTGTGCTTAGAACAAGTAAATTATGTGTTGAAACAATAAAAAAATTGTAATGATGCCCAAAACATGCATTTATTAGTGAAATTCGGTACAAGGTCCATACGGACCTATTCACACGTCCGCGTACTATTCTCACTAAAACCTCAATAACTCCTAAAGTAATGATCCGATTCCAAAAGATGCGCAACAAAATACTCTTGGAATACAGAGTAACTTTGGGGGGGGGGGGGGGGGTTGTAGTGGCCGAAGTAGGAGTAATTTCAGTTTGAAAATGTAAAAAGGTCCCTAGGGACCTTCTCACTCATCGGAGGGTTAAGCGACAATTTTTACAATACCAGTTTTTTCAGATTACCGTTAGAATAACTCTCTTTTATGACTTAAATATTAAATTAGGCAAAATTTCCAGGATTTCGTTATCAAAATGCAATCTAAAGAAGTCAGTCAGTGGGATACACCTACAAGTTCTAAAACGGTTTTTTTCGATTTCTCAACAATTTCAATTTTGTCACTTACAACGTTATTCGCGGTTCTGCTTCAATTCTTGTGAAAATGTTTTTGTTTTGTCATCTTTTGTTAGCTCTAATTTAAAACTAAGTCAGATTCTATAAAAATCGCCTAAGTCATCTGTTCTTTTTGTAGTTTCTGCGTTAATTTTTTAACAGGTGTAAAAACGCAGCATCCAGTAATTCCGAACAAAAACTTCTGTATTCAAATAAGGCTTGAACCATGTCATAACCTTAATTCCATCTAGTTTGACAGTCTAGTACGGCCCTTTTCAAGTTTAGCTATTTAGCTAAAGAAGATTTTTTTGGTGTTTGCAATATTTGGAAAATAGCTCTGCATTTATAAAGTATTTGCATAAAAGAAGGACTAGATACAGTTTCGAGCACTGCAAACTGGAATGTAAGAAATGTAATGTTTTTTTTTAATTTTTCTATCAAACATTTATCACGCTATGAACAGCAAGAATATTTCTAATATTTTTGAATCCGAACCTGTTAAATTTTTGGGTTCAGCGGGTTCGTGTTCAAAGTTTTTATAAACAGCGAACCTGAACCCGTTTGGGTTCGGTTTCAGTCCTTCACCTCAACGGAGTCATCAAGAACGATCTCTTCGAATATGTACCACTTCATTTATCAACGACACAACCGTGCACAATGTATCAGCAGAAATTATCATACTAGAGCCTGCTTCGCTGGATTAGAAGTCAAGAGCATATTAACCAGAGGTAAATCTGTCTTTAACGTCATCACTGGAGTCTTTTCCAACGTTATTGTCACCAACGCAATCACCATCATTGTCCTCCCCACCAGACCCATCGCCACCAGAGCTAGTTCTATCGCTGCCATTATCACCAGCGCCATCCCTAGTATTGCCATGTATATCGTTAATAGCACTTCCAAATACCTTACCAACAGAGCCACCTCTAATGTGTTCGGCATTATCAGAGCCATTTTCACCGATGCCATCAGCATTAAAGTCATCTTCATCGCTGTCATCATCACTAAATCCAACCCCATCACTATCATCATCAACAGAGATATCGCCCATTAATTCGTCAACATCAGTCACCTCCATAGTTGTTTTCACCAACAGAGCCATGTCCAGCGTTGCCATCACCGCCACCAGAGTCATGTCTATCGTCTCCAGTACCTCTAGAGTAAGCTCCATCGTTTCCTTTATCACCAGTAACATCCCCAGAAGTATTACCACAATTGCTACCAATCGCAGCACCACCAAAACCACTGCGCTTTAACTTTGAAATAGTATCATGTTCACCCTTAAAACCACGTCCAGTTATCGTTTGAGAACAGTTGTATCCCTCGATGGGATACCAAAAGATACCAGACACCCGTTTCAGCACCATCTCAAAGTATCACCGAAAACACAGGCGATTGACAATAAAATAACGGGCCTACCCTCCCGAGGGCAGGACCATGTGTAACGACAAAATTCGCTTGTTTCTGTCTACACACGTTGTTACTACACCGAAGACAACTACAATTAGCTTTAGGGGTATATAAAGAGCAACATCGAACAAACGTGAGCACAAGGTCCTGCTGCTATCCTTGCAGGTCCTGCGAACCTCCTTTGACAATCTGTCCTTGAAGGTCCTGTGAACATCCGCGAAGATCCTGCTGATATCCTGGAAGGTCCTACGGATATCCTTCAAGATCCTGCGGATATCCTTGAAGGTCCTGTGTACATCTTTGAAGATCCTGCGGATATCCTTAAAGGTCCCGCAAACGTTCTTTAAGAATCTGTAAGTATCCTGCGAACATCCTTGCAGGTCTTGCTGATACCCTTGAAGATCTTACGGATATCCTTGAAGGTCTTGCGAACATCCTTGGAGATCCTGCGGATATCCTTGAAGGTCCCGCGAGCGTCATTTGAGAATCTGTAAGTATCCTGCGAACTTCCTTGCAGGTCCTGCTTATATCCTTGAAGATCCTGCGAATATCCTTGAAGGTCCTGCGAACATCCTTGAATGTCCTGCAGGTCTTGCTGATACCCTTGAAGATCCTAAGGATATCCTTGAAGGTCTTGCGAACATCCTTGACGATACTGCGGATATCCTTGAAGGTCCTGTGACGATAAGTTTGCGCGCAAACTAATGTCACACACTGTAGCTACCGTTAGTGAAGAAATAAACAATTAAACAAACAATAGACATAATGGACCTACATTAGTGTAGGTCCAGTGCCACGCACTGTAGCCACCGTTATTAAAGATCTAAACAAGTTATCTCACAATAACAACAATGGGAAAAATAGGCCTGCACTTACCAGACAAATAAATAAGTAACAAATAGGTAGCAACAACTAGTATACAAAAGTGTACAGTTAGGAGGGATACACTTATAAATAGCAACAAATATTAGAAGTTTACAAATAGGAAAAAAACCTTTGTAAATTATTTTGCGATGGGTATAAAAAGGCAGCTTAGCAAATAGAAAGGTCTCATTCCTGTGCAGTGCATACTGTAAGTATAAAATCCTATTAAACT
The DNA here is from genome assembly GCA_949748255.1 of Eustalomyia histrio. Taxonomy (NCBI): domain Eukaryota; kingdom Metazoa; phylum Arthropoda; class Insecta; order Diptera; family Anthomyiidae; genus Eustalomyia; species Eustalomyia histrio. The sequence goes on from OX456523.1 coordinate 152,370,463, forward strand.
AAGTAAAAACCTCGACTGGTGTTTATCGATCAGCAGTCGGAGATAGTTAAAGTGTGAATTGTTCTTTAGCACTTCGGATGGTGTTTAAAGATCACCTGACGGAGTTTTTAAAAGTGTAGATAAAGGTAGTGATGCTTTGACTGGTGTTTAGCGATCACCTGGCAAAGCTCGTGAGTGTAGTAGAAACACTTCGGATGGTGGTTGGCGATCACCTGGCGAAGCATAAGAGCGTGTGAGATTGTGTGAAAGTGAGTACACTTTGACTGGTGTTCAGCGATCACCAGGCAATGTGAGTGAAAGTAGTTAGTATACATCGGGTGGTGTTTAGCGATCACCACACGAATTTAAAATAAGGATTAAATTAAGAAAACCTTACCCCTGGTGTTTAGCGATCACCAGGAAAAGGCATTTGGTGGTGGTTAGAATTAAATTATGTATCCTTATTGGTGGTTATCGAGCACCAGTGAACTTGGGACGGTGTTTAGCGATCACTTGATACAGAAACCGGGATACGAAGCCAAGCCAAAGTGCCAAAAGCCGAAGACGAGCTGAGTGAAACCGAACAGCCACGAGCAGCTAGAGGACAAATGCTCGTCATCAGAAGGACCCGAGAGGGACGAGCCGACGAACAAAAGAGGGAAACGAAGACACGAGGAAGAATAATTTCTTGGACAGAGGCTGAGTATACCCCAAGCGAAAATAAGTCGTTACAGTCCAGTGAAGATCCTGCGAATTCCAGAAGGTCCTCGAACATCTCAACAGAGGAAGCGTGCCGTCCTCCGTCGCTGTCCTCCCTTTTTGAATACACTAGAGGGAAGCGTGCCGCTCTCGTTATCCCTTTTCCTCCTTCATTCTCTCTCTTGATCAATCCTATAGTCATGACCTAAATAAATGAATTAAGTTTTATAAAGTATCAAGTCTTTTACTCTCGGTCACTGGATCAAACAAATTTCTGTGGCAATCCCTACCCCCGCGATTTTACCCCAGCTAACGGAGGAAAGCTCGTCGTTACAAAGCATTTTACTTTTTTTAGATAAAAATTTACACTCATTAATGTAGTTGTAGCAAATCTTGTTTTCACATAAATGGATACACCTTAATCAATACTAACCACCCTGACGACTCGGAACATGGTGGCTCTGGCATCCTTTTAAAATCAATCTAATAATTTAGACAAGGGTAACTTCTTTTCCTAGAGTGATGATTCTGGTAATTATAAAGATAAGAACGCGGTGGGTTCTGTTTTTTTTTTTTTTTTTCAATAAGCTTCTTGCTTTTTTTTACAGATTCTAGTATACTAACTTAAAAACTGGAAATGGAGTTTATCTCCTTAAATATATGTATTGTTACAGAAATTTCTTTTACTAGAAATTTCATCACCGGAAATAGTAAATTCTTTGACAGCTGGAAAAATCTAGTGTAGTAATAGCTGGAAATAACTACAATACCTGACTACTCATATAAATACGGGTACTTGGTGATGCAGCAAGACAGTTTTTATAAAGCGCTGAAGTGTTAAGAACTAAAGTGTGGCTAACGTTTAGTCTATTTACATCGTGTAAATAAAGTGTGCTATGAAAGTGTTTCCTATAATTTTAGTGGCTGTTATAAATAGTGCTGTGTTTATTATTTACAATATAGAAAGAACTCGATTTAATTAAAATCGTAACAATTAGTGTCAGCAGTGCGATTGCAATATAATACGCTGTCGTGAAATTGGAGGAGCTTAAGGTGCAGTTCAGTCTAATAGAGGAATTCGAGAGGCGTAACATTGACATTGCGACTTACGAATTTGATGAAAAGTAAGCAATGGAGGTTTGTACCCATAAAAGAGAAGGTAATATGGAGTTAAGCGCAATGTTTGCTGCTATTTATTCATTTATTATCTTAAGTATTTCTTGTACAACAAGTCTCAAACTTATATTTATAGTACAGGAATGTAAAATGCTATAATAGTTTATGTCAACATAAAATATAAAATAAAATATGTAATGCATAATTAAACATTTATTTTAGTATAACAATTTAAAAGATTACAATGGTTGCGCAGGTAATTCAAATGAGTATAATGTTGAGCACAAAATATTGACAAAACAAAATACTGACATTAGGAAAAAATTAAATAGAAATTGTTTAAAATTTCTTGCATTGCTGTTTAATTGCTGGTCTTGTGGAAGAATATTCCAAATCCGTATAGCATTTAGATAAGACATTCAGACACAAGACATCGGTGTTCTACCCCTTGGTGTTCTAGCAAAACGTGTGTAAGCGTGCAAGTATTGAGAATTTTGAGTATGAATAATTTTATGCAAAAATAAAAGCACTCAAATCTTCAACATATTATCAAAAGATACTCCATAGAGCTTATTTGTAAAAAAAGAAATATGCTCAGATCTTTTTAAAGCGTAAACATATCTTGTTATGGTGTTGTACAAGACATTTAACTTACGTTTGCTTGTGGAGTCACAATTCGCAAAAAGCTCACAACCGTAAATTAAAACCGGAATGGGATAGGATTTTGCAAGTCGCATTCTTATTCTTAAGGGATTAAAACACTGTGTGATCTTAACTTAATGTATGTTTGGCCAACCAAAGTGTTCACATGATTTGTCCAAGTTAAATATTAATTGAAAATTATTCCTAAATTTTTCGCCGTTTGTACTCGTGTAATTTTCTCGCCATTGATAATGAAGTCATTTTCAATAACTGGAGTAATAACCAAGCATTTAGACTTTTTTTGGATTTAAACAAAGCCCGTTAACTGTTGCCCACATATAAATTCTATTAAGATCATCATTCATCTTCTCAATACCCTCCCTAACTGAGCTGCACGGCATCTGCTTACATATGAATTTTACAATGAGAGAGTTGATTAGGCAAGTCATTCAAATAAATTGACCCAAAATTTACCCCTGTGGTACAAAAACCGATTGAGTACGTTCTGTCAATTACGAAAATAATAGCTGCGTTGACGTTTGAGAAAAATTAAACATGACATGATAAAAGTATTAAACAAGTGTGTTAAAAACGTCAGAAGTAAAGGCAAAAGTATATCTAAAAATTTAGGGTGCATATTATCATATCCTGCTGCATTAGACTTTATAGAAGAAAACATTGAAAACACATCCGACATGGCTAACACAAGAAAATTTAAACATATTCTGATTATCAACGAGTGAACATTTGAGATGTTTGCTGCATACAAAAGAAAAGCTACAAAGGCGTCAAACTCTTTCACTGTCACTGGCTTCCACGCCTTTTTATTCGTGAGATTCGCCAAATTCCATGCAGCTGTAACCTCCCTGCCTTTACGATTTGTTTCACGTAGCACTAAGTGTATTATTTCCTGTGTCATGATTGAACGCATTATTGTATAGGGGTCGTGTATATTTCCTGTTGGTCCTGTTTTCTTTCTTGTGAAGTCGACCACGTTATGATTACGAGTGCGTGATGTTGGTGGTGCTTTTTTACTCCATAGGGTGCCATCTTTACCAATATAGTAACTTTCATTCGTTTCCTGTCCATCATTTTCTTCCTCTTCATCATCGTTGTCATCAGTATCTTCATTTAGCTCGACGTATCCTTCAGTTTCGGCATCTGACTCTTGGTATGTGCGATCTTCATCATCCTCAACTTCATAATTATCAATTGCAGCAATATCAATTTCTTCATCCATGTCTTCGTCCATAAAATCAGCAAATTACTATCAGCTGCACGCCTTTCATCCGCAGTCATTTGCTGGTAACGTGTACTACGGCGTACAACGTCCAAATTACTTGCATCTGCCATATTTATATTTTTGTTTCTATCACACACGATTTTACTCTTCGCTGTCTTAACTTTGACTGATTTGGTTTACGAAACTACAACTTCTTTTATACTCTTTCGTATGTCTACCTGAACTCAAAGACATTTAGGGATTACTTCATCATCATTATAATTTTTTTATTGTTTCAACACATAATTTACTTGTTCTGAACACAAAGACCTGAACTCAAAGACATTAGGGATGATGATAAAAACAAAAACCAGACCCATCGCCACCAGAGCTAGTTCTATCGCTGCCATTATCACCAGCGCCATCCCTAGTATTGCCATGTATATCGTTAATAGCACTTCCAAATACCTTACCAACAGAGCCACCTCTAATGTGTTCGGCATTATCAGAGCCATTTTCACCGATGTCATCAGCATTAAAGTCATCTTCATCGCTGTCATCATCACTAAATCCAACCCCATCACTATCATCATCAACAGAGATATCGCCCATTAATTCGTCACCATCAGTCACCTCCATAGTTGTTTTCACCAACAGAGCCATGTCCAGCGTTGCCATCACCGCCACCAGAGTCATGTCTATCGTCTCCAGTACCTCTAGAGTAAGCTCCATCGTTTCCTTTATCACCAGTAACATCCCCAGAAGTATTACCACAATTGCTACCAATCGCAGCACCACCAAAACCACTGCGCTTTAACTTTGAAATAGTATCATGTTCACCCTTAAAACCACGTCCAGTTATCGTTTGAGAACAGTTGTATCCCTCGATGGGATACCAAAAGATACCAGACACCCGTTTCAGCACCATCTCAAAGTATCACCGAAAAGACAGGCGATTGACATAAAATAACGGGCCTACCCTCCCGAGGGCAGGACCATGTGTAACGACAAAATTCGCTTGTTTCTGTCTACACACGTTGTTACTACACCGAAGACAACTACAATTAGCTTTAGGGGTATATAAAGAGCAACATCGAACAAACGTGAGCACAAGGTCCTGCTGCTATCCTTGCAGGTCCTGCGAACCTCCTTTGACAATCTGTCCTTGAAGGTCCTGTGAACATCCGCGAAGATCCTGCTGATATCCTGGAAGGTCCTACGGATATCCTTCAAGATCCTGCGGATATCCTTGAAGTTCCTGTGTACATCTTTGAAGATCCTGCGGATATCCTTAAAGGTCCCGCAAACGTTCTTTAAGAATCTGTAAGTATCCTGCGAACATCCTTGCAGGTCTTGCTGATACCCTTGAAGATCTTACGGATATCCTTGAAGGTCTTGCGAACATCCTTGGAGATCCTGCGGATATCCTTGAAGGTCCCGCGAGCGTCATTTGAGAATCTGTAAGTATCCTGCGAACTTCCTTGCAGGTCCTGCTTATATCCTTGAAGATCCTGCGAATATCCTTGAAGGTCCTGCGAACATCCTTGAATGTCCTGCAGGTCTTGCTGATACCCTTGAAGATCCCACGGATATCCTTGAAGGTCTTGCTAACATCCTTGACGATACTGCGGATATCCTTGAAGGTCCTGTGACGATAAGTTTGCGCGCAAACTAATGTCACACACTGTAGCTACCGTTAGTGAAGAAATAAACAATTAAACAAACAATAGACATAATGGACCTACATTAGTGTAGGTCCAGTGCCACGCACTGTAGCCACCGTTATTAAAGATCTAAACAAGTTATCTCACAATAACAACAATGGGAAAAATAGGCCTGCACTTACCAGACAAATAAATAAGTAACAAATAGGTAGCAACAACTAGTATACAAAAGTGTACAGTTAGGAGGGATACACTTATAAATAGCAACAAATATTAGAAGTTTACAAATAGGAAAAAAACCTTTGTAAATTATTTTGCGATGGGTATAAAAAGGCAGCTTAGCAAATAGAAAGGTCTCATTCCTGTGCAGTGCATACTGTAAGTATAAAATCCTATTAAACTAAGTAAAAACCTCGACTGGTGTTTATCGATCAGCAGTCGGAGATAGTTAAAGTGTGAATTGTTCTTTAGCACTTCGGATGGTGTTTAAAGATCACCTGACGGAGTTTTTAAAAGTGTAGATAAAGGTAGTGATGCTTTGACTGGTGTTTAGCGATCACCTGGCAAAGCTCGTGAGTGTAGTAGAAACACTTCGGATGGTGGTTGGCGATCACCTGGCGAAGCATAAGAGCGTGTGAGATTGTGTGAAAGTGAGTACACTTTGACTGGTGTTCAGCGATCACCAGGCAATGTGAGTGAAAGTAGTTAGTATACATCGGGTGGTGTTTAGCGATCACCACACGAATTTAAAATAAGGATTAAATTAAGAAAACCTTACCCCTGGTGTTTAGCGATCACCAGGAAAAGGCATTTGGTGGTGGTTAGAATTAAATTATGTATCCTTATTGGTGGTTATCGAGCACCAGTGAACTTGGGACGGTGTTTAGCGATCACTTGATACAGAAACCGGGATACGAAGCCAAGCCAAAGTGCCAAAAGCCGAAGACGAGCTGAGTGAAACCGAACAGCCACGAGCAGCTAGAGGACAAATGCTCGTCATCAGAAGGACCCGAGAGGGACGAGCCGACGAACAAAAGAGGGAAACGAAGACACGAGGAAGAATAATTTCTTGGACAGAGGCTGAGTATACCCCAAGCGAAAATAAGTCGTTACAGTCCAGTGAAGATCCTGCGAATTCCAGAAGGTCCTCGAACATCTCAACAGAGGAAGCGTGCCGTCCTCCGTCGCTGTCCTCCCTTTTTGAATACACTAGAGGGAAGCGTGCCGCTCTCGTTATCCCTTTTCCTCCTTCATTCTCTATCTTGATCAATCCTATAGTCATGACCTAAATAAATGAATTAAGTTTTATAAAGTATCAAGTCTTTTACTCTCGGTCACTGGATCAAACAAATTTCTGTGGCAATCCCTACCCCCGCGATTTTACCCCAGCTAACGGAGGAAAGCTCGTCGTTACAAAGCATTTTACTTTTTTTAGATAAAAATTTACACTCATTAATGTAGTTGTAGCAAATCTTGTTTTCACATAAATGGATACACCTTAATCAATACTAACCACCCTGACGACTCGGAACATGGTGGCTCTGGCATCCTTTTAAAATCAATCTAATAATTTAGACAAGGGTAACTTCTTTTCCTAGAGTGATGATTCTGGTAATTATAAAAATAAGAACGCGGTGGGTTCTGTGTTTTTTTTTTTTTTTCAATAAGCTTCTTGCTTTTTTTTACAGATTCTAGTATACTAACTTAAAAACTGGAAATGGAGTTTATCTCCTTAAATATATGTATTGTTACAGAAATTTCTTTTACTAGAAATTTCATCACCGGAAATAGTAAATTCTTTGACAGCTGGAAAAATCTAGTGTAGTAATAGCTGGAAATAACTACAATACCTGACTACTCATATAAATACGGGTACTTGGTGATGCAGCAAGACAGTTTTTATAAAGCGCTGAAGTGTTAAGAACTAAAGTGTGGCTAACGTTTAGTCTATTTACATCGTGTAAATAAAGTGTGCTATGAAAGTGTTTCCTATAATTTTAGTGGCTGTTATAAATAGTGCTGTGTTTATTATTTACAATATAGAAAGAACTCGATTTAATTAAAATCGTAACAATTAGTGTCAGCAGTGCGATTGCAATATAATACGCTGTCGTGAAATTGGAGGAGCTTAAAGTGCAGTTCAGTCTAATAGAGGAATTCGAGAGGCGTAACATTGACATTGCGACTTACGAATTTGATGAAAAGTAAGCAATGGAGGTTTGTACCCATAAAAGAGAAGGTAATATGGAGTTAAGCGCAATGTTTGCTGCTATTTATTCATTTATTATCTTAAGTATTTCCTGTACAACAAGTCTCAAACTTATATTTATAGTACAGGAATGTAAAATGCTATAATAGTTTATGTCAACATAAAATATAAAATAAAATATGTAATGCATAATTAAACATTTATTTTAGTATAACAATTTAAAAGATTACAATGGTTGCGCAGGTAATTCAAATGAGTATAATGTTGAGCACAAAATATTGACAAAACAAAATACTGACATTAGGAAAAAATTAAATAGAAATTGTTTAAAATTTCTTGCATTGCTGTTTAATTGCTGGTCTTGTGGAAGAATATTCCAAATCCGTATAGCATTTAGATAAGACATTCAGACACAAGACATCGGTGTTCTACCCCTTGGTGTTCTAGCAAAACGTGTGTAAGCGTGCAAGTATTGAGAATTTTGAGTATGAATAATTTTATGCAAAAATAAAAGCACTCAAATCTTCAACATATTATCAAAAGATACTCCATAGAGCTTATTTGTAAAAAAAGAAATATGCTCAGATCTTTTTAAAGCGTAAACATATCTTGTTATGTTGTTGTACAAGACATTTAACTTACGTTTGCTTGTGGAGTCACAATTCGCAAAAAGCTCACAACCGTAAATTAAAACCGGAATGGGATAGGATTTTGCAAGTCGCATTCTTATTCTTAAGGGATTAAAACACTGTGTGATCTTAACTTAATGTATGTTTGGCCAACCAAAGTGTTCACATGATTTGTCCAAGTTAAATATTAATTGAAAATTATTCCTAAATTTTTCGCCGTTTGTACTCGTGTAATTTTCTCGCCATTGATAATGAAGTCATTTTCAATAACTGGAGTAATAACCAAGCATTTAGACTTTTTTTGGATTTAAACAAAGCCCGTTAACTGTTGCCCACATATAAATTCTATTAAGATCATCATTCATCTTCTCAATACCCTCCCTAACTGAGCTGCACGGCATCTGCTTACATATGAATTTTACAATGAGAGAGTTGATTAGGCAAGTCATTCAAATAAATTAACCCAAAATTTACCCCTGTGGTACTCCTCTAAAAAGACAAAGAGTTACACCACAAAAACCGATTGAGTACGTTCTGTCAATTACGAAAATAATAGCTGCGTTGACGTTTGAGAAAAATTAAACATGACATGATAAAAGTATTAAACAAGTGTGTTAAAAACGTCAGAAGTAAAGGCAAAAGTATATCTAAAAATTTAGGGTGCATATTATCATATCCTGCTGCATTAGACTTTATAGAAGAAAACATTGAAAACACATCCGACATGGCTAACACAAGAAAATTTAAACATATTCTGATTATCAACGAGTGAACATTTGAGTTGTTTGCTGCATACAAAAGAAAAGCTACAAAGGCGTCAAACTCTTTCACTGTCACTGGCTTCCACGCCTTTTTATTCGTGAGATTCGCCAAATTCCATGCAGCTGTAACCTCCCTGCCTTTACGATTTGTTTCACGTAGCACTAAGTGTATTATTTCCTGTGTCATGATTGAACGCATTATTGTATAGGGGTCGTGTATATTTCCTGTTGGTCCTGGTTTCTTTCTTGTGAAGTCGACCACGTTATGATTACGAGTGCGTGATATTGGTGGTGCTTTTTTACTCCATAGGGTGCCATCTTTACCAATATAGTAACTTTCATTCGTTTCCTGTCCTTCCTCTTCATCATCGTTGTCATCAGTATCTTCATTTAGCTCGACGTATCCTTCAGTTTCGGCATCTGACTCTTGGTATGTGCGATCTTCATCATCCTCAACTTCATAATTATCAATTGCAGCAATATCAATTTCTTCATCCATGTCTTCGTCCATAAAATCAGCAAATTACTATCAGCTGCACGCCTTTCATCCGCAGTCATTTGCTGGTAACGTGTACTACGGCGTACAACCATTTGAGCAACGTCCAAATTACTTGCATCTGCCATATTTACATTTTTGTTTCTATCACACACGATTTTACTCTTCGCTGTCTAAACTTTGACTGATTTGGTTTACGAAACTACAACTTCTTTTATACTCTTTCGTATGTCTACCTGAACTCAAAGACATTTAGGGATTACTTCATCATCATTATAATTTTTTTATTGCTTCAACACATAATTTACTTGTTTTGAACACAAAGACCTGAACTCAAAGACATTAGGGATGATGATAAAAACAAAAAATTCTAAGAACTGGTTTATTGCTAGTAGTATAAAATTAGAATATTGTGCCTTTCCTTGAAAGCAATAAAGTTCATGTCTTCGAATTTTTTGTTTTTATCATCATCCCTAATGTCTTTGAGTTTAGGTCTTTGTGCTTAGAACAAGTAAATTATGTGTTGAAACAATAAAAAAATTGTAATGATGCCCAAAAACATGCATTTATTAGTGAAATTCAGTACAAGGTCCATACGGACCTATTCACACGTCCGCGTACTATTCTCACTAAAACCTCAATAACTCCTAAAGTAATGATCCGATTCCAAAAGATGCGCAACAAAATACTCTTGGAATACAGAGTAACTTTGGGGGGGGGGGGGGGGGGGGGGGTTGTAGTGGCCGAAGTAGGAGTAATTTCAGTTTGAAAAGGCAAAAAGGTCCCTAGGGACCTTCTCACTCATCGGAGGGTAAAGCGACAATTTTTACAATGCCAGTTTTTTCAGATTACCGTTAGAATAACTCTCTTTTATGACTTAAATATTAAATTAGGCAAAATTTCCAGGATTTCGTTATCAAAATGCAATCTAAAGAAGTCAGTCAGTGGGATACACCTACAAGTTCTAAAACGGTTTTTTTCGATTTCTCAACAATTTCAATTTTGTCACTTACAACGTTATTCGCGGTTCTGCTTCAATTCTTGTGAAAATGTTTTTGTTTTGTCATCTTTTGTTAGCTCTAATTTGAAACTAAGTCAGATTCTATAAAAATCGCCTAAGTCATCTGTTCTTTTTGTAGTTTCTGCGTTAATTTTTTAACAGGTGTAAAAACGCAGCATCCAGTAATTCCGAACAAAAACTTCTGTATTCAAATAAGGCTTGAACCATGTCATAACCTTAATTCCATCTAGTTTGACAGTCTAGTACGGACCTTTTCAAGTTTAGCTATTTAGCTAAAGAAGATTTTTTTGGTGTTTGCAATATTTGGAAAATAGCTCTGCATTTATAAAGTATTTGCATAAAAGAAGGACTAGATACAGTTTCGAGCACTGCAAACTGGAATGTAAGAAATGTAATGTTTTTTTTTAATTTTTCTATCAAACATTTATCACGCTATGAACAGCAAGAATATTTCTAATATTTTTGAATCCGAACCTGTTAAATTTTTGGGTTCAGCGGGTTCGTGTTCAAAGTTTTAATAAACAGCGAACCTGAACCCGTTTGGGTTCGGTTTCAGTCCTTCACCTCAACGGAGTCATCAAGAACGATCTCTTCGAATATGTACCACTTCATTTATCAACGACACAACCGTGCACAATGTATCAGCAGAAATTATCATACTAGAGCCTGCTTCGCTGGATTAGAAGTCAAGAGCATATTAACCAGAGGTAAATCTGTCTTTAACGTCATCACTGGAGTCTTTTCCAACGTTATTGTCACCAACGCAATCACCATCATTGTCCTCCCCACCAGACCCATCGCCACCAGAGCTAGTTCTATCGCTGCCATTATCACCAGCGCCATCCCTAGTATTGCCATGTATATCGTTAATAGCACTTCCAAATACCTTACCAACAGAGCCACCTCTAATGTGTTCGGCATTATCAGAGCCATTTTCACCGATGCCATCAGCATTAAAGTCATCTTCATCGCTGTCATCATCACTAAATCCAACCCCATCACTATCATCATCAACAGAGATATCGCCCATTAATTCGTCACCATCAGTCACCTCCATAGTTGTTTTCACCAACAGAACCATGTCCAGCGTTGCCATCACCGCCACCAGAGTCATGTCTATCGTCTCCAGTACCTCTAGAGTAAGCTCCATCGTTTCCTTTATCACCAGTAACATCCCCAGAAGTATTACCACAATTGCTACCAATCGCAGCACCACCAAAACCACTGCGCTTTAACTTTGAAATAGTATCATGTTCACCCTTAAAACCACGTCCAGTTATCGTTTGAGAACAGTTGTATCCCTCGATGGGATACCAAAAGATACCAGACACCCGTTTCAGCACCATCTCAAAGTATCACCGAAAACACAGGCGATTGACAATAAAATAACGGGCCTACCCTCCCCAGGGCAGGACCATGTGTAACGATTGTTTCTGTCTACACACGTTGTTACTACACCGAAGACAACTGCAATTAGCTGCCATTAGGGGTATATAAAGAGCAACATCGAACAAACGTGAGCACAAGGTCCTGCTGCTATCCTTGCAGGTCCTGCGAACCTCCTTTGACAATCTGTCCTTGAAGGTCCTGTGAACATCCGCGAAGATCCTGCAGGTCTTGCTGATACCCTTAAAGATCCTACGGATATCCTTGAAGGTCTTGCGAACATCCTTGACGATACTGCGGATATCCTTGAAGGTCCTGTGACGATAAGTTTGCGCGCAAACTAATGTCACACACTGTAGCTACCGTTAGTGAAGAAATAAACAATTAAACAAACAATAGACATAATGGACCTACATTAGTGTAGGTCCAGTGCCAAGCACTGTAGCCACCGTTATTAAAGATCTAAACAAGTTATCTCACAATAACAACAATGGGAAAAATAGGCCTGCACTTACCAGACAAATAAATAAGTAACAAATAAGTAGCAACAACTAGTATACAAAAGTGTACAGTTAGGAGGGATACACTTATAAATAGCAACAAATATTAGAAGTTTACAAATAGGAAAAAAACCTTTGTAAATTATTTTGCGATGGGTATAAAAAGGCAGCTTAGCAAATAGAAAGGTCTCATTCCTGTGCAGTGCATACTGTAAGTATAAAATCCTATTAAACTAAGTAAAAACCTCGACTGGTGTTTATCGATCAGCAGTCGGAGATAGTGTGAATTGTTCTTTAGCACTTCGGATGGTGTTTAAAGATCACCTGACGGAGTTTTTAAAAGTGTAGATAAAGGTAGTGATGCTTTGACTGGTGTTTAGCGATCACCTGGCAAAGCTCGTGAGTGTAGTAGAAACACTTCGGATGGTGGTTGGCGATCACCTGGCGAAGCATAAGAGCGTGTGAGATTGTGTGAAAGTGAGTACACTTTGACTGGTGTTCAGCGATCACCAGGCAATGTGAGTGAAAGTAGTTAGTATACATCGGGTGGTGTTTAGCGATCACCACACGAATTTAAAATAAGGATTAAATTAAGAAAACCTTACCCCTGGTGTTTAGCGATCACCAGAAAAAGGCATTTGGTGGTGGTTAGGATTAAATTATGTATCCTTATTGGTGGTTATCAAGCACCAGTGAACTTGGGACGGTGTTTAGCGATCACTTGATAAAGAAACCGGGATATGAAGCCAAGCCAAAGTGCCAAAAGCCGAAGACGAGCTGAGTGAAACCGAACAGCCACGAGCAGCTAGAGGACAAATGCTCGTCATCAGAAGGATCCGAGAGGGACGAGCCGACGAACAAAAGAGGGAAACGAGGACACGAGGAAGAATAATTTCTTGGACAGAGGCTGAGTATACCCCAAGCGAAAATAAGTCGTTACAGTCCAGTGAAGATCCTGCGAATTCCAGAAGGTCCTCGAACATCTCAACAGAGGAAGCGTGCCGTCCTCCGTCGCTGTCCTCCCTTTTTGAATACACTAGAGGGAAGCGTGCCGCTCTCGTTATCCCTTTTCCTCCTTCATTCTCTCTCTTGATCAATCCTATAGTCATGACCTAAATAAATGAATTAAGTTTTATAACGTATCAAGTCTTTTACTCTCGGTCACTGGATCAAACAAATTTCTGTGGCAATCCCTACCCCCGCGATTTTACCCCAGCTAACGGAGGAAAGCTCGTCGTTACAAAGCATTTTACTTTTTTTAGATAAAAATTTACACTCATTAATGTAGTTGTAGCAAATCTTGTTTTTACATAAATGGATACACCTTAATCAATAATAACCACCCTGACGACTCGGAACATGGTGGCTCTGGCATCCTTTTAAAATCAATCTAATAATTTAGACAAGGGTAAATTATAAAGATAAGAACGCGGTGGGTTCTGTGTTTTTTTTTTTTTCAATAAGCTTCTTGCTTTTTTTTACAGATTCTAGTATACTAACTTAAAAACTGGAAATGGAGTTTATCTCCTTAAATATATGTATTGTTACAGAAATTTCTTTTACTAGAAATTTCATCACCGGAAATAGTAAATTCTTTGACAGCTGGAAAAATCTAGTGTAGTAATAGCTGGAAATAACTACAATACCTGACTACTCATATAAATACGGGTACTTGGTGATGCAGCAAGACAGTTTTTATAAAGCGCTGAAGTGTTAAGAACTAAAGTGTGGCTAACGTTTTGTCTATTTACATTGTGTAAATAAAGTGTGCTATGAAAGTGTTTCTTGTAATTTTAGTGGCTGTTATAAATAGTGCTGTGTTTATTATTTACAATATAGAAAGAACTCGATTTAATTGAAATCGTAACAATTAGTGTCAGCAGTGCGATTGCAATATAATACGCTGTCGTGAAATTGGAGGAGCTTAAAGTGCAGTTCAGTCTAATAGAGGAATTCGAGAGGCGTAACATTGACATTGCGACTTACGAATTTGATGAAAAGTAAGCAATGGAGGTTTGTACCCATAAAAGAGAAGGTAATATGGAGTTAAGCGCAATGTTTGCTGCTATTTATTCATTTATTATCTTAAGTATTTCCTGTACAACAAGTCTCAAAGTTATATTTATAGTACAGGAATGTAAAATGCTATAATAGTTTATGTCAACATAAAATATAAAATAAAATATGTAATGCATAATTAAACATTTATTTTAGTATAACAATTTAAAAGATTACAATGGTTGCGCAGGTAATTCAAATGAGTATAATGTTGAGCACAAAATATTGACAAAACAAAATACTGACATTAGGAAAAAATTAAATAGAAAATGCTTAAAATTTCTTGCATTGCTGTTTAATTGCTGGTCTTGTGGAAGAATATTTCAAATCCGTATAGCATTTAGATAAGACATTCAGACACAAGACATCGGTGTTCTACCCCTTGGTGTTCTAGCAAAACGTGTGTAAGCGTGCAAGTATTGAGAATTTTGAGTATGAATAATTTTATACAAAAATAAAAGCACTCAAATCTTCAACATATTATCAAAAGATACTCCATAGAGCTTATTTGTAAAAAAAGAAATATGCTCAGATATTTTTAAAGCGTAAACATATCTTGTTATGTTGTTGTACAAGACATTTAACTTACGTTTGCTTGTGGAGTCACAATTCGCAAAAAGCTCACAACCGTAAATTAAACCCGGAATGGGATAGGATTTTGCAAGTAGCATTATTATTCTTAAGGGATTAAAACACTGTGTGATCTTAACTTAATGTATGTTTGGCCAACCAAAGTGTTCACATGATTTGTCCAAGTTAAATATTAATTGAAAATTATTCCTAAATTTTTCGCCGTTTGTACTCGTGTAATTTTCTCGCCATTGATAATGAAGTCATTTTCAATAACTGGAGTAATAGTTTTCTTATAAATAACCAAGCATTTAGACTTTTTTTGGATTTAAACAAAGCCCGTTAACTGTTGCCCACATATAAATTCTATTAAGATCATCATTCATCTTCTCAATACCCTCCCTAACTGAGCTGCACGGCATCTGCTTACATATGAATTTTACAATGAGAGAGTTGATTAGGCAAGTCATTCAAATAAATTGACCCAAAATTTACCCCTGTGGTACTCCTCTAAAAAGACAAAGAGTTACACCACAAAAACCGATTAAGTACGTTCTGTCAATTACGAAAATAATAGCTGCGTTAACGTTTGAGAAAAATTAAACATGGCATGATAAAAGTATTAAACAAGTGTGTTAAAAACGTCAGAAGTAAAGGCAAAAGTATATCTAAAAACTTAGGGTGCATATTATCATATCCTGCTGCATTAGACTTTATAGAAGAAAACATTGAAAACACATCCGACATGGCTAACACAAGAAAATTTAAACATATTCTGATTATCAACGAGTGAACATTTGAGTTGTTTGCTGCATACAAAAGAAAAGCTACAAAGGCGTCAAACTCTTTCACTGTCACTGGCTTCCACGCCTTTTTATTCGTGAGATTCGCCAAATTCCATGCAGCTGTAACCTCCCTGCCTTTACGATTTGTTTCACGTAGCACTAAGTGTATTATTTCCTGTGTCATGATTGAACGCATTATTGTATAGGGGTCGTGTATATTTCCTGTTGGTCCTGGTTTCTTTCTTGTGAAGTCGACCACGTTATGATTACGAGTGCGTGATGTTGGTGGTGCTTTTTTACTCCATAGGGTGCCATCTTTACCAATATAGTAACTTTCATTCGTTTCCTGTCCTTCCTCTTCATCATCGTTGTCATCAGTATCTTCATTTAGCTCGACGTATCCTTCAGTTTCGGCATCTGACTCTTGGTATGTGCGATCTTCATCATCCTCAACTTCATAATTATCAATTGCAGCAATATCAATTTCTTCATCCATGTCTTCGTCCATAAAATCAGCAAATTACTATCAGCTGCACGCCTTTCATCCGCAGTCATTTGCTGGTAACGTGTACTACGGCGTACAACCATTTGAGCAACGTCCAAATTACTTGCATCTGCCATATTTATATTTTTGTTTCTATCACACACGATTTTACTCTTCGCTGTCTAAACTTTGACTGATTTGGTTTACGAAACTACAACTTCTTTTATACTCTTTCGTATGCCTACCTGAACTCAAAGACATTTAGGGATTACTTCATCATCATTATAATTTTTTTATTGTTTCAACACATAATTTACTTGTTCTGAACACAAAGACCTGAACTCAAAGACATTAGGGATGATGATAAAAACAAAAAATTCTAAGAACTGGTTTATTGCTCGTAGTATAAAATTAGAATATTGTGCCTTTCCTTGAAAGCAATAAAGTTCATGTCTTCGAATTTTTTGTTTTTATCATCATCCCTAATGTCTTTGAGTTTAGGTCTTTGTGCTTAGAACAAGTAAATTATGTGTTGAAACAATAAAAAAATTGTAATGATGCCCAAAAACATGCATTTATTAGTGAAATTCAGTACAAGGTCCATACGGACCTATTCACACGTCCGCGTACTATTCTCACTAAAACCTCAATAACTCCTAAAGTAATGATCCGATTCCAAAAGATGCGCAACAAAATACTCTTGGAATACAGAGTAACTTTGGGGGGGGGGGGGGGGGGGGGTTGTAGTGGCCGAAGTAGGAGTAATTTCAGTTTGAAAAGGCAAAAAGGTCCCTAGGGACCTTCTCACTCATCGGAGGGTTAAGCGACAATTTTTACAATACCAGTTTTTTCAGATTACCGTTAGAATAACTCTATTTTATGACTTAAATATTAAATTAGGCAAAATTTCCAGGATTTCCAGGATTTCGTTATCAAAATGCAATCTAAAGAAGTCAGTCAGTGGGATACACCTACAAGTTCTAAAACGGTTTTTTTCGATTTCTCAACAATTTCAATTTTGTCACTTACAACGTTATTCGCGGTTCTGCTTCAATTCTTGTGAAAATGTTTTTGTTTTGTCATCTTTTGTTAGCTCTAATTTAAAACTAAGTCAGATTCTATAAAAATCGCCTAAGTCATCTGTTCTTTTTGTAGTTTCTGCGTTAATTTTTTAACAGGTGTAAAAACGCAGCATCCAGTAATTCCGAACAAAAACTTCTGTATTCAAATAAGGCTTGAACCATGTCATAACCTTAATTCCATCTAGTTTGACAGTCTAGTACGGCCCTTTTCAAGTTTAGCTATTTAGCTAAAGAAGATTTTTTTGGTGTTTGCAATATTTGGAAAATAGCTCTGCATTTATAAAGTATTTGCCTAAAAGAAGGACTAGATATAGTTTCGAGCACTGCAAACTGGAATGTAAGAAATGTAATGTTTTTTTATAATTTTTCTATCAAACATTTATCACGCTATGAACAGCAAGAATATTTCTAATATTTTTGAATCCGAACCTGTTAAATTTTTGGGTTCAGCGGGTTCGTGTTCAAAGTTTTTATAAACAGCGAACCTGAACCCGTTTGGGTTCGGTTTCAGTCCTTCACCTCAACGAAGTCATCAAGAACGATCTCTTCGAATATGTACCACTTCATTTATCAACGACACAACCGTGCACAATGTATCAGCAGAAATTATCATACTAGAGCCTGCTTCGCTGGATTAGAAGTCAAGAGCATATTAACCAGAGGTAAATCTGTCTTTAACGTCATCACTGGAGTCTTCTCCAACGTTATTGTTACCAACGCAATCACCATCATTGTCCTCCCCACCAGACCCATCGCCACCAGAGCTAGTTCTATCGCTGCCATTATCACCAGCGCCATCCCTAGTATTGCCATGTATATCGTTAATAGCACTTCCAAATACCTTTCCAACAGAGCCACCTCTAATGTGTTCGGCATTATCAGAGCCATTTTCACCGATGCCATCAGCATTAAAGTCATCTTCATCGCTGTCATCATCACTAAATCCAACCCCATCACTATCATCATCAACAGAGATATCGCCCATTATATCGTCACCATCAGTCACCTCCATAGTTGTTTTTACCAACAGAGCCATGTCCAGCGTTGCCATCACCGCCACCAGAGTCATGTCTATCGTCTCCAGTACCTCTAGAGTAAGCTCCATCGTTTCCTTTATCACCAGTAACATACCCAGAAGTATTACCACAATTGCTACCAATCGCAGCACCACCAAAACCACTGCGCTTTAACTTTGAAGTAGTATCATGTTCACCCTTAAAATCACGTTTAGTTATCGTTTGAGAACAGTTGTATCCCTCGATGGGATACCAAAAGATACCAGACACCCGTTTCAGCACCATCTCAAAGTATCACCGAAAACACAGGCGATTGACAATAAAATAACGGGCCTACCCTCCCGAGGGCAGGACCATGTGTAACGACAAAATTCGCTTGTTTCTGTCTACACACGTTGTTACTACACCGAAGACAACTACAATTAGCTTTAGGGGTATATAAAGAGCAACATCGAACAAACGTGAGCACAAGGTCCTGCTGCTATCCTTGCAGGTCCTGCGAACCTCCTTTGACAATCTGTCCTTGAAGGTCCTGTGAACATCCGCGAAGATCCTGCTGATATCCTGGAAGGTCCTACGGATATCCTTCAAGATCCTGCGGATATCCTTGAAGGTCCTGTGTACATCTTTGAAGATCCTGCGGATATCCTTAAAGGTCCCGCAAACGTTCTTTAAGAATCTGTAAGTATCCTGCGAACATCCTTGCAGGTCTTGCTGATACCCTTGAAGATCTTACGGATATCCTTGAAGGTCTTGCGAACATCCTTGGAGATCCTGCGGATATCCTTGAAGGACCCGCGAGCGTCATTTGAGAATCTGTAAGTATCCTGCGAACTTCCTTGCAGGTCCTGCTTATATCCTTGAAGATCCTGCGAATATCCTTGAAGGTCCTGCGAACATCCTTGAATGTCCTGCAGGTCTTGCTGATACCCTTGAAGATCCTACGGATATCCTTGAAGGTCTTGCGAACATCCTTGACGATACTGCGGATATCCTTGAAGGTCCTGTGACGATAAGTTTGCGCGCAAACTAATGTCACACACTGTAGCTACCGTTAGTGAAGAAATAAACAATTAAACAAACAATAGACATAATGGACCTACATTAGTGTAGGTCCAGTGCCACGCACTGTAGCCACCGTTATTAAAGATCTAAACAAGTTATCTCACAATAACAACAATGGGAAAAATAGGCCTGCACTTACCAGACAAATAAATAAGTAACAAATAGGTAGCAACAACTAGTATACAAAAGTGTACAGTTAGGAGGGATACACTTATAAATAGCAACAAATATTAGAAGTTTACAAATAGGAAAAAAACCTTTGTAAATTATTTTGCGATGGGTATAAAAAGGCAGCTTAGCAAATAGAAAGGTCTCATTCCTGTGCAGTGCATACTGTAAGTATAAAATCCTATTAAACAAAGTAAAAACCTCGACTGGTGTTTATCGATCAGCAGTCAGAGATAGTTAAAGTGTGAATTGTTCTTTAGCACTTCGGATGGTTTTTAAAGATCACCTGACGGAGTTTTTAAAAGTGTAGATAAAGGTAGTGATGCTTTGACTGGTGTTTAGCGATCACCTGGCAAAGCTCGTGAGTGTAGTAGAAACACTTCGGATGGTGGTTGGCGATCACCTGGCGAAGCATAAGAGCGTGTGAGATTGTGTGAAAGTGAGTACACTTTGACTGGTGTTCAGCGATCACCAGGCAATGTGAGTGAAAGTAGTTAGTATACATCGGGTGGTGTTTAGCGATCACCACACGAATTTAAAATAAGGATTAAATTAAGAAAACCTTACCCCTGGTGTTTAGCGATCGCCAGGAAAAGGCATTTGGTGGTGGTTAGAATTAAATTATGTATCCTTATTGGTGGTTATCAAGCACCAGTGAACTTGGGACGGTGTTTAGCGATCACTTGATACAGAAACCGGGATACGAAGCCAAGCCAAAGTGCCAAAAGCCGAAGACGAGCTGAGTGAAACCGAACAGCCACGAGCAGCTAGAGGACAAATGCTCGTCATCAGAAGGACCCGAGAGGGACGAGCCGACGAACAAAAGAGGGAAACGAAGACACGAGGAAGAATAATTTCTTGGACAGAGGCTGAGTATACCCCAAGCGAAAATAAGTCGTTACAGTCCAGTGAAGATCCTGCGAATTCCAGAAGGTCCTCGAACATCTCAACAGAGGAAGCGTGCCGTCCTCCGTCGCTGTCCTCCCTTTTTGAATACACTAGAGGGAAGCGTGCCGCTCTCGTTATCCCTTTTCCTCCTTCATTCTCTCTCTTGATCAATCCTATAGTCATGACCTAAATAAATGAATTAAGTTTTATAAAGTATCAAGTCTTTTACTCTCGGTCACTGGATCAAACAAATTTCTGTGGCAATCCCTACCCCCGCGATTTTACCCCAGCTAACGGAGGAAAGCTCGTCGTTACAAAGCATTTTACTTTTTTTAGATAAAAATTTACACTCATTAATGTAGTTGTAGCAAATCTTGTTTTCACATAAATGGATACACCTTAATCAATACTAACCACCCTGACGACTCGGAACATGGTGGCTCTGGCATCCTTTTAAAATCAATCTAATAATTTAGACAAGGGTAACTTCTTTTCCTAGAGTGATGATTCTGGTAATTATAAAGATAAGAACGCGGTGGGTTCTGTGTTTTTTTTTTTTTTTTTTCAATAAGCTTCTTGCTTTTTTTTTACAGATTCTAGTATACTAACTTAAAAACTGGAAATGGAGTTTATCTCCTTAAATATATGTATTGTTACAGAAATTTCTTTTACTAGAAATTTCATCACCGGAAATAGTAAATTCTTTGACAGCTGGAAAA
This sequence comes from Eustalomyia histrio, assembly GCA_949748255.1. Taxonomy (NCBI): domain Eukaryota; kingdom Metazoa; phylum Arthropoda; class Insecta; order Diptera; family Anthomyiidae; genus Eustalomyia; species Eustalomyia histrio. The sequence goes on from OX456523.1 coordinate 152,391,622, forward strand.
ATCTAGTGTAGTAATAGCTGGAAATAACTACAATACCTGACTACTCATATAAATACGGGTACTTGGTGATGCAGCAAGACAGTTTTTATAAAGCGCTGAAGTGTTAAGAACTAAAGTGTGGCTAACGTTTTGTCTATTTACATCGTGTAAATAAAGTGTGCTATGAAAGTGTTTCCTGTAATTTTAGTGGCTGTTATAAATAGTGCTGTGTTTATTATTTACAATATAGAAAGAACTCGATTTAATTGAAATCGTAACAATTAGTGTCAGCAGTGCGATTGCAATATAATACGCTGTCGTGAAATTGGAGGAGCTTAAAGTGCAGTTCAGTCTAATAGAGGAATTCGAGAGGCGTAACATTGACATTGCGACTTACGAATTTGATGAAAAGTAAGCAATGGAGGTTTGTACCCATAAAAGAGAAGGTAATATGGAGTTAAGCGCAATGTTTGCTGCTATTTATTCATTTATTATCTTAAGTATTTCCTGTACAACAAGTCTCAAACTTATATTTATAGTACAGGAATGTAAAATGCTATAATAGTTTATGTCAACATAAAATATAAAATAAAATATGTAATGCATAATTAAACATTTATTTTAGTATAACAATTTAAAAGATTACAATGGTTGCGCAGGTAATTCAAATGAGTATAATGTTGAGCACAAAATATTGACAAAACAAAATACTGACATTAGGAAAAAATTAAATAGAAATTGTTTAAAATTTCTTGCATTGCTGTTTAATTGCTGGTCTTGTGGAAGAATATTCCAAATCCGTATAGCATTTAGATAAGACATTCAGACACAAGACATCGGTGTTCTACCCCTTGGTGTTCTAGCAAAACGTGTGTAAGCGTGCAAGTATTGAGAATTTTGAGTATGAATAATTTTATGCAAAAATAAAAGCACTCAAATCTTCAACATATTATCAAAAGATACTCCATAGAGCTTATTTGTAAAAAAAGAAATATGCTCAGATCTGTTTAAAGCGTAAACATATCTTGTTATGTTGTTGTACAAGACATTTAACTTACGTTTGCTTGTGGAGTCACAATTCGCAAAAAGCTCACAACCGTAAATTAAAACCGGAATGGGATAGGATTTTGCAAGTCGCATTCTTATTCTTAAGGGATTAAAACACTGTGTGATCTTAACTTAATGTATGTTTGGCCAACCAAAGTGTTCACATGATTTGTCCAAGTTAAATATTAATTGAAAATTATTCCTAAATTTTTCGCCGTTTGTACTCGTGTAATTTTCTCGCCATTGATAATGAAGTCATTTTCAATAACTGGAGTAATAACCAAGCATTTAGACTTTTTTTGGATTTAAACAAAGCCCGTTAACTGTTGCCCACATATAAATTCTATTAAGATCATCATTCATCTTCTCAATACCCTCCCTAACTGAGCTGCACGGCATCTGCTTACATATGAATTTTACAATGGGAGAGTTGATTAGGCAAGTCATTCAAATAAATTGACCCAAAATTTACCCCTGTGGTACTGCTCTAAAAAGACAAAGAGTTACACCACAAAAACCGATTGAGTACGTTCTGTCAATTACGAAAATAATAGCTGCGTTGACGTTTGAGAAAAATTAAACATGACATGATAAAAGTATTAAACAAGTGTGTTAAAAACGTCAGAAGTAAAGGCAAAAGTATATCTAAAAATTTAGGGTGCATATTATCAAATCCTGCTGCATTAGACTTTATAGAAGAAAACATTGAAAACACATCCGACATGGCTAACACAAGAAAATTTAAACATATTCTGATTATCAACGAGTGAACATTTGAGTTGTTTGCTGTTGAAAAATTGTAAAAGTTGGTATTGATCTGAACTAATGGAATATTTAAGAAGGCCCTATTAAGTTCAACCAATCATCCTGGCAGTTATTTAACACATTGACCCTGCCAATCCCAATTTCACGGATGGTTTTCCAAGTACGTTTTGAGTCAATAACAGAACCAAAGCGTCTTAAATAATATTCCGTTTTCGCAAATCTTATTGTATTGTTTACATTATTACGAGCATTTTTATATGCAACTTTCAACTCAGTTGTCCTAAATCGTTTCCACTTTGAATAAGCAGCATCCCTCTCCTGTATTATTTGTTTAATAGCTGCTGAAAGCCATTGTCTTATTCTTCCCGAAACATTTCTAGATACTTAAGGAACGGATTTATCATACTGACTCTGTACATTATACTCAATAAACGACAATTGTTCGTCAGCAGAAGTCATTTAATATATATCACTTCAATTAATTTCGAGAAAGTTTGCACGTAATAGATCAAAGTTTAAGTTTTTGACATACGATAGTAATACACATGATCTTGTTGAATTCAGAAATTGTGTGCTAAAAAAGTCAAATCATGTTTCGAAAAACATTACGCAGAAACCTGATCATAAAACATTACATTTGATGTATTGGCCACTGTTTACGCGTAATGTGCGGAACGCACCTATTGTTAGCTTAACGAAACTTATTTCTTATGCTCTGAGCATTTTTCCGTAGCTTTGAGATGTTGGTTTGTTAAGCTAACAATTATTACTCGTTCAGCTTTCCCCGATTAATGTAGCATGAATTACATGCCTTATTACCGACAAGAATATGTTTGGTTATTAAAGTATTAAAGGATCATATTACACAACGATCAACACTGTTTGAATTGTACAACCGTCTGCAGTGGTTACAGTAATCTAAGCTGAGAATACTCAGTCAAACTAGTATAACATCTACTGTAAACATTTATAAACAGTCAACCCTTGTGGTGTTGTACACTCATCGTTTCACACATAACAAATCTAACCAGGGTATTCTGTCCATTGCTATATTTCCCACAGTATTTATAATTGCTTAATAAGCATTTATTTACTATAAATTTAAAGTGATGTTTTTTAATAAAGATATTCCTTGCTCACAACACATCGCTTATAATTTATTTCGAAATTACATGGCGAGTCGCTTATAACAGGAAACTGTTAATGGCGACAAAGTTCCCGGGAACTTCAACATTAGATGGTGATCCTACCATTTTAACATTACATGGAGATCCTGCCGAATTCAATTACTACGCTCCTAGATTGAGCAAGTAGTAAACTTTTTTTTTAAGAGGAACCTAACCCACGCCGAGGGTTAGAAGGATTGTCCGGCCAAAGGACAATCAGGGACACCAAGAAGATAACATCCCCCAATCGAAACACCAGGAAAACCAACTTCAGAGACACCAAGAAGACAAAAACCAACTTACAAAGAAGGAAATAAAGAAGACCAACAGATAAAAAATAATATATAATAAAAATAATTTAGAGTGCTCCTAGTGAGCACCTAATTGTACGGAGGCGACCTCGCCCGTGTACAAAAAATAAAAGGTGTACAAAAAGTAAAAAACATTAAGAAATTATTTTAAGAAAGAAAAAAAGAAACATTTTCCTTAAAAAATTAAATATTTTGTGTTTGTACTAAATTAAAATTGAAATTAAAATCTTTATTAATAAATTAAAAATATTGTTTATATGGTCCTATAAATTGTCGGATAAAAGAAAAATGTCAAATGATTTAGATAAAATTTAATTTTGAATGTAGTGGCAACGAATTTTAAGTAAAGCAAGGGTAATTAAAGAGAGTTTCGTTAGATCATATAAGAGTTTGAATACAGATACAAATACTAGGGAGGAAACTATACAGCGGCATATAGATATACTAATTGCATGCTTAGAGAAGAACAGGGCTTTATTTAATGTAAATTACACTAGGCTCACAGTAGCACAGAGAACCGCAGCCGATGTTTTTTTCTTGGATATTAGGGAAAAACTTCTTTCCGTGGCACTTAGAAAGAACATAGTGCTCGAAATCCCAACTTCAATACATGAAAAGATTTTCTCGGTTTATCAAACGGAGTCTAAGGACTAACAAATTTTTAATATGCCACAAACTGTTGTAGAATTCCTGAATACCGCCTCAAAGCTTATTTGCGACTTTGATGGCAAATCCGAAAACCTACGTACTTTCGTGGATTCACTCCACTTAATAGATTCTCTTAAAGAGACTCACAACAGGTTGCAGTCTCCCTAATAAAGACCTTTCCAAACTGACTAGTTCAGTGAAAGGTGAATCAGTTAAAGTATTGTCGGCCAAGATTATGAATATAAAGCAAAACATGCGAACATTTATTGCTCTGAGATAGAATCTCTTACAAAATTACTTGAGAACGCATATATATCAGATGGTTTGCCGTGCGATTTGGCAAATAAATATTCTACTCAAGTTGCTGTAAAGGCGATGACCAAGAATTGCACTATAGATAGAGTAAGACTTATCATGGAAGCAGGTCAATTTACCAACATGAATGATGCAGTATCGAAATTTGTCAATAGTTGCACCGAAGCAACTGGCCAACAAAATGCCATTCTACATTACAGAGAAAACAATTACCAAAGAGGCAATAATAATTGTAATAATAGCAACAATAATAATAATCCAAATAGAGGACATAATAACAGATTCAGACGAGGACGAGGTAATAACAATGGAAATTACGTCTGAGCAACTAACTCAAATGAAAATAATTCGGAAAACCCGAACAGAAGAGTGTATTACCTTAACCTTAGCTTTAGTGGTTTCATTCAAATTCAAATAGATATAGTCAACACAATGGTAACACTACTATACAACACTTATACAACACTTACTGGAATAGGAAAAATCAAATCTATTGGTACAACATTTTTTGATTTAAAAACTAATAATTTTTTAACACCCCACATATTCCACGGTAGTGATATGGATTTCATAAAGAAGTTTAATTGCATACTTGAATTTAGCCAAGATAGTGATTATCTCATACTGAGACCACATAATATAACACAGCAGATAGTAAAACCAATAACTAATACATGTAATGAAGACATTACCTTACCAGCTAGATCTGAAGTAATACGCCAAATAAAACTTTCATCTCCTACCAAGGAAATATTGATACATAATCAGGAACCCAATCCTGGCGTTTTCATAGCCAGTACATTATTAAACGCTGAAAATGCATTTATAAGAATACTTAATACTAATAATACAGTAAATACCCTGAAACAAAGTAAAATTTTAAAAGAAGATGTCGATAATTACAAAATTTTCAAGCATAATTCCTCCGATAAATGTAGAGATACAGAAATATTAAACAAATTGAAGAAAAGTTTTCCAAAAGACTTTTGTAATACATTAACGGAAATATGTTTCGAATATAACCATATATTCGGATAAGAATCAGAAACCATAACTACTAATAATTTTTACAGACGAAAGTTAAGAATAAAGGATACGGATCCAGTATACATTAAGAACTACCGAAACAAGTCAACAAAATAATAGATGATGAAATAGTAGAATCATCATATTCCGAATATAATAGTCCAATTTTGTTAGTTCCGAAAAATTCACTGAAAAATTCTAAAGAGAAAAGGTGGAGATTAGTGATAGACTACAGAAAACTCAACAAGAAATTAGTTGCAGATAAATTTCCATTACCAAGAAAAGATGATATTTTGGATCAACTTGGTAAAGCCAAATATTTTTCTTGTCTTGATTTAATGTCCGGATTTCATCAAATAGAATTGGAAAAAGATTCTAGGGATCAAACTTCATTCTCAACCAGCAGAGGTTCATACAGATTTATCAGACTACCATACGGTCTGAAAGTAGCACCAAATTCATTCCAAAGAATGATGACAATTGCTTTAGTTGTTCATGCTTAGAAATCTAACAGACGTTTTCGAATTCTTTTGCACGAGGAAACATACCTTGGCCACAGATGCACTGATAAGGGAATACTCCCAGATGATAGTAAATATTCTGATAAAAATAAAACACGAGTGGAATTTATATTCAAATGTTATTCATGTATTTGCAAAGGTTAAAAATTAAGTGAAGTTATAATTTACAGTAATACAAGTATATATACCTAATTATAATATGTTGATTGTTAATAGCTGAATACTGTCACCAATATGAATATGACACGTCATTAGCGAATTAGGATAAAACATAATGCAATAAAATGCATATGATTGTGCAGTGTTGTTAATTAAACAATGTTTTCTTAACACTCCGACCCATTGTTTGATTTAAACATTCCTAAAAGGTTTATATTATTGAGAAATCGCTGAGGCGTTAAGGGCTTAGTAAAAATATCGGCACGTTGTAATTCAGTATTAATATATTTGATTTCAATAGTTTTATTCTTTTGAAGCTCTCTGATGAATTGTAGTCTAATATCGATGTGCTTTGTGCTATGATGTAGTTCTGGATTTCCGATGAGTCGAATTGCACCTTGATTATCAACATTTAAAACTATTGGCATATTTTGATGATTGCCAACATCAGCTAATAATTGTTGGAGCCAAATCGCCTCTTTGACACCTTCACAAATCGCCATGCACTCTGCTTCGGTTGTCGATAACGCTACAGTCTTTTGCCGATGACTTCTCCAAGTGATTGCACTATTGTTTATCATAAAAAAGTAACCTGTTGTGGATCTTCTAGTGTCGATGTCTCTGGCAAAATCAGCATCTGTATACCCTTCAAATTGAAAAGTATTTTCTGATTTATATACAATACAATAGTCTACTGTTGCTTTAAGATATCGAAAAATGCGCTTTAAAGCCAATACATGACTATGTTTAGGACAATCGGTAAATTTGCTGACTTCTCCGACTGCATAGGAAATGTCCGGTCTTGACACAATTGCTTCAAACATCAGGGAACCAACAGCTTGTCTAAATGGAAATTGTACTACGGTTTCCTTACTAGATTTTGACAAAAATATGTTGGAATCAAATGGTGTTGAAATTGGATTAGCATATTCCATATTAAATTTTTTTAAAATTTTCTTAATGTACAACTGCTGATTTATTTTAATGGTTTTGTTTATTCTATCGCGGTGAATTTCTAGTCCAACATAATAATTATGTTCACCGTATGTAATTAGAAAATTTTTTGATAATTCATCGATGAATATTTTAATTGCAGGTTTGCTGGGAGATATAATCAAACCGTCATCAACGTATAATAGCAGAATTATTTTGCTTTTATTTATATTTCCAAAGAAAACGCATCGGTCGGCAATTGATTGCTTTTTCTGCATTTATGCCTTTTGGGATTTCCATATATACTTCTTCGTCGAGCTCGCTGTACAAGAATGCAGTTTTTACATCGAACTGCATCATCTCCATGTCTTCAATGGCAGCTAACGCCAGGACAGCTCTCACTGAATCGTATCTAACGACTGGAGAATATGTCTCCTTATAGTCAATTCCAGCTTCTTGTGAGTAGCCTTTGGCCAATAGTCGTGCTTTAAAAACTGGTTGTTTGCTGCCTGGATCCGACTTTATTTTGAACACCCACTTACATCCAACTATGTTTTTGTTGTTGGGTTTTTCTACTATTTCCCAAGTTTTGTTGGTTTCGAGCGAATTTAGTTCGTCATTTATGGCTGAAATCCAATTTTCAGCGTTGTCTGAAGCTTAAGCTTCCTGGTATGAATCCGGTTCTGGGATGGTTGCCAAACAGCTTATATGGTCGAAACCAAATCTCTGTGGTGGAATTATTTCTTTTCGAAGGCCATATCGCTTAGATTCTCTCGATTCAATTGTAGGATCAGCATTTGTAGAGCTCGTTGGTGTTGTTTTTATATCGGTGAAAGATACTTCATTTTTCACTAAAGATATTGGAGTACTAGATGATTGTTGTTTAAACGATGAAATATGCAAATCATCGTTATGGTGCTCAGTTTGCATTTCATCGTCTTCTTTCTCCTCACGGAATGTTTTTACTTGAATTGCCTTCTCATTAAAGACTACGTCACAGCTAACGACCACTTTTCTAGAGTCTCCATCATACAGGCGAAAGTTTTTTGCTGTGGGTTCGTACCCAACTAAAATCATTTTCTTGGCCTTAGCATCCCACTTCTTCCTTCCAAGCTGTTTCGGTTGATAAACCATACACTCAGTTCCAAAAACTTTAATATGACTCAAGTCTGGCTTTTTTCCAAACCAACTTTCATATGGCGTTTTTGATCGATTTGTTGCTGTCGTTCTATTTAGAACGTAAACTGCTGTTCTTACTGCTTCGGGCCAAAGGAATTTATTCAAACCACTTGCTAGTAACATCGTGCGTGCCGACTCTTGCACCGTTCTATTGTCTCTTTCGATGAAACCATTTTGCTCTGGGGTGCATGGCGAAATTTTTTCGAGCATAATTCCATTATTGCTTAAAAGCTCAAGTACATCTTTATTCATGAATTCCGTACCGTTGTCGCACCGTATGTATTTCACTCGTTCGCCAGTCATGTTGCGTATCATAAAAATAAAGCATTTTAGTTTTTCAAGCACTTCAGATTTGTTAGATAAAAAATAAACATACCTGAAACATGTGCTTTTATCCTTAAGCAACATGAAATAACGAACTCCGTTAATACTAGTTTCACTCATTGGGCCGCATAAATCCATGTGGATATATTCACATTTGGCTGCTTCACGATTACTGCTCAAACCATTTGATGAACGATGCATTTTCCCTCGCTTGCAATCTTCACAGAAGAAATTATTTTTATTAGAAAATTGTATTCCTTCAGCAAGGTTGTTATTGCACATATTTTTAATTGATGCGACGTTGATGTGCCCTAGCCGGCAATGCCATTGTTGAAGAGAGTCTAACTTTGCAGTATTCGCAACACAATTATTTTGTGTCTTGAACAACATTCGGAATTGAATTTTAGAATCTTTGACACCAGTCGCCAAAATATTTTTATTTTTGTTCATTAAAAAACAAGTTGTTGTTTCAATTAGCATTGAAAAACCGTGTGATGTTGCTGCAGCAGCAGAAAAAAGATTTTGTCTCAACTGCGGAACGTATTGAACGTTTTTGAGAACTCTTGGATGCCAATTGTTGTTTACTAGAGCATTAATGTGGATAGTACCGAAACCCCTTATTGGTAATTTTTCATTGTTTGCAATACAAACAAAACGATCAGAACTTAGCATTTGCAGTTCAGAGAACCACTTTTTGCGTGACGTCATATGCTGAGTTGCTCCTGAGTCTGCAATCCACACATCTTCATATGGTGCTAAAACTACATCAGACGTCGATGCAACGAAAGCTACCTCATCGATGTTTTTGTCCCTTTGTTTAGCATATTCAGTTTTGTTTTTAAGTTGTTTTTTCTTTGCACGACATTCTCTTTCCCAGTGACCTCTTTTGTGGCAAAAATTACATTTTGAAGTTCTCTTTCTTTCTGCAATTGTTTTCTTGTATTTTTCTGTTTTCACATTAAACGCCGCATCGGTAACTTCAACCACACTATTCTTTTTGTGCTGATCTTCTTCAAGTTGCAGTTTTGCCATCAGATTTTCAATTGTTCTTCCTTCTTTAATGTTATACCATACCGTTTTAAAGTTTTGATACTTTGGTGTCAAACTGCTAATAATTCGAACCATTTTAATGTTATCGGAAAGCTTTTCCCCTTGCGCCTCGATTTCGGTTGCCAACGAAGACACTTTTGAAACATATTCTGCCACTGACTCGTCTTCATGCATCTTCTGTGAGAAGTATTCTTCGTAAAGACACATAACTTTTACTTCACTTTGTTTGTCGTGAATATTTTGTAATTTTGCGTAGATTTCATGGGAGGTTGTACATGGCAATACATGACTTGCTTGTTCCTTTTCAATAGATGAAATTAATATTCCCATGGCTTTACCGTCATGCTTCATCCACAAATCCTTCAATTCTTCAGAACCGGTTTCATTCATATTTGACTTTCCTTGTGCTAAAGCTAGCAATCCCTGGCCTTTTAAAACCGCATCGACTTCCATAGCCTGTAGTTGCTGTTGTTCAGTCGGTGAAAGATATGAATGGTTTCATCAGTCATGTTTTACCGTACTTTGAAAAAACTTTTTAACTACTACTTAACATTTGCAAACACTTTAATATTTTTTTATTTTATTAATTTTCACTGGGCACCATAACCTGATAAAATAAAACACGAGTGGAATTTATATTCAAATGTAATTCATGTATTTGCAAAGGTTAAAAATGAAGTGAAGTTATAATTTACAGTAATACAAGTATATATACCTAATTATAATATGTTGATTGTAAATAGCTGAATACTGTCACCAATATGAATATGACACGTCATTAGCGAATTAGGATAAAACATAATGCAATAAAATGCATATGATTGTGCAGTGTTGTTAATAAAACAATGTTTTCTTAACATATTCAGTAATTGAGAACTATCCAACACCCACAAATGTGGATAGTGGAAAGAGATTTGCGCTTTTTGTAACTATTACAGACGATTTATTAATTTTTTTTCAATATTCAAGACATCTTACTAAATTATCGAAAAAGGGTATACCATTTTAATGGACAAAGGAATGCGATATTGCTTTTAAATATCTTAAAAAGGCTTTATAAAAACTAACATTATTGCAGTACCCAGATTTTTAAAAACAGTTATGTATAACAACAGAAGCGAGCAAACACGCTTGTGGCGCCTAACTTACACAGTAGTGTGACGAAATACATTTACCAATAGCATGCGCCTTGAGAAGCTTCACAAAAGGAGAAGGCAATAAATCAACAATTGAACAGGAGTTAACTGCCATACACTGGGCCATAACACATTTTAGGCCATATATTTATGAAAAACATTTTCTAATTCGATAGACCGTTATCATATCTATTTTCTATGAAAATAGAATTAGACTTGATCTTGAGGAATACGATTTTAAAGTTGAATATCTTAGGGGAAAAGATAACTATGTTGCAGACGCAATATCGCGTATCACAATAAATGATTTGAAGCAATTAAATATTGAAAACAAGTAAGAGCGCTAAATTGGGCTATGCCGAATCTTATATACCCTTCACCATGGTTGGGAAAAAAACTGAAGTTTATATATGGACATATAAGGAATGGACAGATTTATATACGGATGTCTTTTAGAGGAAATTAACCATTTAGTTTGGTGATAAAACAAAACGATCAGAACTTAGCATTTGCAGTTCAGAGAACCACTTTTTGCGTGACGTCATATGCTGAGTTGCTCCTGAGTCTGCAATCCACACATCTTCATATGGTGCTAAAACTACATCAGACGTCGATGCAACGAAAGCTACCTCATCGATGTTTTTGTCCCTTTGTTTAGCATATTCAGTTTTGTTTTTAAGTTGTTTTTTCTTTGCACGACATTCTCTTTCCCAGTGACCTCTTTTGTGGCAAAAATTACATTTTGAAGTTCTCTTTCTTTCTGCAATTGTTTTCTTGTATTTTTCTGTTTTCACATTAAACGCCGCATCGGTAACTTCAACCACACTATTCTTTTTGTGCTGATCTTCTTCAAGTTGCAGTTTTGCCATCAGATTTTCAATTGTTCTTCCTTCTTTAATGTTATACCATACCGTTTTAAAGTTTTGATACTTTGGTGTCAAACTGCTAATAATTCGAACCATTTTAATGTTATCGGAAAGCTTTTCCCCTTGCGCCTCGATTTCGGTTGCCAACGAAGACACTTTTGAAACATATTCTGCCACTGACTCGTCTTCATGCATCTTCTGTGAGAAGTATTCTTCGTAAAGACACATAACTTTTACTTCACTTTGTTTGTCGTGAATATTTTGTAATTTTGCGTAGATTTCATGGGAGGTTGTACATGGCAATACATGACTTGCTTGTTCCTTTTCAATAGATGAAATTAATATTCCCATGGCTTTACCGTCATGCTTCATCCACAAATCCTTCAATTCTTCAGAACCGGTTTCATTCATATTTGACTTTCCTTGTGCTAAAGCTAGCAATCCCTGGCCTTTTAAAACCGCATCGACTTCCATAGCCTGTAGTTGCTGTTGTTCAGTCGGTGAAAGATATGAATGGTTTCATCAGTCATGTTTTACCGTACTTTGAAAAAACTTTTTAACTACTACTTAACATTTGCAAACACTTTAATATTTTTTTATTTTATTAATTTTCACTGGGCACCATAACCTGATAAAATAAAACACGAGTGGAATTTATATTCAAATGTAATTCATGTATTTGCAAAGGTTAAAAATGAAGTGAAGTTATAATTTACAGTAATACAAGTATATATACCTAATTATAATATGTTGATTGTAAATAGCTGAATACTGTCACCAATATGAATATGACACGTCATTAGCGAATTAGGATAAAACATAATGCAATAAAATGCATATGATTGTGCAGTGTTGTTAATAAAACAATGTTTTCTTAACATATTCAGTAATTGAGAACTATCCAACACCCACAAATGTGGATAGTGGAAAGAGATTTGCGCTTTTTGTAACTATTACAGACGATTTATTAATTTTTTTTCAATATTCAAGACATCTTACTAAATTATCGAAAAAGGGTATACCATTTTAATGGACAAAGGAATGCGATATTGCTTTTAAATATCTTAAAAAGGCTTTATAAAAACTAACATTATTGCAGTACCCAGATTTTTAAAAACAGTTATGTATAACAACAGAAGCGAGCAAACACGCTTGTGGCGCCTAACTTACACAGTAGTGTGACGAAATACATTTACCAATAGCATGCGCCTTGAGAAGCTTCACAAAAGGAGAAGGCAATAAATCAACAATTGAACAGGAGTTAACTGCCATACACTGGGCCATAACACATTTTAGGCCATATATTTATGAAAAACATTTTCTAATTCGATAGACCGTTATCATATCTATTTTCTATGAAAATAGAATTAGACTTGATCTTGAGGAATACGATTTTAAAGTTGAATATCTTAGGGGAAAAGATAACTATGTTGCAGACGCAATATCGCGTATCACAATAAATGATTTGAAGCAATTAAATATTGAAAACAAGTAAGAGCGCTAAATTGGGCTATGCCGAATCTTATATACCCTTCACCATGGTTGGGAAAAAAACTGAAGTTTATATATGGACATATAAGGAATGGACAGATTTATATACGGATGTCTTTTAGAGGAAATTAACCATTTAGTTTGGTGATAAAACTTGGACTCGGGAAGATTTTTGGTTCCTGAAAATTATGTTTTGGTCATAACTTTTTTGTACCTGTACGGATATTTCCGAGTTTTTCAGCAAATATGTCCTACTAAAGATTTTCGATCTTTTGAAATATAAGATGTATCCATAGGTCATATTACAGCTCTAAAATTTTAGTTTTTATAAAAATGTTTATGTCTTTAGCCCATTTATGGAGTATCTAATTACTGTCTTACCGTTCTTAAGATATAAATTAATCCATTTTATGCCACGCCCAATTCACGGATACCGCCCACATTAAGTTAGATGTTGTGTATTGATACCCAAGATGCTTGTACCTTTATTGGAAACTTTTCCTATTTCCGTTCTCCAAATATACAGAAAAACTGACCGACATCGTTAAGTCAACTGTGCTATACGTATTTGTAATGTCTTAAGAAAATAAAAAAAAAAACAAAAAAAAGTTGTAAGAAAATATAAAAAAATATACAAAAAAAGTTGAATAGACGGGGCTCGACTTAAGAAAAAAAACTATTTGTGACAAAGCGCTTAGACCACTGAGCCATTGAGGGACATACACAATCATCGTTAATAGAAGTAAAAAAGAGTATTCGTTTAAGACAGATTTGTTTGGTTTTAATTAAATGGTAAATCTTTGTATGTGTTTGTTGTTTCTGTATAAAAGGTGAAGAGGTGAAAGAAAAGAAATTCAACAAATGCATGTGTTTGTTATGCGTAAAATTCAATACACATATTAACAAAGGGCTTTTTGACTACCAGGTCAATGAGTAAAGAGACACAAAATATGGAAGAAAAAAAAATATAAATAATCCCAAGAAACATTTTTACGGACTCTCCGACACCTACGGATTCATGAATCCGGTTCTACTGCACGTTTGCGGACCGTAAATACTAATCCGTCAAAGCATGTACGTAAACGGAACATTTACGGTCCGTATAATTATATTTTCGAAAACAGTACGTTTAGACTCCGTTTTGGTGCATCCGTTTCTGTATCGTCAAATACGGACTTCCTCAAATTTAATTAGTTTTTCTTCCGTTGCTTTTGAATTCGTTTTGGTGTCAACAACGAATAATTGAAACATGTCTGTGCGCTAAAGTTTAGAAAACAGATACAATATACGCGGTCAAAAAAAGTATTCGACAAACTGCTTGTTTTTCATAATCATGAAAAATATGTTAAAAAAATTCTACAAAATGAAAAATATAAAAATGCAGATTATTAGCTTAAAGTATTATCTCTTTATTTATGAAACAAAAAATACAACAAAAAACAATATTCTGGAAAAAAAAATACAAAAACAAAAACATGTAATATTTCAACGCAAAAAAAGTATTCGACAACGTTGCTCTGGTTGTAATTAACGGAAAAATATTGATTAAAAATAAATAATTAATATTTAGTTGCTCTTCCTTTTTGTTTTATAACGGCTTTTAAACGCTTTGGCATTGATTTAACAAGATCTAAAATGTAGTTTTGGTCAATTTTTTGCCACTCTTCTAGAAGGATTGATTTAAGCTGGTTTTTGTTCCTGAAATTTCTTTTCCTTATATTTTGCTCTAAGCAGGCCCATAGGTGTTCGATGGGGTTTAAGTCTGGGGACTGTGCAGGTGGTTTAATCACGTTTGGACAGTTATACAACATCCACAACCTTGTATTTAGGGCCATATGTTTTGGATCATTATCCTGATAATAATGAAAATCACTTGAAACACCCAAAATTTCGGCACTTGGCTTAAGATTTTCCTTGAGTAGGTCCATTATTCCATCAATGAAAACTAAATTACCCACGCCTGAAGCCCCCATACATCCCCAGACCATAACACCGCCAATACCGTGCTTTACAGTAGGCACCATATTTCGCTCCTCCAACTCGGAATTAGCCTTTCTATACACCAGAACCTTACCGTCACATCCAAATAGGTTGAATTTCGACTCATCAGCAAAAATAGTCTTCATCCAAAACTCCATAGGCTTATTCACATGCGCTTTTGCGAAGTCAACTCGAGCTTTTCTGTTCTTTTTTGAGATATGCGGCTTTTTCCTAGCTGATCTTGCGTGATAATCGTTACTGTGTATAACATTACGCACGGTCTGAGGTGTAACATTGATATTAAGATCATGTTCTAGCTGTTTTGTTAAAACTGTAGCGTTGATCTTAGGATTTTTTTTATTTCACGCATGATCCACCTTTCGTTTACTTCATTAAGTTTTTTTGGACGCCCACTTTGTACATTTTCAATACTTTTAGTTTTTTTGTATTTATTTATGATGTAGTGAATAGTTGTTCTAGGTCTTCCAACAATTTCTGCTATTTCTTGTTCAGTTATTCCCTTTTTAAAATGTGTAATTATTATTTCTTTAACATCTAAAGAAATCTCTGCACCCTTTCGACCCATGTTAACAATTAATTCAATAAATGAAATTAAGACATTAAAAAATATTAGTAATAATGAAAGACATCAATATAAATTTCAAAGAAACGGTGCTTTTCCCGTTAATCACAACCAGAGCAACGTTGTCGAATACTTTTTTTGCGTTAAATTTTACATGTTTTTGTTTTTGTATTTTTTTCCAGAATATTGTTTTTGTTGTATTTTTTGTTTCATAAATAAACAGATAATACTTTAAGCTAATAATCTGCATTTTTATATTTTTCATTTTGTAGAATTTTTTTAACATATTTTTCATGATTATGAAAAACAAGCAGTTTGTCGAATACTTTTTTTGACCGCTGTATATGAAATTAAAAACAAGTTTTACGGTGACGTAAAACGTGCGCAAATTTATGCAATTTCGCAAATAAAAATATTGTCTGCCAATTCATAATAGATTTTGTTAAAAAATGTGCAAATTTGCGTTGTATGCTACATCATTTCGTAAACGCCACTAATTAAACCAAAATTAAAATTGTGTTTTATATTATTATTCCAAATTAAAAAATTTAGGCATTTACATAATTCCTTTTTGTGTTGAAAAAACGGTGGGAATACGGATCCGTAAACAGTCCGCCATTGACGGACTTTCAACGGACAACTCCGCTTTTCATCCGATATATCCGGTCCGTAAACGGTTCGTCATTGACGGTTCTTAAATGGATTCGAATCAGTTTCGATTTTCCTTAAAATCCGTTTTCTGGTCCGTATACGGATCCAGAAAACGGTACGTAAATGGAGTTGGATTCCGTTTATTACGGACCGAAAACGGTACGTAAACGGAACGTATTGTTTGTTGGGGTATAATATAATAACTACGAGGTCAATGAGTAAAAAGACACAAAATATGGAAGAAAATAAAAATAATCAGAATCAATTAAATAAAAATGAAAAGCCCAGTATATATGTTCCAATTAAGAACACTGACGTCAGATAATAATATAAATTGAAGATTACTCAGAGAAGATGTTACATCAAGCGATGAAAATCTATATTAGCATATATACAAATTAGTGATTTGTTTATCAATGGGAAATTTGACTAGGACAATTTTTCCCAAGGCTCGAGGAAGTGGTCTGTAAACACAACATTACGAAATTGCAAGTGGCACCTAGTAAGAAAATTTTCGAATTTATCTCCATTAATAATTCAAACAAATGGGCAATAAATATTTGAATAATATAAAAGTAGCGCTACTGAATAAGGTGACCCGAATTGATATTAAAGCCGAAAATATTCA
This sequence comes from Eustalomyia histrio, assembly GCA_949748255.1. NCBI lineage: Eukaryota > Metazoa > Arthropoda > Insecta > Diptera > Anthomyiidae > Eustalomyia > Eustalomyia histrio. The sequence goes on from OX456523.1 coordinate 152,408,380, forward strand.
AGATGTTATGAGACGATACCATGATGACCCTGCAGAAGGAGGTTACTGCGGTTTTTCTAGAATATTGAACAAAATTAAAAGATATTACTATTTGAAGAATATCACAAAAGACGTAACGAAATACGTTAAATCATGCCAAAAATGTCAAACAGCCAAGACTACAAAGTGCTTGAAGAGTCCTATTATTTAACGCCAACACCTGCAAAACCTTTTGAAATTGTATTAGTGGATACTATAGGTCCATTACCTAGATCTCACAATGGTAATGAATATGCAGTCACTATAATATGCAATATGACGAAATATCTGGTAACAATACCGATTTTCGAACATTTTATTCTTACCTATGGTCCAATGAAGGCGTTCATTTCGGATATGAGTACAAGAATTCCATATTAATGGAATTGTGCGATTATGTGAAGAAAATCACATCCACCGCTCACCATCATTAGACAATGGAACAGTAGAAAGGAGTCATAGAACTTTCAACGAATGCATAAGATCTTACATATCCGTTGACAAAGATGATTGGGATGAATGGCTAAGGTACTTCACGTACTACTTTAATTTTACACCATCATCCGTTCACAACTACTGCCCATATGAATTAGTTTTTGGTAGTTTCAACAATTTTATGAGGTAGGTAGAATTAGTCCACTCGATAACATAGATGATTATGCTAAGGATGTAAAAGTTAGATTAGAAGTAGCACATAAGAGTGTCTAAGCGAGGTTACATTTATCTAAGTTACTGCAGAAATTAAATTACGATAAGGATACACTAGACTATAATTTTAGAATAGGACCTTATAAAATTAAAAAAACTAGATCTGAGAAATAATATAACAATAGTTGAAAAGAAAACAAAAAAGGAACAAATAATTCATAAGAATAGACTTCAGATTTATAAACAATGATACAAGAGAAAAATAATACAAAGTAATCTATGGAATTCCAATATAATAAAATGTAAAGTAATAATGAAAAAATAGTATAGTAGACGTAAACATAATTCAATTACTTATAAAATTTATATATCTTTATTGTAAAAGAATGTTCATAGAACTATAGTTATATGAGCATTCTTCTGTAAAAAGGGAGGTGTAGCATGAATTACATGCGTTATTACCGACAAGAATATTTTTGGTTATTAACGTATTAAATGATCTTATTACACAAGGATCAACACTGTTTGCATTGTACAACCGTCTGCAGAAATCGAAGCTGAGAATATTCAAACTTACTTATACTTAACATCTACTGTAAACATTTATGAGCAGTCAACCCTTGTGGTGTTGTACACTCATCGTTGTTTCACACATAACAAATCTAGCCAGGGTATTCTGTCTATTGCTATATTTCCCACAGTATTTATAATTGCTAAGTAAGAATTTATTTACTATAAATTGAAAGTGATTTTGTTTAATAAAGATATTCTTTGCTCAACACACATCGCTTATAGTTTATTTGGAAATTTCATGGCGAGTCGCTTATAACAGGCAACTGTTACATGGCGACAAAGTTCCCGCCAACAAAAGGGAACTTCAACATTACATGCCGATCATACATTTTAACATTACACAACCCCCGTTTTATATTCATAATAAATATTATCGCGTTTTGTTAGAAAAAATTTCTAATTTGTTTTTTTATTTATTCGATAATTTTCGGTGGACATTTTACTTGTAAAAAATATTGGTCCTTCGAACCGGATAATTCAGAACCCGGAGACGTGTAGAATTTACTACGAAAATTATTTTTTATTTCAGAAAATAACACGTTTTTTTTCTGCCCGTATTTTCCTGTGGAAGGTATTAAGTGAAATTTTTAAAAAACGTTACCCTATTTAAAACCCTCTTAAGCAAATTAAATGGTACGTACTTTTAATATTTAAAGTGATAAAAAAATCATTTAAAAAAGTGTGGTGTAATAATATATGCGTTAAAACGCTATTTGAACAAATTGGAAGTACCAACAAAAACCGTGCAAGAAAAAAAAATACCATCGCAATCCGTTGTTTTATAAAAAAAATTGTGTACCTTTTTTATAACTCGAAAAGAACATATAAGGAAAAGAAAGTTTTTTCCTCGTAAATTAAAGCCAGTTTGTTTAATTCTCTTTTAATTTGCAAAATTAAACCTAAATATTAAGTTTAAGAAACACTGATCTCGGTAGTGTACATAATACGGACAAAACATAAAAGAAAATATAAAAAAACATCACTTGTTATTTTTATAGACAAATGGATAGACACAAGTAAAAGAAGTTTTTAGTGTTATTATTTCTTTTTGTTTTTCGGTGAAAAAATAATATAAATATAATTTAATACTCGCGATTTAAATATATAGAATTTAATCTCTTGTGCTGTCTGTTTTTTTTTTTTGTTTTTTATTCTTGTTGGTTATATTATATGTACATATGTATGTTGTTCCACCACATAAGCGACGAGGACCTGCTCAGTGTACGAACTGCCAGGAGTATGGTCACACTAGGTCTTATTGTAGACTACATGCAGTTTGCGTAGTTTGCGGTGAGCTGCATAGCACAGCTGACTGCACCAAACCAAAGACAGTAAATACTGAAAAGAAATGTAGCAATTGCGGTAACCCCCATACTGCTAATTACAGGGGTTGTGAGGTATATTTAAAATTAAAAAACTCAAATTTGAACAGAACCCGAAACCCTCGAATGAAATCACAGTTGGAACCCGAATTTTATATTCCACAATACCCACAAATTATCACCAACAGTGCTTCATACTCTGAAGTTCTAAGAGGACAACCACAGCCCCCAAAAACTCCACAAACCGCACAAGTCAATCCAAATGCTCCACTTTCTCAATCTGAACCCCAGATACAAAATTTCAGCAGACTTGAAGCATCCATTGAATCCTTGGTTCAAACTGTTACTAACTTTACAAACTCAATGAGTAATATGATGCAAGAGATGATGAGAAATCAGTCTATTTTGATGCAAGCTTTGTTAACTAAACCATGAACAGTTTGAAAATATGTTACTGGAATGCTAACGGCATATGCCAACATAAAGAAGAGCTCGAGTATTTTCTCAGGAATCAGCAAATTGACGTAATGCTTATTTCTGAGACCCATTTAACCCTGAGAAGTTCATTTTCAATTCGCGGGTACACAATGTATGATACTAAGGACCCAAGAGGCAGGTCATGTGGAGGATCAGCTATTCTCATTAAATCTAGATTAAAACATTTTCTTATGTGTGATCTTTGCGAAAATTATCTTCAGGCCACTACTATATGTTTTGAAGAATTCGATAGGGACTTGGTGATTTCGTCAATTTATTCTCCCCCCAGATTCTCCATAACGGAGGATCAGTACACAGTCTTTTTCGAATCATTAGGACCGCGTTTTCTGGCAGCTGGAGACTATAATGCCAAGCATACATTCTGGGGGTCACGGCTTGTTACCCCTAAGGGCCGTGTTTTGTTTAATACAATTTCTAAGCTGGGTATGGATGTGATCTCTAGTGGAGAACCCACGTACTGGCCAACGGATCGTCGGAAAATACCCGATCTGATAGACTTTGGAATAACAATGTCTATTGCGAGAGAATTGGTCCATGTAGAACCATTATTGGATCTCTCATCTGATCACACACCTACAGTTGTTACTATTTTAAACCCCCGAGGAATTGTACCCCCCTCTGGTAACTTAGCACTGACAGGCAAAACAACAGATTGGTTGAAGTATAAAAAATTTATCAGTACACATTGCTCGGAAAACATACCGCTAAGAACACCGGAAGATATCGACCTCTCGATTCAAAATTTTGAACTAAATCTCAAACTTGCTGCTCAACTTGCTACCAAACCCCCCCGACACAACAGACAAAATATTATTTTGTCTGCCGATGTCGAACGACTCTTAAATGAAAAAAGAAGAGCTCGAAGAGAGTGGCAACAGCACAGATCTCCTCAACTTAAGGAACGATTGAAAGAATGCACTAAAAAATTAAGAAAGCTACTTGAACATAAGAGAACTGCTTCATTAAACAGATATCTTGAAAATTTAGATCCAACATCAAGAACTGATTACTCATTATGGCGTGCAACGAAAAATTTAAAAAGACCTGTCTTATGTAAGCCTCCTTTGAGAAAATTAGACGGAGGTTGGGCTAGAAATGATACTGAAAAAGGAGATCTGTTTGTAGAACATTTAAGAAAAGTATTCACGCCAAATATAACAAGTTCTGTAACAGAGTTGCCACCGATTTTACCCCAGCACCGAGCAGCTACCCGATTAACGTTTGAGATGAGAGAGGTCGAAAAGGCTATTTTTGAACTAAACCCCAAAAAAGCTCCTGGTATCGATGGAATCGGTAACAGGATGCTCTTGGAGTTACCCCGTATAGCATTAAAGATAATTCTCTTTATTTTTAATGCTATTATACGCCTTGAATACTATCCCCCAGAATGGAAAGTTTCACTCGTTAAAATGATACCCAAGCCAGGCAAAGACTACACAAAAGTGGAATCGTATAGGCCTATAAGCCTATTATCCAATTTGTCAAAGCTGTTCGAGAAAATCCTAATGGAAAAGATGACTGTTTATGTGGAACAAAACAACTGTATTCCATCACACCAATTTGGCTTCAGGAGAAAACACAGCACCATTGAGCAAGCCCACAGGCTGGTTACTGTTGTCAGAAAAACGTTCGAGGAGAAAAAATACTGCTCTGCCCTTTTTATCGACGTTTCACAGGCTTTCGATAAGGTTTGGCATGAAGGTCTACTGTTTAAAATAAAACTTTTGTTACCAACAAATACTCACAAGCTACTCAAAAGCTATATAACAAATCGAAAATTCACTCTTGCTGAAAAAAGTTTTGTCAGCTCTCCTCAAGATATACAAGCCGGAGTTCCACAAGGTAGCATTTTGGGTCCTCTGTTATATATCATTTATACTTCAGACATGCCATTAGATATTAATACCCACACATCGACTTTCGCTGACGATACTGCAATCTTAAGCGTCCACGATGACTCAAAAATAGCGTCTAGAATGTTACAGACTCACATTTCACAATTGGAAGCTTGGTTGGATAAGTGGAGAATTAAGGTGAATGAACAGAAATGTATCCACATTACTTTCACTCTGAGAAAAGAGACGTGTCCACCCATTAAAATTAATAATCTGAATATACCCCAACACACATGTGTGAAATATCTAGGTATTCACCTTGACCGTCGACTCACGTGGAAAAATCATATAGATGCGAAAATAACTCAGATGAGGCTAAAAACTGCTCAGCTCGCTTGGCTTACTGGCAAAAACTCTAAACTAGGCCTGGACTGCAAATTACTCATTTACAATTCGATCATGAAACCCATTGGTGCTACGGAATTCAGCTCTGGGGTACTGCCTCTGCGTCCAATATAGGGAAAATTCAGAGAATGCAAAATAAATTCTTGAGGACGATCACGAACGCACCCTGGTATGTTAGGAATTACAACATACATAAAGACCTGAATGTACCCCTGGTCAAAGATGAAATTATTAGACACTGTCAACGCTATTTAACAAAACTGGAAACACACCCCAACATACTAGCCCGTAACTTAACTGATAATCACGGCCACCAGCGTCTTAGGAGGAGGGACACTGCGGATCTGGTCCGCTAATAATAAGGGGAAATAATGGTCCCAGTTGAACCACACAACATCAGTCTGGCACTGGCTGGACTTAACAGTTAATATTTAGTTTTAAGATTTGGATAATTATTGTTAGTTCACAGTTTTTAAAAGTGAAGATTCAATAAATAATAAAAAATATGGAAAAAAAAAAAAAAAACAATACAATAATGTTGCAAAGTTTGCGAATCGACCGAAAATCGAATAGAGTGTTTTTATAATTTGGGATCAAAACTCGTATAATCGGAGCGAATAAGAACACAATTCGATTTTTCTATAAATACATATACACATATATATATATATATATATGTGCACAGCGCATGTTGCGGGGACGGTTACTATGAAGACATTTTGATTCTTTGGAGACTGACCTCAAACTTTACATTAATCTACTATATACACTGAAGACATTTTACTGGATACAGCGAATATTATAGGGACTTTTTTGCCTGTATATACAGATGTCTTCAAAGTATGCACAATGAATATATATATATATATATATATATATATATATATATATATATATATATATATATATATATATATATATATATATATATATATATATATATATATGCACAGGACATGTTGCGGGGACGGTTTTTCGTTCCACTAGTTACTATGAAGACATTTTGTTACTTTGGGGACTGTCCTTAAACTTTTTGTTATTCTACTGTTTACACTGAAGACATTTTACTGGATACAGCGCATATTACAGGGACTTTTTTGCCTGTATATACAGATGTCTTCAAAGTATGTGAAATGCATATATATATATATATATATGTGCACAGCGCATGTTGCGGGGACGGTTTTTCGTTTCACAGTTTACTATGAAGACATTTTGATTCTTTGGAGACTGACCTCAAACTTTACATAAATCTACTATATACACTGAAGACATTTTACTGAATACAGCGCATATTATAGGGACATTTTTGGCTGTATATACAGATGTCTTCAAAGTATGCACCATGAATATATATATATGAGCGCCCCGGTAGGCTAGTTGGTAGCGTGCTAGCTTATCAGTGCGGGGGTCGTGGGTTCGATTCCCACCAGAGGCTCTGGTCTGTTTTCGCTACAACGAGCCGATGGTCTTTGTTGCTAGTGCTTGGTTAGGGTATTAGGATATAATTTGCAGTTATATGATTAATATAAATAAAAATAAAATATATATATATATATATATATATATATATATATATATATATATATATATATATATGTGCAAAGCGCATGTTGCGGGGACGGGAATTTGATCCACAAGTTACTATGAAGACATTTTGTTACTTTGGGGACTGTCCACAAACTTTTCATTATTCTACTGTTTACACTGAAGACATTTTTCTGGATACAGAGCATATTATAGGGACTTTTTTGGCTGTATATACAGATATATATATATATATATATATATATATATATATATATATATATATATATATATATATATATATATATATATATGCACAGCACATGTTGCGGGGACGGGTTTTCGTTCCACAAGTTACTATGAAGACATTTTGTTACTTTGGGGACTGTCCTTAAACTTTTCGTTATTCTACTGTTTACACTGAAGACATTTTACTGGTTACAGCGCATATTATAGGGACTTTTTTGGGTGTATATATATATATATATATTCATTGCCCATACTTTGAAGACATCTGTATATACACCCAAAAAAGTCCCTATAATATGCGCTGTAACCAGTAAAATGTCTTCAGTGTAAACAGTAGAATAACGAAAAGTTTAAGGACAGTCTTCAAAGTAACAAAATGTCTTCATAGTAACTTGTGGAACGAAAAACCGTCCCCGCAACATGCGCCGTTCACATATATATATATATATATATATATATATATATATATATATATATATATATATATATATATATATATATGTGCATAGCGCATGTATATAGCGCATATATATATATATATATATATATATATATATATATATATATATATATATATTGTTACAAGAAATTTCTAGTAATAGAAATTTCTTTACACTAACTTTGACAGCTGGAAAAATTTAGTGTTGTAATAAACTAGAAATAATATATATATATATATGCACAGGACATGTTGCGGGGACGGTTTTTCGTTCCACTAGTTACTATGAAGACATTTTGTTACTTTGGGGACTGTCCTTAAACTTTTTGTTATTCTACTGTTTACACTGAAGACATTTTACTGGATACAGCGCATATTACAGGGACTTTTTTGCCTGTATATACAGATGTCTTCAAAGTATGTGAAATGCATATATATATATATATATATGTGCACAGCGCATGTTGCGGGGACGGTTTTTCGTTTCACAGTTTACTATGAAGACATTTTGATTCTTTGGAGACTGACCTCAAACTTTACATAAATCTACTATATACACTGAAGACATTTTACTGAATACAGCGCATATTATAGGGACATTTTTGGCTGTATATACAGATGTCTTCAAAGTATGCACCATAAATATATATATATATGAGCGCCCCGGTAGGCTAGTTGGTAGCGTGCTAGCTTATCAGTGCGGGGGTCGTGGGTTCGATTCCCACCAGAGGCTCTGGTCTGTTTTCGCTACAACGAGCCGATGGTCTTTGTTGCTAGTGCTTGGTTAGGGTATTAGGATATAATTTGCAGTTATATGATTAATATAAATAAAAATAAAATATATATATATATATATATATATATATATATATATATATATATATATATATATATATATATATATATATATATATATATATATGTGCAAAGCGCATGTTGCGGGGACGGGAATTTGATCCACAAGTTACTATGAAGACATTTTGTTACTTTGGGGACTGTCCACAAACTTTTCATTATTCTACTGTTTACACTGAAGACATTTTTCTGGATACAGAGCATATTATAGGGACTTTTTTGGCTGTATATACAGATATATATATATATATATATATATATATATATATATATATATATATATATATATATATATATATATATGCACAGCACATGTTGCGGGGACGGGTTTTCGTTCCACAAGTTACTATGAAGACATTTTGTTACTTTGGGGACTGTCCTTAAACTTTTCGTTATTCTACTGTTTACACTGAAGACATTTTACTGGTTACAGCGCATATTATAGGGACTTTTTTGGGTGTATATATATATATATATATTCATTGCCCATACTTTGAAGACATCTGTATATACACCCAAAAAAGTCCCTATAATATGCGCTGTAACCAGTAAAATGTCTTCAGTGTAAACAGTAGAATAACGAAAAGTTTAAGGACAGTCTTCAAAGTAACAAAATGTCTTCATAGTAACTTGTGGAACGAAAAACCGTCCCCGCAACATGCGCCGTTCACATATATATATATATATATATATATATTGTTACAAGAAATTTCTAGTAATAGAAATTTCTTTACACTAACTTTGACAGCTGGAAAAATTTAGTGTTGTAATAAACTAGAAATAACTAGAATACCTGACTACTCATATACATACTGGTACTCGGTGACGCGGCAGTTCAGTTCATAAGTTAAACGCAAAGTGTGAAGAACTTAAGTGTGGCTAACGTTTAGTCTATCTGCATCGTGCAAATAAAGTGTGCTATTAAAGTGTTTTTCTGTAATTTTTAGTGACTATTATAAATAAATAGAGCTATAAATAATTTCAAACGGTGTTTATTATTTGCAATACAGAAAGAACTCGATTTATTTAAAAGGCAAATAAATTGAGTAATTTGGAGCTACCGACAGCAGGTAATAAGACAGAATTACAAAAGCGGCTGATAGAGGAATTCGAGCTGGGTAAGATTGACATGGCGACTTACGAATTTGACGAAAAAGAAGCAATGGAGGTTAGTACCCGTAAAACCGAAGGTAACATGGAGTTAAGCTCAATGTTTGCTGCTATGATGAAAAAAATGCAAAAATATGAGAAACTGCTAGAAACTTCTATAGCAGACAATATAAAAATGTTAGAAACTTCTATAGCAGACAGCATGAAAACTTTAAGAGCAGAAAACGCGAAATTGTTTGAAGCTTCGAGAGCAGACAACGATAAACTGTTAGCCAAGATGGAAACAAAACTGCTAGAAACATCGAGAGCAGACAACGAGAAATTATTAGCTAAGGTGGAAGATAAGCTTCAAGAATCTTCTAGAGCCACTAATGAGAAAATTGCTGAGGTTTCAAAACAAGTTTCTGACTTAGAGAATGACGTCGAGAAAAAACTGCAAGATCTGGAAAGTAAAATAAATAATTCTCAATGTCAAGAGGGCACAGTAAGAATTATTTCGGAAACTTCTGGTAGAGCAAAGGCCCCCATATTTGACGGCAGCGTATCATTTAATGTTTTCAAGTTCCAGTTCGAGACGGTTGCTTCCAGAAGTATGTGAAACATCGAAGAAAAAGCTATAGAGTTGATTCTGGCCTTAAAAGGAAACGCTGCAGAAATTCTAGAAAGTGTGCCAATCACCTGCAGAAATAATTAAGACGACATAATGGTGGCACTGCAGAGAAAGTATGGTGGCGAACACAAAAAAGAAATATACAGAATGGAACTTAGAGGTAGACTGCAGAAAGCAAACGAGTCGTTGCAGGATTTCGCAACAGAAATCGAGCGGTTGCTGCAGCTGTCGTATCCTGGCGAAAATCATCCATTATTAGATGAATTTAAAATTGAAGCATTTGTGAAGGGAATTCATGATCCTGATGTAAGGTACGGGGTGCTACACGAACATCATCTTTTGCGGAAACTGTTTCATTTGCACTGTCACAGGAGACTGCGAAAATAATTGCTAAGCCGCAGATATTTAATGTGCGAAACCTTGAAGCGCTAAGTTTATAGAAGCAGTTAAAGAGGCAGTAATGCAGGCATTAGGGAGAAAGCAAGTTAAGGCCGAATGCTATATCTGCGGAAGAGTGGGACATTTTCAGCGGAACTGCCGAGCACCAGGAAAAAGCTACCGGCCGGTTGATCAATTAGCACAGGAGTCACCGTTAAAACCAAAAAGAGCTAGCACTGCGGAACACGATCCAGCTCATACAAGCAAGGGCCCCACAATCTCCATATCAGTGATACAGCAGGGAAAAAGCAATCTTACTGCTTGTGGATATATCAACGGCAGAAAGCACATTTGTACTATAGACACAGGAGCATCACAGTCTGTCATCAGACCCGATTTAGTTAAGGAGGCAATTGAACCATTATATGGGGTGAGACTGCCCACAGCTACTGGGGAGACTGGTACTGTCTATGGCAAAGTGCATGTAAAACTAACGATTTCCAACGTAAGCGTCAATCATGTATTTATTGTTGCCGATATTGTGGACGAAATAATCATTGGTGCAGATTTTATGATTAGTCACGGCATTAATCTGCATATGGGGCAAAAAGTTATGATTTGGCGGAATGTTGAAATACCCCTTGATGTTGGATATGAGCACAAGGTTCAAGTAGGAAAACCGGTTACCATTGAGCACAGCAAGGGTAGGAAACATGGCAAGCACATTTCAAAGGCTAAAGGAAAAGACCGTATCGTGGACATCCGACAAACGCATATCGAGTCGAGTGAAGCCTGGTCAGCGGCGCAACAAAATGACCCCATGTTAGCGAAGATTATATCAGCCAAAGCAGACGACAGGAGGCCTACCCGTGAACAAATATCAGCTGAAAGTCCGCAAATGAAGGCGTATTGGGCCCAGTGGAACAGTCTACGGGTAATTAATCACTGCTTATACCGTACATGGGAAAGTGCGGATGGCAAAACTGAGACAAAGCTTATTGTGGTGCCGTCAAGCAAAATAGACGAAGTGTTAAAAGAGTTCCATGACGGTCCCAGTGGTGGTCATCTCGGTGTCACTAAAACCCTAGAGAAGTTAAAACAACGATTCTACTGGGTCGGCTGCCAGCAAGCTGTAAGCGACTGGATAGCAAATTGCGCGCAATGCATCGCATCGCTAGGGGACCAGTAAGGGGAAGTCGTGGGCAACTTCAACAATACAGCTCAGGTGCCCCATTTGAGCGGATTGCAATGGATGTAGCAGGCCCTTTCCCCGTCAGTGATTCCGGAAACCGCTATGTTCTGGTGGTGATCGACTATTTCAGTAAATGGCCTGAGGTATACGCTATACCGAACCAGGAAGCCAGAACGATAATAAGCACATTTGTGAACAACTGGGTGTGCCACTACGGTGTTCCATTAGAATTACACTCTGACCAGGGAAGGAATTTTGAAACTGCTATCTTTAAGGAAATGTGGGAGTTGTATGGTATAAGAAAAACAAGAACCACCCCGCTGCATCCACAATCTGATGGTATGGTCGAAAGATTCAATCGCACTTTAGAGGAATACTTAAGAAAAGTGGTCAGTGCACATCAGAAGGACTGGGACGAACACATCCCTAAATTTCTGCTGGCATATAGATCGGCTGTTCACGATTCCACCTCCCGGACACCTGCAAAAATAATTTTCGGAACGGAACTTAAATTGCCTGGCGATTTAGAATTTGGTGCTAAGCCCGCCGCTATAGATAAAGATAACGCTTTTCAGGAACAAGAAGACCTTAACGAGCTTCATGAGTTTGTGCGCAATCGAATTAAAATAGTCAGCGATAAGATGAAGGCGAGGTACGATCGGGCAGCAAATTCTGAAGGATTTAATGAGGGTCAGCTGGTTCTGCTATTTAACCCGCAACGAAAGAAAGGATTATCTCCCAAACTTCAAACGCATTGGGACGGACCCTTTAGAGTAATTAAAAGGTTGAATGATGTGGTATACAGAAAGATCAGAGCCCAAGGTCCAAAATGAAGTTTGTTCATCTAGAACGACTAGCCAACTATGGAAAAAGAATAGCTATGTCTGTTCGGGACGAACAGGCTTAAGTTGGCGGCAGTGTTGCAAGAAATTTTTGGTAATAGAAATTTCTTTACACTAATTTTGACAGCTGGAAAAATCTAGTGTCGTAAAAAACTAGAAATAACTAGAATACCTGACTACTCATATAAATACTGGTACTCGGTGACGCAGCAGTTCAGTTCATAAGTAAAACGCAAAGTGTGAAGAACTAAAGTGTGGCTAACGTTTAGTCTATCTGCATCGTGCAAATAAAGTGTGCTATTAAAGTGTTTTTCTGTAATTTTTAGTGACTGTTATAAATAAATAGAGCTATAAATAATTTCAAACGGTGTTTATTATTTCCAATATAGAAAGAACTCGATTTATTTAAAAGGTAATTAAATCAACGATTTTATAAAGGGTAAAATCGTAAAAATATATATTTTGTTACAGAAATTTCTAAATACTAGAAATTTCATCACAAACTAGAAATAACTAGAATACCTGACTAATCATATAAATACTGGTACTCGGTGACGCAGTAGTTTAATTCATAAGTAAAACGCAGAGTGTGAAGAACTAAAGTGTGGCTAACGTTTAGTCTATCATAGTGACTGCTATGAATAAATAGAGCTATAAATAATTTCAAACTGTGTTTATTATTTGCAATATATCAAGAACTCGATTTATTTAGAAGGTAAATAAATCATCGATTTTATAAAGGGTAAAATCGTAACAATTGGTGTCAGGAGTGGGATTGCAAAATAATAAGCAGTCATGAAATTGGAGGAGCTTAAAGTGGAGCAACTCAAGAAGGAATTGAATTAGTTGGAGCTACCGAAAGCGGGTAATAAGACAGAATTACAAAAGCGGCTGATAGAGGAATTCGAGCGACGTAACATTGACATTGCGACTTACGAATTTGATGAAAAGGAAGTAATGGAGGTAAGTACCCGTAAAACAGAAACTTTTAGAAACTGTTAACTAAGATAGAAACTTCGAGGGCAGATAACGAGAAAATATTTGCTACTAATGAAAAAATTTATGCCGACGTTGGATGACGTTGAGAAAAAACTAGAAGGTCTCGAAAAGAAAGTAAATAATCTCCAATGTCAAGAGGGTCCAGTACGAATTATTCAGGAAAGTTCTGGTAAAGCAAAGGCCCCTACTTTTGATGGCAGCATACCGTTTAATGTTTTTAAGTTCTAGTTCGAGACAGCTGCCGCCAGAAATATGTGGAACATCGAAGAAAAAGCTATAGAGTTGATTCTGGCCTTAAAAGCAAACGCTGCAGAAATTCTAGAAAGTGTGCCAATCACCTGCAGAAATAATTATGAAGACATAATTATGAAGTCATTGCAAGATTTTGCAACAGAAATTGAACGATTGGTGCAGCTGTCATATCCGGGCTAAAAGCATCCATTATTAGATGAATTCAAAATTGAAGCATTTGTGAGTGGAATTCGTGATCCTGATGTAAGGTACGCGGTGTGTGCTACACGAAATTCATCTTTTGCGGAAACTGTTTCATTTGCGTTGTCACAGGAGACTGCGAAAATAATTGCTAAGCCGCAAATATTTAATGTGCGAAACCTCGAGGTAACTCACAGTGCTTTGTTCCCATATAACGAGTGCACAAAAAAAGAACGAGTTATCATAGCTTATTGAAATTTGGTACGCGATTTTAGTTTGAGTTAATTAGAAGAAAGACGAAATTTTTGGAAAATTGATGCAAGGACACGCCTACCTCCCATATATTCTGAAGTTTAAAAATGTAATAAAATCTTCAAATTTGGTCAGAACCTAACGAAAATTGATAATTCTTATTAGAACAAAGTTATTATCGTGTCTGCCAATTTTCTTTTCAATCGAAGGAAGGACTCGCTTACCTGTCATATATCCTTTTTTAAAAAAATTACATAAAATCTGTAAAAGTTTACCGATTACATTCAAACTTATCAAATTAATTTAAATAAACATAAAAAACATGTATACTAAATTTCGTTGAATTCGGGTTTGTAACTGAAAAGTCATTTTGTATATCATTTTTTTTAAGTCTTTATAATCCCTAAAAATATTTTTAAAACATATAAAACAATGTACTTACAAAAAATAAAATACTTTTAACGTAATAACAAATAACTAAATACTGTATTTAAGAAAATAAGTTTTCATCGGTTTTTTTTTGTAGAATATTTATTTTCAAAAAAAAACTTCTATTATATTTGCTTATATTTCAGTACTTTTTCATTTTAACATTAAAAAATGAACACTTTGAAAATGAACACTTCGAAATATGAATCTCCTATCTTTTGTGTTACAAATTTGTAAATGTTTGCTTCTTTATTATTTGAAGGTGCAGAAAACCAAAAATCAATTAAATCTGAATTTTTCAAGTAGAAGCCATCACAAAAAAATTAAAAATTTTAAATACATTGTTTTTATTTGATATTTTGTTTATATTAACAATAGAGATAGACCCGTGAGAAGTTTTAACATTTACGTTCAATGTAATTAGGAAATTTTAAGTTCACCCACAATTATAAAACAAATTATTTAAAAGTAGGTTTGACAAACAATAGGTTTATTGTAATTATTTTAAATGGCATTACCCTTAAAATACAGTTACATTACACGTCATTGAAATTAATTTTTATCAAAAAAGTTGAATAAATTTATTTTTAATTACCTTTAAAATACCGAAATTATCGATAGATCCGTTACGTATATGTCGAAATCCGTGATTAAATTTTTAAAACTTTTTATTAAATAAAAACTATGTCACGTTCTCATCCCTAACTTAATAAATTTTAATAACGGAAATAATATGTCAGTATGACATAATGTTAATAAACATGGAAATGGCCGACAAAATTCGTTTTCGGTTTAACTAAACCAAGTTTAACTCACATCCCAAAAACTCGGCCTAAGTGTGTGTAATCATTTTATTAAGAATTTATTTATTTATTTTATTTATTAATCATATAATTACAAATTATATGTTAATACCCTAACCGAGCACTAGCAACAAAGGCCTTCGGCTCGTTGTAGCGAAAACAGAGCCTCTAGTGGGAATTGAACCCACGACCCCCGCACTGATAAGCTAGGACGCTACCAACTAGCATTCCGGGCGCTCATTTTATTAAGAAAATTGCACTTTTTATTTGGAATTTGGTTCTTTTTTTATTCGGCCGAATATTCGGTATTCGTTTTAAACCGAATACCGAATATTCGGTATTTTGAATACACTATTCGTGACGAATACACTCGAATAAACTATTCGTGATATCTCTAATTAAAACCGATTTCTTGTTAACAAGTTTTCCTTAAAATTTCCACCCTCTAGTAGTACAAATAAGAGTCAAATCTAAATTGTTTTCACACAACGCTTTATAATCTTTATAAAAATATGTTTTTTTAAAAATACATTTACGGGGAACTTTATTTTATTTGACTTCATTTTAATTTTTAATACTACAAAATTGCATCAAATTTATAAAAAAAATCATGAAAATAGACATTTTAAAAACATGATTTTTTATAATATGTGGCTAAATATTTGTTCTATTCTTTTATTATCTTTGAGATAATAGTATAAACTTTGAAAAACTACAAAATAAAATAACACTTTTTTCGTATTTTTTTTTTACTCCATCAAAATTTTGTAAATTTTGGGTTTTTAACAAAACAAAATCTATAAACTAAAGCCACAAAAAATAAAATTTTAAAACATTTACATTAATACTTACAAACAAATTTATATTTTTAGTTTGTTAAAAATATACTAGAACAATTAAATAAAAAAAACTTTAAGCCACTTTTTGAAAAACTTAATTTTTAAAATTTTTTGTGAAACATCTAAAATTTTTTTTTTTGTGTTTAACTATTTTTGCTTCAAATTATCTAAGTTTAGCGCCTTCTCGTGGCTCTAAAAAAGGTAAAACAAAAATATTCTCTTACACGATTTTAAGCTACTTTTTAATCTTTCCAAAAATATATTTTTCAACCATATTTATAGTAAATATTTATTATTTTTTACGTCATTTCAAATTTTGGCACTTTAAAAGTTTAACAAATTTTAGTATAAATTAAGAAAATAGACATATATAAAAACATATTTTTTTGGAATTTGTGGCTAAATATTGGTTCAATTCTTTTCATTATCTTTGATATAATAGTATAAACTTTGAAAAACAACAAAAAAATAACCCTTTTTTCGAATTTTATTTTTTTACTCCATCAAAGTTTTGTAAATTTCGATTTTTTAACACAAAAAAAAGTAATTTTCAGATCCATAAAAATAATTGTACTAAAGATTTATACTGTACAGTGTATTTTTTGTCGATTACAAATATATTAAGACAAAATAAAAACCAAACCTTAAAATAATTTTTTAATAAATGAATTTTAAATATAAGTATATGTTTCTTCGACCTTTTTGTTGTAACTTTAAAAAATGAATTGTCAACCTATAGGTCAATAAATATTTTATTATATTATTTATTTATTTTTCAATATTTCCTCATCCATTGGATGACATCTTCAGGAAAAACTTAGAACAGTAGAATTATTTCTAAGTTTTATATCTGATTTGTGCCCAGCTAATCTCGTTCTTAATTTGTTTTTAGTTGTTCCGATATATACTTGATCGCATATATTACCATTACCGCCATTACATTTTATCTTATATACCAAATTAGATTTATCCATTACGTCAATTTTACTTTTCGTGTTTGAAAACAGTTGTCTCACAGTATTTCTGGTGGTAAAAGCTATTTTATAATTTTCTCAGTCGTACAATCCTGACTTTTCAACCCTTTCCGATATTTAAGGTACATACGTCATCGATTTATACATTGTCAGAGTTTCTTTTGGTATAATTTTTCCCTGTCTCTTATAAATTTTAATAATATTTCTTATAATGTTGTCAGGGAAAGAGTTTCTTCTTAAAATGTCCTGAATTCTCATACGATTTTCCTTATGAAATTGTTCGTCACTTATCCTCATCACTCTCTGTACGAAGTTAATGGCCGTGTTCATAATGACGTTTTTAGGTTGGCATGAATAGAAATTGATAATTCTACCGCAAGACATTCCAATAAATTTTTAAGTTATTTTCA
Source organism: Eustalomyia histrio (assembly GCA_949748255.1). Classification (NCBI taxonomy): domain Eukaryota; kingdom Metazoa; phylum Arthropoda; class Insecta; order Diptera; family Anthomyiidae; genus Eustalomyia; species Eustalomyia histrio. Next base: position 152,426,019 of record OX456523.1, read on the forward strand.
TTCTTAATAACAATTGTATCCAAATATGGCAGTCTTCCGTTTTCTTCCTCTTCGATGGTGAATTTTATTCTAGGGTGAAAATTATTGAATTCTTTAAGCGTCTCTTCTATTGCACATTCATTTATTTTTCCAAAAAGATCGTCAACGTATTTCGTCAAAACCCGTGGCTTCTGTTTTAATTTTCCCACGCATTCCTGCAAAGGTTGTTCCATTACTATATCTGCCACTATTGGGGAAGCTGGAGATCCCATGGGCAGTCCTCTAATTTGTGTATAGATCTTGTCCTTATATTTGAAATATCTATTGTCCTTAATACAGAATTTTAATATTTTAACGAATAACTCCTTCGAGATCTTAGTACATTGTCATATTTCCTCCCATTTACTCATTAAAACTTTGATCGCATATTCCACTGGAATACTTGGAATAAATTGCACAGCATCCCTTACATTAAACTCTGATTTTCCTGTAAGTTTCTCCAAAATTTTAGATAAAAACTTACATAACCCAATAGACGGGAAGTTTACCGATGAACAAATTGGTCTAAGAGGAAAATCGTCTTTATGGATTTTGGACAGTCCATATATTCTTGGAGCCAGTGCCGAGTCATTTTTCAGCCTCTTCTTCTCCATCACAGATATTACATTGCACTTATATAGTTCCTCAACCAATTCATTATTTCTCCTTTGTAAAGATGAAGTGGGATCTTTATTCAATCTTTTATAGGTCATCATATCATTCAAAATATTACTCATTCTCTTCTCATAGTCTATTCTTTCCATAGCCACTGTAACGTTACCTTTGTCAGCATTTAATATTAATATGTTTCTATTTTTCTTTAAAAATTTTCTTGTCTGTCCCACTGTGCCGTGTACAACACGTTCTCTCTCATCCATTGTATTCTTGTTTAAGTGGTTCTCAACCATAGATGTGGACTTTGTCCGTCCCATCTCTTGTTTTTCTTCATCCTTTAAAGTTCGTACGGGTCTTCTCCATCGGCAATATATTTAAATATGGGAAAATCACGCTTTGCCGTCGTTAGTGCGTGTTTTGTACCCAAAGAAAGGAGCCATTGTACATCATTGGGGACATTAATTGCCGTCTTGTTTACAAACCACTTATTATTGTAGACTATATCTAAATCTTGTCTCTGCCGAGCCCTCAATGCCTCGAATTTCTTTACATGTCTTCTCTTGATATTAGAGTTCTTAATTCACGAGAGATTTCCCTCACTATTACAAAACAGTTCTCTTTCTTCTTCTGTCAATTGTTTATTAATCTTATTCTTAGTTCCTCCTATACTCTTCTCATTATTTCTAGCAATTTCATGTTTTTGTCTTCTTAAAATGTCCTTAATTCTCATACGATTTTCCTTATGAAATTGTTCGTCACTTATCCTCATCACTCTCTGTACGAAGTTAAAGGCCGTGTTCATAATGAAAAATAAATAATATAATAAAATATTTATTGACCTCGAGCTTGACAATTTGTTTTTTGAAGTTACAACAAAAAGGTCGAAGAAACATATACTTATATTTAAAATACGGAGAGCACGCCGTTATATAAACAAAATGGTTTATAATAATATATAGAAACAACACCCAAATATCGAAGGATATATAAATCAACACAAAACATTACGAATACGACAACTCAACACAAAATATGTTTACAGCAGATGTTATCTCAAAGAAAATTCGTGGCTCCCTTAATACGTTAATACAGGACTTTCACAATAAATTATTAAACCTTCTAATAAGACAGCGTTTGTAGGTGCTAGAGGTATATCGAAAACATTTTCTTTCTCGCCTTAAACAGCAGCTTTTTTCCCAGAGTAATTTTCAAATTGTGCAATGAAACTTTATACCCCCCGGCGCCCCTCACATGGGCGGACTCTGGGAAGCTGGCGTTAAAAGTTTTAAGACCCACTTAAAAAAGATCTCGAACGCTTAAAACGTATGAAGAGTATTTCACTTTGGATGGTCCTGGGCCCTCCTCCGATGGGGGTGCTCCCCCTTCCTTCCTGGAATCATTGACATGCGTTATTTTAATTCTCTTAAATTGATTCTTATATTTTCTTATATTTCTATTCTTAAATTTCACAATAAAATGTTCTCCATCTTCTTCTTGTTCTAATACTTCCGCATTCTTAAATGGGTTATCTATTTTATTCAATCGTTTTCTACTGTTTTCCGCATTAACATATTTCGTGTTGATTGGATTTTCACTTCTCTTTTTATTAGCATTATTAATTCTATATTGCTTAATATTCTGCAAGTCAATTAAAGGGTTTGCTTTATTGTAGAATATATTGTAAGGTTTCTCACTCGTAGTTGAGTGGTCTATATTGTGATTGTACACAAAGATTGCCTGTTCCACACCCATGTAAATTAATTCCCTATCACCTGACGTATTAATAATTCTAAGTTGCTCATTCAATGTTTTATGCAAACGTTCTATATCGCCAATACCGGTTTTGCCGGTAGTAATTTCCAAGGCTATGTTCAGCTGTTCACACAAAGTTCTAATTTTTACGTTATTCATACCTTGATCCTGATCAATCTTCAAAGTTTTCGGAGGTCCCATAGTATTAAATACTTTAAGCAAGGCTCGCTTTGTTTCTAGCCAAGTCAGACTCGAAACTTTTTCAGCCGTCGCAAACTTCGAATAGAGGTCAATACAGGTTAAATAATTCTGCTTATCCCATTGGCAAAAATCAATGACATAATTTTCTCGAGTTTCATATACCGGTGGTGTCAGTTTAAAGGGTAGCTTATGGGATATATGATCTAACTTGCACAAATTACATAATTCACAGACGTTGATGATCTTTGAGATCTCCTTGACATAATTTGGATAATAATATTTTTTCGAAAATTTATTGACAATCTTTTCTATTCTCTGGTCTAAGCCCTCCAAATGCATTCCGGCAATAATATATTGAAAGGCGGAGTATTCCGTGATATTTTCCAATTCTTTCATTGCCCTTACTAATCTAGTACTTTTAGCTTGTATCAAATCCTTATACACGTCCTGAAATCTAACGAAATCAGCATTATCCGGCATAAAAATAGCAGTGTTTTTTCGAACCAAATGCCTTTTAATAATATCTCTGATGCCATCATCACTTAATTCTATATAGAATATAGTAGTCATTGTATTCGAAAATATCTTCCGTTCAGAAATTCCCTCAGAATCATCCTTTATAAGTCTCAACTGATTTCGGAAGGTATTCAGTGCCCTTTCCGATATCGGAATATAGTTCGCGTTATCCTCCTCCCCCGAATGGATTGTGGCCACATCCGAACGGACGTCTTTATTCATATTACATTCATCCAACTTTATCCTGGAAAGCGCATCCGCAACGTGATTTTCCCTGCCAGGAATGTGTTTTATATCAAAATCAAATTCATTGAGCTTAATCTTCCACTTTTGTAGCTTAATGTTTGGTTCCTTTAAATTGTGCAGCCACCGAAGAAGCTTATGGTCGCTATTCACTATAAATCGTCTACCAAAGAGATAAGGGCGGAAGTACTTTGTCGCCCATACCAAAGCCAGAAGTTCTCGTTCAATGGTTGAATAATTGAGCTCGTGCTCATTTAGGGTTCGCTAGCGAAGCAGATTGGTTTGTCCTGCTGACTCAGAACCGCACCCAGAGCTACGTTTGAAGCGTCTGTAGTGTGTGTAAAAATCTTCCCAAAATCGAGATATGAAAGAATTGGCTCGCTAGTGATTAGAATCTTTATTGTCTCCACAGCGTTTATGAAGTCCTTGTTATTGTAATCTATCTCATTTCCCTTTTTCAAACAGATGGTTAAAGGTTTTGTTATCTTAGCAAAGTCTTTAATAAATTTCCTGTTAAAACCAGCTAAGCCTAAAAATTGTTTTATCTCTCTTTCGGTCTTAGGAACTGGATATTTAATTATAGCGCCCGTATTCACATTTATCAAGTTGAATTTTTAGATTCGCCTCCGATAATCTCTTAAAAACCCTGTCGAGCGATTCGACATGTTCCTGAAGGGATGCACTAAATATAATGATATCGTCTAAATATACCAGACAATGCCTTCCCACTAGGTTGATGGGGCATGTTTCAACCCAAAAGGCATGCTCAAAAACTCGAAGTGACCGTTTCTAGTAGAAACGGAAGGATTCATTTCAATCTGGTGGAAACCCTTAGGCAGATCAATGGTCGAGAAGTAGAGGCATTTCCCCAATTAACCAAAATGTCATCCATATTTGGAATGGGGTACTTGTCCGCTACAGTGATCTCGTTAAGCTTCCGATAATCCACAACGATTCTAAATTTCTCCCTACCGGAGGCATCAAGTTTCTTTGGTACTACCCATATTGGCGAGGAGTAGGGGGAAGTACTGTGACAAATTACATTTTGTTCCAGCATCTCCCTGATCTGCCTGTCAACCTCCTCTCTGTAGACCTCAGGGTATCTATAGGACTTCGTATAAATTGGATCCCCGTGTTGGGCCCTAATGCAATATTTCGTTGCATGAGTGAAGTCAAATTCTCACCTTCCTTATAAAATATACCACTGTATTTACGTAATAATTTATGCAAATATTTGCGTTCCTCCCAATTGAGGTGGTCCATCCGAAATTTGGATTTTTCCTCGTTCTTTTCGAGTTCATGAACATTCAATCTATCCCTAACGACGTCATAACCACTTCCATCAATGGAATCATTCCTCATTCGATACTCGAATCCATCTAAAATTAAACGGTTGTTGGCAACATCAATCTGAGCATTTAATATTGTCAGTGAGTCATAACCCAGCAACCCCTCATAATTTTCCGAAAAATCATATACATAAAGTCTTAACCATTTACTACCCAAATCAATATGCTGAACCCTATTCAAAATTATTGAGCCCGTAGCTGTTCCCAAATTAAGTGGGGTTGTTCCCACCACAACTGACGGTAAAACCTCTGTTCTTATAATGCTAACGGAAGATCCCGAATCTACTTGAAAAATATATGGTTTATGATCTATGTAAAGTATTACGGTTGGCAATTTTTTGGGGCCTGTAAATGAAAATTTGGTGAATCTTGTTCCATTGGAGAAGAAGCTCCGTAACGTCTTACTCTCGATTGGTTGGAGTTATTCGACCTGGTTACCCCTGTCGCCAAGGCACTCCCACTTGAATGCAAATGTTGTGAAATATTATTGTGATTGAATTGGCCATGACCATAAGAATCGAATTGATTAGGATTATTAAATGATTGATTTGGATTCTGATGTAAATATTGTGGAGCACTATTTTGAAATTGGGGTGCGTAAGAATAATGTGGCACTGCCCGAAAATAAGGCGCGTATTGGCCATTTGCCATCTGTTAATAGTTAACATTCGACACGTTTCCACCTTTTTTGATTTTCTTTTCCCGAAACTCAAATAAGTATGAACCACTTTCCCTCAATTTTTTAAGGGCCGCTTTAAAATCTGTTACAGGGTTTGAATTAAGTAAAGCGGTAATATGATAAGGTAACCCTTTTCTTAAGACTTCTAGCTAAATCTATCAACTTCCGTTTTATACATACTCTTTCTGGTTTCGCTTTCTTCGCTCAATTTTATGCAATCCCTAATTCTGCAGATTTCATAATTCAAACTATCGCAAAATAACTTAACACTATTGGTAAATCCAATGTTATTTAATTCTAATATAAGTGTTCATATTTATTTTTTTCTCACCAAATTCTTCAATTAGTATGGTTCTCAATGACCTCCAGTCGCTGGGATTTTCCCGTCTTAGTAAATCTGCCGCCGGCCCACATAGCTTTCTCTGAATGGCATTGAAAAAAATAAGGCGAGCGTTGTTGAATCGCCATTGAATGCCTCAATGTATCCTAGATTCTGCAGGGCGAACTCCCTTTTTTCCTTATTGTCAGGCATATTTATTTGATTACTAGAAATAGTAATTTGATTTAACCTTTTTTTTGTTCTATTTCCGTTGACATGAATTTATATTTTGTTCTTTTGTTAAATCTTCAGTTTTTATACCCTTCACCACAGGTGGAAGGGTATATAAAAGTTTGTCATTCCGTTTGTAATTTCTACAATATTGACCTTAGACCCTATAAAGTATATATATTATGAGTCCTTATGAAGAGCGAAGTTGATTTAACGATGTCCGTCTGTGTGTTGAAATGGGTTTTCCGAAGAACCCAGACATGATGAGGACTTGATTGTTTTTTATTTCTGTTATATGTGATCGATTTCTGTTTGCTATTAAAAATCAGACAGATCGGTTAATAAATGGCTGAGATATTAGTAAAAAACCCGGACTACCTCTAACTTTCTCCGTAAAATCCGTTTGTTTAATATATTATTAATGTAGAATTTTACGCATAACAGACACATCCATGTGTTAAAATTCTTTTCTTTCATCTCCACCTTTTATACACAAACAACACACATACAAAGATTTGTCATTTAAATAAAAACTAAAAAAATCTCTAATGAACGAAGACTTTTATATATGTATCCCTATTGACGATGATTTTGTGTGAGCTTCAATAGCTCAGTTGTCTAGACGCTATGTCACAAATACTTTTTTTCTCTAAGGCCGCGGGTTCGAATCCCGGTCAATTCACTTTTTTTTGTACATTTTTTTTTTATTATTTTCTTAAGACTTTTTTTTGTTTATTTTTGGTTTTTTTAACATTTAATAATTGATTTATATGAAATTTAATATTAATAATTAAATTATCCATAAATAGGCTAAAAACATCAAAATTTTAATAAAAACCCTCTGATACAAACGAAATACAAACGTTTTTATACCCTTCACCACAGGTGGAAGGGTCGCGGGTTCGAATCCTGGTCAATTCACTTTTTTTTGTACATTTTTTTATTTTATTAAGATTTTTTTTTTGTTTATTTTTTGTTTTTTTAACATTTAATAATTAATTTAAATAAAATTTTATATTAATAATTAAATAATCCATAAATAGGCTAAAAACATCAAAATTTTTATAAAAACCCTCTGATACAAACAAAATACAAACGTTTTCATACCCTTCACCACAGGTGGAAGGGTCGCGGGTTCGAATCCCGGTCAGTTCAATTTTTTTTGTACATTTTTTTTCTTAAGATTTTTTTTTGTTTTTTTTTAACATTTAATAATTAATTTAAATAAAATTTTATATTAATAATTAAATAATCCATAAATAGGCCAAAAACATCAAAATTTTTATAAAAACCCTCTGATACAAACAAAATACAAAACGTTTTATTTCTATTTTTTGCTCCGATTTAAAAGAATTTATAAAAAGATTTTTAAACCATTTTATTTCTCATATATTTAGAAAATTTATACATAATTTCCCTTTGAGTGCAACTATTTTAGGTCATAACTTATAATAATTTATAAAAAAAATATAAACTATTTTCCTTCATATTTTTAAAATTAAGCTTAAGAAATTAAAAATATTTTTAATTAAAAAGCGAAATAAAATCCCAAATGCAAATTTGCCAGCTAAATCAAACGTTTTTGTAGAAATAAAACACATGCAGTTGTAGTGATTTCTTTTAACTATTTGTTGAAATTCTTTTCTTTCACCTCTTCACCTTTTATACACAAACAGCAAACACTATTCTAGAGCTGTAATATGACCTATGGATACGTCTTATATAGCAAAAGATCGAAAATATTTAGTATAACATATTTGCTGAAAAACTCGGAAATATCGGTTCAAATACAAAAAAGTTATACCCAAAACATAATTTTTTTTAAATACCTATTTTCTGGAACCATAAATCTTCCCGAATCCAAGTTTTATCACCAAACTAAATGGTTAATTTCCTCTTAAAGGCGTCCGTATATAAATCTGTCCATTCCATATATGTCCATATATAAACTTCAGTTTTTTCCCAACCATGGTGAAGGGTATATAAGATTCGGCATAGCAGAATTTAGCCACTCTTACTTGTTTTTTTTATCACGCTTTAATAAATTTAGTTTCCAGTTATATTTTTTTTTTCTAATCTAGACTTATGTATAAGATAAATGCAGGTTCTTTGGAACCGACTGCGCCAGTAAAATATCTTGTATTTGGTTCAATCTCAAATGTGGTTCAATCTTAACTGAAACTTTATTATGTTTGAAAAATATTCTTACAGTAAATTATTGTGTTAAAAATGATGTGTTTGCATTTTATTCTTAAACAAAAGACAATACAAATTCTATCAGCGCATGTATGTAGCAGACGCTAACGTCAGCGTAAAGTACATGCGCTACTTAATTTACTATGGCATGTTTATATTACTTATGACTATGTTACTCATATATGAACATATATGGCGTATATGAACCAATATATGGAACAACATATGCAATATATTGCCATATATGGATTCATATATTACCATATATGAACTTCATCTTTAAATGTATTGGCCCATATATGCTTCCATACATGACATATATGTTCATATATGCTCATATATGAAAACATATACGATCATATATGTAGCCATATATGATGATATATGAACATATATGAACATTTTCACCTGGGATAGTTAAAAAAAATTTAGCTTAACAAACATAAGAACAAATTCCGGCAACTTTTTAAATCCAATCTGGTAGCTCTCTAGCACTGCTCTCATCAGCGTTACCTCGAAAAGGAAATAACTCATTCACCATTTCAATAGTGTTAATTCATATGGGAACATCGCTATCCAGGCTGGGTATATATACTAGACCCCGATAAGTATACGCAGAAGATATCTTATTCTCAAGTTTCAACTTACGAGCAGAAAGAAAAATATGATGGTTTTTGGGGGTAAGGTTTTCATTAACATAAAACTGCTTGGCACTTTCTAGTCCGATTTGCTATAAACATATCAGGGCTTTATTTGTTTTAGTGTAAGTATTTATCATTTTCAACATATAGTTTCGTTCATAAGGGCTTTCGATTTTCATTATAATTGGGACATCATTAATATTCTTTCTACCCTTTTTTATTTTACACGATAAATATCTTTAACCGATATAGGCTCAATATTCACTGCTTCACACAACTTTTCATATATAAAAAATAAAATGTCATTATATATATTTAGACGGGGAAAACCACTAATTCTAATGACACAAGCCACAATTGAATTTTTTTGTTTTTAAGCATATACCTTTAAATCACTGATTTCATTTGTAAGTTTAAAAGTTTCTTTAATTAGTGCTTTATTTTCCTTCACAACTGTTTCAGTTTTGTAACTTTATCTTTTACTCTTAGCATCAGCCGAGAACGAATCTAAGAGTGAATATACATTTTCCTTCATTGTATTGAATCTCTTATCGAATTCATCTAAGAGATCTTTTTTTTCACTCATTAAATTTATCTATTAACATTGTTTCTAAATTCGTTGTAAGCTTTTCAAAACGTTTATCCATTATGTTTATAAATTTAAGATGTGATTCTGCGTGAGTCAAACGCGGAGTCTTGCAAACATTGCCAATTAAAGAGTCGTATAGAACCTCTCTTTAACGTTTTTGCGCGGGAATATTTTTATGTAGATGATTATCCGTATTTGTAATTGCTCTAGCTTTGTCTTTTTCAATTTATTTTGTTGCATCAATTTCTTGTGTTGTTTCAAACTCTTTAGTTGAGTTTAAATTATTTCTTTTATTTTTGTTTAGATTTTTTCTTTGTTTAACCATTTTACTTAGTTTAAAATTTTTGTTAGTTTTCTTGCTTGATGGTTTGCGGGTTCACTTTTAAAACAAATGTTTAAGTTGAGTTAACTATTTTTTTAAAGTAATTTTATCTGTACAAAGCCGACCGTTATTATGGCAGGACAGATTACCAAATTTTAAAAATAAAAATATAACCGAGGAATTATGGAGTGAAGTTGGCGAAATTTGTGGTTGCACAGGTAAGATTTTATTTAATATATATTTATTTAATACATTTTATTTAGGTTCTTAAATAATACATGTACGAGTACACATTATTATTATTTATTATAATTATGTTATTTTTCAGTTTGAGCTATTGAAGAGTACAGACGTGTTTATTTAAACTTCGCTACTAAATATATAGTACTATTTTTTAATAGGTTAGCTAAATATAAAGCAATATACATATATTTTTAATAGGTGAACTTTTGTAACAAACTTTGCTTAGTAATAGGTCAACGAACGTAACAGAAAAAAATAGTGCATTACTGTAAGTCGCTCTCCGAACAAAGAGCTGAGAATGAGCACAAACAGTAGGAATGCCTACCTTGTTGTGACATATTCCTTAGACAATAAAAACAAAAACTTATTCGATGCTGATTGCAATAAGCATTATTTATCTGTAAAACCAAATAGTGTTACATCATACGGCAGTGAGCCTGACTTAAGCAAGTGTAGTCTACAAAATTCAAGAGTAACGAAAAATAAACAATCCAATTTGTCTATAGTAGACAAAAGTGAAATAATTGAATTTTCAGTACCAAAAAAAGACACCAAAAATACCGGTGCAATTCCAAAATCAAAAAATACAAGTGTTCAATCTAGTGAAAAAGTTCTAACGGGTATGGATCGATACGTGACGATAACCAAACGCAAATCAAGCCAGCGGTCTCCAACATTGGAACCAAATGCAAAACAACAAAAAAACGACGCTGTAAATCAAAATCGGTTCGCGATTTTTGATACAGTGGATAGTGAAAACGGAGGAGCTCAGCCAGTTAAGAGCCAAAAACCACCGCCACTATACCTGCGCGAGGCTACTACCAACTCAATTGTGAATATACTGACACAACTAGTGGGTAAGGACAACTTTCATGTCACTTCTCTGCGAAAAGGTAATGTAAGTGAAACCAAAATACAGTTATACAATGAAAATAACTATCGCAAAGTAGTAAGAAGTTTTCAGATTGAAAAATATGAGGTGAAGTTATAAACAAAAACAAAATTCCACAGCCAATGTTTAACGTTGAGATTGCATTTTACTCGTCACAACTTAAGCAGAAAAGCCAAACTCAACCAATTTATGGTTTAAGATACATTCTCAATCGTAGAATTACAGTCGAGGAGCCCGTCAAACGCTCTGGTCCAGTCCAATGTCAAAATTGCCAAGAATTTGGTCATACAAGAACGTATTGTAAGTTACCATCGGTCTGCTCAAAATGTGGAGATATTCACAAAAGCTTAGAATGCTCTCAGCCAGAAACTGCAGGTAAAAAATGTAGTAACTGTGGCCAAAATCATTCAGCAAACTACCGTGGTTGCCCAGTATATCAACTCCTCAAGGAGATAACAAAGGCAAAGAGGCTTGGGAATACTCAAACCCAGAATTTAATTTTCCAAGCATTCCGAAAACAACTGGCTTCAGAACAGTGCTGAGCAAAATAAAAATTTTCCTCAGCTCTCATATGCTCACTCGTTAAAAGAAACCCAAATTCCACAGCAAAAAAAAACAAAAATAATACAACATCGTCATATGCTAGTATATTGAAGGAACCTATACCTATCACTAATAATATCCAATCACAAGGTTCCATAGAAACCTTAATACAGTCTATAAACACCTTTATGGCAAATTTGCAAAACATGTTTCAACAGTTAATGCAGAATCAAAGCATGTATATGCAGTTTCTACTTAACAAAATATAAATTAAAAAATTATGGCTTTTTTAAAATTTTTTTTTGGAACTAAAACGGCTTAAGCCAACATAAAACCGAAGTATGCAACTTCATGCAAAATAATAATATTGATGTAATGTTATTTTCGGAAACTCACCACACCAGTAAACACAAGTTTCGTATCCTAGCGCCCCGGTAGGCTAGTTGGTAGCGTGCTAGCTTATCAGTGCGGGGGTCGTGGGTTCAATTCCCACCAGAGGCTCTGGTCTGTTTTCGCTACAACGAGCCGAAGGTCTTTGTTGCTAGTGCTCGGTTAGGGTATTAACATATAATTTGTAATTATATGATTAATAAATAAAATAAATAATAAATAACTTTCGTATCCCAGGATACGTTTATAATTTCACCAATCATCCAATCACCAGTCACGGTGGAACAGGTATATTAATTCAAAACAGAATCAAACATCGTGCCTTGGAAAATTTCGGAAAAGACTATATGCAGGCAACATCCATTCGTCTTGAAGGTGCTGATAATTTGACAATAAGTTCCATATATTGTCCTCTACGTTTTGCTGTAACAAAAGAAAAGTTCGAGGAATTATTTAGCTCATTAGGAGATCGCTTCTTGGCTTGCGGTGACTATTACGCCAAACCCACGTACTGGGGCTCCAGACTTGTAAATCCTAAAGGAAGTCAGCTTTATAGAATGTTGATGGATAAAAGTAATGGCTTGGCCTTCGTATCACTTGGACAACCTACATACTGGCCCGCAGATTAAAAAAAAATCCCAGATCTCATAGATTTTGTTATATCGAAAAATGTAAACCGGAACTCAATAACAACACAGATATCGTACGACTTGTCGTCCGATCATGCTCCAGTGATTTTAAATTATTACGAACACAAAGTGGTACAAAATTTCCATATCAAAGTTGACTGGCTGAACTATAGAAAATTTGTAAGCAGTCACCTTTATGAGAGTTCCTTAATAAACTTTCCCGAAGATATAGACGAATCTATTAATGAATTTAGCGAAACAATGCTTGCGGCCTTGGATCACTCTAAGTGTAAATTTCCGATTGAACCTTGTGTACGCATTTCTAACCCAGAAATTCAAAACCTACTTATTGAAAAGAGGAAACGTAGGAGAGAATGGCAACTCAACAGATCTCCCACATCAAAAAAAGACTGTCTGCTGCTACAAAGAAACTCAAAAGAGCTCTTGCGTTGGAAGAGGAGCGTATAAATAATAATTATATTCAAGGTTTATCAAATACTAAGTACACCAATTTCTCAATTTGGAAGAAAGCTAAGAGTCTCAAGCCACCGGTTGAGATGCGAAGTCCACTTCGTAAAACAGATGGCACCTGGGCGCGTAACAGTAAAGATAAGGCCCTAATATTTGCTGAACACTTATACAACGTCTTTACTCCAAACTCTCCACTAAGAGATAGCGTATTACAGCAACGAACAGATGACGCAATGACAGATGTAAAATAAAAGTAATAAAAATCAACTGTATGTTAGCATAAAATAGCTTTTTCCGTTGATTTGTGAGTTAAATAGAGATATTTACAATTGGTATTTCGGCACAAAGAATGTTGATGAAAGTCGTAGCTGACCAGAAAATGCATTCCATTCGGCTGGTGTCTAATAACTTTTTCTGTGTATTCTCCATGTTTACTAAAATTAAAAAAATAAGGAAACAATTTTTTCATTGGAAAAAAAACTTTTCCTATGATCTCGAGTCAAACTAAAAATACATTTTCATACATATAAATAAAAATGATATCCAGTAGGCAATTCCTGTAACTTTTTGCGAGAAGTTTTCGCATCGAAAAGTGTGAAACAAAAAATTCCACTGTTTCTCGATTTGTGAATAAAAAGTGTTTCTGTATTTCAATGCGAAAAGAGGCAACACTGTTTACGTTTATATTACGTTTTTGTTGGAATATTCCAAGGCATCTGTCAAATACTAGTAAAAAAATATAAACAAACAAAAAACCGCGAACATCAACTGCGAAATAAAATATATATTTTAAATAAAAAAAAGTTATATAATTAAAATAAAAAATTTAAAAAAATGTATGGTGTTGCATTGATAAGTGCTGAAATGTACGATCGTCGAAATCTACTCAGAATTCATCGCCGAAAATTAAGGGATTCAACTGACCCTTTTGATATTCCAAATGAACGATTTATGGAACTTTACCGATTCAGTACGTCCGCCGCACTCGATTTATTAATCGAAATGAGTCCGTATATGAAAAGTGGGGAAAGGAATACATTTGTTCCTCAACCGCTTATGATGTGTGCAGCCTTGCACTATTTTGCAACCGGCTCATTTATAGGGATATCGGTCAAGATTTTGCTGCTTCTATAATGGATATGTAAGTGCGTCCATGAGGTTGCAAATATTTTGGAAAGTAATCTCATGTCAAGATGGATAAAGTTTCCAATGCTTTCGGAATATGAGTCCATTAAACAAAGGTAAAATTTAAAATAAATAAAAAGGAATACTTGTTTTAATAATTTTCTGTCTAGATTTTATGAGGAGACTGGCTTTCCGGGAGTAATCGGTGCGATAGATTGCACTCATGTTCGGATAAGAAGACCTAAACCGGAGGTTGAAAGCTGCTATCTAAACCGAAAAGGATACCATTCCAAAAATGTTCAATTGGTATTCTTTAAAAAAAAATTCAGATTTTGAAACATTTATGTAGATTTAATAAATTTTTTTCATTTTATTTTTTAGATTTGCAATTTCGATTTAAAAATTCTTGGGGGATTTGCTAGATTTGGTGGATCTTCCCATGATGCATACATTTGGGAAGCTTCTTCCATTAGTGCTTTACTACAGCAAAGGCACGAGTCCAACAGAAGCAATCATTCTTGGTTGATAGATACACAGATATTTTTAATTTGTTTTTAATAGTCTTTTTCACTTCTGTTTTGTTTTAGGTGATTCCGGATATCCCTTACGTCCTTGGTTAATAACATCTTACCGGTCTTCAACAAACATAGATGAAAAACGATTTAATACAGTCCATGCCGAAACCCGAAATTGTATTGAACGTCTAATTGGAGTTTTAAAATCCGTTTTTAGATGCCTTCAAGTTGGGCTACATACCACACCCCAGATGGCAGGTACAATTATTAACGCCTGTACAATACTTCACAATTTTAGACTGGAACACGGGTTGTTACTCAGTGATGATATCATGGCGGATGAAGAAAGTATCAACACGGAAAATAACGACGATGTGGAACCTGCTGAACCATTTCGTGAAGCCACTCGTCTATGCAACCGTTTAAAAGAAATGATTTGTCGACAAAACTAAATAATACCTCACGATTTTTGCAGCTTTCTGTTCCGCGAAAAATTTTGCACTCTTTCTGCCCTTTTTTATTTAATGTGAAAAGAACGTAAGGTAAAAAATAAAAAAATAATTTTGATGATTATCACTAAAAATGTAAATGAAACATGTTTTAAATTCTTGAAATTCAATTTTTATTACTTATATTTAAGAAAACGATACAAAACAACATTTTTACTATTTATTAAATATATACAATTAAAAAAAAACAAAAAAAAAATATATATTATTTCAAATATATATATATATATATATATATATATATATATATATGCATTGCCCATACTTTGAAGACATCTGTATATACAGCCAAAAATGTCCCTATAAAATGCGCTGTGTCCAGTAAAATGTCTTCAGAGTAAACACTAGAATAACGAAAAGTTTAAGGACAGTCCCCAAAGTAACAAAATGTCTTCATAGTAACTTGTGGAACGAAAACCCGTCCCCGGAACATGTGCTGTGCACATATATTATATATATATATATATATATATATATATATATATATATATATATATATATATATATATATATATATATATATATATATATATATATATATATATATATATATATATATATATATATATATATATATATATATATATATATATATATATATAAGGTAATGGAGTAAACAATAAAATAAATACAAATATATATATATATATATATATATATATTATATATATATATATATATATATAATATATATATATATATATATATATATATATATTATATATATATATATATATATATATATATATATATATATATATATAAGGTAATGGAGTAAACAATAAAATAAATACTAATTAAAAATTTGATATAGATACGTTTACGTTTGGATAACTTGAGCTACTGTATAAAATATTATACTTGAATACTATATATAATATTATACTACTGGCGTTAACCAGAAAAACAGTCTTTTAAGTATTGAATACCAATTAAAAAAAAACAGTTTCATGGTAAATAACATTTAAGAGTTGGACTGTTATGTAAAATGTAAAAAAAAATAAACTACGCAAATGGTCTGAAAATATGATTTGCCAATATATAACACACATCCTATAAGTATAGGATTTTAAAATCACCCAGTTTCCACTTTTAAATAAAGCCCTTTAAAAATTGTATACTAATTGGAAGATATGGGAGAATGAGTATATCGATGGTTTAATATAAAAAGGCCTTAACTCGATTTTTTGTTACTTGACAGGAGAAGGAAAAAACTTAATAAAATACGTAAAATTTTAGATACAAAAAAAGTTTAAATGCAATTTTTAATAAAAAGAGGAAATTGGAAATTGCATTAAAACTTTTTTTGTATATAAAATTTTACGGATTTTATTAAGTTTTTCCTTCTCCTATCAAGTAACAAAAAATCGAGTTAGGGCCTTTTTATATTAAGCCATCGATATATATATGACTTTAAATTATGTTGTTATCAAATATGTATTTCCTGATATTACAATTGCATTAAGTGACTTAATCTTTGTTTTGGTATCAAACAAAATTTTAGAGAAACAAAAAAAATTTAGTTTTCGTTTCATACCGATAGCTTTTTATAGTTGGGCCTTAAGGCTGATTCGCACGTTAACCATCCCCGACCATTCATATATTTTATACTGGGGATATTATTGTAAAATTTTTGTAAATACTTTCTTAAAAATTAATTTTTTTGTCCTTAGACTGGAAATAATAAACAGATATGATCAACGTGTGTGGGCTATACACGTAGTATTCTTATTTAAGAAATATAAAAGTAAAAAGTTTTCTGTGTCTAATTAAAAACAAGGTATAGGAATTTTAGGCACGTTAATTACCTTATTTCTTTAAAATAAATTGTTTTAAAAATTCATAGTACGTATTGAAAAGAAATGTCTGTCAATGAAAGATAAATATAGATACTAATGCCGTTTTCTTTTCTCAAAAAAATTTTGCACTTTTTCTGCCCTTTTTTACAAAATCTCTTTTTGAACATAATAATAAAAGGTAATATAATATAAATTTGGTATCAAAGTAAAGGTATTTTATTGATCTACTTGAATATGTTTAAAGTTCGTGGAAACAGCTTCTAATTATTTTATAAAAAATCAAAATTTTGAAAAATTACACATCAATTAAGACATACTTGGATATGTTGTATACACAGTTTGATAGATCTATAAAATACTTTTAATTTGATCGCTAATTTGTATATATTTACTTTTTATTAATATGTATAAAAAGACATTTTGCAAAACAGAGCAGAACAAATGCAAAATTTTTTCCAGAAAAGAAAACGACATAAGCTAAAACAATTTAAAGGAAATTATAATACACAATTAGAAG
Source organism: Eustalomyia histrio (assembly GCA_949748255.1). Taxonomy (NCBI): domain Eukaryota; kingdom Metazoa; phylum Arthropoda; class Insecta; order Diptera; family Anthomyiidae; genus Eustalomyia; species Eustalomyia histrio. Next base: position 152,443,323 of record OX456523.1, read on the forward strand.
ACATACATTCTTCAATACGTACTATGAAATTTTTTTAACAAATTTAATTTTAAATTGCAAATAACGTTCCTTAAAACCCTTTACATTTAACGCCTTCAGACCACGTGTAGGTAAAATGCTCATGTAATTCGTTTTAAGATTTCTTCAATTCCACAAATCTTTTGCAATATTAATTAATTTTGAACTCGCAACTTCTCGATTTCATTTATTACAACAGACTGCATTTTTCTGGCCTCATTCAATGCTTCGCTGTATTTAGAGGCAGTGGTTGTTGATGATGTGTTGGAAGTTTTTATACCTTTTCTGATTTCATTTTGTTTGTTGCTGATGGTTTTATTTTATTGTTATCATAATCTTCTTCTAAAAATTCAACCGAACACATAGAAACCTATAAAAAAGATGAGCAATTAATAAAATTATAATACAAATATTAAAATAGGCTTACATCAGATAATTCTTGAATAACAATAGATTCATGCACCCCAGATTCTGGGGTACATGAATTACCATCAACGGTAATAATTTGAAGTATTTGTTCCTCTAGTGGAGTTAAGTCACGAGGCACTTCCATGTAACTGCCACCAAATCGACCCAACACTAAAAAAAGAACAATTAATAACGTATTCAACTTGTGTGAAACAAACTTACCTTTTTCCACTGCTCCACCGATTTGGCGCTTCCGCCCATGGCGTTTAATTTTTGAGATAGAAATTCCCACTGCTCTTTGCAGTGGATATTACTGTTTTTACCACCAAATTGCCCTCTGGCAAATTCCAAATTGGAGCACATGTGGTCTACTAATTTTACCTTTTGCTCCTTAGAAATTCGTTCCGTTTTCTAAAAAAATAAATAAATTAAAAAATATTTAATAGAAATACCTTTTTTGTCTTACTTACCTTCTTAATCTCCATTTTATTTAACAATTGTTTTAATGTTTTGGTTTTAATATATTCTACGCAATGACTAGTTCATTTAAACAATTTACTGAATTGATCTATATCAAGTAGTTCATCGTTCCTTGAAACAAGTATATTTTAGAGACACCTACCTAATTCCTCTCCGAACGCTCCCAGATATTAGATTTTGGAAAAAATGTCCGCGAAAAGACCCATGCCGAGAGTCACTTCGGTACAAAGTTAGAAAATGGACTTGGCTATATCTTCGTCATTTATGATCAGAATGGAGCAATATATACATCATAGGAAAGATAATAAAAACATCTTTCGACTTTTTTCTTTTTTAACCCATTACAGTCCGGTGAGGGAACTTTTATTTTTCTGTTTAGTTATTAAAAAGGGATTTCGCAAGGGGAAAATTCAAGACTTTGGGCTTTATTTAGTTCTAGCTAAAAATTTCATTTATTGGGAAATAACATTTAAGAACTTCTAAAGATTGCAAATTTCTTCGGTAAAGGGTTAACAAATAAAAATATCTAAAAGATTTTCAAACTAATTATATTAATTAATTTTCAAACTACTTTTTTGTTGATGTACATGTTGTTTCAATCCGACCATCAATGACGAAGATAACCAAGTCCATTTTTGAACTGTGCTCCGAAATAAATGCCGATATACATCTTCTCCGAAAAAATTAAAACCCATGGACTCAATCGGTGACATGATCTTAAATTCTACATGAAACAATTTTATTTTTAATAAGATGTAGTTTTTCACATCAACATGAACGATAATGGCAAATTCAACTAAAATACCGAAAATTCGCACCGTTTCAAATTGTGAGTAAATTTGACAGTTGAAATTAAAAACTTTTCGCCTTAAATGTTTACAGAAACACTTTTTCTCACATTTTTCCAATAATGGTGGAAAAAAACCTTACGTGACAGAAAGTTTTCACAAAAAAAAGTTATAGAAACGATCGTGTGAGAAATATGACATTTTGTGTCAATTCATATCATTTTTGTTTCAATCCATGCGTTTCATGCGAAAACTTTCTTGATTCAAAAGTTACAGGAATTGCCTACAGGTAGATACAAGATAACTTAAAACCAAAAAAAGCACCAGGATATGACCTTGTAACGCCAATTATGAATAAAAATCTACCAAATATTGCCGTAGCATCCTTAACTTGTATATTTAATGCAATTATAAATACAGGTGTCTTTCCAAGTAGCTGGAAGATATCCAAAATTATTATGATCCCAAAGCCAGGAAAAGACCCGACGGTACCTTCCTCGTACCGAAAAATCAGTTTGCTGCCATGCTTATCAAAACTGTTCGAGAAAGTGTTCCAGAAAAAATTAATGCCTTATTTAATTGAGAAAAAAGTCATCCCAGTCCACCAGTTTGGTTTTCGCGAACATCATGGAACAATTGAGCATTACTGGTGAGATAAAAAAGGCATTTGAACATAAAAAATACTGCACAGCTCTCTTCCTAGATGTTGCACAAGCGTTCGACAAAGTTTGGCATGAAGGTTTGCTATACAAAGTAAAGGATTTACTGCCCCCTAACACATACAAATTGAATACCTCTCGAATCGCCTGTTTAGAGTAAAGTATGATGACACACGACTTTGAAATAAGGGCAGGTGTCCCTCAGGGCAGTGTTCTTGGTCCTATACTCTACTTAATTTACACCTCTGATCTACCAACGAGTTCAAATTTGACTATTTCAACATTTGCTGATGATACAGCTATCCTTTATTTCCATGCGGACCCATACTTGGCTGCAAAATAACTAAACAATTATTTAAGACGTTTGGAGACGTGGTTAAAATAATGGAGAATACAAGTTAACGAGACGACAAGCAAACACATTACCTTTTCACTGAGAAGGAGAGATTGTAGCCCTGTTACTCTTAACAATGTAACAATTCCTCAGTCTGACCATGTTACGTACCTCGGCATACACCTAGATATACGTCTTACGTGGCGCCGACATAGTGAAGCCAGGAGGCTTTACATGAATATTAAAGCAAATCAAAGCTAAGCCTTGACTGTAAATTACTTTTATACAATATGTTACTAAAACCAATCTGGTCATATGGCATCGAATTATAGGGAAATGCAAGTAGAACCAGTGTTGATATTATACAAAGAGCTCAATCAAAAGTTCTTAGGACCATCACTGGAGCGCCATGGTACGTTACAAATGTAAACATCCACAAAGACTTACAAGTGAAACTAGTCAAAGAAGAATTCGAGAAAGTTCGTGAGAGATACAAAGCAAGACTGCAACAACATCCAAACCCTCTAGCAAGACAACTGTTAACAACACAATCAGTGACAAGGCTTCGTAGAGCCGACCTACCACCCTGCTAAGCAATATATACCTTAAATTTTAGTTCTAAGATTTAAATAATTATTGTGAGGCCCTATGGGGCAGATTCAATAAAGAAAAGGAAAGATATAAAAAAAATGTTATTTTTTATTTCTAGGAGAGGCAGCGAAAGCAAAGTGGAAAAATTTAAAGGACATATTCCGAAAAATTTTCCAAAAAAATCCAACAGTAACATCTGGCTCCAGAGCTCATAAAAATAAAATAATATGGCAATATTTTGATATGATGACTTTCATCAAAGACACTGTTGCTCCAGACCCCACCGAAGGAAATTTGAAAGAGCTTGATAGGTCAGACACTGAAATAAATGAAATTATTGAGGATCTTCTGAGTGAGGAGGAAATTATTGGCAAACAATACGCCTATCAGCAGCAGTACTGAAGAACTAACATTGATTAATAATATGCCCCGCACCATCAATACTTTTACTGATTATTTCACTCCAGTTCCATTGAGAAAAAAAGCCAATGAACGTTGATGCAGAATTTCTTAATTGGAAAAGGAAAGGATTGAAATACTTAAAAAGGAGGTGGAGAAAAGAGAAGACAATTAAGACCTGTAGTTTTTTAAAAGCTTATTACCATTTATGGAAAAAATCAATAATCTCGAAAAATTAGAATTTGAGGAGAAATCCAAAATTTAATACTACAAAAATTAAAATCCAAAGATAATAAATAAACAATAAATTTACATAAAAATTTAAAAGAACCAAAGGTTTCTTTGTTTTGTTAATCTGGTATTAACTTTTTGCAACAGCAAATCAAAGGTTTTAGCAGCATTGCCAAAATCTGTCTGGAAATTTGCGCATATTTGTATATAAATGCTTTAATTCACCGTAATGTCGCCTTGCTTGATTTATAGGATTTTCTTTTTTTTTCTCAAACGCATTAAATTCCTATGAATATGAATACCATTTTCGCGTAATAACATTAAACGAACCTCTCTTGACAATAGCCCCTTGCCGCTCATTGCGTGGCCTTGGCCCTAGAGAATGACATGGTAATACAAGAAAAATATGTTGAGAGAAAACTACAAGATCTAGAAAGTAAAAAAAATAATTCTCAATGTCAAGAGGGCCCAGTACGAATTATTCAGGAAAGTTCTGGTAGAGCAAAGCCCCCCACTTTTTATGGCAGCACAAAGTTTAATGTTTTTGACAGTTGCTAGCAGAAATCTGTGGAATAACGAAGAAAAGGCTATAGAGTTGATTCTGGCCTTAAAAGGAGACGCTGCAGAATTCTAGAAAGTGTGCTAATCACATGCAGAAATAATTATAATGACATTATGGTGGCACTGCAACGAAAGTATGGTGGCGAACACAAAAAGGAAATATACAGAATAGAACTAAAAGGTAGGCTGCAGAAACCAAACGAATCCTTACAGGACCTTGTAACAGAAATTTAACGGTTGGTACAGTTCACTTATCCAGGAGAAAATCATGGAATTCGTGAACCTGATGTAGGACATGCGGTGTGTGCTACACAAAAATCGTCTTTTGCAGAAACTGTCTCATTCGCGCTGGCACAAGGGACCGCGAAGGTAATTTCTAAGCCGCAAATATTCAAGGTGTGTAACCTCGAAGTAACTGCTGAAAAGAATATAAGCACCAAATTAACAGAGGCAGTCATGAAGGCATTAGGTGAAAAGCGAGGCAAATCGAAGGACAAATGCTACAACTGCGGTAAAGTGGGACACTCAGCGAAAATGCGAAGCTCCAAGGAAGAGCCTCCGGGCCGATCACCAATCACAACAGGAGTCACCTTTAAACTAAAAAGAGCTAGCACTACAGGGCACGAGCTAGATCACACAACAGATGGCCCAATAATTTCCATATCAGTAGCACAGCAGGGGAAAAGCAATCTTACTGCTTATGGGTACATCAACGGACAAAAGCACATTTTTACCATAGCTACAGGAGAATCTCAGTCCATCATCAGGCCCGGTATAATTAGAAAGCCAGTTGAACCATTATACGGGTAGGTCTGCGAACAGCTACTGGAGAGCAGGCTTCTGTCTATGGTAAGGTAAATGTGAAACTTACAATTGCCAGCGTAGCCGTCAATCACATATTTATTGTTGCCGATATTGTGGACGAGGTAATCATTGGTGCAGATTTCATGATTACTCACGGCATTAACCAGCATATGGGCCAAAAAGTTATGATTTGTCACAATGTTGAAATACCCTTTTGTGTTGGATATAAACGCGTGGATCAGATAAGAAAGCTAGTTACTATCAGCCAGCAAAAACTACCAGCACGGGCAGAAACTTTAGTATGGATGCGTATGGAGGGAGATTGTGAGGACAGCAGCTTGTGGGTGGTAGAACCATAAGAAATAAAAAATTACCTTATAACAGCGAAAGCCCTCGTAAAACCAGCAAAGACAAAAGAGTTCTTGTACTGAACCTATCAAATTGTGAAAAAATTGTCAGAGCGAACTCTGGAATAGCCAAATGTACAGCGCCCGAAGCAATAATCAGTTGCGAAAAGAACTGGGACCCTTCCAATGGGTCCGTTGAAGAAATGGGTAAAAGAACTGGCGCCGCCTGATAGAAATAAAGCCAAACAGTTAATCAGGAAATACGGCTGTCTTCGCCATTAAAAACCAAAGTCAAGGTAGAACGGCGATTGTAAAACACCGAATAAATACTGGTGAAGCGAGGCCAATAAAGCAGGCGCCCAGAAGTATTCCGCTAGCAAAAGGAAATGAAGTAAAGGAGTTAGTCAACGAAATGGAGAGTAGTGGAGAATCGAACCATCTTCTTGCTGATGGAGCTCGCCTATAGTTTCAGTTAAGAAAAAAGGTGGCAGCACCCGATTCTGTGTTGATTACAGAAAACTAAACGACATTACCAAAAAGGACTGCTGCTATCCACTACCGAGAATTGACGACACTCTAGATACGCTAGCAAAAACTGCTTTTTGCACAGTTGACGGATTATGGCAGCTTAATGCCCTTTGTACTCTGCAATGCTCCAGCAACTTTCAAAAGCTAATGGAAAATATGCTGAAAGGACCCCACTGGAAAACTTGCATAATGTACCTTAACGACATAATTGTCATGGGAAAGACTTTCGATGAACACCTGAAGAACTTAGCAGAAGTCTTAAGGCTAATATCTGCGGCTGGAAATGTACACTCTTCCAGAGGGAAGTTAAGTATTTGGGGCACCGCGTAACTGCAGAGGGTATTCAACAGATGAGGATAAGGTTTCGGCTGTAAAAGATTGGCCTCGCCCAAAAATCTGCACGAGTTGCGCAGTTTTCTAGGCCTCTGCACGTACTACCGACGATTTGTACCAAATTTTGCCAGTGTGGCTACGAGTCTATATGAGCTGACTTAGAAGGCGCGTCCATTTCATTGGGGTGAAGTCCAAGAACGGGCATTCCCAAGGCTCAAGGAGTTATTATGTACGGCACCGATTCTTGGATATCCTGTGGCCGGAGAAAAATTTGTGCTGGATATCGATGCAAGCCGATACGGAATAGGAGGTGTGCTTTCGCAGGTGATCAATGGAACCTGAAAAGTCATAGGCTATTACAGTCGAGTACTTTTGAAGCCTGAAAGGAACTACTTCGTAACGCGACGGGAACTCTTGGCGGCGGTAGAATGTGTAAAGAACTATATCTGTATGGTCCGTACTTTCAACTAAGAAGCGACCATTCTGCACTCAGGTGGCTGCTAAAATTTAAACAGCCAGAAGGGCAGCTAGCTCGTTGTATTGAACGGCTTCAAAGCTATGATTTCAGCATCGAGCACAGGAAAGGCATAAAGCATTGCAAATCGCACGTCCTTTCAAGACGCCCCTGTAACTTAGAGTACAAACATTGTTCGAGGGCTGAAAGAAAAGAGTTCATCGTTGATATAAGACTAACGCATATTGAGTCAAGTGAAGCCTGGTCAGCGTCGCAACCGAATGACATACTGTAGAAAAAGTAGATGACAGGAGGCATACCCGTGGACAAATATCAGCTGAAAGTCCGCTAATGAAGGCTTATTGGGCCCAGTGGAACAGTCTACGGGTAATTAATCACTGCTTATACCACATGTCGGAAAGTACGGACGGCAAAACTGGGACAAAGAGTTCCATGACGGTCCGAGTGGTGGTCATCTAGGTGTCACGAAAACCCTAGAGAAGTTAAAACAACGATTCTACTGGGTCGGCTGCCAGCAATCTGTAAGCGATTGGATAACAAATTGCGCGAAATGCATCGAAGCTAAAGGACCAGTAAGGAGAAGTCGTGGGCAACTTCAACACTACAACTCGGGTACCCCATTTGAGGGGATAGCAATGCATTTAGCAGGCCCTTTCCTGTCAGTGATTCCGGAAACCATTACCTTCTTATGTTTATCGACTATTTCAGTAAATGGCCTAAGGTATATGATATACCGAACCACGAAGCCAGAACGGTAATAAGCGCATTTGTGAACAATTGGGTGTGCCGCTACGGTGTTCCATTAGAATTACACTCTGACCAGGGAAGTAATTTTGAATCTGCTATCTTCAAGGAAATCTGTGAGTTGTATGGAATAAGAAAAATAAGAACCATCGCGCTGCATCCACAATCTGATGGTATGGTCGAAAGATTCAATCGCACTTTAGAGGAATACTTAAGAAAAGTCGTCAGATCACATCAGAAGGACTGGGACGAACACATCCCCAAATTTCTGCTGGCATACAGATCGGCTGTTCACGATTTCTCCTCCCGGAACGGAACTTAAATTGCTGGCGATCAAGAATTTGGTGTTAAGCCCGCCGCTATAGATAAAGATATTGACAACGCTTCCCAGGAACAAGAAGACCTTAACGAGCTTCATGAGTTTGTGCGCGATCGAATTAAAATAGTCAGCGATAAGATGAAGGCGAGATACGAGAGGGCAGCAAATTCTGAAGGATTTAATGAGGGTCAGCTGGTTCTGCTTTTTAACCCGCAACGAAAAAAGGATTATATCCCAAATTACAAACGCATTGGGACGGTCCCTATAGTAAATAATAGTAATTAAATGGTTGAATAATGTGGTATACAGAATACAGTAAGATCAGAGCCCATGGTCCAAAATGAAAGTTGTGCATTTAGATCGACTAGCCAACCATGAAAATGAATAGCTAGTCTGCTTGGGACGAACGGGCTTAAGTGGGCGACAGTGTAACAGAAATTTATTTTACTAGAAATTTCATCACGCGAAGTAGTAAATTTTTTGGCAGCTGGAAAAATCTAGTGTAGTAATAGCTGAAAATAACTAGAATACTTGACTACTAATATAAATACGGGTACTTGGTGATGCACCAAGACAGTTTTTATAAAACGCTGAAGTGTTAAGAAATAAAGTATGGCTAACGTTTAGTCTATTTACATCGTGTAATTAAAGGGTTTTCTGTAATTTTAGTGCCCGTTATAAATAAATAGTGCTATAAAAAATTTCAAACTGTGTTTATTGTTGCCGCTAATATAAAGAATTAAACTTAGATCTTTACATTTATCTTTTGTTTCTCCTCTTTATTTCATCGAAAATATATTTGATATATATGTACATGTATTAGTTTTCTACATATATATGTGTTAATATATACTTTGTAATTTCTTCTTTATATATAAGCAATAAATGTTAATAAAAAAGGGATAACGGTTCACAGCTTAGTTAGTTAATAGTAAATTATGGAAAAAGAAAACGATTTAATGTACAGTCTAAATCAAAGCGACGATCGGTCCTATACAAATAATTTTAAAGCGCCTTTGGATTTTTTAAATTTTCTTTGAAACGTGCCGCTATCCCATATATTTATAAAAAAATACTAATTACAATTAAAAAGTAAATTAATAAAATAAGAGCTTTGTAGCCCCGGTAGGCTAGTTGGTAGCGTGCTAGCTTATCAGTTTGGGGGTCGTATGTTCGATTCCCACCAGAGGCTCTGGTCTGTTTTCGCTGCAACGAGCCGAAAGCCTTCGTTGCTAGTGCTCGGTTAGGGAATTAAGATATAATTTGAAATTATATGTTTAATAAAATTAAAGCGCTCTTAAAATTTGTATCGTCGTACGCTGAAGCGACAATTTTTTAAAATTATTTTTATCTGTTTAAAACAGAGCACAGAATTAATATTTAAAAATGTCTGATTACAATTGTAAAATGTGTAGTGAAAAAGATACCCAAAAATGGCGCAGTGCGACGGCTGCGACCAATGGTATTATTACGGATGCGTTGGAGTAGATGGCAATGTGGCTGACGTAAGCTGGAGTTGCGAAAATTGTAAGGTTGCATCATCTATCGTAAAAAAACATAGCAACGTACACATCAACGCCCACTACGGACAATGAGATGATTCAACTGGTTTCAACCGAAAAGCGGAAAGTAATCAGCAAGTAATATTAACGATGCCACAAAAAAATGCAGATTTTGTACAGGCAGCACATGTGAGAGCTAACACAATAAACATTTTCGTTTTTGACCCTATAGCAACAGCAAAGGCCGCGAAGCATCTGTTTCAATGATAACGGCACCTCTATCGTCGATTTACACAGCTCCTATCATGTTATACAGGTGTGGCATTACAGTACGGTAACCTCCTACTACAATGACACCAACACATCATCGATCATACACATAACCAAACTTACCAATTAACTATTTTCAGCCGGTTTCTACTTCTTCTTCGTATGTGCAAGGTCAAACGACAAACTCAGCAACAAATTTGCAACATTTTGACAACATTGCTCGTCAACGATATTTAGAATTACAAAAACTTGATGAAGAAATGTAATTTTAACGGCATTTCATCGAAAATAAATATTAAATTTTATCTGAATTTAACGAATCGTCGGTCCCATGCAATCAAGTAGTAACACCAAATATTGGACCAACACCGGCACAAGTAGCTGCCTTGCTGCTATCCCGAAACAATTGCTCGCCTTTAACGGCGACCCAGAGGATTGGCCGCTCTTTATTAGCAGTTTTAAAAACAGCACTGCTGGTGCAGGTTACACCAACGCAGAAAATTTAATTAGACTGCAAGCATCGCTAAAAGGCAAATCAAGAGATATGGTGAAAAATAAATTACTTTTGCCTCAAATGGTGCCCGAAATTATTCAGACGCTGCGTGTGGGTTTTGGTAGGCCTGAGCATATTTTAGAACGGGTTATTGCAAAAGCTCGAAGCATGCCGCCACTTAAGGATAAATTGGATGTACTGATAGAATATGCAATGTGCGTACGTAACATTTGCGCAACGATGAGGGATGCCAACTCCAGTCACACCTTAATCATCCGTTATTGGTAAGAGAATTAGTGGACAAGCTTCTAAACAATTACAAATTGATCTGGGCGAAAAAGCAAAAGGATGACCGAGATCCGGTAGTGAAAGCATTCAGAGATTGGCTATACAACGTGGCGGAAGCAGCTAGCACCGTAACCCCATTATTTGGAAAGAGTGGTGCAGAAATAAACATACACATGCGTGATGAAGGTAATACACAGTTCAGTGACAAACGCCCCAATAACAACACAGTAAGTACCACATATATCGTATGTAATGATGACAGCCACAAAGTAAACCAGTACGATGTTTTAAAAACATGACACTCAATAACAAGTGGGAGTGTGTTAAATCTTTGAATATGTGTCAACAATATTTGGGAACACACATACGCAAATGTTTTTTGAACAAAGAATGTGGATGGATGCAAATACAAGCATAATTTTTTGCTACATAATACGTAAACGCTGAACAATGCAAATCGACTCAAAATACGCAACCAAATGCCCTACTAAATACGCACAGCAACAGTCAAAATAAATCACAACCATTATTTCGAAATATCCCCGTAAATATTCATGCACAAAATAAGGTTTAAAAGGTTTATGCATTTTGAGATAAAGGGTCAGCAACACTAACTGAAAAGAGCATTTTCGATGAACTAGGCCTAGGTGATGTAGATCCCCTCTGTTTGATATGGACAGGTAACACAACACGTATGGAAAGTGATTCAATGAAGACGACCATTACAATTTCGAATGTAAGCAATAATAAAAAATTTAATCTTCACAGAGTTTAGACAATCGATGTAGATGAAATTTCGAGAAAATACCCGTATTTGGCAAAGTTGCCAATGGAGTCATATAATAATGTTATGCCAAGTATTTTGATAGGCGCCGATAACTGGAATTTCGCCATTCCTCTAGAAGTACGAGAAGGATTATGGCATCAAACACACGGTTAGGGTGGACAACCCAGGGTTGAAGATTATTTTAGCTTGGAAACAGCTTGACCAACACAGTTGTTATCATCTGACGATAACAAAGCTATGGCAATATAAGAGCAAACATGCAAAAAAGTCGATGGCCACTACGAGGTTGGATTGCTATGGCGCAATCAAAACGCACAACTACCAGACAGTAACAGACATGCGCTTAATCACTTGCGGTGCCTTCAGACCAAATTAAATAAAAACGTTACGCTTAAATGAACTATACAAACTCAGATCAACAACCTTATCTCGAGAGTCTATGCTAAAAAACTCACTTCAAATGACCTAGAGGTGGTGCATGATAAAACCTGGTACTTACCAATATTCGTCGTTATAAACCCAAACAAACCAGATAAAGTCCGACTTGTTTGGGACGCTGCAGCTAAATCAAATGGTGTATTATTGAATGATTTTATGATGACTGGCCTGGATTTGCTAAATTCACTTGTTAGATACTGAGTGGACGAAACGGCTATATCTCAGAAATGTTTCATAGAATAAATGTAAGAGTAAGTGACATGCACGCCCAGCGTTTCTTGTGATACGAAAAAGAAGATGAACAAAACCAACCAAGCGTTTTTGTAATGCGGGCCTTAACCTTTGGCATAAGCTGCGCACCTTGTATTGCACATTTAATACGGGACAAAAATGCTGAATAGTTCAAAGATAAACATCCCCGAGCGGTAGAAGCTATACAAAAAAACCACTATGTTGAGGACTTCATTGACAGCGCACCTGATGAAGACCAAGCGATAGAGTTAGCCAGAGAAATTCCTGCAGCTGCTGGGTTCAAGATGCATAACTGGTCTTCCAACTCAGAAAGATTTTGAATCAACTAAATGACAAAACTCTATTGGGATCCTAATACTGATAAATTCAGATATATTTGCAGATTTGTGAGATTTAAACGTGATGTTTTGAATGAATCAATTACGCCAACTAAGCGCGAAACCCTTCAGGTGGTGATGTCCATATTCGACCCCCTTGGTTTTGTTTCTTGCTATACAATAGGCTTAAAATCGCTTCTTCAAGAGCTATGGCGTTCTGGTATACTGGGACGATCAGCTGACCGGCATGTTAAACAAAAAAAGGTGCCGATGGAAATTAACTATTCAACTTATAACGGCCGTAAGAGTTCCACGATGCTACTCTCGCATAAAAACTGATGCTCAATTTTGGTGAAGTGATGCAAAAACTATTTTGAGGTGGCTGCAAATTGATCCCAAGAATTTCCATCAATTTGTCATGCATCGTGTCGGTGAGATTCTTGAAACCACAGATGTAAGTCAGTGTAGATGGGTCCCCTCTAAACAAAATTCGTCTGACTTTGCCACAAAAGTAACACCATTATCAAATTCAAAAATGTGGTTTAATGGTCCTGATTTTTTACGAGCTGACATATGAATGGTCTCATTGCGATGACTTTGAGCCGCTAGACGAAACCGAATTTAAACGCAGGGTATTGGTGATTGGAAAGTACCACAACTTAAAACTCAACATTGAATACTTTTCCAATTGGAAGCGTTTATATCGTGCTGTAGCTACATTTTTGTTGTACTACAATAGATTAAAAGAAATTCCTAAACAAAAAACCATCAAAAGGTATAAAGAAGTCGACTGCGTCATGATTGAAATGGCTCAAACCTTTTTAATAAAATACGCACAAAGTTGCGAATATACTCAAGAACTACACAACTTAAAAAATTGAAAACCAATTCAAAAGAGAAGCAAAATAATGGGTCTATTATCGATGGCAACCGAACTTTAGTTGCGTTGTCAACTGGCAACTCAACTGAAATTATAATTGGTATTATATAAGGCAACTTTCCCCAGTTGCCAAAAAGTTATCGATAATGTAATTTTGACAGATTAGCAACTGAAAATAAATGTAAACAAATAAAAAGATTGACAAAGAAAAAAAGTTAATAAAAGTGAATTCATTTAAAAAAAAAAACAAATTATAAAAAGAAATTGTGTAAACAATTATTTTATATAAATTAAGTTTTTTAAAAACGTTTTTCTAAAAAAAAAATTATTTTCTTTTAGTTACCTTTAGGTAACGTTCTTTATTTTATGAATTCACGAAACTGACTGCGAAGCTTTACAATAATGAAACTTAATTTATTAAACAAAACTGTTGAATTTGCATTCCCACCAAACCATAGGCTTATGGCTGTACGTGTAGCGTTTTTGTTGAGTTTGCATTTCCCATCAATGAATTTACTTTGGGAACGTCTTTGCTGATTCCGCATTTCCCATCAAACCATCGATTCATTATTGTGGCCTGTGTGGCTCTGGTTACTTTTATGGAATTTGCCAGCATTGCACTTTTAATGTTGGCACGTTTGTTGGTTGCTGAACTCTTACTTCTGTTGACGTGACGGTTATAGTTGTTGTTGTTATAACTGTGTTGAATGGCTTGTGCAGTAATTGTAGTCGTTGTTGTTGTTACCGTGTTAACTTATATGCCAGTTCAGTGGAACTGTTTTTTGATGACGATGAAAGGCTTCAAACATGTCATCTTTTAGACAGAACTTGAGGGACAACTTCAATCCATTAGAATTACCGTCTGTACTGTGAGTATATCTTGATGTTTAAAATAATTTTCAATAAAAAGTTGCTTCTTATAGTTTCAAAGCTTATTTTCGTATTCCAAAAGACGCAGTGGTATATTTAGTGGAAGCCTTAAACAAAGTCGTCGTTCAACGGCAATACCTCCTCTATTAAAAGTTTGCGCAGCTTTAAGATTTTTTGCTGAAGGAAGTTTCCAAAAATCTCACGGCAATGACTTCAATCTAGGAATGGTTCAACCAACGTTGTCGGTGGTATTAAAAGAAGTCGTACAATTAATAGAACAAAAGCTTGTGTATAGTTTCAAAAATGTCGGAAGAAGAAAAAACAAAAAATTAAAACCTTTTTTATTCGAAAACGAAGTTTCCAGGGATTGTTGGATGTATAGATGGAACACACGTACATATGGGACCGAAGGAAGACATTCGTCCCTTATATATAAACAGGAAAGGATATTTTAGTTTGAATGTTTTGCTGGTAAGTTATTTAACAATTTTTCTTTCTTTTGATCAAGATGATTTCATTGTAGTTGTGCGATTACGAAATGAAAATAAGGTATGTTGATGCTAGGCATCCTGGATCTACTTATGATGCCTTCATATGGAACAAGAGCCCATTAAAGCAAGAGGTTGCTGCAGATTTTGAAAAATATTTATAACAATAAATAAATATACTTACATTTTAATGTTCCCGCCTTTTTTCTTTTGCTTTAAAAACCTACAGCAACCAAAACTTTGTGGTTGCCAATACAATCACTATTTGGCAACTGAAATTGACAGCTATCAGTTGCCATACGTAATATCATTTTGGCAACTGGCAACGCCACTAAGGTTCGGTTGCCATCGATAATCGACCCATAATTTCGCTTAATGTCTATTTAGATGAAAATGACGTCATTAGATGCCGAGGACGAGCAGAATATCTCAACAACCACGAGAACGTTATCGTAATGCCTGGAAATCAACAAGTGACATTTTTATTGGTACGTCATTTTTATGAAAAATTTCGTCATTAATCACACGAAACGGCACTCAACGAAATAAGAGGGCAGTATTACATAGCTCGATTACGTGTTTTGTTTCGAAAAGTTCGACGTATGTCAGTGGTGCAAAATAAACCATGCTTCACCACATCTACCACAAATGTCGGCACTACGAAGAAAAGCTAGGCTTGCAGCATTGGAACGTCCATTTACTTTCGTAGGCGTGGACTAAATATCAAAAAAAAATTAACAAAACAGAACAAGTAACAAGTGCTAGCTACGTCACGATCAAATTTATAAAACAACAATAATGACATTGAACTGCACCAGTCAGCTTTAACATTAAGCGGGAACATATAAAACAAACAAGTAAGGTACCCTACAACACGACCAGGTCGGTAAGTGCACTTGTTTGTAAATTATAAAATTTTATATCGCAAAACTTGTTTTTAACCCGCTTTGTACCAATAACTCGTGTTTTTAACCCATTTTGTACCGGTTATTCAATATAACACATTACAAAAATATTTTTGATAAACCGAAGGAAGTGGATATCGTTAATCTCAACGACATCGAACAGGAGTATGTGGAGGCTAAGGCGCGTTATAGAAGTTCAAAATACTCCTTGGTAAATGATCTTGAGGCAGCCACCAAGCCTGTAACTCCTGAAAGTTTAGGAGCAGGCTCAGTTAGTCAAAACACCCTGCCCACCCAAGAATATTTAACCTTAATTCAAAAATTGGCCCACTTTTAGAGATTTGTTTAAGGCCATTATTATAGACAACAAGCGGAAAAGTGGCATCGAAAAGTTGTGCACCATTGACGAATGAAGGGTTTGATATCGCCTGGAGAGAATTAACTAAGGAATATGAGAACGTTCAATGCTCAATTCCGAAAGTTACAGAATTTACCCATTATAAATGTCCAGTGCGTAGTAGCTATAAGAAGGCTTCAGGGGACAATAATTAGTTGCATAGCGACACTAGAAACATTGGGTTATGAGAAGGATAGCTGGGGAGATGCAATGATTGTATTCATTTGCACTTCCAAGTTACCCAAAGAAACTCTCGTTATATTCGAGAGAACCCTCACAGACAATACTGTGGTCCCATCGTGGGATAATTTTTTGACAGCGGAGTATAGAGATCTTGAATCCGCGACCGATGCCAAAGATATCTCTCCTCCAACAACACAATATCCAAACCAAGACCCAATTCGAAACACAACCCAAAACCCAATAAGAAACCCAAACCAAAAACCAACTAGGACATCAACCCAGAACCCAAAATCAAATGAAAGAAAAGGCAATACTTTTCTCACGATAACCCATACATCCAAAAAGCAGACACAATTTGAAAAATATCAAAACGAACGAAAAGTCTTAAACTCAAACCGAACCCACCCACCCAAATACAATAGGCCCGATGGCTTCATCTGCATGCTTTGCAGGAGCAATCATACTCTTAGAGAGTGTGATAAGTTTACTTCTTTGGGAGTAAACGAGAGAATAGATTTCGTTAAAACAGAATCTGTTACAATTGCTTGGCTGTTGGCCGCAGTACGTTTACGTGCAGGCAATGTGGTTATCACCATAATACCCTATTGCATAAACCCACTCCTCAAATACCCAAAATACCGGAAATAATGCGAATGATTTAGCTCAACAGTTGACGCCACGAAATGCGGCGCAGTCTTTCGCAACGGTCACCCCTACAAATTAATCTTACCCTAAAAACAAGAAATTATTGGGAACAGCTATTCTAAATGTTGAGGTTAATGGCGAATTATTTCCGGCAAGAGTGCTTATTGACCCAGCTTCAGATGACAGTTTCATCACAGAAATTTTTAGGCGAAAGTTGCAAATACCCACCACACCCATATTCGCTGAAATCGCAGGATTAGAGGACCTTGGTTCTACTCAATCCAATAAATTATGCGATGTAATGTTAAGATCTAAGACACAAAAAGATTTTAAAATTAACATGCAAGACATTGTCGTAAAAGAAGTCTCCAGCCGCTTACCCACCAATAGCATTAACTTAAGTATCGCGAAGGATCTAGGCAATATTCAATTAGCTCAGGAGACCAATTTCGGTGGGATATTAACGGGACCAGTTGACCACATAAGTACACTTGATAAGTGTCTAACTAACCCGAAGACCATCTATTCGATGTTGATCTATTAACCCTGCCAGAATCCAATAACGCGAGAACCCTTGGCATTCGATAGAATGCAAAAGAAGATGTATTTTTCTTCAATGTACCCATGATCGAAAAAAGATCGGCATGCACAATGCGCACAGTTTTATCTGATATTGCGTGCCTATTTGACCCAGCTGGTTGATTGGCGCCTATTATTATTTCTGCTAAGATTATTATGCAGCAAATATGACAGGACAACACAGCCTGGGACGAATGTCTCAAACCCCTTACCCTAATGAGATGTATAAAATTTTTACAATATTATGATAATATTGATAAAACTCGAATTCCAAGATGAATTCGTTACACACCCGAAGTCGATATTGAATTTCATTGCTTTTCAGATGCTTCTGAGAAAGCTTACTCAGCGGTCTTATACGCTCGAGTAACACCCATAGACGGACCTAGTTTCGTAATCCTACTCTTTGCAAAAACTAGAGTTGCACCCATCCAAGTTGTACCTTTACCAAAATTAGAACTTTGTGGTGCTGTGTTATTGGCTAATGTGGTACACAATTTACTCACACAACTCGATTTACCGCAGAATCGAACGCATTTTTGGACGGACTCATTCATAGTCTTGGCTTAGCAACCAACCAAGCTCGTGGAAGACATTTGTTACAAACCGTGTTGCGACAATATCGGAAACTATCGGAGTCGAAAATTGAAGTCACGTCGTTTCGCATGATAACCCAGCAGATGTTGCCAGCCGTAGCTGTAACCCCGATGAGTTAGCAGTAGATTCCCTTTGGTTGAATGGACCTTCATGGTTGAAGGAACCCTCATCAAAATGGCCCTAAAATTCGCAACTCATGCTGAGGCAAAACCCACGCAATCTTTTGTTATATCTATGAATACCAACCCAGAGGGGACAGATGACCCTGATATTCTGAGCAGATTTCCAAAATGGTCTAAAGCTCTACGAATCATGTCATATGTCTATCGATTTTGTGATCGCATTTCAGTTACCTGACAAAATATCGCTCGCCATGTACGAGTTGTTCCTAATCGTAGGAAAACGACTTCAGCCAATGACAGGCTTAATATTTTATTAGATCACCCAAGTATCACACTCGAGTTGCATGAAATAAACTCCACTAAAAATAGACTGGTACTGTGTCAGGCCCAATACTTCACAGACGAATATAATTGCTTAAAACAGAAAACCCCAATACCCAAAAAGAGTAGCCTACTTAACCTTACACCGTTTTTAGATTCTAAAAATATTCTTCGTGCAGATAGCCGATTAGCGAAATCCAATTGTCTAACTTATGATGAACGACATCCAGTTTTATTACCCTATGCAAGTTTTTTTTGATAATTTGGCAATGTCCATTTGGTAACCCTACATGGAGGAAATCAGGTTATGCTGAGAATAATTCGATCAAGCTATTGGAAACCAAAACTTCAGAACTTTATTAGCCTAGTTATCAACAAGTGCTCACCCTGCGTACGATATAAAAATCGTCAGGCGACTCAGCTAATGGCAGCACTTCCTCCGGAACGCACCCAGTTTACCCGACCCTTTTAAAATGTCGGAATTGATTTCGCTGGACCATTTGACATTAAGATATATTCTGGCCGCACGTGTACAATGACAAAGGGCTATGTATGCGTTTTTGTTTGTTTTGCGACAAAAGCCATTCATCTGGAACCGACATCGGACCTATCTACCCAGGCCTTTATGGCAGCCTTCGCACGGGTTTTTTCGAGGCGGGGATGCAATGCCGCCATTTACTCGGACAACGGTACGAACTACGTTGGAGCTAGCCACTTACTAAAGAAAGAGCGGCAGGAATTTATTAAGAACTTGAAGGGATCTGTTACGTTAACGAACAGTTTTCAAGATCTAATGTGGCACTTCATTCCGCCAGGAGCCCCACACATGGAAGGATTGTGGGAGGCAGGAGTCAAAAGCTTTAAGTCCCACCTCAGAAAGATAAATACCTCGAAGTATAACTTTGAGGAGTTTGCTACACTTCTTGCTCAAATTGAGGGCTGTTTGAACTGTAGACCCCTTAGCCCGTCGAGCGAAAACTCTCAAGATCTTAACCCTTTAACCCCAGGTCATTTTTTGATAGGTTCACCCTTACTAACCCCAGCCGACCTAAGTGATGGAAACATTACACTGGAAAATAGGTGGCAGAAGCTCGGGACTCAGCACCATTACTTTTGTAGAAGATGGAAGGAGGAATACCTAAAGGAGCTTCACAAAACCCAAGGCGTCAACTTGAAATCGGCGATATTGTAGTTGGAAAGCAGGACGTTCTACCCCCTAACGAATGGTCACTAGGACGTGTGACTAGGGCTTACCCAGGTTCTGACGGCCGCACCAGAGTCATGGACTTACGCACGCCAACTGGAACGTTGACCAGGCCAATATCGAAAGTTGTAGTTCTACCCACAGATTGATCTAACCTGCTCATTGTAACACTAACCATTACTTGTACACTGACCCTTACTTGGGCACTAACCCCTACTTGTTCATTAACCCTCTTACCCTAATTTTACCCATAACTAATTATTAATCATACACTACTAATCATACTCACCCAAGTATAATATGTAAATGGGATCACACTCAATATATTTTGCAATGTTCGCCCTAAATTGTTCTTAACTAAATATTGTTAGTTAACTTAAAGGCAATGTGATCAACCTTTACATATTTTACTTTCATTCACCCATACTCACCCTTCATCTGCTAATTAAAATTCATTTCATTTACACATCAAAATGTCACCTAAACAAAAACGTCGTGGAACTCGTCAAGGAGCTCATGCTCCCAACCAACAAAACCTTCAAAGCTCTGGCAGAAGACAAACCACTCGTAATCAAAGTAGACCGAACCATGCTACAGAAAGACTTGCAACTCGTTATGTTGGATGCGGTATCTGCAAATCTGATCACCGTCTCATGACATGCCGAAAGTTTCTGAGCATGAACTTGACAGAAAAATATAGGACAGTGGTAAGACACCACTATTGTGTCAATTGTCTGGCACGTTGTCTTCCTGCCACCGTTTCTACCTCATTGCAATTAACAGGGGCGAAAATATTCGTGCCAACAGCAATCATACAAATCGCAACTAGAGAGCAGAACCTCACAACTTTTCGGATTGCGGTGTCTCTAGTGCGCAAGGCGGATTTGGCACCGTTTAAGGTCGACGGCAAAGTTTACGCCAAAGTAATC
Source organism: Eustalomyia histrio (assembly GCA_949748255.1). Classification (NCBI taxonomy): domain Eukaryota; kingdom Metazoa; phylum Arthropoda; class Insecta; order Diptera; family Anthomyiidae; genus Eustalomyia; species Eustalomyia histrio. The sequence continues at coordinate 152,463,809 of OX456523.1, forward strand.
ATCGTGTCTAACATGTCCGTATCTTTAAGAATTGAAGTGTGTATGCTGTATGAGAATACATGTGTGGTCAATGATTTACCGAGGAACCCTTACTTGGATGAAATTGATTCTCATATTAAGGAAAGATTCTGTCGGATTTCCATAGCCGACCCAGAGTTCTACTCAAACACTCCGGTGGCCATAGAAATCGGTGGGGATCTTTACAAAACCATTTGAAATCCCAACACCATACAACTCGATGGAGGATCTCTGGTAGCCCAAGACTCTAGTCTTGGATTATTGGTTATGGGATCCGTTTCCAATTAAGATTACCCCTAAAAATACACAAGTATTTATATAATATATCTGTCTACCCTACCCTTTCATTTTAACCCTTAATCTGGTACACATAAAAATAATTGTCCTTTTTGTTCACAGGTTGCCTGGCCCGGGTGGATGTTCACTTTGGTGAACAATTATGTATTCCCATCCCTGACAACAACCTCATCAACGCCCTCAAGTGGCAATTTAACCATCAGCTGCAGCAAACGTCAGAACAATCATATGTTTGGCTAGCAAAAAGCTTTAGCCGATGGCTTTTGCGCTCTCTTTTTTATAGTCACTTGTGTTCTATTATTTTTCATTTTCTTATAATCATCAAGTAATCAACAATTCAACAATCCTTTTTATAACCGGCGTTCTTCTTTAAGCCGCAAGTGATTTTGTGAATTGGTTTAATTATTTGAATTTAAACTAATTATTTGAATTAAATAAACCTAATGTAAATTATATATTAATAATATGTACATTAACCTAATTTACCAAAAATTCTAAAGTCTAACTTAACCCTATTTTACTGTGCCTAAAACTATTGGAATTTGTGAATTTTAAAACCTTAAAAATGAATTATATAACCTTAAAACTAAATCTTAACCTAAGGCTTCAAATAAAATTCATACCGTTTTATAAAGTTCAAAAAAAGGCCACCATCTTTTTATTTTATATAAGTGATTTCCGCTAAAAAGGTTTGTTAACCACTAGTACATCTACCTCTAACCCGTCTTTACATCAACTATCCAAGCTACCTTCGAGCAAATTAAATGGAAATTTAACCCGCCAGGGGCGCCACATATGGGCGGTGCGTGGGAGACGTTGGTTAAGTCAATAAAAACCATATTATACAGTATATGCCCATCAATGAATTTCAGCCACGAGAGTTTAAAAAGCGCATTGTGTGAAGCAGAGTTTACAATTAACTGTCGTCCTCTAACTTTCGTATCACTTTTATTGATCGGTTCATCGGATGGCTACAAACCAATCGCAAACAAAAACCTAGATCTTCGACAACGCTGGTGGCAGGTGGCTAAAAGAGTATGTGCTCATCATCTCCCGCCGATGAAAATGGTTCACCAAACAGAGGCCTATTAAATGTGGCGATGTAGTTGTCATAGTAGACCCTACTCTTCCCCGGAATTCTTGGCCGAAAGGTACGGTTATCGATACAGTGCTAGCTAAAGATGGCCAAGTTAGAAGAGTGACAGTGAAAATAAATAACACCATACTTGAACGACCTGTGGCAAAGTTGGCAGTATTATATGTAGGCAGCGGCTCTGAAAGGAGGTAACTGTCGCCGCTAATATAAAGAATTAAACTTAGATCGTTACATTTAAAGGGGAGAACCTTTATTTCATAGAAAATATATTTGATACATGTATTAGTTTTCTACATATTTATGTGTAAATTTATACTTTGTAATTTCTCCTTTATATATAAGCAATAAATGTTCATAAAAAAGGGATAACGGTTTACAGCTTAAAGGCACGTCGTCATTTAAATAATTGTATAGTTAATTCTGGAAAAAGAAAACGATTTAATGTAGTCTAAAGCGACGATCGGTCAAATACAAATAATTTAAAGCGCCTTTGCATTTATTAAATTTTCTTTGAAACATGCCGCTATCGATATATTTATAATTACTAGTTACAATTAAAAAGTGAATTAATAAAATAAGAGCTTTGTACTATTTTGAATTATAAATTCAAGTGTTTTTTTATATAATATATTAAAGCGCTCTTAAAATTTGTATCATCGTACGCTGAAGCGACATTTATTATTTGCAATATAGAAAGAACTCGATTTATTTAAAAGGTAAATAAATCAACGATTTTATAAAGGGTAAAATCGTAACAGTATGCTACAAATGTAAATACTGAAAATATTTACATTAGTAACTTTAGGAAAAAAGACATGTATAATACAAAGTAGCGGTTTGTTCATGGGGAACGAAAACCAAAAAAAGGAGTAGAATAAAAATAAAAATTACTCAAAAATAGAGGAAAATAAATATGCATATAAAACCCTGTTGAACACGGTTCAACACACTCAGTGGATAACCCACCAAAAGATGAATCATTGCACCTTAGGTAAGGTTTCGGTCGCCTGGATCACCTCTGGCCTCATGATTGATGCCGTACTATTCAATGAGGCCCTTTTCGCTGGCACCAAGGAAATTTCTCTCGTTATATGAGAAGATAGTCTTTGAGAGACAACTACGTCCAGTGAATCTAGAAAAGCAGGCAAGAAAGGCAGAGCAGACTTATAAGTGGACTGCTCGAGTTGAGAAGCACACAAATACCGCTACATTTCGTAAAATAGAGGGTTTAATGGTAAAGGACCAGCAAAATCACCACCGGTATATGTAAAGGGTAACGAGTTCTCTTTCTGGGGGGAGGGCGGTCATTATTTATTGTTTAAATTTATGTTTATAGATTGTGCAGGGTTTGCAATTTCGAATGTATATCCGTACAATATTTTTAAGCCGAGGGATATTAAATACTTGGGTATATTCGACAAAAAGTGTTGCAAAACGAGACTTCAGGAATTATTAGTGAATGACGTTTGTCATAACTTAATCCGGAGTTATTACGCTTACCACCTACACGCAATAGACCATCTTTGTCGACAAATGGGCTTCTGCTTCTTCGGCTAAGAGCCTGTTTTTGCTGACAACGGTTGTACTCGTTGTATAAGTGCTTCCTTTGAGCTATCAATAAAAGCCGTTTTTTTGCGGAACGTATCTCATCTGTTATAATGCACGATTCGGCTTTGAAGGGCGTTTTAAAACGCGTTTGATAAAACGGAATTGATATTTAATGACTCTTAACGCTCGTGCCAATGAGAAAAATTTTTCCAAAAAATCCTCAGGTTTTGTCTCCTCTTGAGCGTCAGATTTCTTCTTAGTTTTGTCATTGACGTCGGAGTGCATTAAATAAAAACTGGAAACCTTTTTTGTTTCCAGATCTGTGGGGTCAAAAGTGCGTGGTTGTGGCCAAAGTTAAACACGCTGCTCAAGCCAGGTGGACCCATGCTCTCTTTGTAGTACGAGTACTATTGAGGAATCCGTCCAGAAAAATAGTCCATATGGGCACTTCGAGTTTGCAATTAAGATTTTTTTTATCATTCTTGCAAGTAACAAAGCACCACATAATCTAAGTTAAGGGATTGTAGTCTTCTTTATGGGTGCAATTTTTGTTTTTGCCACTAGCAGTTGCTAGTGGCAAATGCATGTAAATTGACCCGCAATACGCCTTTTCAGACGCATCGCAAAAACCGTGTATTTGTACCTAACACGTTGGCAAAAATTGTACCCATCTATGAACTTTCAGAGTAGAAATCTTTGGTAGATTTTTGAGAAATGCGTTCTATTTCACTAAAATAGTCGGAGGGACACCCTCATCCCAGTCTAATTTTCCTTCACATAACTCTTCCCGGGCCAAGTGTTGCAATAAGTAACTATCATTGGCCTTAATTTTCTTCATGGGAAAGCCAGCTAATTTTAAGGGTTGTTTAAGTTGATCTAATTTTAGTTCGACCTCTTCAAGAGTAGATTACCCTGATAAAATGTCGTCTACATAAATATCATTTTGCAAAGGTTTGGCAATCTTCACTCAACTGAAGGAGCTTTCGAATTGCTAAAAAGGCGCACTGTTCAATAATCTCTCAGCTTTGTCGCGAAACGAAATTCGTTGGTACGGTCGGTCTGCTTTATGCACTAAAATCTAGCGATACATTTTCTGAATGTCGCCAGTAAATACGTATTTGTAGTTCCGCCAATTAAGAACTATTCGCTTTAAATCTCTTTGTAAAGTTGGGCCTTGATGAAGAACGTCATTTAAGAAGAACCCCAATATTCGTTTTTTTGATGAGTTGAAAACAACTCGCGCCTTTGTTGATTTACTCTCGGGTCGCACAACCGCATGGTGGGGTAGAAAACACGAAAATTGTTTTTCACCGGTTTCTTCATTATGCGAAACTGGCTCCATGTGATCTAAGTCTATATATTTTTGGAGAACCTCCCGATATTGTTCCTACAGGTCTGGCACTTTATTTAGGGTTTTTTTCATTCGATAATACTGTGTTTAGGCCATGTTCCTTGAGGGACCCCAAAAAATATTATTGGGAATTCCTCTTTAAAGGGAAGTCGCACTACATAGCGACCATCTAATTGTTTGATTGTAGACGTTTGGAAAAAATTTTCGCAATATCTATCTGCTTCGGTTATTGGGTTCCCCCTTTCAACCTCCTCAAGTTTCCAGAACTTTTTAACCTGTACGTGCAAAAGAACGTCATCTGATACGGACACCGAAGTCGAAAAAACATTTATATTGCTAGCAGTACCAACCCCCTGGCCTCAAATGTATCCAATACATTCAATCGTACCCCTTCTTTAAGGTTAATAATTATATCGAAAAAAATCACTAAAAATAATTTCTGGAAGATTATTTTTGTAAAAATTATTAAAGTTAAAGCTTTTGGGGTTTCGTTAACAATATCGAGCTAAATATTACTCAGGGTTGATTTTGGTCTTTAGGTTTTTTTAGTAGGTAGGCAACAATGACAGCACTAAGAAGAAGGTGTAAATTCGATTTACAGCAACTAACGGGGTTCTGCACGAGATTTGAACGAACGGTTTCGGAACGTAGCACCTCTGCGAGGCCTGAGATAAAACGTGCAGAGTTAGAGCGAAGATGGGCGAAGTGGTGGAATTGTACGAAGAATACGCATTAGAAGAAGAAAAGGCTGAGGACAAAGATTTTAAGGATGAACTGTCCCTACGATATGAAGAGGCTAGTGAACTTCATCAAGCGGTAAAGGAAAAAATTTTGAATAGTGCAATACAAGTCGAACCCAGCCAAGCGGTTTAGGTTGGACATTCATCGTCCTTCAAGCTTCCGGCTTGGAACTTACAATGTCTTGAAGGGGGTTATGCTCAGATCTAGTGAAGTCCTCATAATCATTGGAAAAATTGAACCAGCAATTTTGTATACAAAATCTCTCCAGAATCTTAAGGGGTTCCTACAGAAAAAGTGCTTATAATTATATGATTTTATGTAGTAAAAAGTCGTTAGAATCACATATTTTTAAAGAAATTTTGAATGGTTTTTGTAGAAAATATTTTTTAAAAATAGTGCATAAGCCCTAAAAATACAACGAATTTTTGAGGGCTATTGTGTTTGAAGGTTATCTAAATCTATTTATAGAAATTTTTAGGGAATATTAATATAAAGAATTATATATTATAAATCTGACTATCTGCAACAAAAGTACCAGATTTTGCAAACAGCTCGATTACGTATATGGATGGTTAAGAGCCAACACAAGTACTGTTAACAGGTCAATAACGTGATCTGCACAGAATAGCTGCGATCATTACATTATTTTTTTCAAATCTTGTTTCTAAACTATTCTGGTATAAATAATTTAACATTGGATTTAATCAGCATCCCATTTCGTACCTTTTTCTTTATTTAGATTTCACCCAAAAACATTGATTTTTCTGTTCGAAAAAAAATTAACTCTTAAAAATATCTTTACAAATATGACAAAAATACTTACCACAAAATTTGTAGTTTTAATCTACATGCATATGATTAAAGAAATGCGGCTTGAGAAAATCTTAATTCTAACGAATGTTTTTTATTTTATGAAAAAAAAAAAAATAATAATATTGATGGGAGTATTTGCTAATAAGGTACATTTTAAAATTTTGACATTTTATCCATATTAACAGGTGGTACTTGATGGGAGCAGTGTTGCATTTCATACAACTACGAGGGAAATTCGAAGTCACGGACTTATTGATCCGCCCTCGAAACAGATAAGACCTGATTTTTGAAAAATCAAACGGGGAGGGGCAGGAAAGGGTGAAATTCTCCCCCTCGATGGCATGCCAAAACTGTTAGAGCTGGAAGGTTGAAAATGTGTATATTTGTTCCGCCTGAGGTGTAGATATCCACCCGGGTAGGATTTTTTTAAACTCCTACGGGAAGGGGCAAAAAGGGAGAAATCTCCCCCTTAACGGCCTGCCCACACCGAAATAGCAAGATACCTGAACTTTTAAACATGTATTACCTGGATTATGAACTAACTCACTGATAAGCTACATTTTAGAATTTTAGCCAGGGATTTAAAAGGATCAAATGTCTTCCCTTTAACGACTTGGCGAAACCACTCCTCCTCCAGTGTAGATAACAGCTAAGATGTCGATTTTGGAAAATCTAACGGGAAGGGCAAAAAAGGACAAAATTCTCCCCCTTAACGACTTACCAAAACCGCTAGAGCTGGGCAGTTAAAATTTAGTACATAGGTTCTCACTCCAGCGTAGACATCCACCCAAGTTGGATTTTCCTGGGAGGTGCAATAAGGGGAAAAGACTTCCCCGAACGGCCTGCGCAAACCGCTGAAACTATAAAGTGGAAATTTGGTATGCAGGTTCCTTCTTAAGTGTAGATAATAGATAAGACGTGACTTTTGGAAAATCTAACGCGGAGGGAAAAAAGCGAAAATTGTCCCTCTTGACGGCCAAAACCGCCCGAGCTGGGAAGTTAAAATTTGGTACATAGATTCCTCCTATGTAAATGTGCAAATTTGACAATGTGCAAATTTGAAAATGTGCATATGTGAAAATTTGCAAAAGTACAAATGTGCAAATTTTCAAAAGTGCAAATGTGCAAAAGTGAAAATTTGATTGTTTGATGGTTTGGTGGATCGATGGTTGACTGTAATGTAAATGTGCAAATATGCAAATGTTAAAATATGCAAATGTGTAAATATGCACATATGCAAATTTGTAAATGTGAAAATGTGTAAATATTTATTTATTTAATTTAACATCGCCCAGCCCGAACCGCAGGAGGTAGGACGCTGAAATTTGATATGTAGGTTCCCAGTGCGGCGTAGACATTCGCTAATACGAGGTTCTTGGAAATTCCTTCGGGGAAGAGGAAATCGGGGAAACCCCTTTCACGGTCTGCCCAAACTGCTATAGCTAGAAACCTGAAATTTGAAATATGCTTTTCTTGGAGTATGTGCTAACTCATCGATAAAGTCACCCCTTAACAGCCTGCACAAACCGTTGGACCTAGGAAGCTAAAATTTAGTTTGCAGGCTTCATCTCCAGTGTAAATAACAGTTAAGATGTAATTTTTGGAGAATCCAATGGGGAGGGACAGAAAGGAAAAAATTTTTACCATTGCCAAAAACGCTGGAGTGGGGAAGTTGAAATTTGGTGCAAAGGTTCCTCCTCCGGTGTAGACATTCACCTAGGTCGGATTTTTGGAAATGTGTACGGGGAGGGGCAAAAAGGTGAACAGCCCCCACCGATTTAGCCAGATAGCTGAAATTTTATATTTGTGTTAACTGGAATATGTGCTAACTCATTGATCAGCTACATTTTAGGATTTTTGCCAGGTAAATGGTAAAAATGGTTCAAAGGAAATAATCTGAAATTTGAAATATGTATTACCTGGAGTATGGGCTAACTCATAACTGAGGTACATCTTACAATTTTGGTCTGGGACATGGTAAAAATTAAGGACTCCGAGTAATTATTTGACAGTTCGGTATATCCCCGGTCGTTAGCCCAGGCAACCATTTTCCACACTAACAATGAGGAATGAGTGAAATCGATACTTGATAGGGTGAAAAATAAAATGGAATGAGGAACGAGTGTTATTGAAACATTAGACGAGGGGAAATAAATGGAGAACGAAATGGGATGGAAAGGGGAACAAGTGATATTAAAACAGTTAACACTGGGCACGTCCCCCTTGAATGACCTATAAAAAGAAATTCAAAGCTTTAAATTTAAATATCCACTTCAATAGATGAAACAAATTTATTTAAATAGTAAAATCTTTAGAAAATATAATAATATTTTCTTCTCAACATATTTCGATTTTTAAAACTACCGATAACGAAGTATCGGGATTTAAGCTAGTTTCACATAAATAAAAAATTGAGGAAAATTAAATATAATTATTAGGATCTAATATATTTTTGGGCGTACATTGCGAATATAAAATCAAAACTAAATTTCGCGAAAATTTCATACCAAAAATGTTCGACTTTCATCAAGAAATTTTCTTATATTTTCCTTTGCGCAAAATTCTTCCTTTAATGATTATATGTCTACGGGTGTCTTCTTATGTGAGACAGGATTTTTGTTAACAATTTAATTTTTAATAGCGAAAAACTAAAAAAAGTCACATTTTAATTCACAAATTAAAAACAATAACATGTCCAATGAAAACCCTTGATAAGTAGATTGCATAAGTACAACCAGTGAGATTTTTCGATAACAACCTTTTTAGATAATTAGGAAAGTATCACAAAAAAATTGAATTTAGTTGAATTTTAAAAAACCGCGAATAATTTCAAAACCACAAATTTGTTTTCAGTTTTGATTGCAGATTCGTAATCTTCATAAAAATTAAGATCATATTTGAGAAATTTGTTCATATAAGGCGTTAGAAAGTTGAATTTTTACTTACATCTTTTTAGAGAATTTTGTTATTTTGACTAAAATATGTATTTTTATGTATAAATTTTAAAAAAATCGCGAACTATTTTAAAGTTACTGAATTTTTTAAAATGTTGATATTGTTAATAGATGCAAAGGTTGAGTTCAATCCAAGCGCATAAACTTGTAGTGGCACTGACCTTGTATCTATTTTTGTTACCGTTCAAGCACTTGTAACTTGAAAGGGAGAGCTCAACAAATATTCTGAGTGAAAAGATCAGAGGTTTCTGCTAAACTCCAAAGTTTTCTTTATTTCCATTTCTTTTATACAAAAATATTGCTGATTAATAAAATACAAATAATAAAGTACAATAATAAAATAACAAAATACAAACTAATAAAAAAATAAAATGTTGATCGCGGTACTTTCTCATGGTCTGTGGAATTTAATATTTTTTGTTTATCACAGTACGTTCTCATTGTACGTGAAATTTGATATTTTGTTTATAAAGTACTTGTGACCATGAAATCGTACATTGGCACCATGAGTTTAATAAACCGTACTTAAGCTAGTTTCAACAGAATTATAACAAAATGTATTTATATATAGGTCAGCATAATTGTATTGAAAAACATTAGGGTGACATTTATTTATCTTCACATTCTCCCCCGCGTTGAACGACTGTTCAAAAAATAAGGCGGATTGTGCTAGTTAATAAGATACGTTTTGTTATGTCTGAGAATTAATGCAAAATTTTATAAAGTAAACAAATATCAGGGGAATTCACTCAATAAGAATATATTAAAACATTGAAAAATCTATGTTAGACAATTTGTAGGTTGATGCTGGCCTTCTAGTGTTAAACATCAAGGCTAAATTTAGGATGCTGGCGTGTTATTGGTACAGGTGTCATCTTGTGTTCGTTGATGTATTGTTGAAGTTCAATGTCCTCTTAAGTGGATGTAATAGGATGTGATTTTTGGGCAGCTTTACGTAACTTGCATCTTGACAGCAATATAATTAATGCGACAATGCTGAATAACAGTGACAGGTAACCAATGATATAGCTGTGCGTTTGGTAAGACCTTAATTAATTAGGTAACTCCGCGATTTCATATTGTACTAGCGATCTTTGTAGCGTTGTTAGATCCTTTATATTTTTGTCATATACTTCGTCAAAACTTGTTGAGAGTGATTGGTTGGCTCTTGTGGAGACTGAAGAGTTGTTTGGTAGTTATGTCTCACATTTTTCCAAGACTTGTATATGCCGACCTTATTTTACTTGATATAGTATGTCGGCCATTCATAGTAATAAACTCGTGCTTAACCATGCATTCTGGGTCGTGTCAGCAAACCGGAACCCTTTAACGATATGGGAATGATTTCTCTGTTGCAGACAATTGTGGCCTTTGAGGATGGCGATGTAGAATATATCCATTGGTTTCTTTTGTTGAGTGGTGTCCATCTGACATTAGTTTCTTCTAGGAGACAAGTGGGTGTCATTTTGTTGTTGAATAAATTGATGTCGCATGCACAGACCTTGTACCCGTAATTGTAACGAATTTGTATGTTGGAACAAATAAAACCGTGTTGATTTACTATGTGGCACGAGTTTAACTCTGAATTTGTGAAAGAAATGTATAGCGGGATGTCTTTATAGCCATGAACGTAGTACAAGGCTTGATGGCTACCATTGTATTGTTCATTATGTTGGGTACAGAAATCAAGTGAAACATGGTGAATTTTTCGCGTTCAACCAGGAGTAGAGTTATTTTAAAAACAGCATGTTTATGCGTTAGTCTGCCTTGAACTTTCATGAGATTGAATAATTGCAGCAAGTCAGTTGGTTCTGTCACAGGAAGATTCACTGAAGGTGGTGAATTTAGTGTAATTTGAGTGACTTCATTTTATAGATGTTCTGTAGTGAGTAGCAATGGACTTATTTTTCCATAATGGGTATTCATGAGAGTATCAAGGATTGATGATTGCATTTTCCTTATGTTGTTGGCAATTAGTGTCAATTCAAGAATTGCTGAATTAAATAGTTGAGTAATGTGTATTTGGAATAACATATTGTTGATGTCTCGTGTTTCTTCTGAGTGGATTTTAATTTTCTGCTCCAATTGTTCAAATCTTGCCTTAGCTGCCGCATGATATTAATTGTTAAGTCAACAATTGATGTTTGATTTTTCAGTAATTTTAACAAGAATGATTCATTCTCATTGACTTGTCTTATTGCTTCTGACATATGTTCGGCGTATTCAGAGTTCAAGATGCCAAATAATGAGTGCGCGACACTACCAACTATGTTTAATGCTCCTCTTTTATTTCGTAACAGTCGATAATCTAGTTGTAACTCAGTCTGCATATTCTCAAAGTGACCAATGATGCTGTGACATAATGCGTTTGGTTCAATAATTTTACAGAATGTTTGCAACGACCTTGTCCCATTGACAACAATTGATGTTTCGGACCAATAAGAAGCTAGGTCATAGTAGACGAACGGATTCCATTCTGTGGTTGAGATAGCGGTTGTGTGAAATGGATTCCGACCTTTGTTCCAAACTTCTTATTTTCGACTGTTGTTACAAGTACAACTGGCAATAAAAATAGTATTGTGAGTAATGCAAGGGTCAGATGATTTGTTGGCATTTTTGGTCTCTTGGCCTTCGGTTCTTCGGTTGATTTAGGAGTGGCAACGTTGAGTTTCTCTTAGTGGTTATCAGTAGGGATGGTTGATTTCGGATCCTCATTTATAGGTACTAAAGCAAGTCGATGTATTGGACGCTTGAATGTCTCTGATGCAGTTTTTACTTCAGCAACTCGTACCGCACCGTCGTCACCAGTGTGAACCTGAGTAATTCTTCCAATTCTTAAGGTTGACAGACTGACCTTGCCATTTATAGCGCTGCTGCAGTTCACTCAGGTATTCTGTAGACCATCTATTCCAAAATTCTTGTTTAAGATGAGCTACAAGCTTCCAATGGGATAGTCCGGAGGACTTCATTGGTTGTGCTCCACTGTCCACTTGGGATGTAAGTGCTTCGCCAATGAGGAAGTGACCGGGAGTTAATGCCTCAAGGTTATTTGGATCATCAGACATGGGTGTCAATGGACGAGAATTAAGTATCGCCTCAATTTCCACCACGATCGTTTCCAATTCTTCTTGTGTTAAAGATGCAGTTGCGACACTCCGAAGTAGAAGATGTTTTGATGATTTTACGGCTGCTTCCCATAAACCTCCAAAATGTGGTGCTCCAGGTGGAATAAAATGAAAATGTATTCCCTTTGAGCTGGAGGCTGAAATAATTGATTCATGTGCCTTGGTGGAGTAAATACTATCAGCTAATTCAAGTAGCTGATTTTTTGCTCCAATAAAGTTGGTGGCATTATCAGAGTTAATATTTTGGCAACGTCCTCGACGACCAATAAATCGCTTTAAAGCTCCAAAAAATGCATCTGTCGATAAATCGGAAACCACTTCAAGATGGACGGCCTTTGTAGAAAAACAACAGAACACGGCTATGTATGGCTTTGTTGGCCGTTTTCCTCTGACCTTGTGGTGAATCCAAAAGGGTCCGCAATAGTCGACGCCAGCGTTAATAAACAGAAATTGTTTTATTTCAGGCAAACAATCGGAGGCCTGGATAGTTCTGATGATTAAAAAAAGTGCATCGTCGAGCTCAGCCGGTGTTAATGATTTGTGTGTCGGACGCTCCTGATTTTGAATTTTCGAATTTCGGATGAATATATCCCACTGTTACTTGTAATTTCCTGAATGAATTTTTATGAGGGATTTGGTATAAGAACTCCTTGTTGGAGACGTTGACAGCTGACACTAGTATTGGCCTCTTTTTCTCAATGTCATTTGGAATGTGGAGTTGATGTGAGAATTTTGGCGGCCATATTTCCTCTGTTCCATGCAGAAATAGTGGTCCATAAAGCCATAAATTACATTTGGCAATTTTTGTTGCTGGCAATCCTCTGGAGAGTATGTCAGCTGGATTATATTTTGATCCGGAATGGCGCCATTGTTCAGGCACTGTTAGGGACTGAATCGTGGCTGCTCGATTAGCCACAAACGTTGGATACGATTGTGCATTTATCCACGACAACACAATTTCTGAATCAGTCCATAGGAAGATAGGTTGATTTTTGATTTATAAATCCATTTTAATCCTTTGAGCAAGTTGTGCTGCGATGACAGCAGCACATAATTCCAATCGAGGCAGTGTCTGCTGCTGCAGTGGAGCAACCCGTGTCTTTGCACATAGCCATTGTACAATTATTTGTCCATTTTCTAGTACGGCACGAATGTATGCAACCGCACCAAACGCCTTTTCGGAAGCATCAGCGAATATATGTAGTTGCCAGTTTGTCGGAATTTCCCCTTTAAAAATGTGTCAGAAAAATTTCATGTTGTTTAAGGTGTTTAACTCTTCGCGTGCAGATTCTCAGGAAGTGGTTCATCCCAGTCTAACTTGTGCTGCCATAATTGTTGTATCAATATTTTTGCCTTGACAACCACAGGCGCCAACAACCCCAGTGTGTCAAATAATCTCGCGAGATCCGATGTGGCCGTACGCTTTGAAACCACCTTTGTCGGATTCAGTTTTGCCTTGACGCATAGGTGATCAGTTTGCTGCTGCCAAAACAATCCTAATGTTTTAATGGTGTTGGTGCTGTCGTTATTGAAATCCAGATTTACCTCCTGATCGTCAAGTGGAATATTTTTTAATAGCTGTGGATGATTTGCACACCATTTTCTCAAATTAAGTTCGCGATCATATAGAATTTGTATCTGCTCCCTTTGCATTGCAAGCGCTACGTTTAGACTATTGGAACCTCCAAGCCCATCATCAACGTAAAAATTTTCCCAAAGCATTTGAGCGCCGTAGGGATAGTTTATGGCGTTTTCGCCAGCGATTTTTTGTAAACATTTTGTGGCGAGATACGGAGCCGCTCGAGTTCCATTAGTAACAGTGTTAAGTTTGAAGTAATTGATTGGCAAGTCTGAGTTTCTCTCCATATTATTAGCTGATACTGTTTGTGCTCGGGATCAAAATCTATTTGTCAATACATTTTCTCAATATCTGTGGTGAAGACAAATTTCGGCAATCGAAAACGAAGCAGAATTGAGAATAATTCACTTTGAATAGTTGGGCTGGTAAACATTAAATCATTTAATGAATATCCTGTTGATGTTTTTACTAATGCGTCAAACACTACTCTTAACCTTGTTGTAGTGCTGTCTGGTTCTAATACACAATGGTGCGGAATGAAGTATTTGGGATCTAAAACTGTGCCAATATTGACCTTTTGCATATGTCCTAATTGTTCATACTCTTGCATGAACTGTCGGCGTTATAGTGCCAAAAATCAGTTGTACGCCTTAGAGTGGGATTCCCCAAGCGCAGATGGTCCTTCTCGGAATGGAAGGCTGACGGTGAAACGGCCCTTTTCGTTGATGCGTAAATGCTGATTGAAATGTGCTTCACACTGATGGCGTAAGAGCCCTTTAGGTTGGTTCGATTTCATCGAGTTTCCAGAGCTGTTCTATAGCCTCCCCTACCGATCATTCGTTGCTAAATATTGCACACGTGAGTGTATATGGTGAATTAGGAATTGAACTTTTTCCAATAGCATCCTCTACAACCCAACCAAGTACCGTGTTTTGTAATGTTGGCAGATTGTCAGCAAGCCGTATTGTTCCGTTTAACATCAATTTGTAATAGAGTTCTGCACCGAGCAGAAAGTCTATCTTCTCTGTCTGGTTGAACTGGGGATCTGCTAGTTCAATGTTGCTTGGGATGCCCCAGGTTGAAATCTTAATGTGTTGATTTGGTTGTGGTGGAACTATGCTTGGGAGTATGTATGCCTCCAGGATTGTTGAAAATTGAAAGTCACTGGACTGCATAACCAAATTTGTGCGGTGTTTTGATTTCCTTTGGATTTCACCTACTCCATCAATGCAAACTGACGCTTGTGATGGCGAGATGAACAGTCTCTGACTTACACGCTGTGATATCAAACATGTGAACCTGAATCTAAAATTGCTCGAAATTAACCTGAAGCACCATTTGGAGCAGTGATAACTACCCTTGCTGTAGCTAGCAAGACATAGCCCTGCCGTTTCCCAGCAGAGTTAGTTGCTGTCGATGTAACTGCGACAGTGTTAGCCGTTGCTGCAGACTTCTGTGTTTTCGGATCGATTTTGGTGAACTGGTTGGCCGATGTTGAGTTGTGCTGGTTCTGTCCTAAATGCAGTAGTGTATTGTTTTCTTCTTACATTTTCTGCAGCCTCCTGCAGGACAATTTTTCGCAGTGTGAGTACTTTTGAAGCAGCTAAATTGGAATTGATTTTCTAAAAATGATAAGAAATCCGCAATCTTTGGTACCTCCTTAAGATCTTCCAATGATTGTACAAATCTGAGATGGGTGTTTCTATCAAGTTTTTTGATTAGTAGTTGGAGAATAATTGCATCCCATGAGAATGTTTCAACTCCAATATTATTTAATGCCAACAAGCATTCTTTTGTTGCATCATGAAGCTTTTTTATGGCATTTGTAGATGATGTTCCCGATGGTTGGTTTAGTATTTTGTCAACTAGTGTTGCTACTAGAACTCGTTTATTGTTGAACCGTTCTTTTAGAGTTTTCCAAGCTGCGCTATAATTTTCTTCAGTTAACGTGAACTGGCTAACTAATTGGTTAGCCTCTCCATTTAGGTTCGTTTTTAGGTACCATAATTTTTTACCGCTGCTATTGGTTGCTTGTCAACCATTTCTGAGAACAAGTCATAGATTGTCTTCATTTTAAATAATCCAATCAAATTTTGGGATTCTCACCTTAGGTAATGGTAACGAATTGTGACGATATGGCGTCATTGATTGAGCTGTAATAGTGTGTTGTTGGTTTATACTGTGGCATTTGACAAATTGACGAACTGGTTCCGAACCCTGTCGCCTAGTGCTTAAAATTCGTCCATATTAAAGCCAGCCCGTGATGGCTCTTCAATTCTCTCGCATATGTCGTCACATAAACCTTGGACTTGATTCCATTGACCTCTTATGTCGTTAATGATAAGATCGTAATAGTGACGGGATCGAGCGTCTTCTGAAGTCAACCCATTTAAGAATCGCTCTAGTGTAATCACTCGGTTCTTGGACTTCCGAATCAGACCCTGACGATTTTTGTCCTGTAGTGCTAATGATGAAGTATCATTATTTTTAGTTGTTGATGGATTTTGTTGGGTTTTCTCGATTAATGGCGACTTCTCTCGTGGTTCTGATAGCTCCGTTAGCCGTTTTGCTTCTCTGGTGAATACTTCCATATATGTAATTGCTACCTCGCGGATTTTGGAGTAATAATCGGCAGTTCTGTTCTCTGTTCTCAGTGTCTGAGCATCGTCGAGCGTGCGAAGTTATGATGGAAAACAACAAGAAATTGCTAGAGCAGACAATGAGAAACTGTTTACTAAAATGGAAATGAAACTGCTAGAAACTTCTAGAGCAGACAACATGAAAATGTTAGAAGCTTCTAGAGCAGACAACGAGAAACTGTTAGCTAAGATGGAAACGAAACTGCTAGAAAGATCAAGAGCAGACAACGAGAAATTTCTAATGAAGATGGAAGAAAAGTTTCAAGATACTTCTAGAGAAATTTCTGAGGTTTCCAAAAGAGTTTCCGACTTAGAGAACGGCGTAGACAGATTCGACGTACAAACCAAAGATGTTGAGAGAAAACTACAAGATTTAGAAAATAAAGTAAATAATCTCCAATGTCAAGAGGGTCCAGTTTATTCAGGAAACTTTTGGTAGAGCAAATTCCCCTACTTTTGACGGCAGCGTACCGTTTAATGTTTTTAAGTTTTAGTTCGAGACAGTTGCCGCCAGAAATATGTGGAGCAACGAAGAAAAGGCTATAGAGTTGATTCTGGCCTTAAAAGGAAACGCTGCAGAAATTCTAGAAAGTGTGCCAATCACCTGCAGAAATAATTATGACGACATAATGGTGGCACTGCAGCGAAAGTATGGTGGTGAACACAAAAAAGAAATATACCGAATGGAACTAAGAGGTAGACTGCAGAAAGCAAATGAGTCGTTGCAGGATTTTGCAACAGAAATTGAGCGGTTGGTGCAGCTGTCATATCCTGGCTAAAATCATTATTAGATGAATTCAAAATTGAAGCATTTGTGAGGGGAATTTATGATCCTGATGTAAGGTACGCGCTGTGTGCTACAAGAAAATCGTCTTTCGCGGAAACTCTTTCATTCGCGCTGTCACAGGAGACTGCGAAAATAATTGCTAAGCCGCAAATATTTAATGTGCGAAACCTCGGAGTAATTGAAGAAAAAGATATGAGCACTATGTTAGCTGATGGGTTCAAAGAGATGCTCACAGAGCTAAAAGAGGCAGTTATGCAGGTATTAGGGAGAAAGCAAGTTAAGGTCGAATGCTATAATTGCGGAAAATGGGACATTTTTAGCGGAACTCCCGAACACCAAGAAAAAGCTTCCGGCCAGTTAATCAATTAGCACTGGAGTCACCGTTAAAACCAAAAACAGCTAACACTGCGGAACACGATCCAGCTCATATATGCGAGGGCCCCACAATCTCGATATCTGGAATACAGCAGGGAAAAAGCAGTCTTACTGCTTGCGGATATATCAACGGGAGAAAGCACATTTGCACTATAGACACGGGAGCATCACAGTCTGGTTTGACTTTCCTTAAGAAAGGCCCGAAAATCTCTCTCCAACTCACGCGACGCGCCTACAAAATTTGTGCCATTATCCGAAAACATTGTTTTTGGACACCCACGTCGCGAAATAAACCGTTGAAAAGCGGATAAAAAAGTAGCTGTCGACAGATCAGATGCTGCCTCTAAATGTATTGCCTTCGTAGAAAAACAGACAAATATACAAACATAGCCCTTGGTTATTTTACAAGCTCGGCCTGTAAAACTTTTAATGTCAAATGGACCCGCGAAATCCACGCCAGTTGTAGTAAACGGCCTATCAAGAGCAGTCCTTTCAGGCGGAAGAGCGGCCATAATTTGACTACAAGAGCGCTTTTTATCCAGTATACAACGTTTGCAGCGACTAATAACTGCGCGAATTTTAGACTTAAGTCTGGGAACCCAATATTCTATGCGAAGAATCCGAAGCATCAACTAATTTCCACCATGAATAGAAATCCTATGAACAAATTCAATCAAAAGCAGCGTAAATCTGCTTGAATAGGGCAAAATAATAGGATGCTGCTCAGTATACGTTAGAAAAGGTGATCTCACTAAACGGCCATTTAATCTCATGACGCCGTCTTGATCCAAAAATGGGTTCAATGGAATAAGAAAACTCCCTGAAGATAAAGGCTTTTGGTTCAAAAGACATTTGTATTCCTCCGAAAAGTGAAGTTTCTGAGACACTTTTGCCAAATGCAACTTTGTCCTTTTCAACTCAAAACTAGAAAGAGTTTCGTTAGTACAAAATTGACGACCTAATTTGTGAGCAGAATGACTGTTGTAAAAAAACCGCAAAATATACGATATTACACGAAGTGCCCTATCCAGACAAGAAAAATCCTTAAGTATATCCACATAAGAATCTTCCCCTTTTGTGTTCCTAAAAAACGAAGTATAAACTTGAATAGCTCGACCCTCAATGTCAGTATCAAGGCGAGAGAGATCAACAACATTCCATGTAGATTTTTCCTGACGAAGCCACTGTGGCCCATGCCACCAAAGTGAACTGTCAACTAGCTCCGAGGGAGAAACACCACGACTGCCCAAATCGGCGGGGTTATCTTCGGATCGAACATGATACCAATTATGTCGACCAACATTTTCCTGAATTCGGCAAACCCTATTAGCAACAAATGTGGTCCAAGAACAAGGGTCCTTTTTCAACCAAGAAAGGACTATCGTAGAATCAGTCCAGCAATAAATTTGGTTAAGTTGAATATCAATTTCACTAAGTACCGTCTTTAAAAGCTCAGATGCCAAAACTGCACCACAAAGTTCAAGACGCGGAATCGAAACTGATTTTATAGGAGCCACTTTCGTTTTGCAAGACAGCAAATGGGTATGAATTTCGCCGTTCGGGGATTCAATTCGAATATATACTACCCCCGCGTATGCTTTTTCCGAGGCATCAGAAAAAACATGTAATTCAACCGAAGACTCTGGAGTATAATGAAGCCATCTCGGAATTCGAATACTATTTACCTCATGATATGACATAACAAATTTCTGCCAACTATTTTCTGTTGAGAGCGGAAGCGAATCGTCCCAACCTATATTATCAAGCCATACACGTTGCATGACCATTTTCGCAACAACCACAACTGGGCCTAGCCAACCAACAGGGTCAAATAATTTTGCAATAGTTGACAAAACTTCCCTTTTTGTATGACTCGATTTATGTGTAATAGCATTTACATTAAAAAAAATGAGTCCAATTGAGCATTCCATTGAATACCCAAAGTTTTAGAACTACTAGACTCCACAAAAGTCAAAAGTTTGGCATCTACCAAATGTTCCGGAGGAAAACCTTCTAAAATTGTGCGATCGTTAGAAGTCCATTTTCTAAGCTCAAATTTCGCCGAAGCCAACGCCGATATAAGCTGATCACGAGCGATCAGTGCAGACGAAATATCGTGAGTTCCCGTTAAAACGTCGTCAACGTACATGCACCTTCGTAGAATGTGCGATGCAACAGGAAACTCAGCCTCAGAATCGTCTGCCAATTGCAACAATGTGCGAATAGCCAGATAGGGAGCACAATTAACACCAAAAGTAACTGTTTGCAACTCATAATCTCTAACGTTCTCCGTAGGAGAATCTCTAAATAAGATCCGTTGAAACGGAGTATGAGCTGGATCAACTCTAATCTGCCTATACATTTGAGTGATGTCACAATTGAAAACAAATTTAAAAAGACGCCAACGTAGAATCAAGAGAACCAAATCAGTTTGCAACGTAGGACCAACATAAAGACAATCATTTAGACTCGTCCCATTTGACGTCTTATTCGAAGCGTTGAAAACTACACGCAATTTTGTAGTCTTTCGTTCAAGTTTAACCACCGGATGATGTGGCAAATAATTGCTAAGCCGCAAATATTTAATGTGCGAAACCTCGGAGTAATTGAAGAAAAAGATATGAGCACTATGTTAGCTGATGGGTTCAAAGAGATGCTCACAGAGCTAAAAGAGGCAGTTATGCAGGTATTAGGGAGAAAGCAAGTTAAGGTCGAATGCTATAATTGCGGAAAATGGGACATTTTCAGCGGAACTCCCGAACACCAAGAAAAAGCTTCCGGCCGGTTAATCAATTAGCACTGGAGTCACCGTTAAAACCAAAAACAGCTAACACTGCGGAACACGATCCAGCTCATATATGCGAGGGCCCCACAATCTCGATATCTGGAATACAGCAGGGAAAAAGCAGTCTTACTGCTTGCGGATATATCAACGGGAGAAAGCACATTTGCACTATAGACACGGGAGCATCACAGTCTGTCATCAGACCCGATTTAGTTAAGGAGACAATTGAACCATTATATGGGGTGAGACTGCGCACAGCTACTGGGAGACTGGTACTGTCTATGGCAAAATGCATGTAAAACTAACGATTTCCAACGTAAGCGTCAATCATGTATTTATTGTTGCCGATATTGTGGACGAAATAATCATTGGTGCAGATTTTATGATTAGTCACGGCATTAATCTGCATATGGGCCAAAGAGTTATGATTTGGCGGAATGTTGAAATACCCCTTGATGTTGGATATGAGCACAAGGCTCAAGTAAGAAAACCGGTTACCATTGAGCACATCAAGGGTAGGAAACATGGCAAGCACAGTTCAAAGGCTGAAGGAAAAGACCGTATCGTGGATATTCGACAAACGCATATCGAGCCGAGTGAAGCCTGGTCAGCGGCGAAACGGAGTGATCCTATATTAGCGAAGATTATATCAGCCAAAGAAGAAAACAGGAGGCCTACCCGCGAGCAGATATCAGCTGATAGTCCACTGACGAAGGCATATTGAGCCCAGTGGAATAGCCTGCAAGTGTTAAATGGTTGCTTATACCGTACGTAGGAAAGTGCTGACGGCAAAAATGTGGCCAATTCAATTGTGGTGCCGACATCTAGAATAAACGAGGTATTGAGGGAGTTCCATGAAGGTCCCAGTGGTGGTCATCTTGGTATCACAAAAACCCTAGAGAAGTTAAAACAACGATTTTATTGGGTGGGCTGTCAGCAAGCCATAGGCGATTGGGTAGAAAATTGCGCGCAATGCATCGCAGCCAAAGGACCTAAAAGAACAATCTTTGGAACGGAACTCAAATTGCCTGGCGAATTGGAGCTTGGTGTTGAGCCCGCCGCAACAGACAGTGAAAACGACAACTATTCCCGGGAACAAGAAGACCTCAACAAACGTCAGGAGTTCGTCCGCAATCGAATTAAAATGGTGAGCGACAAGATGAAGGCGAGGTACGATCGAGCATCGAATTATGAAGGATTTAATGAGGGCGAGTTGGTTTTGCTGCTTAACCCGCAACGAAGGAAAGGATTATCTCCTAAACTACAAACGCATTGGGAAGGACCCTACAGGGTGATTAAAAGGTTAAATGACGTGGTCTATAGAATACAGAAATATCAGAGCCCAAAGTCTAAGATGAAGGTTGTGCATCTGGAACGATTAGCTGATTATGGGAAGGGGAAAGCTATGTCTGTTCGGGAGGAACAGACTTAAGTGGGCGGCAGTGTTACAGAAATTACATTTAATCGTAGAAATGCAAATCCCCATATGTTAGCCCTGAAATGTAAAACAATTAAATGGCAACCCTTCACCATAACTAATGTTTCTTATGTCAAACTGTAAACGAACATTCTCAAAGTTGCCAGTATGCAGCTTCTAGACGATGCTGCCATATTCTAGTTATTTTAACCCGCATATATAAAAACGCCAGCAAGGTGGGAAAGCAGTTCAGTTCATAAGTAAAACGCAAAGTGTGAAGAACTAAAGTGTGGCGAACGTTTAGTCTATCTGCATCGTGTAAATAAAGTGTGCAATTTAAGTGTTTTTCTGCAGTTTTTAGTGACTGTTATAAATAAATAGAGCTATAAATAATTTCAAACAGGTTTTATTATTTGCAATATAGAAAGAACTCGATTTGTTTAAAAGGTAAATAAATCAACGATTTTATAACGGGAAAAATCGTAACAATATTCAGAGTTGATTGTTTTACCTTTCTGACGATAATCAATCAACAAAATTCCTTTTGCAGCCCAAAAAGCTGATGCCATAAACTTCTTTGCTGATCGTTGTGACTTCACCTGCTGTTTGCCGTAAATGCAGGTTCCAATTCGAAATAAAAAAAGACAAGAATTTTAAACTTTTTATAAGAGAATATATCTCTGTTTATTTATATAAAATAAATCACCTTAAACAAGGGTTTGTGCACGTAATGGCGCTAATAGTTAAACAATAACTAACTCTATATAAAAAATCGAGTATAGAGAAAGGAGACCAACAATGCCTAAAGGTGCCGTTAACGGTTTACTCGCTAAAATCCGCGTAAATACTGCCACTAAAGTTGTAAATGAGGGGAGTAAAAACAGGGTTTTAAAGAATAATTAACCCTACCAAGGGTAAGGGGTACCAAAGAGGTACCTTAAGTAAAATAACCAAAATAAAGGTTTACGTTTAAACATTGCCGGCCACCTTGCAACAATAAGATATGTTGTAACGAAATTCCATTAATAAATATTTAAGGTTACAAATAAATTTATATACATTTTTTTTATTTTTTTATTTGGATTTATTCATTTTTTCAAAAACACTTAAAATCTACGACGATGACCCAAAGGGGGTCATTGGCCCAAGGGGGACCAGGCTTGACACAAAGGGTGCCGGGTGATCACAATGATCGTTGGTCCAAAGGGAACCAGGGTTGATCCGAACGGATCTATCCCCTAAAAGGGGGATTGGCCAGTTATGACCCACCCAAACATTGTATATTGGGCCATTGGAAAGCCCGGGCTCGAATATATTTTAGCCTTCATAATTTGAGGGCTAACCTCAGGTCCCAAAACCAAAACCACCCGTCCCGATACATTGAAACGGGGGTCGGCCAACTGAAAACCTGCAAAATGGTCCTTTACCACATCTGAAACTGACTCCGTTGGAGTCTTTACACCTCTCATCTTAGTCACTTTGGCAGTAAAACTAATTTTTTGCAACGCATCGTAAGACGAACCGACCGTTAAGCGACAGTATTTGGCGCCATCCGTGGAGGACACTGGTAACCGCAGGTTGTAAACCAAGGATTCGCATATGTAGCTAATGCTACAACAGGGGTCCAGTGCCGCACGAACCGGTATCGATTTATTAGGTAACTGAAGATGAGCTACCAGAGTAGGCGAAAATGTTATAATATGACGTATAGGTAAAGAACAAACCTTGCTTTTTAAGCCAGATTCTACAGGCTGGCTTGGAGCAGTCTTCTTCGAAGAAGTTCTCGCAGCCTGGGATGTTTTGGAACCAATTTTAGCAGACGGAGGACCATGCAAAATGGAATTATGGTCTCCATTGCAGTGGCGACATTTCGCCGAACTCGAACAATTTTTGGCCTCATGTGTGTGTGCCAAACAACGAGAGCAGTAGCGATGAATTATGACCAAGCGTAGCCTCCGGGCATGACTAGCCTTACGAAATGTAGAGCAAGCCCTCAACGGGTGTCTACCACTACAAACTCTGCAGTGCAGCTTTAAACGACCGTTCTCAATATCAGTCGTCGACGTATTCGAGGCCGGGGTAGCAATAATACCCGACAATGTATTGGGGGTCAACGGTTTCGTTGTAGCTTCGACCAAAGAGGACGTAGCCACCGTTTGAGTAGCACCACAAGGAGGTGCAACCACAGTAGAAAGTGGTATTATAGGCGCCAATAACTGTGTATTAGTTGTTATAATGGTGTAGAAGTAACCAAAGGGGCCTTTGTAGCTGATTCCACATCGTCCATTGCTTCCTCATAATCGTCCAACAACGGGTCGTATAAAACAGTTTTTAAGGCGTCCATAGTGCTAGGGAAAATTATATATTAATGAAAAAAGAAAAATATTTTTATTTAGTTGGTCAGAATGACCAGTTTTGCGATATGTCGTCTTACAACCCCATTCGCAGTCCGTACATCCACGACTCTAACGCGACCGTCACTACCCGGGTATATTTTAACGACCCGACCTAATTTCCACGAAGTTGGAGGTAAGTTTTCATGACGAATAACAACTAAATCATTTTCCTCTAAATCGCGATTCGGATTTTGCCATTTATAAAGCTTATGCAAATCCATGAGGTATTCCTCCTTCCACCGATGGCAAAAATGCTGAGAAATAGCTTTCATTTTCCGAAAGCGATTAACAAGACTTATCGGAGAGTCAGTTATTTCAGGCTCCGGAGGAGCTAATATGGGAGAACCAATAAGAAAGTGTCCAGGCGTTAGCGCAACCGGTTCCAACGGATTTTCCGTCATATGACAAAGCGGACGCGAATTGAGACACGCTTCTATTCTCGCAAAAAGCGTCGAAAGTTCTTCAAACGTATATTTGAAGGCCTGTGCCTCTTTTCGAAAGTGAAGCTTAAAACTCTTCACACCGGCTTCCCAAAGGCCACCCATGTGAGGTGCGCCTGCAGGAATAAAACGCCACGAAAGACCCTGACTCCCATACGTATAACTCACCGTGGTTTGACTTTCCTTAAGAAAGGCCCGAAAATCTCTCTCCAACTCACGCGACGCGCCTACAAAATTTGTGCCATTATCCGAAAACATTGTTTTTGGACACCCACGTCGCGAAATAAACCGTTGAAAAGCGGATAAAAAAGTAGCTGTCGACAGATCAGATGCTGCCTCTAAATGTATTGCCTTCGTAGAAAAACAGACAAATATACAAACATAGCCCTTGGTTATTTTACAAACTCGGCCTGTAAAACTTTTAATGTCAAATGGACCCGCGAAATCCACGCCAGTTGTAGTAAACGGCCTATCAAGAGCAGTCCTTTCAGGCGGAAGAGCGGCCATAATTTGACTACAAGAGCGCTTTTTATCCAGTATACAACGTTTGCAGCGACTAATAACTGCGCGAATTTTAGACTTAAGTCTGGGAACCCAATATTCTATGCGAAGAATCCGAAGCATCAACTAATTTCCACCATGAATAGAAATCCTATGAACAAATTCAATCAAAAGCAGCGTAAATCTGCTTGAATAGGGCAAAATAATAGGATGCTGCTCAGTATACGTTAGAAAAGGTGATCTCACTAAACGGCCATTTAATCTCATGACGCCGTCTTGATCCAAAAATGGGTTCAATGGAATAAGAAAACTCCCTGAAGATAAAGGCTTTTGGTTCAAAAGACATTTGTATTCCTCCGAAAAGTGAAGTTTCTGAGACACTTTTGCCAAATGCAACTTTGTCCTTTTCAACTCAAAACTAGAAAGAGTTTCGTTAGTACAAAATTGACGACCTAATTTGTGAGCAGAATGACTGTTGTAAAAAAACCGCAAAATATACGATATTACACGAAGTGCCCTATCCAGACAAGAAAAATCCTTAAGTATATCCACATAAGAATCTTCCCCTTTTGTGTTCCTAAAAAACGAAGTATAAACTTGAATAGCTCGACCCTCAATGTCAGTATCAAGGCGAGAGAGATCAACAACATTCCATGTAGATTTTTCCTGACGAAGCCACTGTGGCCCATGCCACCAAAGTGAACTGTCAACTAGCTCCGAGGGAGAAACACCACGACTGCCCAAATCGGCGGGGTTATCTTCGGATCGAACATGATACCAATTATGTCGACCAACATTTTCCTGAATTCGGCAAACCCTATTAGCAACAAATGTGGTCCAAGAACAAGGGTCCTTTTTCAACCAAGAAAGGACTATCGTAGAATCAGTCCAGCAATAAATTTGGTTAAGTTGAATATCAATTTCACTAAGTACCGTCTTTAAAAGCTCAGATGCCAAAACTGCACCACAAAGTTCAAGACGCGGAATCGAAACTGATTTTATAGGAGCCACTTTCGTTTTGCAAGACAGCAAATGGGTATGAATTTCGCCGTTCGGGGATTCAATTCGAATATATACTACCCCCGCGTATGCTTTTTCCGAGGCATCAGAAAAAACATGTAATTCAACCGAAGACTCTGGAGTATAATGAAGCCATCTCGGAATTCGAATACTATTTACCTCATGATATGACATAACAAATTTCTGCCAACTATTTTCTGTTGAGAGCGGAAGCGAATCGTCCCAACCTATATTACCAAGCCATACACGTTGCATGACCATTTTCGCAACAACCACAACTGGGCCTAGCCAACCAACAGGGTCAAATAATTTTGCAATAGTTGACAAAACTTCCCTTTTTGTATGACTCGATTTATGTGTAATAGCATTTACATTAAAAAAAATGAGTCCAATTGAGCATTCCATTGAATACCCAAAGTTTTAGAACTACTAGACTCCACAAAAGTCAAAAGTTTGGCATCTACCAAATGTTCCGGAGGAAAACCTTCTAAAATTGTGCGATCGTTAGAAGTCCATTTTCTAAGCTCAAATTTCGCCGAAGCCAACGCCGATATAAGCTGATCACGAGCGATCAGTGCAGACGAAATATCGTGAGTTCCCGTTAAAACGTCGTCAACGTACATGCACCTTCGTAGAATGTGCGATGCAACAGGAAACTCAGCCTCAGAATCGTCTGCCAATTGCAACAATGTGCGAATAGCCAGATAGGGAGCACGATTAACACCAAAAGTAACTGTTTGCAACTCATAATCTCTAACGTTCTCCGTAGGAGAATCTCTAAATAAGATCCGTTGAAACGGAGTATGAGCTGGATCAACTCTAATCTGCCTATACATTTGAGTGATGTCACAATTGAAAACAAATTTAAAAAGACGCCAACGTAGAATCAAGAGAACCAAATCAGTTTGCAACGTAGGACCAACATAAAGACAATCATTTAGACTCGTCCCATTTGACGTCTTATTCGAAGCGTTGAAAACTACACGCAATTTTGTAGTCTTTCGTTCAAGTTTAACCACCGGATGATGTGGCAAATAATTGCTAAGCCGCAAATATTTAATGTGCGAAACCTCGGAGTAATTGAAGAAAAAGATATGAGCACTATGTTAGCTGATGGGTTCAAAGAGATGCTCACAGAGCTAAAAGAGGCAGTTATGCAGGTATTAGGGAGAAAGCAAGTTAAGGTCGAATGCTATAATTGCGGAAAATGGGACATTTTCAGCGGAACTCCCGAACACCAAGAAAAAGCTTCCGGCCGGTTAATCAATTAGCACTGGAGTCACCGTTAAAACCAAAAACAGCTAACACTGCGGAACACGATCCAGCTCATATATGCGAGGGCCCCACAATCTCGATATCTGGAATACAGCAGGGAAAAAGCAGTCTTACTGCTTGCGGATATATCAACGGGAGAAAGCACATTTGCACTATAGACACGGGAGCATCACAGTCTGTCATCAGACCCGATTTAGTTAAGGAGACAATTGAACCATTATATGGGGTGAGACTGCGCACAGCTACTGGGAGACTGGTACTGTCTATGGCAAAATGCATGTAAAACTAACGATTTCCAACGTAAGCGTCAATCATGTATTTATTGTTGCCGATATTGTGGACGAAATAATCATTGGTGCAGATTTTATGATTAGTCACGGCATTAATCTGCATATGGGCCAAAGAGTTATGATTTGGCGGAATGTTGAAATACCCCTTGATGTTGGATATGAGCACAAGGCTCAAGTAAGAAAACCGGTTACCATTGAGCACATCAAGGGTAGGAAACATGGCAAGCACAGTTCAAAGGCTGAAGGAAAAGACCGTATCGTGGATATTCGACAAACGCATATCGAGCCGAGTGAAGCCTGGTCAGCGGCGAAACGGAGTGATCCTATATTAGCGAAGATTATATCAGCCAAAGAAGAAAACAGGAGGCCTACCCGCGAGCAGATATCAGCTGATAGTCCACTGATGAAGGCATATTGAGCCCTGTGGAATAGCCTGCAAGTGTTAAATGGTTGCTTATACCGTACGTAGGAAAGTGCTGACGGCAAAAATGTGGCCAATTCAATTGTGGTGCCGGCATCTAGAATAAACGAGGTATTGAGGGAGTTCCATGAAGGTCCCAGTGGTGGTCATCTTGGTATCACAAAAACCCTAGAGAAGTTAAAACAACGATTTTATTGGGTGGGCTGTCAGCAAGCCATAGGCGATTGGGTAGAAAATTGCGCGCAATGCATCGCAGCCAAAGGACCTAAAAGAACAATCTTTGGAACGGAACTCAAATTGCCTGGCGAATTGGAGCTTGGTGTTGAGCCCGCCGCAACAGACAGTGAAAACGACAACTATTCCCGGGAACAAGAAGACCTCAACAAACGTCAGGAGTTCGTCCGCAATCGAATTAAAATGGTGAGCGACAAGATGAAGGCGAGGTACGATCGAGCATCGAATTATGAAGGATTTAATGAGGGCGAGTTGGTTTTGCTGCTTAACCCGCAACGAAGGAAAGGATTATCTCCCAAACTACAAACGCATTGGGAAGGAGCCTACAGGGTGATTAAAAGGTTAAATGACGTGGTCTATAGAATACAGAAATATCAGAGCCCAAAGTCTAAGATGAAGGTTGTGCATCTGGAACGATTAGCTGATTATGGGAAGGGGAAAGCTATGTCTGTTCGGGAGGAACAGACTTAAGTGGGCGGCAGTGTTACAGAAATTACATTTAATCGTAGAAATGCAAATCCCCATATGTTAGCCCTGAAATGTAAAACAATTAAATGGCAACCCTTCACCATAACTAATGTTTCTTATGTCAAACTGTAAAAGAACATTCTCAAAGTTGCCAGTATGCAGCTTCTAGACGATGCTGCCATATTCTAGTTATTTTAACCCGCATATATAAAAACGCCAGCAAGGTGGGAAAGCAGTTCAGTTCATAAGTAAAACGCAAAGTGTGAAGAACTAAAGTGTGGCGAACGTTTAGTCTATCTGCATCGTGTAAATAAAGTGTGCAATTAAAGTGTTTTTCTGCAGTTTTTAGTGACTGTTATAAATAAATAGAGCTATAAATAATTTCAAACAGGTTTTATTATTTGCAATATAGAAAGAACTCGATTTGTTTAAAAGGTAAATAAATCAACGATTTTATAACGGGTAAAATCGTAACAATATTCAGAGTTGATTGTTTTACCTTTCTGACGATAATCAATCAACAAAATTCCTTTTGCAGCCCAAAAAGCTGATGCCATAAACTTCTTTGCTGATCGTTGTGACTTCACCTGCTGTTTGCCGTAAATGCAGGTTCCAATTCGAAATAAAAAAAGACAAGAATTTTAAACTTTTTATAAGAGAATATATCTCTGTTTATTTATATAAAATAAATCACCTTAAACAAGGGTTTGTGCACGTAATGGCGCTAATAGTTAAACAATAACTAACTCTATATAAAAAATCGAGTATAGAGAAAGGAGACCAACAATGCCTAAAGGTGCCGTTAACGGTTTACTCGCTAAAATCCGTGTAAATACTGCCACTAAAGTTGTAATTGAGGGGAGTAAAAACAGGGTTTTAAAGAATAATTAACCCTACCAAGGGTAAGGGGTACCAAAGAGGTACCTTAAGTAAAATAACCAAAATAAAGGTTTACGTTTAAACATTGCCGGCCACCTTGCAACAATAAGATATGTTGTAACGAAATTCCATTAATAAATATTTAAGGTTACAAATAAATTTATATAAATTTTTTTTATTTTTTTATTTGGATTTATTCATTTTTTCAAAAACACTTAAAATCTACGACGATGACCCAAAGGGGGTCATTGGCCCAAGGGGGACCAGGCTTGACACAAAGGGTGCCGGGTGATCACAATGATCGTTGGTCCAAAGGGAACCAGGGTTGATCCGAACGGATCTATCCCCTAAAAGGGGGATTGGCCAGTTATGACCCACCCAAACATTGTATATTGGGCCATTGGAAAGCCCGGGCTCGAATATATTTTAGCCTTCATAATTTGAGGGCTAACCTCAGGTCCCAAAACCAAAACCACCCGTCCCGATACATTGAAACGGGGGTCGGCCAACTGAAAACCTGCAAAATGGTCCTTTACCACATCTGAAACTGACTCCGTTGGAGTCTTTACACCTCTCATCTTAGTCACTTTGGCAGTAAAACTAATTTTTTGCAACGCATCGTAAGACGAACCGACCGTTAAGCGACAGTATTTGGCGCCATCCGTGGAGGACACTGGTAACCGCAGGTTGTAAACCAAGGATTCGCATATGTAGCTAATGCTACAACAGGGGTCCAGTGCCGCACGAACCGGTATCGATTTATTAGGTAACTGAAGATGAGCTACCAGAGTAGGCGAAAATGTTATAATATGACGTATAGGTAAAGAACAAACCTTGCTTTTTAAGCCAGATTCTACAGGCTGGCTTGGAGCAGTCTTCTTCGAAGAAGTTCTCGCAGCCTGGGATGTTTTGGAACCAATTTTAGCAGACGGAGGACCATGCAAAATGGAATTATGGTCTCCATTGCAGTGGCGACATTTCGCCGAACTCGAACAATTTTTGGCCTCATGTGTGTGTGCCAAACAACGAGAGCAGTAGCGATGAATTATGACCAAGCGTAGCCTCCGGGCATGACTAGCCTTACGAAATGTAGAGCAAGCCCTCAACGGGTGTCTACCACTACAAACTCTGCAGTGCAGCTTTAAACGACCGTTCTCAATATCAGTCGTCGACGTATTCGAGGCCGGGGTAGCAATAATACCCGACAATGTATTGGGGGTCAACGGTTTCGTTGTAGCTTCGACCAAAGAGGACGTAGCCACCGTTTGAGTAGCACCACAAGGAGGTGCAACCACAGTAGAAAGTGGTATTATAGGCGCCAATAACTGTGTATTAGTTGTTATAATGGTGTAGAAGTAACCAAAGGGGCCTTTGTAGCTGATTCCACATCGTCCATTGCTTCCTCATAATCGTCCAACAACGGGTCGTATAAAACAGTTTTTAAGGCGTCCATAGTGCTAGGGAAAATTATATATTAATGAAAAAAGAAAAATATTTTTATTTAGTTGGTCAGAATGACCAGTTTTGCGATATGTCGTCTTACAACCCCATTCGCAGTCCGTACATCCACGACTCTAACGCGACCGTCACTACCCGGGTATATTTTAACGACCCGACCTAATTTCCACGAAGTTGGAGGTAAGTTTTCATGACGAATAACAACTAAATCATTTTCCTCTAAATCGCGATTCGGATTTTGCCATTTATAAAGCTTATGCAAATCCATGAGGTATTCCTCCTTCCACCGATGGCAAAAATGCTGAGAAATAGCTTTCATTTTCCGAAAGCGATTAACAAGACTTATCGGAGAGTCAGTTATTTCAGGCTCCGGAGGAGCTAATATGGGAGAACCAATAAGAAAGTGTCCAGGCGTTAGCGCAACCGGTTCCAACGGATTTTCCGTCATATGACAAAGCGGACGCGAATTGAGACACGCTTCTATTCTCGCAAAAAGCGTCGAAAGTTCTTCAAACGTATATTTGAAGGCCTGTGCCTCTTTTCGAAAGTGAAGCTTAAAACTCTTCACACCGGCTTCCCAAAGGCCACCCATGTGAGGTGCGCCTGCAGGAATAAAACGCCACGAAAGACCCTGACTCCCATACGTATAACTCACCGTGGTTTGACTTTCCTTAAGAAAGGCCCGAAAATCTCTCTCCAACTCACGCGACGCGCCTACAAAATTTGTGCCATTATCCGAAAACATTGTTTTTGGACACCCACGTCGCGAAATAAACCGTTGAAAAGCGGATAAAAAAGTAGCTGTCGACAGATCAGATGCTGCCTCTAAATGTATTGCCTTCGTAGAAAAACAGACAAATATACAAACATAGCCCTTGGTTATTTTACAAGCTCGGCCTGTAAAACTTTTAATGTCAAATGGACCCGCGAAATCCACGCCAGTTGTAGTAAACGGCCTATCAAGAGCAGTCCTTTCAGGCGGAAGAGCGGCCATAATTTGACTACAAGAGCGCTTTTTATCCAGTATACAACGTTTGCAGCGACTAATAACTGCGCGAATTTTAGACTTAAGTCTGGGAACCCAATATTCTATGCGAAGAATCCGAAGCATCAACTAATTTCCACCATGAATAGAAATCCTATGAACAAATTCAATCAAAAGCAGCGTAAATCTGCTTGAATAGGGCAAAATAATAGGATGCTGCTCAGTATACGTTAGAAAAGGTGATCTCACTAAACGGCCATTTAATCTCATGACGCCGTCTTGATCCAAAAATGGGTTCAATGGAATAAGAAAACTCCCTGAAGATAAAGGCTTTTGGTTCAAAAGACATTTGTATTCCTCCGAAAAGTGAAGTTTCTGAGACACTTTTGCCAAATGCAACTTTGTCCTTTTCAACTCTAAACTAGAAAGAGTTTCGCTAGTACAAAACTGACGACCTAATTTGTGAGCAGAATGACTGTTGTAAAAAAACCGCAAAATATACGATATTACACGAAGTGCCCTATCCAGACAAGAAAAATCCTTAAGTATATCCACATAAGAATCTTCCCCTTTTGTGTTCCTAAAAAACGAAGTATAAACTTGAATAGCTCGACCCTCAATGTCAGTATCAAGGCGAGAGAGATCAACAACATTCCATGTAGATTTTTCCTGACGAAGCCACTGTGGCCCATGCCACCAAAGTGAACTGTCAACTAGCTCCGAGGGAGAAACACCACGACTGCCCAAATCGGCGGGGTTATCTTCGGATCGAACATGATACCAATTATGTCGACCAACATTTTCCTGAATTCGGCAAACCCTATTAGCAACAAATGTGGTCCAAGAACAAGGGTCCTTTTTCAACCAAGAAAGGACTATCGTAGAATCAGTCCAGCAATAAATTTGGTTAAGTTGAATATCAATTTCACTAAGTACCGTCTTTAAAAGCTCAGATGCCAAAACTGCACCACAAAGTTCAAGACGCGGAATCGAAACTGATTTTATAGGAGCCACTTTCGTTTTGCAAGACAGCAAATGGGTATGAATTTCGCCGTTCGGGGATTCAATTCGAATATATACTACCCCCGCGTATGCTTTTTCCGAGGCATCAGAAAAAACATGTAATTCAACCGAAGACTCTGGAGTATAATGAAGCCATCTCGGAATTCGAATACTATTTACCTCATGATATGACATAACAAATTTCTGCCAACTATTTTCTGTTGAGAGCGGAAGCGAATCGTCCCAACCTATATTATCAAGCCATACACGTTGCATGACCATTTTCGCAACAACCACAACTGGGCCTAGCCAACCAACAGGGTCAAATAATTTTGCAATAGTTGACAAAACTTCCCTTTTTGTATGACTCGATTTATGTGTAATAGCATTTACATTAAAAAAAAATGAGTCCAATTGAGCATTCCATTGAATACCCAAAGTTTTAGAACTACTAGACTCCACAAAAGTCAAAAGTTTGGCATCTACCAAATGTTCCGGAGGAAAACCTTCTAAAATTGTGCGATCGTTAGAAGTCCATTTTCTAAGCTCAAATTTCGCCGAAGCCAACGCCGATATAAGCTGATCACGAGCGATCAGTGCAGACGAAATATCGTGAGTTCCCGTTAAAACGTCGTCAACGTACATGCACCTTCGTAGAATGTGCGATGCAACAGGAAACTCAGCCTCAGAATCGTCTGCCAATTGCAACAATGTGCGAATAGCCAGATAGGGAGCACAATTAACACCAAAAGTAACTGTTTGCAACTCATAATCTCTAACGTTCTCCGTAGGAGAATCTCTAAATAAGATCCGTTGAAACGGAGTATGAGCTGGATCAACTCTAATCTGCCTATACATTTGAGTGATGTCACAATTGAAAACAAATTTAAAAAGACGCCAACGTAGAATCAAGAGAACCAAATCAGTTTGCAACGTAGGACCAACATAAAGACAATCATTTAGACTCGTCCCATTTGACGTCTTATTCGAAGCGTTGAAAACTACACGCATTTTGTAGTCTTTCGTTCAAGTTTAACCACCGGATGATGTGGCAAATAATTGCTAAGCCGCAAATATTTAATGTGCGAAACCTCGGAGTAATTGAAGAAAAAGATATGAGCACTATGTTAGCTGATGGGTTCAAAGAGATGCTCACAGAGCTAAAAGAGGCAGTTATGCAGGTATTAGGGAGAAAGCAAGTTAAGGTCGAATGCTATAATTGCGGAAAATGGGACATTTTCAGCGGAACTCCCGAACACCAAGAAAAAGCTTCCGGCCGGTTAATCAATTAGCACTGGAGTCACCGTTAAAACCAAAAACAGCTAACACTGCGGAACACGATCCAGCTCATATATGCGAGGGCCCCACAATCTCGATATCTGGAATACAGCAGGGAAAAAGCAGTCTTACTGCTTGCGGATATATCAACGGGAGAAAGCACATTTGCACTATAGACACGGGAGCATCACAGTCTGTCATCAGACCCGATTTAGTTAAGGAGACAATTGAACCATTATATGGGGTGAGACTGCGCACAGCTACTGGGAGACTGGTACTGTCTATGGCAAAATGCATGTAAAACTAACGATTTCCAACGTAAGCGTCAATCATGTATTTATTGTTGCCGATATTGTGGACGAAATAATCATTGGTGCAGATTTTATGATTAGTCACGGCATTAATCTGCATATGGGCCAAAGAGTTATGATTTGGCGGAATGTTGAAATACCCCTTGATGTTGGATATGAGCACAAGGCTCAAGTAAGAAAACCGGTTACCATTGAGCACATCAAGGGTAGGAAACATGGCAAGCACAGTTCAAAGGCTGAAGGAAAAGACCGTATCGTGGATATTCGACAAACGCATATCGAGCCGAGTGAAGCCTGGTCAGCGGCGAAACGGAGTGATCCTATATTAGCGAAGATTATATCAGCCAAAGAAGAAAACAGGAGGCCTACCCGCGAGCAGATATCAGCTGATAGTCCACTGATGAAGGCATATTGAGCCCAGTGGAATAGCCTGCAAGTGTTAAATGGTTGCTTATACCGTACGTAGGAAAGTGCTGACGGCAAAAATGTGGCCAATTCAATTGTGGTGCCGGCATCTAGAATAAACGAGGTATTGAGGGAGTTCCATGAAGGTCCCAGTGGTGGTCATCTTGGTATCACAAAAACCCTAGAGAAGTTAAAACAACGATTTTATTGGGTGGGCTGTCAGCAAGCCATAGGCGATTGGGTAGAAAATTGCGCGCAATGCATCGCAGCCAAAGGACCTAAAAGAACAATCTTTGGAACGGAACTCAAATTGCCTGGCGAATTGGAGCTTGGTGTTGAGCCCGCCGCAACAGACAGTGAAAACGACAACTATTGCCGGGAACAAGAAGACCTCAACAAACGTCAGGAGTTCGTCCGCAATCGAATTAAAATGGTGAGCGACAAGATGAAGGCGAGGTACGATCGAGCATCGAATTATGAAGGATTTAATGAGGGCGAGTTGGTTTTGCTGCTTAACCCGCAACGAAGGAAAGGATTATCTCCCAAACTACAAACGCATTGGGAAGGAGCCTACAGGGTGATTAAAAGGTTAAATGACGTGGTCTATAGAATACAGAAATATCAGAGCCCAAAGTCTAAGATGAAGGTTGTGCATCTGGAACGATTAGCTGATTATGGGAAGGGGAAAGCTATGTCTGTTCGGGAGGAACAGACTTAAGTGGGCGGCAGTGTTACAGAAATTACATTTAATCGTAGAAATGCAAATCCCCATATGTTAGCCCTGAAATGTAAAACAATTCAATGGCAACCATTCACCATAACTAATGTTTCTTATGTCAAACTGTAAAAGAACATTCTCAAAGTTGCCAGTATGCAGCTTCTAGACGATGCTGCCATATTCTAGTTATTTTAACCCGCATATATAAAAACGCCAGCAAGGTGGGAAAGCAGTTCAGTTCATAAGTAAAACGCAAAGTGTGAAGAACTAAAGTGTGGCGAACGTTTAGTCTATCTGCATCGTGTAAATAAAGTGTGCAATTAAAGTGTTTTTCTGCAGTTTTTAGTGACTGTTATAAATAAATAGAGCTATAAATAATTTCAAACAGGTTTTATTATTTGCAATATAGAAAGAACTCGATTTGTTTAAAAGGTAAATAAATCAACGATTTTATAACGGGTAAAATCGTAACAATATTCAGAGTTGATTGTTTTACCTTTCTGACGATAATCAATCAACAAAATTCCTTTTGCAGCCCAAAAAGCTGATGCCATAAACTTCTTTGCTGATCGTTGTGACTTCACCTGCTGTTTGCCGTAAATGCAGGTTCCAATTCGAAATAAAAAAAGACAAGAATTTTAAACTTTTTATAAGAGAATATATCTCTGTTTATTTATATAAAATAAATCACCTTAAACAAGGGTTTGTGCACGTAATGGCGCTAATAGTTAAACAATAACTAACTCTATATAAAAAATCGAGTATAGAGAAAGGAGACCAACAATGCCTAAAGGTGCCGTTAACGGTTTACTCGCTAAAATCCGTGTAAATACTGCCACTAAAGTTGTAAATGAGGGGAGTAAAAACAGGGTTTTAAAGAATAATTAACCCTACCAAGGGTAAGGGGTACCAAAGAGGTACCTTAAGTAAAATAACCAAAATAAAGGTTTACGTTTAAACATTGCCGGCCACCTTGCAACAATAAGATATGTTGTAACGAAATTCCATTAATAAATATTTAAGGTTACAAATAAATTTATATACATTTTTGTTATTTTTTTATTTGGATTTATTCATTTTTTCAAAAACACTTAAAATCTACGACGATGACCCAAAGGGGGTCATTGGCCCAAGGGGGACCAGGCTTGACACAAAGGGTGCCGGGTGATCACAATGATCGTTGGTCCAAAGGGAACCAGGGTTGATCCGAACGGATCTATCCCCTAAAAGGGGGATTGGCCAGTTATGACCCACCCAAACATTGTATATTGGGCCATTGGAAAGCCCGGGCTCGAATATATTTTAGCCTTCATAATTTGAGGGCTAACCTCAGGTCCCAAAACCAAAACCACCCGTCCCGATACATTGAAACGGGGGTCGGCCAACTGAAAACCTGCAAAATGGTCCTTTACCACATCTGAAACTGACTCCGTTGGAGTCTTTACACCTCTCATCTTAGTCACTTTGGCAGTAAAACTAATTTTTTGCAACGCATCGTAAGACGAACCGACCGTTAAGCGACAGTATTTGGCGCCATCCGTGGAGGACACTGGTAACCGCAGGTTGTAAACCAAGGATTCGCATATGTAGCTAATGCTACAACAGGAGTCCAGTGCCGCACGAACCGGTATCGATTTATTAGGTAACTGAAGATGAGCTACCAGAGTAGGCGAAAATGTTATAATATGACGTATAGGTAAAGAACAAACCTTGCTTTTTAAGCCAGATTCTACAGGCTGGCTTGGAGCAGTCTTCTTCGAAGAAGTTCTCGCAGCCTGGGATGTTTTGGAACCAATTTTAGCAGACGGAGGACCATGCAAAATGGAATTATGGTCTCCATTGCAGTGGCGACATTTCGCCGAACTCGAACAATTTTTGGCCTCATGTGTGTGTGCCAAACAACGAGAGCAGTAGCGATGAATTATGACCAAGCGTAGCCTCCGGGCATGACTAGCCTTACGAAATGTAGAGCAAGCCCTCAACGGGTGTCTACCACTACAAACTCTGCAGTGCAGCTTTAAACGACCGTTCTCAATATCAGTCGTCGACGTATTCGAGGCCGGGGTAGCAATAATACCCGACAATGTATTGGGGGTCAACGGTTTCGTTGTAGCTTCGACCAAAGAGGACGTAGCCACCGTTTGAGTAGCACCACAAGGAGGTGCAACCACAGTAGAAAGTGGTATTATAGGCGCCAATAACTGTGTATTAGTTGTTATAATGGTGGGAGCAGGTGTAGAAGTAACCAAAGGGGCCTTTGTAGCTGATTCCACATCGTCCATTGCTTCCTCATAATCGTCCAACAACGGGTCGTATAAAACAGTTTTTAAGGCGTCCATAGTGCTGGGGAAAATTATATATTAATGAAAAAAGAAAAATATTTTTATTTAGTTGGTCAGAATGACCAGTTTTGCGATATGTCGTCTTACAACCCCATTCGCAGTCCGTACATCCACGACTCTAACGCGACCGTCACTACCCGGGTATATTTTAACGACCCGACCTAATTTCCACGAAGTTGGAGGTAAGTTTTCATGACGAATAACAACTAAATCATTTTCCTCTAAATCGCGATTCGGATTTTGCCATTTATAACGCTTATGCAAATCCATGAGGTATTCCTCCTTCCACCGATGGCAAAAATGCTGAGAAATAGCTTTCATTTTCCGAAAGCGATTAACAAGACTTATCGGAGAGTCAGTTATTTCAGGCTCCGGAGGAGCTAATATGGGAGAACCAATAAGAAAGTGTCCAGGCGTTAGCGCAACCGGTTCCAACGGATTTTCCGTCATAGGACAAAGCGGACGCGAATTGAGACACGCTTCTATTCTCGCAAGAAGCGTCGAAAGTTCTTCAAACGTATATTTGAAGGCCTGTGCCTCTTTTCGAAAGTGAAGCTTAAAACTCTTCACACCGGCTTCCCAAAGGCCACCCATGTGAGGTGCGCCTGCAGGAATAAAACGCCACGAAAGACCCTGACTCCCATACGTATAACTCACCGTGGTTTGACTTTCCTTAAGAAAGGCCCGAAAATCTCTCTCCAACTCACGCGACGCGCCTACAAAATTTGTGCCATTATCCGAAAACATTGTTTTTGGACACCCACGTCGCGAAATAAACCGTTGAAAAGCGGATAAAAAAGTAGCTGTCGACAGATCAGATGCTGCCTCTAAATGTATTGCCTTCGTAGAAAAACAGACAAATATACAAACATAGCCCTTGGTTATTTTACAAGCTCGGCCTGTAAAACTTTTAATGTCAAATGGACCCGCGAAATCCACGCCAGTTGTAGTAAACGGCCTATCAAGAGCAGTCCTTTCAGGCGGAAGAGCGGCCATAATTTGACTACAAGAGCGCTTTTTATCCAGTATACAACGTTTGCAGCGACTAATAACTGCGCGAATTTTAGACTTAAGTCTGGGAACCCAATATTCTATGCGAAGAATCCGAAGCATCAACTAATTTCCACCATGAATAGAAATCCTATGAACAAATTCAATCAAAAGCAGCGTAAATCTGCTTGAATAGGGCAAAATAATAGGATGCTGCTCAGTATACGTTAGAAAAGGTGATCTCACTAAACGGCCATTTAATCTCATGACGCCGTCTTGATCCAAAACTGGGTTCAATGGAATAAGAAAACTCCCTGAAGATAAAGGCTTTTGGTTCAAAAGACATTTGTATTCCTCCGAAAAGTGAAGTTTCTGAGACACTTTTGCCAAATGCAACTTTGTCCTTTTCAACTCAAAACTAGAAAGAGTTTCGTTAGTACAAAATTGACGACCTAATTTGTGAGCAGAATGACTGTTGTAAAAAAACCGCAAAATATACGATATTACACGAAGTGCCCTATCCAGACAAGAAAAATCCTTAAGTATATCCACATAAGAATCTTCCCCTTTTGTGTTCCTAAAAAACGAAGTATAAACTTGAATAGCTCGACCCTCAATGTCAGTATCAAGGCGAGAGAGATCAACAACATTCCATGTAGATTTTTCCTGACGAAGCCACTGTGGCCCATGCCACCAAAGTGAACTGTCAACTAGCTCCGAGGGAGAAACACCACGACTGCCCAAATCGGCGGGGTTATCTTCGGATCGAACATGATACCAATTATGTCGACCAACATTTTCCTGAATTCGGCAAACCCTATTAGCAACAAATGTGGTCCAAGAACAAGGGTCCTTTTTCAACCAAGAAAGGACTATCGTAGAATCAGTCCAGCAATAAATTTGGTTAAGTTGAATATCAATACACGTTGCATGACCATTTTCGCAACAACCACAACTGGGCCTAGCCAACCAACAGGGTCAAATAATTTTGCAATAGTTGACAAAACTTCCCTTTTTGTATGACTCGATTTATGTGTAAAAAAAATGAGTCCAATTGAGCATTCCATTGAATACCCAAAGTTTTAGAACTACTAGACTCCACAAAAGTTTGGCATCTACCAAATGTTCCGGAGGAAAACCTTCTAAAATTGTGCGATCGTTAGAAGTCCATTTTCTAAGCTCAAATTTAAGATCCGTTGAAACGGAGTATGAGCTGGATCAACTCTAATCTGCCTATACATTTGAGTGATGTCACAATTGAAAACAAATTTAAAAAGACGCCAACGTAGAATCAAGAGAACCAAATCAGTTTGCAACGTAGGACCAACATAAAGACAATAATTTAGACTCGTCCCATTTGACGTCTTATTCGAAGCGTTGAAAACTACACGCAATTTTGTAGTCTTTCGTTCAAGTTTAACCACCGGATGATGTGGCAAATAATTGCTAAGCCGCAAATATTTAATGTGCGAAACCTCGGAGTAATTGAAGAAAAAGATATGAGCACTATGTTAGCTGATGGGTTCAAAGAGATGCTCACAGAGCTAAAAGAGGCAGTTATGCAGGTATTAGGGAGAAAGCAAGTTAAGGTCGAATGCTATAATTGCGGAAAATGGGACATTTTCAGCGGAACTCCCGAACACCAAGAAAAAGCTTCCGGCCGGTTAATCAATTAGCACTGGAGTCACCGTTAAAACCAAAAACAGCTAACACTGCGGAACACGATCCAGCTCATATATGCGAGGGCCCCACAATCTCGATATCTGGAATACAGCAGGGAAAAAGCAGTCTTACTGCTTGCGGATATATCAACGGGAGAAAGCACATTTGCACTATAGACACGGGAGCATCACAGTCTGTCATCAGACCCGATTTAGTTAAGGAGACAATTGAACCATTATATGGGGTGAGACTTCGCACAGCTACTGGGAGACTGGTACTGTCTATGGCAAAATGCATGTAAAACTAACGATTTCCAACGTAAGCGTCAATCATGTATTTATTGTTGCCGATATTGTGGACGAAATAATCATTGGTGCAGATTTTATGATTAGTCACGGCATTAATCTGCATATGGGCCAAAGAGTTATGATTTGGCGGAATGTTGAAATACCCCTTGATGTTGGATATGAGCACAAGGCTCAAGTAAGAAAACCGGTTACCATTGAGCACATCAAGGGTAGGAAACATGGCAAGCACAGTTCAAAGGCTGAAGGAAAAGACCGTATCGTGGATATTCGACAAACGCATATCGAGCCGAGTGAAGCCTGGTCAGCGGCGAAACGGAGTGATCCTATATTAGCGAAGATTATATCAGCCAAAGAAGAAAACAGGAGGCCTACCCGCGAGCAGATATCAGCTGATAGTCCACTGATGAAGGCATATTGAGCCCAGTGGAATAGCCTGCAAGTGTTAAATGGTTGCTTATACCGTACGTAGGAAAGTGCTGACGGCAAAAATGTGGCCAATTCAATTGTGGTGCCGGCATCTAGAATAAACGAGGTATTGAGGGAGTTCCATGAAGGTCCCAGTGGTGGTCATCTTGGTATCACAAAAACCCTAGAGAAGTTAAAACAACGATTTTATTGGGTGGGCTGTCAGCAAGCCATAGGCGATTGGGTAGAAAATTGCGCGCAATGCATCGCAGCCAAAGGACCTAAAAGAACAATCTTTGGAACGGAACTCAAATTGCCTGGCGAATTGGAGCTTGGTGTTGAGCCCGCCGCAACAGACAGTGAAAACGACAACTATTGCCGGGAACAAGAAGACCTCAACAAACGTCAGGAGTTCGTCCGCAATCGAATTAAAATGGTGAGCGACAAGATGAAGGCGAGGTACGATCGAGCATCGAATTATGAAGGATTTAATGAGGGCGAGTTGGTTTTGCTGCTTAACCCGCAACGAAGGAAAGGATTATCTCCCAAACTACAAACGCATTGGGAAGGAGCCTACAGGGTGATTAAAAGGTTAAATGACGTGGTCTATAGAATACAGAAATATCAGAGCCCAAAGTCTAAGATGAAGGTTGTGCATCTGGAACGATTAGCTGATTATGGGAAGGGGAAAGCTATGTCTGTTCGGGAGGAACAGACTTAAGTGGGCGGCAGTGTTACAGAAATTACATTTAATCGTAGAAATGCAAATCCCCATATGTTAGCCCTGAAATGTAAAACAATTCAATGGCAACCCTTCACCATAACTAATGTTTCTTATGTCAAACTGTAAAAGAACATTCTCAAAGTTGCCAGTATGCAGCTTCTAGACGATGCTGCCATATTCTAGTTATTTTAACCCGCATATATAAAAACGCCAGCAAGGTGGGAAAGCAGTTCAGTTCATAAGTAAAACGCAAAGTGTGAAGAACTAAAGTGTGGCGAACGTTTAGTCTATCTGCATCGTGTAAATAAAGTGTGCAATTAAAGTGTTTTTCTGCAGTTTTTAGTGACTGTTATAAATAAATAGAGCTATAAATAATTTCAAACAGGTTTTATTATTTGCAATATAGAAAGAACTCGATTTGTTTAAAAGGTAAATAAATCAACGATTTTATAACGGGTAAAATCGTAACAATATTCAGAGTTGATTGTTTTACCTTTCTGACGATAATCAATCAACAAAATTCCTTTTGCAGCCCAAAAAGCTGATGCCATAAACTTCTTTGCTGATCGTTGTGACTTCACCTGCTGTTTGCCGTAAATGCAGGTTCCAATTCGAAATAAAAAAAGACAAGAATTTTAAACTTTTTATAAGAGAATATATCTCTGTTTATTTATATAAAATAAATCACCTTAAACAAGGGTTTGTGCACGTAATGGCGCTAATAGTTAAACAATAACTAACTCTATATAAAAAATCGAGTATAGAGAAAGGAGACCAACAATGCCTAAAGGTGCCGTTAACGGTTTACTCGCTAAAATCCGTGTAAATACTGCCACTAAAGTTGTAAATGAGGGGAGTAAAAACAGGGTTTTAAAGAATAATTAACCCTACCAAGGGTAAGGGGTACCAAAGAGGTACCTTAAGTAAAATAACCAAAATAAAGGTTTACGTTTAAACATTGCCGGCCACCTTGCAACAATAAGATATGTTGTAACGAAATTCCATTAATAAATATTTAAGGTTACAAATAAATTTATATACATTTTTGTTATTTTTTTATTTGGATTTATTCATTTTTTCAAAAACACTTAAAATCTACGACGATGACCCAAAGGGGGTCATTGGCCCAAGGGGGACCAGGCTTGACACAAAGGGTGCCGGGTGATCACAATGATCGTTGGTCCAAAGGGAACCAGGGTTGATCCGAACGGATCTATCCCCTAAAAGGGGGATTGGCCAGTTATGACCCACCCAAACATTGTATATTGGGCCATTGGAAAGCCCGGGCTCGAATATATTTTAGCCTTCATAATTTGAGGGCTAACCTCAGGTCCCAAAACCAAAACCACCCGTCCCGATACATTGAAACGGG
This sequence comes from Eustalomyia histrio, assembly GCA_949748255.1. NCBI lineage: Eukaryota > Metazoa > Arthropoda > Insecta > Diptera > Anthomyiidae > Eustalomyia > Eustalomyia histrio. The sequence goes on from OX456523.1 coordinate 152,507,218, forward strand.
GGTCGGCCAACTGAAAACCTGCAAAATGGTCCTTTACCACATCTGAAACTGACTCCGTTGGAGTCTTTACACCTCTCATCTTAGTCACTTTGGCAGTAAAACTAATTTTTTGCAACGCATCGTAAGACGAACCGACCGTTAAGCGACAGTATTTGGCGCCATCCGTGGAGGACACTGGTAACCGCAGGTTGTAAACCAAGGATTCGCATATGTAGCTAATGCTACAACAGGAGTCCAGTGCCGCACGAACCGGTATCGATTTATTAGGTAACTGAAGATGAGCTACCAGAGTAGGCGAAAATGTTATAATATGACGTATAGGTAAAGAACAAACCTTGCTTTTTAAGCCAGATTCTACAGGCTGGCTTGGAGCAGTCTTCTTCGAAGAAGTTCTCGCAGCCTGGGATGTTTTGGAACCAATTTTAGCAGACGGAGGACCATGCAAAATGGAATTATGGTCTCCATTGCAGTGGCGACATTTCGCCGAACTCGAACAATTTTTGGCCTCATGTGTGTGTGCCAAACAACGAGAGCAGTAGCGATGAATTATGACCAAGCGTAGCCTCCGGGCATGACTAGCCTTACGAAATGTAGAGCAAGCCCTCAACGGGTGTCTACCACTACAAACTCTGCAGTGCAGCTTTAAACGACCGTTCTCAATATCAGTCGTCGACGTATTCGAGGCCGGGGTAGCAATAATACCCGACAATGTATTGGGGGTCAACGGTTTCGTTGTAGCTTCGACCAAAGAGGACGTAGCCACCGTTTGAGTAGCACCACAAGGAGGTGCAACCACAGTAGAAAGTGGTATTATAGGCGCCAATAACTGTGTATTAGTTGTTATAATGGTGGGAGCAGGTGTAGAAGTAACCAAAGGGGCCTTTGTAGCTGATTCCACATCGTCCATTGCTTCCTCATAATCGTCCAACAACGGGTCGTATAAAACAGTTTTTAAGGCGTCCATAGTGCTGGGGAAAATTATATATTAATGAAAAAAGAAAAATATTTTTATTTAGTTGGTCAGAATGACCAGTTTTGCGATATGTCGTCTTACAACCCCATTCGCAGTCCGTACATCCACGACTCTAACGCGACCGTCACTACCCGGGTATATTTTAACGACCCGACCTAATTTCCACGAAGTTGGAGGTAAGTTTTCATGACGAATAACAACTAAATCATTTTCCTCTAAATCGCGATTCGGATTTTGCCATTTATAACGCTTATGCAAATCCATGAGGTATTCCTCCTTCCACCGATGGCAAAAATGCTGAGAAATAGCTTTCATTTTCCGAAAGCGATTAACAAGACTTATCGGAGAGTCAGTTATTTCAGGCTCCGGAGGAGCTAATATGGGAGAACCAATAAGAAAGTGTCCAGGCGTTAGCGCAACCGGTTCCAACGGATTTTCCGTCATAGGACAAAGCGGACGCGAATTGAGACACGCTTCTATTCTCGCAAGAAGCGTCGAAAGTTCTTCAAACGTATATTTGAAGGCCTGTGCCTCTTTTCGAAAGTGAAGCTTAAAACTCTTCACACCGGCTTCCCAAAGGCCACCCATGTGAGGTGCGCCTGCAGGAATAAAACGCCACGAAAGACCCTGACTCCCATACGTATAACTCACCGTGGTTTGACTTTCCTTAAGAAAGGCCCGAAAATCTCTCTCCAACTCACGCGACGCGCCTACAAAATTTGTGCCATTATCCGAAAACATTGTTTTTGGACACCCACGTCGCGAAATAAACCGTTGAAAAGCGGATAAAAAAGTAGCTGTCGACAGATCAGATGCTGCCTCTAAATGTATTGCCTTCGTAGAAAAACAGACAAATATACAAACATAGCCCTTGGTTATTTTACAAGCTCGGCCTGTAAAACTTTTAATGTCAAATGGACCCGCGAAATCCACGCCAGTTGTAGTAAACGGCCTATCAAGAGCAGTCCTTTCAGGCGGAAGAGCGGCCATAATTTGACTACAAGAGCGCTTTTTATCCAGTATACAACGTTTGCAGCGACTAATAACTGCGCGAATTTTAGACTTAAGTCTGGGAACCCAATATTCTATGCGAAGAATCCGAAGCATCAACTAATTTCCACCATGAATAGAAATCCTATGAACAAATTCAATCAAAAGCAGCGTAAATCTGCTTGAATAGGGCAAAATAATAGGATGCTGCTCAGTATACGTTAGAAAAGGTGATCTCACTAAACGGCCATTTAATCTCATGACGCCGTCTTGATCCAAAACTGGGTTCAATGGAATAAGAAAACTCCCTGAAGATAAAGGCTTTTGGTTCAAAAGACATTTGTATTCCTCCGAAAAGTGAAGTTTCTGAGACACTTTTGCCAAATGCAACTTTGTCCTTTTCAACTCAAAACTAGAAAGAGTTTCGTTAGTACAAAATTGACGACCTAATTTGTGAGCAGAATGACTGTTGTAAAAAAACCGCAAAATATACGATATTACACGAAGTGCCCTATCCAGACAAGAAAAATCCTTAAGTATATCCACATAAGAATCTTCCCCTTTTGTGTTCCTAAAAAACGAAGTATAAACTTGAATAGCTCGACCCTCAATGTCAGTATCAAGGCGAGAGAGATCAACAACATTCCATGTAGATTTTTCCTGACGAAGCCACTGTGGCCCATGCCACCAAAGTGAACTGTCAACTAGCTCCGAGGGAGAAACACCACGACTGCCCAAATCGGCGGGGTTATCTTCGGATCGAACATGATACCAATTATGTCGACCAACATTTTCCTGAATTCGGCAAACCCTATTAGCAACAAATGTGGTCCAAGAACAAGGGTCCTTTTTCAACCAAGAAAGGACTATCGTAGAATCAGTCCAGCAATAAATTTGGTTCAGTTGAATATCAATACACGTTGCATGACCATTTTCGCAACAACCACAACTGGGCCTAGCCAACCAACAGGGTCAAATAATTTTGCAATAGTTGACAAAACTTCCCTTTTTGTATGACTCGATTTATGTGTAAAAAAAATGAGTCCAATTGAGCATTCCATTGAATACCCAAAGTTTTAGAACTACTAGACTCCACAAAAGTTTGGCATCTACCAAATGTTCCGGAGGAAAACCTTCTAAAATTGTGCGATCGTTAGAAGTCCATTTTCTAAGCTCAAATTTAAGATCCGTTGAAACGGAGTATGAGCTGGATCAACTCTAATCTGCCTATACATTTGAGTGATGTCACAATTGAAAACAAATTTAAAAAGACGCCAACGTAGAATCAAGAGAACCAAATCAGTTTGCAACGTAGGACCAACATAAAGACAATCATTTAGACTCGTCCCATTTGACGTCTTATTCGAAGCGTTGAAAACTACACGCAATTTTGTAGTCTTTCGTTCAAGTTTAACCACCGGATGATGTGGCAAATAATTGCTAAGCCGCAAATATTTAATGTGCGAAACCTCGGAGTAATTGAAGAAAAAGATATGAGCACTATGTTAGCTGATGGGTTCAAAGAGATGCTCACAGAGCTAAAAGAGGCAGTTATGCAGGTATTAGGGAGAAAGCAAGTTAAGGTCGAATGCTATAATTGCGGAAAATGGGACATTTTCAGCGGAACTCCCGAACACCAAGAAAAAGCTTCCGGCCGGTTAATCAATTAGCACTGGAGTCACCGTTAAAACCAAAAACAGCTAACACTGCGGAACACGATCCAGCTCATATATGCGAGGGCCCCACAATCTCGATATCTGGAATACAGCAGGGAAAAAGCAGTCTTACTGCTTGCGGATATATCAACGGGAGAAAGCACATTTGCACTATAGACACGGGAGCATCACAGTCTGTCATCAGACCCGATTTAGTTAAGGAGACAATTGAACCATTATATGGGGTGAGACTGCGCACAGCTACTGGGAGACTGGTACTGTCTATGGCAAAATGCATGTAAAACTAACGATTTCCAACGTAAGCGTCAATCATGTATTTATTGTTGCCGATATTGTGGACGAAATAATCATTGGTGCAGATTTTATGATTAGTCACGGCATTAATCTGCATATGGGCCAAAGAGTTATGATTTGGCGGAATGTTGAAATACCCCTTGATGTTGGATATGAGCACAAGGCTCAAGTAAGAAAACCGGTTACCATTGAGCACATCAAGGGTAGGAAACATGGCAAGCACAGTTCAAAGGCTGAAGGAAAAGACCGTATCGTGGATATTCGACAAACGCATATCGAGCCGAGTGAAGCCTGGTCAGCGGCGAAACGGAGTGATCCTATATTAGCGAAGATTATATCAGCCAAAGAAGAAAACAGGAGGCCTACCCGCGAGCAGATATCAGCTGATAGTCCACTGATGAAGGCATATTGAGCCCTGTGGAATAGCCTGCAAGTGTTAAATGGTTGCTTATACCGTACGTAGGAAAGTGCTGACGGCAAAAATGTGGCCAATTCAATTGTGGTGCCGGCATCTAGAATAAACGAGGTATTGAGGGAGTTCCATGAAGGTCCCAGTGGTGGTCATCTTGGTATCACAAAAACCCTAGAGAAGTTAAAACAACGATTTTATTGGGTGGGCTGTCAGCAAGCCATAGGCGATTGGGTAGAAAATTGCGCGCAATGCATCGCAGCCAAAGGACCTAAAAGAACAATCTTTGGAACGGAACTCAAATTGCCTGGCGAATTGGAGCTTGGTGTTGAGCCCGCCGCAACAGACAGTGAAAACGACAACTATTCCCGGGAACAAGAAGACCTCAACAAACGTCAGGAGTTCGTCCGCAATCGAATTAAAATGGTGAGCGACAAGATGAAGGCGAGGTACGATCGAGCATCGAATTATGAAGGATTTAATGAGGGCGAGTTGGTTTTGCTGCTTAACCCGCAACGAAGGAAAGGATTATCTCCCAAACTACAAACGCATTGGGAAGGACCCTACAGGGTGATTAAAAGGTTAAATGACGTGGTCTATAGAATACAGAAATATCAGAGCCCAAAGTCTAAGATGAAGGTTGTGCATCTGGAACGATTAGCTGATTATGGGAAGGGGAAAGCTATGTCTGTTCGGGAGGAACAGACTTAAGTGGGCGGCAGTGTTACAGAAATTACATTTAATCGTAGAAATGCAAATCCCCATATGTTAGCCCTGAAATGTAAAACAATTAAATGGCAACCCTTCACCATAACTAATGTTTCTTATGTCAAACTGTAAAAGAACATTCTCAAAGTTGCCAGTATGCAGCTTCTAGACGATGCTGCCATATTCTAGTTATTTTAACCCGCATATATAAAAACGCCAGCAAGGTGGGAAAGCAGTTCAGTTCATAAGTAAAACGCAAAGTGTGAAGAACTAAAGTGTGGCGAACGTTTAGTCTATCTGCATCGTGTAAATAAAGTGTGCAATTAAAGTGTTTTTCTGCAGTTTTTAGTGACTGTTATAAATAAATAGAGCTATAAATAATTTCAAACAGGTTTTATTATTTGCAATATAGAAAGAACTCGATTTGTTTAAAAGGTAAATAAATCAACGATTTTATAACGGGTAAAATCGTAACAATATTCAGAGTTGATTGTTTTACCTTTCTGACGATAATCAATCAACAAAATTCCTTTTGCAGCCCAAAAAGCTGATGCCATAAACTTCTTTGCTGATCGTTGTGACTTCACCTGCTGTTTGCCGTAAATGCAGGTTCCAATTCGAAATAAAAAAAGACAAGAATTTTAAACTTTTTATAAGAGAATATATCTCTGTTTATTTATATAAAATAAATCACCTTAAACAAGGGTTTGTGCACGTAATGGCGCTAATAGTTAAACAATAACTAACTCTATATAAAAAATCGAGTATAGAGAAAGGAGACCAACAATGCCTAAAGGTGCCGTTAACGGTTTACTCGCTAAAATCCGTGTAAATACTGCCACTAAAGTTGTAAATGAGGGGAGTAAAAACAGGGTTTTAAAGAATAATTAACCCTACCAAGGGTAAGGGGTACCAAAGAGGTACCTTAAGTAAAATAACCAAAATAAAGGTTTACGTTTAAACATTGCCGGCCACCTTGCAACAATAAGATATTTTTTTTTTTTCCATATTTTATATTATTTATTGAATCTTCACTTTTAAAAACTGTGAACTAACAATAATTATCCAAATCTTAAAACTAAATATTAATTGTTAAGTCCAGCCAGTGCCAGACTGATGTTGTGTGGTTCAACTGGGACCATTATTTCCCCTTATTATTAGCGGACCAGATCCGCAGTGTCCCTCCTCCTAAGACGCTGGTGGCCGTGATTATCAGTTAAGTTACGGGCTAGTATGTTGGGGTGTGTTTCCAGTTTTGTTAAATAGCGTTGACAGTGTCTAATAATTTCATCTTTGACCAGGGGTACATTCAGGTCTTTATGTATGTTGTAATTCCTAACATACCAGGGTGCGTTCGTGATCGTCCTCAAGAATTTATTTTGCATTCTCTGAATTTTCCCTATATTGGACGCAGAGGCAGTACCCCAGAGCTGAATTCCGTAGCACCATATGGGTTTCATGATCGAATTGTAAATGAGTAATTTGCAGTCCAGGCCTAGTTTAGAGTTTTTGCCAGTAAGCCAAGCGAGTTGAGCAGTTTTTAGCCTCATCTGAGTTATTTTCGCATCTATATGATTTTTCCACGTGAGTCGACGGTCAAGGTGAATACCTAGATATTTCACACATGTGTGTTGGGGTATATTCAGATTATTAATTTTAATGGGTGGACACGTCTCTTTTCTCAGTGTGAAAGTAATGTGGATACATTTCTGTTCATTCACCTTAATTCTCCACTTATCCAACCAAGCTTCCAATTGTGAAATGTGAGTCTGTAACATTCTAGACGCTATTTTTGAGTCATCGTGGACGCTTAAGATTGCAGTATCGTCAGCGAAAGTCGATGTGTGGGTATTAATATCTAATGGCATGTCTGAAGTATAAATGATATATAACAGAGGACCCAAAATGCTACCTTGTGGAACTCCGGCTTGTATATCTTGAGGAGAGCTGACAAAACTTTTTTCAGCAAGAGTGAATTTTCGATTTGTTATATAGCTTTTGAGTAGCTTGTGAGTATTTGTTGGTAACAAAAGTTTTATTTTAAACAGTAGACCTTCATGCCAAACCTTATCGAAAGCCTGTGAAACGTCGATAAAAAGGGCAGAGCAGTATTTTTTCTCCTCGAACGTTTTTCTGACAACAGTAACCAGCCTGTGGGCTTGCTCAATGGTGCTGTGTTTTCTCCTGAAGCCAAATTGGTGTGATGGAATACAGTTGTTTTGTTCCACATAAACAGTTATCTTTTCCATTAGGATTTTCTCGAACAGCTTTGACAAATTGGATAAAAGGCTTATAGGCCTATACGATTCCACTTTTGTGTAATCTTTGCCTGGCTTGGGTATCATTTTAACGAGTGAAACTTTCCATTCTGGGGGATAGTATTCAAGGCGTATAATAGCATTAAAAATAAAGAGAATTATCTTTAATGCTATACGGGGTAACTCCAAGAGCATCCTGTTACCGATTCCATCGATACCAGGAGCTTTTTTGGGGTTTAGTTCAAAAATAGCCTTTTCGACCTCTCTCATCTCAAACGTTAATCGGGTAGCTGCTCGGTGCTGGGGTAAAATCGGTGGCAACTCTGTTACAGAACTTGTTATATTTGGCGTGAATACTTTTCTTAAATGTTCTACAAACAGATCTCCTTTTTCAGTATCATTTCTAGCCCAACCTCCGTCTAATTTTCTCAAAGGAGGCTTACATAAGACAGGTCTTTTTAAATTTTTCGTTGCACGCCATAATGAGTAATCAGTTCTTGATGTTGGATCTAAATTTTCAAGATATCTGTTTAATGAAGCAGTTCTCTTATGTTCAAGTAGCTTTCTTAATTTTTTAGTGCATTCTTTCAACCGTTCCTTAAGTTGAGGAGATCTGTGCTGTTGCCACTCTCTTCGAGCTCTTCTTTTTTCATTTAAGAGTCGTTCGACATCGGCAGACAAAATAATATTTTGTCTGTTGTGTCGGGGGGGTTTGGTAGCAAGTTGAGCAGCAAGTTTGAGATTTAGTTCAAAATTTTGAATCGAGAGGTCGATATCTTCCGGTGTTCTTAGCGGTATGTTTTCCGAGCAATGTGTACTGATAAATTTTTTATACTTCAACCAATCTGTTGTTTTGCCTGTCAGTGCTAAGTCACCAGAGGGGGGTACAATTCCTCGGGGGTTTAAAATAGTAACAACTGTAGGTGTGTGATCAGATGAGAGATCCAATAATGGTTCTACATGGACCAATTCTCTCGCAATAGACATTGTTATTCCAAAGTCTATCAGATCGGGTATTTTTCGACGATCCGTTGGCCAGTACGTGGGTTCTCCACTAGAGATCACATCCATACCCAGCTTAGAAATTGTATTAAACAAAACACGGCCCTTAGGGGTAACAAGCCGTGACCCCCAGAATGTATGCTTGGCATTATAGTCTCCAGCTGCCAGAAAACGCGGTCCTAATGATTCGAAAAATACTGTGTACTGATCCTCCGTTATGGAGAATCTGGGGGGAGAATAAATTGACGAAATCACCAAGTCCCTATCGAATTCTTCAAAACATATAGTAGTGGCCTGAAGATAATTTTCGCAAAGATCACACATAAGAAAATGTTTTAATCTAGATTTAATGAGAATAGCTGATCCTCCACATGACCTGCCTCTTGGGTCCTTAGTATCATACATTGTGTACCCGCGAATTGAAAATGAACTTCTCAGGGTTAAATGGGTCTCAGAAATAAGCATTACGTCAATTTGCTGATTTCTGAGAAAATACTCGAGCTCTTCTTTATGTTGGCATATGCCGTTAGCATTCCAGTAACATATTTTCAAACTGTTCATGGTTTAGTTAACAAAGCTTGCATCAAAATAGACTGATTTCTCATCATCTCTTGCATCATATTACTCATTGAGTTTGTAAAGTTAGTAACAGTTTGAACCAGGGATTCAATGGATGCTTCAAGTCTGCTGAAATTTTGTATCTGGGGTTCAGATTGAGAAAGTGGAGCATTTGGATTGACTTGTGCGGCTTGTGGAGTTTTTGGGGGCTGTGGTTGTCCTCTTAGAACTTCAGAGTATGAAGCACTGTTGGTGATAATTTGTGGGTATTGTGGAATATAAAATTCGGGTTCCAACTGTGATTTCATTCGGGGGTTTCGGGTTCTGTTTAAATTTGAGTTTTTTAATTTTAAATATACCTCACAACCTCTGTAATTAGCAGTATGGGGGTTACCGCAATTGCTACATTTCTTTTCAGTATTTACTGTCTTTGGTTTGGTGCAGTCAGCTGTGCTATGCAGCTCACCGCAAACTACGCAAACTGCATGTAGTCTACAATAAGACCTAGTGTGACCATACTCCTGGCAGTTCGTACACTGAGCAGGTTCTCGTCGCTTATGTGGTGCTTCAACTGTAACTCTATAGTGTAGCAAGTACCTAAGTTGATAAATAGGGTGTGTTTCATTTTTCTTCAGCTTGATATCGCCAGGCTCTAATTCAACTCGGAAAAGGGGTTGGGGGAGCTTATCCCGGTTTCTAATATTAACAACGGACTTAACTTTAAAGCCGTTGATTTCGAGTGCCTTCTTTACTTCAAGTGGGTCATTGTATGATTCAATACCCTTAATGACTATCTGAAGACCTTTGCTGCTCTTCAACTGGTAAGTATAAAAATTTTTATTTCTGGATTCAAGAAATGATACTAATTTTCTGAAATTGGATTCACATTGAACTTGAATCTTAGTTTCAACAATTTTGCCATTTTTTATTGGAACAATATAAAAAGAGTTTTCCCCAATAAGGCTGACTAGGGTTTTAACAAATTCATTTGAATTTTGCTCTCTTAGATAGATAGGGGGAGGTCTTTGTGGTTTAGGTATCACCGGGGCATCATTATCTTCGCTTTCCAGTATGGCAAAACGGTTTTGGGATTGAGTGACATTTATTTCACCTCTACTAAGCTTAGGATAGGGAGCTGTTTTAGCCGATTTTGGGCTTCTTTTCCTTTTAACTATTTTAACATACCTGTCTAATCCAGTCTGTACCAACGGTTTGGCGGTAATGATGACTGGCAGGTCAACATTGGGTGTTGCGCCAGTTGAGGGGTTAATAGTTAAACTACTTACTGACGGAAAGTGAAGCATACTTTGGAGCTGTTTTAAGTTGTTAGGTTGAGCCATAATATTAATATCACTGTTTAACGTAGCAGAAGATGTTGTTGGTGTTTTAATAGTCTCACTATTTGTTGATATTGTAGCTGTAGGTTTTGGTGAAGTCAAAGCAGACAGCGTTTTGTGTGTTGTTGTTAAACTAGGCACTGTATTTGTTGGTACTTTTATATTTTCATGTTCCTTTGTGTTATTGGTTTTAATTTTTTCACATGAGAGTAAAGGAGAACATGAACGGGATCTCTCAATTGTTTTTGCGGTTAAATAATTTTTGTTGTAATTGGGATCACTAATGTTTTTATTAACATTGATGTTGTCTCCCTTTAGAAAAACGTAGGCATTTCTGCCATTTGCACTGAGCCTTCTCTCCTCTTGAATTATAGAGCTCATATACTCTTTTCTTTATAAGAAAGAAAAGAAAAAAAAAAAAATAAACAAAACAAACAAGACAAATCCCTGTTTGTTAAGGGTTTTTTATAAAATGTTTTTTTTTTTTATTTAAATTTTAAATTGAACACGGTTTATTTGTTTTTTGTAATAAATATATTATTTTTTAAGCGTCCAAGCGCTGTTGTTTTTTTTATATATTTTTACACACTAATAAGCCGATATTTTAATAAATTCACGGACCGAATAAATAACACGTCTATCCTTATTGAGAATTTACACAATAAGATATGTTGTAACGAAATTCCATTAATAAATATTTAAGGTTACAAATAAATTTATATACCCTTTTTTTTTTATTTTTTTATTTGGATTTATTCATTTTTTCAATAACACTTAAAATCTACGACGATGACCCAAAGGGGGTCATTGGCCCAAGGGGGACCAGGCTTGACACAAAGGGTGCCGGGTGATCACAATGATCGTTGGTCCAAAGGGAACCGGGGTTGATCCGAACGGATCTATCCCCTAAAAGGGGGATTGGCCAGTTATGACCCACCCAAACATTGTATATTGGGCCATTGGAAAGCCCGGGCTCGAATATATTTTAGCCTTCATAATTTGAGGGCTAACCTCAGGTCCCAAAACCAAAACCACCCGTCCCGATACATTGAAACGAAATCGATTTATTAGGTAACTGAAGATGAGCTACCAGAGTAGGCGAAAATGTTATAATATGACGTATAGGTAAAGAACAAACCTTGCTTTTTAAGCCAGATTCTACAGGCTGGCTTGGAGCAGTCTTCTTCGAAGAAGTTCTCGCAGCCTGGGATGTTTTGGAACCAATTTTAGCAGACGGAGGACCATGCAAAATGGAATTATGGTCTCCATTGCAGTGGCGACATTTCGCCGAACTCGAACAATTTTTGGCCTCATGTGTGTGTGCCAAACAACGAGAGCAGTAGCGATGAATTATGACCAAGCGTAGCCTCCGGGCATGACTAGCCTTACGAAATGTAGAGCAAGCCCTCAACGGGTGTCTACCACTACAAACTCTGCAGTGCAGCTTTAAACGACCGTTCTTAATATCAGTCGTCGACGTATTCGAGGCCGGGGTAGCAATAATACCCGACAATGTATTGGGGGTCAACGGTTTCGTTGTAGCTTCGACCAAAGAGGACGTAGCCACCGTTTGAGTAGCACCACAAGGAGGTGCAACCACAGTAGAAAGTGGTATTATAGGCGCCAATAACTGTGTATTAGTTGTTATAATGGTGGGAGCAGGTGTAGAAGTAACCAAAGGGGCCTTTGTAGCTGATTCCACATCGTCCATTGCTTCCTCATAATCGTCCAACAACGGGTCGTATAAAACAGTTTTTAAGGCGTCCATAGTGCTGGGGAAAATTATATATTAATGAAAAAAGAAAAATATTTTTATTTAGTTGGTCAGAATGACCAGTTTTGCGATATGTCGTCTTACAACCCCATTCGCAGTCCGTACATCCACGACTCTAACGCGACCGTCACTACCCGGGTATATTTTAACGACCCGACCTAATTTCCACGAAGTTGGAGGTAAGTTTTCATGACGTATAACAACTAAATCATTTTCCTCTAAATCGCGATTCGGATTTTGCCATTTATAACGCTTATGCAAATCCATGAGGTATTCCTCCTTCCACCGATGGCAAAAATGCTGAGAAATAGCTTTCATTTTCCGAAAGCGATTAACAAGACTTATCGGAGAGTCAGTTATTTCAGGCTCCGGAGGAGCTAATATGGGAGAACCAATAAGAAAGTGTCCAGGCGTTAGCGCAACCGGTTCCAACGGATTTTCCGTCATAGGACAAAGCGGACGCGAATTGAGACACGCTTCTATTCTCGCAAGAAGCGTCGAAAGTTCTTCAAACGTATATTTGAAGGCCTGTGCCTTTTTTCGAAAGTGAAGCTTAAAACTCTTCACACCGGCTTCCCAAAGGCCACCCATGTGAGGTGCGCCTGCAGGAATAAAACGCCACGAAAGACCCTGACTCCCATACGTATAACTCACCGTGGTTTGACTTTCCTTAAGAAAGGCCCGAAAATCTCTCTCCAACTCACGCGACGCGCCTACAAAATTTGTGCCATTATCCGAAAACATTGTTTTTGGACACCCACGTCGCGAAATAAACCGTTGAAAAGCGGATAAAAAAGTAGCTGTCGACAGATCAGATACTGCCTCTAAATGTATTGCCTTCGTAGAAATACAGACAAATATACAAACATAGCCCTTGGTTATTTTACAAGCTCGGCCTGTAAAACTTTTAATGTCAAATGGACCCGCGAAATCCACGCCAGTTGTAGTAAACGGCCTATCAAGAGCAGTCCTTTCAGGCGGAAGAGCGGCCATAATTTGACTACAAGAGCGCTTTTTATCCAGTATACAACGTTTGCAGCGACTAATAACTGCGCGAATTTTAGACTTAAGTCTGGGAACCCAATATTCTATGCGAAGAATCCGAAGCATCAACTAATTTCCACCATGAATAGAAATCCTATGAACAAATTCAATCAAAAGCAGCGTAAATCTGCTTGAATAGGGCAAAATAATAGGATGCTGCTCAGTATACGTTAGAAAAGGTGATCTCACTAAACGGCCATTTAATCTCATGACGCCGTCTTGATCCAAAAATGGGTTCAATGGAATAAGAAAACTCCCTGAAGATAAAGGCTTTTGGTTCAAAAGACATTTGTATTCCTCCGAAAAGTGAAGTTTCTGAGACACTTTTGCCAAATGCAACTTTGTCCTTTTCAACTCAAAACTAGAAAGAGTTTCGTTAGTACAAAATTGACGACCTAATTTGTGAGCAGAATGACTGTTGTCAAAAAACCGCAAAATATACGATATTACACGAAGTGCCCTATCCAGACAAGAAAAATCCTTAAGTATATCCACATAAGAATCTTCCTCTTTTGTGTTCCTAAAAAACGAAGTATAAACTTGAATAGCTCGACCCTCAATGTCAGTATCAAGGCGAGAGAGATCAACAACATTCCATGTAGATTTTTCCTGACGAAGCCACTGTGGCCCATGCCACCAAAGTGAACTGTCAACTAGCTCCGAGGGAGAAACACCACGACTGCCCAAATCGGCGGGGTTATCTTCGGATCGAACATGATACCAATTATGTCGACCAACATTTTCCTGAATTCGGCAAACCCTATTAGCAACAAATGTGGTCCAAGAACAAGGGTCCTTTTTCAACCAAGAAAGGACTATCGTAGAATCAGTCCAGCAATAAATTTGGTTAAGTTGAATATCAATTTCACTAAGTACCGTCTTTAAAAGCTCAGATGCCAAAACTGCACCACAAAGTTCAAGACGCGGAATCGAAACTGATTTTATAGGAGCCACTTTCGTTTTGCAAGACAGCAAATGGGTATGAATTTCGCCGTTCGGGGATTCAATTCGAATATATACTACCCCCGCGTATGCTTTTTCCGAGGCATCAGAAAAAACATGTAATTCAACCGAAGACTCTGGAGTATAATGAAGCCATCTCGGAATTCGAATACTATTTACCTCATGATATGACATAACAAATTTCTGCCAACTATTTTCTGTTGAGAGCGGAAGCGAATCGTCCCAACCTATATTATCAAGCCATACACGTTGCATGACCATTTTCGCAACAACCACAACTGGGCCTAGCCAACCAACAGGGTCAAATAATTTTGCAATAGTTGACAAAACTTCCCTTTTTGTATGACTCGATGTTCCGGAGGAAAACCTTCTAAAATTGTGCGATCGTTAGAAGTCCATTTTCTAAGCTCAAATTTCGCCGAAGCCAACGCCGATATAAGCTGATCATGAGCGATCAGTGCAGACGAAATATCGTGAGTTCCCGTTAAAACGTCGTCAACGTACATGCACCTTCGTAGAATGTGCGATGCAACAGGAAACTCAGCCTCAGAATCGTCTGCCAATTGCAACAGTGTGCGAATAGCCAGATAGGGAGCACAATTAACACCAAAAGTAACTGTTTGCAACTCATAATCTCTAACGTTCTCCGTAGGAGAATCTCTAAATAAGATCCGTTAAAACGGAGTATGAGCTGGATCAACTCTAATCTGCCTATACATTTGAGTGATGTCACAATTGAAAACAAATTTAAAAAGACGCCAACGTAGAATCAAGAGAACCAAATCAGTTTGCAACGTAGGACCAACATAAAGACAATCATTTAGACTCGTCCCATTTGACGTCTTATTCGAAGCGTTGAAAACTACACGCAATTTTGTAGTCTTTCGTTCAAGTTTAACCACCGGATGATGTGGCAAATAACAAGAAAACGTAGTGGCGGCCGAAGAATCCGAAACAAGAATCATATGATCCAATTGTAGATATTCCCTAACCACGTTATCGTATATCTCCTTAATCTCAGGTCTTCGTAAAAGAGAGGACTCTGTCCTGAGATATTGTTTTTCGACATTTGACCTAGAAATTCCCAAGTGCAACTGATGAGGAAATTCAGGTTTGAATGGAAGCTTCACAATGTAGCGACCATCAGAACCCCGACGTGTAGTCTTCATATAATTTTCCTCACAAATTTTATCAAAAATGGATAAAATTTTCCTTTTAGGTGTTTCCTCAAGTTCCCAAAATCTAAGAAGATTTCTATTGAGACAATCTTCCTCCGAAAATTCAACGCGAGTTGAAAAGACCTGAACTGGAGGTTGTACAATTGGATCAGTAATAATCCAACCAAAAACTGTATTTTGGGCCAATAATGATCCAAAAACATCTTTCGGAACTTCCCTTAAACAAATTTTAGGATAAACCTCACCGCCAAGCAAAAGATCAACAGGTCTACCGTCATAGAAATTGCAGTCTGCCAAACGAACATTTGGTAAATTTTCCTTTATATTAGAAGGTACTTTAAACGACGGAAGATTCCCAGACACATTAGTCAGAACAACGACTAAGGCCTCTAACGAAAAAGTTGAATCAATAGGTGAACCAACTTTCACCGAACAAAGTTTTTTCGACGTAGTCGAGATTGACTCCACACCTGAAATGCCGACCTTCGTAGAAAGTGTCGGAAGTTTCAACCGATTAACCAAACGTTCCGAAATAAAAGAAATTTCGGCGGCGGGATCAATTAATGCACGCGCTGGGTATGTAATACCCTGGTGAACAATATCAACTATAGCAGTCCCCAAAAACACATTCCTATTTAGAGCTGTATGAAATACCTGTCTATTCTGAGGAAATGCCGAACTGCTACCAGTAGAAGTGGACTGTATATTAGAATCAATTTGTATGGGGTTGAGAAGACGAGGAGTCGTACCCGAACCGCCAGTTGTAATAGCAGAAGTATTTCCCCTATTGAAAATATCATCTGAAAGTGTATCACGATGTAATAAAGTGTGGTGACGTTTATTACATTTCGAGCAACTGTAATTGCTTTTACAATTTCTTGCCTCATGTCCCTTTGCAAGACAATTGACACAGCAGTGGAATTTTTTCACCGTAGCATATCTATCAGCCACTGATAAATTCTGAAAACGACGACAAGACCTAAGAAAAAGAGCCTGATTTTTACACAAAACGCAAAACCCATTTCCAGAAGTGGTAGTATTCATGAGGTGAACCTTAACCTTTTGTTCAGAAGGCTTTTTAGAAAAATCTGAATTCCTAAGATGACGAGCACATTCTAAAGTATCGATCCTTTCCGTTAAAAATCGATCTAAATCCGCCCAATTGGATAAGGCTTTTTTATCGCTCACGCTCTGTTCCCATAAATTAATCGTAGCCGCAGGTAATCGCCGAATACAAATGAAAACAATCATATGAGAACTAAGTTCTGTAGTAGATTCAATATCTAAACCAGCCAGAGACGAAAGACAACCGTTAATTCCACGTTGTAGTGATTTTAAACCATCACTCGTTTCCTTATCAAGAGAAGGAAGATCAAAAAGCTTTCCAAGCTGATCGTGAACCAACATGCGCAAATTCTCATATTTATCTCCTAATCGTTTCCAAGCGTCATCAAATCCTTTATTAGTATATGGGGCTTTAGAAACAATTTCCCTCGCATCACCACTTGTTTTCTCAATCAAGTAGCTTAATCGTAAAATCGGACTGAGACGCGAACAATTTATGACGATAGCGGTAAAAAGATCTCTAAAGGTAGGCCAAGAAAGATAAGTTCCCTCAAAAATCGGAATAGTCGAAAGCGGAAGATTCAAATTATGATGAAAATCATCGAACATTGTATCATCCAGCACATCAGCGGGCCTCTTTGGCCCCGGTTTCGAGTGCTCGTGCAATTTTTCCCTAATTAATGTGAGACAGCCAACATAAGCACGATAAGTGGCCCGATATTTAGCCTCCACCGCGTCCAAATCTTTGGGTTTTGATTTTTCTGCGGTTTGCAAATCGGTGATACAATCTTCATAGGTGACCTTAACTTTTTCCCACATACCTCGCAATTCCTCACTTTCTATTTCCAGATTAAAAACATTGAATGTCTCATCTTTAAGAGCATTAAAACTATTATCAAATTTAATTAGAGCATCAGAAGCTCTAATGAAAATATCAAGAGACGATAAAGGCATCTTGTTCCTATCGATTTCAAAAAAATGAAAAAAAAAAAAATAAAAACCACAAAATTTTGTAAAAAGGAAAAAAAAAATAAATTTATTATTTAAATTTACAAAATAACCGCATAAAATGACAAAAAAAAATAATATCAAAATAATTTCCAATTCAAGTAACACACCCTATAAGTCGCGACCAAAACGGACAGTAGGGTACCAATCGAGGTTGATAAAAAAAACCAACAACAACAATGCAATATGTATGTAAGCTCTTGTTATTATTAAAAATACTGTAACTACAGCTTGTATATAAAAAACATCAATGTTTATTTGGAATATAGCACAAAAAAGAATAGAAAAAAAAACACTGATATGTACGTATGTACATATGTATATATAAATATTTAAAAAAAATATAAATGCGTTTTTATTAATATAACTATGATCACTTTTTTTTCAAACAACCCGATGGAATTATGTAAAAATTTAATGTTTATAAATTTTCTTAACATTTTTACACCGACAAAAAAATTAAAAGGGTATTATAATAAAATTACCGAAAATTTTGTAATAATAAAAAAAAATAATTAAATGTCTGTCCGTGTAAACAAACGCACCGGTGAGAAAAAAGTAAATACAAAAAATATTAACTTTATAAATATTACTCGCGAGGGGTTGTAACACGATTAAATTCACAATAAAATAATATTTAAAAATGGTATTAAAATTCGTAATACTTTTTTATGCAAATTTAATAAAATATTTTATTTGCAATTTAATAAAATTATTTTATTTTTAATTTCCTTTATCTTCTTTTTCACACTAGCACTTTTCTTTTTCTTTAAAAAAAAATATTAACAGTACGCACCTTTATTCGATGAAAACAAATTATGTAAAAAATTTTATCAAAAAGGCTGCTGCTGTTGTGTACCACAAAAAAAGATGGGGGCTCTGGAAGTATAAAAATAACTTCCACTTTTGTCCTTATTAATTGGAATCCAGTTCGAAGGACCAAATGTTTGCCGTAAATGCAGGTTCCAATTCGAAATAAAAAAAGACAAGAATTTTAAACTTTTTATAAGAGAATATATCTCTGTTTATTTATATAAAATAAATCACCTTAAACAAGGGTTTGTGCACGTAATGGCGCTAATAGTTAAACAATAACTAACTCTATATAAAAAATCGAGTATAGAGAAAGGAGACCAACAATGCCTAAAGGTGCCGTTAACGGTTTACTCGCTAAAATCCGTGTAAATACTGCCACTAAAGTTGTAAATGAGGGGAGTAAAAACAGGGTTTTAAAGAATAATTAACCCTACCAAGGGTAAGGGGTACCAAAGAGGTACCTTAAGTAAAATAACCAAAATAAAGGTTTACGTTTAAACACCTGCTTTGGAGATGAACAACCAGCTTCAGTCCACTGTAAACGTTCTTGTTTCAATTTAGGATCATGGTGGTAGATCCAAGTCTCATCCATAGTTATAAAACAACGCAAGAAGTCGGTTTTATTCGGCTTAAAACGCTCCAAATTACAGTTTTTTCATACGTAATTCTTCATGTAAAATATGGAGTACTCGTTCGTCTGAGATGCCTATGGCATTAGCAATTTCACGCTTAGTCAAACACTTGGATCTTCACTAACATTTTATTATGTACCTGCTCAATGATTTCTGCTGTGGTTGCAGTTTTTGGTCGTCCTTCGCGTGGATCGTCTTCAAGGCTGGTACGACCACGTTTAAATTCACCAGCCTAAAATTCAACGGTGCGTTTTGAAGGTTAGGACTCCTTATACACTTCTAACAATTGTTCATAAATTTCCTTTGCTTTTAAACCTTTCAAAACAAAGAATCAATTTTTTCCATATTAAAAAAAATCAATGACACGTCAACTTCAAATGGCTTGTAAACAAAGAAAGAATTGACAGAATGACTTGCAAATTCGCATGTGTTCTCAGGACAGTTATACCAACTTGAGAAAAAAAAAGTTTGGAGCTAGCAGTGCCATCTCTTGTTGAGCGCAGGAACTTTTAAACCAACCTATATATATATATATATATATATATATATATATTCATTGCCCATACTTTGAAGACATCTGTATATACAGCCAAAAAAGTCCCTATAAAATGCGCTGTGTGCAGTAAAATGTCTTCACTGTACACAGTAGAATAATGAAAAGTTTAAGGACAGTCCCCAAAGTAACAAAGTGTCTTCATAGTAACTTGTGGAACGAAAACCCGTCCCCGGAACATGTGCTGTGCACACATATATATATATATATATATATATATATATATATATATATATATATATATATATATATATATATATATATATATATATATATATATATATATATATATATATGTATATATATATATATATATATATATATGTGCACAGCGCATGTTGCGGGGACGGTTTTTCGTTTCAAAGGTTACTATGAAGACATTTTGATTCTTTGGAGACTGACCTCAAACTTTACATTAATCTACTATATACACTGAAGACATTTTACTGGATACAGCGCATAACTTTTCGTTATTCCACTGTTTACACTGAAGACATTTTGTTCATCGAAAGTTTTTCCCATGACAATTATGTCATCAAGGTACACTAGGCAAGTTTTCCAGTGGAGTCCTTTCAGCACATTTTCCATTAACCGCTCGAATGTTGCTGGAGCATTGCAGAGTTCAAAGGGCATCACGTTAAACTGCCATAATCCGTCACCTGTGCTAAAGGCAGTTTCTCCTTGTGTTGGTCACAAATTTCTACTTGTCAATAACCACTTGGCAAGTCCAATGTAGAGAACCATTTGGATTCTGCTAGCGTGTCTAGAGTGTCGTCAATTCTCGGTAGTGGATAGCTGTCCTTCTTGGTGATATCGTTTAGTTTTTTGTAATCAACACAGAATCGGGTGCTGCCATCTTTTTTCATAACTAAAACTATAGCCGAGCTCCATGGGCTAGAAGATGGTTCGATTACTCCACTACGCTCCATTTCGTTGACTTTCTCCTTTACTTCATTTAGTTTTGCTAGAGTAATACTTCTGGGCGCCTGCTTTATTGGCCTAGCTTCACCAGTGTTTATTCGGTGTTTTACAGTCGCCGTTCTTCCTTGGCTTTGTGTTTTAATGGCGAAGACCGAGCCGTATTTCCTGATTAGCTGTTTGGCTTTATTTCTATCAGGCGCCAGTTCTTTTACCCATTTCTCCACTATTCCGCCAGCATCTCTCGATCTTCAATGGACGCATTAGAAGGTTCCAAGTTATTTTCGCAACTGACTATTGCTTCTGACGCAGTGCATTTGGCTATTTCAAAGTTCGCTCGGGCAACTTTTTCACAATTTGATAGGTTCAATACTCTTACAGGAACTCTTTGTGGGTTCTACCACCCACAAGCTGTTATCCTCACAATCTGCCTCCATGCGAACTCATACCAGAGTTTCTGACCGTGCCGGTATTTTCTGATGACTGATGGTTACTAGCTTCCTTAATCGATCCGCTTGCTCATATCCAACATCAAGGGGTATTCGACATTTCGTCAAATCATAACTTTTTGCCCCATATGGAGATTAGTGCCGTGACCAATCACGAAATCTGCACCAATGATTACTTCGTCCACAATATCGGCAACAATAAATACGTGATTGACGCTTATGTTGGCAATCGTTAGTTTTACATTTATCTTACCATAGACAGTGTCAGGCTCCCCAGTAGCTGTGCGCAGGCTTACCCCGTATAGTGGTTTAACTGCTTTTTTCACTAAATTGGGCCTGATGATTGACTGGGATGCTCCTGAGTCTATCGTAAAAATGTGCTTTCGCCCGTAAGCAGTAAGATTGCTTTTCTCCTGCTGTATTACTGATATGGAGATTGTGGGGCCATCGGTTGTGGGAGCTAGCTCATGCCCCGTAGTGCTAGCTCTTTTTAGTTTAAGGGTGACTCTTTAGGTGATTGCTGATCGGCTCGGAGGCTCTTCCTTGGTGCTTTGCAATTTCGCTGGAAATGTCCCACTCTACCGCAGTTGTAGCATTTATACTTGGCCTTGACTTGCTTCTCCCCTAATGCCTGCTTAAATGTATCTTTTAACTCCGTGAGCACTTCTCTGAATCCTTCTGTTAGCTTTGTGCTTATATCGTGCTCTCTTTCAGCAGTCACATCGAGGTTACGCACCTTAAATGTTTGTGGCTTCGAAATCACCTTCGCAGTTTCTTGGGCCAGCGCGAATGAGACAGTTTCAGCGAAAGTCGATTTCTGCGTAACACATACCGCATGTCTCACGTCAGAATCCCGAATTCCATTCACAAATGCTTTAATTTTGAACTGATCTTAGAATGGATGATTTTCGCCTGGATAAGTTAGCTGCTCCAACCGCTTAATTTCTGTCGCGAAATCTTGCAATGACTCATTTGCTTTCTGCAGTCTACCTCTTAGTTCCATTCTGTAAATTTCTTTTTTGTGTTCGCCACCATACTTTCGCTGCAGTGCCACCATTATGTCGTTATAATTATTTCTGCAGGTGATTGGCACACTTTCTAGAATTTCTGCAGCGTTTCCTTTTAAGGCCAGAATCAACTCTATAGCTTTTTCTTCGATGTTCCACATGTTTCTGGCGGCAACTGTCTCGAACTGGAACTTAAAAACATTAAACGGTATGCTGCCATTAAAAGTAGTGGCCTTTGCTCTACCAGAACTTTCCTTAATAATTCGTAATGCACCCTCTTGACATTGGAGATTATTTACTTTATTTTCTAGATCTTCTAGTTTTTCCTCAACTTCATGCTCTGTCAGAAACTCGTTTTTCAACCACAGAAATTTTTTCATTAGTTGCTCTAGAAGTTTCTTGAAGTTTCTGTTCTGTTTCTGTTATATATATATATATATATATATATATATATATATATATATATATATATATATATATATATATATATATGTGCATAGCGCATGTTGCGGGGACGGGTTTTCGTTCCACAATTTACTTTGAAGACATTTTGTTACTTTGGGGACTGTCCACAAAGTTTTCATTATTCTACTGTTTACACTGAAGACATTTTACTGGATACAGCTCATATTACAGGGTCTTTTTTGGCTGTATATACAGATGGCTGTATATACAAGACATCTGTATATACAGTCAAAAAAGTCCCTATAATATTCGCTGTATCCAGTAAAATGTCTTCAGTGTATATAGTAGATTAATGTAAAGTTTGAGGTCAGTCTCCAAAGAATCGAAATGTTCTCATGGTAACCTGTGAAACGAAAAACCGTCCCTAAAAGAATTATATATGTTTTTCATAGAATAATAATATAACTGTTAACTATAATAGTTAGCAATGTTTTTACACTTACCTTTAAATCTTTTCTAAATTTCAAAATAGTTTGATTATTTGTTAGTTATTTCAAGTAACACTTCACTGAAATGACGCTCAAACAAAACTAGCATACACTGGAATCCCCACCCCGCCAACTACAGCTGATTGTTTCGTCCAATTAGAATTGCTGTGTATTTGTTGTTGTCAAAATGACGTCAGCGAAGAATTATTCTTTATAAATCGTATGCAAACCCAAAAAAGAGAGCAAAAATAAAAAGGGAAAAAAAATCAAAAAGTTGGTTTTATGTGTTATTTTGTTTTAGCAATATCGCATGAATTAATCAACCAAATTCGATAAATTTGGGCTTAAACTCTTCGTTTTGAATTGTAAATTGAATTAAATAATGGATTGAGCCAAAAAAATGGCCATGAACGTAATATTCTTGGACAAAATCATGAAAAAAATGGAAAAAGGCTCCAAAATTTGGACAAAAATGCCCGTAACTTTTGAACCGTTGGACCAATGTTGGAGATTTTTTTTTGTAAATTTATCAAAATGAGCTCACCTTTCCAACGCGCCTACTGGCGATTAAACCCGATCGATAGTTTTTGAGTTATGGATGTGAACGTGTAGGTAATATTTCATACGAACGTCAATTTGGGAAAAAATCTACCAACAAAAAGTAGGGGACTCGATTTTAACGATAGAGGTATGGTTCCTTCGGCAAATTTTCATGCAATAACCCATAGAATACGGAAATCATAGGGAAATTGGTGAATTTTTTCACTCCCTACAAATCGACCCGCCCTAATATATATATATATATATATATATATATGCATTGCCCATACTTTGAAGACATCTGTATATACATATATATATATATATATATATATATATATATATATATATGCATATATATATATATATTCATTGCCCATACTTTGAAGACATCTGTATATACAGTCAAAAAAGTCCCTATAATATGCGCTGTATCCAGTAAAATGTCTTCAGAGTAAACACTAGAATAACGAAAAGTTTAAGGACAGTCCCCAAAGTAACAAAATGTCTTCATAGTAACTTGTGGAACGAAAACCCGTCCCCGTAACATGCGCTATGCACATATATATATATATATATATATATATATATATATATATATATATATATATATATATAATATATATATATATATATATATATATATATATATGCACAGCGCATGTTGCGGCGACGGTTTTTCGTTTCACAGGTTACTATGAAGACATTTTGATTCTTTGGATACTGACCTCAAACTGTACATTAATCTACTATATACACTGAAGACATTTTACTGGATACAGCGCATATTATAGGGAATTTTTTGGCTGTATATACAGATGTCTTCAAAGTATGCACAATGAATATATATATATTTATATATATATATTCATTGCGGATGTCTTCAAAGTATGCACAATGAATATATATATATATATATATATATATATATATATATATAT
The DNA here is from genome assembly GCA_949748255.1 of Eustalomyia histrio. Classification (NCBI taxonomy): domain Eukaryota; kingdom Metazoa; phylum Arthropoda; class Insecta; order Diptera; family Anthomyiidae; genus Eustalomyia; species Eustalomyia histrio. Next base: position 152,531,204 of record OX456523.1, read on the forward strand.
ATATATATATTGCACATAATATACAGCCAAAAAAGTCCCTATTATATGCGCTGTATCCAGTAAAATGTCTTCAGTGTAAACAGTAAAACAACGAAAAGTTTAAGGCCAGTCCCCAAAGTAACAAAATGTCGTCATAGTAACTTGTGGAACGGAAAACCGTTCCCGCAATATGTGCTGTGCACATATATATATATATATGTGCACAGCGCATCTATATATATATATATGCATTACATATACTTTGAAGACATCTGTATATACAGCCAAAAAAGTCTCTATAATATGCGCTGTATCCAGTAAAATGTCTTTAGTGTATACAGTAGATTAATTAAAAGTTTGAGGACGGTCCCCAAAGTAACAAAATGTCTTCATAGTAGCTTGAGGAACGAAAAACCGTCCCCGCAACATGTCCTGTGCATATATATATATATATATATGTATATATATATATATGTATATATATTAATTTTGCACACTTTGAAGACATCTGTATAAACAGCCATAAAAGACCCCGTAATATGGAGACTGTCCTTAAACTTTTCGTTATTCTACTGTTTACACTGGAGACATTTTACTGGATACAGCGCATATTATAGGGACTTTTTTCGCTGTATATACAGATGTCTTCAAAGTATGGGCAATGAATATATAATCTACATATATTAATATTTTATTTATTCAGCTAAAGATCTTTTTCTTTTTTTTTTATAAAAATTCGTATTTTATTTTCAATATTCCGCTAACAATTTGTTAGCATCTTCAGGAAAAAAAAAAAAAAAAATTGTTTTCCTGAAGATGCTAACAAATTTTTAGCGAAATATTGAAAATAAAATAAGAATTTTTATTAAAAAAAAGAAAAAGATCTTTAGCTGAATAAATAAAATATTAATATTGAAAAAAGATTAAATAAAGTTATATAATTATATCTACATATATATATACATATATATTGCCCATACTTTGAAGACAACTGTATATACAGCCAAAAAAGACCCCGTAATATGCGCTGTATCCAGTAAAATGTCTTCAGTGTAAACAGTAGAATAACGAAAAGTTTAAGAACAGTCTCCAAAGTAACAAAATGTGCACAGCGCATGTTGCGGAGACGGTTTTTCGTTTCACAGGTTATTATGAAGACATTTTTATTCTTTGGAGACTACCACCCACAAGCTGCTGTCCTCACAATCTCCCTCCATACGCACCCATACTAAAGTTTCTGCCCGTGCTGGTAGTTTTTGGTGGCTGATGGTAACTAGCTTTCTTAGCTGTTCCTCGCCTTCGTGTCCAACACGAAGGGGTATTTCAACATTATGCCAAATCATAACTTTTTGCCCAATATGCAGATTAATGCCGTGACCAATCATGAAATCTGCACCAATGATTACTTCGTTCACAATATCGGCAACAATAAATACGTGATTGACGCTTATGTTGGCAATCGTTAGTTTTACATTTATTTTACCATAGACAGAGGCAGGCTCCCCAGTAGCTGTGCGCAGACTTACCCCGTATAGTGGTTCAACTGCCTTTTTCACTAAATCGGGCCTGATGATTGACTGCGATGCTCCTATGTCTATCGTAAAAATGTGCTTTCGCCCGTTGATGAACCCATAAGCCGTAAGATTGCTTTTCTCCTGCTGTATTACATTCCATTATGTAAATTTCTTTTTTGTGTTCGCCACCATAGTTTCGTTGCAGTGCCACCATTATGTCGTCATAATTATTTCTGCAGGTGATTGGAACACTTTCTAGAATTTCTGCAGCGTTTCCTTTTAAGGCCAGAATCAACTCTATAGCTTTTTCTTCGATGTTCCACATATTTCTGGAGGTGACTGTCTCGAACTGGAACTTAAAAACATTAAACGGTATGCTGCCATCAAAAGTAGGGGCCTTTGCTCTACCAGAACTTTCTTGAATATTTCGTACTCGGCCCTCTTGACTTTGGAGATTATTTACTTTATTTTCTAGATCTTGTAGTTTTCTCTCAACATCTTTGGCTTGTTCCTCCACGCCATTCTCTAAGTCGGACACCCTTTTTGAAACCTCGAAAATTTCTCTAGAAGTTTCTTGAAACTTTTCTTCCATTTTCATAAGTAATTTCTCGTTCATCTCCATCTTCGTTAAAAGTTTCTCGTTGTCGGCTCTAGAAGTTTCTTGAAGTTTTGCTAAGAATTTTTCGTTGTCTGCTCTAGAAGTTTCTAACATTTTCATGTTGTCTGCTCTAGACGTTTCGAACAGTTTCTCATTTTTCTCCATCTTTTCCATCATAGCAGCAAACATTGCGCTTAACTCCATATTACCTTCTGTCAATGTTACGCCGCTCAAATTCCTCTATGAGCCTCTTTTGCAATTCGACTTTATTTCGTGCTGTTGGTTGCTCCGATTTGCTTAATTCCTTTTTAAGCTGTTGCACCTTAAACTCCTTCAATTTCATGACTGCTTATTATTTTGCAATCCCACTTCTGACACCAATTGTTACGATTTTACCCTTTATAAAATCGTTGATTTATTTACCTTTTAAATAAATCGAGTTCTTTCTATATTGCAAATAATAAACACTGTTTGAAATTATCTATAGCTCTATTTATTTATAACCGTCACTAAAAATTACAGAAATACACTATAATAGCACACTTTATTTACACGATTTAGATAGACTAAACGTTAGTCACACTTTAGTTCTTCACACTCTGCATTTTACTTATGATCTGAACTACTGCGTCACCGAGTACCAGTATTTATATGAGTAGTCAGGTATTCTAGCTGTTAAAATTAGTGTGAAGAAATTTCTAGGTGTAGAAATTTCGTGTAACAATATCTAAAAAATCATACCTGCAAAGAAAGGAATTTGTTCGTAGTTAATAAACATATTACTTTGTACATAAGATTTATGAAAATTTTTTCATATTGATGTATATAAAGTAAGAGTTAGGTGAAAATGACCACGATCATTGTTTGTGAAAACTATTTTTATATCGTATGAAGTAGAAGTTTCAAGATAATATTCCAACTATTACTATTTTTGTCGCTCTCTTCTATATAACTGCCGCCACTGTGCATTGGTTCGTTTGCCTTCTACACTTCAACGAACTTCCGTTTCGGCATTTGTTTGAGGCTTTATTATTACATATTTTCAGGTGGTGGATGGCTTTCAGAAAATTGAGTTGAAAATATGCCCCCTGCTCCAGAAAAAATTGAATTTTCCACCGATTCGAAGTACTTATACGACATGACCCATGCAATTTCTAGCGGCGTGGGTTTGGTGGATCTGGCTAACATCAAATCAGGAAAAGTTGTACATTTTCGCTGGCTCACCAAGGCCGCTAGATTATAACGATTGTATGTGACAACGGAAAATCTATATGAAATCTAAGAATTCTGGTTGAATTTATAATTAAATGTTATGTGCCAATGTACTTCAATATCAAATATTACAGCTCTGTCGTGTACGGTAGTGCACTATTTTTCAAGTTTATTAGTTGGTCACGATTTCTAGAACCTCGTTTACGCAGAATTGTCAATCAAGTACAGATAATTCATATTATGCGCATTCGGAAAATGCAATCAAGAAAATTCTACGCTGTCGAACCGATATTGACGACCCAACGAAACTTAGAGTTTATACAAAACCAGATATAAACTTTAATTGCACAGTTACACGGAAATGATCAGTTTGAATCATATAAATAACGTATTTGAACCGCCATTCACGCGAAGCATTCCGTACGATACATTGAAAGAATATTTAAATCAAGATGATCCACCGTTTTTGATCCAAAAACTCCATCACACATACAAGGAACGGAACGACACATTCAATTGCTAGCTAGCCTTTTCAAACGAGTTATACCCGGAAATGTAGAGGCTGTTATGACGACGGCATTTGATAGCCGTGCGAAATTGCCAAGACTTAAAAGTAAAAAAGACTAACCAATAATTTTTTTTAGTTTCTTCTCTATTACTAAGTTAAATTCATTTCTTCATTTACATATTTTCTGACTAAATAAATTTCTAAAGAGAAAAATAAACTCCAAAAAGAAAAAAACACAGCCATTTCGCTGATTTTTTCATGTTAAGTGCCAAAAATGTTGATTTTTTGAAATGTTTGTATGGGGAACCCCCAAGCGGTTCCAGGTCGGCCCTTCAAAGTTAGTGCGAGTCATACATTTGGACTCGATTGGGGCACTCTAAATGGGTTTCAAAATTTGGGGGACATCAAAATTCGTTTTAGAGGTATGGTTCCTTCGGCAAAGTTTCTTATTTTGATCCCGAGAATACGATTTTCCTTGTACGTTTAGCGATTTTTAAATTGACCCGCCCTATATATATATATATATATATATATATATATATATATATATGCATTTCACATACTTTGAAGACATCTGTATATACAGCCAAAAAAGACCCCGTAATATGAGCTGTATCCAGTAAAATGTCTTCAGTGTAAACAGTAGAATAATAAATATATATATATATATATATATATATATATATATATATATATATATATATGTGCACAGCACATGTTGCGGGGACGGGTTTTCGTTCCACAAGTACTATGAAGACATTTTGTTACTTTGGGGACTGTCCTTAAACTTTTCATTATTCTAGTGTGTACTCTGAAGACATTTATCCAGTAAAATGTCTTCAGTGTAAACAGTAAAATAACGAAAAGTTTAAGGACAGTCCTCAAATTAACAAATTGTCTTCATAGTAACTTGTGGAATGAAAAACCGTCCCCGCAGCATGCGCCGAGCACATATATATATATATATATATTCATTGTGCATATTTGGAAGACATCTGTATATACAGCCAAAAAAGTCCCTGTAATATGCGCTGTATGCAGTAAAATGTCTTCAGTGTACACAGTAGAACAACGAAAAGTTGAAGGACAGTCCCCAAAGTAACAAAATGTCTTCATAGTAACTTGTGGAACGAAAAAGCGTCCCCGCAACATGTGCTGTGCACATGTTATATATATATATATATATTGCCCATACTTTAAAGACATCTGTATATACAGCCAAAAAAGTCCCTATAATATGCGCTGTATCCAGTAAAATGTCTTCAGTGTAAACAGTAGAATAACGAAAAGTTTAAGAACAGTCTCCAAAGTAACAAAATGTGCACAGCGCATGTTGCGGAGACGGTTTTTCGTTTCACAGGTTATTATGAAGACATTTTTATTCTTTGGAGACTACCACCCACAAGCTGCTGTCCTCACAATCTCCCTCCATACGCACCCATACTAAAGTTTCTGCCCGTGCTGGTAGTTTTTGGTGGCTGATGGTAACTAGCTTTCTTAGCTGTTCCTCGCCTTCATGTCCAACACGAAGGGGTATTTCAACATTATGCCAAATCATAACTTTTTGCCCAATATGCAGATTAATGCCGTGACCAATCATGAAATCTGCACCAATGATTACTTCGTCCACAATATCGGCAACAATAAATACGTGACTGACGCTTATGTTGGCAATCGTTAGTTTTACATTTATTTTACCATAGACAGAGGCAGGCTCCCCAGTAGCTGTGCGCAGACTTACCCCGTAGTGGTTCAACTGCCTTTTTCACTAAATCGGGCCTGATGATTGACTGTGATGCTCCTATGTCTATCGTAAAAATGTACTTTCGCCCGTTGATGAACCCATAAGCCGTAAGATTGCTTTTCTCCTGCTGTATTACTGATATGGAGATTGTGGGGCCATCGGTTGTAGAAGCTAGCTCATGCCCCGTAGTGCTAGCTCTTTTTAGTTTAACGGTGACTCTTTAGGTGATTGCTGATCGGCCCGGAGGCTCTTCCTTGGTGTTTTTCAATTTCGCTGGAAATGTCCCACTCTACCGCAGTTGTAGCATTTATACTTGGCCTTGACTTGCTTCTCCCCTAATGCCTGCTTAAATGTATCTTTTAACTCCGTGAGCACTTCTCTGAATCCTTCTTTTAACTTTGTGCTTATATCTTGCTCTCTTTCAGCAGTCACTTCGAGGTTACGCACCTTAAATGTTTGTGGCTTCGAAATCACCTTCGCAGTTTCTTGGGCCAGCGCGAATGAGACAGTTTCAGCGAAAGTCGATTTCTGCGTAACACATACCGCATGTCTCACATCAGAATCAAGAATTCCGTTAACAAATGCTTCAATTTTAAACTGATCTAAGAATGGATGATTTTCGCCCGGATCAGCCAACTGTTCAATTTCTGTTGCAAAGTCCTGTAACGATTTGTTTGGTTTCTGCAGCCTACCTCTTAGTTCCATTCTGTAAATTTCTTTTTTGTGTTCGCCACCATACTTTCGTTGCAGTGCCACCATTATGTCGTCATAATTATTTCTGCAGGTGATTGGCACACTTTCTAGAATTTTTGCAGCGTTTCCTTTTAAGGCCAGAATCAACTCTATACCTTTTTCTTCGATGTTCCACATATTTCTGGCGGCGACTGTCTCGAACTTGAACTTAAAAACATTAAACGGTATTCTGCCATCAAAAGTAGGGACCTTTGCTCTACCAGAACTTTCCTGAATATTTCGTACTGGGCCCTCTTGACATTGGAGATTATTTACTTTATTTTCTAGATCTTGTAGTTTTCTCTCAACATCTTTGGCTTGTACCTCCACCCCATTTTCTAAGTCGGACACTCTTTTTGAAACCTCGAAAATTTCTCTAGAAGTTTCTTGAAACTTTTCTTCCATTTTCATTAGCACTTTCTCGTTCATCTCCATCTTCGTTAAAAGTTTTTCGTTGTCGGCTCTAGAAGTTTCTTGAAGTTTTGCTAACAATTTTTCGTTGTCTGCTCTAGAAGTATCTAACATTTTCATGTTGTCTGCTCTAGACGTTTTGAACAGTTTCTCATTTTGCTCCATCTTTTCCATTATAGCAGCAAACATTGCGCTTAACTCCATATTACCTTCTGTTTTACGGGTACTAACCTCCATTGCTTCTTTTTCGTCAAATTCGCAAGTAGCAATGTCAATGTTACGCCGCTCAAATTCCTCTATGAGCCTCTTTTGCAATTCGACTTTATTTCCTGCTGTCGGTAGCTCCGATTTGCTTAATTCCTTTTTAAGCTGTTCCACCTTAAGCTCCTTCAATTTCATGACTGCTTATTATTTTGCAATCCCACTTCTGACACCAATTGTTACGATTTTACCCTTTATAAAATCGTTGATTTATTTACCTTTTAAATAAATCGAGTTCTTTCTATATTGCAAATAATAAACACTGTTTGAAATTATCTATAGCTCTATTTATTTATAACCGTCACTAAAAATTACAGAAATACACTATAATAGCACACTTTATTTACACGATTTAGATAGACTAAACGTTAGTCACACTTTAGTTCTTCACACTCTGCGTTTTACTTATGAACTGAACTACTGCGTCACCGAGTACCAGTATTTATATGAGTAGTCAGGTATTCTAGTTATTTCCAGTTTATTACACTAGATTTTTCCAGCTGTTAAAATTAGTGTGAAGAAATTTCTAGGTGTAGAAATTTCGTGTAACAATATCTTAAAAACATACCTGCAAAGAAAGGAATTTGTTCGTAGTTAATAAACATATTACTTTGTACATAAGTTTTATGAAATTTTTTTCATATTGATGTATATAAAGTAAGAGTTAGGTGAAAATGACCACGCCCATTGTTTGTGAAAACTATTTTTATATCGTATGAAGTATTCTGTAGAAGTTTCAAGATGATATTCCAACTATTACTATTTTTGTCGCTCTCTTCTATATAACTGCCGCCACCCACTGTGCATTGGTTCGTTTGCCTTCTACACTTCAACGAACTTCCGTTTCGGCATTTGTTTGAAGCTTTATTATTACATTTTTTCAGGTGGTAGACGGCTTTCAGAAAATTGAGTTGAAAATATGCCCCCTGCTCCAGAAAACATTGAATTTTCCACCGATTCGAAGTACTTATACGACATGACCCATGCAATTTCTAGCGGCGTGGGTTTGGTGGATCTGGCTAACATGAAACCAGGAAAAGTTGTACATTTTTGCTGGCTCACCAAGGCCGCTAGATTATAACGATTGTATGTGACAACGGAAAATCTATATGAAATTTAAGAATTCTGGTTGAATTTATAATAAAATTTTATGTGCCAATGTACTTCAATATCAAATATTTCAGCTCTGTCGTGTACGGTAGTGCACTATTTTTCAAGTTTATTAGTTGGTCACGATTTCTAGAACCTCGTTTACGCAGAATTGTCAATCAAGTACAGATAATTCATATTATGCGCATTCGGAAAATATCTTGTTATCAATGTTGTTTGATGATAGGAAAGAAAAGCGCGACTGTGCTATCAAGAAAATTCTACGCTATCGAACCTATTATATGCGCTGTATCCCTATTATATGCGTAAAATGTCTTCAGTGTAAGAACAACGAAAAGTTTAAGGACAGTCCCCAAAGTAACAAAATGTCTTCATAGTAACTTGTGGGACGAAAAACCGTCCCCGCAACATGTGCTGTGCACATATATATATGTATATATATATATATATATATATATATATATATATATATATATATATATATATATATATATATATATATATATATTCATTGTGCATACTTTGAAGACATCTGTATATACTATGCCCTGTATCCAGTAAAATGTCTTCATTGTATATAGTAGATTAATGTAAAGTTTGAGGTCAGTCTCCAAAGAATCAAAATGTCTTCATAGTAACCTGTGGAACGAAAAACCGTCCCCGCAACATGCGCTGTGCACTGTGTGTGTATATATATATATAATAATCAAATTATACTTAGAGATAAGAATAATCATAAAATAAACAACGCTTAGAAAACATTGATAAAACCTAGACTAATTTCTCATTTCTAACCAACACCTTAAAATAGGAAGAAATTCTAAACTAATAATAAACCATACTTAGAGATAAGAATAACCATAAGATAAACAACTCTTGGAAAATATTGATTAAACCTAGACTAGTTTCAAGATACTCATTTCTAGTATTTAAGATTAATCTTGTTAAATAAAGTTTCGGTTTATAAAGAAAACTCAAAATTAAGCAACGTTGAATTTTACTGACACAGTCGCTAGGATCTGAGAAAAAGATCCTGTTAAACGAACCGTAAATATAAAATAAAAAATTCAAATTCTGCGAATCCTAAGGAAGCCTTCAGAATTATAAAAATAACAATAATAAATAACACATAAGAAAAAGTCCAAACAAAAGGGAAATCTCTCTACAACCCAAGTGAAGAAAAATTCTTTTTCCCGAATAACGAACGAGGCCGTTAAAGAAAAGTGGAAACCACTTACTATGGAAGAAGTTATCCAAAACTTAGAAAACTTGTCATTCAATAACCACAACAGCAACAATAACAACATGACAATATCGAAACCATAGTGCCAAATATCGCCACTATGCCGACGGACGATAAAAAACTCTTTTACAACTGCATAATCAGGACCTTAGAGGGAGAAGCCCTTAACTTATACAGAAGAGAGCAACCAGAAAACTGGCTCACACTGAGAAATCTACTAATAAGAGAATTTGGTGAGCAACAAACAATACCCCATTTAATTTTAAGCATATATAGCATAAGATATAAAAACAGTGTTAGAAAATTATTAAAAGATATTAACCTTTTAGTTTGTAGGAATAAGGACGCGATAAATTTATGTAATGAAACGAGTGAAAGAAAAATATTTTTTAGGAGTGAAGCGGACTTCCATAGTTTAAGGATATTAAAAAGGGAGCTACCGACTCATTTAGTAGCCGTGTTAAACGCAAATCTGGCAAATGACTTTAGAGCAGCTAAGCTAATTCTTAGGCAAAATGATGTAACTGGGGAAGATACCCCACGGAACAGTGTTAATGCACAGTCGAAATTTTTTAACAACAACGATATGATCGAAATTTCCACCCTCATGATAATCTATTTTAGGGTACGAACCAGAATAACCACCCCTTTCAAAATTCCTATCCTCGACGATATGATCGAAATTTCCACCCCCATGAAAATCATCACCAAAACCAAAATACCCATAACCATGCTCAACAGAATTACTATCCGCAGAATAATTTTAATCCTAATAAAAGAATGAAGGAAAACGACTCGAATCAGTCTAGAATTAGAAGATAAGGCGCTCCAGTTCCAATGGAAAATTTTCACTTGGATGCCTCAAGAAACTACCCTCCCTATTTTTAAAAATTCATAATACACCTTACAAATTTTTGTTAGACACCGGGTCATCTATAAGTTTAATTAGACCTAACAAATTACCAATAGAAATCAGGGAAACTGACCCAATTACAGTAAAAACAATTCAAGGAAATATAGTTTTAACAAAATACAGAACGTAATTAGTAGCTTATCGAACATTAAATTAGCCCTTTTTGTGCATGACTTTTGTCAGAATTCTGACGGGTTACTAGCTTTTGACAGTTTAGAAAAACAAAAAGCTTTCGTAAATATTGGTGGAAAATTTATTATTTTGAACAACAAAAAATATTACTTCCTGGACGAAAACCAAGAAGAAACTAATGAAAAGGTATTATATAATATGGAGAAAATATATAGGAAAAGGATACAAATAACGTCAATGTAAATTCATTATTTAGGCTGGATCACTTAAACAAGGAAGAAAGTGATAAAATTAAAATATTATAAGGAAAATATAAAAACATTCTTTACAAAGAGAACGAAAATCTCAGCATCACGCATAAAGTAGAGCATAAAATAAATACCACCCATGAAGATCCAATTTATAAAAAGTCTTATAGATATCCTGAGATACATAAAGAAGAGGTTGATAGGCAAATAAATGAGATGTTAGAACAAAACATCATCTGCCATAGTAAGTCACCTTACTCAGCACCAATATGGTAAGTGCCAAAGAAACAAGATGCATCTGGCACTCAAAAATGGAGAATAGTGATCGATTATTGGAAATTAAATAATATCACGATAAATGACAAATATCCAATACCACTGATGGGCGAAATCTTGGATAAGTTTGGTAGGTCGATTTACTTCACCATGCTTTATCTTACAAAAGGTTTTACCAAAATAGAAGTAGAACCTAAAGACAGGCATAAAACTGCATTTTCAACTCGGAATGGACATTACGAATTTCTACGAATGCCTTTCGGTTTGAAAAATGCCCCAGCAACATTTCAACGGCTGATGAAAACAGTGTTGGCTGATTTGCTTAGTAAATACTGTCTGGTTCATCTGGATGACACAATATTCTTTAGTACTTCACTTCAGGAGCATATTGCATCACTAGATAAAGTGTTCAAAAAGTTATCTGAGGCAAATCTGAAAATACAACTGGACAAGTGTGAGATTCTTCAAAAAGAAACAGTTTCCAGGTCATGTAATAACACCAGATAGCATTAAGTCAAACAAAAAATAAAATTAAAACGATCATTGAATATCCAGTACCAAAAACGGAAGAAAGCCGGATTCTACAGGAAGATCACACAAAACTTCTTAAATATTACCAAACCATTGACTGAAAAAGGGTTTATTTCCCTTATCATATAAATAAAGACTATATCAAAGCGGTAGACACAATATAAATCCTAATTACAAAAGAACCCACATTAGCTCATCCCGTCTATAAAAAACTATTTACTTTAACAACAGATGCATCCAATCTTGCATTAGGTGCAGTCCTTAGCCATAACTCCCATCCCGTTTGCTTTGCCAGTCGAACACTTAATACTCACGTAATCAATTATTCCGCTACAGAAAAAGAATTACTAGCTATAACTTGGGCAACAAAATACTTCCGACCTTATTTGTTCGGACGAAAATTTATAATTAAAAGTGACCATTCCACTACAGTGGTTACATAATTTAAAAGGACCCAATGCTAAGCTCCAACGATGGAAAATAAGAAAAAAAAATAAAAACGAAGTGAAATCCCTGAGATACAGAGCTTTTAAAGAAAAATTGGAAAATAATACATAACTTCAAAATAAACCGCATAAAAACAGACCTAACCCTATATATATATATATATATATGCATTTCACATACTTTGAAGACATCTGTATATACAGCCAAAAAAGACCCCGTAATATGAGCTGTATCCAGTAAAATGTCTTCAGTGTAAACAGTAGAATAATGAAAAGTTTGTGGACAGTCCCCAAAGTAAAAAATGTCTTCATAGTAACTTGTGGAACGAAAACCCGTATATATATATATATATATATATATATATATATATATATATATATATATATATATATTAGGGCGGGTCGATTTGAAGGGAGTGAAAAAATTCACCAATTTCCCTATGATTTCCGTATTCTATGGGTTATTCCATGAAAATTTGCCGAAGGAACCATACCTCTATCGTTAAAATCGAGTCCCCCACTTTTTGTTGGTAGATTTTTCCCAAATTGACGTTCGTATGAAATATTACCTACACGTTAACATCCATAACTCAAAAACTATCGATCGGGTTTAATCGCCAGTAGGCGCGTTTACACATTCAAGGAACGGAAAGACATGTCCAATTGCTGGCTGCCACTGCTAAACGAGTTGCAGGAAAGAATGTAGAAGGCGCTATGGCGACGACATTAGAGAGCCGTACGAAAACACCCAGACTTGAAAGCAAACAAGACTTTCAGAAAAAATAATGTTTTTTTTCACATTTTGTCTTTTACTACACTCAAATTGAATATTTTTTTTTGATAATAGGTTGACAGATACTTTATTATCTCTTAATTTGAATTTTTGTAGAAAAAAAAATAAAAAGGGAAAAAAAATCAAAAAGTTGGTTTTATGTGTTATTTTGTTTTAGCAATATCGCATGAATTAATCAACCGAATTCGATAAATTTGGGCTTAAACTCTTCGTTTTGAATTGTAAAATGAATTAAATAATGGATTGAGCCAAAAAAATGGCCATGAAAGTAATATTCTTGGACAAAATCATGAAAAAAATGGAAAAAGGCTCCAAAATTTGGACAAAAATGCCCGTAACTTTTGAACCGTTGGACCAATGTTGGAGATTTTTTTTGTAAATTTATTAAAATGAGCTCACCTTTCCAACGCGCCTTAAACCCGATCGATAGTTTTTGAGTTATGGATGTTAACGTGTAGGTAATATTTCATACGAACGTCAATTTGGGAAAAAATCTACCAACAAAAAGTAGGGGACTCGATTTTAACGATAGAGGTATGGTTCCTTCGGCAAATTTTCATGGAATAACCCATAGAATACGGAAATCATAGGGAAATTGTCGAAAAATAAATCGACCCGCCCTAATATATATATATATATTCATTGCACATACTTTGAAGACATCTGTATATACAGCCAAAAAAGTCCCTATTATATGCACTGTATCCAGTAAAATGTCTTCAGTGTAAACAGTAGAACAAGGAAAAGTTTAAGGACAGTCCCCAAAGTAACAAAATGTCTTCATAGTAACTTGTGGAACGAAAACCCGTCCCCGCAACATGTGCTTTGCACATATATATATATATATATATATATATATATATATATATATATATGTGCACAGTGCATGTTGCGGGGACGGTTTTTCGTTACACAGGTTACTATGAAGACACATATATATATATATATATATATATATATATATATATATATATATATATATATATATATATATATATATATATATATATATATATATGTGTGCATAGCGCATGTTGCGGGGGCGGGTTTTCGCTCCACAAGTTACTATGAAGACATTTTGTTACTTTGGGGACTGTCCACAAACTTTTAATTATTCTACTGTTTACACTAAAGACATTTTGCTGGATACAGCTCATATTACGGGGTCTTTTTTGGCTGTATATACAGATGTCTTCAAAGTATATGAAATGCATATATATATATATATATATATATATATATTTATATTAGACCTGCCCTTATTTCTATGAATATTTTTCAAAATGGCGGCGCATAGGAGAGTAGGGTCCAAAATGTTTCCATTTTATGCCACAATGCTTCATGTACGACGATCCGACGACTCCAAGTGGACCCAAAATTGAGTTGAATAATAAGACAAGGTTTTATTATAAGAAATTAGGAACTTTATTCGGCATTTTTGGAAAAAACTCAATTTTGGTAACAGTTTTGTCAATATTTTGTAATTTTCTTATTTTTATGTTATTCTCCAATAAATTACACCTGAAACACGCGTGACGCGGAAAAATCACGTCACGCGCACATCTCTAGTGGCATTGTTATTTAGCATAACTGCGTTGCTGCTTACTTCTGAATTAGTTATTACATTTTCCTGCAAAATACCGTGATCTGATTTAATTATTGTGGCAACCCGTGTCGAAACACACACACACACACACAACCAGGACAAGAACGAGAGAACAACAGTAAAACGAATGAGTAGACGTTTTGAGTCAGAACCATCAACATCAAAACCTGCATCGGCTTTTGCATCAGCCATTTCCTCGGTAGAAACGCGTCAAACCGTTCAATCGCTCTACAACATAGACTTAGTGGGAAGAACAGCGCATCATATAACCGGTGTCAAACTGCCGTCCAATAGGCAAGTCCTACGGTCTTCTTTCATTACATGCGTTTTGTGAAACTCGACGCAAAGGAAAGTGCAAAATTAACGCTCGATGCAGTGTATATTTTCTGGCAACAAGCACGAATTCCAATACGATACGGAACAAGATGCGCGGAGAAATTGTTGAAATTGTACAATACGTGGAAAGATATACAAAAAGTGCCCGCTAGCAAGAGATCTGTGGCTTGGAAACAAAAGGAACTTGCATTTACCAACGATCTGGACAATTTGTTTGATATTGCGACTGCAGATGCCCTAAAAACCATTCAAATTGAAGAAGATAAGAAGTTTCTCATTCGACAACGACAACTATGACGCACGGGATGCATGATTGGCTGCGATATGGTTTTATTTCTGCGAGAAAAAAGAGCATCGGAACGAAAGAAGAAAGCGAAGCAGAGAAAGCGGAAATGTGGTTCGTATTTGGCTTTATGTCATTTTCTATCTTATTGATTTATGTAATACAAAACACATTTTAAAATTTTTGCAGCCGGCCAATATACAGAATCGAGTGATGAAGGTGATGTTGAGGTTATGGAACGAATTGATGAAAAAGTGGAGGACGTGGGTGAAGCGATTGAGGAGAGCACTGCCGATGCCGAAACTGGTGACATCGTTGAAACGCACAAAAGTGTACAGAAGAGAGGGCGTAGAAATTTTCTGAAGCCACGACTTGCTTCTGTGCTTGACCACGCCAAGCTAACCGATCCAATGGCAGCTCATGTGTGGATAGCCTGCGCCGATGCATTGAATTATTCCGTAGACGAGCTGGCTATTAACCGAACAACGATTAATTGATATCATCGAGAAAACCGCCGGAAGGAAGCAGAAGTTATCCAGACCGAATTCGTAGAAAACGTAATTTAAAGGGTGTCCCAAGAAGAACGCAATTTTTAAATCTGGCAACATTCGAAGTGTCATTGTTTGACATTTGAACAATTGTTATTGTTTGCTAGTAGAAGGTACGAGGTTAGTAAAAATGGAGCGCTACACGAATGAACAACGCATTCTCATTGTGAAATTGTTTTACCAAAATGGTGAAAGTTTTGCGGCTACAGTTCGCAAATTGCGATCAATTTGGGGTCACAATAATGCTCCAAAAGAGTCAACTGTAAAGAGATTAATGGATAAATTTGCCGAAACTGGGTCTGTTAGTGATGTAAAGACAACAACGCGCCATCGACCAGGTCGATCGACCGAAAATGTCGCAGCTGTACGTGATGATGTCACTCAAACTCCATCCACCTCAATTCGACACCGAGCTCAGCAAATTGGTGTCTCCAAATCTACTTTGCAGCGAATTTTGACGAAAGATTTGCATCTTCATGCATACAAAGTTCAATTGACTCATGAACTGAAGCCAGCTGACCATGGACAGCGAAGGGAGTTCGTTAATTGGGTATTGGAGAGACAACATGAAAATGGTGATTTTGCCGATAAAATCATCTTCAGTGACGAGGCCCATTTTCATCTTGATGGCTTCGTCAATAGGCAGAATTGTCGCATTTGGGGTGAGGAAAATCCTCGAGTGATTCACGAGAAGCAAATGCATCCTCAACGTGTCACTGTGTGGTGTGGTTTTTGGGCTGGAGGAATCATTGGACCTTTTTTTTATGAAAATGAGGCAGTTCAAGCGCAAACAGTCAATGGTGTTCGGTATCGTGAAATGATAACCAGTTTTTTCTTGCCTAGAATTGAAGAAATGAATGTGGAGGGCATGTGGTTCCAACAAGACGGCGCCACATGTAATACAGCCAGAGAAACAATTCAATTGCTGCATCAGTCATTTCCCGGTCGTGTTATTTCGCGTTTTGGAGATCAGAATTGGCCGCCTAGATCGTGCGATTTGAAACCATTAGATTTTTTTCTTTGGGATTTCAATTTCATACGAGATTCCATTGAATACGCTCAAATTGATGCTCCAGTTTCTGCTGCAATATTGAAGAAGATGAGTAACCACATGTGGTATTTATCAGCAGAACCAATGGCTTTGGCTTTCTCTTGAACAGAAAAGAAAAATGGTTGAGCGCCTTGCATACGATGAGCCTATTATTGCAGTGGATTAAAATCCGGCCGTTTCAAAACCGCAAACCGTCGCATCGATCCCAAATTTTACATGGAGCATTGTGGCATAAAATGAAAACTTTTTGGACCCTACTCTCCTATGCGCCGCCATTTTGAAAAATAAGGGCAGGTCTAATATATATATATATATATATATATATATATATATATATATATATATATATATATATATGTGCACAGCACATGTTCCGAGGACGGGTTTTCGTTCCACAAGTTACTATGAAGACATTTTGTTACTTTGGGGACTGTCCTTAAACTTTTCATTATTCTACTGTGTACACTGAAGACATTTTACTGCACACAGCGCATTTAATAGGGACTTTTTTGGCTGTATATACAGATGTCTTCAAAGTATGGGCAATGCATATATATATATATATATATATATGCATTTCACATACTTTGAAGACATCTGTATATACAGCCAAAAAAGACCCCGTAATATGAGCTGTATCCAGTAAAATGTCTTCAGTGTAAACAGTAGAATAATGTTACTTTGGGGACTGTCCTCAAACTTTTCATTATTCTAGTGTTTACTCTGAAGACATTTTACTGGACACAGCGCATTTTATAGGGACTTTTTTGGCTGTAGAT
Source organism: Eustalomyia histrio (assembly GCA_949748255.1). Lineage (NCBI taxonomy): Eukaryota > Metazoa > Arthropoda > Insecta > Diptera > Anthomyiidae > Eustalomyia > Eustalomyia histrio. The sequence goes on from OX456523.1 coordinate 152,548,458, forward strand.
GTCTTCAAAGTATGGGCAATGCATATATATATATATATATATATATATATATATATATATATATATATAGACATCTGTATATACAGCCAAAAAAGTCCCTATAAAATGCTCTGTGTCCAGTAAAATGTCTTTAGTGTATACAGTAGAATAAAGAAAAGTTTGAAGACAGTCCCCAAAGAAACAAAATGTTCTTCATAGTAACTTGTGGAACGAAAAACCGTCCCCGCAACAAACACTGTGACGGTTTTTCGTTCCACAAGTTATTATGAAGACATTTTGTTTCTTTGAGGACTGTCTTCAAACTTTTCTTTATTCTACTGTATACACTAAAGACATTTTACTGGATACTGAGCATTTTATAGGGACTTCTTTGGCTGTATATACAGATGTCTATATATATATATATATATATATATATATATATATTCATTTCGCATTCTTTGAAGACATCTGTATATACAGCCAAAAACGTCCCTATAATATGCTCCGTATCCAGTAAAATGTCTTCAGTTTATACAGTAGATAAATGAGAAGTTTGAGGACGGTCCTCAAAGTAACAAAATGTCTTCATAGTAACTTGTGGAACGAAAAACCGTCCCCGCAACATGCGTCGTGCATATATATATATATATATATATATATTCATTGCGCATACTTTGAAGACATCTGTATATACAGCCAAAAAAGTCCCTATAATATGCGCTGAATCCAGTAAAATGTCTTCAGAGTAAACACAGTTTAAGGACAGTCCCCAAAGTAACAAAATGTCTTCATAGTACCTTGTGGAACGAAAATCCGTCCCCGCAACATGTGCTGTGCACATATATATATATATATATATATATATATATATATATATGCACGGCGCATGTTGTGGGGACGGTTTTTCGTTTGTATTGTATTGTAAAGCTGCATAATTACATTGAAAACGACAGCAACAAAATAAACAGCTGATATTGTTGTAGAAATATATATTTCAGTGGTGTCACTTTCATGTTTTTTTTACATTCAAAAACAAAAAATCGCTTAAGATATACTTATATCACTTAAAATTAAAAAAAAATTAACTCATGTGTTTAAAACCTCTTTATTATTAATATAAATATTAACTAATACAACACATTCATTTTTTAAAGTTCTCTTCTGTTGAATAAAATAAAATATTTGTAAGCTGTTATTTATTTAACATTTCATTTTATATTGGCATCACGAAAACAACTCATTGCTGCTGAAAAAATAGAAATTAGCCTAAGTTGGCGACAGCAGCAAATGTGGTCGTGTAGCCGTGTAGTTGGGTTGGCGTTAAAATAATTATATTCATATAAACTTGTTTATTCTATTTTTGACAGATTGTTGTCGGTAGCCCGCTGTTGTCTATGTTTTAATGCTTAACGATTTATTAAAAAAAAATACAAACAGTTTGCCATAAGAAATAAAAATAATGTTATTCGTTTTGACATTTAAATTTTTTGTGAAATCATATTTAAGTGTAATAGTAAATTTACTATAAACAGTAAATCATTATCATTTTAATAACGTCGTCCTGTCTAATATTTAATATTAAATTTAGTAATCAGTAAATCATTACATTTTATTTTAATAATATAAATATTTAATTAACCATTTAAGTTCAATTCTTCACGGTAGCATTTGATATAGGTAGCTTTTATTAGTTTGAAAATTTCATATATTTCTTGTGTACATATTTTTAATCCCAAGGATGGCGGATAAGCAAGACGAAATTTTTATAGATGTCTCCAAAGAGAGTACTTCAAATTCGGTGTGGAATTATTTTTGACGAGGGACAAAAACTCAAATGGCGAAATGTACACAATGTAAGTAGATTTTAAAGATATTTGCGGACTAAACATAACAAGCGCAATCAACACAAGAATAAATTGTGTTTGCGTTCAAACGCTGAATATACTCCAACACACATATTCGTTGATGATTTCAAATCAATCAAACGATGTGCAAATTGTTTTGTCACTGGTTTATAATCATGGGTCATTGTTAAACCATTGTTTTATTCTGTTCATTCGAGCCAACAATAATTATTTTGATGTAGAATAAATCAGAAAAAACAACAAACAACGTGTATGAGTGTAATCATAATTAAAACAAAATAGTTTCTTATCTATAAAAAGGGGGTGGTTTTGTAAAAAAACGTTATATGTATATTAGGGTGGGTCTAAAATATGTTTTTTTATAATTTTCATTAGGAATACCAAAAATATTGTTCTTTGTGAAATTTTTTTTTTTTTTTAATTTAGGTCGATATCTCAGGCTTGCCCAATCCGGTTAAAGTTAAATATTGCCTAATTTTCCAATCAAAATAGATGAAAAAAAAAATTAGACAATATTTAAATTTTTCTGGATTAGGCAAGCCTGAGATATCGACCTAAATTTTTTTTTCCAAAAAAATATTTATATTTCACAAATAAGAATATTTTTATTACTAATAAAAATTCTAAAAAAGCGGATTTTAGACCCACCCTAATATACATATAATGTTTTTCTACAAAACCACCCCCTTATAAAATGTGTTTCTATTTTGTTTAATGAATAAACTCATACGCGTTGTTTGTTGTTTTTTCTGATATATTCAACGCTGACTTTTTGTTAAGTGATTACAATTGCTTAAAACATAAACGACGATGATTCACACTGATTCCAATTACGCGTTCAGTAACATGATGCTGATTTTATTCTACAGTGAATTTTGTTGAATTATTAAAAGTGAACAAGAATTTTTGTGTATGATTAAATCAAGAAAAAAGTTGATTTTGCAGTTCTCTGATAACAAGATTTTAAATAAACGAAAAACTGATGATACGGATGCTGCTGGTGCGAATACCGGCGATTTAGCTACAAACATCAAAACGATTACAGATTTTTATATTTCAAAAGTAGACGAAAGTTTTGCTGCAGTAATATCTCGAATGGTAGCTTCAGACGGATTACCGTTTCGCATATTTTGTAGTTCAGACGATTTATGAAAACGTTTACGAACGCGGGGATTTTGTGATATTCCGAAATCACCTACCAGTATACAAAAAGTCGTGATAGATTACAGCTACAAAATTCGGCAGTCGATAATTTCGGAAATTATTTCAGAAAAAAACAGAAACGTACGTTTCAGTCTGACACTTGACGAATGGACTTCTTCTCGAAACAGACGTTTTATGAATGTTAACGTGCATGGATCAGGAGATCGGGTCTGGAATTTGGGATTGGCTCGTATTAATGGCCGATTTGCGTCTGAAGATTGTATAAAATTGCTGGAAAAAAAGCTTGAACCATGCCAATTAAATATTGGAAATGATATTTTGTGCATTGTTATTGATGGTGCCTACATGATGCAAAAAGTTTGTAGATTGTTACCCTGCGAACAAATTTTATGTTTTGCCCATGCAATTCAAATTGCAATTGGTAATGTACTCTATAAAAAGCAAACGTTGGATTTAGTAGATAATGCAACAGAAAACGAAGTAGAGCAGGACAATAATGAAAATGAACCGAACTATGAGTTAGATGAAGAAAATCTTACTAATGATGAGGATGATGATAATGGAATGCGGGTTGATATGGGAATTGAAACTGATGTTATGGAAACCACTGAAAACTTTCAAAAAATGGATTCCCTAATTGGTAGAGACAGGGTATGAATCAAGAGAAAGCAATTATTGTTTTAAACGATTTTACATCAAAAATTCCAATTCAGTGTATTTTTCATTCAAAGATTGCCTTTCAAATCTTTTCGAGATTCCACACGAGGTGCTTTCTTTCGGCCTTCAGATACAGATGCCATTATACCTTCACGGTTTTAGTCGATTGAGCGCTTAGCAACACTAGCTAGTAGCTGGACATGACGCTCCGTACCTTGAATATGACAAGGTATTAGTGGGTCTGGAAAAGGTGGATCTTCATCATCTACACATTCGAGGTATTGTTGTAAATGCTCATACGGAATTTTCCTGGTAAATGGCGGTTCAAATAACAATGCTTTGTCCTCTAAATCGGTCATGTGAACGTAATCCGTACAATCAAAATTGATGTTTGGTTTTACATATTTCTGAAGCTCAGTGCCAATATACGAATTTCTTAACAATCATCGAATAACATGCTCATCAAAACATTTTCACTGTGTGCGAAATAGGAATTATTCTGTATTACAGGATTTACGATGTTACGTAAGTTGTCTGGTAAATATTGCGTCCACTGGATGAATTTTCCAAGCAGAGCACTACCGTATACAGCCGGATTGTAGTATTTGACGTTGAAATACATGGGAACATACACTTTCATAATGTACCTTGCCAAAATTTGTAAATTTTGTGGTGGGTTTTCTGTCGCAATATACACACGGAGCAATCTACTAGCTTTTGTTATCCATCTCGAATGTCCATGTTTGATGTTTGCAAGATTAATTGAGCAACTTCCATTTGAAATAGTTTGGGCGATTTGGTATAGATATTTAACGTCCGTGGAGAGTTGATTTTCAGCATCTGTACTCATCGGAGGAATTTGTTCAAGTGGAATAAGTTGAAAATTTTTAATAACCTGAAAAATGTTTAGATTATTTCAATAAAAAAATTACAAAACTATATCGTAGAGAGAAAGAAGTACATAAAGTTATGATATTTACTTGTAATGTATTGCAAATATCTATCCTATGAGCTAACGATCCAGTGTTTTTTGTCGGTCCAGTAGTGGCCGATTTTTTGACAGCGTTGTACAGATGTCGGAACGGCAATTCGTTGAAATGAATTAAACAGATAAACCAATGTATTGGTCTATCTAGATAGCGTTCGATGAGACGCAATACACCTCCAGATGTGCCAGTGTTTGCCACCTCACCGTCACTACAGACGGCAATTAAATTTTCAAGTGAAAGATTTTAAGATTTGAAAAATGCAATCAATTCGGCTTGTTTCGCTTTGGAGGTTTCGCCTTTGCCTTCTAAATTCATATTGCCAAAAAGTGACGAATGTGGTTCACGTATTACTACTAGGTGTGGTTCTTTTCGCATTGTAGTGTGATATACTTCATTAATTTTCTCCCGAGTAAATGAATACTTTTTGTGACCATCAAACGAAAAAGCGATCAACGATTCACCATCGTGATTTGCTCGTAAAATATCGTGTCTCGATTTTTCACGCTCTCGGCTCAATTTTCTTTTATCCATAATAATGGTTTTACCTCGCTCATCCTTAAACTGTATGTCAGCGAATAAAGCTGACATACCCAAAGCGATCGCACATCATTGATAACCGTGGGGTACTATATCGTGGAGTATACATTCTTCGCACGGTTGGTGTATGGATTTCCAAACCAGGAGGTTCATAGTTTTCCAATTCATGCACATCTGATGCGGTTGGTTGAAATATTGGATAAGATGATGCACCTGAATGTAAAGATGGTAACACAGTCGATATTTCTGTTTCGACTGGCAAATATTCAGGTATTGTAAGTCTGCGTTCGTTATGCTGATCCAACATGATTTCATGGAGTCGGTCAGGAATTTTGGCACAATTACATCAAGCAGTTTTGAGCTGGCATTTACATTTTCCGATGTAAAATATTTTCGTTGTGCTGTCAACAAATTCTCTGAATTTGGCATAATTTTTTGTTTGTCTCTTACATGCTTCACGGTAATTTTTCAATAATCTGTCAATTTCTTTATAATATTTTTTGTGTGTATTTGATGCTGTGATCGATTACAATAAACTAACAAAAATGCGTCAAATGAACTGAAAACAATACAAGAATAAAAAATAAGAAATAAAATAAATAAAATAAAAATAAGAAATTGAACATTTTTATGATTTTGCGCTATGAACAACTGAAAATGGTAATTTATCAATATTTTTACGAAAAATTTGCACTTTCACAAGGCCAAGGAGCGCTCTAATGCTTTTGCGATGTACTAGAGAGTTCTTAACTATTGTCTTGGCTACAATTTTTGTCTTAGTATTGGATCGAAAATCTCAATGGTTTGGCTGTTATAGGCCAAAATATCCAAAAAAAAAAAACGTGACAAAAGTCTGAGAAAAAAGTCAAAATCTGGAAGCTCGATTTTCACCGTAGACGTATGGTCTAGTGGACTTTTTTGCTCTGTACGATTCCAAGAATCAGAAACGCGAAGCGCCCATTAAGATTTTTTTCTAATCGCCCCACCCTAATATATATATATATAGATAGATAGATATTCTTTCAACTTTCAAAACCCAAACGGTTACAATTTTTCTTTAAAAACTCTGTATCTCGACGATTATATATATATATATTTGCATGCTAGAAATTTAAATTTTTCCATAATTTGAAGTTATATGTATGTAAATTTGTAACAGAGATATACAAGATGTATTTATGTACGTACATTTGTGTAGTAAGTGGTAACACATAGAAGAGCAAATAAGGAAAGGAACACTAAAAGTAAAACTCATTCGTATTGCAATAATAGGTAGATAATATTTGTCTTTCTTTAGCCTATTTATAATAAATAGCAATCTTAAATTGTCTTTCAATTCACCTTGAAGATTACTTTTAATACATAAAAGTATTATTAGAAAACAAACTCTTTTAAAGAAAAAGATCATTTATAGAGTGAATGTCAAAGTAACCGAATCAGAAAATTTTTCACAATAATCAATTATAAATTAATTCAGTACAATTTCAGTTTTCATAAAAAAAGTGATTTATATATTAATAAATAAATTAACAAATTTCCATAGGATACTTAAATTTTAATAAGGAATTTTGTTCCACGCGGTTTGTGGTGCCACAACACCATAAATTGCATCTATATTTATTTGCAACTTGGCCCAAGTACTCATGTGGTCCAAGCCCACACCTGCGGAGAACTGCGTCAAAATTTTAGAAAAATTATTTCTTAAATAATTTTAAGTCTTTCTTAATAACATCATCAATAGTCCATCCGAATTAAGAAGCTTAAAGTTACAACATGTGGTTATAAGAAAGGAAAAACACACAAATGTAGACAAGTATAGTAACATTTTAAATTAAGTTCTTGTTAAAAAACAAGAAGCAAAATACAATATACATACATATATATTTTATAATTTGTTTTTCGGAATATTATATTAAAATTACTTTCATAAATTAAATTTTGCTTTATCAAACTTTTCAAACATAAATTTATGAAAATTTACTAAAAGTAATACTACATATTACACAAATAAAATATACATATATTAAAACGGTAACTAATATGTACATATTGTAATTTTTTATGAAAAATTACATAAAATTTACATTTTAAATTTAATCATAAATTAAAAATTTGCTTCAAAATTCTTTTAAATATAAATTTTGAAATTTTTACTAAAAGTAAAAATATGTATTATATTTAAGTACATATTACCAACTACATAGTTTTACTAACATTTTTTTTTGGTTGTATTCCCAAAATATCTCAGAAGAAAAAAAAACCAACAAAAAAAAAAAGAAAACTTGTAATATTGTAATCTATTTATATCTTTTATAATTTACTAATCCTAATTATGTTATTATTTCAATTTATTGACGCTTAATCATTAGTTTATTATCATTATTTACAAAAATTTTGTCTAATTTCTTTTTGAAGAGTAGATAAACCAACAACATCACGTCGATTTGCTTGACCCATCAATTGAGACGGGTTTGAAACACAACTATTTAATCTCTTCACTGTTTTTTTTTTTTTTTGTAAGTAATGATTTATTAAATATATTCTTTTTATAGTTATTTATGCTCTTAAAATAATTTGTCAAATTCCATAACGTTCCCTCATTGTTTTGATATGTAGTGTCATAGGTATGGTCAGTTACTCTATTATTATTTTTTTATTTTCCATTTGACATTTCTATTAATAAACTTCGATTTCGAATTGTTATTATATTAAAATGAAACACTAACCTCTTTTACTACCGGGAATGATAGGCAGAAGGTTGAAATGTAAGTATATGTAAATATCGAATGAGCTTGTTTGGACAGTGGAGAAACATAGGGTATCACAATTGCCTAGGTGTCTGACAATTTGTTAATCAGAGGGAGAAATGTTCCCTAATTGGCTTATCATCTCGCCAAGGTTTAATTTGTATTTGTTATTTCTCAATTATTTTTTTTCGTATTTTGCATACTGTTTGGTAGATTTATTTAGGCATAACAGTGTGTTATATGCTTATGCGCTTAAATATGGATTAAGCCAAATTCTACAATTTCTAGAGCTAGTTGAAATACCCTTTTATGCCTCCTTAACCATATTTTTGTTTTCTTCAATTTCATTTGGCGTTTTAACAATGTAAATTTTAACAATTTGTAATTCAATGGAAATATTAAAATAAGCCTGCGCCTAACATATATGGCGCCCAACGGAACGCTCACAAGAGCTTACAAATATACTGTACGTTATTTAAAGTTTTGACGAATTTCACCTTCCACAAAATCTCTTTTTTGAGAAGTCTTTAAATACAAATTTCTATTGGTTAAATACAACTTCTTAAATGTTTTAAACATTAACATTAATTTGGAATCTAACAGCGATATAAAACTTTATGTGTTTAATTATATTTAACCAAGTTATTTTTTTTTCTGCCTTGTTTCTAATAGTCCGATTTCAGAATGTTAAAATTTTGGATATTTTTACATTAGAATCAATCAAAGAATGGAAAATTGCGCTGGAAATGTTGTTCAAGTCCGTTATATAAAAATCTTGAATGTTGCGGTTTAACAGTTGACACATTATTTTACAAAAAAGTAAATCCGTTAGTAAGCAAAAAGTAAAATACGCTGCACTTTTCATGTAAAGCACAACAGATTTTATGTACTTATTTGAATTTTTGTTTCTGTTTATCATTCCCGGAAATTATATGATTTTTTTTTTTTATATTTAAAATTTAAAAAGGTATTATTTTATAATCTTACTTATCTCAAATATTTTTTTTATTATTAAGATACTTAAATTAATTAATTAAGATACTTAAATTAAAAAATCTTAGAAATGTTCACTTTATGCATTTATAAAATGAAAATTTTTAAGATTTTTTTTGCTATCAAGTTAAGTTTAATTATTAAAATTTTCTCTCGTTATGAATACGCGAAATTCTTCTCGTGGAGCAATAAAGAAAAATAGTTCTTTCAGTCGAGGAATTGGGAATAGAAACAGTTCTGCTTCACGAAATAATATTTCAATAGAATTAAAAGAAACCCCTATTACATCAAAATCTAAAGTTGCCCATTCTCCTGTCGTTAAGACAACAGGTCCAACTCTTACAAGAAAATCAAGTTCAACGAGTATACCTTTATCTTCACGTTTTGAAGACATGATGCATGTTTTGGAACTACTTCTGGTTTGACCAACAACAACAATACGAATACAAGTTCTAATTCAGCTACATCATTTGATTCACTAATTACTTTGATGAAACAATCTATGAAAAATACTCGAGAAGAGTTCAGAAAAGAACTAAGTGCGGTCAGAGATAGTATTTCTCAGATTGGCAAAACTAACACTTTGAATGTAAATAGGACAGGAAGATTTTTGCCAAATACACCGTTAACAGAGTATACTCATCAATCTGCTAATCAAAATAGGTTATATACAAACGGTGATACGAATATTAATTTGGAAAAGTGGAAGATCTCTTTTGATGGAACCGGATCTGTATCAGATTTTCTATTTAAAGTGGAAACACTTTGCGGTAGGACCAATTGTTCTAATAAACATTTACTAGCAAATTTTCATGTTCTTTTAGAAGGTCGTGCAGAAAAATGGTATTCGCTTTTTATGAAGCAAAAGCGGAATATTTCATTTTAAATGTTACGTCACTCAATTACTGGAGAATTCGGTCATTTAGAGTCCGATCACGATATTTTACTTAAAATATCATTACATAAACAACAGTTTAAGGAAACATATGATGATTTCCTTACATCAATTGTTTCCATGAACCTAAGATTGAAAAATCCATTGCCTGATATTACACTAATAGACATTTTAAAGAAAAATTTAAATTCAAATTTACGTTTTTTAGTATTTAGTTCTGAATCTCGTAATTTAAATGATTTCAGAGGTATAGTCAGAAAAGCCGAAAAGGTTTTGCATGACACAAAATTTCAAAATCCACATATGGGACAATCGCGAAATGTCAATGAAATCGAAACATAAATGCAAGAAGAAGATAATTCTGAAATAAATAATCCCCAACTTAAAGCTCTTCAAGTTTTTAGAAAGAAATTTAGAAATGACTACTCTAACATCCAATGTTCGAATTGTTTGTCCTTTGGACACTCGTACATTTATTGCTCGGAAGAAATTAAAAAGCTATTTTGTTTCAAATGCGGACAAAAGGGCGTTTTGACCCCTAAATGTACAAACAAACATGGCTTTCAGGGAAACCAGAAAATGGACGATCTGGCTACCGGGGATACTCGTCCATCCCATCAATCCCCGAGTTTAAATTAAAATCCCATGTGGATGAAGAACTGGAAGCTCCTAATAGTTATCCATTTTCACCGCTTAAATTACAATTAAATGAAAATTTATGTAAAGAAACTTCTACACAAACAATTTGTTGCTGTAGACAAGAAGAAAACTTTTATTCTTGATAATTCTAACCAGACATACAATTTATTTAGAAAACCAACTCTTAAGATAATACAATGTCGATTACGATATAAAAAGCGTAATTATTTTCGTAAAATCTTAGAATCTACTATAATTCATGGACCGGATGATAGGCCTTTTGCTAAAGCCAAAGTTTTAAATGATACTTTAATAGGTTTGCTGAACTCTGGCGCAAAAGTTTCCATTTTAGGAAAAAATTGCATTTTATTTGTTAAATGAAATAATATTTCATATAAATCTTTAGACTCCTCGATTAAAAAAACGAATGGAGAAAAACAGAAAGTCATTGGCTTTTGCACCGTACCAGTTCATTTTAAAAATTTTCATTTGGTACCTTCCTTAAGTCAAGAAGCATACTTTGCTTCAGATATAATAAAGCCTTTTTCTTCCAATGTTTTTGAATTATTATCTGATTCTAATGTGTGTGACAATGTTCATAAATTGACTCCAAAGGCAAGAATTTCTGCAGCCACGGCCAAATCCGACACACGAGTTGTTACTAGCTCACATACGTCGGATGATAAACCGTGCTGTTCGAAGGACCTTGCTATGCCTAGTTTGCTATTTGGTCATGTACCATCACCTTGGAGAGAGATGAAAGTGGTCTTCATACCAAAGGCAGGGAGAAAGTCCGAACAGTTGCCTAAATCGTATAGACCAATTAGCCGCGGCTCGTTTCTCCTTAAGACTATGGAGAAAGTCTTGGATCGCTATATTAGGGACACTTACCTCGCACGGATCAGCGGGGAAAGTCTACCGAAACAGCTATTCATCACGTTGTCGATATGGTCGAGAGGGCACTAGGGGCAAAGAACATTGTCATATGTGCCTTTAAAGATATACAGGGCGCTTTTGACACCACGTCATACGGTGCGATTAAAGGGTAAGGGTATCTCTTCAATCATAGTGGATTGGACTCTGGAGATGCTAAGGTCCAGGGTAATCACCGTTGGCACTCTGGACCGTAAATGCGACCAGAGGGTGTCCTCAGGGAGGTGTTTTATCGCCATTATTATGGACACTGGTCATAGATGAGTTGCTCGAGGGTCTAAACGACCAGGGCTTCAAGACCTACGGCTATGCAGATGATCTTGCCACATCCGTCGTTGGATGGGACGACAGGACGATCTCAGAGCGCATGCAAGAGGCTCTGAACTTTACTCTTTCATGGTGCCAGGGAAAGGGCTTATCCATCAACCCGTCGAAGACGATACTGGTACCATTTACAAACAGAAGGAAGGTTAATCTATAAAGGCCCGTTGTGGGGGGCATGGTGATAGATTACTCTGATAAGGTTAGGTATTTGGGGGTTACTCTTGACAAATATCTAACCTGGAATGATCATATTGACTCGCTGTCCAAAAAGGCCACCAGAGCTCTTTATGCCTGCCAAAGGCCCGATGAGTGCTCTTAAGAGGATCTACCGTCTGGCGTGCATTGGTATAACGGGCGCCAGCGCATTGGTATACGGTGACAGAACTTGAGTGCATGGCTGCTATAGTTTGTGTGAACAAATTCAGACGAAAACCTAAGAAAATAAAGAATCTGTTCCAGATGTTTTTGTTTTGGAAAATTTGGTATTTAGGCGTGTAAAATTTAGGGAAGGGGCTAAAGATGAAGAAGATAGTCTTTGGCGCCTTTGGATTAAGAAATCCTTAGTAGAGGTGGCAATAAAAGCAGCTTATGACTCGGTGAAATCATGCCATGGCGGCTTAGCCAAAACCTTGTCCAGAATACGTCAAAAATATTTTTGGCCTACTATGTTATGTATGACGTTGTCATACATAAAGAAATGTGATTTGTGTAAATGTGTTAAATCTTCAAACCGAATATCACAGCCCCTTATGGGTAATCAATTCATAACTAATACACCATTTGAGAGGTTTTACTGTGACTTTTTAGGCCCATATCCTTTTACAAAATCGAAAAATTCTGTAATATTTGTATGTCTTGATCACCTTACATAATTTGTTTTTCTAAAGCAAATTCAAATGCTTCGGAGCGCACAAATCGCGAAATAATAACGAAATTAAGATGCTTTTTAAAAGACCATAAATAACACAAAGATTGGGATAAATATATTTCCCAAATTTTGTCCATACTTAAGAGTGATTACCACTCTACTTATGGTCAAAATATGGTTCCGCCTATAAAATTCTAGACAAACTTGCGTCTATATCTGGAGATAAATTTAATATTTTACCTAATGCTGACAAATTAATAATAGTTCGGGAGAAAATTCGTAAAAATTTAAATAATGCATAAAATATTAATAACCCATAGGGCCGTATGCAAAAAAATACATTACTTTAGCTTTAACTTTCACATTAGTTAACAAACACATTAAGGCTAACAAACGTTTGTTAAAAATTCGTATGCAAAAACCCAACTTTAACAAATAAAAGTTTTAATGAATTTTATAGTTTGGTTCTGGCAATGACATCATATTCCCTTGCCACTTTATGGTTAGCGATGCATTAAAACGAATATTAATTCAGACGGGTAATCAAATCTATAAAAAGGTTCTTATTATTTTAACATAAATAAAATGTTTTACACGCAATCTTCTTCGATTTACTTATTCAATAAAATAAAAACACAAAATGAACTAAATTTAGGAAATTGAGAAGAACTAACCATATTTTTTATGTTAGAAATGTTATAAGTATTCGAATAACGAGCTGTATTGATTTGTTTTGATTGTAAGTACATCACTACAACATTTTTTACTTTAACATTGTTTTGTGATGTGTTTTAATCAGTTATATTATTTTTTTTTGCTGTTTGGGTGTTAAAACGATATTTGTTTTTTTAATTGGCCATCAGGAAGAGAGAGCCCATCAGTGTGCGGCTTGTAAATTCTTGACCGATAATAATTTCCGATTTGGATAATAGTATATACTTGTAAAAATAATACACTATTAACACTAATTTTTCAACAATCATAATTAATTTTAACAATTCTTCTTTAAGTATTTAAGGTCGGCCAAATTGTGTTTAGAAAAAAACATATATTTAGAAATAAGGATAAAAATATAAATAGAAAATTTATGCCAAAATTTATTAAATTCAAAATAAAAAACAAAAATGGAAACAACTTATATGGTATTGAAGATATAAAAGGAAAATACATTGGAAAATTTCATACTTCTGATTTAAAATCATAATCACACTATATCCTTCTATCAATATAAAATTAAAATTCCTTTGCAACAATTCAATCATTTAAACTTATAGTCTAACTGAACAAGCTTTAATAATGCTCAGCAATCTCCTTGATTAATTTGCTTAAATATAATTTATTGACAATTCAAAACGCCTCATTTAAAATTGAGCTGTGTTTTCTCGAAGTTCATTTTAGTAAATTCTTAAAACTGGCAGGATTTACTTTTAATTAACACAAAAACTTAAAATCGGTCTCCTGGTCGTCCTCGGAATATAGCCTTAGATCGAAGCAGTTTAGTTACGATTTCTATTTATAGTTTCATATATTTGCATTAGCATTATAAGAATAATGTTTTAAAAATGTATATATTGGGATAATACTAATTGGCGTATATCCCCCTCTTCTAGCATGCTAGAAATTTAAATTTTGCCATAATTTGAAGTTATATGTATGTAAATTTGTAACAGAGATTGTACGTACATTTGTGTAGTAGGTGGTAACACATAGGAGAGCAAATAAGGAAAGGAACACTAAAATTAAAACTCAATCGTATTGCCTTAATAGGTAGATATTATTTGTCTTTCTTTAGCCTATTTATAATTGTATAAAATGCAAACATTTTATACACAAAATTAACAATTTTTAAAATATTTTTATTAGTTTTATAAAACTTATTCAAAAGCCGAAAATAATGTAAATTTACTAAATGCATTTATATTATAAAATTTGAATTTATTAAAAATTAACGTTATAAAACTCTGAATTCATTTTATAACAATTCACATTTATCTGTCAAACTTGTCGGAATGAAATATGAAACATAGAATTTGTGAAATTTAATGTATACAAAAAATGAAACGAGGTTTGCTGTGGCTAACTGACGTAATAAAAACTTACTTACATTATAACTATCAACGGGTGAGCATCTCTTTTTTATCCCTTGTACTCTCCTAACCAGGGAAAACCTAATAATTTTACCTTTCACTTATTCTTTACTTTCCCGAACCACAATTCCAACGTCGATTTATAATTTCTCCAGCCTTGAGAAATTATAAATTAACTCATCATCCTCTTTTCTACTAGCTGTCATCCATTTCAAAAAAGATCAGCTTAGCCCAAAACAATATTGACTACAATGGTGTGGCAATAGTTTACCCCTTTCAACACACACCTATTTGTATGCAATAATAAATGGGAATCTTAAAGTGCCTTTCAATTCACCTTGAAGATTACTTTTAATACATAAAAGTATTATTAGAAAACAAACTCTTTTAAAGAAAAAGATCATTTATAGAGTGAATGTCAAAGTAACCGAAGCAGAAAATTCTTCACAATAATCAATTATAAATTAATTCAGTACAGTTTCAGTTTTCATAAGAAAGAACTGAAAATAACATAATAAAACGTACACGTGCGAACAATGTTATATCTTCAACAAGTAATAACTTAAACTAAATGAATAGTAAAAGAAAAAAAATTAGCAACTCCACAAATGGAGCTACAAATCAAAACTACTATCACCTACTTCAAACTGTTGAAGACGATGATCAAGGTAATGAGATTCACGTGCAAAGGAATCCAAAAATTTACATTCCACCAATTACAATCATTAAATGTAAAATTGAAAATAATCATGAGTTATGTACTTCTCTTAAAATCAATGAATATTCTATAAGAAAAATTTCTATTGGTTTAAAATTATTTTGTAATACAAAAAGTGATTTTGACACTATCTGCAAATGTCTAGCAAACAAATATGAGTATTTTACGTATGGCACAAACATGAAAAGCCATACAAAGCTGTTTTATTGGGACTTGATAAACAAGACCCATTAGAAATTAAGAAAAGTCTTATCAAAATGGGATTAATATGCTTAGATGTCAAACTAGTTTCTAGAGTAAGAAATACTAATAGCGAGCAAATAATCTATATTGTTTACTTTCAAAGAAAATCGATTACAATTAAAGATTTAAGAAAAGACTATTCAGTTTTCGATTACGTGAAAGTCAAGTGGAAATATCAATCCCCAAATATATCGAAGATCACGCAGTGTTACAACTGCCAAACGTTTGGCCATGAATCCAGCCGTTGCAGAGTGAAATCTTTTTGTGTCAATTGCGCTGGTAATCACAAATCTTCGGAATGTACCGCATCTTTCGTAAAATTTACAAATTGCAAAGAAGAGCATAAGGCTATGTCACCTGACTGCCCTTACAGAGAATCATATCTGCAAATTAGACAGCGTAGTATTACCAGAAGCCGCACTTACCGTAGAAATAACACCCCTGCATATAGATATACATTTCCGGAAAACTCTGACCAATATAATGCAAGTTTTCCAAATTCGTTATCTCAGGAATCTCCACAAAATAAAAATTGTAATTGGAGTACTCATCAAAACAATAAAACTTATAATGACTTATTTTCTATTCAAGAAATAAAGAATCTAACTATGGAGTTAATATCAAATCTAAAAAATTGCAAATCCCGCGCGGATCAGTTTAAGGTGATAACTAACCTCGCTTGTAAGTTTTTGTCAAATGAGTAAAATTAAAATCATATCATGGAATGGTAGAAGTATAGGCCGCAAAAACGACGAGCTTTTTAACTTTTTAGTGAATAATAACGTTCATGTTTGCCTTCTATCAGAAACGTGGCTTAACAAAAATATTTCAATTAGACACCAAGAATTTTACTGCTACAGATGTGATCGTGAAAATAGAAGAGGAGGAGGGGTTGCTATCCTTATTAGAAAAAATATGCCACACTCACTACTGCCTGTTTTAAATACAAATATCATCGAAAATATTGGAGTTAAGTTATTCACAAACAACAACGAAATTATTCATATTTATTCTTGCTATTTTCCTGGAGGAAGTTGTATTAATTAAGAATTATAATGTAATACACAACCCTGTTTATGACTATAAAAAAGCAAATTGGCCATCTTGAAATGGTTGACCTTCATACGATAACAAATGCAGAGCAAATATATGCTTTAATTCACTCATTCAGTGACACTGTAAAAACTGCAATTAATCAAAGTATACCAAAGAAACAAAAAACTTTTCCAACGCGAATAATACATCTAATACAAATGAGATCTTATACAGCTAAAGCAACTAAATGTCATTACAGAAGAAATAAAAAAGTTTAGAAATCATTCCTGGAATTCCATGCTTAATACATTAGACAAAGGCTCTTCTCCTTTTTGGAATGTATCAAAAAGCTATTCTAGTTTTAAAGGACAATACTGGGGTATATACAACCCAACAAGAAAAATGCGAAATTTTGGCTCAAAAGTTCAAATTGAATCACATTTCTTCCAGCCTCAGTAATCCTACAACTTTTTCCAATATTGAAAATTCGTTACGCTGTCTTCTCGAAATTACTCCTAATCTTCAAGATATTTCAACAGTATCCAACGATGAAATACAAAAAATCATTAAAAAACTGAAAACCAAAAAATCTCCAGGTATAGACGGTATAAATAACAAATGTCTTAAAGCCCTTCCATCGAAAGGTATAAAATTTTTAACTTTAATAATAAATAGTTGTCTAAGACTATGTTACTTTCCACAAATATGAAAAAAATCGAAAGTTATACCCATATTAAAACCCAGTAAGCCAGCAGATAAGCCACACTCTTACCGGCCAATTGGCCTTTTGTCATCAATAAGTAAGATTCTGGAAAAGGTTATAAAAGATAAAATAACAAAATTTGTGAACACAAATAACATTCTACCATCTTATCAATTTCGCTTCAGAAAAGAGCACAACACAGTTTAACCACTTCTTAGAATACGAAATTTGATCCACAAAAATTTTGAATACGGTAAATCGACAGGTATGTTTTTACTTGATATTAAGGCCGCTTTTGATTCCGATTGGCATGGCGGCTTAATTTTTAAGATGCATAGATCAAATTTTCCAATTGATACAATCAAAATTATTCAAAGCTTTCTAATGGGGAGATCTTTTAATGTCCACTTGGGCTCCACATCCTCTCAGCAATCATATATTTCTGCAGGTTGTCCTCAAGGCTCTTGCATATCACCGACTTTATATAATATTTATACGGCGGACTTCCCGGTACTACAAGACTGTAAAACATCAATTTTCGCAGACGATCCTGCAGTAATTTGCGCTATCTTGCTGACGATATCATTGTCAATCTGCAAGAAGCCTTAAAAGAAATACATGATTACTTCACTAAATGGAAAATTATGGTAAATACCCAAAACACACAAGCAATATACTTTTCCCGAAAGCGTAAATCATGCTTTCTACCACAACATCCATTATATTTTAATAACAATTACATTTCATGGGAAAAAAATGTAAAATATTTGGGTGTGATACTTGGCCAAAAACTCAAATATAAAGATCATATCCCTTACATTATAGATAAAGTGAACAAACTTATAAGAATAATGTATCCGTTTATCAACCGAAACTTCAAACTCAGTATTAGTAACAAAATGTTAATTATGAAGTCTATATTTCACGCCATAATATTTTACGCTGCACCTGTATGGTCTTCGTCTGCACAATGCCATATTAAAAAACTACAAATAACTCAAAATAAATTACTAAAAATGATATATAATTTACCATGGTATTACTCTACGCAACGCTTGCATGATCTCGCAAATGTGGATTTTGTTAAGGAAAAAATTGATATATTGACTTTAAATTTCAAAACAAGATGTCGTATGTCCGAATATATTCATATTAATGAGATAATCTCAGCATAATTTTAGCCTTTTTTATGCTATACTAACAAAACTTTCAAAAAGGTTTTTTTGTAACTTTTTCTTCCCGTACTAACTATTATATACTTTTGTTTTCATATTAAAAATTGTTTATATAACAAAGAAGAAAATAAATTGAACTCCTAAACTCTTGAGTAGTTAATTTTAGATTGTATACATAGATAGTGTCATGTAATGTTGAAAACTAAATAAAAAAAAAATATTGAGAACAAATTTCCATAGGATACTTAAATTTTAATAAGGAATTTTGTTCCACACGGTTTATGGTGCCACAACACCATAAATTGCATTTATATTTATTTGGAACTTGGCCCAAGTACTCATGTGGTCCAAGCCCACACCTAGCAAACTGTGAAGAACTGCGTCAAAATTCTAGAAAAATTATTTCTTCTTAATAACATCATCAATAGTCCGTCCGAATTTAGAAGCTTAAAGTTACAACATGTAGTTAAAAGAAAGGAGAAACACACAAATGTAGACAAGTATGGTTACATTTTAAATTAAGTTCTTGTTTAAAAAAAAAAAAGCAAAATGAAGCAAAATACAATCTACATTAGGGTGGGTCGATATGTAGGAAGGCAAAAAATCGCTCAACGTACAAGGAAAATCGTATTCTAAAGATCAAAATAAGAATCTTTGCCAAAGGAACCATACCTCTAACCCTCGAAGTGGTACATGGTTCTGGCCAGACATATTTAATTCTCATGCTTCAATTTAGCATACTTCTATTTTAGGTACATGGCTGTAATTTCAGGTAATCTCCCAAAATATTGTTGGCTTTCGATGTATAAATTAATAATTGAAAAAAAGTCCTTGGAACAGGACAAAAAAGCCAAAAAAAATCTTCACCTTACTTTTGGTACATGGTGTCTGGCCAGACCCCTATGCATTTTGTATGAACGCATAGGCAAAGCACATGGCACGAGTTGGAAATTTGTATTTACTTTATTCTTTTATGCTTCTTTCTTTCTTCTGATTTTGTTTGTGAGTTAGTTATTCATTGAACGTTGAACAGTGAAGAAGTAATCTAGTTTTTGTGCGGTAATTTTGAACTTGTGAATAATTTTACGCAGGTAGATTTGTTGCGTTGTTAGTATATTATGGCTGATGAACTGGAATTTATTTATAATACACGCTTGCGTAGCGCGAATTTGCAACCCCAATTGTCAGAGGCATTAGTGCGTGATTTTCAAAGTCAGGTAGAAGCTGATGAAAATTATGATGTTTTTAAAACGATGGTGACGACACTGCTGATTATGTGCCAGAAGATGATGCATCAGACATAGAAAATGATTTGGAAATAGAACCTAACGAACTTTATGATAGTGATGAAGACGTAGATGAAGAAGAAGAAAGTGGAAATGATGCTGAAGCAGCAAATGAAGTCGACTCCGACTGTTTTTATGGTAAAGACGGTACTAAATGGAACGAAACTGAACCCCCTGCATCTCGTTTGCGCCAGCATAATATCATGCGTTTTCGATCTGGAACAAAAACAAGGCTCACCAATCCAGTTAAGGTATTCAAGCTATTTTTCTCAACCAATATTACGTTCGTCATCATTAGTGAAACAAATCGGCATGGGCGAGAATCAATTAGAAAATGGAATGAAGAACATCCAGAGTCTACCCAAAGAAAATGGATTGATTTGACAAGCTCTGAGCTAGATGCATTCATTGGGATTTTGTTGGCTTCTGGTCTCAGCCATAATAATATGCAAGACTTCAGTATATTGTGGCGTTCTGATTCGCTGCCCATATTCCTTGCGGCTATGTCGCACAAACGATTCATTACTCTGTCCAGATATATTCGTTTCGATAATAGTCATACGCGGGCATTCCGACAGCAAACAGATAAAGCAGCTCTTATCCGGGACCTTTGGAATTTTCTCAATGAAAATCTGAAAAATTATTATGAACCTTATGAAAATATCACCATCGATGAGCAGTTGTTTCCGTATCGTGGGCGCACAAAGTTCACCCAATATATCCCATCAAAACCTGCAAGGTATGGGATCAAAGTTTGGTGGGCATGCGATGCTAAGACTAAATTTCCATTGAAAGGAAAACTATACACTGGAAAGGAAGGAGACAATCGGGAGATAAATCAAGGTGAAAACGTTCTAATGTATTTCGCAAATTGTTACGCAAACAGCTGCAGAACAATTATTTCTGATAATTTTTTCACCTCATTGAACGGCGCTAAACGACTGGCTGCTATGGGACTGGCATTTGTTGGCACCATTCGAGCAAACAAAAGATGTCTTCCTAAGGAAGTTATGAAGAGCACCAGACGACCAATTCTTTCAAGTGTGTTTGGTCTTCATGAAAATCTTGTTGCACTTTGCAGCTACGTGCCCAAAAAAAATAAGGCAGTCAATTTAAGTTCAACCGTGCATTACACGAAATATGTTGAAGGCGTAGCCATGAAACCGGAAGCAATTTTATTTTATAATTCAACTAAATCCGGAGGCGATACGATGGATCAAATGCTAACTCATTACACAACAAAACGGTCAACCAGAAGCTGGACATACGCGTTTTTCTGCAACATGATTGATGTGATGGCATTGGCAAGTTACATTATATGTAAGCTAAATGATGAAAATACAAGAAAAGAAAGAAGACGCATATTTTTATATAAACTTGCAAAGCAATTGGTACTGGCCAACGTTGAAAATCGCATCAATAATCCGCACATTGTGGCTCAACCAACAACTCGTATAGCATTTGAAGCGTACTTTGGGAGACCTCTCAATATAGCAAACCGTAATGTGGCTTCACGCAGTGGTCCAGACACACTAGCTGCCAAAAAAGATTGCAGAATTTGCCTGCAGCAAGGTGACAAAATACGCCGTAAGACACGCTTTTTTGGTGCAAATGCAACAATCCTGTTTGTCAGCAACATTCAAAAGTAGATTATTTATGTTTTTGTTGCCTTCCGCAAAATTCTGAATAAAAAATCAATGTATTCTTCATAATAATTTTCTATTTTGTCATAAACATTTATTACTTTACCCATAATAAAGAGAAACATATATAGAACAAAAAAAATTGTTGCCCTTTTCATTCCAAAGAATTTTTCAGGTCTATTTTTTCTTCCTCAGGTAGCTAATAACATAGTAAAAAGAAATAGAAACACAAAATATAACAAATATTTTCCTATCTTAGTAAAAAATTTACGGCAAACAGCCCTTATTTCCATACAAATACCATGTGCCAGAACTAAGGGCTCAAAATATGTGCCTGACGAAGGGCTAAAACGAATTCAGACGTCCCGACTTTTGATCCATAGGGTCAAATTTTGTGCCAAAAATGGTGATTTTTTTAAATGTTTGTATGGCGAACCCCACAGGGGTTCCAGGGGGTGTGCCACTGGCATGGGTGGGTCGGCCCTACAAAGTTAGTGGGGGTCAGTCAAACATTTGGACTCGATTGGGCACTCTAAATGGGTCAAAATTTTGCTCAAGAGACCATAGCTCTAAGTCGGATTTGGAGCCCCCCAAAATTTCAAAATATATATTTTTCCATACATACATAGAATAATTTAATTAAATTCGTCATAAAATCGGATAGAATTATAGTAGATTTCTCAATCTGGGCTTGTTTGAAAGGTATTTTTATCAGCTTTCAGAATTTGTATTGATACCAATATTTTTAGTAGAGATATTAGGAATTTTTTGTCGAAAAATAGCCTAAAATGAACTTTTGACTAATAAATTCTGAATTTTCTTCAAGATTTTTTTTGCAGATTATGAAAGTTTAGATAATTTCCAACAACTTTTATTACGATCAATTTTTTTGTTTTCGAACTCCTTTTTGTAGGAAAATCGATCTGAAAAAATTAACATTTTCAAGGTTTCAACAAAAAACACTATTTTTACATTTTTTATTCAATTTATTTTTGAACATTATTCTCGACCTACAATTTAATGTTTTAACGTGGTAATATTAGTTTTTAAGGTTCTTTTTACTTTCCATTCGAGGAGTTTTCTTACGACTTTCTAATGTCACTGCCATAACTCCTTCACGATTCTTTTCTATAACTCGTTTTGAAACACTCGTTAATAATTGTACATGTCTTTCTGTTCCTTGTATGTGCATTGGAATTTGTGGATCAGCCAGTGGTGGTTTATCGAAATCTAAGTATTCTACCAAGTGATCATATGGAATCTGTCGAGTTAATGCTGGTTCAAATAATATATTGTCGTTATTCATATCAACCATAGAGCAATTCCATATGAAAGCGATCACCTTTTGGACGACCCCTCTCCGATTTTAAAATAAATAGTCTCAATCGATTGCCCAGCAAAAAATAATGTACCTACATATTTTTTTTTTTTTTTTTATAGTGACTGGTTTAGTGGTGGTGTACACCAATTATGTGACAAAATTGAAGAATTCTTCATAAGGGACCTCATTGAAAGTTGTTTAAAAAAAACTACTAAAGCGATCGCAACGAGTGATAGCTCGTTGGAAAGGTATTGAATCAGGCTTTAATTAAAAAATAAAATTTTCCTAATTTTTCTCAGAAATTTACCTTTTTTCCCATGAAAATTAAATTTTCCGATTTTCCACAGAAGCTCCTAAATTTTCCGGCTAATTTTATTTTTTTTGGATTCCTCATAATTTTTGCTTTAAGAATCAGCAATAAAAAAATGGGCCCCGACTTCTTGTTTGGACAGGAGAAGAGCATTTAAGAGACCACCTTGTTCTCATTGTTTTTATATTTTTTATAATTGAATTATTTTTAATTATTTAACATTATTTTATTTTATTATTAAAAATACATTTTAAAAATTATTTTACAGTTAAAAATACATTTATGAAGAAAAAATCTTTCTTATTTTGCTGCTTATACTTAATTACAATATTTATTAAAAATTTCAATTGTCTTGGCATCATTATAAAATTAAAGTAACTTTAAATTTAGCACGTCGGCAGACGAAGAGTACCGTTTTACATTAATTGACATATCAGAAATATTTGGTATGAAGCAATGAAACTTTTGCGTTCCAGTTATAGTTTTGACATTATTATATCTGTTTTGAAGTCGTCGCTCCATGGCATCGTGTTCTTTTTGAGTGCATAAAACTGTGTTAATGGCAATTTCCTTGCTTTGAATCCACGAAAACAAATGTTGTACATTTAAGATCTGGTCAGTATATGGCCTTTGCAAACTTGCCTTAGTCGCCATGCGTTTTAGGGTTCCCCCTAACGCATCGCATGGGCCCTTACCGTGGGACGTCGCAAAAAAGTGCCACTCGACCTTGCAGTTTTGTTCTTCTTCAATTATGCAAAGATTGTAAAAATTTTTTTTATTCTTGTACTGAGAAGCCGCGCCGTCTGAGAAAAACGTTACTTTGTCGATTGCATCGTATTTTAATCTTAAGAATTCAAACAGTTTCATTTGAAATAAATAAACGGACACATAATTATGAGCTAAACTTTTCGCGACAACAACAAGGCTTACGGTCTGTAGTTCGTTATCTTCGTTTTTGAAATAAATGCAAAAAGGATGCACCGTGCACTGGTCGTTTGCCAGTGATAAGCCTGAATTTCATCCTGAACGAGAAAAGTGTAATTCTCGGCAAAGTCGCTTATCACAATGAATTCATTTTGGGCTAATTTCTCCTTACTTTTCTTTAGAAATTTCGATTGCATCTCGGATATGAAATGGTGCGCCTTCAGTTCATTCAACTTGAATCCGAATTCCTCGATGAATTCCGGAATCTGCTTTACCACGGTCTCAAGGGAACATCTGCCGCTGCTAATTATCCACTGTTTGAAATGCACCTCCTGAATTAACAGCTGTTCAAACTTTTCCGCCAAATATTGCTCTAGCTCGTCAATCTTCGGACAATTGTCGCATTTGGACAGATGACAATTTTCCGTGGGGTATGCGCACAACGACTTCGACAGGAGGTCCCTATATGTTTCAATTTCACCGTGAAATACTTTCAATTTCTTGCATGGAAAGAACATTAATTTGATGTTTTGATGAAACATGCAAACGCAGACTGAATGCGTTCCGTGCCTGTCTAATGCCAGCACGCATTCTTTTGGTCGTAGGATGGCAAACTTAGAAAATCCCACTTTTTCTGCTGGGTATTTCTCCTTGAACTGATGGTATGCTTCGGATAGATTACATAATAATAATCTGCGCTGCTTGTGTACTTTTTCTCCATCTTCACGTGTGATAACATAGTCACGTGTTCCTGGGCAGGCGCGGCTGTTGTCATCATTGCAGTAAAAATCTTGAATCAATTTCACCGTTGCTTCGCTGAGGGTCCTTGAGCCAAATTTCTTGGTGGGAGTCGCCAATATGCCCTTCTGTCGAACTAATTCTTTGCTTCTTCTCGCGATGTAAAAAGATGTTTGAAACTGTTCAGAAATCTTGCGTATAGACCATGATTGAGGCAGCACAGATAAAATGAGATATTTCTCCGGAAAAGTGGTCGCTAAATTGAATTTTCTTTTCAACTGCTCAATCATTTGTTTGCCGTCATCAACGTCATCTGCTTGACTGCATTCGTTATCAGAGCCTTCATCAAATATTGTCGCGATTGCACTCATAACCTTGCCTTTTTTATCTTTCCTGTATTTTTCACTTCGCAACTTTCTTTTTCTAATAGGTGTTTCACCTAAAGTGGTAATAGCCTCATTCAAAGGACTCAAAGACATATTGACCATCGGAATGTCTGCCTCACTATCAGATGAAACATTTTGTTCAATTGTCATTTCACTCTCGGATTGTGGTTGCATTTGTTTCAATGCATTTGCTTGTTGAGACAAATCGATTTTACACTTGGGGCAAATGAATTGTGCTTCTTCACCGTATTGTATATTTAATTCATTCATGTATCGCTTCGAAACACCAGTTAATTTTAATACTTTTATCTTTTTCGAACGATGTCCACTCTTGTTAAACGGATTGCAGCAAAATTTATTAATTTTACTTTAAATTGTCTTTACAGCTTCACTCTTTACTTTACAAAAAAAAACACTTTAACACTTTCACGTTTAGTATTCAACTGAAATTTGACTCAGAGTGTGTGAAGTATTTATATTTATTTTTTGGTAAAAAATAGGTAAAAAAAATAAGCGATATTTGCTTTTCTTTAATAGGAAAATTTGCGTGAACTACTGGTCATAAAATGTTTTTTAAGGAGGGACTTAATTGGTTACTGCCAATAAGCCGACCACAGGTCATAAAATGTTTTGTAAATTTTTTAAATTACCAGGTAATAAATATTTCGCCATATTTATGGAAAATCCGTGTTTTATGACTTGTTTCTGCACGTGTCATTTTAGGCGAAATATTTATTACCTGGTAATTTAAAAAATTTACAAAACATTTTATGACCTGTAGCCTCAGTCGGGTTTGGTGTGCCCTTACATGCCACTGCTGCTATTATCCATGGATTTATGGCCGATCTTGTGAAGGCAGGCAGACCATATTCACTACACACTCAACTTGGGGCTCTTAAAAAAAATTGATTTTTTCTTCATAAATGTATTTTTAACTGTAAAATAATTTTTAAAATGTATTTTTAATAATAAAATAAAATAATGTTAAATAATTAAAAATAATTCAATTATAAAAAATATAAAAACAATGAGAACAAGGTGGTCTCTTAAATGCTCTTCTCCTGTCCAAACAAGGAGTCGGGGCCCATTTTTTTATTGCTGATTCTTAAAGTAAAAATTATGAGGAATCCAAAAAAAATAAAATTAGCCGGAAAATTTAGGAGCTTCTGTGGAAAATCGGAAAATTTAATTTTCATGGGAAAAAAGGTAAATTTCTGAGAAAAATTAGAAAAATTTTTCCAACGAGCTATCACTCGTTGCGATCGCTTTAGTAGTTTTTTTTTTAAACAACTTTCAATGAGGTCCCTTATGAAGAATTCTTCAATTTTGTCACATGACAGTGGTGTACACCACCACTAAACCAGTCACTATAAAAAAAAAAAAAATATGTTGGTACATTATTTTTTGCTGGGCAATCGATTGAGACTATTTATTTTAAAATCGGAGAGGGGTCGTCCAAAAATTTGCCAATTTTGATCGTTTTCATATGGAATTGCTCCATATTGACATAATCGGTAGCATCGAAATTTAAGATATATTTTTGTAAACTCTGAGTTTGGTTGGATCGTGCAGTTTTTCTCGATAGTGTAAAATCTTTTTGATAGCTCTATCCCGTATTGCTTTTCGATCATCAAATAACATTGTTAATAAGGTATTTTCTGGATGTGCGTAATATGAGTTGGTTTCAATTACACCATCTACAATATTACGAAAGTTTGGTTGTAAGTATCGTGCCCAAAGTATAAATTTTAATAAAAGTGCACTGCCGCACACAACAGAGTTATAAAACTTCACATTGAAGTACATTGGCACATAAACTGTAATAATATAAACTGCCAAAGTTTTAAAATTGGTCGATGGTGTATTAGTTGTTACATATAATCGTAGTAATCTACTTGCTTTGGTTATCCAACGAGAATGTGCAATTGGTCCTGGTTTAATGTTAGCTAAATCAACTGGAACAATACCATTCGAAATTGCTTTAGCTATTTGATATAAATATTTAACATCTGTTGATAGTTCGAGCTCATGTTCATGATCCATAATTGCAGGCATATTCTCCAGTGGTATTGGATCAAAATCAGCTACTACCTGAAAAATGAAATGTTTAGATCAATTAAAATGCAATTATTTTATTTAAACTTTATTCCAATCGAAAAAGTAAAATAATGACAATAAATAATGATAATAAATGATGATATTAAATAAAACTAAGTGTTACATACCTGCGATTTCTCACATTCTTGAATAGCTTTGAATAACTTTCCACTTGCTGCTCGTGGTCCACTGGTGACTGTTTTGTCCAATGCTTCATTAAAATGACTAAATGGCAGTTCATTGAAATGAAGCAGACATATAAACCAGTGAATTGGTCTATTTAACTATTTTTCAAATAATCGTAAAACACCATTTTCTGTTCCAGTATTTGCTGGCTCACCATCACTGCATATGCCAATTAATTGATCTGTTAATGTTATATTGTTGAAAAATTCATTCAGTTTTCTGTGTTTGGTTTTTGCATCTTCTTGACTACCCAAATTTACATATCCAAGTAACTCATTATAGGGCTCTTTCAGAACAACTAATGCGGTTCTTTTACCATAGTGGTATGAAATTTGTCATTAATTTTCTCTGTAGTTAATGAGTCATCTTTTCTACCATCGAAAGAGAATGCAGTTATAAAAGAATTTGTATGTCGTGTACGAAGCACTGCATCTCTAGATTTAACTTTTTCTCTAGCCACTTTTGATTTATCCATAATAACAAGATTACCATGAACATCTCTAAAATTTATATCTTCGAATAAAGCTGTTGCTAAACATGAAGCGACTCTATCTGAAACACCGAATCTATCACACATCATAGCAAAATTTAAGGCATCGTATCTTTGAGTATAATGACCTCGTCTCATTTGAACAGTTGCTTCTGGAACTTCTGTTGTTGCTTCATTTTCATCTTTATCCATGTGTAATTCAGGTGTTTCGTAACTTGGATCATAGGTACCAGTTGTAAGTGTTGGTATTGTTGTAGCTACTTCTTCAACGTCTTCCGTATATTCAGGTATTGTGAATTTTCTATCATTATGCTGGTCCATCATAAATTCTTTTAGATGTTCTGGAATCAATCCACACGAGCATTCTGTTGTTTTTAATTTGCAATTACATTTGCCAATATAAAATAATTCATTTATTGAATCAACAAATGCTTTAAATTCATCTCTTTTGTTTCTATGTTGTACATGTTTCTGGTATTTATCAAGCAAACCAGTTAATTTTTTTTAAAACACTCTTTCTATTAATGATTTCAATATTTAATTTACACCAAATTTGGATCAATTTATCTGTTACGTGAGGGGTAAAAGTTTTATTAAGACGATGTTGATGGTTCTTGATTATCCATAATAACTTTGATATTATCACTCCACTCTTTGATTGGGTCACACTAAATTTAAAAATAAAAAAAAAATATTGGTATGGTGATAACCGAGTTTTTATTTAAGTATTTTGGCAAACTGCGTGCGCATTACACGATGAACGATTAAGGAAGAAGGAAAAGCAAGCTTGGCAACGTTTAGAGTTGGTAAACGTCATTATTTTGTAGCGTCATTATTCAGTGTTACAAAGTTGTTTAATTGAACAATGCTGCTAGGTATCAATACAGATTCTGAAAGGTGATAAAAATACCTTTCAAACAAGCCCAGATTGAGAAATCTACTATAATTCTATCCGATTTTATGACGAATTTAATTAAATTGTTCTATGTATATTAGACTGTACCACCTTATAGGCAAAAACAAAAAAGTTAACCGTACACCCTCAAATATAAAGTATTTTAACAAGAAAATTTCGAAAATGTTTTTTTTTTTTTTTTTGGCCGATCGTAGGGGTCGCCTTTTATATTTTTCGTTATATCTTCGTTATTTACCGTCCCATCTTAAAGTGTTGTATATCAATGTTTTTTGTCTCGCGGAGGCCGATGTTTTCCTCGAAGGAGCCATTGACCTCAAGTAACCCGTTCTAGTATTAACCCACCAGATCTCAGTTGCTACCACCTTAATAAACTTTTGCTAGTAAAGAATTCCAATAATTCCAGCGGAACTATTATTTTATTTTTTTTTTTAATTTTTTATGTTGCCGAATGTAGGGCATTTTTATTTTTTTGTCATATCTTCTGTATTTACAGTCGGATCTTAAAGGGTTATATATCAATGTTTTTGTCGCAATGATACCAATTTGTTGCATCAAAAATCATTGACCTCAAGCACCCTTTTATACTACTTAAGGGGTAACACCTATGTAAAAAGCCTATATATGAAAACTTCCTTGTTTTTTTTTTTATTTACGGAGATGTGTTAACAAAGATTGGTTTTCACAAGATTTATGAAGCAGTACAAAAAAATATTTGTTTTACAAAAAGTTTTACAAAATGATAGTATGTTTACAATAGAGGTCCACGGCACGCAGCATTACTTAATCAATTTTTGGTGGATTTCTCTGAAATTTATAATGCATATGGAAAACTAAATTATCTATGGATGCGCGTAGGAGCTTTTGATAGGTCAAATACTTTTTGACTTAGAGCTGTTTCTTTAAGAGTAAAAAAGTAGATATTTTGACTTTAACACTTCGCTGTTTTGTCAAAAATTATATACCCAAAAACTCATACGCTTTTCTCTAGATAATTTAGTTTTCTATATAAAGTGTATGTTTCAGAGCGATCCACCTAAAATTGGTTAAATTATGCTGAGTGCCGTGGATCACTTATAAAATAACACAAATTGTAATCAATCATATTTTGACGTGATTCAAGTTGGCTGTATTTTTGGCGGCTGTCAACTTTAGAAAAAATGTGCCCCAAAAGATTCATGTACTACATGAACAAAACGATCGGTGTTTTGAGAATGGCACGGATAAGCTGTACATGAATCTTCTATGGCGGTCACCGATGAGCAACTAAATTATCTAGAGAAAAGGAAGTTTTTATTTATAGGCTTTTTACATAGGTGTTACCCCTTAAGTAGTATAAAAGGGTGCTTGGTATCATTGCGACAAAAACATTGATATATAACCCTTTAAGATCCGACTGTAAATACAGAAGATATGACAAAAAAATAAAAATGCCCTACATTCGGCAACATAAAAAATTAAAAAAAAAAAAAAAATAATAGTTCCGCTGGAATTATTGGAATTCTTTACTAGCAAAAGTTTATTGCTTTTTTGCGAGCTTTCATTTTAAAATATTAGGGTAGTACATTAAGGTCGTAGCAACTGAGATCTGGTGGGTTAATACTAGAACGGGTTACTTGAGGTCAATGGCTCCTTCGAGAAAAACATCGGCCATTGATATACAACACTTTAAGATCGGACGGTAAATGGCGAAGATATAACGAAAAATATAAAATGGCGAAGATATAACGAAAAATATAAAATGGCCAAAAAAAAAAAAAAAAATATTTTCGAAATTTTCTTGTTAAAATACTTTATATTAGAGGGTGTACGGTGAACTTTTTTTTTGAGGTACGGTCTAATGTATATATGAAAAAATTTCTATTTTGAAATTTTTGGGGGCTCCAAATCCGACTTAGAGCCATGGTCTCTTGAGCAAAATTTCTCAGAATCACCTATAGATTACGTTTGTGCTATACGCTTCATCAAAAAAATCGTTCCATATAATTTAACCCGCCCTAATATATATATATATATATATATTAGGGCGGGTCGATTTGTAGGGAGTGAAAAATTCACCAATTTCCCTATGATTTCCGTATTCTATGGGTTATTCCATGAAAATTTGCCGAAGGAACCATACCTCTATCGTTAAAATCGAGTCCCCTACTTTTTGTTGGTAGATTTTTTCCCAAATTGACGTTCGTATGAAATATTACCTACACGTTCACATCCATAACTCAACAACTATCGATCGGGTTTAATCGCCAGTAGGAAAGGTGAGCTCATTTTGATAAATTTACAAAAAAAAATCTCCAACATTGGTCCAACGGTTCAAAAGTTACGGGCATTTTTGTCCAAATTTTGGAGCCTTTTTCCATTTTTTTCATGATTTTGTCCAAAAATATTACTTTCATGGCCATTTTTTTGGCTCAATCCATTATTTAATTCAATTTACAATTCAAAACGAAGAGTTTAAACCCAAATTTATCGAATTCGGTTGATTAATTCATGCGATATTGCTAAAACAAAATAACACATAAAACCAACTTTTTGATTTTTTTTCCCTTTTTATTTTTTTTCTACAAAAATTCAAATTAAGAGATAATAAAGTATCTATCAACCTATTATAAAAAAAAAATATTCAATTTGAGTGTAGTAAAAGACAAAATGTGAAAAAAAACATTATTTTTTCTGAAAGTCTTGTTTGCTTTCAAGTCTGGGTGTTTTCGTACGGCTCTCTAATGTCGTCGCCATAGCGCCTTCTACATTCTTTCCTGCAACTCGTTTAGCAGTGGCAGCCAGCAATTGGAGATGTCTTTCCGTTCCTTGAATGTGTAAAGGAATTTGTGGATCATCGAACGGTGGCACTTCGTAATTTAAATATCCCTCCAAATGTTCATACGAATAACTTTGCGTAAACGGTGGTTCGAATGAAATGGTATCGTCATTTAAATCAATCATATTTGTTTATTCCGTACAATTAAAGTTTATAAGAGATTTTTTATAAACTCTAAGTTCCGTTGGGTCGACAATATCTCTTCGGTAATGTAAAATCTTCTTTATAGCAATGTTTCGTTTTTCCATTCTATCATCAAACAACATAGATAGCAAGATATTTTCTGAGTGTGCAAAATATGGATTATCTTGAATTACTGTATTTACAACTCCAAGTAAATTCCGTGGTAAAAATCGTGTCCAAGTAATAAATTTAAAAAGTAATGTACTACCGTATGCGGCAGAGCTATAATACTTAACATTGAAATACATTGGCGTGTATACTTTTATTATATAGTTAGCCAGAATTTTTAAATTTTCAGTTGGATTATTAGTTGTCACATACAACCGTAATAATCTATTGGCTTTGGTCAGCCAACGAGAATGTGCAATTGGCCCTGGTTTTATGTGAGATAAATCCGCAGGAACCACACCATTAGAAATTGCATTGGCCATTAACATCAAGTACCTCGAATCAGTAGATAATTCTTCTGGATTTAAATCACCAGGAGGCATATTTTCCAAAGCGATTTCCTCAAAATCGGTTACCACCTGAAAAGAAAACATAAAAGCTAAAAAATAGAATAAAAAATGGTAAAGAATTAGCTATAAAAATTACATACCGGAAGATTTTCACAATCAGCAATTTTTGAGCTCAACTTTCCGGTAGTTGATCGTGGTCCAGTGGTGGTTGATTTGTCTAAAGTGTCAAACAAATGTCTAAACGGAAGCTCGTTAAAGTGCAGAAGACACACAAACCAGTGCAGTGGTCTCTTTAACTGTTTTTCGAATAGTCGCAAAATTCCACCGTGTACGCCAGTATTTGTTGGTTCACCATCAGCGCATATGGCAATTAATGAATCGAGAGACAATTGTTTTTCTTGGAAGAATTCGATCAATTTGTTGACTTTGCTTGCCGCAGTTTCACTTTCTAGTTTTGTGTAGCCTATCAATTGAGAATTTGGTTCCCTCAAAACAACTAGATGAGGTTCTTTAACCATCCTTGGATGCAACTTCTCATCAATTTTTTCTACAGTTAGAGCATCATTTTTCCTGCCGTCGAATGAAAATGATATCAAATTCGAGCCATCATACCGCTTACGAAGTGCGTCTTGTCTCCATTTTTCTCTTTCTCTACGAAGTTTACTTTTATCCATGATGACAAGATTGCCATGAGCATCTTTTACGCCCAGGTCTTCCATCAGAGCTGTTGCCAATGCTGATCCCATTCTATCATGCACACCAAATCTGTCACACATCATTGCATAGTTTTTAGTATTGTATCTGGGAGTGTATGTTTGTGGTGGTAGAACTAATTCTGAACCTCCTCTCACATCAACTTCCATTTCGTCATAATGTGGTTCGTATGTAGGATCGTTGCTCACTGGGATTGTTGGTATAGTCGTTGGTATCGTCTCTTCACTTCCACTATCGTGTTCCGGTATCGTTTGTATTCTGTCATTATATTGATCGCGCATGAAATCTTTTAAGTTTTCTGGGATAGATCCACATGAGCAGTCGTTTTCTTTCAAGTTGCATTTACATTTTCCAATGTTGAATAATTGGTTTGTTGATCCTACGAATTTTTTGAATTCTGTTGCGCGTTTTACTCGTTGTTTATCTGCATTACTATATGCGTCAAGCAAATTATTCAATTTTCTAATGATGCTACCTTTGAGTATAAGTTCAATATTAAGTTGATTCCAAATTTCTAACAATCTGTCTGCTACTTGGGGAGTAAATCTTTTATACGAAAACATTTTGCTTTGGGCTTTTGAACGTTCGGCCAAGAAAAAATAGTACTTCAATATATCTCGTTTTGTTGACAGATTAATATCAGGTAATTCACAGCCCACGCCAAAAGAAAAAACATCATGAGAGACCAAATGTTGCAAACTACTGCGTTGGGTATCTGTTGGATTTTGCGATGAACCAGGCTCTGAATCCATTTTTTAAACCGTCACTAAAAGAATTATATATGTTTTTCATAGAATAATAATATAACTATTAACTATAATAGTTAGCAATGTTTTTACACTTACCTTTAAATCTTTTCTAAATTTCAAAATAGTTTGATTATTTGTTAGTTATTTCAAGTAACACTTCACTGAAATGACGCTCAAACAAAACTAGCATACACTGGAATCCCCACCCCGCCAACTACAGCTGATTGTTTCGTCCAATTAGAATTGCTGTGTATTTGTTGTTGTCAAAATGACGTCAGCGAAGAATTATTCTTTATAAATCGTATGCAAACCCAAAAAAGAGAGCAAAAATAAAAAGGGAAAAAAATCAAAAAGTTGGTTTTATGTGTTATTTTGTTTTAGCAATATCGCATGAATTAATCAACCGAATTCGATAAATTTGGGCTTAAACTCTTCGTTTTGAATTGTAAATTGAACTAAATAATGGATTGAGCCAAAAAAATGGCCATGAAAGTAATATTCTTGGACAAAATCATGAAAAAAATGGAAAAAGGCTCCAAAATTTGGACAAAAATGCCCGTAACTTTTGAACCGTTGGACCAATGTTGGAGATTTTTTTTTTGTAAATTTATCAAAATGAGCTCACCTTTCCAACGCGCCTACTGGCGATTAAACCTGATCAATAGTTTTTGAGTTATGGATGTGAACGTGTAGGTAATATTTCATACGAACGTCAATTTGGGAAAAAATCTACCAACAAAAAGTAGGGGACTCGATTTTAACGATAGAGGTATGGTTCCTTCGGCAAATTTTCATGGAATAACCCATAGAATACGGAAATCATAGGGAAATTGTCGAAAAATAAATCGACCCTCCCTAATATATATATATATATTTCAGCCGGTATCTCACCAATGGCAGCTGTAATGTTGTGCCTGGTTTCGTATCTTCAATAGACTGCTCCAAAACATCAGATTAATTGCTAACCAGACCCGCCTCTCAATAGGTTCATGGTACAGCGCGCCGTGTGGCATGTGGCTACATTTAAGATGTACGGTACAATGATGCCGCCGGCCCTCAAACCGCATCTTTCAGGATGCATTGGTTGCTCTTTAACTGTGTCTGGCTGCCCTTCACACCAAAAGCGGCAAATCTGTTTATTGACATACCCAAATGATCCCAAAAATGAGCTTCGTCGCGGAAGATAATTTTTCGATAGAAATACATTTCTCACAAGGCACTAATTTTGATAATAAAATTCAATGATTTGCAAACGTTGTTAGTCTATTCATGTTGAAATGGCAAACCTTACTGAGCAAACCTTTAAGTCAGAAATCTGAAACTGAAACACCCACTACCAAGGAGGAACATATAATTCTATTTCATAGTTCATAAATTCCTAAATTTAAAGCAACTATTAAAAAAGTATCGGGGGTTTTAAGCTAGTATATTATATTTGACATAAAACAATAAAACTTACCATTATGAGAACACGATTTTAATAAAAAACACTTATACATATATCTATTTCTCTGAAAATCAAAGTAGATATCAATTTATTGATAACTTGAAGTGTGTTTTGAATAAATTTCATTTTAAAATATTTCAGTTCGAAAACTCAGAAAATTCATCTCATAGAATGAAAATGGATATATTAACTATTTACCACTCCTTTTTCCTTTTACAACGACAGGTCTGTTTTTAATGTATCCTTTCCTACGTTTAACATTCTGAAAAGAAAGATTATTAATTGTATGTATTAAAAGTACACATGTAAACAAGTTCATAACAAATAAAATTGGACATAATGGACAGGTGCAAGTACTAGGAAGACTAAGATGGTGTTTCCAGATCACGTTTCGCTCGAGTCGAACGAAAATGCAATAACAAACTACATGTTGTCACTCATTCGTCTGGCGATATATATATATATATATATATATATATGTATATATATATATATATGTATATATATATATATGTATATATATGTATATATATATGTATATATATATGTATATATATGTATATATATATGTATATATATATATATATATATATATGTATATATATATATATATATATATATATTTTTATATATATACGAAAATGCAATAACAAACTACATGTTGTCACTCATTCGTCTGGCGATATATATATATATATATATATATTTTTATATATATATTTTTATATATATATATATATATATATATATATATGTGCACAGCGCATGTTGCGGGGACGGTTTTTCGTTTCACAGGTTACTATGAAGACATTTTGATTCTTTGGAGACTGACCTCAAACTTTACATTAATCTACTATATACAATGAAGACATTTTACTGGATACAGGGCATATTATAGGGACTTTTTTGGCTGTATATACAGATGTCTTTAAAGTATGCACAATGAATATATATATATATATATATATATATATATATATATATATATATATATATATATATATATATATATATATATATATATATATATATATATATATATATATATATATATATATATATATATATATATATATATATATATATATATATATATATATATATATATATATATATATATATATATATATATATATATATATATATATATATATATATATATATATATATATATATATATATATACATATATTTTTATATATATATTTTTATATATATATATATATATATATATATATGTGCACAGCGCATGTTGCGGGGACGGTTTTTCGTTTCACAGGTTACTATGAAGACATTTTGATTCTTTGGAGACTGACCTCAAACTTTACATTAATCTACTATATACAATGAAGACATTTTACTGGATACAGGGCATATTATAGGGACTTTTTTGGCTGTATATACAGATGTCTTCAAAGTATGCACAATGAATATATATATCAATGAATATATATATATATATATATATATATATATTCATTGTGCATCTGTATATACAGCCAAAAAAGTCCCTATAATATACCCTGTATCCAGTAAAATGTCTTCATTGTATATAGTAGATTAATGTAAAGTTTGAGGTCAGTCTCCAAAGAATCAAAATGTCATCATAGTAACCTGTGAAACGAAAAACCGTCCCCGCAACATGCGCTGTGCACATATATATATATATATATATATATATATATAAATATATATATAAAAATATATATGTATATATATATATATATATTCATTGCCCATGCTTTGAAGACAGTCCCCAAAGTAACAAAATGTCTTCATAGTAACTTGTGGAACGAAAAAGCGTCCCCGCAACATGCACCGTGCATATATATATATATATATATATATATATATATATATATTCATTGCCCATACTGTATATAAAATGTCATCAGTGTAAACAGTAGAATAAAGAAAAGTTTAAGGATAGTCCCCAAAGTAACAAAATGTCTTCATAGTAACTTGTGTAACGAAAACCCGTCCCCGGAACATGTGCTGTGCACATATATATATATATATATATTAATTTAATACTTTTTTTAATTAAATTAATTTTTTCCACTCTTTTATAAAATATTGGAAATAATCACAAAGCATATAAAAGTTTTTGTTTACTTTGTAATTGTCAAACCATATGACTCGTTTGATTTGAGCAACTTATTATACAGAAGTTCCCTGTTAACGTTTATGAAGCGTTACGTTTACGCTCAAGTAATGAAGCCTTAAGACTGATCTGTAATATTCCGTTGAATCATCTGTTTGCAAATTTGGACAGTATTTTTGTTTTCCTACCCGTCTTGGAAACTCTGGTTCTATACAGCTTTACAATTTCAGAATTCTCCAATAATAAACTCCTAATCAGCATTTTTACGCATCGAATTCAATTTATCAATAACTAAATTACTCATTTACAATTCGATCATGAAACCCATATTGGGTTCCCAATATAGGGAAAATTAGAAAATGCAAAATAAATTATTGAGGACAATCACGAACGCACCCTGGTATGTTAGGAATTACAACATACATAAAGATCTGAATGTACCCCTGGTCAAAGATGAAATTATTAGGCGCTGTCAACGCTATTTAACAAAACTGGGAACACATCCCAACAACTAGCCCGTAACTTAACTAATAATCACGGCCACCAGCGTCTTAGAAGGAGGGACACTGCAGAACATGTCCGCTAATAATAAGGAGCAATAATCATCTCTATCATCTGTCCAATGTACCTGGGATGAAAATGATGGCTGGATAATTTCCAGATAACATAAAGTTGGCTGATCCAGGGTATAATATTCCAAGCGAAATTGATTTATTATTGTCAAATCAATTCATTTTTGATCTCATTTGCGATGGAAAAATTCAGGATCAAAAAACCAACACTAAATTACAGAACACGAAATTAGGTTGGGTTGCATATAGCATGACGAAGAAAGATGGTTCCAAACCAGAGCCAAATATCGTCGCAACAGTTCTATCATCTGGTGATGAGATATTGGAAAGATTTTAAGAAATTGAAGAAGTCTCACAGAAAAAGAAATTAACCGTTTTAGAAGAAGGGTATGAGGAAAATTTTAACGAGAATGTTAAAATACTTTTAGATGGCAAATTTCAGGTGGCATTGCCATTTAAAATTACCCGATGGGGTTGGGAAATTCTAGCTTGATAGCGAAGAGAACGAAAATTAGGGAAAAATCATGATTTGAAAATTCAATATCATGACTTTTTGAAACAATATTTGGAAATGGGTCATATGGAGCTGATGAAAAACAACTTTATAATAAGTAGTGGTTATTATTTACCACATCATTGTGTTTTGCGACGGGAAAACACTTCTACCAAATTATGGGTAGTTTTTGATGCGTCATGTAAGACTACTACAAATATTTCTTTGAATGATATTATTCATTCCGGTCCTAGAATTCAGAAAGACCTTTTCAATATTCTGCTACGTTTTAGAAAACATCGTTATGTATTTTCGGCCGATATTGAAAAGATGTATAGGCAAATTTGGGTAACAGAGGCTGATAGAAAATATCAATTGATATTTTGGCGTTGGCAACCTATTGAGAACGTAAAGACATATGCACTTAATACTGTAACTTATGGTATGGCATCGGCACCATATTTGGCAGTGAAATGCCTGCAAAAGATTTGATTGGAAAACAAACCAATTTCCAATAGAATCCGCTGCAATTAGAAGTGACTTTTATATGGATGATTTAATGACAGGAAGAGACTGTTTAGAATCAGTT
Organism: Eustalomyia histrio; assembly: GCA_949748255.1. NCBI lineage: Eukaryota > Metazoa > Arthropoda > Insecta > Diptera > Anthomyiidae > Eustalomyia > Eustalomyia histrio. The sequence continues at coordinate 152,587,433 of OX456523.1, forward strand.
AAATTATTACGGGCGAATATAAATAATATTTTGTTTGTATTTGGAATGGCATTGAGGAAGTGGTGTGCCAATGAAGGATCATTGCTGGAAGGCATTGATAAAAAGGATCTTGAAAGCAATCTAAGCATAGATTCAAGCGAAATAAATTCAGTTAAAGCCTTAGAGGTCATTTGGAATCCGAAATCAGACAACTTTGGACTTAGATGTAAATGGGATATTTTTAAATGAAGTCAAAGTTCCTAGACATATTATTTGTGTCAAACCAACACGAATAGAACTTGATGTCTTTTCCGACGCATCTATGAAAGCATATGGTGCTGTTGTATATGTTAGGTCAATTGATGAGGCTGGGAATGTATGTACACAATTGGCAGCATCTAAATCAAGAGTGGCTCCAATTAAAATAATTACACTAACAAGATTAAAACTTTCTGCAAGTGTAATGTTAATAGAACTTATGAAAGTTGTTGTGGACAGTTTGAATATAAATGTTAACATATATTATTACACAGACTCGTCTATAGTTTTAAGCTGGATAAAACTAGATCCAGCAAAATTAAAAATATTTGTGTCTAATAGAGGAAGTACTATTGAGGCAAATAGTAACGTGTCTCAATGGAGACATGTAAGGTCAAAGGAAAATCCGGCTGATATTATATCCAGAGGAGTGTTAGGTAAGGAAATTATTGATTATCAATTTTAGTTGAAAACTAACCAAGAATCAGCTAGCGTTACGATATATAAAATTCCTGAGCTGAAGAAAGGCAAATTAGTTTATCTGGTAAAAGAAAGGGCATCTGCAATGGTTGGAATAAACCATAGAAATAATTTCAAGTTTTTACAAAATGTAATTGCTTACGTCATTAAATTTGTCAATAGGCACCAGGAAATCTTTTATAACATATAGGAAGCAAGCCTTAAACCTTAATAATGACGGAAATTCAAGAAGAATATTTTTATGAAGAAATAAAGGTACTGAAGTTTCAGAGGAGTTTAAGGAAATCATCGCATTTATGAAGTTTATGTCCAATACTAGATGAGAATAATATTATTCGGGTTGGGGGCAGGTAACAAAATAGTAGCTCGACATATGAGGCTAGACACCCCATTCTTCTGCCTTATGAGGACAAAATTGTAGAATTGTTAATAGAGGATCACATATTCAACAGGGGTTATTGGCAATTGTAAGGCAGCAATTTTGGCCATTACGTGGACGACAATTAGTTAAAAAGGTGGTAAATAGGTGTTTTAGGGTAGAACCGACAGTTGCATCAATTAATGGGAAATTTGCCGGAAGATCGTGTAATTAGAACAAGGTCATTTCTTTATGTGGGAATCGATTTTCTTGGTTCTATAACAATTCATTACAAAGTTAGAGGGGACTATAATGCCAAGCATGCATTCTGGGGGTCACGGCTTGTTACCGCTTAGGGCCGTGTTTTAATACAATTTCTAAACTGGGAATGGATGTGATCTCTAGTGGAGAACCCACGAACTGGCCAACGGATCGTCGGAAAATTCCCGATCTGATAGACTTTGGAATAACAATGTCTATTGCAAGAAATTTGGTCCATGTAGAACCATTATTGGACCTCTCATCTGATCACACACCTACAGATATGATCTCTAGTGGAAAACCCACGTACTGGCCAACAGATCGTCGGAAAATACCTGATCTGATAGACTTTGGAATAACAATGTCTATTGCAAGAGAATTGGTCCATGTAAAACCATTATTGGATCTCTCATCTAATCACACACCTACAATTGCTACTATTTCAAGCCCCCGAGGAACATATTGGTTGAAATATAAAAAAATCATCAGTACACATTGCTCGGAAAACATACCGCTTAGAACATCGGAAGATATCGACCTCTCCCAACAGACAAAATATTATTTTATCTGCCGACGTCCAACGAAAAATTAGGAAATCTACTTGAACATAAGAGAACTGCTCGTTTAATGATACCCAAGCCAGTCAAAGATCACACAAAAGTGGAATCGTATAGGCCTATTAGCCTTTTATCCAATTTGTCAAAGCTGTTCGAGAAAATCCTAATGGAAAAGATAACTGTTTATGTAGAACGAAACAACTGTATTTCAGCACACAAATTTGGTTTCAGGACAAAACACAGCACCACTGAGCACCCCACAGGTTAGTTACTGTTGACATAAAAACGTTCGGAGGGAAAAAATACTGCTCTGCCCTTCTTAGCGATGTTTCACAGGCTTTCGATAAGGTTTGGCATGAAGGTTTATTGTTTAAAATAAAACTTTTGTTACCAACAAATACTCACAAGCTACTCTAAAGCTATATAACAAATCGGAAATTCACTCTTGCTGAAAAAAATTTTTGTCAGCTCTCCTCAAGATATACAAGCCGGAGTTCCAGAAGGTATCATTTTGGGTACTCTGTCATATATTCTTTATACTTCAGACATGCCATTAGATATTAATACCCACACCTCGACTTTCGCTGACGATACTGCAATTTTAAGCGTCCATGATGACTCAAAAATAGCGTCTAGAATGTTACAGACTCACATTGCACAATTGGAAGCTTGGTTGGATAAGTGGAAAATTAAGGTGAATGAACAGAAATGTATCAACATTACTTTCACAATGATAAAAGAGACGTGTCCACCCATTAAAATTAACAATCTAAATATACCTCAACACACATGTATGGTATATCTCGGTATTCACCTAGACCGTCGACTCACGTGGAAAAATCATATAGATGCGAACATAACTCAGATGAAGCTTAAAACTGCTCAACTCGCTTGGCTAACTAGCAGAAACTCTAAACTAGGCCTGGACTGCAAATTACTCATTTACAATGCGATCATGAAACTTATTTGGTGTTACGGAATTCAGCTCTGTGGTACTTCTCTGCGTCCAATATAGAAAAAAATACAGAGAATGCAAAATAAATTCTTGAAGACGATCACAAACGCACCCTGGTATGTAAGAAATTACAACATACATAAAGATCTGAATGTAGCCCTGGTCAAAGATGAAATTATTAGGCGCTGTCAACGCTATTTAACAACACACATCCCAACATACTGTCCCGTAACTTAACTAATAATCACGGCCACCAGCATCTTAGAAGGAGGGACACTGCGGATCTGGTCCGCTAATAATAAGGATAAATAATGGTCTCAGTTAAACCACATAACATCAGTCTGGCACTAGCTGGACTAGTTTTAAGATTTGGATAATTATTGTTAGTTCACAGTTTTTAAAAGTGAAGATCCAATAAATAATATGAAATATGGAAAAAAAAATTCTCTGGATATCACTGCAAATTTGGACGTGGATATTCCACGTTCCTGCGAAATCTGTGCTGTTTTGATCTTTTAAAATTCACGATGTATGTTATCGATGCTAAAGTTGGATACTTTTAGCGCTATGAAATGAGGCCCCAAGAAATTCGGCCCCAGATTTGGAAATGAAAAATCGCCCCCCAAAAAAAGGGGAAAAAATTGGGCCGTATTTTCATCTCGAAAAATAACCTTAGGAGTTTGGTTTTAAAATTCATTTTTGTAAATGGGGTCGAATTTCATTATGAATTTTAGCCCCAATTAATTTTTCTTAATTTTTAATTTATTTAAAATAATAGAACAAGTACAGCTTTAAAACTTTAATGGCGACGCGCTACCTATATACAAAAATTCTTGTTCACATGTAATCACTCAATAAAATTTAGTGTATAATAAAATCAGCATCAAGGTACTGAACGCGTAATTCGGATCAGTTTGAATCATCTGTCGAACATGTTTTATGCAAATTTAATCACTGAACAAAAAGTCAGTGTTGAATAAAGCAGAAAAAACAACAAACAACGCGTATGTGTGTATTCATATTTTAAACAAAATATAAACACATTTCACATTAGGGATGGACTTAAACCCGCTTTTTAGAATTTTTATTAGTAGTACAATACCAAAAATATTCTTCTTTGTGAAATAAAATTTAAAAAAAAAAAATTTAGGTCCATATCTTATGCTTTCCCAATCCGGATAAATTTATATATTGACTAAATTTATTTTCATTTTTAAAAAGCGAAAATATAGTAAAAAAATCGAATTTTGTTGATGTCATGTGAATATTAAAAGTATTATGAATACTAATAAATTATGAATGATAATTTTTAAAAGAAAACTTATTTTTTTAATAACTAGTATAAATTTCAGGGTTTTACTTTAATTGTCATAAAATAGTAAATAATTGGTTTGTTTTTCGAATTTTATATAAATATTTCATACAAATTTAAGAAGATATAAACTTGCTAAGTAGTTAAAAATTTACACCTTGTATTTTTTTAAGTTCAAATGAACAAAGTGTTTTTGTTGTATGATATTATAGGTACACATGTACTCTCACTTCAAAAACAGTTTGATGTCAATACAACAATAACAATAGTAGAAGAAAAAAAAATTAAATAAAAACAAATGTTACAATTTTGCACCCTTTATCAAATTTTAAATATTTATAAAATTAAGTATTAATCAATAGGATGTCCAGTATCCTTTTGCATACTAGATGAGCACCAGACATCTTTTGTTCGCTCCCACAGCTCATTCATTCCTTTGGACTTGGATACTTAGCGAGCTGTGATTTCACATGACTTCAGAAATTCTCAATTGGATTCATATCGCTATTTCGAATTACTAAATTGTTGCTTCTTAAGCCACACCTGGCAGAGTATGTTGCAGACTGTTCCTTACGCATAGTACCATCTATGCGTACTAATGGACCCACACCATTTCTCGAAATGCAACTCAAAACCATTATGGAGCCACCACCATGTTTTATTGTCCGTTTTACATGATGGGTTTGGGTTGCGTTTGGGTCCTTGGTCCAATACCAGGCTCGACCGTCAGATTAAAATTGGTTAATTTTAGTCTCGCCAGACCTACTTAGCTGCACGTGCTTTTTGGTCAGCATAGGTTTCCTTTTTTTATCTGAAGCCTGGACTCCCAATTTTGAGAGGCTTCGCCTAGCTGTCCACTTACTGACGTCAATATTAACTCAAATAATCGATTAAGTCGATTAACCGCTTAACTTTTTAATATGATTTTTTCTGTTACTTTTCTTAAAACTTCCTAATTTTCTTAATTGTGGCAAGAAAATCGTGGAAAAACATCAACTAAAATACTACAATCAAATTCTTTTCAAATCGTCTCAATCAAAGCAAATGTTATATAGGCTTTAGGAAAAATGATAGACAATTCTTATTTTTGTTTCAATTCCTTTAAAAAATTAGTTTTAAATAATATAAAATTATATTTTAATATCCAAAAAATTTTAAATAGAGCTTTCAACCTCCGTATACACACCAGAGAACTGCATTTGCTGATTGCAAAACGTTCATACGCAATCAACACAAGAATAAATTGTGTTTGCGTTCAAACGCTGAATATACTCCAACACACATATTCGTTGATGATTTTAAATTAATCAAACGATGTGCAAATTGTTTTGTCACTGGTTTATAATCATCGGTCGTTGTTAAACCATTGTTTTGTTCTGTTCATTCGAGCCAACAATAATTATTTTGATGTAGAATAAATCAGAAAAAACAACAAACAACGTGTATGAGTGTAATCATAATTAAAACAAAATAGTTTCTTATCTATAAAAAGGGGGTGGTTTTGTAAAAAAAACATATTAGGGTGGGTCTAAAATACGTTTTTTTAGAATTTTTATTAGGAATACCAAAAATATTGTTCTTTGTGAATATTTTTTTTTTTAATTTAGGTCGACATCTCAGGCTCGCTCAATCTGGTTAAAGTTAAATATTGCCTAATTTTCCAATCAAAATAGATGAAAAAAAATTAGACAATATTTAAATTTTTCCGGACTAGGCAAGCCTGAGATATCGACCTAAATTTTTTTTCCAAAAAAATATTTATATTTCACAAAGAAGAATATTTTTATTACTAATACAAATTTCTAAAAAAGCGGATTTAAGTTACACTCTGTTAAATGTAACTAATGCTTTAATTTATAAACGAAATGCATATATGTATATAAAACAATTTCATATTATTTAACGCCAACGTACGGTTTCAACGGTTGTTTTCATACCATTCATTGTATTCTTGTTCGTTCGGATCAACAATAATTATTATAGAATAAATAAAAACAAAACAACGTGTGTGTGTATTCATAATTAAAACAAAATAGTTTCTTATCTATAAAAAGGGGATGATTTTGTGGAAACACGTTCATATATATTATATGTAAATAAGGGTGGGTCTCAAATCCGTTTTTTTAGAATTTTTATTAGTAATACCAAAAATATTGTTCTTTGTGAAATTTATTTTTTTTTTAATTTAGGTCGATATCTCAGGCTCTCCCAATACGGTTAAAGTTAAATATTGCCTAATTTTCCAATCAAAATAGGATTTTTCGAGATCAATAATTTTATCGTTGGAGCTAAATTTCTTACCACCGAGCCATTTATTTAGGTTTGGAAATAGAAAATAGTCACTGGGGGCTAAATCCGGAGAATATGGCGGATGAGGTACCAATTCGTAGCTCAGTTCATGGAATTTTGCCATTGAGACTACACACGTGTGCACCCGTGCCGCAAAAACTCATTCCTTTGAAGTTATCACACGATTACGTTTATAGTCAATTGAGAGCAAACGCGGCACCCATCTTGCAGACAGCCTTCTTAAATCCAACTGATCATTTAAAATCGAAACCACACTGCCATATGAAATGCCAAAACCATATCGTGGATTTTTTCGACATTTTCGGGTGTGTTGGCCATCGATGGTGCAGAGTCCCAATAGTATTTACTAGTATCAAGCTTTTCCTTGGTTTGATTAACGGTTTTTTTTCGCAAAAAATAATGTTTAATGGGCACTCGAAATTCACTTTTTTAAGTATATGTAAAGTTAAATTAAATAAAAAATTTTAAAATATTTATTTTTATTTATACCTGATATAAAAAGGTATGTATTGCTTATATATGTTTTTTTTTAATTCACAATCTAAGGAAAATAGGTGCCATTTAATTCAGTTATTGCCTTGGGAATCAATCATCGAAGCAATTTGATTATCCTGACCCATTAAAGTGAAAGTAATTAAGTTTGCTGAACCAACAACAACCTGATTATTCTGCCGCAGATTTGAAAAAGGAATCACCGTATTAAAAAGGGTAAAATACCCTAAAAAACAAGGCATTAAGCAAAACATCGTTGAATTTTTTCGAACATAGAAAATACCTATTTTTGTTTGTAATATTGCCGTAAAACATGCAAACATAAAAATTTTAAACAGCATTTTTAATCAATTTTAAGCAAAATTTGCTCATAGCTTAAAATACCTTTTTTAAACCTTGTGTAAATAAACGAATTTTAAAATTGTTTCCGCCCTATTTTAAAATGACATTTTTGCTTTGTGTTTATTTTCATTTAAACATTTTTGCAAAAAATTTTCATTTAATCAAAAGAAGTTATTTTTGTTTAATAAATAATGGACATTCTATATTTGATCAAAAGAATTGGTAAGGACCATTTTTATTTGAAAAATGTGATATTTTTAATTGTATCTTGTTTATAATAGAAACAATTGCCCAAATTAAAAAAAATTCTTTTGACGAAAATTTACAAAAAGAGAAGGAGCGACCCGTTTTTAATTCCGGATAAAGAATTTAATCAGAAATAAAAATATTTTTGATATTATTTATTGAAAGTAAACTAGTGGTGTGTTGTTTAATCAAAACAAAGAAAATAAAACCGGTTATTTGAATACTTTTTTATCTACAATAAAATCGGTAGCACTTTTACTGGGCATTTGTTTTGACTATTTTTCTTTTTTTAATTAAATTGAGTTTTCATAAATTTTTTTTTATAAAAACAATATTTTTCTGAAAAATCCATAGAATCGAGTACCGAATGATAGTAATCATTGATTTGCATCATTACGATTAATGTGACAAATAAAAAAATACAGTGTTGTTATCCTCAAGTTAAAAAAACATTAAATCGTTTATTACTTAAAATACTGATTATGAATACGAATTTATAATAAACCTTTTTTAGGCTTAAAATGTTTTTTAACTAATATGTATTTGAAACTTGAATTAAGATTTTTTTATGAATACCGCTGTAATAATATAAAATTGCTTTTAATTCGAAAGCTGTATTTTCTAAAAAAAAACAGTTTTATTTATAATTCTATGAAAAAAAATATAAAAAAAACATCGAATTTTGTTTCTAATTTGATATATCAGCAAATTTTGATGAAGTAGGAACTTCAGTAGAATTAATAATTAGCTTATTTGAATTCTTAATTGCACAAGCACAGAAAAATCGGTGAGGATATGCCTGATTTTTATATTTTTTCTAATAGATAACCTCTTTAACTCTAAAGATTAAACCAGGAATTGAATGAGATAGGAAACAGTCAGTTCTATCAAACTTTGTAAATTTCCAAAAAAAAAACTATTCATACCATATTTTTAAAAATTTTTTATTGTATTTTTGTGTTCTTATTGATGAAAGAAATATATTTATTATGCAATAAACGATTAATCGCCAATTTGTCAGATAAATCGACCCGATTAATCAATTTTCTTCATTTTTCGAATAATGACCTAACCGATTAACCCGCAGGGTCGAATAATTGGAAACACTAGATTATATATAAAAAAGCATTTAAAATTAAAGCTGTAAGTTTTTGACATTTATTTTTTTTAAATTATTTATTATAAAACTAGAGGTATGTGCCTTTATAATGCAAATTAAATAGTGACAATCGGATAAATAGTCATGAAAATATAAAAATTTAAATTTGGTTGAAACAATTATTTACATGTATCACATTTTTCCAATCGCGAATTGATAATGTCTATCGTATATGTAATTTTTTTTTCTGTACCCGTACAAGTACACGAACATTAATTATACCTACACTCGAACGTGTGCGGTTGAAGTATCCCAATATACCATATAGCAATCAAACTGCAATATAACTTGAGAATAAGCTTATATAAATAGTGTGTTTTAAGCTTTTCTTAATTTCGTATATTATAATGTTTATAAAATATGAATTCACAAGCAGTATTTAACAATGCTTGAGAAAAGATTATTATACACAACTTTTTCTAAAACATACTCATATTGAACAACGCAATATGACGATTGCAATATAAATATTTTTCAATACATTCTAGTCTTGTTATCTTTGTTCTACGCTTATAATGCATACAACAAGTGCCGCTACGTTTTTTTTGATTTGTCAAACGTATTTTGCGCGTACATTTGGTTGTAAATTTTATAAAGAGAACGTGCAATTGCATATTAAATTTAATTATTTTTATAATAATTTTTATTTATGGTTAAAATTAATTATTATTATTTATATTTAAAATGAATTGTTATTTTTTTTATTTAAAATGAATTATTATTATTTGTATTTAAAATTAAAACAACAAAAGGAAATTAAAATAAATAATTGTGATTTCTCTTTTTCAACACTTAATATATTAGTGAAGCTTATTCTAAAATTATGTAAAAAAGCTTTTAAATATATTGAGTCAAATAAGCTTTTCTATATGCAAGTTAATGCAATATTATTTTTGTAAGCTTATTCTACAATTGCAAGAATAACCTCATAGTAATCATACACACATAATATTTTCACGAGGGTTCCGTTTTGATTTTTCTACAATTTTTACGATAGCCTTTTTTAATATATTCTCAAGTCTTTTTCAAGCTTAAGGCTTGTGTTTATAAGCTTATAATAATATATTTCTCAAGTCATTTGGTATGTTGGTATGTTCCTATTAAACAATTGGTGAACTATACATATCGTGTATACAAGCAAATATAAAAATAATACACACACATGCTTGTGTTCTATATTTTGCAAAATTTAGATACATACATAATTGATATGCAAATTAAACAATCACCCTTATTCTAGTTGTCGTCACCGACACAAGACAATGTTGTCTTGGGATTTTTTTTGAAATTGGTATTCCCCTTGTCGTTATCGAAAATAATTGATAACTGTCGACAAGTATTTGGTATTCTGTAAGAAAATGTGACGACGATATTGTCTTGAAACGACTCTGATTTTGTCGACACAATTTTTAGTAACGACTTGAGGAAAAGTAATGACTGATAAAAAAAAACGGAAAAAATGGGAAGAAATATCAAATTTATTAAATGCACTTGGCCCACCGAGAATAATGTGAGATGGATGGCAGAAGGTAAAGAAAGCATGATCATATAAAGTGCATTATAAAAATATAACAAAATTTATTTATAGGTTTGGCGAGACGTACAATTTAAAGTTAAAAAGAAAATGGTAGCCAACAAAGCCGAGTGTAATGCTACAGGTTGCGGAAGATTCAAGCAATTTATATTGAGCCCGCTGGAGGAAGCTGTGGCAAATCTTCTACAGTTTCAGAAACAGCTGAACTCTAAGTTAAAGTCGTTTCCAACACTGAGCTGGTACGACCCCTGGACTAAAAATCTTAATGTAACTGCCAACTTTATTGTTTTTGAAATAAATGTGGACTTGATTCCGGTTTTCAAATTAGGTGCTATTGTTTCCTGCACATCTTTAAGGCTGTTTTATTCAGCCGAAAGTAACTTTCAAACCTTTTAATAAAATTAGGAGATTAACATTCTTTAAAGTAACAGACTTTGATTTTGCTACTCACTTCTTATCCGGCAGATTAAAGATATTGGATTTCTGTATGAGAAGTCTTTTTTCCAATACTAGATTTTCTTTATTTTCTTCATCACTGGTATCAGAATTTAAATTACACATAAAAAACATTTTTTCGCAAAAATAATAAACAAAATAAATCTGCCGACTCAGTTTTTAGAGATGTGTTTTTGTTTAAATCGATAAACTGTCAACGTCGTTACAACACTGTTTTAGAATACCAATTTGGTGTCGAAGTGATATCGACGTCGAAGCAAAGTGATGTTGACTCAAAAACGACGACGACATTGATAACGACAACTAGAATAAGGGTGAATGTGTATGTTGCTTTTGAAGAGTACATTGTGTGTATCATGTATGTATTTTCTGAACTCAGGTTTAAAGTGTCATAAGCATTTGTTGCACTTGAAATTGTGTGAGGTCTAGCAACAAACACATTACTTGACATAAGTAAGTACTATAAACAATGCAACATGAAACCCTTTAGTGTATTTTTATTTATCGGTATTAATAATTGTTTCAATGTTATTAGTTTTGTTATTTTATTGTTATTAGTTTTGACACATTCAACTTAAGGGAGAAATACAAACTGTTGTTCTCCTTTTGTACACTATGTACTAATAGTATGCACACTACCCTCACCCTAAAGAGAAATCATCAAATTTCTGTAAAAAGAAAATCGACATTTTTATTATTTAACTACTTGTTATTTGAGAAACTTTATAATTTTATATACATGTATTTATTTTAAAATTATTTATTTTTGTTAAGATTCTTTTTATTCTAATTTGTTTACAATATATATTTTGCTTAAGAATCATATTTCTTTAATAAGTTCTTATGGCATGTCTTAATATTATTTCCTATCCTAATTAGCAAATTCAATTTCTTCGCATAGTCTAGTGAATACCGAAATCGTGTTTTCAATTCGTTAGCATAGTCCTCAAAATTGTAAACCCTGGGATGATTCATGACTTCATCACCTGGTAAACATGTTAATTTTCCAAATATCAATTCAAATGGAGAGTATTCAGTATCTACCTGAGGAGTTATATTGTACGCAAATGCATAAAAAGAAATTCATTTGTCGCAATCATCACGTGCCTAAAGTTTCATGATGGTAAGGAGTTGAAAATCGCTGTTCAATTTTTAATAATTTGCATATTTCTTTCATTAACTCGTTTGTAAATTCTTTTTCTCTATCTGATTAGAGTATATTAAAGAAACCATACTTTAATATAACATTCTCGGTTAAAACCTTAGCTATGGACTTTGCTTTCTTTGTTTCTATTGGACAAGCAATTAGATATTTTGTTAATTCACATTGCATTGTCAAAATATACCTAAAATTGTTCTTTGGTCGAAGTGGGCAACATAAAACTTCTGATTGCAAAGAATCTTCCCCCAAATGTGCAAATTGTGGTTGTTCCCACAAGTCAACATTTGATCAATGTCCGAGTAAAATAAATTACATCAACATGAGGCAACGCACCCAGCCAGCTCCACGACAGGTGCGGTTTGCCTCTGGAGTTTCGTCAGCTGCAAATTACAATAGCAGTTTCCCAAATGCACTGCGCCAAAGTACATCATCGTCCGCGGGTATTTGGCGAGCACAAAAAAATATTAACAACAACAGCAGCAGCAAATTTCCTGGTACTGATTGTGCCTCTAGTGACTTATTCTCACTTCAAGAAATAAAAAACTTAACGATGAAGTTAATTGCTAATCTCAGAAACTGTAAAAGCAAAGCTGATCAATTTGAGGTCATCACTAATCTCGCATGCAAATTTTTATCGTAATGGAGAACAACGGAATAAAAATTATAACCTGGAATGCAAGAGGCATTCGCCATAAACATCTAAAATTATTCCAATTCCTAACTTCCCATAGTTTTTATGTTTTTTTAGTTTCTGAAAATGGACTTAATTCAAATATTTCTATTGGTAACAATGAATTTAAAGTATACAGAAATGACAGAGATAATGGTAGGGGTGGTGGTGTAGCAGTAATCATAAGGAAGAATATACCCCATAAATTACTTCCCTTAGTTGACACTGCTGTCATTGAGAATATTGGTGTTAAACTTTTTTTAGTAGGAGGCAATATTAATATATTTTCATGTAATTCCCGGGGGGCTCATCAGGCTCAGATGGTGTTAAGAAACGACAATTCGCATCTGACATTCATAAACTAAGCGCAAATGAAAGATATTTACTAGGTGGTGATTTTAATAGCAGACACCAGTCGTGGGGATGTATTCGTTTCAATTGTTGGGGAAATATCCTACACGATAAACTGGAATCGTACAATATGAATATAATTTACCCTCCTGATAATACGTTCATACCAACTATTGCAAATAGGCAAGGCCTTACTACCGACTTTTTCCTAACAAATGACCCGCTTATATTTTCCCCTGCTGAAGTGTTAAATGATCTCAGCTCGGACCATTTACCTGTGAAAATTTCCCTAAATGGTAATTATAATATCTCTAACTTATTATAATATCTCTAACTGGGAAAAGTACGTTAGATTCATAAATAGACACATAAGCTTGCCTATTTTTGGCAATATTTTAAACAGTAACCACATAGATGAAAACCTGTTAAATTTTGAAAATATTTTCAATGACGCTATCGCTTTTAGTGTACCTAAAGTTCACCAAACTGTTAAAACAAAACCTTTGCCTAATGATATTAAAAACAAAATACAACAGAGAAATTGTATACGCCGAAGATGGCAACGCTATAGGGACCATAACGATTATTTACAGTTAAGAATAATTAACAAAGTAATTCATGGATAAATCATTTCCTTAAGAAACAAGTCCTGGGATAACTTACTATCTACGTTAGAGCAAGGCTCTCCACCCTTTTGGAATCTAACCAAGATTTTAAGAAAAAAACCTAATAATATGCCAATCTTAAAACATAATTCCTCTAGGTATTTTACCAATCTAGAAAAGTGTAAAATTTTGGCACAAACATTTGTCTCTAACCATTCGATATCAACCCATTTAGGTAACGAAACCACGTCCTCTTTAGTAAATAATACCCTGGAGTAATTTCAATCTGATGTAAATTTATTAAACTCTTCCCATATCTGCGATATAATTAAAACGCTGAAAAGAAGAAAATCACCTGGAATCGACGGTATTAACAACATATGTCTCAAAGCTCTTCCTATCAAAGCTATTAAGTTTTTAACAATTATAATTAATGCTTGTCTAAAGTATTGCTACTTTCCCCAAAAATTCAAGGAATCTAAAATAATTCCAATTAAAAAACCTGGTGGATTCACCATCTTCATATCGTCCAAAAAGCCTATTGTCAAGCATAAGTAAAGTGTTGGAAAAAGTCATTAAACGTAAATTAACAGATTTCATAGAGAATAATAACAAGAACAATAACCGCAACAGTTTGGGTTTCGTAGTGAACACAACACAGTTCACCCGCTTATTAGGAATAGAAATTTAGTCAAAACCAACTTTAACCTACAAAAATCAACCGGAATGGTGCTTTTAGACGTCAAAGCAGCATTTGACACAGTCTGGCATGAAGGCCTCGTTTTTAAAATGATAAACTTAAATTTTCCTACATATTTAATTAAAATAATCCATAGTTTTCTCACTTGCCGTACCTTTAAAGTATTTATTGGCTCGCACTGTTCCGAGCGACAATCGCTGTTATCTGGTTGTCCACAAGGATCATGTTTATCACCTATTCCTTATAACATATATACCTCTGATTTTCCCCAGTTTGATTATTGCACCCTGTCAATTTTTTGCTGATGATATAGCAGTTCTATGCTCAGGAATGCTGGCTGCTGATATATTAGCTAATTTACAAAGAGCATTGACGGATATTTTATCATACTTTAATAAGTGGAAAATATTGGTTAATTGTAAAAAAACACAAGCGTTATACTTTACAAGGAAACGCAAGGTCTGCTTCACCTCACAGGTTAACCTAGTTTTTAATAACAATTCTATACAGTGGGAACAAAAACTAAAATTTAAATTACCAACTCGTATCTTATATCCATTTATAAACAGAAGATCTAGCCTAAGCATTGGTAATAAAATGCTTATTTTTAAGTCTATATTCCAGGCTGTAATATATTATGCAACCCCTGTGTGGTCAACTAGCGCAAATTGCCATATCAAAAAGCTTCAAGTGGCTCAAAATAAATTATTAAAATTGATATATAACCTGCCGTGGGTCTTTTCAACTGCTAGTCTTCACGATATTGCTGGCCTGGAATTAGTAACTGATAGGATAAATAGACTTACCCAAAATTTTAACATCAGAGGGTCAATTCTCGTTCTGTGATAATGTGAAGTGAAAAAAAACTTTTCATTTTCGTTTTCATAAGCACTTTTCACTCGAACTTTTCACAAATACATAAATTGCGATTCTCGTATGTATTATGAAAAAAATGTTTCATTCGCACTGTACCCATGAAAATTTTGTAACTGTGTTACCCAAAATTTAAAGCAAATGTCAAAACAGAGGAAAACGTAAACAAAAGTGAATTAAGTTCGTAAAATTTATTTTAAATAATGTTATAAAAATATCTGAATTAATTGTATGGATATTGCTCAAAGAATTCCGGATGAACAAAGGTAAGGCAATGATGTTACAAGCATTTAATTGCAGTAAATAATTTAATAATTTATAGGAATTTTTTGAGAGTGCTGAGACGCATACTTCGTGCTGACCACAATCCATTCGAGATGACAACCGACAAGCACTTCATTGATTTATATCGGCTTACTTTAAATGAACTATATTTGGTGCGCGTATGAAGTCTAATATTACTTAAAGAAAAAAAAATTTCATAAAGAATATAAATAAACTATAAATAAATATGCCATACTTTTGCCATTTTTCACTGTCCTTTTGGGTCCCACTAAAACTGTTAAGGCTCGCCGCTAATTCGTTACACCATCTGCAGTTACAAATCTGTAAATATGGGATTAATAAAAGTGTGATTATGGTTATTAAGCTACTTACTTATCGTTTGCAATGTCCACATGCTTTTCTTAATAATTAATTAAATACCCCTTTTGGCTTTCGCTGGCACGCTTTCCTCTTACAATCTTCTCTTTTTTTTCACTTATAAATAGTCTGTGTAAACAATTTTTTCATATGAAAATATTTTGACAGTTGTTTGCACTGTTACACAAAACAAGAATCGCCATTACTGTGCAATCGTGAAAAAATCTTGTTTCGTTCCACTTTTTTTTCATATGAAAACGTTTTGATATTTCTTTACATTTTTTCACAGAACGCGAATCAAAAGTACTATGAAAACGTGAAAAAACTTTTCATTTCACCGTTTCACAGAACGAGAATTGACAGATGTTTAAATTCTGAATTTACACATATAAATGACAAATGAAGTTCGTCTAGTCTGTAGTTTTAAGCAATTTCAAATAGGTTTTTGTTTGCAAATTTTCTCCTTCAATAAAAATAATGTAAATATGCACAAAATAATTTTACGAAATATTGTTAATATTAAGGTTGAAAAAGAAAAATTCTTGAACTCTCAAGAAAGAAAGTATAAATGTACAAAATGTAAATATTATCTAAAAATAAATGAATTGAATTGACTGTATCATTTACTATTGTGTTGAAACTATGTGACGGTGTATCAGTTTATTCAAACGGTTCTTTCGTATGTCTACACCACTTATTCTTTTGGCAAAGGTCGTAACGTATTCTTTAATCATTTAAGACATGTTTTTCCATGTGTATTTCTGTTTTAATTTTAGCGTTGTTTTTCTCACGCCAAAATGTCCTCCCTGTGGTGTATCATGATATAATTCTATTAGTTCCTTTTTTCTTTTTTGTCTAGTATATTCTGAGGTTTATATACAATATTATTCTCACGTCATCTTCATTTGATTTATTCAAATTATTATACGCACAAAGAAATTACAAAATTCTGTTTGTCATATTAAACAATTCTTATAGAATATTTTTGTAAATACAAATTAAAAATTGTTTAAAAAAGCACCAACAATCGAATTTGTTAATATAAAAAACTTTTCATTTTTTTGTAACTTCAATTTTTATTTTCAAAGAATTTTTATATAAAAAATTACAATTTACAAACATTTAAAAAAAAATTGTTAGAAATTAAATTAAAATTTTAACAAATATTTTTAATTACTTAAAATTTTGTGATACTTTTTTTATATATATCTTCGTTCGGCCTTTTCTCTAGTATAAATTTCAATTTACATGCATGTCTTATATCATTGATGGAATTGCAATCCCACATATGTAGTTGACTCACTATGGGTCTTGCTATTGATATTCTTACTAACTCATGACTTTTTATTCATTCCTCTTGTTATTACTAGCGTTTTCTTGATACTTTCATCGTTCTCTGATGGTATCATACTCTTCAAAATTGTCGAATCTAATTGTATTCACGATAATGCATCTGCATTTATATTATTGGATCCTTTCTTATATACGATGTCAAAATCATAGTCAGAAAGCTCCAAACGTATTCTTGTTAGTTTTGAACTTGGATTTCTATGGGAAAATAAATGAACCAACGGTCAATGGTCTGTTACAACAGTAAATTTTCTGCCAAACAAATACGGTCTAAAAAAATGTATACCCCAATATATACCTAGCAATTCCTTCTCAATAACGGGTTTATTTTTTCCAGTTTGTTGAGAAAATACTTGCATAAGATAAGGGTAAATCCTTGCATATCGGACTTTGAGACAAGACTGCACCCAGTGCAAAACCCGATGCGTCCGTTGTTAATACAAATGTTCTATCAAAATCAGGATATTGCAAAATTGGAGGGCTTATTAAACAATTTTTCAAAGCATCAAACGCCGACTGGCATTTTTCAATTCACTCAAATTTCGTGTTCTTCTTTAACATGTCGTTTAGACAGTGGGCAGTTTCTGCGAAATTCTTTACAAATCTCCGATAGTAGTTACAGAAAGCTACAAATTTTCTGACGTCGTCTGAGTTTTTCGGAATAGGATATTTCGAAACTGCCTCATACTTACTTGGGTCTGGCTTTATACCATTTGCAGTTATCAAGTGCCCTAAGTATACAACTTCTGGTCTAAGGAAACAACATTTACCCGCATTTAACTTCAGATTATACTTTCATAATCTAGTAAAAACGTCTATTATCATTGTGATGCTTCAGTCTACACCGAAAAACTATTGTCATCCACAAATACAAATGCTTCAGACTCTAATCCAGACAACGCTATCGTAAGCATTCTTTTTAAACTATTTAAAGATATCTTCAGACCAAATGGTAGTCTAGTATATTGGTAATGACCATTAGGAGTTGGGAAGGATGTAAAAGGTCTTGCATTTTTATCAAGCCCTATCTGATAGAATGAAGTAGTCATGCCCAATGTAGAAAAATACTTCGCCCTTTCTAACTTACCCAGGATATCGTCTATTCGTGTTAATGGGAATTAATCATTAACTATTTTGTCATTAAGCTTCCTAAAATCTACTACTAGTCTCCATTTATTTAAATCATTTTGTCCCTTTTTAGGAACCAGCAAGAGTGGAGCATTGTAAGGACTTATGGAGGGTTCTATGATGTTCTGTTCCAATAATCCTTTCACTTGTCTGCGTATCTCTTCCGTATGTGTTTGCGGTAACCGATAATTTTTTATGTATACTGGATTAGTATCATTCAGTTGTATAGTTTTATCATAAAAATTGTTTGCCGTTAGCTGTTCACCATCGAGATGAAAAATAGATTAACTAATTCCTCTTTTGCGCCATCATCACCAACGTTTAGGTTAAGTTCACTTAATAGTCTATTGAATCGCTCCTTATTATATTTTGCCTGCTCCGTTAAGTTGTTGGTTCTATATATCTCATAATTTCTCAGTGGTGTAGTTTCTATATGTAAGTTCCTAATTATTGTGATCTTGTCTAGCACATTTACAGGTTGGTTGAAAAGTTCCTGCGCTCACCAAGAGATAGCACTGCTAGCTCCAAACTTTTTTTTTTCAAGTTGGTATAACTGTCCTGAGAACACATGCAAAGTTGCAAGTCATTCTGTCAATTATTGCTTTGTTTACAAGCCATTTGAAAAAAATTGAATATCGTGCAGTCATTAGATTCTTTGTTTTGATGGGTTTAAAAGCAAAGGAAATTTATGAACAATTGTTAGAAATGTATAAAGAGTCCTCACCTCCACGCGAAGGACGACCAAAAACTGCAACCACAGCAGAAATCATTGAGCAGGTACATAATATGGTTAGTGAAGATCCAAGTTTGACTAAGCGTGAAATTGCTAATGCGATAGGCAGCTCAGACGAACGAGTACTCCATATTTTACATGAAGAATTACGTATGAAAAAACTGTTTGGAAAGTTAGTGCCGCACACATTAACAATTCAACAAAAACTGGATCGAAAACAAATTTCTCAGCGTAATTTGGAGCGTTTTAAGCCGAATAAAACCGACTTCTTGCGTCGTTTTATAACTATGGATGACACTTGGATCTACCACCATGATCCTAAATTGAAACAAGAACGTTTACAGTGGACTGAAGCTGGTTGTTCAGCTCCAAAGCAGGTGAAGTCACAACGATCAGCAAAGAAGGTTATGGCATCAGTTTTTTGGGCTGCAAAAGGAATTTTGTTGATTATCTTCAGAAAGGTAAAACAATCAACTCTGAATATTATTGCAGCCTTTTGGATCAGCTGGATGAAAAAATTTGTGAGAAGACCTGGTTTAAAGAAGAAAAAAAAAACATTTTTCATCAAGACAATGCACCTTCTCACAAAAGTGTTTTGACGATGGCTAAATTCAAAGAATTAAAGTACGAATTGCTTGAGCATCCACCGTATTCACCAGATTTGGCTCCCAGTGACTACTATCTCTTCAGAAATCTCAAACAATTCCTTCGTGGAAAGCATTTTTCGTCGAATGAAGAGGCCATAGCAGCCGTAGACGGTTATTTTGCAAAGCTTCCGGAAAACCATTATAAGGATGGGATAAAATTATTGGAAGATCATTGGAACAAGTATATTGAGTTCTAGGAGATTATATTGAATAAAAAAATATATTTCGTAACAAAAACAGTATTCTTTCATTTCGAGCGCAGGAACTTTTCAACCAACCTGTAGTATCTTATGTGTTTATTCCATCTTTTGGAACTATAGCGTTTGCTAAAAATATGTCATGTGCAATCCCACGACTGCATATCACTCCATCCTCTTCAATATTTAAATGGAATGATAAAATCAACTCACTTCTTGGTGGAATTTTAACGAAAGTTACATTGAATGCATTATCATGCATTGGTAAAGTTATAATTTCTTTTTCGGTGTTAACTGTTAAAATGAACTTGTCATAATCGATATTGCAATATTGAAAATCTCTCCCCAATATACCATCGGTATGAATTGGAAAATTATATTTGACCAGTTGTACTTTATGATTAATTACCGTTTCACCAAATTGTTAAGTTAGTGGAACCTAAAGATGTTATTTCCTCTTTCGAAATACCTGTTAGGTAAGAATCATCTGCATCTTTTTTATGGTCATGTAATAAATCTTCTTTGCACAGAGACATCGGCTCATGTGTCAATTAAAAATGTTATCTGTGCCCCGTACATTTAATTTTACATAATTTTTAAGATCAGATGAGATGCTAAATATTCGTTTGGTGTTAACTGGTTCTGTTCCGAAGATTCCTAGTACTCTAAAATTTCCAGATACTGGGGGTTTCCCTGTTCCTGTAAATGATGTACATTGTGGTTTCTATTATTATTATAAATTCCATTATTGTTACGGTTTTTATTACTTTTATTGTTCCTAAAATTTCCGTTATTCCGGTTATTACCTCTTCCACGGTTATCACTCCGATTATTTTGATTACCGTTGTAAACATTGTTGTTATTTCGGTTATTAATATCATTACCATTCTGGTTATTATTTCCTCCCGACCTGCACATTTTAGCAAAAAGGTTCATCTTTCCACATTTGCTGCAATTTTTACCGTCAGCATAGCATCTATTGCCATGTCTGCCACCACATTTCCCACATATGTTGCCATTAGTATTCCCGTATCGTCCGGAAGCGTTTCCTGCTTGTGCTGTTTGAAAGATAACCTGTCTCTGTCTTATGTCAGACGAAGCCTCTAAAGCTATTCCGATAGCTTCATGAAGTGTTTTTGTCCAACTTGCTTCAATTGTTCTAACGATCTCTATTCTTTAGACCGTTTTTGAACGCATTAAACGCTATCATAGCGTTCGTGTTGCTAATAATTTCTCTACTAGCTTCACCAAGCGCGTTTGTAAGAGTCTCTTGATGCTAATTCCGTGGTATTCAAAATGTTGGCGGTCATTGTGTTAGTTTCACTGTTACCGCCGCCACTGTTTATTTACTTATTTACTTTTTTTATATTTTTTATATATATGCACACTGTCTATAATAACGGTAGTGTCTAGTTTTTTCAGTATACATATACATAGCTTAAAGAGGAAGAATAAAATTAATGTTAAGTCAGTTCGATTTAATGTACAGCCCGTGCAAAACAAATTGTTTTTAAAGCGTAACCGAATAAGCGGTCTATTCTAAGTTAAATTATATTAAAAAATAAAGAATATTAAAGCTAAGAAAGATTTGTTTCTTTTCGAACTCAACATTCTTTAAAAACAATTTCCTTTTAATTTATTTAAGTACAAAGTAACTTTGGAAAATAATTTTAATTTGAGAACAAAAACAGTTCGTTGTGAAAAAATTTAATCGTGGTATTTAAAAATTAATTAAGCTTGTTAAATTATATCGTGTTTCAAATTAAGACAAAATAATGTCGGAAAACGAATTCGACTGCGATAAATGTGATTTAAGAGACACCGAACGTATGGTGCAATGTGATTCTTGTGACAAGTGGTTCCATTTTGAGTGTGTTGGTGTAAATAGCGACGTCGCTAATGTAAGCTGGAATTGCACATGCGGTCAGCAAAGACCCGTCGCCCTCAGAAACACCTCAAACACGACGCACCATACGACGTCTGTAAATACCATTGGTGAATTTTCCCGCGGAACGCAAGGAGCATCCTCGCCCACCGAAGAAGCTCCTCCTGCAAATTTCAACAAAGAAAAAACACCACATCAAATGAATGAGGGCCATGATAAAGGTGCATATCCAAAAGCACAACCATTTTCAAATAATAATGGCTCCTCGGGCATGACGCCAATTACAACAACGACGACGCAACCAATCGTTAAACCGCCAACAATATCAACGATGACGTCAAATAGTGCACATAACAATCAATATATACAAGAGCATTTTGTGAATAATGGTGGTCCAAACACGTCTGCGTACAATTTGCCTTCTCATACACAGCTACAGCTGCAATTATTAGAAGAAGAAAAAGAGCTTCAGCGAAAGTATTTGGAAAAGAAATATAAAATTCTTTCTCAAGGTGATATAAGCCAGGCTTCTGGTACGCTTTTAAATAGTTCTATGACTTTCCAACCAACATCTTCACAAATTGCTGCTAGACAGGTAATACCAAAGGAGTTACCAAACTTTGATGGGAATCCAGAGGATTGGCCGCTTTTTATCAGTAATTATAGAAACAGCACCGAGATAGCCGGGTATAGTGACGCAGAAAATTTAATGCGATTGCAGTCATGTCTACGTGGCCGTGAAAAGGAGCTGGTAAAAAGTAAATTATTAATTCCTTCAATGGTGGGTGAAATTATTCAAACGCTGGAAATGTGTTTCGGCCGCCCAGAGCATATACTCGATAATATGATTGAGAAAGCAACGAAAATTCCTCCTCTTAAGGACAGACTCGATAGCATTATCGAATATGCGCTCACTGTACGAAATATTTGCTCGACAACGGAGGCGTGTAATATGGTGGCTCATTTAAACAACCCGATGCTGGTAAATCTTTAGTAGATAAATTGCCAAATAATCATAAGCTTACCTGGGCTATGCATATAAAAGATGAAAAGGTTCCCATAGTAAAAGTGTTTAGTGACTGTATATATGCCATAGCTGCTGCTGCCAGCCAATTCGTGGCCCCGGCATTACTTAAGAAAAGCGCATCGGTAAACACTCATCAGCAAAGTAACACAACCAAAACGGTTTGTTTTTCGTGCAAAAGTGAGGCTCATAAAATCCAAAATTGTGGTGAGTTTCAATTATTGAAGTTAGACGCCAAATGGGATGTGGTAAAGAAAAACAAACTATGCCGCCAGTGCTTAAATTTACATCGCCGAAAGTGTTTTTCTAATAAGCAATGTGGTATCAGTGGCTGTACAGCAAAGCATCACCCTTTATTACACAAATATACCACAATAATTAGTCGAAGTTCACCAAACCATCAACCAAACATAACGATCGCTGAAAGCAGTGGCAGTGTAAACGCACACGATGATAGAGATAAAGAAAGGCCTTGTTTCAGAATTTTACCAATTCATATTTATTTTAATGGTGGTTCCGTGGATACTTTCGCTTTTTTGGATGAAGGTTCGTCAGTAACTCTAATCGAGCATGATTTTTTCAAGAATTTGGGCCTAGAAGGCAAAAAAGAACCTCTCGAGCTACGCTGGACCGGGGATACCACAAGGTCAGAAGATGAATCTGTCAAAATCAATGTAGAAGTATCTAGTACCCAAAGTGAGTCCCGATTTACCCTTTATGATGTGCGTACAGTAAACAACCTGGCTCTACCTACGCAATCCATTAACTTTGGTAACATCGTCAAGAATAACTTACACCTTAAAGGATTGCCGATACAATCGTATAACAACGCCAAGGCTATGATTCTAATTAGACTCAATAACTGGAGGGTGGCTGTCCCTATAAAAATCCGAGAGGGCGGACGCAATCAACCGATTGCAACAAAAACACGTTTGGGATGGACCCTACAGGGCAGCGGCAGCGATTTGGGAACCTCTGCTTCGTTAAATATACATACATGCGAGTGCAAAAATCGTTATAAAATGCTACACGATGAAGTTAAGGAGTATTTTTCCCTCGAAGTGTCTCAAGAAAAAACTATTTTATCGTCAGAAAACGAAAAAGCCATGAATAATCTTGAAAACAACGCTATTAAGAAAAATCAACAATTTGAAGTCAATTTGCTTTGGCGAGATGTTAATGCACAGTTGCCTGAAAGTTACGACGTCGCGTGCCATCGTTTAAAGTGTCTTCATAAAAAGTTTAAGAAGGATCCTCAACTACAGCAGACCATGCAGACGGAAATCAATAAACTACTGGTAAAAGGCTACGCTAGAAAAGTCCTTGACTCAGAAATGTGTTCCTATCCAGGTCGTACATGGTATCTTCCAATTTTTGTGGCTCTTAACCCAAATAAGCCTGGTAAAGTTCGTCTTGTCTGGGATGCACCAGCTAAAGCTAATGGTAAATCGCTCAAAAATTTTTTAATAAGTGGCCCTGATATGCTTAGACCACTGTTAAATATTTTAATCGATTTTCGCGGCGGTCAAATTGGAATTTGTGGTGACATAGCTGAAATGTTTCATCGTATCAACGTCAAAGGTGAAGATATGCATGTACAACGGTTTCTATAGTTTGAAAACGGTGATTTTAATCAACGACCAAGTGTTTATGTGATGAAGGCTCTAACTTTTGGAATAAGCTGTGCTCCCTGTATTGCGCATTTTGTCCGTAATAAAAATGCAAATGAATTTCGCAACATATATCCTCGGGCCGTCAAAGCAGTAGAGTTCTATCACTATATGGACGATTTCATTGATAGTGTCGACACCGACGAAGAGGCGCTCGAATTGGCAGCGCAAGTTAAGACGATTCACGCTGCTGGTGGTTTTCATATAAGGAACTGGGCAACAAACTCCAAATATGTGAGGCAACTTCTATGTGACGATGGTCCAGCAACAGAAAATTCATTTGGAGCTGTCGAAAAAATTTTGGGTATGTATTAGGAATCCAATAATGACGTGTTTCAGTATAATTCTAGATTCTCGAGGCTCAGAAGAGATGTTTTCCGATCAAATGTGGTCCCCACAAAGAGAGAGGTTCTTCAAGTTCTCATGTCTATATTTGATCCTCTTGGGTTCGTATCTCACCGTTATATAGGCCTTAAAATACTGATGCAAGAGAATTGGCGTTCGGGCATAAAGTGGGACGACACATTAAATGGCGAACTCTGTCTCAAATGGTCTTCTTGGCTTTCGAATCTGGCGAAAATTTCATCCATCACCATCCCACGATGCTACTCCAAATTATTAAAAATGACATCCAACGTCCAAATGCATACTTTCGTCGATGCCGGCGAAAATGCTTACGCTGCTGTAAGCTATTTTCGTATTCAATATGGAGACGACGTCGACGTCTGCATTGTAGCCTCAAAGTCCAAGGTCTCACCTCTAAAGCCGATATCCATACCTAGGCTGGAACTCCAAGCGGCATTATTTGGCCGCAAAAATTCGAAGTGCAACGCGTCTTCACTGTAATGCAAGTTTTTTCTGGTCTGACTCCAAAACAGTTTTGAAATGGCTCTCCATGGACCCCAAAAATTTTAAAGCATTCGTTATGTATAGAGTGGGCGAAATCCTAGAATCAACTAATCTTAATGAGTGGAACTGGGTCCCCTCCAAATCAAATCCAGCTGATTTTGCAACGAAGGTCTGTACAGCCGATGACGAAATGTGGCTCAGAGGTCCCCAATTTTTAAGAGAAGACGAGAGAGCTTGGCCGAGAACTTCTAATTTGGGAAACATAAACACCGAAGAGGTACGAAATCATCTTTTACATATTAGCAAAAATCAAAGTTTTACTATAAACATCGAATATTTCTCGTGCTGGAGACAACTTTATAGGGCAGTGGCGCAGTTTATTTTATATATAGAAAAGTTAAGGTCCGTGGTGCTTAGAAGAAACCTGCAAGAAGAACAAAAATTTGAATTTGTACAGAAAGCTAAAAATATCCTATTTAAATACGCACAACTCAGCGAGTTTTCAGAAGAGATTGGGTGCCTCAAGAGGAATAAGCAGATTAGCAAAACCAGCAAGCTTAAACAACTTAATATTTTTCTTGATGATAATGGTGTCTTACGTACCTTTGGCAGAGCAGAAATGTTACGTTGTAATAATTCAATAATTTTACTGCATTGTCATTATATCACTTTACTGTGGTCCGACATTATCACGAGAATTTTCATCATTGTATGCACGAAGCCACCATATGCAAGATTAAAACAAATTTTTATATACCAAAATTGAGAGTTTTATACAAGAATGTACGAGGAAAATGTCAACGCTGTAAGAATGACTCAACAGTACCACGACCACCACAAATGTCATCTTTACCTAAGGCCAGGCTATCGAATTTTGAACGTCCCTTCACTTATGT
This sequence comes from Eustalomyia histrio, assembly GCA_949748255.1. Lineage (NCBI taxonomy): Eukaryota > Metazoa > Arthropoda > Insecta > Diptera > Anthomyiidae > Eustalomyia > Eustalomyia histrio. The sequence continues at coordinate 152,613,514 of OX456523.1, forward strand.
TGGTATCGACTTCTTTGGTCCCTTATATGCAACCGTTGGCAGACGCAAAGAGAAAAGATGGGGTGTACTGTTTACTTGTTTGACAGTTCGCGCAATTCACATTGAAGTGGCAGTATCGACACCAGCTCGTGTATCATGTGTATACAAAACTTCCTCAGTCGTCGCGGCTCTCCTAAAGAAATATACACCGATAACGGAACGAATTTCAAAGCAGTAGAGAAAATTTTACGTGAGGAAAAACGAAATCTCGACCTACACTGTGTGTTCTCCCACTATGACGAAATAAAATGGCGATTTAACCCCCCTGCCGCCCCGCATATGGGTGGTGCATGGTAGCGGTTGATACGATCAGTAAAATCTATTCTCTATGCTATGTGTCAAGCATTTAAATTCAACGACGAGACTTTGAGATGTGCACTATGGGAAATTGAATTAATAATTAATTCTCGACCACTGACATTTGTGGCACTAGACTCGGCTGAGGATGATCCCTTAAATCCAAACCATTTACTACTCGGATCTGCAGCCGGAGACAAACCTTTGAGCGAGTGCGATCACGATCTTCGACAGCGATGGCATCAAACTCAAAAGTTCGCGAATCATTTTTGGCGAAGGTGGGTACGTGAATACGGTCCAAACTTGGCGCGTCGTAGCAAGTGGTTCAACAAAGTGCCGCCACCATCCGTTGGAGATATAGTCATCATAGTTGACGATACGCTTCGCCGCAACAGTTGGCCCAAGGGTGTTATAACCGAAATAGTTCCTGCAAAAGATGGCCAAGTCAAGACGATTAATAATACCTACGAGAGACCTGTAGCTAAAATAGCAGTGCTAGACGTCGGTAATACGAAAGATGGCAAGCTCATTAATCCCTAATTCGCTCACAAGGGGGGGAATGTTACCGCCGCCACTGTTTATTTACTTATTTACTTTTTTTATATTTTTTATGTATATGCACACTGTCTATAATAACGGTAGTGTCTAGTTTTTTCAGTATACATATACATAGCTTCAAGAGGAAGAATAAAAATAATGTTAAGTCAGTTCGATTTAAAGTACAGCCCGTGCAAAACAAATTGTTTTTAAAGCGTGACCGAATAAGCGGTATATTCTAAGTTAAATTATATTAAAAAATAAAGAATATTAAAGCTAAGAAAGATTTGTTTCTTTTCGAACTCAACATTCACTATTCTCTTCTTCTGTGTTATAATTATCTATTTGTCGTGCCTTGTCTTCGTATACCCGAAGTATATCCAAAGCTTCTCTTTTTAATTTAGCAAATTCCTCTATGTGTTTATTCTTATCTACTTCCTTTAAACTGTTTAATGTTGTATTTGCATTTAGTTGTAATTTCTCAAGCTCTTCTTTTTTTGATTTTAATGTGCATAATGAATAAAGTCTGTCTGATGATTTCTTCGCATTTGCTATTATAACTTCCACCTGTTGATATAGCTTACCCATTAGTTTTTAACTTTAGTTAGAACAAAACCATTATTTAAAACTTCATATTTAAAGGGTGGTTAAATTTTAAGGGCTGATGTTGATTTTGAATAAAACACAAATTATTTAGGATATTATTGTCATTTAATTTTATTATGATAATATGGTATAGTTCAATTATGTATGGAACAAAATATGGGCTAAATGGCCGCCGCGATCTCGGCGGCACACCTCCATCCGATGGTCCAAATTTTCGATGACGCTGAGGCATAATTAAGGTTCTATGCCGTTAATGTGCTGAATTATCTCATCCTTTAATTGACGTAACCGGTCAATTGAAAAGTACCCGGCCTACCATACTAAAACACATTTTTATACCCTCCACCAAATATGGTGGAATGGTGTTTGTCATTCCGTTTGTAATTTGTCGAAATATAGGTTTAAGACCCCATAAAGTATATGTATTCGTGATCCTTATGCAATTTTAAGTCGATTTAGCGATGTCCGACTGTCTGTTGAAATGGCGATCACGCCGCGAAAACGCAAGCGGGGGTGTCTATTTTTACCCAGATTATTGAACATCCTCCCGAGCAGTTTAGGCAAAATCGGTCAAGCGGTTAAAAAGTTATGAGTGAAAATGTGAAGATACCTCTAAATTTTCCATTCAAATTTGTACAATTTTTCTGTATATATTTTTTTTTTGTTAAGCTTTGTTGGTTTTTCGTTTCATTCCATAAAATGTATTTTTTGTTTTTGTAACTCATACTTAATATTTTTGTTTTTCAACCAATTTAAGTTGTGCCGAAAAAATTTTAGTTCTAACCATTAGTGAATAGATGGCGCATCTGAAATTTATTCTTTTCATTAGACATATTCTGCGTACAGGTAGTCTCCATTAAACATATTGCGTTTTTGATGAATATTTGCCAAAAACTATGCAAAAAAATTTGTTTTATGTGAATATTATTCTTTAATTTTTCAATTCAACATTGATTTAGATGTTAAAGAGTACAATATTGCATTTTCTTCACGTGGATTTGTTTTTTTTTTTTTTTTTTTTTTTTGTGAAAAAAAATAACATAAATATATATTTGTTAATGCCTCAATACTCGAAAATTACATTATTTAATGAAAACATACTATCTTCCCATATGAAAATTTGTTTTTGTAAGACCATATATGGAGACATGTCGAAATATAGATCTAAATCGATTTTTCGATGTCCGTCTGCTTGTTGAAATGGCTCATTTTCCATACAAATTGCTGTATTTTAGTACAATTTCATAGTAGCGACTGGCACATAATATATTTTCTCATATTTTCCCACCAGTCGCTTTTATTTTCACATCAAATATTTTTCACCTCAAAATTTTTTTCACCCAAAAATTTGTTTTTACCACAAAAATTGTTTTCACCCCAAAATTTTTTTCCACCAGAAAAGTTGTTTTCGCTTCCAAATAATTTTTTCAAATACATAATTTTATTTCTAAATTTTTTTAATTGTTTTTAACATATAACAAGATCCTAGTTTTTAAGTTTTTAGGGTAATTTAATTGAAAGATAAATCTCTTAAATTCTGTAAATTCACAATAAAAACGTTTTTCCATTGTTCGTATTATTTACTACTACTATTTTCTGAAAATCTTTGGATGTAATTGTTTTTATTTAAATATAAAATTTAAAAATTTGGGGTCCGTCAGCCAGCAAAAATGTCTCAAGGGGTCCGTGAAGTAAGTTAGTGTGAACCGTTGAATTAGAGCCTTAGAAGTACTTAATTAATTAATTATTTTTTGTTTTTTATTTTATTTTTGGACTATGGTCCAATGCAATTGATTGCATGCTTTTTTGTCAATTCCCTTTTAAAAGTTGTTTGCTAGGTTTTGTCCGAATATGTACTATAAAGCAACAAAATAATAATACATATGAGTGCGAAAGAGAAATAACAAAAACATGCGAAAAATTAAAACCGCGCTTGTTTTGTTGCCCCATTGTTCGACCACCAAACAATAATTTCATGCAATAATTACATGCAAAAAGTCACCGTATAAATTGGCACAGAGTTGTTTTTTTCTATTTATATAAATCTAATTACAATAATTGCGTAAGTAACACCTAGATGGACCTGCTGTTCAAAACTTTAATTGTATATTTATAATATAGCTATTAATTGACACTACTGCTTGTCAAAAATGACAATTGAGAACATTCGTTCAAGTTTTTTGGCCATTTAATTTAAAGTGGAATGTATTTTTTAATATTTTTGTCTAAATAAAATAATTTAAATCAAATCGTCACATTAATATTGAAAACAAACAAACAATTGCTCATCAATTAATATTTATTAGAAAATCGGTATGTTACAATAAATATAATACAATATTTAACTTCTAAATGGTACTAAATGCTTGTATATTTTTCTATTTTTTTTTTTCTGTTATTTTCATATTTGGCATTCAATACCTTTTCATAATAACGGTAGTTGGCTACCACAGCTACTTTAAGACCGATATAAAAATTAAAGGCAAGTATCATTTTGTATAACCGGGTTTATTGCGGTATTTTACCGGTTCAATTTTGAAGAGCGTGATAGACAACTACCGTTATAATTAAAAGGTATTGCTTGCCAACCATGGTTATTTTCCATTGATAATTTGTTGGTTTTTCGTTTCATTCCATAAAATATATTTTTGTTTTTGTAAAACTCTCAATTTGTATTTTTTTGTTTTTGTTTTTCTACCAATTGAAGTTGTGCCAATCAATGACATTATTTTTTAAAGAAAAAAATATTAATTGTAACTATTTCTCAAGAGGTGGCGCTTGAGAAACTGTATTCTCTGCATTAGACATATTATATTACATACATTTTTTAAAGAAACAACATTCGTTGCAACTATTTGTCAATACGTGACTCATCAGAAAGTGCATTCTCTCCATTAGGCATATTCTGTTGCTGAGCTAGTCCCATTAGCCAGTAACAAAAATGAGTATTTGCCAAAAACTATGCTTTAAAATATGTTTTTTGTGCAGTCCAGTGGTTAAAAAACTAGTGAAAATGAGAAGGTGACTCTAAATTTTCCATACAAATTTGGTACAATTTCATAGAAGCTACTGGTACATAATATATTTTGTCATATTTTTTTCACCAGTCGTTCAGTGATGGTTGATTTCCTGGGGCAGTGTCCGGACACTTGTCATCAAGCCAAGTTTTTGCTTCAACTGTTTTTATTCCCTTTAAAAAGCAATATTTTATCAACACGCGAAATTCCTTTTTATCCATTTTTTTCACAATAACAAAAGTTGCTCCACTCAAAATGCTATAATTCACAAACTAATGATCCGACAGCTGTCAAATTTATACGTTTCTTTTGAAGGTTAGGGCTAACTAAAAATCATATCGATTTAAGTCTAGTAGCGCCATCTATGTGCCAGGCCAGGGACTTCTCAATTGACCTGTTACACCTTTTCTTTCAAATAATCCCAAAGAAAAAAGTCTAACGGTGTCGAATCACATGATCTTGGCGGCCAATTGACATCGCCACCACGTGAGATAACACGGCCATTGAATTTGTCGCGCAAAAGAGCCATTGTTTCGTTAGTTGTGTGGCAAGTGGCACCGCAATAATAAAAATAATAATAATAATTTAAGCAATAATGGTATAACAATAAATATGGCTTTTAGTTGTTTCACGAAAAAAAAAATATATAAAATTAATTTTTTAAAAAATTAATTTAAGGTGGTTTTTATTTTGTCTTAATATATTTGTAATCGATATATACTGTACAGTATAAATCTTTAGTACAATTATTTTTATGGATCTGACAATTACTTCTTTTTGTGTTCAAAAATCGAAAATTACAAAGTTTTGATGGAGTAAAAAAATAAAATACGAAAAAAGGGTTTTTTTTTTTTGTTTTTCAAAGTTTGTACTATTATCTCAAAGATAATTTAAAGAATTGAACCAATTTTTTCCACAAATTACAAAAAAAACATGTTTTTGTATATGTCTACTTTTCTTTTAAAGTGCCAAAATTTTAAATTACGTAAAAAATAATAACATCGGTATTCATAAAAATTTTAAACAGTATTTCAAATCAATTTTAAGCAAAATTTGCTACAATTGTATTCATAAACGAATTTTAGCTTAAAATACCTTTTTTAAACCTTGTTTAAAAAAACGAATTTTAAAATTGGTTCGACCCTATTTTAGACCTATTTTAAGATGACATTCTTGCTTTGTCTTTATTTTTATTTTAAACATTTTTGCAAAAAATTGGAATTTTAACAAAAGAAGTTATTTGTTTTTGTTTAATAAATAATGGAACCTTGATGAAAAGAATTTGTAAGAACCATTTTTATATGGAAAATGTGATATTTTAAATTGTATTTTGTTTATAATAGAAACTATTGCCCAAATTCAAAACAATCGACAGACGAAAATTTACAAAAAGAGGAGCGACCCGTTTTCAATTCCGGATACAAATTTAAGCAAAAATAATAATATTTTTGGATATTATTCATTGTGTTTTATAGTGGTGTGTTGTTTAATAAAAACAAAGAAAATAAAACCGGTTATTTGAATACTTTTTCATCTACAATAAAATTATTATCTATGTAACACTTTTATTGGGCATTTTGTTTTGACTCTTTTTCTTTTTTAGTTAATAAACAAGTTATCATAAATTTTTTGTTTTATAAAAACAATATTTTTCTGAAAAACGACAAAAAAAATACATAGAAACGAGTACCGTATGGTTTAGTAATCATTGATTTGCATCATTACCATTAATATGACAAATAAAAAAAATACAGTGTTGCCATCTTCAAGTTAAAAAATCATTAATTCGTTTATTAGTTAAAATACTGATTATGAATACGAATTTTTAATAAACCAAATTCAAAACAATCGACAGACGAAAATTTACAAAAAGAGGAGCGACCCGTTTTGAATTCCGGATACAAATTTATGCAAAAATAATAATATTTTTGGATATTATTCATTGTGTTTTATAGTGGTGTGTTGTTTAATAAAAACAAAGAAAATAAAACCGGTTATTTGAATACTTTTTCATCTACAATAAAATTATTATCTATGTAACACTTTTATTGGGCATTTTGTTTTGACTCTTTTTCTTTTTTAGTTAATAAACAAGTTATCATAAATTTTTTGTTTTATAAAAACAATATTTTTCTGAAAAACGACAAAAAAAATACATAGAAACGAGTACCGTATGGTTTAGTAATCATTGATTTGCATCATTACCATTAATATGACAAATAAAAAAATACAGTGTTGCCATCTTCAAGTTAAAAAATCATTAATTCGTTTATTAGTTAAAATACTGATTATGAATACGAATTTTTAATAAACCTTTTTTTAGGCTTAAAATGTTTTTTAACTAAAATGCATTTGAAACTTGAATTAAGATTTTTTTTATGAATACCGCTGTAAATATTTACCATAAATATGGATGAAAAATACATTTTTGGAAAGATTATAAAGTAGCTTAAAATCGTGTAAGAGAATATTTTGGTTTTACTTTTTTTTTTGAAACTTAGAGAATTTGAAGCAAAAATAGTTAAACACAAAGAAAAATTTTTTGATGCTTCACAAAAAAAAAATTAAAAATTAAGTTTTTCAAAAACTGGCTTAAAGTTTTTTTTATTTAATTGTTCTAGTATATTTTAAATAAACTAAAAATATAAATTTTTTGGAAAGTTTTAATGTAAATCTTTTAAAATTTTTTTTTGTGGCTTTAATTTATAGATTTTGTTTTGGTAAAAAACCAAAATTTACAAAATTTTGATGGAGTAAAAAAAAAAATACGAAAGAAGTTTTTTTTTGTAGTTTTTCAAAGTTTACATATACTATTATCTCAAAGATAATGAAAAGAATAGAACAAATATTTAGCCACAAATTATTAAAAATCATATTTTTAAAAATGTCTATTTTCATGTTTTTTTCATAAATTTGATGCAATTTTGTAGTATTAAAAATTAAAATGAAGCCAAATAAAATAAAGTTCCCCGATAATATATTTAAAAAAAAACATATTTTGAGAAAGATTATAAAGCGTTGTGTGAAAACAATTTAGATTTGATTCTTATTTGTACTACTAGAGGGCGCTTAATACGTGGAATTTTAAGGAAAACTTGTTAACAAGAAATCGGTTTTAATTAGAGATATCACGAATAGTGTATTTGTCACGAATAGTGTATTCAAAATACCGAATATTCGGTATTCGGTTTAAAACGAATACCGAATATTCGGCCGAATAAAGAGAACCAAATTCCAAATAAAAAGTGCAATTTTCTTAATAAAATGATTACACACACTTAGGCCGAGTTTTTGGGATGTGAGTTAAACTTGGTTTAGTTAAACCAAAAACGAATTTTGTCTGCCATTTCCATGTTCATTAACATAAATTTGTCGGAACAATTTTTCGTTACATAAAATTTTGGTCTTCATTGAAATAAAACAAAAAAAATTTCAAAATCAGTATCCAAGTTACAAGCTGCGATAAACTGAGTTTAAAGATAATCTACATCCTAAAAACTTGGAATTAGGCAACAAATAAACGTTTTCGACTGTAACTATTCATTTTTGCTTATTTAGTTTAATTTTTCGTATTATTTAAAAAGTTCCATCCCTGATAATATTTGTTGCATTCTTTGTTTTGTTTTATCATACTGACATATTATTTCCGTTATTAAAATTTATTAAGTTAGGGATGAGAACGTGACATAATTTTTATTTAATAAAAAGTTTTAAAAATTTAATCACGGATTTCGACATATACGTAACGGATCTATCGATAATTTTGGTATTTTAAAGGTAATTAAAAATAAATTAATTCAACTTTATGATAAAAACTAATTTCAATGACGTGTAATGTAACTGCATTTTAAGGGTAATGCCATTTAAAATAATTACAATAAACCTATTGTTTGTCAAACCTATTTTTAAATAATTTGTTTTATAATTGTGGGTGAATTCAAAATTTCCTAATTACATTGAACGTAAATGTTAAAACTTCTCACGGGTCTATCTCTATTGTTAATATAAACATAATATCAAATAAAACACTGTATTTAAAATTTTTAAATTTTTTGTGTTAAAATGAAAAAGTACTGGAATATAAGCAAATATAATATAAGTTTTTTTGAAATTAAATATTCTACATGGCTTCGTTGAGCGAAGACTCAACTACCTACGATAGTTGGTTGCAAGTGTAGTTTTTTATCGTTTTAAATTTTTTATTTTAAAAACTTCCCAAGTTGTGAAATTTTGAAATTCAAGTTCGATTTTTATAAAAGTCAGATTTCAATAAAAATTTATTTTCTTAAATATAGTATTTAGTTATTTGTTATTACGTTAAAAATATTTTATTTTTTTGTAAGTAAATTTTTTTATATTTTTTAAAAATATTTTTAGGGATTATAAAGACTTAAAAAAAATTATATACACAATGACTTTTTAGTTACAAAACCGAATTCAACGAATTTTAGTATACATGTTTTTTATGTTTATTTAAATTAATTTGATAAGTTTGAATGTAATCGGTTAACTTTTACAGATTTTATGTAATTAAAAAAAAAAAGGATATATGATAGGTAATTTTCTTCCTTCGAAAAGAAAATTGGCGGACACGTTAATAACTTTGTTCTAATAACAATTATCAATTCGTTAGGTTCTGACCAAATTTGAAAATTTTATTAAATTCAGGATATATGGAAGGTAAGCGTGTCCTTGCACCAATTTTCCAAAATTTCGTTTATCTTCTAATTAACTCAAACTAAAATCGCGTACCAAGTTTCAGTATGCTACGATAACTCCTTCTATTGTTGTCTACTCGTTATATGGGAACAAAGCACTGTGCACCGTCCTGTTGAAACCACATATCGTGCACATCCATATCTTCCGATTCGGGCCATAAAAAATAACTGCCTGACCGGCCTCATTTTGGAAAAATACGGCCCGATGATGCCGCCAGCCAATAAACCGCACAAAACAGTCACTCTTTGTGGGTGCATTGTTTTTTTGACAATCACTCTTGGATTATTATTCGCCCAAATGCGGCAATTCTGCTTATTGACGAATCCACTGAGGTGAAAATGTGCCTCATCACTAAAGATGATTTTCTTCGAAAATTTATCATCCACTGTTGCCATTTCTTGCCACCATTCTGACCATTAACGACGTTTGGAATGGTCAAGAGGCTTTAGTTCTTGAGTTAATTGCACCTTGTAAATGCAAGTCTTTATGCATAATGATCATCAACGATGAGCGTGGGAGGCGCAATTGTTCGGCACGACGACGAGTTGGGGTGGACGGCTCTTCAACCACACTATCGCGAACAGCAGCAATATTTTCTGCAGTACGAGCTTTACGAGCATGCACTGGTGTTTTCATATCTCCTACAGACACGGTTTGCTTCAATTTTTGCACGATTATTCCGATTGTACGCACATTTGGACGATTAAATTCACCGAAAAAATCATGAAGTGCACAATATGCACTTTGATTTGAACGCCCTTTTTCATAATAAGCCTGAATAAATTTAACACGTTGCTCGAATGTGTATCTTTCCATGGTTCAAATTCAGTTAGTCTGAAATTAAGAAATGTCAAATGAAATGCAAAAAAAAAAAAAAACGTTTAGGTGTGGTTCAAATTCAACATCGGCCCTTAAGATTTAATAATACAGGGTATTATATTTTTATTAAATCGTTTCTTTTCATCACAGAATCTGTACTTATGTCTATAACTATTGTTACTGTTGCTATTAATTTTGTAGCTCTCCACATATTCCTTTTAAAAAATTTTTATTTAATATGTTTTATTATTATATTCTATTTCTTCAAATGTTTACCTAGATTGCATTCTTTCTTCTTTTCGTTTTCTTCTTTCCAAACTCTTATATTCTCTAACTTCCATTGCTCGTTAGCAATTTTTATTAGTTCTAGTATTTTCTTTAGAGCGTCACTGTTCATACTCTAAAATTTCATCCTTTGAAAGGAATTTTCTATTTCTTATTATTATTATAATATTTAACTCTTAACACTTTTTTAAAATTCTGCCATTGTCGTTAAGTTTTACTTGTGCACATCACAGCACTCAATATAAAATTGCGGTAATGTAATTAATTACATATTTATGTGGTAATATAATTAATTTGTTACCTATTTCAGCATCGCTGGCTGGACTAAGGCAGGATTACAGCTCGTCAAGCATTCGGCAGTTCAGGATTACGGCTCGTCAGGTATTCCGCAGCGGCAGGATTACAGCTCGTCAGGTTCGTCCGATCAGGATCTCCATGTAAAACCGTTGACTTCTTTTTGTGTTTTCCTTTTTTATTTATTTATGCAGCGTTGCTGCTGACTTTAAGTTTTGTTTAAATCTAACTTATTTCTAATTTTACATCGACTTTTATACTAAATTTGTTTGTAAGATAACAAAAGGGAAACGTCAAGTCAAAACATTGACTCACTAAAAACATCTGCACGCCAGATTACTAAAGTCAAATGTGTTTAAAGTGTCATATGCATGTGTTGCACTTGAATTTGTGACGTACTACAAACAATGCAAAATGAAACCCTTTAGTACATTTTTATTTATGGGTATTCAGAATTGTTTCAATGTTATTAGTTTTGTTATTTTATTGTTATAAGTTTTGACTCATTCAACTTAAGGTTGAAATACAAACTGTTGTTCTCCTTTTGTACACTATGTACTAATAGTATGCACACTCTGCATACCTTTGGCAACACCATTCGCTCAGTTTTGCACGTTTTGAATAAGTCAACCCAAAGTAGGCTGTACTTTTCTGAGCAATACTAAATTTACAGATATATTTTCTTTAAGTTGTTAGTCTTATTATGTGCTATTGTTTTTTTTTATCAGTAATAACACTTTTACATAATAAAGTATAGTAATATTTAGAACTTTTTCATAATAAAAAAATGAGGAAAATCAACACAGACACCGAAAATAGTATAATAGCTTTGACTGAAAGTGGCCACTCATCCAGAGTAATTGCTGAGAAAGGAAAGGTGAGTCAACACACAGTGATTGCTGTACAAAAACGACGAAATATGCCGAATACTGGAGGTTGTCCCAGATTATGAAAAGATTCAGACGCGCGATTGATGGTAAGAGAGATGAAAAGATGCTTTGAAAACACCCAAGCAAGTTGCAGATATGCCAACTAACCCAAATTTACAAACATCTACATTTGGAGATGACACAGCATTCATATATGTTAATAAAGACCCAAAGGCTGCTTTTAACAGCTACAACATCATATTCGTGAACTGGAGTATTGGTTAAATAAATGGGAAATAAAAGTCAACCCATCGATATGTGTTCATCTAAATTTCACCATTAAAATACAAAATTGCCAAACAATTGAAATAAACAACATCAATGTTCCTGAGGAAAATCATGTTAAATACTAAGGCATTCATCTAGATCGAAGACTTAAGATAGTCCCGACATATTGAGGCCAAAATAACAGCTATCAAACTGAAATCTGCACAGTTTTATTGGCTAATAGGCCCTGACTCATCACTTGACTTGGAAAACAAGGTTTTGTTGTACGAATCTATTATAAAACCAATATGGACCTATGGCATCCGGCTATGGGGAACTGAAGACAGTCTAAGCGATTTCAATGTGATGGAAAGGAATACTTCTGGAGTAGACCTCATGAAGCTATTCAAAAGCATCATGTGAAACAAACTGTCAAACATGACGGAGGTAGCTTGATGGTATGGGGTTGTTTTACTTGGTGGCATTTGGGATCGATTGTAAGAATTATAGGAATAATGAAGAAAGAGGACTACCTCCAAATTCTACAAATCCATTTGCAAAAGTTTTGTAGAACATAGCGTCTATCCCGAGGACGAAGCCCTTTTTCAACAGGACGGAGACCCCAAATATACGGCAAAGGTTGTCCAAAATTGGTTGTCTGGGCAAAAATTTCAGATGATGAAATCCTTTGAGCTCCCATTTTTACAACATCACTGGCGATAATACTAAAATGTTTCTTATTAATGAGTTAGCCCGTGTTCCATGTAATACATATTTCAAATTTCAGGCCTTTAGGGGGAGACTTCTCCTTTTTGCCCCTCCCCGTAGGGTTTTCAAAAAATTCCGTCTTAGTAGATGTCTACACCTGAGGAGGAACCTACAAACCAAGTTTAATGGGGAGGATTTTCGCCCTTTAAACTCCCATTGTAACCACGTGCCTGATGAGTTGGCCCATGCTCCAGGAAAAGCATATATTTTAAACTTTTAAGAGGGCAAGCCAATACTTGTACGAATTTCCAAAAATACCAATGTACCAAATATCAATTTTCTAGCTCCAGCGTGCGGTTTGGGCAGGGCGATGTTGGGTATGTGAGTAAGTCAGTCAATAGTAACTTTATTACTTCGCTTTAATGTGTTTAACATAAGCAAAGTTAAAAACATTCTTCAATTTCGAATGTTATAAGATGCCGGGATGTATAATAATTGTCACGTCCTACCACAATTACTTTTCTCCCATGGCTTAAAATTCTGTGAACAACAGGAGATGAAGTAAAGAAATTTTCCAAAAAAGCATTTGTCAGATGCCGGTAAAGAAATTTAAGACCTCGAGTTGTTTAGGAGGCGCCACAACCACTTCTTTTATAAAGCCCACATTTAGTGCAGTTTAAAAACATTTTTAAAAATCGCGGTGCAGAATTTTGCTAAAATGTGCGTTGCTAATGCCGAAACAAAGCAATTAAAAATTGTGGGTTGCATGTAAGGTGCCACTCCCTCTATTTCATTCCATCCCGTATTGTAATGTCGTCTGATATCGTTTTCTTGATATCAGACTCCTACGCTATGTAGCAATTTTGCTATAATTGTCTCGCCACTTAAAAATGAATTTATAAGCGAGTTTGATCAATGGTTGATAATTCCTCTTTATTTAAAATTTCCTCTGCTTATATAGCTAACATGAGAATCTTACTTAATCTAGAATTGAGTTACTTTCTAAAGTCACTCGATAACTTATATTTAATGAAACGAATACATATGGTTTTGAAACCATATGTTTATACTCAATTGTATCAATATCCCATAAATTTCAGTAAGTTCAAATAACTTCTTAATTTGGTATTGAGTAAACTCTCAAGTATTGAGTGCAATTCAAATATCCAAAGTTCATTTGGACGAAATCCAAGACACTCGACCTATATAAAATATACATGTTATAAAACTATAACATAGAGCGATGAACTGAGTTCTCCTCTTTCAAAAATGGTTATTTATACAAAAGCAATTACTGACCTAGGATATTCAAACAATTCTTTCAAAAATGGTTACTTATACAAAAGCAATTACTGACCTAGGATATTCAAACAATTATGCATTGGTTTCGTTTGTTTTCTTATATTTATGTTTTATTGTTATTTTATTACTATTACATACAAGTACAACGCAACTAGGCATACAGTTATGCATGACAAATATAGTTTGTTTATATTCGTATTTGAGCCACGTCATTCATACACTACAGTATTTAGTCGTACAAAATTTGTTCAATAGGTGCGGAGGAATATAAGTATTAAAAACTTAGGTTACATTAAGTACCCCGCCCCGTTTTTCCCATCCGCCCACTTTCCTGACAGTGCTTAGAATTATTGTTAAAAACTACGTGCTTGCCTCTGCTCAAATACATTCAGAAGCAATAGGCCCTCACGTGCCTATTCCCCCACTTTTGGCTCAATGCTTAAAAATGTTGTGTAAATTCTCAATTTCACATTTTACTCAAATAGATCTAACAGGTGAGGAAAACAGATATAAAGCATTGAGTTGTGTGAAAGGTGACACGCCCGTCGTATTATTCCGCCCAAAATAGGCTCGTAGCTTAAAAATGTTATTAAAATATGCAGACCAACTTGCTAATATACGTTAACTAGAAACCTGGGTAAAGAAGTTAAAAATCTGGAATTGTATGGAAGGTGCCCCGTAGACCATTTATTATTATTTTTTGTATTGATTGCCGGGATGAAAAAGTTTCCATTTGCCCAACAAGCCTCCAATAAAAAATTTGGGACCGATCGGATAACGCTAAGGTATGCCCAAAGTACATTGAAAAATAAAGCACATGGGGTTTTTACCCAAAATACGTATGTTTAAGCAACTAAAAATAATTTTTTTTGGATAACTAAACTTGACATAGATTTTAAATACAGTTTCTATTCTAACAAGCCATAAATGAACTTTTTTTTTCATTTTGGTAACTTTTTTGGCAATCAAAAATATAAATTGTTTTTTTCTGTCTTTTAAAATTTTATTTAACAGTAAATCTTTACTACGCGTTTATATACGTGTTTTTATAACGTTGATTTGAAAACACTGTTAATTTTTTCATAAAATATGTAGTTCGTTGTACAAAATATGTTAATCAGCTCTGGATTACCAAAATATGCATGACTGTTTAAATTGGCGGCATTCTAACGATGAGAACAAGGCTTCTGAATTGAACAATTGCTAAGTAAACTTAAAGTCTTGGTGGTAAAAAAGCAAAAAACATAAAATAAATGCTCAATGGATAAGTATTTGTATTTTATATGTTTGAATGTATGTGAATTCAAGAAAATTTTTTAACTTCACTAGAAACATTTTTACGAACTCTCCAACAAATACGGAATCATAAATCCGGATTGTGCGACACGTTTACATGTAAAACATGTATCCGTCAAAGCTTGTACATAAACGGAATATTAACGGACCGCATAATCGGGTTTTCGAAAACACTACGTCTTTACTCCGTTTGCTGTAACCGTTTCCGTGCCGTTAAAAAAGAATTCACCGTTTTTCAAACTTTGTTGTTTATTACTTTTATAAAAATATAAATACGCAGCCAAATAGAATACAATATATATCTAAAATTACGCAACCCTTCTTTTAAATTTAAAATTGCATGAATGCAAATTAAGTTGCAGAACTAGTGACTTGAAGTACTCTTATGGAACTAATCGAAAAGTACTTTTTACATTGTAAACATTATCAGCTAAACATAAACTAATTTGTACATTTTGTATATTATTTGATCTATCTGTTTTAGTTAAATATTTTTAATTTTTTATCAGGCTCGAGATCATAATTTTTTAATGTTACTAACGAATAGTAAACACTAATTTTTTTATTAAATGGAAAAAATTGTAAGGATCAGCGCTAGAGGGAGTGCACACTTTCGACCCGAGCGACCAGGTCATCTTCAGCCTCCTTATGAACCACCCAACCCACAAATAACTCATGGTTTTGAACAGGCATTTATATCACACACTCTAAGGAAAAATGACTATGCGAAATTACATTTTTCAGTTAGTGAATGATTACCCGTACAAATGAGCTTTTTCCATCTATTTATAGAAATACCCTTTGGCAACCGTCTTCGCTTTTTTCGAAGTATAAATTGAAGTATAAATTGTTTTTTATTTCTATATCAGGTATTAAACTTTATAAAAGGCCAAAATTAAAACGTGGTAATGGATGGTAATTGCTTTCTTCGAATGTTATCTTTGTATTGTTTATTATTATTATTTTTTTATTTAAGAAATCTAAAAAATAATAGGACCAAGAACTTAAGACCGTTTTTACACGACACAACTGTCCGTAACCAGTCCTTCAATGACTGGCTATCAACGGACTCAACTCCGGTTTTTACACCACACAAAGACACAAACTCAAATAAGTTTCGATGTTCCTTAAAATCCGTTTTCTGGTACGTTTACAGATCAAGAAAACGGTACGTAACCGGAGTTGGATTCCCTTTACGTACATAAGCGGAACTTTTTTTTGTTGGGTTGTTTTGGGTTTTTATTGAAAAAGAATGCAGTCAATGCAAATAGTAAATCCGAAGATTTATGATTTGAATGCGACAATGAAAGCAGCTAATTTATCTTTTTTTTTATAAATTTTTGCTATAAAATTATATTTCAAGTACAAATTAAAAAAAAATAATAGTTTAATATATTAGAATAAAAACATAAAACTTTAAATTTTGGTTATATTTTTTCTCATTTGGTAACTTTTTTTTAAAAATTTTGGTTACAAAAAATTTTTGTCCGTGGCAACACTGGTTGTAGCTGACATGGAATGCACAATGTGTACATGCATGCTGAGTAACTTATGAACTTTTCCACATTCTCTTCCTTTCTTTGTTTTTTGCTGTAACTGTGTCCCGTTACTTTTTTGTCTACACTCTAAAAAATGTTTGTAAATGTAATACAATAAAATAGGTAAAGTTTTCTGTAATATAACGAAAATTCAGTAAATATTAACAAAAAATGCCTTAAAATGTTTTGTACACACTTTCAAATACAATAATACACACAAAAAGTATTTTTAGACATAATGTGCTTAAAATTAAACACTTTGTGCCTAAAATTAGTATTCTTTTGTTAAATTAAAATTTTACGCACAAATTTTGTAAATATATTAACTTAGAATGGTAATAAATATTTTGACATTTGGAAAATGGAAAATATTAAAAAAATACAAAAAAGCTAAAAAAGAAAATTAATTTTTCAAAAGTTTATAAATATAATATTTATGACAGCACATACCCATTCGAAATATATTTTGTATTATATAATTAATTATTATTAAAACATACATACATAAAACAAATTTATTCTTAAAAAAAAAATATTTTTCTGCAGTTAAATTAAAACCATGCGTTGGTAAATATACGCATTTTTTTTATATAATTACGCATATAGAAATGCCTTTTAAGGCATTTAATGCGTATACTTACTCTTCAAAAAGGTTTTTACGCACAATTTTAGTAAATTTTCGAAATACTTTTTAAATTTGATTTAAGTTTTACGCACTTTCAATGTAAAATTGCCCATTATTTGTGTACTAATTTACGCATAATGTGTGTACTTTTTTTCGTTTACGCACACAGAGTAAATTTACCCAATTTATAGTAGGAGTACAGTTTCCTACTATAAGTTGGGTGAATTTCAAGAGAAATTTATTAGAGAGTACAACAACAACACACATGTTCGTCTGGCTAATTGTATTGACGCTCTCATATGTTCTAGTAGATGGTTGGTGACATACAGTCCTTTTTCGCTCTCTCTTTAATTTACTATAGGTTAAGATTTATTTGACTTGTTAGCTATTAAGAGATCATATTTTAAAATAGAAAACAGTGTCTTACAAACAAACAAGCAGTTCAGTCGTGTTTATTCTGAACACTTGCCATCCTATATATGGGACGTTATCCATATCTAAGTAACCATCGATCCAGTGATAAATTGCGCTCCGTGGAATCAATTGGGCATGTATCACACCTGATATCTGGAGCCAAACTTCCGTCAAACAGACACATACTGCAAGTTTTTTTTTACAATAAACGGTTTGTAAATGTTGGCAGACAAAATTGTGCACAAGAAAGTGCTAAGCTAGCAATGGATGCGCTATATTTTTTTGGCAACAGGCGTGTATACCAATATTTGATAAATATAAATGTCAAGATAAATTGCTAAAATTGTTCGGCGACTGGAGAAATGTCCACAAACCAAGTGCATAAAAATCGAACGTGAACATTTTCAAGAAAACAATGGACGATCTGTTCAAACGAAATGGATTAGATTCGTATACAAGACAAGAAGTTTTTGTTGATGCAAAGACCAGGGTACATGGCAGGCGTTGACAAGAAGTTATACGGCCGAGAACAGAAATCAGAACAACGAAAGCAAAAAGAAGAATCGCGGAAGAGCTTAACAATCAATCTTGTAAGTGAAATTATTGAACTGTTTGAATTCCTTAAAACTTGAATCATCAACTGATATTTGCAGTACTTGATACAGTTTTCATTGGAAGTGAAGCGAATATGAATTCGATGGTAACAGTACGGATGCGGCATGCGAATTGCATAAAGATGATGACGATGATCACACCAAACATTCAAGAGGACGACATCATTGGATCTGGCCACGTCTTACCATAGTACTTGATAAGGCCAACGTTAGCTGTTCAGATGCTGTCCATATTTTGATAACATGCGCAGATAATGTAAAACTTGTCATGAATAATGCAAAAATAACTCAGATGAGGCTAAAAACTGCTCAACTCGCGAACGCACCCTGGTATGTTAGGAATTACAACATACATAAAGACCTGAATGTACCCCTGGTCAAAGATGAAATTATTAGACACTGTCAACGCTATTTAACAAAACTGGAAACACACCCCAACATACTAGCCCGTAACTTAACTAATAATCACGGCCACCAGCGTCTTAGGAGGAGGGACACTGCGGATCTGGTCCGCTAATAATAAGGGGAAATAATGGTCCCAGTTGAACCACATAACATCAGTCTGGCACTGGCTGGACTTAACAATTAATATTTAGTTTTAAGATTTGGATAATTATTGTTAGTATACAGTTTTTAAAAGTGAAGATTCAATAAATAATATGAAATATGGGAAAAAAATGAATAATGCTATGACGCCTCTGACCTCTGTTGGTGAGCTTGTGATCGATCTATGAGTTATGAAAAGAATGGAATTCATTACAAAGGTAATTTAGTTTAGTTCAAAACTTATATTTAATTCGAAGTTATACGTATAATATTAATTTTCACCGATTTCTATTTTATTTTTAATACGAAGATAAATAGCGTACAGTCATTGGTTATTCACTGGGACGGATAACTGTTGAAGAAGCAAAATTGATCGAATCGCAATTCTCGCCTGTTATGAAGGGACATCTAAATTTTTGGGCGCTCCCAAAGTCCCTGCTGGCACAGGAGAAATTATGGCCAAGATCGTTCAAGATGCACTCATAAAATGGGATATTTTTAATAAAGTTTACGCCATAGGTTTCGATACCACTTTATCAAATACAGGCCAAAACACTGGCGCATGCATTTTGTTGGAGCATAAACTCGAACGGAAATTAAGCAAGTTCGCATGTCGCCATCACATGTTGGAAATCGTATTAAACACATCTTTGAAGTCAAACATTCCAAAACAAGTGGGTTAAAGTGCCTATTTTTAATCGTTTTGCTGCCACTTGGGAAAATCTCGACCACAAATCATTTAAAAGCGGACTCGAAGACCCAATTGTACGCTCGAAAATTAGTAATGCTGACTGCGAAGCCATTAAGAATTTCTGCAACCAACAGCTACAACAAACACAAATCCGCGCGGATTGCAAGGAACTACTACAATTAACAATAACGTTACTTTGTAGAAGTCAGCAGAAATCTTTCGTACACCTGGTCCAACATCCCACGCAGGGTTCATGGGAAAAGGCATATACATCTTGAAAATATACCTCTATGGGAGCAGTTCACTTTGACACAACGAGAATTGAATGGACTACGCGATATATGTATTTTTCTCGTGCGACTGTATGTCAAAGCGTGGTTTACATGCAGAAATGCAATACGAGCATATGCAGAAACCGAGCGAGATTTGTCTGAAGACGTTTTACGTAAATTGTGGTATTTCACACGAAGAGAAACGAAACATGGTTAAGCGCCTGCAATCAACAGAACCAATCGTAAAATTGGATGATGGTCGAAAATTTATCATCGAATTTATTATTAAATGTGTTTTGTGAGAGGGTTAGTTTGCTTATACAATTCACAGATCATATAACTGTGAAACTTTGTTGTATGATTTGACCTTTGGAATACTAAGATAAAATTAAAAAAAAAAAAATACAAAAATGTTATAAAAACATACAGTATTTTGTTATTACAATTGGGCAATTCACAACGGGTATTGTATCGTTTGGGTAGCAAGAAGCGATTCCTTTGTCCGGAATTCCCAAGCATCTCACAACTTCCGGTCTTAGACCAAGTGTTCCCTGGTAATGTCATTCAGGCACCCGTTTGATGACAGCTAAAGTGAGAAGGCGTACAGGACTGAGTATCCTGAGTGCAGGCTTATGCCGACGGGTCTCAGGAAACTAGGTGATAACCGTTGACATTTAGTCACTGAAACTCAACTGTATTTAGCCGGCCTAGCGGTGTTGGCAGCCCCAACTCTAGGATCGGAGGCTTTGGCCTAATCAGTCAATCTTCTTAAAATTTGTATGATTACAGAAACGTCAACAAATTCAAATTTAAATAATAATGATCCCCGTATGATGACGACTTTTGGCTTTAAAAAACGGTTTATGATTGGTACATGGAATATAAGAACTCTCTCTGAAACATCGAGACTCGAGCAAGTGCGTAAGGAAATGATATCATACCAACTAGACATTCTGGGGTTAAGTGAGGTACGATGGCTGAACAATGGTACAACGCTACTGGCTTCTGGTCACCGTTTTATTTACTCCGGTAACAGCAGTCGGTCTGTTGCTGTCACCAAAGGCCAGAGATGCCCTTTTGGAATACCGGGCAATCTCCGAACGTATAATAACTGCCAGATTCAACTGCAAATTTCGCAACATATCTATTGTACAATGCTACGCACAATAGGTAGGAAACAACAACGACAACCTACAAGCTGTAATGGGCAAGCACGGCCTGGGATCCTCACGAAATAATAATGGGGATAGATTAGTTGATTTCTGCGCCCGTAACCGACTTTTTATTGGCGGAACTAAATTCCCACATAAGAACATACATAAATATACTTGGGAATCGCCAGACGGTCAAATATTTAACCAAATTGACCATATAATTCTTAGTAGGCTTTTCTTAGGATTCCTTATGGATGTAAAAGCTAGACAAGGTGCCGACGTTGCCAGTGATCACTTCCTACTCGTAGGTGTTTTCCGTCTTTGACCTGCGGCAGTAAATGGTATAAGAGGAAAAGTCGTTAAATACAACACAGCTCGCCTTCGCGACCCAGCCGTTTTATCGGTATATAACCAAAACCTAAGGTCCAGTCTGGCACACAACGACCAACATACGTGGTCAGACGTAGTTTTAGTCTGCAAGGATACCGCAAAATCAACTCTCGGATTGAAACAAAATAAAATTAAACCGTGGATCAGCTCTGAATCCTGGGATGAAATTGAAAATCGCAAGCGTCTTCGCAAAGCACGGATGCAAGCCAAAACAACTGCTGGAAAAGAACAAGCAAATTCAGCATACCGTCAGTCTGCGCGAAAGGTGCATTATATGGTACGGGCTGACCGTGAAAAATATTTTAACGATATAGCGGAACAAGCTGAAATGCCATCAAATACAGGCAATCTACGCGGAGTTTACTCTGCTATAAAACAGATGAGCGGCAACAACATCCGATGTACTATGTCGTTAAAAGCAAATGATGGATCAGATCTAACAACAACTAAGCAACAATTAGAACGGTGGCGCGAACACTTCTCATCACACACATCAGCTGTAGACAATAACAATCCCGTTGAGGCTGTGACGCTTTCTATACGCCGCAATCCGAGAGGAGATATTTCAACCCATCCTCCGACTTCTTTTGAAGTTGCGGCGTCACTGAACAAGCTAAAAACTTGCAAATCGTCTGGTCCCGACAACTTGCCCGCAGAGCTTTTAAAGTATGGTTCTGATACATTGGCGGAAGTTCTCACCCCACTGATAAGAAGTGCATGGCTCAATGGTCAAATTCCTGCAGATTGGAAAGAGGGTGTCGTAGTCACAATCCCTAAAAAGGGTGACCTAACTCAGTGTAAAAACTGGCGTGGCATTACCGTGCTTAACGCAATAGGGAAAGTGATGGCAACTTTAATACTACAGCGAATCTCACCAGTGGTGGAACAAGTTGTGCGTAACGAACAAGCTGGTTTTAGGGCTGGACGATCATGTGTAGACCACGTCAATACTCTACGCATAATTATTGAACAATCGGCGGAGTATAACACACCCATGTATGTATGTATGCTTTTCGTAGATTTTAAACGTGCTTTCGATACAGTATCCCGAAGCTCTATGTGGTCTGCATTAATTGGTAAAGGAATACCGGAAAAAATCGTCGCCCTTATACGTGAGCTGTACAGAGACGCGGAATGTAAGGTCCGTTTCAACGGTAAGGAGAGTCAACCTTACACAAATATTACAGGCGTAAGACAAGGCTGTATCCTCTCCCCCACATTATTCATCCTACTATTGGACTGTATAATGGAAAAAATGAAGAGTGAGGCCCCAATCGGCATTCGGTGGAACATGATGGAGTACCTAAATGACATAGACTACGCTGATGACATATGTCTAATGTCTCACCGTTTTGTAGACATTGAAAAGAAGGCAAATAGACTCTCCGAAAATGCTAACAGTGTAGGATTGAGAATTAACTTCAGAAAAAGAAAACTGATGCGTATTGGTACTAATTTTTCGTCACCACTTATTGTTGATGGTACCGTAATTGAAGATGTAGAATCTTTCAATTATCTTGGATGCAAAATTGCGAAAGACGGTGGTTCTGCAGCCGATATTGGCGATCGTATCAACAAGGCCCGTGTTGCGTTCCTCAAATTGTATAAAATTTGGCGCGCTAACAACATCTCCCAGAGAACGAAATTACGTATATTCAACTGTAGCGTTAAATCTGTGCTGCTATATGGATGTACTACATGGAGCCTTACAAGGTCAACGAAGACCAGGCAGACCACGACATGGATCCGATGTATAATAAACGAACATGAAACAGCTCGAAGAACCTGGAACGAAATTAAACTGCTTGCCAGAGACAGAAGTAGATGGAGAATTCGTTGTCGCCCTATGTTCTCCGTGAACTTTTTATTTAAGTATATTATGTTATATTATTGTATTTAAATAAATAAAGGACATATATACATATATTGTATCGTTGTATTTGTTGTATCGTGTATTACTTTACAATAGTGTAAAATTGTTGTTGGTAATTTCCACTTAAAAATCTGATACAACTTTACAATTTCATTTGCTGTGTTTATTAAGTGTTGTATTGTGTATCATAACATATCAGACTCAAGTGAATGCCAGTTTGTAACAAAAAGAACAAAAAAGAAAATTCATTTGTTTACAAAAAAAAAAAATTAGAAAATGTCAAACAATACAAGTACATCGGTATCTTTAGCCCGCCGATGAGTGAGAAGGTGCCTAGGGACCTTTTTGCCTTTTCAAACTGAAATTACTCCTACTTCGGCCACTACAAACCCCCCCCCCCCCCCCCCTCCAAGTAACTCTGTATTCCAAGAGTATATTGTTGCGCATCTTTTGGAAAAAAAAATCAAGCCGATCGGATCATTACTTTAGGAGTTATTGAGGTTTTAGTGAGAATAGTACGCGGACGTGTGAATAGGTCCGTATGGACCTTGTACCTAAACTCAAAGACATTAGGGATGATGATAAAAACAAAAAATTCGAAGAAAAATTCGAAGACATGAATTTTATTGCTTTCAAGGAAAGGCACAATATTCTAATTTTATACTACTAGCAATAAACCAGTTCTTAGAATTTTTTGTTTTTATCATCATCCCTAATGTCTTTGAGTTCAGGTCTTTGTGTTCAGAACAAGTAAATTATTGGTTTAAACAATAAAAAAATTATAATGATGATGAAGTATTCCCTAAATGTCTTTGAGTTCAGGTAGACGTACGAAAGAGTATAAAAGAAGTTGTAGTTTCGTAAACCAAATCAGTCAAAGTTTAGACAGCGAAGAGTAAAATCGTGTGTGATAGAAACAAAAATATAAATATGGCAGATGCAAGTAATTTGGACGTTGCTCAAATGGTTGTACGCCGTAGTACACGTTACCAGCAAATGACTGCGGATGAAAGGCGTGCAGCTGATAGTAGATTTGCTGATTTTATGGATGAAGAAATTGATATTGCTGCAATTGATAATTATGAAGTTGAGGATGATGAAGATCGCACATACCAACCTGCTGAAGAGTCAGATGCCGAAACTGAAGGATACGTCGAGCTAAATGATGATACTGATGACGACGATGATGAAGAGGAAGAAAATGATGGACAGGAAACGAATGAAAGTTACTATATTGGTAAAGATGGCACCCAATGGAGTAAAATAGCACCACCAACATCACGCACTCGTAATCATAACGTGGTCGACTTCACAAGAAAGAAACCAGGACCAACAGGAAATATACACGACCCCTATACAATAATGCGTTCAATCATGACACAGGAAATAATACACTTAGTGCTACGTGAAACAAATCGTAAAGGCAGGGAGGTTACAGCTGCATGGAATTTGGCGAATCCCACGAAGAAAAAGGAGTGGAAGCCAGTGACAGTGAAAGAGTTTGACGCCTTTGTAGCTATTCTTTTGTATGTTGGACTCACAAGATCAAACCATGAACCAGCTATGGAATTTTGGGGGGCGACGCGTTACCCAATATACAAAGCTGCGTTGTCGTACGATCGCTTCATGTGTATAAAGCAATTTATTCGATTCGACAATGGAAATACTCGACAACAGCGACTCATCAACAGCAAAACTGCGGCTATTGACGATATTTGGCAAATGTTGCAACATAACTTGGCAGCAGCTTACACTCCTCATAAAGCACTAACAGCTGATGAGCAGTTGTTCCCTTACAGAGGCCGCACCTGCTTCACGCAATATATTCCGTCAAAGCCAGCTAAGTATGGTTTGAAAGTATGGTGGTTATGCGACTCACAGAGTTATTATCCCGTGAAGGGAATGATATATTCTGGAAAACTGCCAAACCAACAACGGGAGATAAACCAAGGGCAGAACGTAGTGCTGGATCTTGTGGAAAAATATTTAGATGCTGGCCGTACTATATACGCGGATAATTTCTTTACCACTCTTGACTTGGCGCGTATTTTGATGAGGAGGAAGACCGCATATGTTGGTACAGTGCGCTACAACAAAACATTCATTCCACAGGAGTTCAAGAAGAACCCGAAGCGCACCATCAATAGTACATTATTTGGGTTCAACGAAGGGGATAAAGCGTTATGCTCATACGTGCCGAAAAAAAAATAAAGTGGTGAACGTGCTCTCCACAATGCACTACACCTGCCGCGTTAACGAGCAAACCGAGAAGCGGAAGCCCTATGCCATATTAGATTACAACGCCAACAAATGCGGCTTTGTTACCATGGATCAAATGCTAGGCACTTACAGCTGCAAAAGAGCAACATAACGATGGCCGTTGGCCATGTTTTATAATATGCTGGACGTCGCTGCATTGGCTGCTTTTACGATTTACAACAAAATGAAGCCTATAAAAAGGAGTGACAGACGGCGGTCGTTCTTGTTACTGCTAACGAAACAATTGGCCACACCAAATATCGAAGAACGTGCCCTGAACAACCATATAACCTCATATCCAAGGATACGCAATGCGATTGAAACATTCGATGTCGGGTAAGAAAAACATCTTCAAATTCAAGAATAGAATATATATTTATTTGTTTTTTATTTTTCTTTTCATTTCAGATATTACCAAGACCGATGGAAGGCAATGCACCGTCGTTTGCGGCTAGGTCAAGTAGACCGTCATTTCGCCTTTGCCGTTCTGAGTACGGGCGGCAGCGGAAAACGCGGGCATACTGCTTCGGCTGCGGCAACGCTGTTTGCGGAGAACATAGCACACTTTTACATCGCTGCAACACTTGCGCACAGGGCGGGGGACAAGAAGTACACGCTCAACAACAATAATTTTTAAACTTTTTTATAATAGTCTTAAGAAAATTCAAGCAAAAAAAAAAAAAAAAAATTAAAAAAATTGAAAAAATTATTTTTGTATGTAGAATTTAGTTATAAACAATAAAAACAAAAAAAAAATCAAAAAAAAAATTTTATATGAAAAAAACATGATTTACAAAAAAGGTCCGTAGGGACCTTTTCACACGGCCGTAAAGTTCAGAACTGTCACTCATCGGATGGTTATAAATATACGTTTATATATATATCTCATATGTATTTTATCTTTTTAGTCTCAACCAAAACGCATTCGTCTAAACCCAACAAGAAGGTGGTCAGTGGCAGAAGAAAAGTCTTTAATTGACTTTTTATTGGAAAATCGGGAATTCGAGGTATGTATTAGTGCCTGTTTGTGTCAATGAATATGTATTCTAATATTGAGTTTTATTTCAGAAGCCAACAGCTCAAAGCTATTACAAACGCTTCAGTAGCGAAAAAAATGTTCTTATTGATTGGACGCAGGTTAGAGCAAAAACAAGAAATATGCGAGTTAGCTACAACAAAGCTAAAGCATAGGAGGGGTCAACAGGAGCCGGCAGTATGGATGGCGGAACTGTTAAAAGTAAGTTTTTTTACATATATACTCGTAGTTTTATCATTCAATAAACTTTTTTTTTCGTTTTAAGTACTTTATTAAAAATGTGCAACTACTTCGATGAGCTTGACGATTTGTTTGGAAGCCGAATTATAGAGTTCGCTATAATTAAAGACAGCTTGGAATCTGGAAGCGATGTTATGTTTTTACATAAAGCAATTATTAGTTTGTCTTTTTCACTTTCACCTTTATTGTTCGTTTTATTTTTATTTGTTTCTTCTTGTTTCTATAAATTTAAAAATATTTTTATTCTTCTTCTTTACTATTTGACGTTTTACACATGAAAATACAACTGACTGTTCACAACAAAGTATTTGTATATTGTATTTCAATACAACATACGAAATACAATACCAGCTGTGAATTTCTTAAATATGTAACCCAAATATAAAATTGGTTGCGAGTTTGTACTGTTTGTGAAACAACAGGATAGTTAAACTTTTAGTAAAAACAGTCATGTTGCACTACTATGTTATCTTTTATATACTTTTGGGGATCATATGTTTTAAAACATGCTATGTAGTTGTTCACTTTTATACATAATTGTTTCGTATACATTGTTTTTAAATATCTTACAACAACAACCCTCACCATATGGTTTTTCTTTGCTCGTTTGACAGCTGTCACTTCTGACAACACTGGTATACCCTGTGCATTTGGGAAACGAAAGAAGATTATCAAGATGCTCTCGATGTTTGTCGTGATCTGTTTGTTTTAAACGACGAAGAACAGAAGCCGAATTATAGAGTTTTAAGGAACATCGAAACTGATTCGAATCCGTATAAAAACCGTCATGACGGACCGTTTACGGACCGGATATATCGGATGAAAAACGGAGTTGTCCGTCAAGGCGGACCGTTAACGGATCCGTATTCCAACCATTTTTTCCACAAAAAACGAATTTATGTAAATGCCTAAATTTTTTAATTTGGAATAACAAATTATAGTTTTTTTTTTTCTTTAAATTTATTTATATAGATATGTAATAAAATAAAATAACAAAATAAAACTTTTACAAATTTAATTAAATTAAATATTCATTTCACATCACCGTAAAATTTGTTTTGAATATCATATATATTTACCTCAAAATAAATTTATTTTCCGTTTTTCTAAACTATAGCGCGCGACCCGTGTAATGATCACAGACATGTTTCAATTATTAGTTTTTGACACCAAAACGAATTCAAAAGCAACGAAAGAAAAACTAATGAAATTCGAGGAAGTCCGTATTTGACGATACAGAAACGGATGCACCAAAATGGAGTCAAAACGTACTGTTTTCCAAAATTCAATTATACGGTCCGTTAATGTTCCGTTTTTATATGATATTGTACACAATTTTGTTCGAAAATGTACAGCATGAGCAGATCAATATCACGTTTAAAATTTAAGGTTATATGGAATGTGACACCCATCATTTTTCTAATCTTGCCCACATTTTGGACAGGGCCTAAGAATTTTGTTTAAAAACGACGTGACAACCTCTTCTAAAACACATATAAATCTAGCTATATTGTCGTAAAAATTGTGTTCAAATATGTGTCACAGGAGCCCATAAAAACAATTTAAAATTTTTGGTTGTATAGGAGTTACCACGCCCCTTTGACCTAACTCTTCTGATTTCGATGCAGCTTAGTTACTGCATTTTGTAAGATTTCTCACAAAATTTTATATAAATATATATTAGGGCTGGTCGATTTAAAAATCGCTCAACGTACAAGGAAAATCGAATTCTAGGGATCAAAATAAGAACCATACCTCTAACACGAATTTTGAAAAAATCCCACTTTGACCCATTTAGAGTGCCCCAATCGAGTCAAAATGTATGACCGACCCCCACTAACTTTGTAGGGCCGACCCACCCATGCCATTAGCACACTCCCTGGAACCCGAACCCCCTGGGGGGTTCGCCATACATTTTTGGCACTTTACATGAAGAAATCAGGAAAATGGCTATGTTTTTTCTTTTTGGAAATTATTTTTCTCTTTAGAAATTTATTTAGTCAGAACATATGTAAATGAAAAAATGAATTAAACTTAGTAATAGAGAAGAAACTAAAAAAAATTTTGTTTGAAGTCTCTTTTGCTTCCAAGTCTGGGCAATTTCGCACGGCTCTCTAATGTCGTCGCCATAACAGCCTCTATATTTCCCGGTATAATTCGTTTGGAAACATTAGCTAGCAATTGAACATGTCGTTCCGTTCCTTGTATGTGTGATGGAATTTTTGTATCAAACAACGGTGGATCATCTTGATTTAAATATTCTTTCAATGTATCGTAAGGAATGCTTCGCCTGAATGGTGCTTCAAATACGTTATTTATATCATTCAAACTGATCATTTCTGTGTAACTTGTGCAATTAAAGTTTATATCTGGTTTTTTATAAACTCTAAGTTTCGTTGGGTCGTCAATTTCGGTTCAATAGCGTAGAATTTTCTTGATAGCACAGTCGCGATTTTCTTTCCTATCATCAAACAACATTGATAACAAGATATTTTCCGAATGCGCATAATATGAATTATCTGTACTTGATTGACAATTCTGCGTAAACGAGGTTTTAGAAATCGGGACCAACTAATGAACTTGAAAAATAATGCACTACCGTACACGACAGAGCTGTAATACTTGATATTGAAGTACATTGGCACATAACATTTAATAATAAATTCCCTGGTTTGATGTTAGCCAGATCCACCGAAACCACGCCGCTAGAAATTTCTTGGGCCATGTATAAGTAGTTCGAATCGGTGGAAAATTCAATTTTTTCGGGAGCAGGGGGCATATTTTTCAACTCAATTTCCTGAAAGCCGTCACCACCTAAAAATATATAATAATAAAATAATTAAAAACGGTTGACAATTATATTAAATGAGTGATAGGAATAACTTACCGGAAGAGTTTCACAAGTTTCGATTTGACGGCTCAGTTTTCCGGTTGCCGATCTTGGTCCAGTGCTGGTTGATTTATCCAAATCTTCAAACAAATGCCGAAACGGAAGTTCGTTGAAGTGTAGAGAGCAAACGAACTAATGCAATGGACTTTTTAACAGCAATTCGAATCGTCGTTTAATTCCGCCGTGTGGGCCAGTGTTTGTTGGCTCACCGTCAGTGCATATGCCAATTAATACATCCAGTGATATATTTTTATCGTTGAAAAAATCATTTAATTTGGTTGTTTTCAGTTCAATCAATTCAGAATTCGCTTCTCTCAAAATAACAAGATGAGGTTCTTTTACCATCCTAGTATGATACTTCTCATCAATTTTAGCTCTCGTTAAAGTATCATCTTTTCCTCCATCGAATGAAAACGCTAACAAATTGGTATCATCTAACCGTTTGCGAAGCACTTCTTGTCTGTATTTCTCTTTTTCTCTGCGAACTTTCGATTTGTCCATGACAGGTTTGCCATGCTTATCTTTCATTTTAAAATCTTGGAAAAGATCGGTTGCTGATGCTTCTCTATCAGGCACACCAAATCTGTCGCATATCAAGGCAAAGTTACAACAATCGTATCTTTCTGTGTATTGTGAACTTGTGCTTCTGTCCATATCTTCTTGAACCGATGGCGGTGCGTATGTTGAATCATCGGCATCTTGGTATGTTGGCATTGATAACATAGACGTTGCTCCTTGCTCTTCAATTTCCATCATAAAGCATCCGCTGTTAGTCTTCTCTTTGATTTTTAAAATAGTACCAACAAGTTTACTTTTATTGACAGTCGAAAACGCAATGTAGCCTTCAAGTCCACTTATTTATACTATATTTTACTCCGTTATTTTACCTGCAATTGTGTCACAGTGATACCTTAATTGTTAAAATGGTTGCAAAAAAAACGCGCATTGCTTGAGAAGTTGCCATGAAAAACCCGCAAAAAGGGTTGTAAAAACAACGTTCATTTCTTAAAAAAAATATAAAAAAAAACCACACGAGTAAGTTTACGACATGCAGCTGTGTCTTGTGGTGGCTTAAAAAACTCACACAAGCAATTTTACGACCTGGAATTGTGTCACAGTGATACCTTAATTTTTTAAAAGGGTTGAATAATTAACCCTTACAAAAATTACAGAAAAACACTTTAATAGCACACTTTATTTACACGGTGCAGATAGACTAAACGTTAGCCACACTTTAGTTCTTCACACTCAGCGTACCTGTATTTATATGAGTAGTCAGGTATTCTAGTTATTTCCAGTTTATTACGATACTAGATTTTTCCAGTTGTCGAAATTCGTGTGAAGAAATTTCTAATTGTAGAAATTTCTTGTAACACTGCCGCCCACTTAGGCCTGTTCGTCCCGAACAGACATAGATATTGCTTTCCATAGTTGGCTAGTCGTTCTAGATGAACAACCTTCATTTTGGATGTTGGGCTCTGATCTTTCTGTATTCTGTGTACCACATCATTCAACCTTTTAATTACTCTAAAGGGTCCGTCCCAATGCGTTTGTAGTTTGGGAGATAATCCTTTCTTTCGTTGCGGGTTAAACAGCAGAACCAACTAGCCCTCATTAAATCCTTCAGAATTCGCTGCTCGATCGTACCTTGCCTTCATCTTATCGCTAACCATTTTAATTCGATTGCAGACGAACTTAAAAAGCTCGTTGAGGTCTTCTTGACCCAGGTAAGAGTTGTCATTTTCACTGTCTGTTGGGGCGGGCTTACCGCCAAATTCTAAATTTCCAAGCAATTTGAGTTCCGTTCCAAAGATTGTTCTTGCAGGTGTTCAGGAGGTGGAGTCGTGAGCGTTACATTTGTACTCCTGCAGTTGTCCACGACTTCTTTTAACTGGTTCTTTAGCTGCGATGCATTGCGCGCAATTTGCTATCCAAAGTCAAACCGTTGTTTCAACTTCTCTATGGTTTTTGTGACATCAAGATGACCACCACTAGGACCGTCATGGAACTCCTTCAATACATCGTTAATTCTAGATGCCGGCACCACAATTAAATTGGCCACATTTTTGCCGTCGGCACTTTCCCATGAAAGGTATAAGTAACTATTTAACACCTGTAGGATATTCCACTGGGCCCAATATGCCTTCATCAGCGGACTTTCAGCTGATATCTGCTCGCGGGTAGGCCTACTGTTTTCTTCTTTTGCTGATATAATCTTCGCTAACGTGAGGTCACTCCGTTGCGCCGCTTACCAGGCTTCACTCGATTCGATATGCGTTTGTCGGATGTCCACGATACGGTCTTTTCCTTCAGCCTTTGAACTGTGCTTGCCATGTTTCCTACCCTTGCTGTGCTCAATGGTAACCGGTTTTCTTACTTGAGCCTTGCGCTCATATCCAACATCAAGGAGTATTTCAACATTCCGCTAAATCATAACTTTTTGCGCCATATGCAGATTAATGCCGTGACTGATCATGAAATCTGCAGCAATGATTACTTCGTCCACATTCACTTTGCTATAGACAGTACCAGTCTCCCCAGTAGCTTTGCGCAGTCTCATCCCATACAATGGTTCAATTGCCTCCTTAACTAAATCTGGTCTGATCACAGACTGTGATGCTCCTGTGTCTATAGTACAAATGTGCTTTCTGCCGTTGATATATCCACAAGCTGCTTTTTTCGTGCTGTATTCCAGATATGGAGATTGTGGGGCTCTCACTCGCACAAGCTGGATCGAGTGCCGCAGTGCCAGCTCTCTTTAGTTTTAACGGTGACTCCTGGGTTAATCGGTGATCTGCCCGACGGCTCTTCCTTGGTGCTTTGCAGTTTCGCTGAAAGTGTCCCAATTTACCGCAGTTGTAGCATTTGTCCTTCGGTTTGCCTCGCTTTTCACCTAATGCCTTCAGAACTGCCTCGTTTAGCTTTTTTAACATGGTACTTATATCTTCCTCTTTTTCAGCAGTTACTTCGAGGTTTCGCACAATAAATATTTGCGTACCTTACATCAGGATCACGAATTCAACTCACAAACGCTTCAATTTTGAATTCATCTAATAATGGATAATTTTCGCCCGGATATGACAGCTGCACCAATCGTTCGATTTCTGTCACAAAATCTTGCAATGACTCATTTGCTTTCTGCAGTCTACCTCTTACTTCCATTCGGTATTTCTTTTTTGTGTTCGCCACCATACTTTCGCTGCAGTGCCACGATGTTCCACATATTTCTGGAGGCAACTGTCTCGAACTGGAACTTGAAAACATTAAATGGTATGCTGCCGTCAAAAGTGGGGGTCTTTGCTCTACCAGAAGTTTTCGAAATAATTCGTACTGGGCCCTCTTGACATTGAGAATGATTTATTTTACTTTCCAGATCTTGCAGTTTTTTCTCGACGTCATTCTCTAAGTCAGAAACTCGTTTTTCAACTACAGAATTTTTTTCATTAGTAGCTTTAGAAGTTTCCTGAAGCTTTTCTTCCACCTTAGCTAACAATTTCCAGTTGTCTGCTCTCGATGTTTCTAGCAGTTCCGTTTTCATCTTAGTTAGCAGTTTCTCGTTGTCTGCTCTCGAAGTTCCAACATTTTCATGTTGTCTGCTCGAGAAGTTTCTATTTTTTCCATCATAGCAGCAAACATATTACCTTCTAATAAACGGGTACTAACCTCCACTGCTTCTTTTTCATCCAATTCGTAAGTCACAATGTCAATGTTACGCCGCTCGAATTCCTCTATCAGCCTCTTTTATGATTCAGTCTTATTACCTGCTGTCGGTAGCGCGAACTTACTCAACTCTTTCTTGAGTTGTTCCACTTTAAGCTCCTCCAATTTCATGACTGCTTATTATTTTGCAATCCCACTTCTGAAACCAAATGTTACGATTTTTACCCTTTATAAAATCGTTGATTTATTTACCTTTTAAATAAATCGAGTTCTTTCCATATTGCATATAATAAACACCGTTTGAAATTATTTATAGCTCTATTTATTTATAACAGTCACTAAAAATTACAGAAAAACACTTTAATAGCACACTTTATTTTCACGATACAGATAGACTAAACGTTAGCCACACTAATTCTTCACACTCACTTTTTAAAAGGTTTTTGCATATATATATATAATTATATATATATATATATAAATATATATATATATATATAAATATATATATATATATATATATATATATATATATATATATATATATATATATATATATATTTATTTATATATATATATATGTGCACAGCACATGTTGCGGGCACGGGTTTTCGTTCCACAAGTTACTATGAAGACATTTTGTTACAGTCCCCAAAGTAACAAAATGTCTTCATAGTAACTTGTGGAACGAAATCCCGTCCCCGCAACATGCGCTATGCACATATATATTTTAATATATATATATATATATATATATATATATACATATATATATATATATATATATGCACAGCACATGTTCCGAGGACGGGTTTTCGTTCCACAAGTTACTATGAAGACCTTTTGTTACTTTGGGGACTGTCCTTAAACTTTTCATTATTCTACTGTGTACACTGAAGACATTTTACTGCACACGGCGCATTTAATAGGGACTTTTTTGGCTGTATATACAGATGTCTTCAAAGTATGGGCAATGCATATATATATATATACTAGCTGACCCGGCAAACGTTGTTCTGCCTAGGAATAGGATTACATTATTATCTAGGTAGCTCGCACAAAGTTTGAATATTCTCACAATAATAGTACCCCAGATATGCAATAATAAATTTGTACTTCGTATGGGAGGTGCCACGCCCATTGCTTGGATCCCCCATATTTTTTGGAAGATTATGAATATTATTATCAAAGAAGCTCACACAAAGTTTGAAGACTCCCACTTTAATAGTACCCCAGATATGCAATAATGAATGTTTTCTTCGTATGGGAGGTGCCACGCCCATTGCTTGGATGGCACTCATTTTTTTGGGAGATTATGAGTATTATTATAAAAAAAGCTCACACAAAGTTTGAAGACTCCCACTGTAACAGTACTCCAGATATACAAAAATACATTTTTACTTCGTATGGGAGGTGCCACGCCCATTGTACCCATATAGGTCAATTGTGAATCTAAACCATTCAGGGATCAAATAAAACAGACACAACAAATTTCATCGAAATCGGCCCAGCCGTTAAGGAGGAGTTCAGTCACTAACACACGTACAGGAGAATTATATATATAAAGATATATATATATATATATGATGATATTTTTATTTGAAACTTTTTGCGGTTTATTAAAGTGCTGTAACGGCACTTTTAATTCTCCAAGTTTGAGCCATCAACTTTAAAAATTGACGAAGTAAGTCCCATCAACTTATTTTTTAGAGTGCCATAACTATAGCCGCATTTCAATTCAAATCAATTAAATTGAGTGCAAATCAATGTTTTGCTCTCAAATTCAAAACTCATTTTGTTAATTTAATTTGTTTACTCATTTTAAAACAAAATGCCACGTGGTAAATATCTTACTGATATCGAAAAAGGCAAAATTTTAGCCTTTTTAGAAAATAAACTAAGTTATCGGGAAATTGGAAGAAAAATTGGTCGATCGGATAAAGTAATCCGAAATTTTTTGAAAAATCAAAGTGGATACTGGAAGCAGAAGACCGGAGGACCAAAATTTAAGCTTTTGGAAAGAGACAAACGCCATATTATTAATACTGCCAGCAACTCAATGAAAAGCCTTTCTCAGCTTGCTAATGAGTGCAGCGTTAGTTTCCAAAAATACAATTCGTAGAGTCCTCCAAGGGTCTAAAACCATTGTTAGACAAAAGCTGATGACTGTTCCAAAATTATTACCTCGTCACAAGGTCGGCCGTTTAGAATTTGCAAAGAAAAATATGCAGACAAACTGGAAAAAGGTAATTTGCAAAATTGACGATTTTCATGATTTTAAATTTTTTCTATTTTTTTTCGTTATCTTTATTTTAACTTTTCTTTCTTTTTCAGGTGATTTTTTCTGATGAGAAAAAGTTTAACCTTGACGGTCCAAGACGGTTTCAATAGCTACTGGCGAGACCTAAGAAAGGAACCCCGATATTTCTCAAAACGAAATTTCGGAGGCGGTTCCTTAATGGTCTGGGGCGCATTCTGCAGCGACGGTATGCTTGATTTGGCGTTTCCGAGTTGTCGAATGAACTCCTCGGAGTATGTTGGAGTTTTAGAAGACAAATTGGTACCATTTTTAGAGAGTAGTAACGACAGTGAGTTGATTTTTCAGCAGGACAACGCTGCAATTCACAAAAGTCGCTATACTCAGGAGTGGCTTCAGTCGAAAAATATCAAAACTATGGAGTGGCCAGCGTGCTCTCCGGATCAGAACCCAATAGAAAATATTTGGGGCATATTAGCTCGTCGGGTTTTTGCTGAAAATCGGCAGTATCAAAGCGTATTTGATCTCAAAGAAGTGGTTATCGAAGAATGGAGAGCAATCAGTCAAGAAATGCGAACGAAGTTGGTAGACAGTATGCCAGACCGGATTTTTGAACTTATTCAGAATCAAGGTGGTCCTACCCATTATTAATATATTTTGTTTTATTTTATTTAAGTTTCTTATAGTGAATTTTGTTAATTTATTTTAAGTGCGGCTATAGTTATGGCACGCCAGTATTTCAAAAAATTAAAAAAAAAGAAAAAATATTGTGAATAAATGAAATATTTTTTATTGATTAAATCGTGTTTTTGAATATTTTCATGAATATTAATAAATAATAGGCAAAACTTTTCTTTAAACGTACGTACACGCATTTTCACAGGTGCGGCTATAGTTATGGCACGGAGTGTATGTGCACAGCACATGCTGCGGGGACGGTTTTCGTTCCACAAGTTACTATGAAGACATTTTGGTACTTTGGGGACTGTCCTTAAACTTTTTGTTATTCTACTGTTACACACTATATATATATATATATATATATATATATATATATATATATATATATATATATATATATATATATATATTATACTATATATATATATATATATACATATATATATATATATATATATATATATATATATATATATATATATATATATATATATATATATATATATATATATATATATATATATATATATATATATATATATATATATATATATATATATATATATATATATATATATATATATATATATATATATGTGCATAGCGCATGTTGCGGGGACGGGTTTTCGTTCCACAAGTTACTATGAAGACATTTTGTTACTTTGGGGACCAATAGAAAAATTTTAGGTTATATAGTTTAGAAGTTATGGGCGACTTTGTATGGACACTTTTTCGATATTTTGACGTTTTGCCAATTTTCATGAAGTCATATTTCGAAAACCGAAAGGGTTTGGGGTCGAAAGGTTAATGATTTAATAAACACTACCCATTTACAATATTTGTGGCGAATTTCATTAAAATCGTAGATGACAAATCCGAATGCTGTGCGGTTTGACATGGAATGACCCATATTTTTTATTGTGTTTTTATTTTTAATTAATATTAGGTTTTGCGAATTTTATATCTATAACTACCTGTAAAGAAAACGACTATCCCTACTTACCGGACTCTTGTTTATTTTTTGTAAACAAATACAATTTGAACATTTGGGGCCGCCTTTGTACGAAAGCTGATTTTGTATATAGACTTCGCCGGAACGCGAAATAGAGATATAACATTGTTTGCGCTGCTCTACCTTTACTAACAAACACATAGTTCATTTGTTAGCTTTTGTTGTTTTTAATATTTTATCAATTTAAATATACAAAAATTCTCAAATATTTTTATGACAAATATCTTTGTTTACATTAAAGGATAAAAGCCAAGAATTTCCAAGACTTGGCAGCATTTATATACATTCTTAATTTGTAAGCAACTATATATATATATAACTATTTATCAAGTCAATATCTACTTAAATTTGTAGGGAGTAAGTATGAAAATATATTTTTGGTTTGGTTCGAGATCATAGAAAAAGTTTTTTTTATATGGAAATTTTTTTTCCTTATTTTTTATTTACGTAATCAAGGAGAATACACAGAAAAAGTTATTAGACTCTAGCCGAATGAAATGCATTTTCTCATCAGCTACAACTTTTATCAACATTCTTCGTTCCGCAATGCCAATTGTAAATATCTCTCACAAATCAACGGAAAAAGCTATTTATGCTAACATACAGTTGATTTTTAT
Source organism: Eustalomyia histrio (assembly GCA_949748255.1). NCBI lineage: Eukaryota > Metazoa > Arthropoda > Insecta > Diptera > Anthomyiidae > Eustalomyia > Eustalomyia histrio. Next base: position 152,651,338 of record OX456523.1, read on the forward strand.
TATTGAGTTAAGATGAAATTTACTAACTATTTTTGTATTATTTATATTCTCCTTTGTTTATCGTAGGGAATATTTATATGAAATTCGAAAAAAAACCTATTATATTCTATATAAGAAGGGTGATTTTTTAACCGTTTGGGTTTTGAAAATTGAAAATACACAGAAAATTTGCAAGTGAATGAAATATTTATTTGGGCGATATCGCACCAATGACAGCTGTAATGTTGTACTCCAGGGCTGGACTTCTCGTATCCGCACAAAAAATTATCTAGTGGGGTCAAATCGCATGATTTTTGCGGCCAAATGGACTGCTCCTGATTAATTACCAACCAAACTCACCTCTAAATAGGTTCTTGTTGAACCCACATGAATCGACAACAGAAATATGGCTATGGTTACGGCTATGTCGATATGGTATGGCACGTCTAATTGAGCCTTAACTCATGTGCTATCTTTACAAACCTGTCATGACTTCTCTCACTCACTACCCATTAGTTTTGTTATCTGTTTTTTATGTTTTATTGTTACAGCACACACATACGTTTTGCAAAGCAAAAAGCAAACGACCTGAACTGATACGCTATAAAATGCCTTGAATGCAATTCAAATGGTTTTGTGCAGCGCTTTAGTTTTTACCTATAAGTTGTATAACACTGTAATACGAAAGTAAAAGAAAAATTCTGAAAATATTTCATCGAATAAATCAGCATATTTTACCAAAATTTTTATCACATTTTAACATTTCGTCTTGATGTTTGTTTTCTTATTTTGTATGTTTACAATTACTTTATTATTTTATCATTACTCACCTTTCTTGATATAAAATTTGTTGGATTAAAAGTGCGGTCATTGAGCTTAATAGCAGGTCTATTGAATTCTTGGGCTTTTTTTACACGATATATCCGTACTAACCAGTGCTCAGTAGTGTAAGCCTCCTCCAGATATGTTAAATCAAAATCCTTGTTACCTATTACTGCATTTCTAGTTCTATCGTACCCAGCTGGGCCTCTTTAAAGAAAAGACAAAACAAATTTAAATATATTAAATAAATTATATTGAAACCCATCCAGATAGAAATTTTGGGTGGTAATAAAAAAAAGCACTGAAAATTTTGCCATGTTGCAAATTAATTTTCCCAAGATATTTTCTCTATAAAAAATTATTTTCCTAGCGGTATTCCGGGAATTCAAACAAAATTTCCCACTTTTGCGGGAATTTTCAAAGTGCGGGGATTTGCATTCTATACTTACAACATATTGTTTATATATTTTAGATTGTTGAAAAGAAGTAAAACTTGTTCGTGGACTATATCTTGTCAAAGTTCTGAACTCTAGTTCAAATTATATCCACTAGAGGTCCTCTGTGCTGTGACAATATGAACAAAATTTAATGTATGTGCATAACAGAGAACTGAAACTGCTGATTGCAAAACGTTCATACGCAATCAACACCGGAATAAACATTCGTAAACAATCAAACCACATGCTTCTGGTTGCGTCTCTGATTTACTCATCGGTGGTTTTTATACCAATAATTTCAATCATATCCGTTCTATTCAACAATGATTATTTTAATGTAGAATAAATCAGAAAAAGCAAAAATGAGCGCGTATGAGTTTATTTATTATTAAACCCAAAATAATTTCATTACAATAAAATGGGGGTTACAACTATTAAATTTTTTAGAAAAATGATAATTATTTCCCACTATAAAATATTTTTTTAGAAAATAATTATTTATTTTCATATACTATGTATATTTTTATTTAATAAAAAAAAAAACAAATAAAGAACAAAAATTGCATTTCATCACACCATGACGATGCCGTCTTGGTTTTATATGGGCAGATTACAAAGGTTCATCATCTTTGCTTATTGGTTTTTCTGCAATTTCTTTGCGATTCCAAATGATTTTCTTTGCGAATCCAATTAGTTTTTAGCAGATTTCCCAAATGGATTTAAAAAGGGTTTAAAATTCAGGGAAATTTGAACCTTTGTATTCTGTATAAAATTTTATGTGGCCGCTGCCAGCGTTGTAATCTCTATACTATTCTTACTCTTTGATTTCATATTTATATAATATATATTATTTAATGCACGGTTTCTCAAAAATGTGAAGTTCAAATGTTCGATCAGCCGACTAAACGTACAACAACATAATGCTTAGTTTATTCAACGCTGTTTTGTTGAGTGATTAAATGTGAATAAAACATGTTCGACAGAAGATTCAAACTGATGCGAATTACGCGTTCAGTAACATAATGGTTATTTTATTCAACGCTGAGTTTTGTTGAGGGATTAAATGTGAATAAAACATGTTCGTCAGACGATTCAATCTGATCCGAATTACGCGTTCAGTAACATGGTGCTGATTTTATTCAACAGTAAGTTTTGTTGAGTGATTAAATGTGAATAAGAATTTTATAGTATGATTAAATCAAGAAAAAAATTTATTTTGCAGTTCTCTGGTACATAAGGGTATCCCGAAATTTAAATAATACCACACAAACGTCGCACAGTGCTTTGTGCCCATATAACGAGTGGACAAAAATAGAAGGAGTTATCGTAGCTTACTGAAATTTGGTACGCGATTTTAGTTTGAGTTATTTAGAAGAAAAACCAAATTTTGGGAAAATTGATGCAAGGACACGCCTACCTCCATATATCCTGAAGTTTAAAAATGTAATAAAATCTTCAAATTTGGTCAGAACCTAACGAAAATTGATAATTGTTATTAGAACAAAGTTATTAACGTGTCTGCCAATTTTCTTTTCAATCGAAGGAAGGACTCGCTTACCTGTCATATATCCTTTTATAAAAAATTACATAAAATCTGTAAAAGTTAACCGATTACATTCAAACTTATCAAATTAGTTTAAATAAACATAAAAAACATGTAAATTTCGTTGAATTCGGTTTTGTAACTAAAAAGTCATTTTGAATATCATTTTTTTAAGTCTTTATAATCCCTAAAAATATTTTAAAAAATATAAAAAAATGTACCTACAAAAAAATTTAATATTTTTAACGTAATAAAAAATAACTAAATACTGTATTTATGAAAATAAGTTTTTATTGAAATCTGACTTTTATAAAAATCGAACTTGAATTTCAAAATTTCTTTTGTATATTCACAACTTGGGAAGTTTTTAAAATAAAAGACTTAAAACTATAAAAAACTACACTTCCAACCAACAATCATCGGTAGTTGAGTCTTCGCTCAACGAAGCCATGTAGAATATTTATTTTCAAAAAAACTTCTATTATATTTGCTTATATTTCAGTACTTTTTCATTTTAACATTAAAAAAATGAACACTTTGTATTAAGGTGTTCTTGTCGAAATATGAATCTCCTATCTTTTGTGTTACAAATTTGTAAATGTTTGCTACTTTATTATTTGAAGGTGCAGATACCCAACAATCAATTAAATCTGAATTTTTTTCAAATAGAAGCCATCACAAAAAATTAAAAAAATTTAAATACATTGTTTTCATTTGATATTTTGTTTATATTAACAATAGAGATAGACCCGTGAGAAGTTTTAACATTTACGTTTAATGTAATTAGAAAATTTTAAGTTCACTCACAATTATAAAACAAATTATTTAAAAGTGGGTTTGACAAACAATAGGTTTATTGTAATTATTTTAAATGGCATTACCCGTAAAATACAGTTACATTACACGTCATTGAAATTAATTTTTATCAAAAAAGTTGAATAAATTTATTTTTAATTACCTTTAAAATACCGAAATTATCGATGGATCCGTTACATATATGTCGAAATCCGTGATTAAATTTTTAAAACTTTTTATTAAATAAAAACTATCTCACGTTCTCATCCCTAACTTAATAAATTTTAATAACGGAAATAATATGTCAGTATGATAAAACAAAACAAAGAATGCAACAAATATTATCAGGGATGGAACTTTTTAAATAATACGAAAAATTAAACTTAATAAGCGAAAATGAATAGTTACAGTCGAAAACGTTTATTTGTTGCCTAATTCCAAGTTTTTAGGATGTAGATTATCTTTAAACTCAGTTTATCGCAGCTTGTAACTTGGATACTGATTTTGAATTTTTTTTTGTTTTATTTCAATGAAGACCAAAATTTTATGTAACGAAAAGTTGTTCCGACAAATTTATGTTAATGAACATGGAAATGGCAGACAAAATTCGTTTTCGGTTTAACTAAAACAAGTTTAACTCACATCCCAAAAACTCGGCCTAAGTGTGTCTAATCATTTTATTAAGAAAATTGCACTTTTTATTTGGAATTTGGTTCTTTTTTTATTCGGCCGAATATTCGGTATTTTGAATACACTATTCGTGACGAATACACTCGAATAAACTATTCGTGATATCTCTAATTAAAACAACAAGTTTTCCTTAAAATTCCACGTATTAAGCGGCCTCTAGTAGTACAAATAAGAGTCAAATATAAATTGTTTTCACAGAACGCTTTATAATCTTTCTAAAAATATGTTTCTTTAAAAATATATTATCGGGGAACTTTATTTTATTTGACTTCATTTTAATTTTTAATACCACAAAATTGCATCAAATTTATGAAAAAATCATGAAAATACCCATTTTTAAAAACATGATTTTTTATAATTTGTGGTTAAATATTTGTTTTATTCTTTTCATTATCTTTGAGATAATAGTATAAACTTTAAAAAACTACAAAAAAATAACCCTTTTTCGTTTTTTTTTTTACTCCATCAAAATTTTGTAAATTTTGGGTTTTAACAAAACAAAATCTATAAATTAAAGCCACAAAAAATAAAATTTTAAAAGATTTACATTAAAACTTACAAAAAAAATTATATTTTTAGTTTATTACAAATATACTATAACAATTAAATAAAAAAACTTTAAGCCACTTTTTGAAAAACTTAATTTTTAAAATTTTTTTGTGAAACATCTAAAAATTTTTTTTGTTTAACTATTTTTGCTTCAAATTCTCTAAGTTTAGCGCCCTCTCGTGGCTCTAAAAAAGGTAAAACCAAAATATTCTCTTACACGATTTTAAGCTACTTTATAATCTTTCCAAAAATATATTTTTCATCCATATTTATGGTAAATATTTATTATTTTTTTCGTCATTTCAAATTTTGGCACTTTAAAAGTGGAACCAATTTTAGTATAAATTAAGAAAATAGACATATATAAAAACATGTTTTTTGTAATTTGTGGCTAAATAATGGTTCAATTCTTTTCATTATCTTTGAGATAATAGTATAAACTTTGAAAAATAACAAAAAAAAATAACGCTTTTTTCGTATTTTATTTTTTTACTCCACCAAAGTTTTGTAAATTTTAATTTTTTAACACAAAAAAAGTAATTTTCAGATCCATAAAAATAATTGTACTAAAGATTTATACTGTACAGTGTATTTTTAGTCGATTAAAAATATATAAAGACAAAATAAAAACCAAACCTTAAATTAATTTTTTAAAAAATAAATTTTATATATTTTTTTTTCGTGTTGTTATACCGTTATTGCTAAAAATTGCCCAAGTTTAGCGCCCTCTCATGGCGCCAAAAAGAGTTAAACCAAAAACTTTTTTTTCATATATTTAAGGTGCTTTATAATCTTTCCAAAAATATATTATTTATCAACAGTCTGTGTCAGGCAGTTGCCGCGTTAACATCGTTTTGTTTCTTGTCGCATAGACTATTTGTGTTTTTATCGATAAGTGTTTACATATCGGTTTTCTTTGAAAAATATATACTCTTTTTTTTGTTTCAAATTTAATTTTAATTACTTAATTCTTAGAGTATTATAACTTAACAATCCGGTTTTGACTGACGGAGTCATCATGAACGGGGTTCATCCCCCGGGGCACAACAGGTTTAGGGAGCTTAATCCCATGCCTGCGAAAAACAAAAACAGCAGAAACAAACGCCTACGCCCTGATGATTTTCTCCCATTGCCTGAAACTGCTGCAAATGAACAAAATCTACCACGGTATCTAGTAGCATCTGCCATAGCTACAAAATCTAACACCGAAGTTGCTCCACTATCATCCTACAATGTGTTCCAAGTAGAAAGAGGGCTCAATGTTATAAGCTTAAATCGGCTAGAAGTTACCGAAATGAGAACGGGAGACCTTTTGATCAAGGTTCCTGATAGCAAAACAGCTCAACTATATTTAAAGGCAAATTTTATAGATTGCATTCCTGTCAAAATCACACTTCACAAAACTTTGAATACCATTCAAGGACACATTTTTTCGAGAAAAATAATCAACATTAATGAACAAGAATTGCTAGAATCACTTCAATCTCAGAAAGTAGTCGAGGTACGAAAAATAACTAGACTTGAAGGTAAGGAAGTTGTACCAACAGGTGCAGCAGTTTTAACTTTTGACCAAATATATCGGCCCGCATATCTTAAATTGGGATGGGAGAGAGTCCCCGTGGAGGAATACATACCAAACCCCATGAAATGCCAAAACTGTCAGAAGCTAAGCCATACTAAGAATCGCTGTCGCAATGTTGAAATTTGCAAGGAATGCGGCATACCAACACCTCACAATCCATGCACACGAAAATATTGTGTAAATTGTCAATTGGAATCTCACACATCACAAGATCCGGATTGTCCTACATTCTGGAAACATAAATCAGTAAATTTTTTGAGAATATCAAGAAGATGCACAAATCGCGAAGCTTGGAAAATCTACAATGATAATCCCACACTAAATGCTTTAAAGCCTGTACCAAGAAAAGCAAAAAATGTACAAACATATGCACAGGCTTTAAGCGAACAGCCGTTTGTAATCAACAACACTACTACATTTACAGCTATTACGTCACAGAATAAGAGAAATCATGCAACATCGGAAAACAGCACAAAAGTAGACAAAAATGAAAGCATAACAAACCCCACAATAATACTAGATTCTCCCCTCAACAACAACACAAAGTCATCTACTATTTGAATCAACAAAAACAATATAAACTCGTCTACTCGTCCAAACAGCGACAACATAACCTCAAATCAAAATTCCACTCCCATAAAAATTACAACTACGGGTATAAATATTGCTGAAAACATTGAACTTTTTTCACAAAATAACACGGCAACACAATTTTTTAATGCAAATGAAACAAGTTTCGATAGTGATGACATTTCAGTAAATGATAACTTACCTTTAAATATGAATATCGATCGAAACATAACAGATGATTTTATTATTGAAGACATAAATGATAAATACTAAATACTCCACCAAGATTATCAAATGTTTTTAATTTGAATGATGAAAATACGCCTACCTCACAGTTATTTAATAAACATCCCGAATTAAGTGCCATAATTACTCCTAATACATATAGGAAAACTAAAAAAATCAATACAAGTAACAAATAATTTTTATATATTTTAATGAATAATGGACTTAATTTGACCATTCTACAGTGGAACATTCAAGGTTTCACTAATAACAAATACGCATTAGAACGCCTGGTCGCCTTACATAAACCGAACATATTAGCTTTGTAAGAGACACATATTATAGGAAAAAATAGACATCTACTTCATTTGCCTGGTTACAAGATATTTCATCATAATAAAGACTATTCGCTCGCTAAATCTGGTATTGCACTACTAATCAAGAACAACATAAACGTTACACATCATACTACATCATCTGGTGATCTACTGTTTCAGAATGTTATCGTCAAATGTAATACGGAGATTCATATAACTAATGTATATAAAGAATGCGATGTGACGCTAACATCTTCAATGGTTGAAAATATATCAGTTGTTAACGGTGTCCATCATCTTGTGATGGGTGATTTTAACTCACAAAATGTCTTGTGGGGCTCTGCCTCTAACTCTACGAGTGGCAGGATCTGGGAAAATTTCGCTGATGACAAAGACTTGGTTATACTTAATGATGGATCTCCTACTTTACTTAATACAAGAGGTACCCTAACTTCTGTTGACGTCACTATGGCAAGCGTTGATTTTGCTCCTGGGCTGGTGTGGTGTTGTTTACCTTTGCCGGAAGCGGGCGACCATTTTCCTGTGAAGATTTCTAACAGCGTAGATGTTGTCAGGAGACAGTTTTCTGCACGTTTTAACGACACGAAGGCCGATTGGTCGCTTTTTGGAAAGAAGTTGTCTCAGCTTAATGACCAGTTTAAATCATCAATGAACATTAATAGAGAAGCGGCACAACTAAAACGTATTTTAAGAAAGTCAGCTAATGAAAGTATCCCTATAAGTCGAAGACCTAAGGACAAAAACAACCCTATTTGGTTTAATTCAATTATTGCGAAATTAATCAGTTTAAGACAAATAGCCTGGAAAAATTTTAAGAGTTATCGAAATCAAGCAAATGGCTTGGAATATAGAAAATCATGTGCTAAGGTCAAGAGAGAATGTAAAATTGCAGAGAGGTACTTGGGAGAATTTCCTGAACTCCTTGAACCCGGCAATGGATGCTCGTTACTTATGGGGTAAGGTGAGCAGATTGAGGACGGAAAGATTAAACAATTTTCCCACCATATGCATCAAAAACGACAACTTTTCTCATCCTCAAGTAATAGCTGACAAATTCGCTGAATATTGGACATCCATTAGCTCAGATTCCACACTTGATGCAAGCATCGTTTCAGCCAAAAAAAAAAAAAACCTCAATATTAAACAATTACCACAATGCGCTGACCAACTAGTCACTAGTAGTTTGTAAGCTGTACAACAATATATTGGCAAATGGCGTTTTTCCCCATGATTGGAAAACCGCAATATTAGCACCAATTCCTAAGCATGGCAAGGATCCTAATCGTTTGGAGGGATACCGACCCATATCGTTATTACCAGTCCTTTCTAAAATTTTGGAAAAAATTTTAGCCAAACGCTTCTGGAAATTTACAATGAATAAAGTTTCGAAGATACAACACGCTTTCATACCAAAGCATGGTGTCCATAGCTTATGTCATCAAATGGAAGAAATACTACGGATGAACTTAAAGAACCGTGCACACAGTCTAGTCATATCCGAAGACATAGAAAAAGCTTTCGATAAAGTTGTGTTAACTTTTATAATTATGGAATTGAACGAGTGGGGTGTCCCCAAAAGTTTATTAGAACTATTAAGATCATTTTTAACAGATCGTAAAGTGACGGTCAGAGTGGAAGGCTATTATTCGTCGATTTTTACCATTGATAATGGGGTCCCACAAGGGTCGCCCTTATCTGTGGTTTTATATACAATTTATGCAAACTCTCTGGCAAAGGCTATTGAAGATATTCCTGGAATTGATTTCGTTGGGATATATGCGGATAATATATTCGCTATTACTTCTGGCAACCACGATGATGCAAGTATAAGTCTTAACAATCTTGACCAAACTATGCACCAATGGGCGGTTAGTAGAGGAGCAGTGATACCAGCCGATAAAACTGAAGTACTCCATGTTTGTAGAAAAAGGGAATGCCACAACAACACCATTAACATCAGAAATGTGGAAATAAACATCACGGAGCAAATGAGGGTATTAGGCATTTTGTTTACTAGAAATTTATTATGGAATGTTCACGTAAAATATCTGGCTTTAAAATTAAGCAAAATAAACAACCTTCTAAAACTAATATGCTCACGTAATAAGGGACCTCACATCGATACTGCTCTTCAGATCTGTCGATCACTCGTCACTGGTGTCCTACTACATGGCATTACGATTTATGGGTGGACTTCAAGAGCAAACATAAAAAAGCTAGATACTGCTATAAACAACTGTTACAGAACTGCGTCTGGTCTACTAAAATCTACCACGTTAAAATTACTAAGGCCTGAGGCCGCTTATCACGAATTCAATTTCATTCTGGAGAAAAGTGCAGTTAGTATGGCATCCAAATCAATTACAACGTCATCTGATGGCCTCCATAATAGTTTTTGGAAACATCTTGAACTCCAGTACACTGGCATACAATCTGCAATTTCCCAAATCATCATGCTTTTAAATACACACGACATTGCTATTCCTGAAAAGCCCTACATCTTAACTGAAGCTATATCTTATGTTAAAATGGATTCAAGTTTAAGTAGCCACAACAAAAACAACATTAACCCTATTATTTTCAAAAAAATCTTACAACAAAAAATATCATGCTTTAGTCCGGAAATGATACTCTACACAGATGGTTCCTTTCAAGATGGTGTAACATCGTATTCAATTGTTGAGGAAATAAATTCAACACAATTTGAAATTGTTGAGGAAGCACGTATACCAAATAACACAGGCGTCTTTTTGGCTGAATTGGTTGCCATAAAAAATGCCATTTTATATGCTATTCAAAGAGGAGTAAATACTTTAATTTGTACAGACAGCCTGAGTGCAACTAAGGCTTTAACCAAAAACCACAACGGATCTTATAACAATGTTATCGCAATACCAAATGATTCTCCGGAAATATTAATATTTTGGGTTCCTTCTCATATCGGCATTGAAGGAAACGAAAGCGCTGATAGATCTGCAAAAAGAGCCCTAAATCTATCACAGGTTACGGAAATTCCATGCCTTCCAAAAATTATTTCTAACCAATTTCGAGCTTCACAGAGACAACTTTATCCTACTCGATCAAGGCCTAATTACAACATTAATCTCACAAGAAGTGACTGCGTGATGCTAGGTCGACTAAGGGTTGGCAGAGCTTTATTTAACACTCAGCACTACTACAATAACACAGACCCAGTAAAATGCAGCCTCTGTAATGTAGATCTGTCTGTTGCACATATTTTGACCGAATGTCCAAGGTCCAAAATTGACGCGCCTTTGGAAAAAATCATTGACTGCTCTACAAACTTAAATCTACCAAAAATAAAGGAAAGCCTTCGCAAACACGGCATTCAAGATGTGTGAATTGTTCCATTATTCAACTTAATTTTTGTAAAATATTCTCATTATTAATTATCTTTGAAAATATCCTTATTATTAATTTCTTGTATTTAAAGTAGAAGAATAGTCAATATATTAACTACTTTTTGGTGCGCACATGGTCTAGTCACCCGGCGCCTTTTATATATTTTATAAATTTATTTATAAAGTATATTGTAAATAAATAAATAAATAAATAAATAAATAAATATTATTTATCAATATTTATAACCAACATTTTCTTTTTTGATTTTTGTATATGGAACAAAGCACTGTGCGTCGGGTATGAAGACCGTAAAAAGTTGGCGATGTTTCCTTATATTGAAAAAACACACAACCCTCTTCAGTATCCACGCCCTTGTTGGGTTATTGCCTTGATGATATTCTATTTTATACTGATTGCTTGGAAACAAATTAACATACCAAAAAACAACGCACAATTAGACTAACATCAACGAAATTTAACAATTTATATTTATCCTCTATTTTTATAGTTTTTGTTATAAATTTTAATTCTTAAAGTATCCAATAACAAAGCTTATGAAGCCGTTAATTTCAAGCGTTTGTCCTAATCAATATACAACATAATCTACGCTGATAGTTAATTATTAGACAATATTTTTGAATTATATTTTTCACTGTATCCTTATATTTAAGGTAAAGAAGTTTTTATGTACCCAGTAAAAAATATATGGATTAATCCATAATCGAGCAATAAAGGAGTAATGACTTGTTCATTCATTTAGAGTAATAAGCTTCGCTTAATACTCCAAATGGATCAATGAGGGATGTATCAGTTTGTTTTTTTTTTCTTTGACATAACTGTTAATTGTTGATGTATTCGTTTTGTTTTTTAGTCAGTTTAGTTTTAAAAAGTGAAAGACGTGTTATTTAAAAAAGCGAAAAGGTACGGGTATAGTAACAAATTGTTAAAAATGTGTCAAAATTTAGTTTCTAAGTGTCATCCAAGACGACTAGTTGAAAAAGAAATTAAAAAATTCTCAAATTGTAATCGGGAGACTTTAAGTGAACAAGAGGCATCAGCACCTTACAAATACAAATTGTTAAACTTTTTTTATTTCGGTAATGAATTTTTAATATCATGTCTTAAATAATATATTACTTTAATTTTCTTGCAGAAGCACTAAAAGACACGTATCCAATATACCCGGAATATGAAAAATCTTTTAAGCTGGCATTTCGTAAATGTATGGCAACTGTTTACCGACAGACCTACTCGTCAATAACTACGACCTCGTCGAATCCAACCAAAAAACAATAATAACATTTTTGAAAAAATTTTAAAAAATAAATGAATATTTTCTTGTTTTTGTAAAACTAACCAAATTTGTATTTTATATGAATGTTTTCACCCTTTATGCTCTTTAAGGAGACAAAAGCGATTACTCCCTTTATGCTCTTTTAGGAGACAAAAACGATTACTCCCTTTATGCTATTTTGGAGACAAAAACGATTACTTCCTCTGTCGTCATTTTCAAGATCAAAGGGAGTACTCCATAAGGAGCTTAAAAGGAGTACTTGTGTCTGCGGACATGCTGTGTTAAAAATCCAATGAGGTCCGGAGTTTTATGAAGTAATCCATTCCTCACAAAGGAGCGCTCCAAGATTACTCTTTGGATGATCCTATTTTTTTACTGGGTATTGTTGATCTGTTATTTTGGTAAATGGATGGTATTAATAGAATTTTATATCATATAATCATATTCTTTTTTATAAATTAAAAAATATAATTATATAATCTAAAATCTTATTAATACCATTTATTTACCAAATAACAGATCAACAATACATAAAAATTTTCTGAATCTTTCATCAGCAAAATTAGTCTTATTAATACCCGTTGTATTAATGTCATAGTTCCCTAGTGGAACTGTTTCCACTTTAAGGTTTTTTATTATGACCGGCTTATCCGATGTGTTTAGTAGCCTTATATGTTGATTCCCATTTTTTGAAACTATCGAATTTGTCAAAAATATTCCATGTGCTATTTCTCTATTGCATATTACTCCGTCTTCTTTAAGATTTTATTTAAATGGTAATATTTAATCACTTCTTGGTGGAATTTTTACGAGAGTTACTTCAAATGCGTTGTCAAGTATTGGTAATATTCAACGTTGAAATTATATTTATAGAGAAAATCTCTTCCAAGTATTCCGTCAGTACTAATTGGAAAATCATAATTTACTAATTGTATTTTGTGGTCTATAATCGTTTCTCCAATAGGTATTCTCACAATTGTTGATCCCAAAGACTTTTTTTTATGTTTTGAGATTCCTGTTAATAAACAATAATCATCTGAATTTTCTTTATAATTTGTCTTCCTTGTATAGTGACTCGTCAGCACCTGTGTCGATTAGAAATGTTAGTACGTTGTTGTTACCCTCTATTTTTAATTTTATATAATTCTTCAGGTCGGATGAAATACTGTAAATTTTATGTTCCCACGTTAGTCTTTCTCCGGAGATTCTTGGTACACTGTCACCTCCGGATCTTGAGAGTTTCTGATATGTTTCTCCAAGTGTACAAACTTTGAATTTATTTAATTTTGTATGCAAGTAACTTTGAATTTAGTTTCTTAAAATAACAACTTAAAAAAAAATGTTCATTATTGTTGATTTTGATGTCAAAAAATTAATTTCATAATATACAAAACATATTAGTTTCCCTGATCCTGAATATGACGAATATTCCGATTATTATTTCTTCTATTGTAGTTATCATTTCTCCTGTTGTTGTTATTGTTGTGGTAATTACTTCTACAGCTGTTGTTGTTACGATTATTGAGATTACCATCGTTATTACGATTATTCCCATTACTCGAAAGGCACATCTTGGCAAAATGATGTATTCTTTCGCATTTGTGGCATTTAGCTCCTTGTGCTGCACATCTGTCCCTGTGTTTTCTCTCAGATTTTGTATATTCTCGATTTGATTGGTTACCACTGCTGATACATTACTTGACTTTGTCTCACATTATATGAAGCTTCCTCAATGGCCTCAGAAAATGACTTTGTCCTACTTTCCTCTATAGTCCTGACTATTTCTCTATTCTTTAAACCATTTTTGAAAGCATTAAAAGCTATTACTTCATTCGCCCTCAGAATTGTTTCCCTACGATCATTTCCCAAATCTATTTGAATTTTACTTGGTTCGGTTACCAAAGTTTTTATTCTGCCCGGAAATTTTCGCCTACGTTCAATTGAATATGGTTTACCCTGAGATTTCTTTGCATTTGAGATTAGAGATATGATATTACAAAATGTTATTCCTTTTCTTTAAAATTTTCTTTTTGTTCTTTTATAAAAATCTTCTTAATTTATTTAGTATACTTTTCTTTAAAAAAAAAAATATTGTTTTTCAAATTTTCATTACTTAATTTATTTCCTTATTTATATTATTTTATCTTAATTAAGCAATTCCATTTTTATTCCTTTAATATTTACAAACTAAATTTAATTTTTTATTTTTACTCTTTTATTCATAAAAAAAAATATTTATATTTTCTCAAAAAAAAAATATTTTATTTATTTTTTTTCTTTAGCTCTTTCTTGATTGAATTAACTCATATCGTCTCAGTGTTCGATTATTCGAACACTCGTTTTTATAATTTTTTTCTTTTTTTAATTAAGATTAAGAAATGTTTTTTATGCAATTAGATAGTATAAGGAGTTAGCTTTCACTACCCCTTTTATAACAAACAAGAAGAAAACATTAATGTGTTTTAGCATAATTTAAAAAACTGAAAACTATGTAAAGGGTGGTTAAATTTTAAGGGCCGATGTTGATTTTGAATAAAACAGAAATTATTTAGAAAATCATTGTCATTTCTTTTTATTATGATAATATGGTATGGTTTAATTATGTATGGAACAAAATATCGGCCAAATGTCCGCGACCTCGGCGGCACACCTCCATCCGATGGTCCAAATTTTCGATGACGCTGAGGCATAATTGAGGTTCAATGCCGTTAATGTGCCGAATTATCTCATCCTTTAGCTCTTGAATTGTTGCTGGCTTATCCACGTACACCTTTTCTTTCAAATAACCGCAAAGAAAGAAGTCCAACGGTGTCAAATCTCATGATCGTGGCAGCCAATTGACATCGCCACCACGTGAGATAACACGGCCATTGAATTTGTCGCGCAAAAGAGCCATTGTTTCGTTAGCTGTGTGGCAAGTGGCACCGTCCTGTTGAAACCACATATCGCCCAGGGTCATATCCTCAATTCCTGGCCACAATAAGTTCGTTATCATCTCGCAATAGCGAACACCATTCACGGTAAATGCTTGGCCGACCTCATGACACACTATCGCGAATAACAGCAATGTTTTACGCAGAACGAACTGGGCGAGCATGCACAGGTGTTTTCACAGACCCGGTTTGCTGAAATTTGCCCACAATTCTCCCGATTGTGCACATTTGGTCGATTATGCTGACCAAAAAAAATCACGAAGTGCACGAAATGCATTTTGATTTGAACGCCCATTTTCATAATAAGCCTGAATAGCTTTAACGCGTTGCTCGATAGTGTATCTTTCCATGGTTCAAATTGAGTTAGTCTGAAATTGAGAAATGTAAAATGAAATGCTGAAAAAAACTTGACGTTTAGGTGTGGTTCACATTCAACATCGGCCCTTAAAATTTAACCACCCTTTATAAAAAATAAAAAAAAGTCAAAATGTAGTTCCATTAACAAACGATTAAACTTTCAACAATAGAAAACAAACGTTTTTGTTTTTTCATTTGTATTGTTGTAATATGGCTTTAAAATAATGTGTTCGAGAAATCGAACACCAATTTTCTCAAAAACAAAAAATCTGAAAAAAATTTTACTTCAGATTCGTGTTTTTTTAACCCCAAATTACCTAAACTACCAAGTTTTATAGTTATAAAAAAGATCTTTGGGACGATATGATTTAATTCTATTTTCAAAAATTTCTCTTAACTTTATCAAAAAAAAATCACTTCTTATTGTTTTGTTCTTTCACCTTTCTGGCTGGTTTGTCTGCCTCTCTTTTGTTCTATTCTTCTGTGGTCTAGGGTCGACCATCATCGTAGGGTTAATTCTTATTGTTTGATATTTATTCTTATTTTTTTTTACTATCTGTACACGAGCGAAGTCTCCTCCGTATAATAATAGGTTCTCACTTTGAGCACTCCAATGAAAAAAAAAAATTTTTTATTATATTTATTGTATTTATATTTATATTTATTATATATATTGTTTTCTTTCCCTCTTATTGTTGTACTCTGTATACGTCCTTCCAATTGTTGTTTCTGATTGTCCTTTGGCCGGACAATCGTTCTAACCTTCGGCGAGTGTTAGGTCCCTCTTCAAATAGATTTTTACTACTGCTCAATCTTGGAGGGTAATATTATAGTTCCTTTTTGGTGGTGGGAACTTTATCGCCATTCAATAGTTTCCTATTGTAAGCGATTGACCATGTATTTAAAATAATTATAAGCGATGTGTTTGTTGAAGCTTTGATTATCAAAAATCCTCTTATAATTAAAAATTCTTTTCATTATAAAGCTAAAATGAGAATCATTAACCTAGAATTGAGTTACTTCCTAGTCACTCAGTAATTTAATATTGTGAAAAAAATACATTCGGCTTACGATTACATGCATTGGTATCAATATTCCATAAATTTCAACAAGTTCTATTAAATTGATATTAAGTAAACACTCATTTATTGAGTGGAAAGTAGAGCTTTGTCACTTTGACACTTGCCCTATTTAAATTAACTGTGTTATAACATAGAGCGATGAACTGTGTTCTCCTCTTTCTAAAGTACTTGTTAAACAAACGTAATTATTGACTTTGGATATTCAAACAAAATACATGGGCTAGATCACTTTCATATATTTATGTTACTGTAAGAAAAAAAGGGGGTTTTGCTTCGCTATCTAATTAAATTATAAGCGATGTATTTCTTTTGAAGTTTGGTTTGTAAGAACTTGCTTTATTTAGATTTTATTCTACTTATATAGCTAACTTGAAAATCTTACTTAATTCTAAAATTGAGTTACTTTCTAAAGTCACTCGATAACTTAAATTGTACCTAATAGAAATTTCTGTATTTCCCCTATGAGTGATTTTCTACAATGCACTCAATAACTTATTTTACTAAACATACATTGTTGCACTGTTTGTCAGATGCCAAAAAATATCGTCAAGTTACTTTATTAACCCTCCGATGAGTGAGAAGGTCCCTAGGGACCTTTTTGCTTTTTCAAACTGAAATTACTCCTACTTCGGCCACTATAATTTTTTTATTGTTTCAACACAAAATTTACTTGTTCTGAACACAAAGACCTAAACTCAAAGAGATTAGGGATGATGATAAAAACAAAAAATTCTAAGAACAAGTAAATTATGTGTTGAAACAATAAAAAAAATTATAATGATGATGAAGTAATCCCTAAATGTCTTTGAGTTCAGGTAGACGTACGAAAGAGTATAAAAGAAGTTGTAGTTT
Source organism: Eustalomyia histrio (assembly GCA_949748255.1). Classification (NCBI taxonomy): domain Eukaryota; kingdom Metazoa; phylum Arthropoda; class Insecta; order Diptera; family Anthomyiidae; genus Eustalomyia; species Eustalomyia histrio. The sequence goes on from OX456523.1 coordinate 152,668,749, forward strand.
CGTAAACCAAATCAGTCAAAGTTTAGACAGCGAAGAGTAAAATCGTGTGTGATAGAAACAAAAATATAAATATGGCAGATGCAAGTAATTTGGACGTTGCTCAAATGGTTGTATGCCGTAGTACACGTTACCAGCAAATGACTGCACATGAAAGGCGTTCAGCTGATAGTAGATTTGCTGATTTTCTGGACGAAGACATGGATGAAGAAATTGATATTGCTGCAATTGATAATTATGAAGTTGAGGATGATGAAGATCGCACATACCAACCTGCTGAAGAGTCAGATGCCGAAACTGAAGGATACGTCGAGCTAAATGAAGATACTGATGACGACGATGATGAAGAGGAAGAAAATGATGGACAGGAAACGAATGAAAGTTACTATATTGGTAAAGATGGCACCCAATGGAGTAAAAAAGCACCACCAACATCACGCACTCGTAATCATAACGTGGTCGACTTCACAAGAAAGAAACCAGGACCAACAGGAAATATACACGACCCCTATACAATAATGCGTTCAATCATGACACAGGAAATAATACACTTAGTGCTACGTGAAACAAATCGTAAAGGCAGGGAGGTTACAGCTGCATGGAATTTGGCGAATCCCACGAAGAAAAAGGAGTGGAAGCCAGTGACAGTGAAAGAGTTTGACGCCTTTGTAGCTATTCTTTTGTATGTTGGACTCACAAGATCAAACCATGAACCATCTATGGAATTATGGGGCGCGACGCGTTGCCCAATATACAAAGCTGCGTTGTCGTACGATCGCTTCATGTGTATAAAGCAATTTATTCGATTCGACAATGGAAATACTCGACAACAGCGACTCATCAACAGCAAAACTGCGGCTATTGACGATATTTGGCAAATGTTGCAACATAACTTGGCAGCAGCTTACACTCCTCATGAAGCACTAACAGTTGATGAGCAGTTATTCCCTTACAGAGGCCGCACCCGCTTCACGCAATATATTCCGTCAAAGCCAGCTAAGTATGGTTTGAAAGTATGGTGGTTATGCGACTTACAGAGTTATTATCCTGTGAAGGGAATGATATATTCTGGAAAACTGTCAAACCAACAACGGGAGATAAACCAAGGGCAGAACGTAGTGCTGGATCTTGTGGAAAAATATTTAGATGCTGGCCGTACTATATACGCGCATAATTTCTTTACCACTCTTGACTTGGCGCGTATTTGATGAGGAGGAAGACCGCATATGTTGGTACAGTGCGCTACAACAAAACATTCATTCCACAGGAGTTCAAGAAGAACCCGAAGCGCACCATCAATAGTACATTATTTGGGTTCAACGAAGGGGATATAGCGTTATGCTCATACGTGCCGAAAAAAAAATAAAGTGGTGAACGTGCTCTCCACAATGCACTACACCTGCCGCGTTGACGAGCAAACCGAGAAGCGGAAGCCCTATGCCATATTAGATTACAACGCCAACAAATGCTGCGTTGTTACCATCGATCAAATGCTAGGCACTTACAGCTGCAAAAGAGCAACACAACGATGGCCGTTGGCCATGTTTTATAATATGCTGGACGTCGCTGCATTGGCTGCTTTTACGATTTACAACGAAATGAAGCCTATAAAAAGGAGTGACAGACGGCGGTCGTTCTTGTTACTGCTAACGAAACAATTGGCCACACCAAATATCGAAGAACGTGCCCTGAACAACCATATAACCTCATATCCAAGGATACGCAATGCGATGGAAACATTCGATGTCAGGGTAAGAAAAACATCTTCAAATTCAAGAATAGAATATATATTTATTTATTTTTTATTTTTCTTTTCATTTCAGATATTACCAAGACCGATGAAAGGCAATACACCGTCGTTTGCGGCTAGGTCAAGTAGACCGTCATTTCGCCTTTGCCGTTCTGAGTACGGGCGGCAGCGGAAAACGCGGGCATACTGCTTCGGCTGCGGCAACGCTGTTTGCGGAGAACATAGCACACTTTTACATCGCTGCAACACTTGCGCACAGGGCGGGGGACAAGAAGTACACGCTCAACAACAATAATTTTTAAACTTTTTTATAATAGTCTTAAGAAAATTCAAACAAAAAAAAAATTAAAAAAATTTAAAACATTATTTTTGTATGTAGAATTTAGTTATAAACAATAAAAACAAAAAAATCAAAAAAAAATTTTTTATATGAAAAAAACATGATTTACAAAAAAGGTCCGTAGGGACCTTTTCACACGGCCGTGAAGTTCAAACTGTCACTCATCGGAGGGTTAAAAATTTGCCAATAACCACTTGTAGTTTATTGGTGACACATATAATTCTTCATTCCCACTTTGTGTTTCTTATAGAAATACGAAGAGTTAGGAATTCAATCAGTGGCCTACTTGAAATTACCCACAATGAAACTGAGTGTCAATGTACTTTAAAAAAATCAAACTAATTGTACTTTGCGCTACAATGCAATTATGTATGTTAAGTGAATGCATGTGTAGTTTAATAATATGCCACATCACGTATACACTACATTACATTGTTACTTTATTACTATTACATATAAACACAATATAACTAAAGGCATACAGCTATGTATGACGAATCAAAGTTTGTTTACTTTCGTAATTGGCTACGTCATGCAAAAATTTTCTTCCTGTAATTTGAATTCCGGGGACATCCTCAATCAAATAACGGTCGTTACCAAAAACTCTGCCAATAATATAGGTTCCACGGTATTTTGGCTCTAGTTTTCTGAAGTCCCCTGTTGCGGGCGCTTCATTTTCTATCACAACTTCTGTCATTTTCGGGATATTGTTTTGGTACGGCTTGTTTGGCATTAAAACGTTTCTCACATTTTTTTCGTTCACTTTGCATGTTTTTAACTGCCATGTTTCTTTTATTGGTTATGGGAACGGTGTCATATCATCTAAGTAAGCTAAGATATCATCTAAGTAAGCTAAGATTTCACCACAACCCATTTTGGCAATAAGCTTATTCATTACGGATTGAAAGACGGCTAGGGCGTTCACTAGCCCAAACGGCATACGGTTATATTCGAAATGTCCATCATGAGTAACAATTGTGGTAAACTTCTTGGAATCTTCCTCGACTTCGATTTGATGATATCACATGCGTAAGTCTAAGCTGGGCGAATTGTTCATCCATAACCGGCATTGGGTATGGGGTTTAATGCGTTATCGAATTTAGTTGACGATATTCAACTAATATTGAACGTTTGGCGAACAGAACTCGATACGGCTTCATTTGAATAGGCGTGTCAGAGGTGAGCTGAATCTTCATTTTGGCTACGCTACATTTTCCAAGGTCGGACGTATTTTCCGCAAAACAATTACGATGATTTACAAGTAAAGCCTTCAGCTTTTCTACCTGCGGTAGCGTAAAATCTGTTGAGTGTGCCATATTATACACTTTTTCCAATCGGCAAATATCATCTTCTATTATTAATCGCTTACCCTTTTCAAATAGGCTATCTCTACCCAATAAGATGTTCTCGCAAATGAGATCGTCGATAACTAGGAATTTACCGAATTATCGTCAATTACCATATTTAAGTGCACTTCGACAGTACACTCGTGTTGGCCTCCTGCGAAACCTTCTAGTAACATACGTGAGCTTTCAACTTTATCAACCGTAGCGGCGTATGATTCGCGAATTAAAGACCGCTTACTTCCTGGGTCTACGAAGGCATTATCGTCAATTACCATATTTAAGTGCACTTCGACAGTACACTCGTGTTGGCCTCCTGCGAAACCTTCTAGTAACATACGTGAGCTTTCAACTTTATCAACCGTAGCGGCGTATGATTCGCGAATTAAAGACCGCTTACTTCCTGGGTCTACGAAGGCAACAGTTTTGTGACCGATGACATTCACTTCCTTGGTGATGTCATCATTGGTGTTTTTGCTGGAACTGGTGTTGAAAAAATATCGATTTTGTTTATTTTTGCTTTTGGTAGTACGCTTTTTGGGCACGTTTCGGTAGTATGTGTAGTGCGTTTACAATTGTTACAACGCTGTTTCCGTTGCGATTCCGGACACTTTACGGAAAAGTGACCCAACTTAAAACAGTTGTAACACTTCACAGCTGACAGCGAATCAATTTTGTTTTCGAACGATTGCTTGTTGGTAGTATTAGATGGCGCGGCAGAAACAGGAACAAATTTCTTAAACAGATTGTTGGTTACTTTAATTTCATTGTAACTGCAGTATGTTATTATATCTTTCAGCAGGTTGTTGCATGTTTTGTAGTCGTTTGATATCTTTCTTTTAAGATCTAAATCGTTTATGCCATTTATTATACGACACATTAAAGCAGATTCAGGTAGACCGGCTTTCGAACCAATGGCGACCATTGACGTTTGGTATTAGCCATTTTTATATAAACATCAGCAACATTTGTTGCAACAGGAAAATCAGCAATAAATTTTGCACAAAAATCTGTCCACCTAAGAAAAACTTCTTCGATTGCATCAATCCAATATTTCGCTGTGCCTTGTAGTTTCTGTTGAACGGCAAACAAAACAATTAGATCATCCCATTTGTAAGCTTGCTTGAGACCATCGACATGTCTTACTAACTGAAGTTTCTGCGGACGGATTAAAATCGGTATCCCACTATCTCACGGACGTTGTTGTACGGGTTAAACATTGAGTACTGCATCTGCGGTACAGACGGCGGTGCTATTAATGCACTTGTTGAATTATACTTGGGTGGTATAAAACCACTTGTAGTCGGGATATACGGTGGTGCCACAAAAGCACTTGTTTCATAATACGGTGGTGCAATAAAAGCACTTGTCGAATGATTCGTTGGTGCCACAGACGCACTCATTGTTGGGTTTAACAATGGCGATTGTTCTGTACTAGTTTGTTGATTAACGGTGGTATAAACGAGAGCATTTGGTAAACTTCTTTATTCTTCATCTGCGTAAAACTCCTCAAGGTGTTTTACCAATACGTTTTTATTACCCGAATATGGTAATTCAATATCCTTACACTTTTGTTTTAACTTATCGAGTTTAACTTATTAAAATTACGACTAGAACTCATAGTAAATTGTTCAATTACAAGGCACGTCTTTATTTTAATTTTTTCTTACGATAAACTGCAAGTTCTAGAAAAATTCCAATTTCTTCCTCCTTTGTATGTTTACTTAAAAAAACGACGTCAACTGCTGCTGTGTACAGGGTGCAACACAATTAAAGCAAAAGCAGATGACAAAAACTGCACACACATCTAACTGCAATACTGACAGGAAGTCAGTGTGTAAAAAAAACCACCACAGCAACAAAAACTGCATACACGGCAAGCAGCTTTTATGATGAAATTCCAATCAAATGAGGCTGGGATTAAACGAATATTTCCAAAAATTTTGGAAACTGCAACTAGGATGGAGTAAACGCTTATAATAAAAAATACGGCTATGATTATACGGAAAACGTTTATACAAGGAACAAATACAATTTGTTATTTTTAATGTCCTTTTGTTTCTCTTCTCGAAGCACAACTATACGGCCATGTGCCCAAGCTTTTTCTTTTCCTTTTTTCCACGGTTGTATTTCGTTGCGTCGCAGGTTGATTCCATTTCTGAAATGTCACAATCAATGACCTTTGTAGTTCGAAATGACAAAACTTTATTTTTATAGATTATATGATTTATTTTTAATATTGTAGTTCAGGTATAAATTAATTTTTATCTTGAACACGCGTCTGTGCCACTTCAATTTCAATTGTCGACTCCTCATTAAATGACAGGTGAAAAAAAAACTAATAGTCCGCGGAGTTGATCTTTCCTTATTTCACAGGGTGACAGGAGCGTGCCGTCCCAATTCACTGCCCTCACCTAGCCGTAGCTCAAAAGAGGAAGCGTGACGTCCCCGGTCGTTGTCCGTTCCTTTTTGAAGACACCAGAGGGAGCGTTCCGTCCCAGGACGCTGCTCTCACCCAGCCGTTGCTCAACAGAAGAAGCGGGCGCTTCCTTCCCTTTTCGAAGACACCAAAAGAAGGGTGCCGTCCCAGGACTTCCTCCAAGCAAGTCGGTCGAACTCGCTATCGTTCGAAGTCCAACAGAATCCCAACGCTCTTGTTATCCCTTTCTCTCATTCATTCTCTGTCATTCATTCATTCTCTCTCCCTCCCTCCCTTGATCAATCCTATAGTCATAACCTTAATAAATGAATTAACTTTTGTAACGTATAAAATCACTTCTTTTACTCTCGGTCACTGGATTAAATAAATTTCTGTGACGATCCCTACTCCCGCGAGCTTACCCCAGCTAACGGAGGAAACGTGTCGATACAAAATTCGAGAACAGTAATATTATTAGTATCCAAGGGTTAACCTCTCGAGCTAGGAAGTTGAAATTTGGTATGAAAGTTCCTTCCACGGCGGAGACATCAGCTAAGAGGGAATTTTTAGAAAATCCTACGGGAAGTGGTAAAACAGGAAACAATTTTCCCATTGGAGGCCTCCTAAACCACTAGAGCTTGGAAATTTAAATTTTGTACATGCCCTAGACGCATAATCAGACGGGATTTCTGAAAATTCCTACGGGAAGGGGCAAAAAGGGGAAACCTCCCCTAAGACAGCTTGGCACAATGCCTTTGACTATCCCAGCGATAAGGTACATTTTGGATTTTTCGACAAACGTGGTAAAAATGGGATCAAAGGGTGCCTAAACTGCTGGAGCTTGGAAGTTAAAATTTGGTCTAAAGATTCCTCCTCCTGACAGACATTAACTAAGACGGGATTTTGGAAAATCATACAGGGAGGGGCTTAAAAAGGGAAAGTTCTCCTTCTTGAAGGCCTGCCCAAACCCCTTTGGCTAGAAACCTGAAATTTGATATACCTGTTTTTGGAGTATGGTCTAAGTACTAATTTTTCGAAATTTCTATAAAGATAATAATTGTCTCCCCTTTGGCGGCCTGCCCAAACAACTTTTGCCTGAAATTTAAAATATGTGTACTCTGAAACATAAAATATGTGTACTCTAAAATATAAAATATCTGTTTCCTTGCGTGTGCGCTAATTCTATAATAAGGTACTTTTTGAACCATTTTCCGACATTCCCGGCCTTTAGCCGGACAATGTTTCTACGCAAACAACGTAGCGGCCTTTGTCCGCATGCTGCGCCAATGTGAAAATAAAAAAAAATAATTATCATGTAGATGTAAACCTTTTTTTATCGTTTTTCTCGATACCGACTTTTAGCATACATGAGGTATAAACCAATAATAAGCTGACGACATGCCGTTGAAATTTTTCAGATCTTGGAAATTAAAATACATTTTCAAGAAATCGGCGTGGTTTGATTTAGCTATTTTACATTGGTCTTTAGTACAAAATATTATTATATTTTGTAATTGAAACCAAATATTTACCTGTAGTCTAATTTCAATTCGCCAAATCTGTAGTAACTTAGTTTGTACATTAAACAGTTCAAAAGGGCTGGTGCACCCTCTGAATCAACTCGAAATTCTCCACGCTCTGTGAAGTAATCGCTTTCTTTAATGTCCTTTGGATGTTCGCCTTCAGCAATTCGCACCATCCATAAAAACTTATTTATATCATCGCCTGAATACCCAATTACTCCACCAAATATTATAAGAACATAATCAACATCCAATGATGTCATTATTTCATAAGATTTTTCTTCTGTAGATGACATTGCTTTTCCGACAAGGGCAATATGACTATTATTCCATGTATTGTTATCTACAAGAGTGGTACGATTTGCCATTCCTGCTATTTGATATCCATAATCCCACCACGACATAATACGAGCGTCATCTGCTGTGTTCTGTGAAAGCCAATAATAAGCCTCCCTAAAATCATCCAAAATATTGCGCGACCTAATATAAAATATATACATTCATAAAAATTATTTTTTGATATTTATAAAAATTACCCGTCTTGACTGTTATGAAAAGCTAGAACTATTGAAGGACTTGAATATGCATTGCTAGTTACCCACGTACAGTGAACGGCAAACATCATTAATATCATTAAAATAGCTAAAATAACAATACTTCTCAAATTAGATCCAATTCCATTGCTTTCATTTAGTTGAATATCATGTTTTGGTCGATGCTTCAATTTACCTGCCTTTAAAAAGAAAGAAACAAATAGTATTCATTATTTTACAATAATTAATAGGGCAGAAAGTTGATGCATTTATAATCGTGTTTTATTCACAAAAAATATATATTAAATATCAAAAATATTCGTTTTCAATATTATCACTTCAATTTTATTTTTTGTTTTAGTTATTTTTCTGATATTTTTGAATTCGTGATAAGTAGAGTATTCTAAAAACTGGCCTTTTCAAAACCTATTTTCGGTTTTTACCGCGGTTGGCAAGCAATACCTTTTCATTATAACGGTAGTTGTCTATCACACTCTGATCAATACCGATATGAAAATTTTAAACTGCGTTTGCAATAGTGACATGTGTCTTCAAATATCACGAGGTTTATTTCATAATATTACCTGTTAAATTTTGTTATATTTGGAAATACCGTTATAAACCGGTGTTTTGAGTTTAGCGTTATTATAACGGTAGTTTAAGACATTTCAAAATTGAACCGGTAAAATAGTGCAATAAAACCTGTATAACACTTGCCTTTAATGGAATAGCCATTTAAAAAATTTCATATCGGTTTTAATGTAGCTGTGGTAGCCAACTACCGTTATTATAAAAAGGTATTGAATGCCAACCATAGTTTTTACGAAAACAAAACGGTTAACCGGTTGTAAAGTAAAAAAAAACAAGCTAACTTTGTGTCGTCGCTTTAAAAATCTGTGCGACATTTTTATTAATTCAATAATCCATACATAAAGTAATATTTTACCTTAGTTTCTTCTAATTCAGCTTTTACAATTTTTTATGGCGACCACTGAGCTTTTTTACAATTATATAAATGGTGAAAATACTGCCTATTATATAATAAAATACTACAATTAAGGTATATAAAATAAAAATAAGCACACACAGATGGGTTGTAAAATAGTATTTACCCCAAAATATACGGGTGTAATATATGTGCAGCAACGATAACTACCGTTAAATTTAAATAACCGGTTTTTTTTATTTGACATTAAAACGCCATAGAAATTTTTTTTTAAATCTGTAAAAAAAAAATCACAAATATCTTGAAAGGTTCCTCTGTTATATTTGGAATTAGATTTCTAATATTTTTAGGAAATACCTACCAGTTGGGCGAATTAATGTAAATTGTATACACTGACACGTCAACTTTTTATCGCATTTGTGGCGTGCCCAGAATTTTCTTACGAGGGGGGCCCTAAATATTTTTTTTTAAAATTGTTAATTTTAAAACCTAAATTTTTCGACTTTTTTGAAGCATTTAAAACATAATTTACAGCTTAAAAATTATATAAAATTTTTATTTAAACTTATTTATCACATTTGAACTTAAAAACTAATACGACGGTTTTTTGACATTAAACTGTCAACATTTTCGTTAGGGTCTACCTCTTCAAGACACTCAAACATTAGAGAAAATGCAGAAAGCTTCTCTCCGCTTTCAGATCACTTTGATAAAATTCTATGAGGCTACAAAATTCTTTTGACGAAACGTCAACGACTCGTTTTTGTACAATATTATTATAACATTTTCATGACCGGAAAATCTATTTGTCACAAACTTATGATTGTTTTTTTATAAATATGAAACGAATAAGACTAGGCTTTGATATTCCGTTGGATCATCTGTTTGTTAATTTGAACGGTTTTTTTCTGATCCTACTAGTCTTGGTAACTCCGGATCTATAGCATACAGCTTTACAATTTAAGTAGCCTTCATATAAATAATAACAAACTCCTCCTCAGAATTTCTCCGCAACGAATTCAACATATATATTACTAAATTGGTATGTTTATAAGCCTTTATTTTATTAAGATTTGCTAACAAATTAAAAATAAGTTAGAAATTCTAATTAGAACATTTAATTAAAAAAACAGTATTTTCATTTAAAAAATAGTGATTGTGAATCAAAAAGTCACATTTATATTTTACAAATATTATTTTAAATTAAAAAAACACCATTTGAAATTCAATAAATACTAATTGAAACTAACAAATATTAAATACTGTTCAAAATTAAACCAGTCATTCTATGGATATCACTGAAAATTTGGACATGGATATTTTCTTGGAATAATAAAAACGACCGTAATTACAATTTTTTTTTTTTCAATTTTCTCAATTTGAAAGTTAAAAACATTTAAAAAACAGAAATATTGGTTACTAAAAATACAAAGGTTGTTCACGATATGTTGGTTATCAGCTTATTTGGTTATAAAATTAAAAATAACCTCTGGGCACCGTGAAAACCCTTTAATGCTGGTTATCTACTTATGTTTTTCAATCAGCTGTAATTACACTCATAATAATCCATGCTTAAAAATACAAATACATTTTTCGTACAATATTAGAGTATTCAAAAACCGAAAACCGGTCAACCGGTTTCTTTTTTTTTAAAAAACCGATCGGTTTCGAATATTTTCTAAATTCGAAGAAAACCGATCTTTTTTGTTCGGTTAACCGGTTTTTTTTTATTACATCACCAACTGGGTTACTTGGTCTCTTTTATTTTTTCCGAACACTTTTATAATCATTTGTTTGGTTATGAAGATTTAGATGTAAGTTTGATAGATTCCGATGAAGACTTAATTTTGGATATTCCAAATTCAAATAGTTTAATTTCTAATCTAAATAACACAATAAACAGTATTAAAAATCCTAAAAAAGAGACTGTACAAAATCATCCATCATTATATGTGACCTTCTCCGAGAAAAGGGACCTAGTGTGTGAAAATGAAGTTTTGAGAAAAACGCAGTTGGGAGATGCGATTTTGTATGGTTTGTTATGATTGGGTGCCGACTTTGGTGACGTCATGCCTATGTGGTGACGTATATTTTTACTCTTTTAGAGTGACAATTTAAAACCAAAAAATCAAAAAAAGTAAATTTTAATGTTTTTCTCATTTTTATCGATTTTCCCAAGTTCGTTTTTATGGGGTAAATAAATTTTTATCAGAAATCTAATTCATCTCATCTTATAATACACTCTATTAGGTACCAGAATCCACTCTTAAGTCCAAACCCATTTTTTGACTCACTAGGTCCCTTTTCTCGGAGAAGGTCGCATATGATGATTTCATATATCTTGATAAATGCGACGAAAGAACTGAAAAGTTGGACAATTTATATAATTGTCTTTTGACTATTTGTCCAACATCTACTATTAGTGAAAGAGTATTTTCCACTTCTAGCTTTATCAAAAGCAAATAAAAAAATCGTCTTAAAACGAAACATTTAAATTGCATATTATTTCTAAAATATTATTTTAGAAGTAAAAAATAGATTTTCTTTTGTAATTTTATGTAATTCAAAATGTAATTTAAAAAAAACTTATTTAATGCCAAACGTTCAAATTTCTAACGTACCTAGTTTTACCCAATTTACAAACTTAATCTATATTCATTTGATATGAATATAGTTTTATAATATTAATTTTTAAGATATTATATTAAAAAATATTAAAACAAATAAATAAAATGTTGAAATGAAATACAATAAAAAAATATTATAAAATATTTTTTTTTTCAAAGAATGTATTTTTTATTTGTATTACTTTATATATTAAATTTCTTTTTTTGTTTTATTCAAATTAAAAAAACCGAAAAAAACGGTTGACCGGTTTTTTCTGCAAAAACCGAAACCGGTTTTTTTAAAAATCGATTTTTCGAAGAAAACCGAAATCGGGTTTTCCATAAGGCCGGTTTTTTGAATACTCTATACAATATACAAATATTTTGTATATAAATATTACAAAACTTTCGTATATTACAAATTTCATAAATTTATAAATTTTGTAAATAATACAATGATTTTGTAAATTATTTTAAGTATAAAATTGTAAAATCACAAAATTTTCGTACTCAGCTGATGGTAATAACTTTCTTAAGCTTACACATTTTGTAAATAATACAAACGAAGTTTTGTTTTTACACAAAATTATTTTGCATTTTAACAAAATATTTATATTTTTATAAATACGTTTAGTATATTTATGAAATTTCGTAAAATGTAAAAATAAAAATTTGCTACTATTTACGATGTCATTTGTATATATTTCCAAATTCTTCGTAATGTAAAAATAACCAAATCTTTGGAAAAATTAACCACAGTTTCTGTGTATTTTACCTATAAATTATTATGAGTGTAATTATTTGTGAACATTTTTATTGGTTTTTTATAAATAAGTAAGTAAAAAAATTATTAAGTCTTCTTCTTTTTCTATTACATTGTCTTACATACTATGAGAATAATAACATTCTTAGAGCTACATGTGTCTTACTCTAATAACTAAGTTAATGTAAAAAGCAGCATTGCTAAAGTGAGATAGAATATGCAAAAAAGTACAAAGTGAAAAGTTTGACAAGGCTTGCTTTCGGCCTTTAATGTTACTAACAGAGCAGACGTCTGTAAATGTACTAAAACCAAATAAATAACATTACTAAAACTAAATAACAAAAGTTCTGTTACATAAATTGACAAAACATATTCATATTACAGTTCATGTAAAATTAACAAAATTAAATTTTGTATATATACCTATATCATCTTCAGCCCCTATGATTGCCGGAGGCTGGACTCATATAGAATGAGACAAGGTCCAAAGGAGCTGGATCGTCGTCAATACGTACATTGATTATACCGACAGGAGAAAGATCCAGCCCAGATGGTGTTTTTCTCGCTTTTGTATATTTGGCTGACAAGCATGTAATCGTGTAGCACAAGTTTTTCAACAAATCTGGTTTTCAACAACATGGCGTACATACAGAAGGGTAGAACTTAGGCATTTTCATACATGTAACTATTTGAAAATCGTTTTATGAAATTTTTATAATTTTTTCCGATTCATTTTCGCAGGATTTTCCGTTCAAATATCTTCAATTCTTTGGCTACTATAGGAGATATAGTAAACGAGATTGGGAATCCATAAGACAAAACCGATCTTATGGCGACTTTGTAGAGTAAAAGCTTGGTGTTCTTAGGTAAGTATTTGTTGTTGATTAGTGCTGCAAACATTCCAGAAATCTTTTTCGTCTTTCCCAAGACACTTCTAGCGTGAGCGTTAAATTTCAAAAATTTATCAAAAGGGAATATTTTCGCCGTCTAGTATAAGTTGAAGGGATTTACTTTCCGGCACCTAAAATAGGAAGGGAGCCAAGACACTTCCCTGAGGTACCCCACTTTTCACATGTCCTAGTTCTGAGGTTATGTTGTTGAGGTGACGCCAAATTTTCTATTAGTAGAGTAGCTGCAAAATATTTTTACCAGAAACGGGTCAACGCCAAGATTTATCAGTTTTTAGAGGATTCCATTTTGAAAAACCGAATCAAACGCCTTTTATATATCCAATAATATTGCCACCGTGCATATTTTATCCCTTAAGTTGCAAGTTACATCATTGTGAAATTTCAACAATGCATGTTGTGTTGAGTGAGATCTTCTAAATCCATATTGAAATTCCGATTTTGGTTCCACAATTAACTCATTTTCTAGTTTTTCCTTAATTACGTGTTCAAATAATTTACAAATTTTGCATTGGGCGAAAATCCTCAGGCTTTTTACTGTCCTGCTTTTTTCTAATAAAGTTTTTCCTTAATTACGTGTTCAAATAATTTACAAATTTTGCATTGGGCGAAAATCCTCAGGCTTTTTACTGTCCTGCTTTTTTCTAATAAGAAGTATGTTTGCGCTTTTCCAAGCCGATGGGAAATAGCCGTTATTAACGCAATTGCTAAAAATAGCAGCTAATAATTTTAGTGTTGTATCAAGAAATTTTTTAATTATAAAATTGGAAACGCCATCAAACCCAAAAGACTCTTTGCTATTAATGTTATTTCTGTGCATTCCGATATTATTCACGTTTGTAAAATGGTAATTATCAAGATTCCCATCGGGCAGAAACGTGTCATTAAATGCATAAATATGTTGCGGTAGTCTATCGACGCATGATGACATTTGATTCTCTATGTTGTTAATCGGTCTATATTGTTAACCGGATTTACCTATTGAAAAACAGCAATATAATGAGTTCTAAATATCTCTGAAATTTGACAACTATTGGAAGTGATAGTATGTTGAGATATTGAATAAGCCAACCCTGTTTTGCAACACACATATTGTATGAAGACACCCATATGTTTTCATATTCCTTTTTGATCCTTATTCGTTTTTGAATTAGACAATTATATTTTCCTAACTTTTGTAATTTTAGTCGTAATAAATCTTCGAACTAAAAACATCGTGTTTTATTTCCCCGGAATAAACCCAATATTATCAACAGGTTATGCGCCCAGGAATGCTCTTTTGAAGAAATAGTTAAAGGCAAATAAATATAATTTAAAAATAAGTAAAAAGAAAAATCGAAGATGAGTTCATCAATGTACAGTATTGACAAATTGAATGAAACCAATTACGACTCATGGAGTCTGCAAATGAAGGCGGTGTTGGTTTATCAAGATTTGTGGTCTACCGTTTGTGAAGCAAAGCCAGCAGCAGAAGCTGAAATCGCAGTTTGGACGAAGAAGGATGAAAAGGCCACATCAACGATTATATTAAGCATTACACCAATGCAGATTTCGTACATCAAGAATTGCCCTACAGCGAAAGAGGCATGGAACACATTACGTGAAGTACACCGACCTAAAGGCCCGGTAAGAAAAGTGTCTTTTTTCAAGCAACTACTCAACATGAAAATGAGTGAAGCAGATTGTGTTCAACAGTACGTATGTAATTTTACTACAATTGTGGAAAAGCTAGCCGAAACAGGAATCGAGCTACAAGATGAACTATTTGCCATAATGCTCCTAGCAAGTTTACCCAAATCATACGAAAATTTCGTCATAGCCCTAGAGACAAGAGATGATCTTCCAAAGTTAAGTGCTCTAAAGTTAAAATTAACAGAAGAAGGTGAAAGAAGAAAAGCTGGTAATGAGTCAACAGATGCCGAAGGTACCGTACAAGTATTTTTGTCGCAGTCAAATAAAAGGAATAAAACCGTAAGTAGCAACAACGAAAAGAACAACCGTTATTCAAGCAAGCAGAAACAAAATTTTAAATGTTTTAACTGCGGCCGCAAATGCCACTACACAGCGCAATGCAGAAATAATAAAGCAGCAGAGACATATAACAAAACAGAACAAACTAAGAAAAACACACACGCATATTCAGTATTTACAGCAACCAACAACAATTATATGTTTAATCGTAATGTATGGTGTTTAGATAGTGGTGCTTCTTCTCATTTTTGCTGCAACCGAAAATTGTTTTGTACATTTGAAACACATACAGAGATCATCGAGCTTGCCGGACAGAATAAATTAGAGGCAAAGGGAAGGGGTAAAGTTCGTATTGACGAATGTGACATTGTATTAAATGATGTTTTGTTTGTACCCGACTTACAATGTAATTTTATTTCTATCGGCAGAGTAGCAGAAAAAGACGTTCTTAAATTTCATAATGAGAATGCAAAAATAATAGATAAACAAGGAAAAACTATTTTAGCTGGTAAAAAGATTGGTAATTTGTTTTTATATAGTATGAAAAATAATTTGTTTTTTGCAAATACTAATGAGTGTGAAGCTGTAAAATGGCATAATCGATATGGCCATTTGAATGTTGCAAGCTTGCGTGAACTGGCAGAAAAAGATCTCGTGAAAGGTATGAGAGTAAAATTTCCTTATTTTTATTTTTATGTTTATTTTTTAAAGAATAAAAATCAAACATTTGAAAGTTTTAAAGAATTTAAAGCCATGGTTGAGTGCCAAACGGGCAAGAAAATAAAAGTATTACGTTCTGACAACGGCACAGAATTTGTAAACAATAAATTTGATAATTTTCTCAAAATAAATGGTATAGTTCGACAGCTCACTGTACCCCACACACCACAACAGAACGGTGTAGCAGAACGTTTCAATAGAACGTTGATTGAAATGGCTAGATCTATGATTGTGTCTGCCAATGTAGAACAATTTTTATGGGCAGAAGCTGTAAACACTACCGTTTATTTAAGTAATCGAGCTCCAACGAGAGCATTAAATGGTTCAACACCATATGAAGTATGGTATAATCGTAAACCAACGGTACAACACTTAAGAGTGTTTGGCTCTATTGCAATCGCGTTAGACAAAAAGCAACATCAGAAGTTTCGACCAAAAGGAAAAGAATACACCATGATTGGTTATTCAGATACATCAAAAGCATATCGTCTGTATGAAAAAACAACAAGAAAGGTTATAGTTAGTAGTGATGTTTATTTTATTGAAAATTTTGATATGGTAAAAAATAAAGATACCACATTACAACCTGAAGTTACACACAACAAAAACCTTGAGTTTGAAATACCACATAAAGCTGTACAAAATGATATTGTTGATGATAATATTGAATCTACAGATGATGTACGAAGTGACAGCGAATTTGAATCTGCAGAAGAAGACAGATCAGTTGCTGGTGCCGTAATGGATGGTTCCAATTTAATTGCATTTAAACCCCTTGATGAGGAAAGACTTATTGGTCCGGGGATGCCTAGAATAATGCGCACAGGTCAGCCAGGCAGACCTAAGAAGCAATACAACACTTTAAATTTGATGCGTGCAGATGAAATAAAAGTACCTGAAACAGTAAAAGAAGCTTTATCAGGAGAGTACTCGCAATGCTGGCGGGACGCAATGCAGGAGGAGTATAAAGCCATCATTGATAATGATACTTGGGAGTTGACAGAGTTGCCACAAGATCAAAAGGTTGTAGGCTGTAAGTGGGTATTTACACTAAAGAAAAACAGGGAAGGTGATATTGAACGTTTTAAGGCTAGATTAGTCGCCAAAGGCTATGCTTAAACATATAGACATAAAGTATCATCATATTCGAGATGTTTTTGAGGAAGAATTAATTGATTTGAAATATTGTAACAGTAGCGATAATTTGGCTGATATTTTGACTAAGAATTTATCCAAGAATTGTCATGTAAAATTATTAGAAGCTTTAGGCTTTATTTATTTTTGTATTATAAATATGTGTGTTGAGGAGGAGTGTTGAGATATTGAATAAGCCAACCCTGTTTTGCAACACACATATTGTATGAAGACACCCATATGTTTTCATATTCCTTTTTGATCCTTATTCGTTTTTGAATTAGACAATTATCTTTTCCTAACTTTTGTAATTTTAGTCGTAATAAATCTTCGAACTAAAAACATCGTGTTTTATTTCCCCGGAATAAACCCAATATTATCAACATAGTATCATTGTGTTCTTAGTGTTAAACAGGCTGCATCACTTTCCAGATTCAGTACTAATGGAAAATGATCCAAGAAAGTTGATAAGCTTTTGATCTGATAATTAGGTTGGATACTGTTGATTATGTTAGGACTTAATAGAAAGTGGTCTAGAAAAGAAGACCCGTTAGGAAACGATGAAGATATATCACATACGCGTGTTACATCTAAACAGTTGTTTTGTAGCCAGCTATGTAGAACTTTTCCATTAGCGTTATCTGCAGCATCTTCCCAATTTAAACTTTTCGCATTTAGGTTACTACCGAATATAAACTCATCATAATTGTTGCTCAGTTGGAGAATCTGGTTTAACTCATGTGAGTCATATGCACAAGGTATATATAAAGACCCTAATAAATATTTTCTACTAATGCTGTTTGAAACCATTTCTACAGGTTGGCTGAAAAGTTCCTGCGCTCGAAATGAAAGAATACTGTTTTTGTTACGAAATATATTTTTTTATTCAATATAATCTCCTAGAAGCTCAATATAATTGTTCCAATGATCTTCCAATAATTTTATCCCATCCTTATAATGGTTTTCCGGAAGCTCTGCAAAATAACCGTATACGGCTGCTTTGGCCTCTTCATTCGACGAAAAATGCTTTCCACGAAGGAATTGTTTGAGATTTCTAAAGAGATAGTAGTCATTGGGAGCCAAATCTGGTGAATACGGTGGATGTTCAAGCAATTCGTACTTTAATTCTTTGAATTTAGCCATCGTCAAAACACTTTTGTGAGCAGGTGCATTGTCTTGATGAAAAATTATCTTTTTCTTCTTTAAACCAGGTCTTTTATCACGAATTTTTTCATCCAGCTGATCCAAAAGGCTGCAACAATATTCAGAGTTGATTGTTTTACCTTTCTGAAGATAATCAATCAACAAAATTCCTTTTGCAGCCCAAAAAACTGATGACATAACCTTCTTTTCTGATCGTTGTGACTTCACCTGCTTTGGAGCTGAACAACCAGCTTCAGTCCACTGTAAACGTTCTTGTTTCAATTTAGGATCATGGTGGTAGATCCAAGTCTCATCCATAGTTATAAAACGACGCAAGAAGTCGGTTTTATTCGGCTTAAAATGCTCCAAATTACGCTGAGAAATTTGTTTTCGATCCAGTTTTTGTTGAATTGTTAATGTGTGCGGCACTAACTTTCCAAACAGTTTTTTCATACGTAATTCTTCATGTAAAATATGGAGTACTCGTTCGTCCGAGATGCCTATTGCATTAGCAATTTCACGCTTAGTCAAACTTGGATCTTCACTAACATTTTATTATGTACCTGTTCAATGATTTCTGCTGTGGTTGCAGTTTTTGGTCGTCCTTCACGTGGATCGTCTTCAAGGCTGGTACGACCACGTTTAAATTCACCAGCCCAAAATTCAACGGTGCGTGTTGAAGGTGAGGACTCCTTATACACTTTTAACAATTGTTCATAAATTTCCTTTGCTTTTAAACCCTTCAAAACAAAGAATCTAATGACTGCACGATAATAAATTTTTTCCATATTAAAAAAAATCAAAGACACGTCAACTTCAAATGGCTTGTAAACAAAGAAAGAATTGACAGAATGACTTGCAACTTTGCATGTGTTCTCAGGACAGTTATACCAACTTAAAAAAAAAAAGTTTGGAGCTAGCAGTGCCATCTCTTGGTGAGCGCAGGAACTTTTTATTGCAAATAATTGTAATAATGTACAGTGTTTTTAATAGCAATTGCTACTCCTAAAGCTGAATTGTCGTAAACGAAATTATATCCATAAAGACTTATTTTTCTATTTCCGCGAAGATGATATTTTTTAATGAATCCTACATCAATTTGGTTATTATGAAGGATATTTGACAGTTCAATTTGGCGACTGATGTTAACAAGAGAGCGGAGGTTAAATGTCATAAATTTAAGAGATCTTTGGGCCATATTTGTTATTCACATTCTATAGAATCCGCAGGAACTCTACTTTTGCTTCATTTTTTGGCATGTTTTTAAAATCTTTAAGGAAGTTTGTAATTTGCTGTTCCAGCGACAATTCCTCAGGTAAAAGAAACATATTGGCAAGTTATAAGAATTCTTCAATTACTGATGGTTTATGTGTTTGAGCTTGAGTAGCATTTACCTGAAAAACACTGACAATATTGTTCACTTTATCTTTGACAACAAGCTTTTCTTCACTACCCATCTAAAAATCGAAATATATATGAGCATACATGATCATACAGGGGCTTGTATATGATCATACATGGGCACGCATGGTCATATACGTCCATACATGATCTCATATATGATCATATATCTTCGGATCCGAAATTTGAGGGTATATGGTGATATATGTGCATATATTATCATACATGCTCACATATTATTCATGTATGCTCGTATATGATCATATACGTCCATATACCCTCAAATTTCGGATCCAAAGATATATGATCATATATGAGATCATGTATGGTCATATATTGAACAATGTATGGACGTATATGACCATGTATGATCATATACAGGCCCATGTATGATCATGTATGCTCATATATATTTCGATTTTTAGATGGGTAGCCTTTTTTATTCGTTCCCTTCGAACGGCAAGGTATTTTCTATAGGCTGGGCAACCTCTTTAGTTCGTAGGATGACCACTTACTCCACAGTCCACGCAGTGGGGTGCTGACGTTTTAGAATTTATGCGCTGGCATTCAACTGGTGCTTTTTATCGCATTGGAATTCGGAATTGCAATTTTTAGCAATGTGACCCCAACATTGGCATCTGTGGCTTTCTCCCAAAGAATAGTTTGGCTTAAGATATTTAATGTGCGCAATACCTGAAAATGAATTGCCTGCGTTTAGTGTAACCAGAAACAGGCCTGTGTCGTATGAGTTTTTTACGGAATATGGAGTTGTAAGACGTGTAATTTTGGACACAACGTTTGGAACCGATTTGTCAAGGGCAGACTCAACTTCATCAACACTAGTACCGTGATAAAGACCTCTTAATACAAAAGAAGTCTTTCTAAGCTCTTTAATTGTATATGAGTAAGAGTGAATATTCTTCTCCCTCAGGATGCCCACGTTTCTTATTTTAAACGTTATTTTGGGTGTCTGCTTCCAATTGGTCAACTAAACGTTTAATGTTGACATCAAATAAAAATATTGAAGGGCAAAAGGATTTGACGGCATTTTCCTTTTTGGCTCTAGCAGTTTTCTCTCCCTTTCTCTGTATGAAGCTGTCCTCTGTATTTTCAATCTCCAATCCATCAAGTAAAGCAAATCTATTTTCACCTAAATGAGTTACGTCAATGTTTGCCGGTGAAAAGAATACATCTGCTTTTCTTCGCTTTGAATGTTTGCTCTCTATAAATGAATCTTGATCATCGTTGCTCAATTCCATGCCTGCACCACGTTGCAACTAAATGCACACGTGGTACCCAAATTTAGTACCTTTTCAGGTATATATATTTTTTTATAAATATAGCTATATTTATATTTTGCAGTTTTCATAAAAAGTTTTTGCAGTTTCAATAGTTTCACTTTTTTCGTTAAATATATTTATATATTAATAAATTCTCACACTCCGTTATTTTCTGTGCGTCTGTATCGTTCAAGATCAGAATCAAGACTCCAAATAACAAACACAACAAAATGTCTTAAGCTGAAAGTCCATACCACGCATGCTGCGCTTCTTCGCGTCATACGCGGTTGTCAAAAAAGTAGAATCAGTGTAATTGTTTGCTGCAAGTTACATAGTATCAAAGCGTAGAATGCCTTGACGCGTAAAGTAGGTCTACTTTTGTAAGCGTCATAAGCAGCGTATGAACAGATCAGCTGATTTTGATAGGTTATTTTTATTTTAAAAACTACAAAATGGAGGAAAACCTAATTGAAACTATAAAAAAACACAAAGTTCTTTTTTTTAAATTTATTTTATTCAACCAATTTACGCTAAAGCTGATCAAAGCAAAAGCGTTAAAAGCGTCGTATGTAACTTGAATTTCAGTACAAAGCGTTGACGCGTAAACGCGTGGTATGGACTTTCAGCTTTATGCCCAAACAGTAAAAAATAATGCAGTGATGTCAGATGTATCAAAAAAAAAATCCCTTTAATAAAACACAAGGGGAAACAAGGGGTAGACAAAACTAAAGAAGAGTTAAACAAAAAACTGAATCCAGTGAATTTAAAAATAACTGGTGTAGAAAATAGAAGAAATAGAACCGAAGTAATTCAAACCGAAAATGATGAGGCAAGGGAAAAATAATGGTTGCTATTCAAAATGAAATGAGTGAAGGTTACGAAATAAAGGTGGACACCTTAAGTAGGAATGACAGTTACTTTAACTGACATGACATTTAAATTTTCCGAAAGTGAACTGATGGAGAAAATAAAGAAACAAAATCCAACTTTACGGGAAAGTGAAATAAATATAATAAAACAATTTGAAATTAAGAGAAATAATAAAATAATATACAATGCGAAATTGAAAATTGACAATGAATCATATAAAAATATAATAGTTTGATGGAACTGAAATAACGCAATGTTTTAAACGTAAAGGTTATAACCATAAATCAAACGATTGTAAAAATCAAGAAGCATGCCTTAAATGTCATAGAAACCATAAAACTCAAGAATGTGATAAGGAAGTGAATGGAAAATGTACAAACTGTGTGCGTATAAATCGAAAATTAAATTTGGGTTTAGATGAAAATAATTTCACGATGAATAGAGAATGTCCAGTTTACCAAAATAAGCTTAAGATTAGAAAAAAACGAATTGGTATAAATGTTTAACAATCAAGGCATATTAAGGGTATTTGTACAAATAGACAAGGCTTGATAAATAATTATAATCAAGTGAAAATTATTATGGAAAACGTAAAACCAGACTTCATGATATTATCTGAAGCCCACCTTGACAAAAGATATAGATATACATGAAATAACAATACAAGGCTATGAACATATAATAACATTTTCGAACACTACAAGAACGGGAGGTGTTATAATTTACTTTAAAAGATTATGGAATGTTACAAGGTTTTTCGAAATAGTGAATCAAAGTATTGGATAAATGTATGTGAAGTGAAATATAAAAAAAAAATTTTCTTATTGGCGGCAGTATATAGATCACCTTGTTATAGTGAAGCAGAATTGTGTGAACATTTTGAAGAAATTATAGAAGGCATAGATTGGTCGAGCGATGGTTTCTACAAAAACAGAGTGGAAAGCATACTCAATGATAATGGATTAAAACAAATAGTTAACGAACATACCAGAATAACGGCAAATTCAAGAACTCTAATAGATTACGTTATAACAAACAAGAATCAAATATCAGTATATAATAATAATAAAAAAATAAAGGACCATGCATCTATTGATATAAATATCGAATGCGAAAATGAATATGAAGGGAATGTGAAATACAGGGAAATAGAAAGGTTTACTTATAATAAACGTCTATTTAATAGAGAAATAAGTGCAATATTAAATAAAAAACAAATGTGGAAAGAGATAAAAGATTTAGTATTTAAGAAAAAGCTAACTGTGATACAAAATGTGATATTTAAACAAATAGAATATATATTATATTCCTTATTGAGCCAAAGATCCTTTATTTATAAAAAATTTAATTATAAATCTTTATTTATCCCAATATTTCGTCACTTCAGGGAAAATTGTCTTTTTTTATAATAAATAAATTAAAATTATAAAACTGAAAACTTATATATAACAATTTTTTAAAAAAGGCGGTAAATCAAAAATTATTTTTTTGTCAATATTAAAAAATAAAAATATCACAGAAAACAAAAATAACAATATTTGAAAAATTAAAATATTACACGAACAAAAATATTTTATATACATTTCATTTAACATAATATTTATCCTAGTTTTTATTAACTAAATGTCTGTAATTTTGTGCAATATTTGCTATATCTGATTTATAATTAATTCGTTGTGTAGATTGTACCTTCATAATTTGTAACATTTCTAACATATATCTACGTCTGTAATTATTTTCCGTGTTTAAAATTGACGTCCTATCAAAATCAGGATAATGATTAAAATTTGTGCAATGTAATGATAATGCTGTTTTCTGTGTAGAAGTAGTGTTCCTGTATTTTTGATCAGATCTGTGTCCTGCAATTCTTGTTTTTAATTTATTCTTTGTTGTACCTACATATACTTTACTACAATTCTCATTATCATTTCCACTACAAGGTATTTTATAAACTAAATTGGACATTTCAGATTTATCTATTTTATCTTTCGTTTTGCTAAATAATCTACCTAATGTGTAATATGTTCTATGTGCTACTATATATTTCTTATTATCATAAATTTTCGATTTTTCTAATCTTTCAGATATAAGAGGAACATAAGTTAAAGATTTATAAATTTTAGGTTCAGTAATCGTTCTCGTAACTAAATTATTCTGTTTTTTACATTGTCTTATCAATCTACAGATTAATTGAATTGGGTAATTATTATTTAACAAAATATTTTTAATCTTTTCTATATTAGTTTTATGAAATTTTGTATCGCTAATCTTTAATATCCTTTCAATCAAATTCTTAGCCGTATTAAGTATGATTCTCTTCGGGTGTTTAGAAAAATAGTTAATAACTCTTCCAGAAGCTGGTGGTTTCTGATACCAATCTATTAATAAACTCTCACCCTTTCTTATTATCAATGTATCTAAATAAGGAATTTTAGAATTACATTCTTTCTCAATCGTAAATTTTATATTGTCATGAAATGAGTTAAAAGTTGATCAAATATCACTAATTTAATCATTCGAAATAATGTCCAATTTAGTTTATAAAATACCTTGTAGTGGAAATGATAATGAGAATTGTAGTAAAGTATATGTAGGTACAACAAAGAATAAATTAAAAACAAGAATTGCAGGACACAGATCTGATCAAAAATACAGGAACACTACTTCTACACAGAAAACAGCATTATCATTACATGGCACGAATTTTAATCATTATCCTGATTTTGATAGGACGTCAATTTTAAACACGGAAAATAATTACAGACGTAGATATATGTTAGAAATGTTACAAATTATGAAGGTACAATCTACACAACGAATTAATTATAAAACAGATATAGCAAATATTGCACAAAATTACAGACATTTAGTTAATAAAAACTAGGATAAATATTATTATGTTAAATGAAATGTATATAAAATATTTTTGTTCATGTAATATTTTAATTTTTCAAATATTGTTATTTTTGTTTTCTGTGATATTTTTATTTTTTAATATTGACAAAAAAATAATTTTTAATTTACCGCCTTTTTTAAAAAATTGTTATATATAAGTTTTCAGTTTTCAGTTTTATAATTTTAATTTATTAATTATAAAAAAAGACAATTTCCCCTGAAGAAGTCACCCAATGTGGTGACGAAATATTGGGATAAATAAAGATTTATAATTAAATTTTTTATAAATAAAGGATCTTTGGTTCAATAAGGAATATAATATAAATAGAGAAGATCGAAGAAAACTAAAATAATTATCAAATAGAATATAAAGAAAATTACCAAATAGCTAACCAATTTAATAATTACTTCATAAATAGTATTAAGGAAATTAGAGATAATATAGAAGATGTGCAATATATAAACCAAGTACATGTGATCAGTTATAAATTTAAATTCCGTGTAATAAATTTGCAAGAACTTTATGATATATGTAAGAATATGAAAAATAAACCTGATTTTAATAAACAATGAAGATTATTTTACATAATTGGAGCATAACGGAAAAGGCAATACTTTATATAATAAATAAATCCTTTGAAACAGGAATTTTTCCAGAAAATTGGAACGAATCCATGGTGTCACCAATTAAGAAAGTTACAAAAACAAAAAAATGTGAGGAATATCGTGCAATAAATACGTTCAAAACATGTGAAAAAATAATAGAAAAAGTGGTAAAAACACTATTGGAAAACTATATAGAACGAAATAATATCTTTTTAAAATATCAATCCGGTTTCGAAGAAAATTTTCGTGTGAAATCGCGGTTAATTATGTAAAACCGTTCTTTTTGAATCTTGGATCCAATATAGTAGCCATCCTAGTTACTGACCGTAGCTCATAAATTTATAGACGTTTTTTATAGACTGTAATAAAGTCTTTTGCATATTTTTTCCTTGCAAAGTTTGAAGTTGTGGTAAAAGATTTTCCACTTTGCGGTAGAGCCCATATGCCATGGGTATTATCAGCGAAAGAGTCACATATTTTCCACCAGAAATCTTTTCAGTTGCTTGTTGGAAAAATAACAATATTATTTCTACATCTTTTAAGATATTGATTTCTTCAGCCGTAAAAGGAGGCGGTGCTTTGGTAGTTGATAATAGAACTGTAACGATGGCATCATTTGTTGCTAATATTCGCTGGATTATTAGGTAGAAACTGTTCCACCTTGTTGGCATTTCTTGTAGCAAAGTATAAGAGAAGTCTTCTTGAGCCATTTTAAATTTTTCGCCCGCTACGGTGCTTTTTTTTGAAAAATCTGACTATGGTCTTACACTTTGTAAACAAAGCTTTTACTAAATCGTCGTTGTCGAATTTTAAACCATCTTGAACCACCAGATTCAGCGTGTGAGCAAAGCATGGAAGATTTCTAATTTTTAGTATTTCGCACGCTTTCAGCATTGAACTGGCGTTATCCGTAACAATACAAACGGTTTTGTTGAGCACATTCCAATGATTTAAAATATCTTGCAAAGTGTCTGCAATATTTTGCGCCGAGTGGTTATTAGTATTCAACAGTTTTCTTGTGGCTAATGACGCTGTTTTTAAATTATAATTATACACAAAATGGTAGATGCAAAAAATATTGAAAAAAATAACAAAATAATGGCAATATTTCTAGATTGTAAAAGAGTTTTTAAAACCGATACTATGACCAGATCCCACTACAAAGACATCTTTCAGCAGGCTAATGACCCGTTCGGGAAGAGATCACATCACCTATATCTGCAGAAATGGCTCTTGAAGATACGAAAGGATCCTTTTTTGCAAGAGTGACAATACGATTATCCGTCGTTGGAGATGTCTTTTTTGGTCTTCCGCGGGTTTCAATTATTTTTTTTTTATTTTAAAGCATTCTGCACAAAAAACTATGATTGGCCCAGGGTTTTAGCAATAGAACGAAGAGGTTGGTCTGCATTTCTTAGCCTCAAAACTTTATTCCTTTTCTCAGAAGTACAATGCTTATTTCGACCAATCTATGAAATTATTTTCTCTTTATTTTGCTCTAAATTAATAAAAACAGAAATAAACTAACAATATTTTGTAAAAAATCTGAGCCAATTGTTAAAAAAACAGAAAAATTTAAAATGTACTTATTATGTTGACCACATCAGAGCAAAACACACAGGAATTTGAAAAATCGGGGAAATACCGGATTATTTTTATTTTGAAATACGTTGCTATATTATAAATATTAAAATAAAAAAGAAGTATCATGAAAAATTTCTTTAAAATTAAAAAAAGTAACAAACCCAAATAAAAAAGTAACAAACCCAAATAATAAGGTAGTGTACTTAATATTTTGACCATATGTGTATATGTTGCTCAAAAAAACAAATTCAAAAACTATAGAACTTTATTCAGAAAATGAAGATGGGGAATGCACCAGAATATTTATGTGAACAGCTCACATACGTTGGAAATGTACAACCATATGGTCTTAGAAATGCGCAAAACTTCAGGCTGCAGAGTGTAACTAATGCAATGCAACGATTCCTTTTTTATAAGGGTCATAGTGTGTACAATATGCTGCCTAATAATGTAAAGAATGAAGTAAATGTAAATGTTTTTAGACGGAAAAGTTCACAATTTAAAAGGGATATTATATCTCAGAACTTTTAAAAATAATTTGTAATTTTTTATTTTATTTTATTTAAAAAATTTGTAATCAAAATGTAATAGAAATAATTTAAAGTAATTAAAAATACTACTAAATAAAGAAATAAATAAATATGTTATACAAAATTTGCTCTCATTTAATATTAAGTATGTTTTCTGTAAAATACTACTGCTGAAAAAATTACCTAATGCCACTTTTAGACATGTATTTGTCATCTGACTTCCAAAACAACAACACCAAATAACAATCAACCTAAAAATACTTCAATCATTATTAAACATATTAATAATACAATGCCACCTCCAAAAGCTTCAACATCTCGAAACATTAAAGATTATTCTGATCTCGCAATGGAATCCGACGGAAATACAAACAGCAGTTCCTCACAAACCAGCGATTAAAAAATAAACATCTTACCACTAAGCACTAGAGGTGGAGAACTATCGATAGTCGGCGCCATCGATAGTCGGCGATAGTAATTTCACAACCATCGATAGTTGACGATAGTACTACAATACCACTACCACAATAATATACATATTTGGTTTGTATTTAAAGTTTAAAGTTTGTTTAATTTTTAAACAAGAAAATTCATATAGGATATTAAAGTTTTTTGATCCAAAAGTTTTGGTTCAAGAATAAAAGAATGTTCACATTTTCTTCCTTGAGCCTGGTTCGCCTCTCCGAAACAATTTGGCCCGCCTTGCTAAATACTCTTTCGGACTCAACGGATGTTGCAGGGATGCACAAGTACTTTGAAAACAACTTTTTAAGCAAGGGAAAATCCGTTTGGTTCACCTGTAATATAATTTAGTTTAAATAAAAATTACTTGAGTATTGATAACTTGTTGTTATAGTTTACCTTAATCCATAAAAGAGGATCCATGTCTTGGGCGGCTATAGCTCTCTCCAGATATTGTCTTTTAATAATAACAGCATCTGATCGTGCGTTTGCGTGTTTGCTAATGGGTCTATCATATAAAAAATCAAATAATGTTTCCTGAGTTTTGGTCTCCGTTGCCGGGTTTAAATTGACAGGGTTTTCTTTGACTGACAAATTCAAAAGCCCATTTTCAAAAATTGCTGATGCTTGTTCAGCATTTGAGTTATGCTGAAAACCGTTCTTTTTGAATCTTGGATCCAATATAGTAGCCATCCTAGTTACTGACCGTAGCTCATAAATTTATAGACGTTTTTTTATAGACTCTAATAAAGTCTTTTGCATATTTTTTCCTTGCAAAGTTTGAAGTTGTGGTAAAAGATTTTCCACTTTGCGGTAGAGCCCATATGCCATGGGTATTATCAGCGAAAGAGTCACATATTTTCCACCAGAAATCTTTTCAGTTGCTTGTTGGAAAAATAACAATATTATTTCTACATCTTTTAAGATATTGATTTCTTCAGCCGTAAAAGGAGGCGGTGCTTTGGTAGTTGATAATAGAACTGTAACGATGGCATCATTTGTTGCTAATATTCGCTGGATTATTAGGTAGAAACTGTTCCACCTTGTTGGCATTTCTTGTAGCAAAGTATAAGAGAAGTCTTCTTGAGCCATTTTAAATTTATCGCCCGCTACGGTGCTTTTTTTGAAAAATCTATGGTCTTACACTTTGTAAACAAAGCTTTTACTAAATCGTCGTTGTCGAATTTTAAACCATCTTGAACCACCAGATTCAGCGTGTGAGCAAAGCATGGAAGATTTCTAATTTTTAGTATTTCGCACGCTTTCAGCATTGAACTGGCGTTATCCGTAACAATACAAACGGTTTTGTTGAGCACATTCCAATGATTTAAAATATCTTGCAAAGTGTCTGCAATATTTTGCGCCGAGTGGTTATTAGTATTCAACAGTTTTCTTATGGCTAATGACGCTGTTTTTAAATTATAATTATACACAAAATGGCATGTGACGGTCAGAAAGCTATCGTTGGCTCTCGATGTCCACAAGTCACATGTGATCGATATATCAGAAATACCTTCTAGCATTGTTGTTAATTTAGCTGATGTTTCCTTGAACATATTAAGCATCAGCACATCTCTTAAGTGTGTTTTGCTTGGGAGCTTATATCGGGGATCCAATACCTGACTGTAGTTTACAAAGCCTTCGTTTTCAACTATGTTATAAGGCTGCACATCCTTGGCAATCATTTCCGTCAAAGCCTTGTCAATGTCATTTTTTCGCTTTGAGTTTGTGTCGTACAAAACGGCTCTTTTAAAGTAAGAAGCTACAGAATGCATCGACGATCTACAACTGCTGGTTGTCGATGCGATGTTGTCAGTATCCGCCGCAGCTGGAGTGCTGGAATCGGGGACATGATTTTCCAAGCCAGGGTGGAATCTTTTCAGATGATCGTGCAAATTTGAAGTATTTCCGCTGGTTTTGTACCTGTTTGCCTCTCGGTCGCCAAATCTTTCTTCGAGTCCGTGCTGTTGCAATCGCATGCCTGTCTTTCAGCGCTCGACACACTGAGTGTGAGGGAACCCTGACGTTTACCTTAAATTAGACACATATTCAAAATACTTCATAACTACTTTAAAAGTAAGTATTATACCTCTTTGAAGAAAGCGATCCATTTCTCTTTATTGTAGTATCACTTTTTTGATTAATTTTTTCACTTTACTTTTTGGTGATGTGAAAAACGAACTATCGATGGCACATCGGGCACTATCGACAATGACTGGGCTATCGATAGTAGCTCGCTCGATAGTGCCCAACCATCGATAGTGCCGATAGTGCTATCGATAGTTCTCCACCTCTACTAAGCACATCAAAAAGAACACGTCAACAATTAAAGAAAAAGGCTGAAATTGAAAACATCACTAAAAAGGCAAAAAAAATAAATAAAATTAATTAAATATATACACTGTCGAACGGCTCGGCTTCCGCTGTCGGATCGTTGTTGGTTGGCGGCTTGTATACCCTGATTGATTCCCATGCTGACCCGGTGGACAACCTCAGTTACTGCAACTGCTGGCGGTCTCCGGGCCATCTGGGGTCGGGAGTCGAGCTGATCTATCAGTGTACGCCATTTACAGTATTTCTACTAACATATTTTCTATTTTTATTTTTGAAAACAACTTATTAATTTATGTGCATTTCTTTTCTTAGCAAATCTTTTTTCACAAATCCAACAACCATTTTTCCCTATCCCATCCTAAAACAATGTCTCTTAACATAATTCAATGGAATATTAACGGTTTCATTAACAATTATAATAAACTGTCAATTTTAATTAAGCGTTTTAATCCGAAAATTGTTTCATTACAAGAAACCCACCTACATAACAAATCAGGCTTCCCTATTCCTTTAAATTATACTCTGTATGCAATCAACACGTCAACCACACGTTATGGTGGAGTTGCTTTGTTGGTGCACAACTCTTTACAACATATACCTATACCTGTATCTAACGATTTCGAAGCTGTGTGTGTCGAAATTCAATCAAAATTAAAATTTAAAATTGTATCGGCGTATATTCCACCGAATGCAAATGTCTCTAATAATAATCTTAACAATGTTTTAAACAGACCACAACCACCTATTTTAGTTATAGGTGACTTCTCACTCAAACTGGGGGTCAACAACCAACAATAAAAGAGGAAAAACTCTAGCTAACTTCATTACAAAATCGAAATACATATTACTAAACGATAATTCACCAACACTTTTTAACACCCACTCTACCTTTTCCAATGTTGACTTGACTTTCTGCTCCCCCTCTCTGGTACCACACGTAGAATGGAACATTGAGAAAGCCAATACGGAAGTGATCATTTCCCTATCGTAATATCTCCTTTTTCTAACAACAACACTAATGCAATTGCATATGCTAAACCAAAATTCAAGCTAAATCAGGCAAACTGGAAATTATTTAGAGGGCTTTGTTCTCAACTTGAATCAAGCAAACAGACCAGCGAAAATATTAATAAAGAAACTGCCAATATTTGTAAGATTATTCTTGAGTCCGCGAATAAATCAATACCTCAAACACACAACTCTTTTTCCCCAAAAGTTCCATGGTGGAACTCTAACCTGGAGGAATTGAAACAAAATAAAAACCAATTTTGGATAACTTTTAAGCGAAATATGACTACAACCAACTTAATCAATTATAAAAGAGCTAAGGCCCTTTTAAGAAAACAAATACGAATATTAAAAAGTGAATCTATTTCAGAGTTCACAGCTACGATTAATCCATCCACTTGTCCGGAAAAAGTCTGGTCAAATATAAGAACATTCACAGGCTACAAAGCTAAAAATAACATACATTGCATTAAATCCATTAATAACCCAGACACTTTTTTAACCAACAACGCAGAAATAGCGAATGAAATTGGGAGCTTTTGGTCCCACAATTCTTTGGATTCAAATTTTCCACTAGAGTTTATTACAAATAAAAATAATTTACTGGATAACATAACATCGCACGCCCCTAGCACTGAAGCTTTACAAATTGAAAGTAATCTTAACCTCCTTGAACTCAATGCCGTAATTAGTAAAGTAAAAGGCAAAACTCCTGGCAATGACCCTATGATAAAACAATTACCATTAACAATAAAACACCGCCTTTTAAATCTTTAAAATAAAATATTCGAAAATTTCCTACCACAGCAGTTTAAATTAAGCATAGTTATTCCTATACACAAAACTGATAAGGATAAAACTTCTCTTGGCTCCTATAGGCCAATTTCATTAAATTCATGTTTAGCAAAAACCTTGGACAAAATTATTGCCAACAGGCTTTGGTCGTTCGTAACAACCTATAAGCTACTTAATAGCCGACAATTTGGATTTATACGAGGCCACTCTACAATAGACAGTCTTCTTTATCTAGACTACCACATTTCTAACAATTTATCAAAGGGCAAACATACAACTGTAGTCTCGTTAGATTTTGAAAAGGCTTTCCACAAGATCGGAGTCCACACAATTGTTGAACAATTAGTACATTGGAAAGTAGGTCCCCGTATTATAAAATATGTAATCAACTTTATGAAAAACAGAAAGTTGTCGGTGAGAATTCGTAATCAGCTATCTTCCACATACCCTGTTCGAAATGGTATACCACAAGGTTCGCTATTATCGGTAATTCTATTTTTAATAGCATACAACGAACTCTGCTCAATTATAGAAATTTATAAAGAAATTGATTTCTCAGCATACGCTGATGATTTCAACTTAATAATCAATTCCAACAAGTCAAAAAATCCAATTATAATTTGTTTAACAACATCAATAGTTGGTGTGACGTATCCGGAGCATCGCTCTCCACATCTAAATGCAAGTTTATACTCATATGTCGAAAAAAGACATGTAAATGTATCGTAACTGCCTCAAATTGTCAGCTCACTGAAGTCGAGAATTTGCGGTTACTTGGTCTTACTTGAATAAGGGATACACATGGGACTCACATATAAATAATTTATTAAAATCCTTAAATGGACCACTTAACATCGTAAAATGCCTAGCAAATCAAAAATTTAATTGTAACACAAAAAGTTTAGTGTCAATTATAAATGCACTGATAATATCAAAAACAACGTATTCGTTACTATTCTTCGGGTTCTCCTCTAAAGCTAAGTTTAACAAAGTAAACACAAAAGTGAATTCGGCTGTTAGAAGCTCTCTAGGTGCCTTCAGATCCACTCCTTGCACAAACATGCTGCATGAATCTAACATGCTTACATTACAAACTCAACTAAATATTTGACCAAACTATCTCGTGCATTTTGTAACAATCCCAATAAGGCACTGAGCCTAATCACGCAAAAAATCACTAAAGCAAAAAGAATCCCAAAACTTCCATCCATTTTGTCGAGAATTATAAAAAACTGTAACAATCTGGAACTAAACACAAAACCACTTAAATCGAGCTTAAAAGAATACCCACCTTGGCTACTAAATCATAACAATATTAACCTTACACTTCATACCTTTAAAAAAGACCAACACAACCCTATACAATTTCAAACTTTGTTTGAAGAAATTAGAGAAAATCTACCTTTTCATAGATTCATTTTTACAGATGCATCAAGATCACAAAATGTTGTAAGCTATAGCGTTACAACTGATAAGGACACCATTAAAACTTCAATTTTACCATCAATCCTCTCTGCCGAACTAATTGCAATTTACCAAGCTGTTAAATTCATAGAAAACAAGAAATCAAAAATATGCAATTTGCTCAGAATCTTTATCCGCCTTAAAAATGATTTTAAACATTTCTAACAACAATCCCTATGCATCTTACATAAGAAACACTCTAACACTCTAATCCATAGACATACTCATTTAATCCTAATATGGACCCCAGGTCATTGCAACATATCCGGAAACGAATATGCCGACAGAGCAGCAAAAAATGCACTACGACCCCCCCCCCCCCCCCCCCCCTAATAACTACGGACAATTATAACACAAAAGATCTTGAAAAATATTAATAGTGACATTAACGAACTAGAAGAGATATAACAAAATTTCTAAGAATTCGTTTAGGTCATACCAGATACACACATGGAGCTCTTCTTAAGATCCAAAACATACCAAGATGTAATTGTAGCATTATATATCCTACCTCTCCCGAACACTTCCTATCCCACTGCCCACAACACCAAATTATAAGACAGCAAATCTTTAAGTATAAAAATCCCTTAAACCTGATCTCTGATCCAACCTTTGATAACATTAATACTATAATTGAATTTCTTAAAACATCTAACACCTATAATTTTATATAGAACTGCATTTATTTAATTTAAGTCGAGCTGAAAGCCTTAGATGCTATTGCTCTTTATACTTTAAATTAGCTTATAAATTTTAAATTGTAAGTTAATTCTAATAAATAAATAAAATAATACATTTAAATGTTGTTACCAACTACTATAAGGATTGGAGTATAAAGATAAATGTTTCTAAAAATGAGGCTGTTAGCTTAAGGAATGCTTCAGGTAAGTGCAAAGGTTTTGTTGTACCAGAAAGTAAGCTACTTAGATTGTTTCTTGATGGTTATGAGATTCCTTTCGTATATAATATAAGATATTTAACAGTTTAGTGGCAAAATTTTACGTTACCAAAATTTAAAGTGCCCTCAGAGGTTAATTCTGTTTTGTTTATTTCTTTTATTATAATTTTTAGGTTTAAGTATAGTTTTAAGCACACCATTAATTAAACTTTCAAACAATGTTGTGCCGGGAGCAAGCACTATACACACATTTTTTACCCATCCACTTAAACTGAAAAGTTTGTTACTGTATACTAACTACTAATTAAATTAAAAGAAAACATTATTGTTTTAAGTTTCCTTTATAATCATATCTAATTTCTTTTATATTGTATGTTTTTTTCGTAAAGTCTCAAATAAACTTACTACCTACTTTGGAATTGCTCCGAATAAGTTCTCATATACTGATTAGTGAACACCCAGGGCAATAAAAATAATGTGCTACATTCCTCGCTCTTTTAAAGATTTTATTTTGTATCTGCACAAAGCCCACTGGTTTGGAAAAAGTACAGACTTTGAACCACCAACCAAAAGTTTTAAAAAGAACCAACTGTGCTAAAACTTATGTCTAATCATTGACTAAAACAA
This sequence comes from Eustalomyia histrio, assembly GCA_949748255.1. Lineage (NCBI taxonomy): Eukaryota > Metazoa > Arthropoda > Insecta > Diptera > Anthomyiidae > Eustalomyia > Eustalomyia histrio. Next base: position 152,703,599 of record OX456523.1, read on the forward strand.
AAGTGTTTGCTTTTTTTTATGCGATTTCTGATAAGAAAATTAGTTTTTCTTTTTAACAATTAAAGCTATAAAATATTAATAATTTTCTTTTTCAAAATTTTTAATTATTTTTCGTCTAATAAAGCATTTTTTTATACAAATTACTATGCCAAACCTTTTCACAGGCATATTACATACTAAAAAAAAATGTTAGCAAAATATAAAAATGTTACCTTGTCATAAAGCATTTTTTTTTCAATTGAAGATTCCTCAGTTTCCTCAGAATTTGATTGTGTGGCTAATGTTTTATGAATTAAATTGTCTTCTCTCAAAAAAACATTTAATAAACAGGAAAATGCTACTCCGGCTAACATGCATACAACGGGAGTTAATGTTAGCATTAAACGAACCATTACACCCGCAAAATATACAGCACTTATGGCGTAAAGTACTACAAAGACTCTTTCGTCGTTAATTTTCTTAATGCAATACCAAACACCGACTGGAAAGGCACACACCAGAATATGGAGATCGAAGAAAAATGAAAACCACGTAGTAGGCTGATGCTCAGAGACCGAGGCAATAATTGGAATATGAATCTTAGCATAACCTGTGTCCCACAATGAGTAGAAACGACCACTCCATGGTGCTATTATACCCATCATGGTAAAAATGACCACAGCCAAGAAGACTAATGCAGCAGCCACTAGGCCCCCGACAACAAACAACTTTTTAAACTCGTTACGAGAAAGCACAGTATGTAGATGGCGTAAAAATGCAACTGCCAGTAGTAGGATAAAGACGCCAAGTGCCGCCATGTGTTCACTGGTACGAATAGGTTGGAACCCAACGAAAGGGATTTGCATGGAAAGCAATAAGCCCAAGATATAAAATGTACTATAGCTGGTCAAAAGTCTTGGCGAATATCGGCCCATTACCAGAAGCACAAACACATGCAGGGGAATCAAATTTATAATAAATACGTAGCCGCCCCAGGCAGATACCATATAAAAGTATGACATTGCAGCTGCCGAAGACCAAAATACGGATCCAGTTTTTATAGCACGCACCCATAAAAAATACGTAAATTGGAGTGCAAATATTGCGATGCCTTCGTTGTCGTAAGAACCTGCCACAGAGCGGCTTATGTAGCCAGGGACAATTGCTATAAAACTTGCGGCAAAAAGACCAGCGCCCGGTGACCACAATTCTTTTGTTAGTAAATATGTTGAAATTGAAGTAAGGCCACTGAATACAGGTGCCAAGAACACGCAGATATCTCGTATATGTACTGGAATGTTTAGTGCATGTAATAGATAGTGTATGCTTCCCGATGTAATCATCAATCCTGGGTAAACCGTGCCGCCCACTATGCGACCCAAGGGGTACCAAGCTCGTTCATCAAACCAATTCAAAAACTTGTAAAATCCGTGTTGTACCATGTAAGCTGTAGCTCGATAATTAAACCAAGGATCAAACTCATGAATGATAGATTCAAATCTTATCACAGCAAATAGCCGAGATGAAAATCCAGCAAGCCATGCTATTAGCAGTACAGCAAATGTTATCAAACTGCTATATCCTGCAGTTTTCCTATTAAATATTGGACGATTCATATTTTACCAATATAAACAGTTATTAAAAATTATTTAGAAAATGACTATCGTATTTATAATGACACGTTGTCCGGAAAAAACACCGGCTTATCAGGGCTACCAAAGTTTCGACACTAAAAGAAATGCACTAAATTGATGACAGTGAGCCAAAACACACAAGACTAATATTTAAGCGCACAAATTTCGGTTCATTACACACGAGAATGATATTCATTTGGCATAAAATGTATACTTATTAATAGCTTTGTGTAGGTTAGTTTTTCTGTATTCATTTGACGTTTCCAAATATACCACCCAGTAAACAATAGAGTAGTCCAAAGAGTAATCTTGAAGCGCTCCTTTGCGAGTAATGGATTACTCCATAAAACTCCGGACCTCATTGGATTTTTAACACAGCATGTCCGCAGACACGAGTACTCCGTTTAAGCTCCTTATGGAGTACTCCCTTTGATCTTGAAAATGACGACAGAGGGAGTAATCGTTTTTGTCTCCTAAACTAGCATAAAGGGAATAATCGTTTTTGTCTCCTCAAATAGCATAAAGGGAGAAAACATTAATATAAAATACAAATTCGGTTATTTTTACAAAAACAAGAAGATATTAATTTATTTTTTAAATTTTTTTCAAAAGTGTTATTATTGTTTTTTGTTAGATTCGAAGAGGTCGTAGTTTTTGACGAGTAGGTCTGTCTGTAAACAGTTGCCTTACATTTACGAAATGCCAGCTTGAAAGATTTTTCATGTTCCGGGTATGTTGGATACGTATCTTTAAGTGCTTCTGCAGGAAAATTAAAGAAAAGATAACACGTAATATAATATTTAAGACATGATATTAAAAATTCAGCTATTACCGAAATAAAAAAAGTTAAACAATTTGTATTTGTTAAAGGCTATCATATTTTTTGATCCATCCCAATTTAATTTGAGCAAAATATTTTCGCCGATCATTTCGCATAGTGCTTCACTTTTTAAAATGTAGAGTAGTGTATTACAGCATTCGTTCGAAACGCGATTTTCAATTACCCAAGAAGCAAGCTTCTGATCAAAATTTTCAATGATATTGTTTGAATTAATATCACAATGAACATCAAAGTTTTCCGTTTGGCTATCTTCATTTGATAAGTCATTGACTTTGTTAGATGCTGATGCCTCTTGTTCACTTAAAGTTTCCCGATTACAATTTGAGAATTTTTTAATTTCTTTTTCAACTAGTCGTCTTGGATGACACTAAGAAACTAAATTTTGACACATTTTTAACAATTTGTTACTATACCCGTACCTTTTCGCTTTTTTAAATAACACGTCTTTCACTTTTTAAAACTAAACTGACTAAATAGAAAAACAAAACGAATACATCAACAATTAAGAGTTGTCAAAGAAAAAAAAACAAAAATGAACTGATACATCCCTCATTGATCCATTTGGAGTATTAAGCGAGGCATAAACAACAAAACAAAAAAAAATTTCGATAGTTTGCTTATTCCAAATGGATGAACAAGTTATTACTCCTTTATTGCTTGATTATAGATTAATCCATATATTTTTTACTGGGCATATAGCAATCAAACTGCAATACAACTTGAGAATAAGCTTATGTGTTTTAAGTTTTTCTTAATTTTGTTCATTATAATGTTTATAAAATGTAAACTCACAAGCAGTATTTAAAAATGCTTAAGAAAAGATTATTATACATAACTTTTTCTAAACTATGCTTATAAACAACACACACATCTTGAACAACACAATACATATGACGATTGCAATAGAAATATTTTTTAATACATTCTAGTGTTGTTGTCTTTGTTCTACGCTTATTATGCATACAGCAATTGCCATTACTTTTTTTTTAAATTTGGCAAACGTGTTTTGCGTGTACATTTGGTTGTAAATAAAGTGAACGTGCAATTTCATATTAAATTTTTTATTTTTTTAATAATTTTTATTTTTGGTTAAAATAAATTATTATTATTTATATTTAAAATTAATTATTATTTTTTATATTTAAAATGAATTATTATTAATTATATTTAAAACTAAAATAAAAAATAAATGAAATTAAAGAAGATAATTATGATTTCTCTTTTTCAACACTTAATAATATATTATATGTGAAGCTTATTCTACAATTATGTAAAAAAGCTTATACATATATTAGGTGAAATAAGCTTTTCTATACGCAAGTTAATACAATATTATTTTTGTAAGCTTATTCTATAATTGCAAGAATAGGCTTATAGTTATCATACACACATAACATTTTCAGAGTTCCGTTTTGATTTTTCTACAATTGTTACGATAGCGTTTGTCAATATATTCTCAAGTCCTTTTCAAGCTTAAAGGGCTAACTATATTATACTTTTGCTAAATTAAGCTACTGTCAAAAATCAACGAAAAGTCTATCAAATGCTTTATCAACTTATTGAAGACTTTTTGGTGGCTACAATGTACTTTTTAAACTTAAATACACTTAGTTGCAAATATTTGTACTTTTGCAAAAACTGTTTTCTTCTTATATTTCCAAAATATATGTGTCTTTTCGAAAAATATTATTTAATGTGTTCAATTTATAAATATTTTACAATTCACGAGTAAATCTATATTAATTTTAAATAATTTAAAGAAACAAATGAAAACATAAATAAAAAAGTACTAAAAAATCCAAAAAATAAAACAAATAAAAAACCCACCCCTTTTGTCATACATGCACGTTTGTTTTTTAACATTTTCAATTAAATTTCCTATAAAAATATTTTCTGCGTACATTGCAATTTGTTTTTTTTTTTTATAAACAGTTTTTCTAAAAACACATGATTCCTTAAGTAAAGTGCGGTCAGCTTCGCTGTTTGCTTAAGCAAATGACACTTGACGAAACTTAACGAAAAATTTGTTAAGTACAATATAGTCACACACATTTGATTACATGTATTCGCACATTTGCTTAAGCTAGCAAAAGTATAATATAGTTAGCTCTTTAACCAGCACCGATAAATTTATAGTCACCTTTTTTATACAAGGTGACTTAATAGATAATAATGTTGATTGTATTTTTACTGGACATTTTTTTCGAGCTTCTAACTTTTAAAGCTGTGGCACATTTAATTTTGTAAAATTTCTTATTAGATAGAGAAATAACAAGAATACAGTGTCTTATTATCTTCTTTAGATTAATATATATGAATTGCCTGTGACTCACCCTATAGAAAGCAGAACAGGGTTGCGTTTTACATGTTTTTGCGAAAATTTTATTGATGCGAGAAATACAGAAACGAGATGCAGGCTACACAAGCGCAAAACGGTTATTTTTTAAAAAAGGTAGTAATTGACAAAAATCTATATTGGGTTTTATAAATTAAAGTATTTATTTATAACAATTTATAATATACAGTTTTATTTATTATGTACGTTTTTACTTTGCGAAGGTTTAAATGAGAGTGAGATCTGAGGATCAAAAAGAAATATAAGAAAGCAAAAGCAACAGCATACACATTGTTAAAAAGGGGTTGCCATCTACCATACTATTTCAACACTCCTCCTCAATGTGGATGTTGTTTTACAAAAATTCAATTAAGTTTCATCATATTAACAAAATTACAATGTTTAACCTTTGGTAAATTCTTCGTCAAAATGTCGGCAATCATATCAGCTGTGGGACAATACACCAACTTAACCTCTTGATTCTGGACCAGCTCTCTTATGTTGTGATGAGTTTAACACTCAATAAAACTTAAACCAAGTTTTGTAAAAAGAAATATAAATTTATTACAAGCATGTGTGATGAGTTTAACACTATAATTAACACTAACTTATTTCTAATTTTTACAACGACTTATATACTAAATTTATTTCATATTAAAATAAGTGCAGCAACAGCATTTGAGTGACTTAGACCACACCGATTGTGTTAAACATGTCTGTGACACATATGTTTCAAATATCATGCATGTGTGTCAAGTATTCTTTTGGGTGGTCAATATGTTAACCTTATTTCATTTATTGTTTATGGTGTTATCATAAAATGTACTTTAAACAATTAAAAAGAATAAACAAAGTAATGAAATAAGAAACCTTTTATTTAGTTTAAATGGTTTCAATTTAATTGTGCTAAGTCACCCCATGCTCAGTATTCAAGCACTATTTGAATACTCTACAGTATGCATACACCACAATGTGATGAAATTTTATGTCGATATGTTTGCTGCGTTTATGATAAACAGGGTTTTCAGCTAACTTTTGTGCACCTTGATTATCTATGTTTAGAATTACAGGACCACCTTTCCAGTCATTAACTTCTATCAGAATTCGTTTTAAATAAATAGCCTCCTTTGCAGCATCTGAAGCTGCCATATATTCGGCTTCGGTACTGCTGAGAGCAACAGAAATTTGTTTTCTGGACTCCCATGAGATGGGGCAACCACCAAAAAAGAACGTAAAACCTGTATAAGATTTTCTATCCAAAGCGTTTCCTCCCCAGTCTGCATCTACAAATCCTTTCAAAGTACCATCACCTGGTTTATAAATTAGTTTTAAATCTATAGTACCAGCAAGGTATCTTAGTATATGTTTAAGTTTTGTCATGTGTTCCACATGTGGATCGGAATTTCTTTGAGCCATTTTGGACACGGAATGTAAAATATCCGGTCTAGTAGAAATCGCTAAATACATAAGTGTACCTACAAGCGATTGGTATTCTTGTTGATTAAATTTCTCGCAATCAGCTTCACAATTAACTTGGTAACCAGCTTCCAAAGGAACTGCCACTGGTTTGCACTTATCCATACCATATTGTCTTAAAATATCACGTATATATTGAGTTTGACTTAATTTAATAATACCTGTTTCGCCTTCACGTTCTACTTCCATTCCCAAGAAATGGTTTAACACACCCTTATCTTTGACTCCAAATTCATTTGAAAGTTGTTTCTTTATATCAAGAACTACAGCCTTATTGCTGCAACCAATAATCAAATCGTCTACATAGACAGCGATCAACACAAGATTATCGCCCTTCATAGTTTTATATAGACGGGGTTCATTCTTGCACGGAATAAAATCCGTTTTACGTAAGACTTAATCAAGGTTACTATTCCACTCTTTGCCGCTTTGCTTTAAACCATAAATTGCTTTATGTAAACGTAGGACCTTGTCTGGTGAATTTTTATCAATGAAATGTTGTGGTTGCTTCATATAGATTTCATCCTGTAGACTACTATTCAAATAAGCTGTGCTTACATCTATTTGGTGTAAATGCATTTTATTTGCAACCGCCAATGCGAAAAGCAAACGAATCGTGGAATAACGCACCACCGGAGAAAATGTTCCCATAAAATCGATACCGTATCTTTGATTGCAGCCTTAGGCCACTAAACGTGCCTTATAACGTTCAACCTCTCCATTAACGTCTCTCTTTAGTGCATACACCCATTTGCATGGAATAGCTTTGTGTCCACTTGGTAAATCTGCTAAAGACCACGTGTTGTTTTTCTTTAAAGCAAGGTACTCTTCTTTCATAGCTTTTCCCAAAAACACTTATTTTCGCCTAAAAGTGCTTCTTCAACAGATTGTGGTACATTTTCATCAATCGCAACACATAATTCGTTATTTTGTTTCTCATTATATATTTTTCTCGGTCTGCCTACTTTGCCAGTACGAATTATTCTAGGTCGTCCAGGCCCAGCAACAGTCTCTTTGATGTTATCAGAATCAGAATCATCAGCTGTATTAAAGCTGTCTTCATGTTCATCCTTATGCACAGAAGGTTGGCAATCACTGTCAACATCATCTCCACCATCATCATTACGTTTATTTGCAATAACATTGTTGTTATTTTCTACTGCACATTCTTGCTGTTCGTTTTTATCAAAACATAACGTCAAATAATCAGCTGCTTTGCCATTCACATTTAATTCATTTTTGTTGTTTTTTTTTTCTAATAAGCAAATTCTCATCGAAAAGTACATCACATTGCTCTACAACCTTAAGTGTCTCTGTATCGAAGAGACGATAAGCTTTCGATGTTATGGAATAACCAACCATAATATATTGTGTGCCTTTGGCTTCAAATTTGGATTTATTTGCTGATTTATTTAGACCAACAGCATACGAACCAAATGTTACAAAGTGTGCTACATTGGGCTTTCTACCGCTCCATACTTCATATGGTGTTTTATTTTCCAATTTTCTTGTTGGGCATCTGTTTCGAATATATACTGCAGTATTTATGGCCTCTGCCCACAAATACTGCTTTACGTCTGCATGTACCATCATCGACCTTGCCATTTCTATTAGAGTTCGATTGGCTCTCTCTGCCACACCGTTCTGCTGCGGCGTGTATGGTACTGTCAACTGTCTGCTTATACCCTCTGCTGCTAAAACTGAATCAAATTCTGAGTTCACAAACTCACCACCATTGTCAGTTCTAAGTGTTTTTATTTTGCAGCCTGTCTGTTGTTCAACCTGTGCCTTGTACAATTTGAATTTATCAAACACTTCGCTCTTGTTTTTAATGAAGTACACAAAGATTCTTCGTGACCTGTCGTCAATAAATGTAACGAAGTACCTAGCACCACCAACAGACCTTACTCTAAACGGGCCGCAAACGTCGGCATGTACAATTTCCAATAATTCATTTGTTCCCGTATTAGACTCTCTGGGAAACGAGAGTACATGTATTTTGCTTAGCATACATGTCTTACAGTTTGATTGATCTTTAGCGTTGCTGTTGCTAATATTCAATCCCTTTACCATACTTTTGTTTGACAAATCGTACAGGCTTTTATAATTAAGATGACCGTATCTGTTGTGCCATACAGCGTTCGTACTATTATAAGCTGCATATACTCCTTCTGTTGTACACTCATTTTTTGCTACGAACATGTTGTTTTTGCGTAAAGCTTTTAATATAATTGTACCATTCGGTCTTCTTATAATTGCTCTGTTGGCATCGAACTTGACTGACAAACCACAGTCAACGGCTTTATTTACAGAAATAAAATTTGCCTGCAACTCTGAAGAGAACAAAACGTTTTGCAGTAAAATTTCAAAATTATTGTTGTAAATTAATACGTCACCTTTTCCGACAGCATTTATATATTTATTGCCGGCTAACGCAATAATTTCGTTGTGTTCTTGAAAACGTATAAACATTCCTTTGTCGTTACACATATGCGACGTAGCACCACTATCGACATACCAATTTTTTAGAATTAACGGTTTTGTTTCTGCTGCAGCTAGCATTGTCATTGCCTGTGTGTTGTTGTTGCCTTTATTTCTCCTTTCACACTTGCTGGCGTAATGCCCTATCACACCACACAAAAAACATTTGTCTTTAAATTTGCCGTTACTTCTGTTGTTAGACTTTTTGTCTTTCTTTGTATACGTTGATTTTGCACTGAATGCTTGTTGTTGTAAATTTGATGTTAGATTTTCGTTTTCTATTTTTTCTTTTCTTCTTTTCCCTTCTTCTAGAAGCTTCTGTTTTAATAAAGAAAAATTTGGCAAATCGTCACGTGTTTCCATGGCTACCACGAAGTTATCAAATTCTTTTGGAAGGCTAGACAAAAGCATGATCACTAACAGCTCCTCCTGAATTTGTATGCCGCTTTCAGCCAATTTTTCAGACACTTCTGCAAACTCGTTTAAATGTTGTACCACATTGCCACCATTGAAAGATTTACCAATCTTTTATATAATGACACCTTTTGCAGTGGTCCTCTTGGCATATGAACCTGTTGTAATTTTGTCCATGCTTCATGTGATGAAGTACAATTCCTTATGTAGCCCAACTGTGTTGGTTTTACTCCCAAACATATAGACGCAAGTGCTTTCTCGTCATCTGACTCACATTTTGCTTTGGCATCACCTTCTGCAGCTTTCTTTACTTGACCACTGACAATTTTCCAGAAACCACTGTGGATCAGTACGCTCTTCATTTGTATGGACCAACTGTCGTAGTTGTTTTCGTCCAACTTTTCAATTTGAATCACCACCACAATTTAGGCGTCTGGGCCCATAACCTGACAAAAATCTATATTGGGTTTTATAAATTAAAGTATTTATTTATAACAATTTATAATATACAGTTTTATTTATTATGTACGTTTTTACTTTGCGAAGGTTTAAATGAGAGTGAGATCTGAGGATCAAAAAGAAATATAAGAAAGCAAAAGCAACAGCATACACATTGTTAAAAAGGGGTTGCCATCTACCATACTATTTCAACAGTAATCAATGAAGAAAATCTACTTACTTTTTTTCATGGGAACCCACAGTGCGGCCGAAGGCCGAACTTTGCGGCCATAATTCAAAAACATAATTGATCGACCTGCAACCTCACACTCAGGGGTTTTGAAGTCGCTGATCCCGAATCCATCGTCAGAATTATGTAATTCAAAATGGAGGTTCCAATATGGCGTCATGCAGACTTCTAAATTTTCGTGTACCTTTTATACAAAATAAATGAACTAAAACAAACATTTTTCAAATTTTCAAAAATATTTTTATTGAAATTGAAAATTATAGGTTATACACGAAAGTAGAGTTTCGAATTGTAGTACAACTTGTACAATTATTTGAAAAAGTACACAGAAATATTATAAAATTGGAAAGGGTTCTCTGCTATAAAGAAGAATTAAAAAAAAAATTTCATTATCATCAATGTCATAAGCATCTACATCTGTGTCTGACTCAGAGGCAGAACTAATATCAGTACTGTCCTGCTCCTCTTTTTTATCAACAGATGGAGACGACAACAAACTAATAGCATCTGCTGATAAAGATTTTAGCTGGTAGTTTTCTACAACTACAAATGTATGGGCCAGAAGCTACTAAAAATCTTTTGAACACATCCTCCATTGTTTTTTGACGATAGTTTTTTCTAGATCGATAGATCGAATAAAATTTATTGCAGGCCTCTTGTGCCTGCATAATTTAGTAGCTTATGCACTAAAGTTGGCATGTAATACCAATCATACTTTTCTACAATCATTCTAGCTAACTTCACAGTATACTGTCAATAATTGTCCAAATTAATATCATGTCCACTTGATATAGCTTGCAGTATAATGTAAAAGCGATATATTATATCCTGAGCAATTCCAGTTATTTTTGCAGATTGTTCATATTTTTCAAAAAGAAAAACGAGCCGTATTACCATCGTTCGATGTTTCACTTCCAGCTTTCGGTTTGTCAACATTTGAGCCCATTTATTTTTTTAAAGCAGCTTGTAATATTTTTTTTCTGTTTTAAACTGACTCTTTTTCCTTTTCCGTACGTGCCTACAATTTTTGGTTTTTTAATATGTACTCAAAACACCTAATCCAACAAAGTAGAGATGATAGGTGAAATTTTAAGTGATCTGAAACAATTTTTTTCTCAAACATTGAATCTGTATCGTTGAAATCTTTTGATGTACAATTGCATAGATAACAACGCATCGCGGATGTTGTATCTGTCAATGAGTTGCATACTTTCGTATCTACCATTGTCAAGGACAAATCATATTTAACACACACGGTGTTGCCGTCAACAGTAGTTTCAAACGGATTCAGATCATGTATCTAGTTTTCTATGTAATTAGTTATTTTTTTCGTCAACTGATTATTTTGCACATTGAATTTTAATTGGCCGACAAAATCTTCGTGATGATGGCCTTGGATTTTTCCAGAACTACCATCACAGCCCCATTTAACTAACTTCTATTTGATGAAGAATAATGCGGTCAATCGTATGATTTAATAGAGATTGCAGTTTGACTGCTGCTTCATTTTTAGTGAAAGACAAACCTAGGTCTGGATAACATTGTAATTTTGCTTTCTGTAGCCTTTTGTATGAGGGAATCATCATTGATTTTTTCTGCACATGAGAGTAGTAGGAAAATAAGGAGCCAACTTGATTTAATGGCTTTTTTATAAGGGGCCAACTTGATTTAATGGCTTTTTGTATAAGGAACCAACTTGATTTAATGGCTTTTTGTATAAGGGACCAACTTGATTTAATGGCTTTTTGTATAAGGGACCAACTTGATTTAATTGCCCTTCATTTTTGACGTTGACACAAAATGCTTTAATTGCCTTCTAGTGTGGCCGTCGGTTGTATGCTTATAATATAAAAGGGTTGTAATACAAAATTTTTATGATCAAGTGAAAGTCATTGATCTACATATTTGTTTTTGATCTTTTTGAAATTATGTGGTTAGTGTGGCCGTCGGTTAATTCTTTTTATCTCTTGTTATACCATCCACCATATATGGTGAGGGTATATATCAGTTTGTCATTCCGTTTGTAACATGTCGAAATATAGGTTTAAGACCCCATAAAGTATATATATTCGTGAACCTTATGCAATTTTAAGTCGATTTAGCGATGTCTGTCTGTCCGTCTGTCTGTCCGTCTGTCTCTCTGTCTGTCTGTCTTTCTGTCCGTCTGTCTGTCCGTCTGTCAATTTTTACCCAGACTATTGAACATCCTCCCGAGCAGTTTGGTATTTAAATTACATAAATTGACAAAACATATTCATATTACACTTCATGCAAAATTAAGTATATACGTATATCATCTTCAGCCCCTATGGTGGAGGGTATTCAAAGATTCGGCACAGCCGAATTTAGCCCTTTTTTACTTGTGTGTTTTTTTTCTATTCTTTGGTGGCATATACAGAACAACTGTCGGTTGTTTGCTTGTAATGTAAAAGTGGTGGTTATACAAAAATTGTCATGTGTGTGTTTTGCTAGAAGGTGTTAAGTGACAAGGATCTTTTTTGAAATTATGAGTGTTGCCGTCGGTTAATTCTTTTTATCTCTTGTGTGTTTTTTTTCTATTCTTTGGTGGTCATTGATCTACATATTTGTTTTTGTATTAAGAGGAAATTTGCTTGTAATGTAAAAGTGGTGGTTATACAAAATTTTTCTTGTTCGTGATTGGCAAGATTGACAAGGATCTTTTTTGAAATTATGAGTGTTGCCGTCGGTTAATTCTTTTTATCTCTTGTGTGTTTTTTTTTTCTATTCTTTGGTGGTCATTGATCTACATATTTGTTTTTGTATTAAGAGGAAATTTGCATTAAGTGAAAGTCAATGATCTACATATTTGTTTTTTGTATTAATAGGAAATTTCCATTTTTTCTTTCTTGTGTTTATGTTCTATTTTTGTTTTTATTTTTTTGTGTGTTTGGTATATACATTCTACATATAAATGTACAAGTAGGTCATAAATTAATTATTTATTAATGTGACATTTTCATTAATCTACAAATTTTTGTGTTTTAATGAAATTCGAATCTGTTTGTTTGTTTTGTTCGGTTTTGTTTTCTTGTAATTAAGCGGTAATTGGAATCTGTTAGTGTTTTGTTTGTTTGTTTAGTTGAGTATAATAAAAAACAATACTAAAAATTAGTTTTACATGTATTTGGTTTTATTTTACTTTCTTTTGAAATAATTCTTAAATTAAAATCTAAAAAATTTAGATGTTTATGATAGAGATTTATAGCGTGATACATGAAACACAAACGATTACACCCACCCTCCTCTGCCACTAGCGAATGAGACGCAGGCAGCGAGTCGAATAATAAAGATGTAGAATCATGGTTGGACGAAAATCGCATCAGAAAATTAAGTTCAGTATCCTTTACTTCATCATATAAGTAGATTACTTTATCCGGTTTTTGTGTTTGTTGAACTTTTTCTGTCTGTAAAATAAATTTTAAATAAAAAAGAAAAAACAAATATATCTCTTACTTCATCATCCGGTTTTTCCTGTTTGTTAAACTTTTTAAAAAAATTTTTGTTAAAACAAATTTTTAATAAAAAAAAAAATCTCTGAGAACTTTATCCACTTATTTTTTCTGTGTGAAGTTATTTTTACTGTGTGAAATTTTTTTTTAATAAAAAAATAGCTCAAAATGTTTTTCTGCGTGATATGCCAAGCTGCTTTCAACACCAAACACAACATGCTTCAACATAAAAATAAACATTGTGTTGAGTGTGGAAAGTTTTTCCTTAAGCGCTCCACAATGAAGGAGCATGAAAGGACCCATGCAACCACATCATCAAAATTTTGCGTTCCTTGCAATGAAGCAGTTAGTAGCTTAAACTATAGCCAACACTTGCGAACACTACAACATCGCAGCAATTGTGGGATGAAGACAATTAACCCTAGACTCACTGTAAGGAGCAGTGATTATAGTGAACGAATAGCAATTTATATGCTAGTAAATGAAAAAGATGAAATTCTCATGCCCGAGGAATTTTTCAAAAAAGAGGAATCTATTTTAATAGAACTCCTAAAGGATTGTCAAGCTAAACACATATCCTTTGTGTGTGATTATATCAAAATAAGCGAGCAAGAAATGGTTGCAGCTACAATGACTCACTCAACAAAAATGGCAATGGTCACTTTAAGCGATGACTTGAATAATATCTATGACTCGCAAACTGATGAAATTAGAAATAAAATGTCTGAGTTCCAAGAAAGGGATAGTGGATGGTCTCTGGTTACCATAAAATTTTTAAATATTAATGTGAATGAAGTTAATATTATAAGAGGATCACAATATATACCTCTGCCAAAGGAATTAGTCAGAAAGCGGGCATTTATAAATATCCAGAATGATGATGTCTACTGCTTGAAATGGTTTTTAATTGCTTCATTGTATTGTGAAAAAGAATTGTCTCGTTGTCAACAAACGGAATGTTCATCCTACAACATAAAAAGTATTTCTGCCGACATAATAATTGTAAACAATTTGCAATTAAACTTTTCAAACCTCACCTTTCCATTAAGTCTAAAAAGCTTAAAAGACTTTGAAAGGCAAAATGTAGATATAAGTGTTAACGTCTTCGGATATGAAGAGAAAAATATAGTCGGACCCTACTATCTAACGAAGGAGGAGAAGAAATATCATATAAACCTCCTGCTTCTCATAGAGGAAGAAAGGTCGCATTACATCGTTATAAGTGATATTTCAAGGTAAGTAGCAAAAAAAAAAAAAAATACATGTAAAACTTTATAAAAAAGAAATATTTCAAATTTGTTTTTTTTTCTTTTTTATTAAATAAAAGGTTTATAAGAAGCAGTTTGACTGGATACAAAGGAAAAATATTTGTATGTAATGCATGCCTTACTTACAAATATAGTCAACGAGATTTATCACTTCATAAACAAACTTGCAATAAAGTTTGCACAAGGATGCCAGAAGGAGCTGATGCTGTTCTAAAATATTCGAATGCTCATAAGGAACTAGATGTTCCGTTTTCAGTCTATGCAGACTTTGAATCGATTTTAAGTAGCATAAGTGAAGAGGTTAGTACTAAAACTACAAAAATACAACGACATATTCCATGTGCTTTTAGTTATTTTATAAAATGTAGCTTTAATGATAATTTAGACAAGTTTAAAATTTATTTTGGAGAAGATGCACCTAATGTTTTTGTTAAAGATTTAGTTGAGGACTTAAAAGACATTTATAAAAATTATATTTACAAAGAAGTTGAAATAATAATGACTGAAGATGATATAATTTTTCATAATTCATCTAATATTTGTCATATTTGTGAAAAGGTGATATATTTATCCAAAGTTAAAGATCACTGTCATTTTACTGGCAAGTATAGAGGCCCTGCTCACAATGATTGTAATTTAAAATATAGAAAACCTAAATTTATTCCAGTATTTTTTCACAACTTTTCTTCATATGATTGTCATATGTTCTTTAAATATTTAAATAGTATTCCAGATAGTGATATACGTGTAGTTCCTCTCAACAAGGAATTATATATATCTTTATCTATATATCTACCTTTTCAAGAAAACTCGACTAAGGAAAATTCGAAATAAGATTTCTGGATTCGTTCAGATTTATGACTTCAAGTTTAGATTCCCTAGCAAAAAATTTACGTGTTGAGGATTTAAATATTGTCCGTAAAAATTTCTCTGATGAAAATCATTTTAATCTAATTAGGAGAAAAGGTGTTTTTCCATACTCTTATATGGATTCTGTGGAAAGATTCAATGAAACTGAGCTCCCCAGTCGAGATAAGTTTTTTAATGTTTTAATTGACGCAGAATGTTCTGAAGAAGATTATGAACACGCGAAAAATGTTTGGAATACTTTTAGATGTAAAAATATGTTAGATTATACAAAATTGTATTTAAAAACGGATGTGCTTTTATTGGCAGATATATTTCAAAACTTTAGAAAAATTTGCAAATCCATATATAAGTTAGATCCAAATCATTATTATACCGCCCCAGGTCTTTCATGGGATGCAATGCTTAAAACGACAAAGAAGGAATTAGAATTATTCACAGATAAAGATATGCATCTGTTTATACAAAAGGGAATAAGGGGTGGTCTCGTACAATGTTCACAGAGACATGCCAAAGCCAATAATATATATTTAGATGATTATGATAGTAGTAAACCATCTGAATATTTAGCTTACTTAGATGCAAATAATTTATATGGATGGGCAATGTCACAGTATTTTCAAGCTGGGGGATTTGAGTGGCTTGGCGAGGACGATTTAAAGAAATTTAATCCAAATAAAATATCTGATACTTCTCCTGTCGGTTACATTTTAGAAGTTGATTTAAAATATCCACACTCTCTTCATAAACTGCATAATGATCTTCCTTTTGCTCCTGAAAATAAAGTAGTTGGAAACTCAAAATGCAAAAAACTTATTGCAGATTTGACTAATAAAACAAAATATCTGATTCATTACCGAAACCTTAAACAATGTCTTGCAAATGGTTTAATTTGTACAAAATATCATAGGGGAATAAAATTCAATCAATCACCATGGCTTCAGAAATATATAAACTTAAATACACAACATAGAGCAGAGGCTCAAAATACATTTGAAAAAGACTTTTTCAAACTTTTAAATAACGCTGTTTATGGGAAGACCATGGAAAATGTTGAGAAAAGGGTGAATGTCAAAATCACAAGAAACTGGGAGAGTGAAAATAGAAATCGTAGAGGTGCAAGATATTTTGTTTCTCGCCCCAATTTTAAAAGCATTTCAAAGTTTTCTAAAGACTTATTTGCAGTTCAGATGGGTAAAGTTGATATATTATACGATAAGCCCATATACATAGGTTTTGCCGTACTTGAATTATCTAAATGGAAAATGTATGATTTTCATTATAGGATAATGAAGTCAAAATATGGTCAAAATATAATTCTCAATTATATGGACACCGATTCATTTATATATTCAATAAAAACTGAAGATTTTTACAAAGATATACTTAATGATTTGTTGTCTGAATTTGATACCTCAGATTACCCCGTTAATAATCCTTACGACATACCGTTAGTGAATAAAAAAGTTTTGGGTAAAATGAAAGATGAGAATAATGGTACTATTATGACTGAATTTGTTGGTCTTAAACCGAAAATGTATTCCATTAAAACTATTGACAACAAGGAAATTAAAAAAGCAAAGGGGGTTAAGAAGTCTGCTTTAAATAAATATTGTATGTTTGATTATAAAACTGCCTTATTTAATCGTAAAAGCGTAAGCGATAATATGTGTTTTTTTGCATCTAGATTGCATAATGTTTTTACAAAAAATATATATAAAATCGTTTTAAGTTATAAGGATGAAAAACGAATAATTATGAACAATCAGGTTCAAACAGTCGCTAGGGGGCATTGTGAATATGATCAGTATAATAAAACCCCTGACAATGAATGTCTAAAATGTAGCAATAGGAATTATATTTTTGATGAAGATGGAGATAATACTATTATGGGAGTAAATATGGACTTAGTACAATTCCAGAATGATTCTGAGGATGAAATATTTAATAGCATCAATTATTAGGGAATAAAACATTGTATTTTAATAGCTTTAAATTAAATTTGATGTATATTTTGTAATATAATTTAATAAGTTTAAGATTAAAAGAGATTCTTGAAAAATAAATATTTTGTATTTTTCTCTTAAAATTTTTTGATTATTAAGCAAAATAAAACACTGGTATTTTAGTTTTCTATTTTAAGAATACATATTTTTATTTATAATTTTAAGACATTGTTTTTAAGTGTGTATTTTCTAAATATTTAATAAAGATAATAAAAATGGAAAATTGCCTTCATTTATTTTAAAGTTTAAAAATTTTTGCAGTAAAAGAGCATTTTTCAGTGCACATGTTCCATGTTTGTGAGAACTACAACGGATGCAATCGGGATATTTTTCATCGAGCTCTCTTAAATTACAGCAGTTGATATTTTCTATATTGAAAACGTTTTTCCGCAGCATATTCTCCAACCACTTTTTCTTTTCCAAACCCTTGACAAAAATTAAAGAACCCTCTGTGTTTGATTTGAGAAATTCGCACACAGACTTGAATGATACGGATCCATCTTCCCATTGCAGATGATGATGATTTTTTGTTAACCAATTGACTTGTTTTTGATTCTTTGGTGATAAATAACTATAATCGAAGGGGGGTTTTATGATGAAATTTATATACTCCTTAGCGTTAAAAACCAATGCAATTTCTTTGGCAATAAAATTATTAGAATCTGCTCTAAAGCCTTGGAGATCAATAAAAACTATTTTTGGCATTTCCATTGCTTAAACAATTTTATGAACCTGTCCTGTCAAAGGCGTATATTCAATTAAACGATCATGAATAAGAATGCAGTAAGCTGATGAGTTTGGTGGTATATTGATGCCAGTCTCAAACATAATTTTTATATCAATCGGACCCCTTGCAACCGTTTCATTTTGATGGCTTACATCAATAACTGTAATAGGAGCTTTATTTTTGAATTCCTGACAAGTGAGTAGAGGTTGAGGTTCTCTCATATAGTAGTTTTGTTGAAATCTGACATACATATCATAGAGGATGGCAAAGCGTTCTTCCCCAAATTTAATGTTTAGATCAGGATATGACTCTGAGTTTAAGTGAACTTTGATGTTGGTTAAATCACAATTAATAAATTTATTCTCACGCAGGAATGCTATCAAAACGAAGCGAGGTCGTTCCCTATTTGCAGATAATTTAACATTCCAAATGTGATTAGTTCCGCTTGATAATTGAGGATTAAAATGACAGTCCCAACTGCGGAATGCTATTGGTAAATTTGTTCCATTTTGTATAATTTTTATCATATTTATTTTACTCAAGTCAGAAAGCTGTACATGTGGTATCCTCCATGAAATATTCTTAATAGTAATTTTTGGTTTTTGAACAGATGCTGTTGAATATACGAGATCATCATCACTTTTGCTACGAAGTAATATCAATTCATGTTTGGAATTTAAAATAATTTTATTAAAGTCTTCAGCAAATCCCAATAATATTTTTAATGGTACATAAAAGTTAAAGTGTCCATTTATTACATTTAGGTCATCTAATTTACTCCAAGCAGCATTTTCCATGAGAGCACCGTCCGTTGCCATCAAAGAAACATAATTTTTAATATTAGTTGAAACTCCTAGGTGTCTTGTGCGATCAATTTCAATGCCATTTAGCTCATAACGAATTTCATCAAATAGATGAGCAACAAAATTATTTTTCAATCTGAAAGCAGAAGATGCTACCACTTTTTTACTATCGCCGCTTTCTTCTTCTACTAAACCTTCAATGTAAATAAAACTTTCACTCGGCAAAACATACAAATCCTGATTTTGTATTGATATTCTTATTTCATCGTTATTTTTAAATGATTGCAAGTATGGAGTATAAGTGTGATAATCTTTTTTTATAATGCTTTCATCCGATAAGGGTTTATCCAAAACATTAATTATTGATCTCATTCTCTTTGGTGTTGCTTCTTCAATTGGAAATTCAATGATTTGAGAAAATTTCTATTTGATTCTGTTAAATTGTTGGCTGAATGTGAAGATGAGAACAGCGTGGACGCTAATTTTGGTTTGACTGATGGCAATAATATGGATTTTGGGGATAACAATGTGGTATAAGAAATGCTATTTGAGATAATTTCTTTGTTGTAAATTATCATTATTTTCTTGGCCTTAAATGTAATCGAATAGTAATTTCTTCTCCTCGAAAATTAATTCAATCACCGTCTTGATCAACTATCCGTAGTGTTAGTGAACTTACTTCTTTGGAATTCACGGGCAAATAGATGAGATTTGTAGGTATTTCATCCATTTTATAGCCAGGTGGAACATTTATTGCATATTCGTGTAATGTATGTGCATGAGAATTGTTTATATATGTGTTTACCACAATATTACATTCTATCCGCAAGAGATTTACCTTAAAAATATTTACTGGTAGATCTGAGAAATGGGGGACATTAGGAGAGAGGACATTCTTATTGAAACCAAACAATTTTCCTATCGAATTCTTCTTGTTAAAGTATATCGAATCTTCGGAACTATACAATTTGACTTGCATTGTATTGTTATTAGCTTCTATAATAATTTTCTTCTTCCCCAACCCATCTTTCTCATATTCCCCCTTTATGAAATCAACAATATCATTCAGCTCATAGGATCCAATAGGTATTGTAATAATTTTACTACCAATGTGAAACAAATTATTGTATTTGTCCACATTTGGTATGCTGTTGTATGTGTGAAAATCTACGAGAGCACACTCGTAATCGCCGTTTAAATTTATTGGAGGAAAGTAATTTGCTGATAAATTTGAGGAGTTTCCGCTCAATGTTAGTGTAATTGACATTTTGCTTACCAAATGGCTAATGTAGGAAATAAAACAAAATATTGTTTTTTTAAAGGGTTGCTTTTTTCTTTATTTTAGATAATTTTATATCAATACTTAAAGTACATGTAGTATATACCTATATATATATATATATATATATATATATATATATATATATATATATATATATATATATATATATATATATATCAATTTTAACATTCTTTCCAGAAGATTCTCATTTATTAACTTTATTATCATCTTTCTACAGATTGCATTTATTTTCATTGTGATCATTACTACCACAATAATTACAATACTTTAGTTTTTCATATTTAATCTCAGAGCTCTTAAAAATCTCTCCTCCTGCTAATATATAAATATAATGTATTATCAAGCTAAAGTTTTTTATTCAACTAAAAAAGTGGAGAAAACATTTAATCCTTTTATACTTAATTTTATAGTCGCAAAAGTAATCACACACACACACATTACAAAATATAATTTTTATTTATCCAAGAATTATGCTGATTTGAAAAACCCAACCATTTCACGAATACTTTAATTTCTTTAGTCTTAATAACTTTTTCAACAAGATATGTATTAGGCAGTCGAGTTTTTGAGAGTTCTTCATCATAGAAGGCACCTTTAATTCTATTTCCCTCGTAATCCACCAAAATATTTGTTGCTGGATAAGTGTTGTTTATAGATTTGATTTTAAAAATTTCTGTTGTCCAGTTAGGTGTGTATCCCTTTTCAATAATATGCTTATATTTGCTGATGCGTACCGAATCTCCAACATGAAATTTTGAGATTTTGTACATTTTCAAGTGATTATACACTGTGTCTAGTAACATTTTCTCATTCGTAGAATTAACATTAATGGGTGCTATTTTTATGGTACGATGAATCTTGTGATTGTACTCATCAATTAAATCTTTATATAAATCAATCCAATGATATGATCCGTTGTAGCTAAATTCCTTCCACATCATACCTTTAAGAGTTCTATTGAATCGTTCAACAATAGACGCTTTCATTACACTATACGTTGAGTAGTGATTAACATTATGCTTTTTCATCAATTTACTAAAGTTTTTATTAAAGAATTCCTTGCCATCATCAGTATGTAAATTTTTTGGCACACGACCCAAATTCAATATATTTTCCATTGCTTTGCAAACATCCGATGAACTTTTAGATTTGAGAGGTGCTGCCCAAACATATTTTGAAAACGTATCAATGACCGTTAGCAGATAACGATAGTCCTTGTTATCCGATGAATAATTACCCATTTCAACTAGATCTGCTTGCCATAAATCATCAATACCTTTCATTACAACTCTTCGACGCTTAAAATTTTTTCGAGCCTGTTTATGCAACTCTTTTACCAGAATTCTCTTTGTATTCATTATCGACAACATATATTAGTAACACATCTTCCCTCGGCATCAATTTTAGTAGTAAACTCTGCAAAAGTTTAATTCGTTGACGCAACAACTCAAGTTCTCTCTCAAAGTACGATTTTTGAATATGATTTATATCAGAAATTTTCTTATATACTACATCATTATTTTTATCTATATTCAAAAGTATGTCTGTCTGCATTTTGTTAACTTGTAAGAGTAGAAAGTCTTTTGTGACGGCGTCGTTTTCTTCCACAGGGCTCGCAACATTTTTAATTCTTTTGTTTTGGATATTAAAGTTCTTATCGCTATCCAAAATGGGGCCAAATATTTTCGAATCATTCTTTCTTATTATATTATTATAGTTCAGCTTAGAATTGTAATAGTGTCCGAACTTGTCGACAGACATTTTCAATATATGTCCTTAACTCACAAAACTTTAAATATATTATAATATTATATCAGCTTCCTGCAGTTCTTCGACAATAGAAACAATTTCATTGTTATGATTGTTATGACCAGCTGCTTGAGAGGCGATTAATAATCTGAGGCGGTCAACTAACTCATTCGGATCATTCCAATATACATAATTAGGTTTATTAGAATTTAATTTCATTAGACCACTTCCTGTTTTGTCATTTTTAAATAATTTGCTGATAATGTTTATATATTTGTAGGCCCTTGTCCCTTTAATTTGTCCGTCTGATTTATAGTCTCTTTTGTGAGCATTTGTCTCCATTAAAATCTTTTTGTAAATCTCCAATTCTGTTTTATCATAATTTTTTGGAGTTTTATAAAACATTAACTGAACCAAACCTGGTGTTAGCAACCAATTTTGATTTCCTAGCATAATTTTATCATCACTCAACTTAATGTAGCTATTCCCAAATTTCCACTCACCATTCGAATCTTTGTGAGGACCATAAAGCGTTTCCAGTTAATTTTTTCGAGCTAAATGCGATAAATCGAGTGAGTTTATTATTGTATCGTTTGTAACATCAGCGGGGGATTCAGTTTGATAGTAAATATCATCATCATCATCATTTTCATCAATTGTTTTGTATTCATCACTCGTAAAATCTTTCTTTGGGGTACTTGTCCCCAGTTTCATTGGTAATTTTTTAAACGATAAACTCGTCTCATTTTCTATTTCATTTTTTATTTCATTTTTAATTTCTTCTTTTTCATCTTTCGAAATTCTCTTTTCTATAGAAGAATTATTTATAAATTCCTTCAGCGGGTTAGTTATGGGCTTAAATGTTTTTTGTAGTCTTTCATGAGTATTAGCTTCACCCATTTTTATGCTTCGAAATTTCTTCTTCAAAGCATTTCTTACCTTGACCAGTTCCTCCAACACTTCAGTCATATCAGACCAGGAATAGATCAGAAACAGACCAGGAACAGATCAGCAACAGACCAGGAACAGATCAGAAACAGACCAGGAACAGATCAGGAATAGATCAGAAACAGATCAGGAACAGATCAGAAACAGATCAGAAACAGACCAGGAACAGATCAGCAACAGATCAGCAACAGACCAGGAACAGATCAGAAACAGACCAGGAATAGATCAGAAACAGACCAGGAATAGACCATAAAATGTAGCAAGCTTATTTGGAATCAGCTGAATTCATAAAAGGATGTAATTATTTAAATGTTTTTAATTTGTTAATCCTATCGATTCAAGAGGTCAAACTTTACTAATATCATCATATTATTCCAACATCCTTATATTTCAATGAAAACATTAAATGTCTTTCTATATCGACCAGCATTTAAGTTATCATCTTTACATATTGTTAAAAATCCATAGTTTTCTCTCCAACATTCTTGACATATTTTACGAAATTGTTCAAAGGACATATCCGTCCAACATGATCACTATAGACGTGTTTCATATTCATTTCATCCTGCTTAAACATTATAATCATATTGGCATTATCTCGTATCAAATGTTTAGGTATTCGGGTATAAGTTTGACACAAGTAAAATTAATCCACATTTTTGTGACGACCCATACAAAAGTATGCACGTATATTATTTTGATTTTCACATGCAACGTCATCAAATATAATTATTGAGTTATTTTTAGCTTCATCTGGTGGAATAACACTTTCATTGTTAGAAAATGTAAAATAACCCATTCCTTTAATCGTTGATACGAGTTTATTTAAGTACTCATATTTAGGTTGAAATAATGATTTCGAATATAAATAGATGTTTTCGAATTTTAATCCATTAGGACTTTCAATCACTATAAGTGATCTTATAGAATTTGGCAAT
Organism: Eustalomyia histrio; assembly: GCA_949748255.1. Lineage (NCBI taxonomy): Eukaryota > Metazoa > Arthropoda > Insecta > Diptera > Anthomyiidae > Eustalomyia > Eustalomyia histrio. The sequence continues at coordinate 152,727,526 of OX456523.1, forward strand.
AGAGAACTGTGTTTTCTTCTCATATCTGTACTTGTTGAGGAATCAACATTCCTAACAACTATATTTTTATGTTGTTTGGTCAACCGCATTTTAACAACTAAAACCAAAGTTTTAAATTTCCCTTTTAATTAGTTTCCAGATTATATAAATAGGTCTAACAATATCATAGAATTATCAATCATATGCATTCTGTCACTGGGAGTGGATTAGTAGATAGAGTAATAAATTCTCTAACTTTTGAACTTCATTTACCGGGTTATGAATTTTGTGGACCAGGTACTAAGCTAGAAAAACGTTTAAAGAGGGGTGATAAGGGGATAAATCCGTTGGATGCTGCTTGCAGAGAGCACGATATTGCTTACTCTCAAAATAAGGAAATCAGTAAGCGACACCAAGCAGATAAAATACTTGAAAATCGAGCCTGGGAACGAGTTTTATCGAAAGACAGCAGTATTGGAGAAAAAACAAACTCATATTTTATAACTAACGCCATGAAGGCTAAAGTCAAACTCGGCATGGGTCTAAAGTCAAAAAATAAATTTGGAAAGAAAATTTTTGGCACAGCAATACGAATGGCTACGGCAACTTTAAAGAAAGAAAAACCTAAAGATATAAACGACGCAATTAAAATTGCTCGTAAAGATTTAAATAAATCGCTGAAAGGAAAAAAATCAAAAGTTGTTATACCTCGCATTATCAATGTACCAAAAGTTGGAGGGTTCTTACCATTAGTGCCAATACTAACTGCTTTAGGGACCTTAGGTGGTCTGTCATCTGGTGGAGCAGCTATTGTTAAAGCTATTAATGCTGCAAAAGATGCTAAGAAACAACTCGAAGAGGCTACTAGACATAATAAGAAAATGGAGGCTATAGCAATGGGAAAGGGTCTTTATCTTAAACCATATAAGAAGGGGTATGGTCTTGTATTCGATAAAATGTCAAAAAACTAATTAAGATGCTCCCCAAAAGACCACTTACTGATATCGATTTGATTAAGTTTACCACACGTATTCCACACTTTAGAGGTATTTTTATGAGAGATTCACTCCCCAAACATCCTCGACGAATAGAATGTGGCATTGTTAATCTGGATTCTTCAATTGGAGCAGGCACTCATTGGGTAGCATACTACAAAAATAAAGATCATAAGGAGTACTTTGACAGTTTTGGAAATTTGCAGCCACCACTTGAATTAGTAGCATATTTGGGCTCAAATATAGTGTACAATTATAGAAGACATCAAAAATATAATTCATTTAATTGTGGTCACTTATGCCTGAAATTTTTGTATGAAATTATTCTTATTATTATTATTATTATTATTTCTTTTTGTTTTCAATATATTTTAATATTTTTATGTCTCGTTGTTTAATACAAATTTACAATTTCATCTCCAAAGCGGATATTTGCCACTTTCAGGAACAATATATTCATTTATATCAAATAACTCCAACTCTAATCGCAAGTGTTTATTGTCTACTGTAGGTAATTTTTTGATGAAGTAATTGCCAGATGATAACTCCTTTATCTCATCATCAGTTATAGCATTAAATCTTTTTGGCAGAAAGATGACACAATTTTCTCCCTCAATCTGGATACTTTCCCCATATTTCGTTTGCATTTTAATTGCTTTCAATATTTTGTATAATTTAAGATTCTCCATATCTTTAATATGGAGAATTGGTTTGTTGTTGAGGTCATCAAATTTGTTTATTAATGATTTTGATACAGCGCTCATGGTTGTTGTTTCTTTGAAGACTTTGTTAATAATAAAACTTTCACATGAATTAAATTTTAAATTAACTTCTTGTTATATATTAAAAATTACTACAATAAATTGCATGGACTAATATGAAAAGAGGAATAAATTTGTTTTCTCTTTTTTTTCTCTTTTTTTTTCAAAGACGGATTAATTCTTCACTCTTTATTTCAAAATATTGTGAAATGTATCCTAAAGATATTACAATAAATTGCTCACTTTATTTTCATAGTATTGTCAAATAGTTTAAATATTCACATTATAAATGCGGAGGGTACAATAAATAATAATAATTTCTGGATTCAGACAGAAAGAACGACTCAGACGATTAAGATGTCAATGCGGGAACAAATTGTAGAATTCCTTAATGAATATAAGGAGTTTATATGTCTAGAAGATTTACACTTCTTTTTAAAGAACGCTGATTATTTCGAATTATATGAGAATAAAAGAATTCTTAATTCAGTGCATGGAGAGCATTTTGAGGATTGCATATGGTCTGACGACATATGTACTGAAGGGCCTGATACATGAAGTTGCATCATCTATAAATTTAGAGAAAATTCAGTCAACGATCTTATAAATCTCTATCATAAACATCTAAATTTTTAATTAAATAAAAAAAAAATAACCGAAATTATTATATTATACGTATTTAAATTTATAAGAAATATTTAATGAGATTTTAATTTAAGAATTATTTCAAAAGAAAGTAAAATAAAACCAAATACATGTAAAACTAATTTTTAGTATTGTTTTTTATTATACTCAACTAAACAAACAAACAAAACACTAACAGATTCCAATTACCGCTTTATTACAAGAAACAAAACCGAACAAAACAAACAAACAGATTCGAATTTCATTAAAACACAAAAATTTGTAGATTAATGAAAATGTCACATTAATAAATAATTAATTTATGACCTACTTGTACATGTAGAATGTATATACCAAACACAAAAAAAAAAATAAAAACAAAAATAGAACATAAACACAAGAAAGAAAAAATGGAAATTTCCTATTAATACAAAAAAAAAACACATATGTAGATCAATGACTTTCACTTAATGCAAATTTCCTCTTAATACAAAAACAAATATGTAGATCAATGAAAGAAAGTAAAATAAAACCAAATACATGTAAAACTAATTTTTAGTATTGTTTTTTATTATACTCAACTAAACAAACAAACAAAACACTAACAGATTCCAATTACCGCTTTATTACAAGAAAACAAAACCGAACAAAACAAACAAACAGATTCGAATTTCATTAAAACACAAAAATTTGTAGATTAATGAAAATGTCACATTAATAAATAATTAATTTATGACCTACTTGTACATTTATATGTAGAATGTATATAACAAACACACAAAAAAATAAAAACAAAAATAGAACATAAACACAAGAAAGAAAAAATGGAAATTTCCTATTAATACAAAAAACAAATATGTAGATCATTGACTTTCACTTAATGCAAATTTCCTCTTAATACAAAAACAAATATGTAGATCAATGACCACCAAAGAATAGAAAAAAAACACACAAGAGATAAAAAGAATTAACCGATGGCAACACTCATAATTTCAAAAAAGATCCTTGTCAATCTTGCCAATCACGAACAAGAAAAATTTTGTATAACCACCACTTTTACATTACAAGCAAATTTCCTCTTAATACAAAAACAAATATGTAGATCAATGACCACCAAAGAATAGAAAAAAAAACACACAAGAGATAAAAAGAATTAACCGACGGCAACACTCATAATTTCAAAAAAGATCCTTGTCACTTAACACCTTCTAGCAAAACACACACATGACAATTTTTGTATAACCACCACTTTTACATTACAAGCAAACAACCGACAGTTGTTCTGTTTATGCCACCAAAGAATAGAAAAAAAAAACACACAAGTAAAAAAGGGCTAAATTCGGCTGTGCCGAATCTTTGAATACCCTCCACCATAGGGGCTGAAGATGATATACGTATATACTTAATTTTGCATGAAGTGTAATATGAATATGTTTTGTCAATTTATGTAATTTAAATACCAAACTGCTCGGGAGGATGTTCAATAATCTGGGTAAAAATTGACAGACGGACAGACAGACGGACAGAAAGACAGACAGACAGAGAGACAGACGGACAGACAGACAGACAGACAGACAGACAGACATCGCTAAATCGACTTAAAATTGCATAAGGTTCACGAATATATATACTTTATGGGGTCTTAAACCTATATTTCGACATGTTACAAACGGAATGACAAACTGATATATACCCTCACCATATATGGTGGAGGGTATAACAAGAGATAAAAAGAATTAACCGACGGCCACACTAACCACATAATTTCAAAAAGATCAAAAACAAATATGTAGATCAATGACTTTCACTTGATCATAAAAATTTTGTATTACAACCCTTTTATATTATAAGCATACAACCGACGGCCACACTAGAAGGCAATTAAAGCATTTTGTGTCAACATCAAAAATGAAGGGCAATTAAATCAAGTTGGTCCCTTATACAAAAAGCCATTAAATCAAGTTGGTCCCTTATACAAAAAGCCATTAAATCAAGTTGGTCCCTTATACAAAAAGCCATTAAATCAAGTTGGCCCCTTATAAAAAAGCCATTAAATCAAGTTGGCTCCTTATTTTCCTACTACTCATGAGCATTTCGCAGCAGCTGATATTTACTTTGAGATAATCCAAGTTCAATAAACAATGATAGTGCTTCATAATTAGTGAAAGGTATGTTTTTATTATCAGACTTCAATGATTTATTTTCTGTATTTCGAAGCTTTTGTAGGACTCCCTTCGGAAATATCACGCACAACTTTTGCAAAATCAGTATTACCTTCAGTTCGCAGTTTACTTGTTGCTGAGTATAGGAGAGCTTCTGTTGACACATTTGCTCGTAATTCTTCTGTTTTCCTGCGTTCTCGCTGACCTGCATTGGAATTTTTTCCAACATTTTGTTTTTGTTTTTACATTTTTTTTAGTTCAATGGATCTTTATCTCCAATCATGATTTGTTTTCAAAAATTGTTCTTCTATTATTTTACTTAAATCCTATCTTGATCTTATTTTATGTACTTGATAATTTGAATTTTCACTTTCGGATAAAAGTCTGTCCACCTTAGCATAAATTTCTTTCATATCATCCTTTAGAATTTTTTTTATTTCTTGGAATAATTTCAGCCTTGTTAGGTCAACTTTCATTTTATTACTGGAATCTGCAAAATAAATACATACTTTTTATCATTGTTAAATTACGTGATAAATTAAACAAAAATTAATATCTGGAATAAATTCAACAAAAAATTATATTTTCAGATATAGTTTTGATTGTCATACTATGTATTTTACTGAAAAATTCTAATTCACAAAAAGTTGTATAAAAACTAAAGTAGCAAAAGGTAGCAGCTAAATCTTGTTTTATTCAGTAACTAATACTTTTCTGAGTAACCTTTAATAGGTTTTAAGGTAGCATACGATAGGGTTTTATTACTATATGGTTTGTAAACTCAAATTTTATATAAAAATACACAAAAAATATATCCTCAAATTTCTACTGCTAAAATTTTTTTGTTAAGGTATTGAAATTTTCTAAAGTTTTTACGTATTTTTCTAACCTGTAGACGTAGATTCCATTTGGTTTTGTTAGATTTCCTGTACTCCAAGAACTTTCACACGTGTATATCTTTCGTGTATCTATATTAATATTATGTTTACGACGTTACTATGAGCGGATTTCACTTCTTAGAGGATCACTTCAGCCAACGATGGAAAAACTCTATCTAGAAACTTTTTTTTCGAATTTTGGCCGCAAAATGCGGCCTTAGGACGCACAGTGGAACCTGTTAAATGTAAAATACGGTTGCGGTTTTTACTTGAAATGGGTGCACATTTAATTTAAAATAGGAAAAATCTAGAAGAACTAGTAAAGTAGTTTTTTTTTTCTTTTTTTTTTAAATGGAGATTTGAAGGGAAAGTTTTAAAATTAATATATTCAAATAATAAATAGTACTGCAAAATACACCGATGTAGTGGAAAAACTCCGTACTCCGTTCTAAGCTTAAGTAAAAAATATATGTTTTAATCCAATAAATAGGTACGGTGAAAAGCACCGATTTATTGGAAAAACTCCGTAGGAAAATATAATATTTAAGTAGGGAAAATAAAGAAAATAGAATAATTCGTTTGCAGTTTTTCGAGTGTACGCAGTAAGCGGTGGTGACACTAAAAAATCAATATACTGAAAACAATAAAAAAATTACATCAGATAAATAAAATAGTCAACCACAATAAAAAAAAAACAAACTACACCAGACAAAATAAAATAGTCGGCCAATAAAACAGTTAAAAATAATCTCTTTCACCAAGTGAGAAAAAAATAGATAAAATAGGTATTTTTCATTTTTATTAGTATTTTAAATTATTCATTTTTTATGTAATTTTCGCGTTTTGAAATTATCCTGAAAAAGTAACATATTAATACGATCATTTTGTTAATATAATATTTATCTCTTTGAGGAAAGAAAGTACGTAGGGTTCACATCGACAGCGTTTCGATAAATTGAGTACATATTAGTGACAATATCGTTTACGTCCTTATGGAGCTCCTTTAGGTGCGTCAGTTAAGAGAAAACACGGTATCCGAATTGGAATTTGGTAGGATTTGATCCCTAGAAAAAAAAGGAAAAAAAGAGATAGAATTTTTTTTATTAGAAAGCGAATTTTAATTAAATAATATGGTCATATACTGTTTTTTTAGTAACTTTGAAGCTCTAATGGACAGTGTTAACTACTCCCCTTTTCATTCTGTTTCTGACATTGAAGTGAGAAATGCCTTGTATAAAATTAAATCCGCTTCTCTTGGTGTTGATAATATTTCGTTACGCTTTATTAAACTAATGTATCCTTATGTCTCGAGTTATATTCTTGCTTTGTTCAACAAAATCTAAACTACATCTACTTTCCCTACACTGTGGAAGTGTGCACGTGTGGTTCCAATCCCCAAGTCCAAGTTTGTTCGCGAAATTCAAGATGTTCGACCAATTTCTATCCTTTCTGTTTTGTCGAAATAAAATATATAAGAGACAATATGCCTACAGGAGAGGACACAACACTACGTCTATGATGCTCAACATTACAGATCAAATAAGAAACAACATTAACAATAACAATTTATCAGTTCTTATATCTTTGGAATTCTCTAAAGCATTTAGTTCATTATCTTTTTCCACTATGATCAGTAATTCAATAACGAATTTGACTTCTCAAGAAGTGCATGTCGTCTCATATACTCATACCTCACAAATAGAACTCAGTTTGTTACTTTAAATGGTTCTCGTTTACTTCTTTCAGGGGTTCCACAAGGATCGGTCCTTGGCCGTGTGCCAATCTTTCATCTTTGCTGACAACATCTTCTTACTTTTTAGAAGTAGTTTGGATTTTGTTGATGTTTTGGAGAGCAACGTTCAATATTGTCTTGATGGTGGTGCTGATTGAATGGATTATAATTCCCTTAATCTAAATCATTCTAAAACTAACGCCATTATGTTTGCAAAAAACGCATTTTTTAACAGCTTTAAATATAACATTTGGAAACGTTCGATTACGATTTGTTAATCATTTGAGACGCCTAGGTATTGTTACGATTTTACCCTTTATAAAATCGTTGATTTATTTACCTTTTAAATAAATCGAGTTCTTTCTATATTGCAAATAATAAACACCGTTTGAAATTATTTATAGCTCTGCGTTATAAACTGAACTGCTGCGTCACCAAATACCAGTATTTATATGAGTAGTCAGGTATTCTAGTTATTTATAGTTTATTACGACACTAGATTTTTCCAGCTGTCAAAATTAGAGCAAAGAAATTTCTATTACTAGAAATTTCTTGTAACACTGCCGCCCACTTAAGCCTGTTCGTCCCGAACAGACATAGATATTCCTTTTCCATATTTGGCTAGTCGTTCTAGATGAACAACCTTCATTTTGGACCTTGGGCTCTGATCTTTCTGTATTCTGTATACCACATCATTCAACCTTTTAATTACTCTTTCGTTGCGGGTTAAATAGCAGAACCAGCTGACCCTCATTAAATCCTTCAGGATTTGCTGCCCGATCGTACCTCGCCTTCATCTTATCGCTGACTATTTTAATTCGATTGCACACAAACTCATGAAGCTCGTTAAGGTCTTCTTGTTCCTGAAAAGCGTTGTCTTTATCTATAGCGTCAGGCTTAGCACCAAATTCTAAATCGCCAGGCAATTTAAGTTCCGTTTCGAAAATTATTTTTGCAGGTGTCCGGGGGTGGAATCGTGAACAGCCGATCTATATGCCAGCAGAAATTTAGGGATGTGTTCGTCCCAGTCCTTCTGATGTGCACTGACCACTTTTCTTAAGTATTCCTCTATAGTGTGATTGAATCTTTTGACCATACCATCAGATTGTGGATGCAGCGGGGTGGTTCTTGTTTTTCTTATACCATAAAACTCACACATTTCCTTAAAGATAGCAGATTCAAAATTCCTTCCCTGGTCAGAGTGTAATTCTAATGGAACACCGTAGCGGCACACCCAATTGTTCATAAATGCGCTTATTATCGTTCTGGCTTCCTGGTTCGGTATAGCGTATACCTCAGGCCATTTACTGAAATAGTCGATCACCACCAGAACATAGCGGTTTCCGGAATCACTGACGGGGAAAGGGCCTGCTACATCCACTGCTATCCGCTCAAATGGGGCACCCGTGTTGTATTGTTGAAGTTGCCCACGACTTCTCCTTACTGGTCCTTTAGCTGCGATGCATTGCGTGCAATTTGCTATCCAATCGCTTACAGCTTGCTGGCAGCCGACCCAGTAGAATCGTTGTTTTAACTTCTCTAGGGTTTTAGTGACACCGAGATGACCACCACTGGGACCGTCATGGAACTCTTTTAACACTTCGTCTATTTTGCTTGACGGCACCACAATAAGCTTTGTCTCAGTTTTGCCATCCGCACTTTCCCATATACGGTATAAGCAGCGATTAATTACCCGTAGACTGTTCCACTGGGCCCAATACGCCTTCAGTAGCGGACTTTCAGCTGATATTTGTTCACGGGTAGGCCTTCTGTCCTCTGCTTTGGCTGACATAATTTTTGACAGTATGGGGTCATTTTGTTGCGCCGCTGACAAGCCTTCACTTGACTCAATATGCGTTAGTCTTATATCAACGATGCACTCTTTTCCTTCAGCCCTCGAACAATGTTTGCACTCTAAATTGCAGGGGCGTCTTGAAAGGGCGTCCGCATTGCAATGCTTTATGCCTTTCCTGTGCTCGATGCTGAAATCATAGCTTTGAAGTCGTTCAATCCAACGAGCTAGCTGCCCTTCTGGTTGTTTAAATTGCAGCAGCCACCTGAGTGCAGAATGGTCGGTTCTTAGTTGAAAGTGCTGACCATACAGATACTTGTAGTAGTGCTTTACACATTCTACCGCCGACAAGAGAATCGGTGCCGTACATAATAACTCCTTGAGGCTTAGGAATGCTTGCTCTTGAGCTTCACCCCAATGAAATGGTCGCGCCTTCTTAGTCAGCTCATGTAGACTTGCAGCCACGCTGGCAAAATTTGGTACAAATCGTCGGTAGTATGTGCAGAGACCTAGAAAGCTGCGCAACTCGTGCAGATTTTTCGGGCGAGGCCAATTTTTTTACAGCCCGAAACTTATCTTCATCGGTTGATATACCCTCTGCAGTTACGCGGTGCCCCAAATACTTGACTTCCCTCTGGAACAGTGTACATTTCTTTGCGCTAAGCTTGAGTCCAGCCGCTGATACTCGCCTTAAAACTTCTGCTAAGTTCTTCAGGTGTTCATCGAAAGTTTTTCCCATGACAATTATGTCATCAAGGTACACTAGGCAAGTTTTCCAGTTGAGTCCTTTCAGCACATTTTCCATTAAACGCTCAAATTTTGCTGGAGCATTGCAGAGTCCAAAGGGCATCACACTAAACTGCCATAATCCGTCACCTGTGCTAAAGGCAGTTTCTCCTTGTGTTGGTCACAAATTTCTACTTGCCAATAACCACTTGGCAAGTCCAATGTAGAGAACCATTTGGATTCTGCTAGCGTGTCTAGAGTGTCGTCAATTCTCGGTAGTGGATAGCTGTCCTTCTTCGTGATATCGTTTAGTTTTCTGTAATCAACACAGAATCGGGTGCTGCCATCCTTTTTTTTAACTAAAACTATAGGTGAGCTCCATGGGCTAGAAGATGGTTCGATTACTCCACAACGCTCCATTTCGTTGACTAACTCCTTCACTTCATTTCGTTTTGCTAGAGGAATACTTCTGGGCGCCTGCTTTATTGGCCTCGCTTCACCAGTATTTATTCGGTGTTTCACAATCGGCGTTATTTCTTGACTTTGGGTTTTCATGGCGAAGACAGAGCCGTATTTCCTGATTAGCTGTTTGGCTTTATTTCTATCATGCGGCGCCAGTTCTTTTACCCATTTTTCCACATATTCTGCCAGCATCTCTCGCTCTTCAACGGACGCACTGGAAGGTTCCAAGTTCTTTTCGCAACTGATTATTGCTTCTGGCGCAGTACATTTGGCTATTTCAGAGTTCTCTCGGACAACTTTTTCACAATTTGATAGGTTCAGTACTCTTACAGGAATTTTTTGTCTTTGCTGGTTTTTACGAGGGCTTTCGCTGTTATAAGGTCACTTTTTATTTCTGATGGTTCTACCACCCACAAGCTGCCGCCCTCACAATCTCCCTCCATACGCACCCATACTAAAGTTTCAGCCCGTGCTGGTAGTTTTTGGTGGCTGATGGTAGCTAGCTTTCTTACCTGATCCGCTTGCTCATATCCAACATCAAGAGGTATTTCAACATTGCGCCAAATCATAACTTTTTGCCCCATATGCAGATTAATGCCGTGCCCAATCATGAAATCTGCACCAATTATTACTTCGTCCACAATATCGGCAACAATAAATACGTGATTGACGCTTATGTTGGCAATCGTTAGTTTTACATTTATTTTACCATAGACATAGGCAGGCTCCCCAGTAGCTGTGCGCAGACTTACCCCGTATAGTAGTTCAACTGCCTTTTTCACTAAATCGGGCCTGATGATTGACTGTGATGCTCCTGTGTCTATCGTAAAAATGTGCTTTCGCCCGTTGATGTACCCATAAGCAGTAAGATTGCTTTTTTCCTGCTGTATTACTGATATGGAGATTGTGGGGCCATTGGTTGTGGGAGCTAGCTCATGCCCCGTAGTGCCAGCTTTTTTTAGTTTAACGGTGACTCTTTAGGTGATTGCTGATCGGCCCGGAGGCTCTTCCTTGGTGCTTTGAAATTTCGCTGGAAATGTCCCACTCTACCGCAGTTGTAGCATTTGTCCTTGGCCATGTCTTGCTTCTCCCCTAATGCCTGCTTAAATGCATCTTTTAACTCCGTGAGCACTTCTCTGAATCCTTCTGTTAGCTTTGTGCTTATATCGTGCTCTCTTTCAGCAGTCACATCGAGGTTACGCACCTTAAATGTTTGTGGCTTCGAAATCACCTTCGCAGTTTCTTGGGCCAGCGCGAATGAGACAGTTTCAGCGAAAGTCGATTTCTGCGTAACACATACCGCATGTCTCACGTCAGAATCCCGAATTCCATTCACAAATGCTTTAATTTTGAACTGATCTTAGAATGGATGATTTTCGCCTGAATAAGTTAGCTGCACCAACCGCTCAATTTCTGTCGCAAAATATTGCAATGACTCCATTCGATAAATTTCTTTTTTGTGTTCGCCACCATACTTTCGCTGCAGTGCCACCATTATGTCGTCATAATTATTTCTGCAGGTGATTGGCATACTTTCTAGAATTTCTGCAGCATTTCCTTTTAAGGCCAGAATCAACTCTATAACTTTTTCTTCGATGTTCCACATATTTCTGGCGGCAACAATCTCGAACTGGAACTTGAAAACATTAAATGGTACGCTGCCGTCAAAAGTGGGGGTCTTTACTCTGCCCGAAGTTTCCGAAATAATTCGTACCGGGCCCTCTAGACATTGAGATTTATTTATTTTACTTTCTAGATCTTGCAGTTTTTTCTCGACGTCATTCTCTAAGTCGGAAACTCGTTTACAGAAATTTTCTCATTAGTGGCTCTAGAAGATTCTTGAAGCTTTTCTTCCACCTTATCTAACAATTTCTCGTTGTATGCTCTCGATGTTTCTAGCAGTTCCGTTTTCATCTTAGTTGGCAGTTTCTCGTTGTCTGCTCTCGAAGTTTCTAAAAGTTTCCCATTTTTTTCCATCTTTTCCATCATAGCAGCAAACATCGCGCTTAACTCCATATTACCTTCTGTTTTACGGGTACTAACCTCCATTGCTTCTTTTTCGTCAAATTCGTAAGTCGCTTTGTCAATCTTACGCCGTTCGAATTCAGTCTTATTACCTGCTGTCGGTAGCTCCAATTTGCTCAATTCCTTTTTGAGCTGTTCTACCTTAAGCTCCTCCAATTTCATGACTGCTTATTATTTTGCAGTCCCACTTCTGACACCAATTGTTACGATTTTACCCTTTATAAAATCGTTGATTTATTTACCTTTTAAATAAATCCAGTTCTTTCTATATTGCAAATAATTAAAATCTGTGCTAAGAACTAAAGTGTGGCTAACGTTTAGTCTATCTACACCGTGTAAATAAAGTGTGCTATTAAAGTGTATAAATAAATAGAGCAGTGTTTATTATTTGCAATATAGAAAGAACTCGATTTATTTAAAAGGTAAATAAATCAACGATTTTATAAAGGGTAAAATCGTAACAGTATTTTACTTGATTAAGGGCTATCCTTTGATATGCACATAAATGTTCTTAGTTGAAAATTTTTTTGAATTTGTAAATATATTCCTCCTCATTTCAAATGTAGACTAGCTCAATCTTTACTTTTGTCTTTAATTCTCTATTAAACTCTTGTTTTTGTTCATATGGCTGGGGAGCCTGTTAGCAAACCTATAAAGTAAATCTACAAGCAAGTGTAATACATTTTATTTTTTTTTGCTTATGAACGATACACATCATTCAAATACAGTGTTTATATTAGTAGATATATTATATAATTTTAGTTTTCTTTTGATCTCATGTTAAATAACTATGTAATATTATTTAATGGACCATGAAGGCCTTATATTACAAATGAAGCAAAACAAAAATAAAATAAATGTATTTATATAAGTTCTGAATGGTTTTTTGTTTTTGTTTACATAAATTCTGCGACACTGATGAGAGGGTTGGAACCGCCTGAGAAAACTGCGTTCGAACTTGCCGGAAACCTCATTAGCCCACTCGGTTCATGACACATTCCTTGTCAGATTGCTTAAAGCCGTATATTGCCTTGGAAAGTTTAAGAACATTTTCCGTATTTTTGGGATTAACAAACAATTCGGGCTGTTGCATGTAGATTTCGTGTTGTACGCCATTATTTAAGTAGGCTGAACTTTTATCTATTAGATGCAAATGCATTTTCGAATGCACCACCAATGTCAATATCAAACAAATGGTAGAATATCTGGCTACCCGTGAAAACGTCTCATTATAGTTTATGCCAAATTTTTGGCTACAGCCTTTCGCGAACACCCCCATTGACAAGTCAACAAAAGACCAAGTTCCATTCCTGCGTAATGATCACATCTCCGAGCACATAGCTTGGTGCCAATTATTAACATTTGCACTATTTCGTGCTTCTAGCACCGTTGTTGGTATATCCTTTACAATCATATTATGTTATTCTGTATTATGCTTACGTGGTCTGCCCAGTCTTCCAGTTTTCATAAGTTTTGGCCTGCCACGCTTAACACCACCAACATTCTTCTTCTAAGTGCAACCTTCTTTATCTGATTCAACTTCGTCAGTTGTTTTAAAACAAGCAAATTCAGAATAACCAGAAATTGATTTATCACTAAGCTTAACATCTTTACGTTCAGTATCACACAAAGGTACGACATTGTTGTTTGCTTGTTCTACGTCAGGATTTGGATTTTCTATTAAATAATCATCTTCACGTTTTGTTCTCGTCAAAAAGAACATAACGTCGTTCTACGACTATTTTTATCATATAATCGATAAGCTTTGGCCACTTGGGAGTATCCAACCATTATATAATGTACTCCTTTGGCTTTAAATTTACGAGTACCTGCCTTATTAAGGCCACATTGCGGACCAAATGTTCTAAGATGCTGCTAGTTTGGCTTACGGTCAAATCAAATTTCATACGGTGTTTTATCACCCAATATTTTGGTAGGACATCTATTTCGAAGATATGCCGCCGTGTTAATAGCCTCAGCCCACAAATTCTGTTGAACATTGGTATTCACCATCATGGAACGGGCCATTTCAGCCAGCGTTCGGTTGGCTCGTTCGGCTATGCCATTTTGTTGCGGCGTGTGTGGTACTGTAAGTTGTCTTGTAATGCCTTCGTTTTCGAGAAAATCATAAAATTCTTTGATTACACCATGGAACATTTTTGGGATTATTGTCTGGGGGGGTGAGAAATTCCAAGTCAGGGTGATGGAACTAGGTCAGTATAGTAAAACCCTCAAAGGGTTTGGCGTTCGTATGTGTCAGTTTTTTTTATGACCTTTTAAATTTTTTCCTTATCTTGATGTTTTTTCGCTTAGTTGTAACATTTTGGCAAAAACGTAGTTTAACATAACTCGAGAACCACTTGTCCGATCTTGCTAAAACAAACTCGAAAAAATTAGAATTACAATTTCTTTAATCCGTTCATATAACGTTTTTCTTTATAATCAACAGTTTTGCCGGTAAAAATAAATTTGTGGAGAAAAAAAATATTTTTTTGCCTAAAAATTAAATTTTTTTTTTTAAATTCATAAAAAATCCAAAACGGAAAAAAGGATCAAGTGTTATTAATCACATAACCTATAAACAAAATGCGACATAGATCATAGAAATCGATTAACGCGTTCTGCTTTTATTTACAATTAAGTGAAGGTATCCCATTTTGACAAGAATATTGATATTTGTTTTTATTCAAAAAAGTGTCATTTATCGCCTTTTTTATAAATTTTCCCCAATAACTCCAGACTTCTGGCCATAAACTACTAAAAAAAATGAAGTAAACATTTTTATAATTTTTTATTTTTATTTTATTTATTTATTTTTATTTATTTTAATAAATATTGCCTAGACTTTTTCGATGGTGGTTGTTCGGGACTAGTGGCATCGCATTCATCGCTATCATCAGTTTCTGAACCACACATAATGTCAATGTGTGACTCCACTGTTGGCCCTTCTGCATCTCCTGAAAATTCTTTATCATCAAGATCATCCTTGTCTTGCCACACAAGCTTACTCCATCAGCAAATTTCCGCAATTATTGCACTCGGCGACTTTTTGCCTCTATATCTGTAAGTTTTTGTTTTATTAAAATTAGTTTGAAAAAATAAAAAATCAGTATTACCTCATTTCAAATGGCATAGCAACTTGATGATAGCGTTCACCTTGTTCATCAGATTCGGTAGCCAATTGTTTGCTGAAGTAGTCCAGATGATGATGTAAATAATGGATTTTCAAGGACATGTGGACACCAATTTCCGAGAATGCTCTTAACATCCTTGCGACAGAAACATCGTAGTTGTTAGAACGATGCTTTCCCAACAAGCCTTCTATTACTTCTTTGATTGCCTGCAATGCATTCAATTCAGCGTCAATCAAAATATTGTTGAATGCGTCACTTTTAATCAGCTTTCGTATATCTGGACCATTTACTACGCCTGATTGGAAAAAATTAATTTGTTAAGATGGAAAATCATGGGAAATGAATGTGATATTATAACTTACCTTCTTTAATTTTACTTTCGCTGAGTCTCGGGTAAATTAGTTCCAAACACAAGAAAACTTCATCTCTTTTGGCGACAGTTTTGATAAAATTCTTAACAATTCCAAGTTTAATATGCAGTGGAGGCAGCAATATCTTCTCCTTCGGCACTAGAGGCTCACGAATAATATTGGCCGTTTGTAACCTGCTGTGCTCTCTGAGTTTCCATCCGTGGCATGCATATTGGTCACCGGAAAATCGTGTGTCCCAATCGCACAAAAAGCACATATATTTTATATAGCCGCTTTGATTACCGCAAAGCATTGCTACAACTTTTAAATCGCAGCATATGCGCCACATATGTTTGGCGTAGTTAACCATTTTTAAAATATTTTCCAGTGCATCATATGTTTCTTTCGTTTCTGTACTATAGGCGATTGGAACTGAAGGTTTTTTATTGGTCTTATGCAGTAAAACCGCCTTCAAGCTGAGTTTTGAACTGTCAATAAATAATCTCCAGTCATTTGCTTCATATTTTATTTCCATTGCGTCCATCAATTTTTCTACATCCGGGCAATATGCAGAAGTTTTTTCATCATTCACAAGGAATAAACTTTGGAGTGTTGCCTGACGACTTCGATAAGCTGTGACACCGGGTGCCAACAAATTGTTTGATTTCAAAATGGAAGCCAGCTCTTCCGATTTATGCTGTGTTAATTCCAACTTGGCAACAATTGAATCAAGCTTATTTTGATTTATTAAAATTGGCTCATTGGATACTGATGGCTCATATGGGGGATCATCACGTGCATGATATGTCGGAGCAGTCGTAGAAGAGAAAATATCTGGGCTAGAAGCTTTTGGCACAGGAATGTGGTCCGAATGAGGCCTTGGTGTTGCGGCACTTGCAACACCAACGTAATTATACGATTTTCTTTTCCTTTTTGCGGCTCCTTTATTCGCACATGCATAGCAATTCAATGGATTGTGATCTTCGCTAGGATTAGTCCAAGTCATTGGGATACCGAATGGCATACTTTCACGTCTTCTAT
The DNA here is from genome assembly GCA_949748255.1 of Eustalomyia histrio. NCBI lineage: Eukaryota > Metazoa > Arthropoda > Insecta > Diptera > Anthomyiidae > Eustalomyia > Eustalomyia histrio. The sequence goes on from OX456523.1 coordinate 152,744,187, forward strand.
TTTTCCAATCCATTAGACGGTTGTAGCAGCTTTTACACACTATATTTGGTACCCAATTTTCGTTCACTATAACATTTTGGTTGCAGTACATCTCGTATGTTTGAACAAAATCAGTACTGAAATTTCCCCCTTTTTTATGTGTTGAGACATATTGACCACAGCAGTAGCAAAATCTATTTATATCTGGCTTGCACAGTTCCATATTCTGTTCAGTTTTGTTCACTTTTAAAAAAACTGGAGAAAAATCACTTTTACTGTTCGCGTTCGTCGGCACTTGTTGAATGGCAAAAATGACAGAACCAGTGTGAGAAAGAGAAGAAGTATAATGACAATGCATGTTTTATGTGAACATTACAGAACCAGTGTTGCCACATCAATATTTCTCTTTTAGTACAGTAGAAAAATATGAGAGAGTTCGGCTTGTGAGTGTCAATGTTTTCTCCAAATAATGTTGTGCATATCTGAAGCAAATTTTTGAAATTCATACATTTACCAATTGTGAATAAATGAGAAACGCGTGCATCGATTTTCATGATCTATGCCTTTTTTTGCTCATGAGTTATGTGACTTTACGCGAAAGTAATTAGTTTTGGCATTTTTTTTTTCATTTTGGATTTTTTATGAATTTAAAAAAAAAAAAATATTTAAATTTTTAGGCAAAAAATACTTTTTCCCTTCATACATTCATTTTTAACTTCGAAAGTGTTGCACATATAAGAAAACGGTATAGAAACAGATTAGAGAAATTGTAATTCTTAATTTTGTTTCATCAAAATCGGACAAGTGGTTCTCGAGTTATGTTAAACTACGTTTTTGCCAAAATGTTACAACAAAGCGAAAAAACATCAAGATAAGGAAAAAATTTAAAAGGTCATAAAAAAAAACTGACACATACAAACACCAAACCCTTTGAGGGTTTTACTATACACTCAGAAAAAATAGTTAGTAGAAAAATTTGTAAACGGTTTTCAATCGCACTCTACTATTTTTGTACTGATTTTTAGTAAAAAACTATTATTTAGCAAATCTTTTTGCTATTTACATTTTACAAATTATTTTTACAGAATATTTACAAATTTTTGTTGCTAATTTCAGAAATCATTTTACAAATTTTTGAAAACCGATTTGCTAAAAGTAGCAAAAAATATTACTAATTTTAAAAAAGTTGATATTGAAGGAAATGTTATTTCTAATTAAAACTTACACGTACAAACTTAAATTTCCTTAAAATGTTACATATATTAAAAAAGGGATCGGAAGTGAAGATACCGACTCATGTCTAAAAAGAGGACATCCACTTAAAATAGCACTAAAAAGGGTTTTTAATTCTAAAAATCCGCCCTTAAAACAATTCAAATTTAACCTTAAACAGAAATTACCAAATTAAAACAAAATGATTAATTCGTTTTTTAAAAAATATAATCAAAATTTTTGATGCTCGATAAGAAAAATAAATTCAAAGCTTTTTACTAATATTAATAATATTTAGTAATTTTTTTGCTGATTTTAGCAAACAGATTTTAAATTCCACTTTACAAAAAGTCTACTAAAATTTAGTAGCGGCTACTTATTTTTCTACTTATTTCATTGTACTACACGTCAGCAGACATGTGTTGCTAAGATTAGCAAAAAATACCGCTGGGCTCAAATTAGCAGAATTTCCCGTAATAACAGCAAAATTTTCAGTTGCCATTACAGACTTTTTTTGGTGAGTGTACTGACCTAGTACCATCACCCTGACTTGGAATTTCTCACCCCCCAGATTGGCTGTTGTACTGTGTTACAAATTCACGCCCATTGTTACTTCTGACCATCTTAATCTTTTCGCCAGTATGTTTTTCAACCATTTGCTTAAATACTTTGAACGTTTTGAAGACGTCGCTTTTAGCTTTTAGAAAATATACAAATATACGCCTCGAGTAGTCAATAAAGTTGACGAAATAATTGGAACCACTCGTCGAGTTGACATTGAACGGGCCACACACATGTCACTGTGCATGAGCTCTAACAAGGCTTTCGTTCTCGTATTTGATTACCTTGAAAATGAGCTTACATGAATTTTGCTGACCATGCAAGTTATACATTTTTCTAATTCAGTTCTGTTATTGTTCAATTTCATACCCGTTTCCATCGATTCATTTGACAACTGACATAAAGATTTATAATTGAGTTGGCCAAATCTGTTGTGCCAAACCTGGTCTGAAGTGATTGCCTCAAAGAGTTTAGTTTCACCATTTGCCAAAAACAAATTACCTTGTTTCTTGGACTTTAATACTATTTCCACGACACGGTAGACCGATATAAAATTCATTTGAAGCTCTGGAGACAAAAGAACTTTCTGAAATTTAATTGGTAGACCATTACTGTTTTCAATTTGTACACCACCTTTTCCCTTGGCGCTAACGAAATGTTTTCATTGTCTCGTTAGAAATTTTTAAACATTTCTCTGCTGCAGCACATGTGTGGTTGCACCGCTGTCGACGCACCTCGCTGTATTTTTTGTTGTGTTAGTATGTGTAACCTGTACAGTATTCAAAAGTTGAGTACGTTCTTTCTTTAGTTTTGTAGATTTGCTTGCAAAATGTCCGGTTATTCCAAAGTTGTAGCATTTGCCCTTGAATTTTGTTTCTGCTTACTGTCTATTTGATCTTTTATCTTCTGCGAATTCATTGTAAAAGCCTGTTGTGTGACGCTCGATGCTTCTTTACGTTCACATTTTTCTTTATGGTTGTTTCCTTCTTCTAACATTTTCTGTTTCACAATTGACAAACTGGGGAGTGTATCTCGCGTTTCGATGACAATAACAATGTGCCCAAATTCACTTGATAAACTGGAAAGCAGTATTATAACCAAAAGTTCATCCTGAATGGTTATACCAATTTCTGTAAGTTTCTCGTCCAATTCTATAAACGTATTTATGTGCTGATTCACTTTTCCACCCTCCGTACAACGATACCTTTTGGATGGGTCCTCTAGGCTTATAGATTTCCTCTATCCGCATCCACACTTCATGAGAATTTTTAATGGTACCCAACTGTGTGTAATGGTGAATGAGGGACAATGTGCAGAAATTGACAAAAGGTTACCTCTAGCTTATGTTCGGATGACAATGGGCCGGCGGGACCCGTCTTTGCAGCCAGCTTCAGTGGTTGGGGAGGTTCTTGGCCCCTGTCAACTCGAACCACACCATTAACAATTTTAAAACAGAGTCCCTATTTATTAAGTAGATAGAAAAATTAAAATAAAAACTAAAAACGATACTATTATCTAAAAAAAAAACTGTAGCGAAAATCTAGTAGATGGTAATTAATGCGAATAAAGGGGACACTTAAGTTAATTCCCCGGTCTCTATACCCTTCCAACCATGTCCTTCATTGACCTTAAATTTACAAGAAGAACCCTAATTCAATCAGATTCTGTCAACCTTAAGAAAAAGATTCCAACTTTGTTTAGTACGACATCGTAAGATGTTTATTCAATTAGAATTTAAACAACAGCCATTTTTATAGTACTTATATAAGTAAAAACAATATTGTTAATGCGAAAAGTGCTAAACTACTTTTCTTATTACCCCGTCATTGCAATCCCACAACTCCCAAAATCAGGCATATTAAAATGCTGAATGTTGTGAATATTTTACGATCCAAATTGCTTAATTATCTTGATTTTCTAATGTCAAAATTAAACCTGTCATAGATACTATTTCCGTTTTTAGTTTAAGTTTTATTCCTTCTTATTATTTCAACATCCATCAGGGTAAAATTGTTTTCCATTTTCTTTTCATAAATAAATTGGCCTTTTTTCCGAACATTGATTAATTTGTTTCCAATTCTTTTTTTTCGATTCGTTTCATATTGGGGATTTTTATTTAAACCTTCTGAGCAATAAAATCACTATTTGATTTTATTGCTACTCAGAGCAGTTTGGTAAATCCAGTTTCTTACAGTCCAGATTCCATTCCCTTTACATCGCAAAAATGTCTTAACATTTGGCCCATCTAACCGGATCACTTCTGTGGAAACATTACCAACAACATTTCTCTAAGATTTCTACTCACATTTTTTGGAAATAATTGGAGCAACATATTTACACACATACATTACGTACATCAAAAACACGTTGTTTGTTTTCTTTTGCTTATTTTTTGAGTGTTTGATATAGTGAAATAGCGAAAAAGAATCTATTTAAATTTCGCCTTTACTGCTACCATACTGCCTGCATAAAATTACATAAAGAATTAAATTCAATTTAAAATTGATAAGTAAATATTGAAATTAAAATAAAAAATTGCAAATACAATTCTGCCAAAATATTGTGGAGCGGAAGGTATCATCGGGATTATTCACTCATTTTCTTTTCAATTTCTCCTCCTACGTATATTATCATACTTTGCAAATGGTCCACTTTAAAAAAACATTTTTTAAATTCAAAAAAAAAGAGTTTCAATCGGCTCACTTTATTTGCAGTATTATTCCAATAATACATCAATTGACAACAATTTCGCGTAAACTAGGAAAAAATAGTTTATTCTTAATTCAAAACAAAATTTTAAAAATTATTAAATTAAATTCAACTTCTTTTATAACTAAAAAATAAAAATATTTATTTTGAGTTAAACGCCTAATTGAACATCGGGTTATCATACATTGTCCATAATAAAAGGCAAAAACTAAACCGACTGGTGATATTATAGAAAAATTTTACGCAAAATTATATTTGGTTTGACACGTAACTGTCTCTTTTTGCATGTTGGGTAACAAGAGCCTACATACAAACGCCTAACGTTATATACATTGTCAACATTCTGCTTGTACAATAAGTTTGTCTGCATAGCCTTTAACATTACAAGAACATAATGCGTTCATCAAAATAAAGCTTTTTGTTTTCTTCTTTTTTATGCATTATTGTTGTTACATTTATTGTTCGCAGAGAAATTGCAATAATTACAAGAGTTAAACGACAACAAATACGAAATCATTTCCAAAACGAACATTCCAATAAATGAGGGTCATTGATCTTTCATATTCATGTACCTGAGAAATAAATATTTCAACATTTAGATAAATTCTTGATATAAGTATATTATTTTTTTTTATATTATATATTTTATTATCTTTTTTGAAAATACGGAACAAATTATTTAAAAATTAACAAAATATTTAAAATATTTTTATTTTTTGTTTACCTCAATTGCAATTTTTCAATTTAAAGCAACAATAATCAGTGTCATTGTACGCCCCTTAGCACGGGTGAAGCAACATTTGTGTTTAAATCTAATATTATACAATTTCGTAAAACTTTTGACTGAAACGTCGAATTTCTATAAAAAGTATTCTCAAAAAAATCTTTCAAATGTAAAGCTCGAAGATTTTGTCTACATTTTGATTAAAGTTTCTAAAAATTAATAGGAACCTTTTGTAGTTTCATTTTTTTTTTGGAATCGCTAGATAAAATCCCTATTCTTGGTTACACCTTTATTGAACTCGAATAGCATAGTGGAATTTTATGCCGATTTAACGGATAATCGGTATCCAGTCTATTCAATTCACGTAATTGAGCTACATAGATCCGAGATAAGGATCACGTGGTCTCGAATTAAAGCCGCATACGAAAAGGTCCTTCTATATGTGGAAAACGAAGAAGCGGACAATGAACAAAATAGTGACCCTGTAGACATAGAGTCATTTAAGGTAAAGTTCAAAAGTACGTACATTACTTACTGTAATTGTCTTGCAAAGTTATCCGAGCTTTATGACACTAAACTTTCTGAAACACTTCCTAAACCAATTTGTCCGGCTCCACCCCTCACTTCCCCTGCTTCCTTTGGGGTTCCTAGTAGTGGTTCAAATTCATACAGTTTTCACCTTCCACCATGTGAAATAGATGTCTTCTATGGAGATTATATGGGTTGGCCTACATTCCGTGACATGTTCACAGCCATCTATATAAAAAATTCCAAACTAAGTCCGATAGAAAAACTGTTCCACTTAACTAATAAAACCAAGGGTGAAGCGCGAGAAATATTCAAAAATAGTCCACTTACCAATCAGGGTTTTGACTTAGCATGGACAAATCTTTGCACTCGTTTTGAGAATCGGAGGGTCCTGGTCATTGGTCGACTCAAGACCCTCTTTCATCTTCCGAACTTAAATTCCGAATCCGGAAAAGCGATACAAGAGCTTCAACGGGACATAAACTCCTGTATTTCTACACTTCAGCTATATGATACCGATGTCGGTACAGAACATTAGAATCTGTATTTGAAATTCTTAACCTGACTAGTATCCAGTCAGGTGATTCCAAATCGAAAAATCCTAATAAATCCTCCAACTATTCCAATGCCTCCAAAAAGATCAGCTCTTTTCAAAATAATGTCATAGGTCCACAATGTTCTCTATGTCCTAAAGAACTCCATACAATTCGAAAGTGTACCGTTTTCTTAAAAATGAACTACACTCAGAGATTCAATGAGATAAAAAAGCAAAACTTATACTTGAATTGTTTTTCAAAAAATCATAAAGTCAAAAATTGTAACAGCAAACATAGTTGTTATCAATGTCGTAAACGCCACAATACTTTACTCCATAGAGATTCGCATGACTCGAGCTTGAATCCGATGATGCCTAGCACAAACTCCAATTCTCATTTAAATCCAAACTCCGCTCCTTTTTCAAATAATTCGACTTCTAGATCAATACATACAGTCCACTTCTAGTTCTGGAGCTGAGATCGTTCAATCCTGTTTCGCTACTAATTCTAAGGGAGTTTTGCTAGGTACAGCAACAGTCCATGTATGTTACTTAAATATGAAATACAAAGCTCGGGCGCTTACAGATTCCGGGTCCGAAGGGACCTTTATTTCCGAACGTTTATTCATTCTCTTAAAACTAACTTTTAAACGAACAAATTCTCAGGTTTCCGGATTTAATAATACCATTTCTGCCAATGTGCAACGAAAATAGTCTTTTGTACTTGGCTCTCCATTCGACGATAATGTTGGAATTTCTGCAAATGCACTAGTTGTTCCAAATGTAGCAGGTAATCTGTCATCCCAATCTATCGAATCAGCAGCATTTTGCAATCTTCCTCGAATTCAGCTAGCTGATCCAAACTTTTATAAAAGTGCAAAGATTGATATATTGATTGGTGGTGACCTTTTTCCATCCATCATGCGTTCTGGTTTTAAGCATGAAGTTTGTGGTTTCTTAATGGCACAGGAAAGCATCTTCTTATAGATTCTTACTGGTCCGGTTTTACTTAATTCTAATACATCCAATTTCAGACTGGCTTCCTATATGTGTGAAATCTCTTTGGATAAAGAGATTTCACGGTTTTTGGAGGTGGAGAATCTTCCACGGAAGAACTTTCAGTCCCCCTCCGACAAATTTTGCGAAGATCTTTACATCAGAACCACAAAGAGAAATGAATATGGTCGATATTTTGTGTCTATTCCATTAAAAGAAGGTTTTCCTGAAAGGCTAAATGTCGGACAGTCTAGAATCAGCGCTATGGCACAATTTTATAGAAACGAAGCTAGATTGCTTCGAACTCCAACGTTCAAACAAGAATATGATGAAGTTGTTGAAGAATGTATTCAACTAAATCATATGTTTAAAGTAACTGCTCCTGAATTTGTCAAAACGCCAGCGCACTTCTACTTACCTCACCATGCGGTAATAAAACCTGAGAGTACAATCACAAAAGTTCGAGTGGTTTTCAATGTATCTTCCGCATCTTCCAATTCATTAAGTTTAAATGACATTCTTCACAGAGGTCCAATTCTTTAAACGGGCCTAACACTGTTGATCCTAAAATGGCGTTTCTTTCGATATGTGTTCAATGCGGACATCCAGAAGATGTACCGGCAAATTTTGGTAAATCCAGAACACAGTCCTTATCAAAGAATTTTATTCAGAAAAGATCCGAACGGTATTGTCCAAGATTATGATTCCATTTATCCAATGGCTAGTAATATTCTCCGGAACTACATGTATGTCGATGATGCACTTGCTGGTGCTCATTCGATTTCCGAAGCAACTAAAGCTAAAAAGAAGTTAGTTCTTGCTCTCTAGTAAGCTGATCACTTACTAAATAAAGACTTACTCGAATTCGATGACAGTAGTACGGCTAAAACTTTAGGCGTCCGATGGAATGCTCTATCTGATTCATTTTATTTTACTACAAAGCCTTTAGTTGAATCCTCATCAATCACTAAGCGAGAAGTCTTATCAAAGATCGCAAACCTATTTGATCCTGCCGGATGGTTAGCTCCTTGCATTGTTATTGCCAAAATCCTTATGCAGAAAATATGGATTGAGGGCACAGACTGCGATGAATCCCTTTCCCCATAGTTCCTTTCTCAATCAAAAATGTTCCAGTCCAAGTATCCAGCCATTAATCAAATTCAAATTCCTCGATGGATTGATTTTACTCCGAATGCTGAAATCCAGATCCATGAGTACTGTGATGCATCCGAAAAGGCATACGCAGCAACATTACATATTCGAATAGCTAATGGCAATTTTATTTCTACTCACTTGGTATCCTCTAAAACCAAGGTAGCTCCTGTCAAAACTCTTTCTATTCCCAGATTAGAGCTTTGTGGAGCTGTTATTTTGGCCGAAATGAATATAATCTTATTCCAAGATTAGATATAGAGAAGTACACAATTTTTTGTTGGACTGACTCCACAATAGTCCTCTCATGGTTCGCCAAGCCCCCGTGTTTGTGGTCAACCTTTGTCGCAAACAGAGTCTCTAAAATAATTCAGATTATAGATCCACAACAATGGCACCATGTTTGTTCTGAAGATCGGTAATAACCTTTGGTGGCATGGACCAAAGTGGCTCAAAGATTCTGATAATCCTAGTAACGAATCTAAATTCCTTGAGAAACCGAACTAGAAAAGAAATCTGTTAAAGTTCAGTTTTCATATTATCAAAATTTTGAAGATATTTTGGAACGGTTTTCTTCATACCAAAGAGCAAGGCAAATCATGGCATATGTATACCGATTCTATTACCGAACTCATCCAAAATTTCGTTCCAGTTTTCATAAACCATCGATCTTAGTTACAAGCTCAGAACTTGTAGCAGTTCGTGATAAACTCATTTCGATGTGCCAAAAAGCCTATTATCCAAATGAATATAAAGCCTTATCATCCAGGCAGCCGATAGCTTCTTCTAGTCCGATCCTAAGTTTAAATCCATTTCTTGATCCTGAAGGGTTAATTCGATCCTGTGGCAGACTCGAATCCGCTCCTGGACTATCTTACAACGAAAAACGTCCAATAATTATTCCTTACAATTGTCAGTTTTCTCGTCTTTTGGTTAAATTTGTGCACGCTATAACACTTCATGGAGGTAATCAACTCGTCCTCCGATCTATTAGAACACAGTTTTGGATTCCAAAAGTTAAAAATTTAATAAAAACGACAATTGGTAAATGTAAGCCTTGTATTTTGTATAAGAAAAAGTGTCAAAAACAGATAATGGCTGCATTGCCACCGGAAGGAGCTGAAATAACGCTTCCCACACTGGCTTAGACTTTGCAGGCCCTTTCGATATGAAAAGCTATTCCGGTAGAGCTTGTCGCATAACGAAGGGATATGTCTGTGTATTCGTTTGCTTTTCCACAAAAGCAATACATCTTGAAGCTACGACTGATCTGTCCACCTCTACATTCTTAGCTGCTTTCAATCGCTTTGTTTCTCGTCGAGGGTGTCCCTTACACTTACATTCATATAATGGTACCACTTTTGTCGGTGTATCCAAGGTCCTCGCTAAAGAATTTATCCAAACGTCCCATCAAGCCATCACTGCAAACTACGGGCACCAAAATATCACTTGGCATTTCATCCCTCCTGGCGCTCCACATATGGGTGGCCTATGGGAGGCCGGTGTAAAAAGCTTTAAGCTACATTTTCGCAAGATTTCAAGTGGATTTAAATATACTTTCGAAGAGTTTTCAACCTTACTATCCAAGATTGAAGCATGTTTAAATTCACGACCTCTATCTCCTATTTCACAAGATTCTTCAGATTTATCTGCATTAACGCCAGGTCACTTCCTCATCTGCTCTCCAATTTTAGCCCCCAATGATCCGACCGTCAGTGACACGCCAGCATCAACCGCTGGCAACGGTTAAAACTTGCCCATCAACAATTTTGTACTTGTTGGAAAAACGAGTATCTTAAAGAATTACAGAAACGCGTCAAGTGGCAACAACCGGAAGATAACCTAGAGGAAAATACTCTAGTGGCGATAAAGGATGAAAACCTCCCTCCCAATTCATGGCGTCTTGGTAGAATTGAAAAAATATACTTCGGATCCGATAATTGTGTTTGTGTTGTCAACGTATTTACACAAAAAGGAAAGGTAACAAGGCCCATTACAAAGTTGGTAGTCATATGGACTGAATAATACCGAGTGTCTTTGTTCACGATCGTCAAGTTTTTCTTATACGTTTTTTCTATCATTTTTGCAGCTCAATATGCCTACAAACTCAATCCGTAAAACTCATAATAATCAGCAACGTCGCCAAACTAATCCTAATTCAAAGCTTCCCTCAGGATATAATTCATACTTGTGCAGAATCTGTAACCGACCACATCCTCTAAAAACTTGTACAAAATTTCTAGCCGAAATTTCTCACCGATCGTATCCGAGCTGTCCGAAGACACAAATATTGCTAACATTGCTTTGCTCATAATCATTCACAAAGAACCTGCTTCACTAAACATGGCTGCAAGCACTGCAAGAAATTTCATCATACTCTTCTCCACATTGATCCACGACTTGTTAAAGAATTCATCATGCCTTCACCTTCACGATCGCGTTCAACATCTCCAGGTAATTCTAGAACCTCACCGCATCCCACTCATCTACGTCAAAATCATCATCACTCACAGCTATCTTACGTCAAAATAGCTTAATCCTTCTTCCGACAGTACTAGTCAAACTCGACACCAAAACCGCACACGCACGTTGTCTCCTTGATTCAGGTTCTCCAATTAGCCGAATTTCTAAGAAGTTCGTCGAAAAACATGATCTCACGACATTAACACTCCAAGATGAGACCATTTGTCCCTTGACTTTGAAATCGAGGTTAGATTCTGCTTCAAAAATCGACGGAACCTTTCGTGTTGACAATCGTCTCATGATTCAAACTCCGGCTCAATCGTTGCCCGAAACTTTCAAGAAAAACTTTCGTGACCTCTTTCTCGCTGACCCAAAGTTTTACGAGACTGCAGGAATTGACGTGATCATAGGTGTTGATCTCTATCCTAGGGTGATTTGCGAAGGGGTCATTTCCAAAAGTGGGGTTCCTACAGCACAGAGTACAATATTTGGCTGGATCATTTATGGCTCGTGCTCCGTTTAAATATTATTTTCCTAGTTTTCAGAATGCACTTTCAAACATTTATATAAGCAAAGAACAAACGTTCTTGTAACTATTTATGATTTCCTTTAAATCTTATTAGTGAATACATATATACAATAAGTTTTCCATAGCCATTTTTATTGAAAGAAAAGAAAATAATTTTTTTGATTTATATTCAATTATATAGAATTTATCACATGAATTACTAATAAGATTAAGTTCTTTATATAATTGTTATTCCATTCCTTTTTTTAAATAACAAGAAAAAGTATCTATGACATCGCTATATCCGAATTCTATGACACAGCTTTATCCGACTGTTATTTCTTTTTTGCACATATACTGCAAGGCGGGCGGTTATGTTAATGCGAAAAGTGCTAAACTACTTTTCTTATTACCCCGTCATTGCAATCCCACAACTCCCAAAATCAGGCATATTAAAATGCTGAATGTTGTGAATATTTTACGATCCAAATTGCTTAATTATCTTGATTTTCTAATGTCAAAATTAAACCTGTCATAGATACTATTTCCGTTTTTAGTTTAAGTTTTATTCCTTCTTATTATTTCAACATCCATCAGGGTAAAATTGTTTTCCATTTTCTTTTCATAAATAAATTGGCCTTTTTTCCGAACATTGATTAATTTGTTTCCAATTCTTTTTTTTCGATTCGTTTCATATTGGGGATTTTTATTTAAACCTTCTGAGCAATAAAATCACTATTTGATTTTATTGCTACTCAGAGCAGTTTGGTAAATCCAGTTTCTTACAGTCCAGATTCCATTCCCTTTACATCGCAAAAATGTCTTAACATTTGGCCCATCGAACCGGATCATTTCTGTGAAAACATTACCAACAACATTTCTCTAAGATTGCTATTCACATTTTTTGGAAATAATTGGAGCAACATATTTACACACATACATTACGTACATTAAAAACAGGTTCGTTTGTTTTTTTTTGCTTATTTTTTGAGTGTTTGATATAGTGAAATAGGGAAAAAGAATTTATTTAAATTTTGCCTTTACTGTACCATACACGCAGCCTGCATAAAATTACATAAAGAATTAAATTCAATTTAAAATTAATAAGTAAATATTGAAATTAAAATAAATAAAAGATCCAAGTGACAATTATAAATAGATTTCAATATAAAATTTAAAAGAAATTTGCTAAAAATAAATTATAAAAATAAAAAAGAAAAAGAAAAAGGCCGAAAAATTGCAAATACAATTCTGCCAAAAAATTGTGGAGCGGAAGGTATCATCGGGATTATTTGTGTCTCAGCATATTCCGAGTAAGTGAGCCATATATTTTTCTCGGTGAGTCTACAAAATTTTATTTTAAATAGCGGCGCATTTTTAAATTGTACATACATTTGAAAAAAAGGAAGTTTTTTCGTCATATAGGGTTATTTATATTGCGAAAAATATACGTGTATCGAACATGTTTCTACATGATTCTACATGTATACATTTCCCCCTTTTTTACAGCTTTTTAAAATCTCCAAAAACTCGTTTAAATTCTCATCCTTTACCTATTTACATACCAAACCTACGCGATCACTTTCCCCTTTATTCAAAACTAATCTACAATATACTCTTCACTTAGTCAATTTCCCTTAATGAAATTCCTCTTCCCAGATTTACATTCACTCAATCTCTTTTCAATTTCTCCTCCTACGTATATTATCATACTTTGCAAATGGTCCACTTTAAAAAAACATTTTTTAAATTCACTGTGGGCTCATTTTCTCAATTCCAATAATAATTAAAAAAAAGAGAGTTTCAATCGGCTCACTTTATTTGCAGTATTATTCCAATAATACATCAATTGACAACAATTTCGCGTAAACTAGGAAAAACTAGTTTATTAGTGAAAATTATTTCAATTTTCCATTGAAATAACAAAATGCAATCTACTTCTTAATTCAAAACAAAATTTTAAAAATTATTAAATTAAATTCAACTTCTTTTATAACTAAAAAATAAAAATATTTATTTTGAGTTAAACGCCTTATTGAACATCGGGTTATCATACATTGTCCATAATAAAAGGCAAAAACTAAACCGACTGGTGATATTATAGAAAAATTTTTCACAAAATTATATTTGGTTTGACACGTAACTGTCTGTGCATGTTGGGTAACAAGAGCCTACATACAAACGCCTAACGTTATATACATTATCAACATTCTGCTTGTACAATAAGTTTGTCTGCATAGCCTTTAACATTACAAGAACATAATGCGTTCATCAAAATAAAGCTATTTGTTATCTTCTTTTTTATGCATTATTGTTGTTACATTTATTGTTCGCAGAGAAATTGCAATAATTAATTTCTTACAAGCGTTAAACGACAACAAATACGAAATCATTTCCAAAACGAACATTCCAATAAATGAGGGTCATTGATCTTTCATATCCAAGTACCTGAGAAATAAATATTTCAACATTTAGATAAATTCTTGATATAAGTATATTATTTTTTTATATTATATATTTTATTATCTTTTTTGAAAATACGGAACAAATTATTTAAAAATTAACAAAATATTTAAAATATTTTTTTTTTGTTTACCTCAATTGCAATTTTTTCAATTTAAAGCAACAATAATCAGTGTCATTGTACGCCCCTTAGCACGGGTGAAGCAACATTTGTGTTTAAATCTAATATTATACAATTTCGTAAAACTTTTGACTGAAACGTCGAATTTCTATAAAAAGTATTCTCAAAAACATCTTTCAAATGTAAAGCTCGAAGATTTTGTCTACATTTTGATTAAAGTTTCTAAAAATTAATAGGAACCTTTTGTAGTTTCAATTTTTTTTGGAATCGCTAAATAAAATCCCTTCCCTATTCTTGGTTACACCTTTATTGAACTCGAATTAAGAATGTCGCTTGACCATTTTATCGGTCTAGCTGATAGCATAGTGGAATTTTATGCCGATTTAACGGATAATCGGTATCCAGTCTATTCAATTCACGCAATTGAGCTACATAGATCCGAGATAAGGACCACGTGGTCTCGAATTAAAGCCGCATACGAAAAGGTCCTTCTAGATGTGGAAAACGAAGAAGCGGACAATGAACAAAATAGTGACCCTGTAGACATAGAGTCATTTAAGGTAAAGTTCAAAAGTACGTACATTACTTACTGTAATTGTCTTGCAAAGTTATCCGAGCTTTATGACACTAAACTTTCTGAAACACTTTCTAAACCAATTTGTCCGGCTCCACCCCTCACTTCCCCTGCTTCCTTTGGGGTTCCTAGTAGTGGTTCAAATTCATACAGTTTTCACCTTCCACCATGTGAAATAGATGTCTTCTATGGAGATTATATGGGTTGGCCTACATTCCGTGACATGTTCACAGCCATCTATATAAAAAATTCCAAACTAAGTCCGATAGAAAAACTGTTCCACTTAACTAATAAAACCAAGGGTGAAGCGCGAGAAATATTCAAAAATAGTCCACTTACCAATCAGGGTTTTGACTTAGCATGGACAAATCTTTGCACTCGTTTTGAGAATCGGAGGGTCCTGGTCATTGGTCGACTCAAGACCCTCTTTCATCTTCCGAACTTAAATTCCGAATCCGGAAAAGCGATAAAAGAGCTTCAACGGGACATAAACTCCTGTATTTCTACACTTCAGCTATATGATACCGATGTCGGTACAGAACATTAGAATCTGTATTTGAAATTCTTAACCTGACTAGTATCCAGTCAGGTGATTCCAAATCGAAAAATCCTAATAAATCCTCCAACTATTCCAATGCCTCCAAAAAGATCAGCTCTTTTCAAAATAATGTCATAGGTCCACAATGTTCTCTATGTCCTAAAGAACTCCATACAATTCGAAAGTGTACCGTTTTCTTAAAAATGAACTACACTCAGAGATTCAATGAGATAAAAAAGCAAAACTTATGCTTGAATTGTTTTTCAAAAACTCATAAAGTCAAAAATTGTAACAGCAAACATAGTTGTTATCAATGTCGTAAACGCCACAATACTTTACTCCATAGAGATTCGCATGACTCGAGCTTGAATCCGATGATGCCTAGCACAAACTCCAATTCTCATTTAAATCCAAACTCCGCTCCTTTTTCAAATAATTCGACTTCTAGATCAATACATACAGTCCACTTCTAGTTCTGGAGCTGAGATCGTTCAATCCTGTTTCGCTACTAATTCTAAGGGAGTTTTGCTAGGTACAGCAACAGTCCATGTATGTTACTTAAATATGAAACACAAAGCTCGGGCGCTTACAGATTCCGGGTCCGAAGGGACCTTTATTTCCGAACGTTTATTCATTCTCTTAAAACTAACTTTTAAACGAACAAATTCTCAGGTTTCCGGATTTAATAATACCATTTCTGCCAATGTGCAACGAAAATAGTCTGTACTTGGCTCTCCATTCGACGATAATGTTGGAATTTCTTCAAATGCACTAGTTGTTCCAAATGTAGCAGGTAATCTGCCATCCCAATCTATCGAATCAGCAGCATTTTGCAATCTTCCTCGAATTCAGCTAGCTGATCCAAACTTTTATAAAAGTGCAAAGATTGATATATTGATTGGTGGTGACCTTTTTCCATCCATCATGCGTTCTGGTTTTAAGCATGAAGTTTGTGGTTTCTTAATGGCACAGGAAAGCATCTTCTTACAGATTCTTACTGGTCCGGTTTCACTTAATTCTAATACATCCAATTTCAGACTGGCTTCCTATATGTGTGAAATCTCTTTGGATAAAGAGATTTCACGGTTTTTGGAGGTGGAGAATCTTCCACGGAAGAACTTTCAGTCCCCCTCCGACAAATTTTGCGAAGATCTTTACATCAGAACCACAAAGAGAAATAAATATGGTCGATATTTTGTGTCTATTCCATTTAAAGAAGGTTTTCCTGAAAGGCTAAATGTCGGACAGTCTAGAATCAGCGCTATGGCACAATTTTATAGAAACGAAGCTAGATTGCTTCGAACTCCAACGTTCAAACAAGAATATGATGAAGTTGTTGAAGAATGTATTCAACTAAATCATATGTTTGAAGTAACTGCTCCTGAATTTGTCAAAACGCCAGCGCACTTCTACTTACCTCACCATGCGGTAATAAAACCTGAGAGTACAATCACAAAAGTTCAAGTGGTTTTTAATGTATCTTCCACATCTTCCAATTCATTAAGTTTAAATGACATTCTTCACAGAGGTCCAATTCTTTAAACGGGCCTAACACTGTTGATCCTAAAATGGCGTTTCTTTCGATATGTGTTCAATGCGGACATCCAGAAGATGTACCGGCAAATTTTGGTAAATCCAGAACACAGTCCTTATCAAAGAATTTTATTCAGAAAAGATCCGAACGGTATTGTCCAAGATTATGATTCCATTTATCCAATGGCTAGTAATATTCTCCGGAACTACATGTATGCCGATGATGCACTTGCTGGTGCTCATTCGATTTCCGAAGCAATTAAAGCTAAAAAGAAGTTAGTTTTTGCTCTCTAGTAAGCTGATCACTTACTAAATAAAGACTTTCTGGAATTCGATGACAGTAGTACGGCTAAAACTTTAGGCGTCCGATGGAATGCTCTATCTGATTCATTTTATTTTACTACAAAGCCTTTAGTTGAATCCTCATCATTCACTAAGCGAGAAGTCTTATCACAGATCGCATTGATCCTGCCGGATGGTTAGCTCCTTGCATTGTTATTGCCAAAATCCTTATGCAGAAAATATGGATTGAGGGCACAGACTGGGATGAATCCCTTTCCCCATAGTTCCTTTCTCAATCAAAAATGTTCCAGTCCAAGTATCCAGCCATTAATCAAATTCAAATTCCTCGATGGATTGATTTTACTCCGAATGCTGAAATCCAGATCCATGAGTACTGTGATGCATCCGAAAAGGCATACGCAGCAACATTACATATTCGAATAGCTAATGGCAATTTTATTTCTACTCACTTGGTATCCTCTAAAACCAAGGTAGCTCCTGTCAAAACTCTTTCTATTCCCAGATTAGAGCTTTGTGGAGCTGTTATTTTGGCCGAAATGAATATAATCTTATTCCAAGATTAGATATAGAGAAGTACACAATTTTTTGTTGGACTGACTCCACAATAGTCCTCTCATGGTTCGCCAATCCCCCGTGTTTGTGGTCAACCTTTGTCGCAAACAGAGTCTCTAAAATAATTCAGATTATAGATCCACAACAATGGCACCATGTTTGTTCTGAAGATCGGTAATAACGTTTGGTGGCATGGACCAAAGTGGCTCAAAGATTCTGATAATCCTAGTAACGAATCTAAATTCCTTGAGAAACCGAACTAGAAAAGAAATCTGTTAAAGTTCAGTTTTCATATTATCAAAATTTTGAAGATATTTTGGAACGGTTTTCTTCATACCAAAGAGCAAGGCAAATCATGGCATATGTATACCGATTCTATTACCGAACTCATCCAAAATTTCGTTCCAGTTTTCATAAACCATCGATCTTAGTTACAAGCTCAGAACTTGTAGCAGTTCGTGATAAACTCATTTCGATGTGCCAAAAAGCCTATTATCCAAATGAATATAAAGCCTTATCATGTTGATAGCTTCTTCTAGTCCGATCCTAGGTTTAAATCAATTTCTCGATCCTGAAGGGTTAATTCGATCCTGTGGCAGACTCGAATCCGCTCCTGGACTATCTCACAACGAAAAACCTCCAATAATTATTCCAGTTTTGGATTCCAAAAGTTAAAAATTTAATAAAAACGAAAATTGGTAAATGTAAGCCTTGTATTTTGTATAAGAAAAAGTGTCAAAAACAGATAATGGCTGCATTGCCACCGGAAGGAGCTGAAATAACGCTTCCCACACTGGCTTAGACTTTGCAGGCCCTTTCGATATGAAAAGCTATTCCGGTAGAGCTTGTCGCATAACGAAGGGATATGTCTGTGTATTCGTTTGCTTTTCCACAAAAGCAATACATCTTGAAGCTACGACTGATCTGTCCACCTCTATATCCTTAGCTGCTTTCAATCGCTTTGTTTCTCGTCGAGGGTGTCCCTTACACTTACATTCATATAATGGTACCACTTTTGTCGGTGTATCCAAGGTCCTCGCTAAAGAATTTATCCAAACGTCCCATCAAGCCATCGCTGCAAACTACGGGCACCAAAATATCACTTGGCATTTCATCCCTCCTGGCGCTCCACATATGGGTGGCCTATGGGAAGCCGGTGTAAAAAGCTTTAAGCTACATTTTCGCAAGATTTCAGGTGGATTTAAATATACTTTCGAAGAGTTTTCAACCTTACTATCCAAGATTGAAGCATGTTTAAATTCACGACCTCTATCTCCTATTTCACAAGATTCTTCAGATTTATCTGCATTAACGCCAGGTCACTTCCTCATCTGCTCTCCAATTTTAGCCCCCAATTATCCGACCGTCAGTGACACGCCAGCATCAACCGCTGGCAACGGTTAAAACTTGCCCATCAACAATTTTGTACTTGTTGGAAAAACGAGTATCTTAAAGAATTACAGAAACGCGTCAAGTGGCAACAACCGGAAGATAACCTAGAGGAAAATACTATAGTGGCGATTAAGGATGAAAACCTCCCTCCCAATTCATGGCGTCTTGGTAGAATTGAAAAAATATACTTCGGATCCAATAATTGTGTTTGTGTTGTCAACGTATTTACACAAAAAGGAAAGATAACAAGGCCCATTACAAAGTTGGTAGTCATATGGACTGACTAATACCGAGTGTCTTTGTTCACGATCGTCAAGTTTTTCTTATACGTTTTTTCTATCATTTTTGCAGCTCAATATGCCTACAAACTCAATCCGTAAAACTCATAATAATCAGCAACGTCGTCAAACTAATCCTAATTCAAAGCTTCCTCAGGATATAATTCATACTTGTGCAGAATCTGTAACCGACCACATCCTCTAAAAACTTGTACAAAATTTCTAGCCGAAATTTCTCACCGATCGTATCCGGGCTGTCCGAAGACACAAATATTGCTAACATTGCTTTGCTCATAATCATTCACAAAGAACCTGCTTCACTAAACATGTCTGCAAGCACTGCAAGAAATTTCATCATACTCTTCTCCACATTGATCCACGACTTGTTAAAGAATTCATGCCTTCACCTTCATGATCGCGTTCAACATCTCCAGGTAATTCTAGAACCTCACCGCATCCCACTCATGTACGTCAAAATCATCATCACTCACAGCTATCTTACGTCAAAATAGCTTAATCCTTCTTCCGACAGTACTAGTCAAACTCGACACCAAAACCGCACACGCACGTTGTCTCCTTGATTCAGGCTCTCCAATTAGCCGAATTTCTAAGAAGTTCGTCGAAAAACATGATCTCACGACATTAACACTCCAAGATGAGACCATTTGTCCCTTGACTTTGAAATCGAGGTTAGATTCTGCTTCAAAAATCGACGGAACCTTTCGTGTTGACAATCGTCTCATGATTCAAACTCCGGCTCAATCGTTGCCCGAAACTTTCAAGAAAAACTTTCGTGACCTCTTTCTCGCTGACCCAAAGTTTTACGAGACTGCAGGAATTGACGTGATCATAGGTGTTGATCTCTATCCTAGGGTGATTTGCGAAGGGGTCATTTCCAAAAGTGGGGTTCCTACAGCACAGAGTACAATATTTGGCTGGATCATTTATGGCTCGTGCTCCGTTTAAATATTATTTTTCTAGTTTTCAGAATGCACTTTCAAACATTTATATAAGCAAAGAACAAACGTTCTTGTAACTATTTATGATTTCCTTTAAATCTTATTAGTGAATACATATATACAATAAGTTTTCCATAGCCATTTTTATTAAAAGAAAAGAAATGAATTTTTTTGATTTTTATTCAATTATATAGAATTTATCACATGAATTACTAATAAGATTAAGTTCTTTATATAATTGTTATTCCATTCCTTTTTTTAAATAACAAGAAAAAGTATCTATGACATCGCTATATCCGAATTCTATGACACAGCTTTATCCGACTGTTATTTCTTTTTTGCACATATACTGCAAGGCGGGCGGTTATGTTAATGCGAAAAGTGCTAAACTACTTTTCTTATTACCCCGTCATTGCAATCCCACAACTCCCAAAATCAGGCATATTAAAATGCTGAATGTTGTGAATATTTTACGATCCAAATTGCTTAATTATCTTGATTTTCTAATGTCAAAATTAAACCTGTCATAGATACTATTTCCGTTTTTAGTTTAAGTTTTATTCCTTCTTATTATTTCAACATCCATCAGGGTAAGATTGTTTTCCATTTTCTTTTCATAAATAAATTGGCCTTTTTTTCCGAACATTGATTAATTTGTTTCCAATTCTTTTTTTCGATTCGTTTCATATTGGGGATTTTTATTTTAACCTTCTGAGCAATAAAATCACTATTTGATTTTATTGCTACTCAGAGCAGTTTGGTAAATCCAGTTTCTTACAGTCCAGATTCCATTCCCTTTACATCGCAAAAATGTCTTAACATTTGGCCCATCGAACCGGATCATTTCTGTGGAAACATTACCAACAACATTTCTCTAAGATTGCTATTCACATTTTTTGGAAATAATTGGAGCAACATATTTACACACATACATTACGTACATCAAAAACAGGTTCGTTTGTTTTCTTTTGCTTTTTTTTTTGAGTGTTTGATATAGTGAAATAGGGAAAAAGAATTTATTTAAATTTTGCCTTTACTGCACCATACACGCAGCCTGCATAAAATTACATAAAGAATTAAATTCAATTTAAAATTAATAAGTAAATATTGAAATTAAAATAAATAAAAGATCCAAGTGACAATTATAAATAGATTTCAATATAAAATTTAAAAGAAATTTGCTAAAAATAAATTATAAAAATAAAAAAGAAAAAGAAAAAGGCCGAAAAATTGCAAATACAATTCTGCCAAAAAATTGTGGTGCGGAAGGTATCATCGGGATTATTTGTGTCTCAGCATATTCCGAGTAAGTGAGCCATATATTTTTCTCGGTGAGTCCACAAAATTTTATTTTAAATAGCGGCGCATTTTTAAATTGTACATACATTTGAAAAAAAGGAAGTTTTTTCGTCATATAGGGTTATTTATATTGCGAAAAATATACGTGTATCGAACATGTTTCTACATGATTTTACATGTATACATTTCCCCCTTTTTTACAGCTTTTTAAAATCTCCAAAAACTCGTTTAAATTCTCATCCTTTACCTATTTACATACCAAACCTACGCGATCACTTTCCCCTTTATTCAAAACTAATCTACAAAATACTCTTCACTTAGTCAATTGCCCTTAATGAAATTCCTCTTCCCAGATTTACATTCACTCAATCTCTTTTCAATTTCTCCTCCTACGTATATTATCATACTTTGCAAATGGTCCACATTTTTTAAATTCACTGTGTGCTCATTTTCTCAATTCCAATAATAATTAAAAAAAAGAGAGTTTCAATCGGCTCACTTTATTTGCAGTATTATTCCAATAATACATCAATTGACAACAATTTCGCGTAAACTAGGAAAAACTAGTTTATTAGTGAAAATTATTTCAATTTTCCATTGAAATAACCAAATGCAATCTACTTCTTAATTCAAAACAAAATTTTAAAAATTATTAAATTAAATTCAACTTCTTTTATAACTAAAAAATAAAAATATTTATTTTGAGTTAAACGCCTAATTGAACATCGGGTTATCATACATTGTCCATAATAAAAGGCAAAAACTAAACCGACTGGTGATATTATAGAAAAATTTTACACAAAATTATATTTGGTTTGACACGTAACTGTCTCTTTTTGCATGTTGGGTAACAAGAGCCTACATACAAACGCCTAACGTTATATACATTATCAACATTCTGCTTGTACAATAAGTTTGTCTGCATAGCCTTTAACATTACAAGAACATAATGCGTTCATCAAAATAAAGCTATTTGTTATCTTCTTTTTTATGCATTATTGTTGTTACATTTATTGTTCGCAGAGAAATTGCAATAATTAATTTCTTACAAGCGTTAAACGACAACAAATACGAAATCATTTCCAAAACGAACATTCCAATAAATGAGGGTCATTGATCTTTCATATCCAAGTACCTGAGAAATAAATATTTCAACATTTAGATAAATTCTTGATATAAGTATATTATTTTTTTATATTATATATTTTATTATCTTTTTTGAAAATACGGAACAAATTATTTAAAAATTAACAAAATATTTAAAATATTTTTATTTTTTGTTTACCTCAATTGCAATTTTTTCAATTTAAAGCAACAATAATCAGTGTCATTGTACGCCCCTTAGCACGGGTGAAGCAACATTTGTGTTTAAATCTAATATTATACAATTTCGTAAAACTTTTGACTAAAACGTCGAATTTCTATAAAAAGTATTCTCAAAAAAATCTTTCAAATGTAAAGCTCGAAGATTTTGTCTACATTTTGATTAAAGTTTCTAAAAATTAATAGGAACCTTTTGTAGTTTCATTTTTTTTGGAATCGCTAAATAAAATCCCTTCCCTATTCTTGGTTACACCTTTATTGAACTCGAATTAAGAATGTCGCTTGACCATTTTATCGGTCTAGCTGATAGCATAGTGGAATTTTATGCCGATTTAACGGATAATCGGTATCCAGTCTATTCAATTCACGCAATTGAGCTACATAGATCCGAGATAAGGACCACGTGGTCTCGAATTAAAGCCGCATACGAAAAGGTCCTTCTAGATGTGGAAAACGAAGAAGCGGACAATGAACAAAATAGTGACCCTGTAGACATAGAGTCATTTAAGGTAAAGTTCAAAAGTACGTACATTACTTACTGTAATTGTCTTGCAAAGTTATCCGAGCTTTATGACACTAAACTTTCTGAAACACTTCCTAAACCAATTTGTCCGGCTCCACCCCTCACTTCCCCTGCTTCCTTTGGGGTTCCTAGTAGTGGTTCAAATTCATACAGTTTTCACCTTCCACCATGTGAAATATATGTCTTCTATGGAGATTATATGGGTTGGCCTACATTCCGTGACATGTTTACAGCCATCTATATAAAAAATTCCAAACTAAGTCCGATAGAGAAACTGTTCCACTTAACTAATAAAACCAAGGGTGAAGCGCGAGAAATATTTAAAAATAGTCCACTTACCAATCAGGGTTTTGACTTAGCATGGACAAATCTTTGCACTCGTTTTGAGAATCGGAGGGTCCTGGTCATTGGTCGACTCAAGACCCTCTTTCATCTTCCGAACTTAAATTCCGAATCCGGAAAAGCGATAAAAGAGCTTCAACGGGACATAAACTCCTGTATTTCTACACTTCAGCTATATAATACCGATGTCGGTACAGAACATTAGAATCTGTATTTGATATTCTTAACCTGACTAGTATCCAGTCAGGTGATTCCAAATCGAAAAATCCTAATAAATCCTCCAACTATTCCAATGCCTCCAAAAAGATGAGCTCTTTTCAAAATAATGTCATAGGTCCACAATGTTCTCTATGTCCTAAAGAACTCCATACAATTCGAAAGTGTACCATTTTCTTAAAAATGAACTACACTCAGAGATTCAATGAGATAAAAAAGCAAAACTTATGCTTGAATTGTTTTTCAAAAACTCATAAAGTCAAAAATTGTAACAGCAAACATAGTTGTTATCAATGTCGTAAACGCCACAATACTTTACTCCATAGAGATTCGCATGACTCGAGCTTGAATCCGATGATGCCTAGCACAAACTCCAATTCTCATTTAAATCCAAACTCCGCTCCTTTTTCAAATAATTCGACTTCTAGATCAATACATACAGTCCACTTCTAGTTCTGGAGCTGAGATCGTTCAATCCTGTTTCGCTACTAATTCTAAGGGAGTTTTGCTAGGTACAGCAAGAGTCCATGTATGTTACTTAAATATGAAATACAAAGCTCGGGCGCTTACAGATTCCGGGTCCGAAGGGACCTTTATTTCCGAACGTTTATTCATTCTCTTAAAACTAACTTTTAAACGAACAAATTCTCAGGTTTCCGGATTTAATAATACCATTTCTGACAATGTGCAACGAAAATAGTCTTTTGTACTTGGCTCTCCATTCGACGATAATGTTGGAATTTCTGCAAATGCACTAGTTGTTCCAAATGTAGCAGGTAATCTGCCATCCCAATCTATCGAATCAGCAGCATTTTGCAATCTTCCTCGAATTCAGCTAGCTGATCCAAACTTTTATAAAAGTGCAAAGATTGATATATTAATTGGTGGTGACCTTTTTCCATCCATCATGCGTTCTGGTTTTAAGCATGAAGTTTGTGGTTTCTTAATGGCACAGGAAAGCATCTTCTTATAGATTCTTACTGGTCCGGTTTCACTTAATTCTAATACATCCAATTTCAGACTGGCTTCCTATATGTTATCTCTTTGGATAAAGAGATTTAACGGTTTTTGGAGGTGGAGAATCTTCCACGGAAGAACTTTCAGTCCCCCTCCGACAAATTTTGCGAAGATCTTTACATCAGAACCACAAAGAGAAATGAATATGGTCGATATTTTGTGTCTATTCCATTTAAAGAAGGTTTTCCTGAAAGGCTAAATGTCGGACAGTCTAGAATCAGCACTATGGCACAATTTTATAGAAACGAAGCTAGATTGCTTCGAACTCCAACGTTCAAACAAGAATATGATGAAGTTGTTGAAGAATGTATTCAACTAAATCATATGTTTGAAGTAACTGCTCCTGAATTTGTCAAAACGCCAGCGCACTTCTACTTACCTCACCATGCGGTAATAAAACCTGAGAGTACAATCACAAAAGTTCGAGTGGTTTTCAATGTATCTTCCGCATCTTCCAATTCATTAAGTTTAAATGACATTCTTCACAGAGGTCCAATTCTTTAAACGGGCCTAACACTGTTGACCCTAAAATGGCGTTTCTTTCGATATGTGTTCAATGCGGACATCCAGAAGATGTACCGGCAAATTTTGGTAAATCCAGAACACAGTCCTTATCAAAGAATTTTATTCAGAAAAGATCCGAACGGTATTGTCCAAGATTATGATTCCATTTATCCAATGGCTAGTAATATTCTCCGGAACTACATGTATGTCGATGATGCACTTGCTGGTGCTCATTCGATTTCCGAAGCAATTAAAGCTAAAAAGAAGTTAGTTCTTGCTCTCTGGTAAGCTGATCACTTACTAAATAAAGACTTTCTCGAATTCGATGACAGTAGTACGGCTAAAACTTTAGGCGTCCGATGGAATGCTCTATCTGATTCATTTTATTTTACTACAAAGCCTTTAGTTGAATCCTCATCATTCACTAAGCGAGAAGTCTTATCACAGATCGCATTGATCCTGCCGGATGGTTAGCTCCTTGCATTGTTATTGCCAAAATCCTTATGCAGAAAATATGGATTGAGGGCACAGACTGGGATGAATCCCTTTCCCCATAGTTCCTTTCTCAATCAAAAATGTTCCAGTCCAAGTATCCAGCCATTAATCAAATTCAAATTCCTCGATGGATTGATTTTACTCCGAATGCTGAAATCCAGATCCATGAGTACTGTGATGCATCCGAAAAGGCATACGCAGCAACATTACATATTCGAATAGCTAATGGCAATTTTATTTCTACTCACTTGGTATCCTCTAAAACCAAGGTAGCTCCTGTCAAAACTCTTTCTATTCCCAGATTAGAGCTTTGTGGAGCTGTTATTTTGGCCGAAATGAATATAATCTTATTCCAAGATTAGATATAGAGAAGTACATAATTTTTTGTTGGACTGACTCCACAATAGTCCTCTCATGGTTCGCCAAGCCCCCGTGTTTCTGGTCAACCTTTGTCGCAAACAGAGTCTCTAAAAAAATTCAGATTACAGATCCACAACAATGGCACCATGTTTGTTCTGAAGATCGGTAATAACCTTTGGTGGCATGGACCAAAGTGGCTCAAAGATTCTGATAATCCTAGTAACGAATCTAAATTCCTTGAGAAACCGAACTAGAAAAGAAATCTGTTCAAGTTCAGTTTTCATATTATCAAAATTTTGAAGATATTTTGGAACGGTTTTCTTCATACCAAAGAGCAAGGCAAATCATGGCATATGTATACCGATTCTATTACCGAACTCATCCAAAATTTCGTTCCAGTTTTCATAAACCATCGATCTTAGTTACAAGCTCAGAACTTGTAGCAGTTCGTGATAAACTCATTTCGATGTGCCAAAAAGCCTATTATCCAAATGAATATAAAGCCTTATCATCCAGGCAGCCGATAGCTTCTTCTAGTCCGATCCTAAGTTTAAATCCATTTCTCGATCCTGAAGGGTTAATTCGATCCTGTGGCAGACTCGAATCCGCTCCTGGACTATCTTACAACGAAAAACGTCCAATAATTATTCCTTACAATTGTCAGTTTTCTCGTCTTTTGGTTAAATTTGTGCACGCTATAACACTTCATGGAGGTAATCAACTCGTCCTCCGATCTATTAGAACACAGTTTTGGATTCCAAAAGTTAAAAATTAAATAAAAACGACAATTGTTAAATGTAAGCCTTGTATTTTGTATAAGAAAAAGTGTCAAAAACAGATAATGGCTGCATTGCCACCGGAAGGAGCTGAAATAACGCTTCCCACACTGGCTTAGACTTTGCAGGCCCTTTCGATATGAAAAGCTATTCCGGTAGAGCTTGTCGCATAACGAAGGGAGATGTCTGTGTATTCGTTTGCTTTTCCACAAAAGCAATATTATTTAATATATACATTCATGATCTTTTAAACAAAATAGAAAACATTATTGGCTTCGCTGATGATATTATTCTTTACCACTCTAATGATAAAATTGAAAAAATTAACAAAAAATTAGAAAAATACTTTTATATTATAGAAAAATATTCAATAGACTGGCAAATGAAAATCAATCTAAATAAATGCGAAACAATTCTTTTCAGTCCCCCAGTGGGAAAATGTAACTACAACATTAAACGTAACTGGAAATACTTTGGTGTTAAATCTCTTAATAATGCACTTATTCCAAACAGGGAAATTGTTAAGTATTTAGGTATTTATTTAGATAAATTTTTATATTTTAATGAGCATATAAATCTACAACTCCGAAAAGCCCAAAAAGCGTTTTTCATGTATAAAAAATGTTTTTTTCAAAATTTCTCAAAAAAAAAGGGTTAAAATAATTATGTACCAGTCTTTAATAAGGCCTATTCTCACATATGGTTGTCAAATTTGGTTCAACATATCCCCATCTTTTATGGAAAAATTAAGAGTGTTTGAAAGAAAATGTCTAAGAAGCTGTACCTCCCTTTATAGATCGTCGAATAGCGACTATAAAAAGTTTGTATCAAACAAAGTATTGTATAAGGAAGCGAAAGTAAGCAGGATTAATAATTTTATTATACATTTAATAAGAAATCATATTCTAAAAAGTTCAGAATATTTCGAGAACAACTTAATTATGGCTCCATACTACGCTAATGATGAGTATATATCTAAAACCTTACAAACAGGTTTCATTCCACCAGAAGCCTTCCTCTTCCTAGATAAAAATGGATACATCCAGAATGAAATAGGCATACCTATAATCTACCACATTTATAGAAGGGCCAATATTAAAGCCATAACTTGCAGCCAACTTACAACCGAAAATATTAGATTTGACACTAGTGTTTATCTAGCATATAAACACTTGAAAACAAACCTTAATGTTAAAAAATATTGGTGGCTTGCCAACTAATTTTTTTTCCTTTAATTTTTAACACTGGACTATTCATTTTATCTGCTATTATATAAAAGTGAGCTTTTTGAAAAAAAATTTTTCTTGCATTCAAACCTGTATAAACATCTACATTTGCTGTATTATAAATTATAAATATTACTTAAAATTATGTTATATATTATATATTATGGACTTGAGAGCCCGCTTTAAGGGACTGTGTATAAAAAATAAATTATAATTACACTGTTTGTTTATTTATAGTAATCAATATAAACTTTTTAATGAAATAAACGAAAATAAAAAAAATAACGCTTCCCACACTGGCTTAGACTTTGCAGGCCCTTTCGATATGAAAAGCTATTCCGGTAGAGCTTGTCGCATAACGAAGGGATATGTCTGTGTATTTGTTTGCTTTTTCACAAAAGCAATACATCTTGAAGCTACGACTGATCTGTCCACCTCTACATTCTTAGCTGCTTTCAATCGCTTTGTTTCTCGTCGAGGGTGTCCCTTACACTTACATTCATATAATGGTACCACTTTTGTCGGTGTATCCAAGGTCCTCGCTAAAGAATTTATCCAAACGTCCCATCAAGCCATCACTGCAAACTACGGGCACCAAAATATCACTTGGCATTTCATCCCTCCTGGCGCTCCACATATGGGTGGCCTATGGGAGGCCGGTGTAAAAAGCTTTAAGCTACATTTTCGCAAGATTTCAGGTGGATTTAAATATACTTTCAAAGAGTTTTCAACCTTGCTATCCAAGATTGAAGCATGTTTAAATTCACGACCTCTATCTCCTATTTCACAAGATCCTACAGATTTATCTGCATTAACGCCAGGTCACTTCCTCATCTGCTCTCCAATTTTAGCCCCCAATGATCCGACCGTCAGTGACACGCCAGCATCAACCGCTGGCAACGGTTAAAACTTGCCCATCAACAATTTTGTACTTGTTGGAAAAACGAGTATCTTAAAGAATTACAGAAACGCGTCAAGTGGCAACAACCGGAAGATAACCTAGAGGAAAATACTCTAGTGGCGATAAAGGATGAAAACCTCCCTCCCAATTCATGGCGTCTTGGTAGAATTGAAAAAATATACTTCGGATCCGATAATTGTGTTTGTGTTGCCAACGTATTTACACAAAAAGGAAAGATAACAAGGCCCATTACAAAGTTGGTAGTCATATGGACTGACTAATACCGAGTGTCTTTGTTCACGATCGTCAAGTTTTTCTTATACGTTTTTTCTATCATTTTTGCAGCTCAATATGCCTACAAACTCAATCCGTAAAACTCATAATAATCAGCAACGTCGCCAAACTAATCCTAATTCAAAGCTTCCCTCAGGATATAATTCATACTTGTGCAGAATCTGTAACCGACCACATCCTCTAAAAACTTGTACAAAATTTCTAGCCGAAATTTCTCACCGATCGTATCCGAGCTGTCCGAAGACACAAATATTGCTAACATTGCTTTGCTCATAATCATTCACAAAGAATCTGCTTCACTAAACATGGCTGCAAGCACTGCAAGAAATTTCATCATACTCTTCTCCACATTGATCCACGACTTGTTAAATAATTCATGCCTTCACCTTCACGATCGCGTTCAACATCTCCAGGTAATTCTAGAACCTCACCGCATCCCACTCATCTACGTCAAAATAATCATCACTCACAGCTATCTTACGTCAAAATAGCTTAATCCTTCTTCCGACAGTACTAGTCAAACTCGACACCAAAACCGCACACGCACGTTGTCTCCTTGATTCAGGCTCTCCAATTAGCCGAATTTTTAAGAAGTTCGTCGAAAAACATGATATCACGACATTAACCCTCCAAGATGAGACTATTTGTCCCTTGACTTTGAAATTGAGGTTCGATTCTGCTTCAAAAATCGACAGAACCTTTCGTGTTGATAATCGTCTCACCATTCAAACTCCGGATCAATCGTTGCCCGAAACTTTCAAGAAAAACTTTTGTGACCTCTTTCTCGCTGACCCAAAGTTTTACGAGACTGCAGGAATTGACGTGATCATAGGTGTTGATCTCTATCCTAGGGTGATTTGCGAAGGGGTCATTTCCAAAAGTGGGGTTCCTACAGCACAGATTACAATATTTGGCTGGATCATTTATGGCTCGTGCTCCGTTTAAATATTATTTTCCTAGTTTTCAGAATGCACTTTCAAACATTTATATAAGCAAAGAACAAACGTTCTTGTAACTATTTATCATTTCCTTAAAATCTTATTAGTGAATACATATATACAATAAGTTTTCCATAGCCATTTTTATTGAAAGAAAAGAAAATAATTTTTTTGATTTATATTCAATTATATAGAATTTATCACATGAATTACTAATAAGATTGAGTTCTTTATATAATTGTTATTCCATTCCTTTTTTTAAACAACAAGAAAAAGTATCTATGACATCGCTATATCCGAATTCTATGACACAGCTTTATCCGACTGTTATTTCTTTTTTGCACATATACTGCAAGGCGGGCGGTTATGTTAATGCGAAAAGTGCTAAACTACTTTTCTTATTACCCCGTCATTGCAATCCCACAACTCCCAAAATCAAGCATATTAAAATGCTGAATGTTGTGAATATTTTACGATCCAAATTGCTTAATCATCTTGATTTTCTAATGTCAAAATTAAACCTGTCATAGATACTATTTCCGTTTTTAGTTTAAGTTTTATTCCTTCTAATTATTTCAACATCCATCAGGGTAAGATTGTTTTCTATTTTCTTTTCATAAATAATTGGCCATTTTTTCCGAACATTGATTAATTTGTTTCCAATTCTTTTTTTCGATTCGTTTCATATTGGGGATTTTTATTTAAACCTTCTGAGCAATAAAATCACTGTTTGATTTTATTGCTACTCAGAGCAGTTTGGTAAATCCAGATTCTTACATTCCAGATTCCATTCCCTTTACATCGTAAAAAGGTCTTAACAAATATATTTTCAGCAAGTCTTAAATAAATTTTGTAAATCCATTTAATAGTTCAACAATATTAAAAAACAAATATACTAATAATAACGTAGCAATCCAGTGAATATATAATATCTTCTAGATAACTGAATGCCGTAAATGCAGGTTCCAATAATAAAATTAACTTCCTTTACAAGGGGTTTTGCACGTAATGGCGCTGATATTTAAATAATAACTTAATCTATATAAAAAAGAGTATAGAGGAAGGAGACCAACAATGCCTTAAGGTGCCGTTAACGGTTTACTCGCTATAATCTGTGTAAATACTGCCACTAAAGTTGTAAATGAGGGGAGTAAAAACAGGGTTCTAAGGAATAATTAACCCTACCAGGAGTAAGGGGTACCAAATAGGTACCTTATGTAAATAACCAAAATAAAGGTTTACGTTTAACACCTTACAACAATAAGTCCCGTTTCACACAGATCAACTTTTGTCGGGGCGATTCTTGTCAATTCTCTTTAAAAGTAGCCTTTAATTTCACACAGCGAAACTTTTTTCAGCAACTTTCGTCTTTCAACAAAACGTGTTGCCGAGAACAAGCAACTCCGTACCAACTCCCACTCTTCCTTCCCCCCTCTCCCACAAACTCAAGAGTTGCGCGACAAATGTTGCTCCGTGTGAAACGGGTCTAAAATATATTGTAACGAAATTCCATTAATAAAATTAATATTTAAGGTTTCAAATAAATTTATATTCATTTTTTTTTATTTAGATTTATTAATTTTTTCAAAAAACACTTAAAATCTACTACGATGACCCAAAGGGGGACCAGGCTTCACATAAAGGGTGTCAGGTGATCGCAATGATCGTTGCCCGAAGGGGACCTGGGTTGATCCGAACGGATCTATCCCCTAAAAGGGGGATTGGCCAGTTATGACCCACCCAAACATTGTATATTGGGCCATTGGAAAGCCCGGGCTCGAATATATTTTAGCCTTCATGATTTGAGGGCTAACCTCAGGTCCCAAAACCGCCCGTCCCGATACATTGAAACGGGGGTCAGCCAGCTGAAAACCTGCAAAATGGTCCTTTACCACATCTGAAACTGACTCCGTTGGAGTCTTTACTCCTCTCATCTTAGTTACTTTAGCAGTGAAGCATCGTAGGACGAACCGACCGTTAAGCGACAATATTTGCCGCCATCCGTGGAGGACACTGGTAACCGCAGGTTGTAAACCAAGGTTTCGCATATGTAGCTTTTGCTACTACAGCGGTCCAGTGCCGCACGAACCGGTATTGATTTGCTCGGTAACTGAAGATGAGCTACCAGAGTAGGCGAAAAGGTTATAATATGACGTATAGGTAAAGAACAAACCTTACTTTTTAAGCCAGATTTTACAGGCTGGCTGGGAGCAGTCTTCTTCGAAAAAGGTCTCGCAGCCTGGGATGTTTTAGAACCAATTTAGCAGACGGAGGACCATGCAAAATGTAATTATGATCCCCATTGCAGTGGCGACATTTCGCCGAATTCGGTCTATTTTTGGCCTCATGAATATGTGCCAATCAACGAGAGCAGCAGCGATGAATTATGACTAAAGTAGGTCTTACACGCTATGTATTTTACAGTGGCTTTGTCAGCTGCACGATCCATCTGTAATTGCGCATGTCTGTCAAAATTGTTAATTTACAGAGGTTTATAATTTTTGCTTTCACACTTACGTTTTTAGTTCCATCTGACATAACCTACAATAGTTCAGCTGTTTTTGTTATGACTTTTTTATTTTTTGTGGGAGTTTTGTGTTCTTAAAAATAAAGTTTAAAAAATGTAGTCAAAAATTGCAACTTGCAGCATTATTTTAATAATATCTGGCATAAAATTGAAAAATACAAAAATGAAGCAAGAAAAGTTAAAATAACGTGCTTTATGGCGCATATAATACGCACTCACTTTTCCATGCTCCTTTTCCATTTTAATATACTGGTAACAAATTATAAGCTGATTTTTATATTTAAAATTATTGATATTATATTTAATGTTATTAATATTATTGCCGCCACAAACAATTGACTTGTAAAACAGCTGATGTCAGGTGCTTTGTCAGATGAGAATAGAACACACTCTAATTTTAAATTTCACACTGTAAATGCAGGCTAACATTTACATTAGCAAAATTTTCTTTGCTTTTACACACCATGTATATATTTTGCAGTGGGAAATTTGACAAGCACACTGTAAAGTACATAGTGTGTAAAACATACTTAAGCGTAGCCTCCGGGCATAACTAGCCTTACGAAATGTAGAGCAAGCCCTCAACGGATGTCTACCACTACAAGCTCTGCATTGTAGTTTTAAACGACCGTTCTCAATATTAGTCGTCGACGTAGCAATAATACCCGACAATGTATTGAGGGTTTTGTTGTAGCTTCGGCCAAAGAGGACGTAGCCACCGTTTGTGTAGCACCACAAGGAGGTGCAACCACAGTAGTAAGTGGTATGATAGGCGCCAATAAACGTGTATGAGCCGTTATAATGGTGGGAGCAGGTGTAGAAGGAACCAAAGGGGTTTTTGTAGCAGATTCCACATCGTCCATTTCTTACAGTTTTTAAGGCGTCCATAGTGCTAGGGAAAACTATATATTAATGAAAAAAGCAAAATAATTTTATTTAGTTGGTCAGAATGACCAGTTTTCCGATGTGTCGTCTTACAACCCCATTTGCAGTCCGTACATCCACAACTCTAAAGCGACTGTCACTACGTGGGTATATTTTAACGACCCGACCTAATTTCCACGAAGTTGGAGGTAAGTTTTCATGACGTATAACAACCAAATAATTTTTTTCTAAATCGCGTTTTGCCATTTATAACGCATATGCGAATTTATGAGGTATTCCTCTTTGCACCGACGGCAAAAATGCTGAGAAATAGCTTTCATTTTCCGAAAACAATTAACAAGACTTATCGGAGAGTCAGTTATTTCAGGCTCCGGAGGAGCTAATATAGGAGAACCAGTAAGAAAGTGTCCAGGCGTTAGCGAAACCAACAGATTTTCCGTCTTAGGACAAAGTGGACGCGAATTCAGACACGCTTCTATTCTCGCGAAGAAGCGTTGAAAGTTCTTCAAACGTATATTTGAAGGCCTGCGCCTTTTTTCGAAAGTGAAGCTTAAAACTCTTCACACTGGCTTTCCAAAGACCACCCATGTGAGGTGCGCCTGTAGGAATAAAACGCCATGAAAGACCCTGAATTCCATGCGTATAACTCACCGTGGTTTGACTTTTCTTAAGAAAGGACCGAAAATCTCTCTCCAACTCACGCGACGCGCCTACAAAATTTGTGCTATTATCCGAGAACATTGTGTTTGGACACCCACGTCGTGAAATAAACCGTTGAAAAGCGGATAAAAAAAGTAGCTGTCGACAGATCAGATGCTGCCTCTAAATGTATTGCCTTCGTAAAACTTTTAATGTCAAATGGACCCGCAAAATCACATCAGTTGTAGTAAACGGCCTATCAAGAGCAGTCCTTTTAGGCTGAAGAGCGGCCATAATTTGACAAGAACGCTTTTTATCCAGTATACAACGTTTGCAGCGACTAGTAACTGCGCGAATTTTAGACTTAAGTCTGGGAACAAATATCCTTTGCGAAGAATCCGAAGCATCAACTGATTTCCACCATTAATAGAAATCCTATGAACAAATTCAATCAAAAGCGGCGTAAATCTGCTTGAAAAGGGAAAATAATAGGATGCTGCTCAGTATTCGTTAGAGAAGGTGATTTCACTAAACGACCATTTAATCTCATGACGCCGTCTTGATCCAAAAATGGGTTCAAGATAATAAGAAAACTCCTTAGAGATAAAGGCTTTTGTTTCAAAAGACATTTATATTCCTCCGGAAAGTGAAGTTTCTGAGACAGTTTTGCCAAATCCAACTTTGTGCTTTCAACTCAAAACTAGAAATTGTTTTGTTAGTACAAAATTGACGACCTAATTTGTGTTCAGAATGACTGTTTTAAAAAGACCGCATAATATACGATATTACACGAAGTTCCTTATCAAAACGAGAAAAATCCTTAAGTATATCCACATACAAATAAACTTGAACAGCTCGACCCTCAATGCCAGTATCAAGGCGAGAGAGATCAATAACATTCTATGTAGATTTTTCCTGACGAAGCCACTGTGGCCCATGCCACCAAAGTGAACTGTCACCTAGCTCCGAGGGAGAAACACCACGACTGCCCAAATCGGCGGGGTTATCTTCGGATCGAACATGATACCAATTATGTCGACCAACATTTTCCTGATTTCGGCAAACCCTGTTAGCAAACACATGTGGTCCAAGAACAGGGGTCTTTTTTCAACCAAGAAAGGACTATCGTAGAATCAGTCCAGCAATAAATTTGGTTAAGTTGAATATTGTAGTATGTTTAGTCTTTATTCATTTGATTAAAACTTCACATTATTAAATTTTACCGTATTATTATTTACTTAATGAAACTTATGACTACTTGTTCGATACCGACTTAATACTGACCCTTAAAAGATATTTACAAATATTTATATACTATCTAAAATCTATTAAAACTCAATAACATATTTACTGACCCAAAATGCGATAGTGTATTCCTATGCATTTTCTTTGTCATTGCATTTGGGTGGCCTTTCAAATGTGTTCTACATGTGACGAAACAAAGCAATAATTGTTTCGGTGTCATATGCACAATAGTAAAATTACTGGCACACCACTTGAATGTAACAAAATACTCTTTTGGTTATTTTGTTTGTTTTCATTCATTTGGGTCTTTCTTTTCTTTTGTGTTTATGTTATTGGGTTTTGAGAACACTTGAATATTATTTTATTTAATATTTTACGGACACACTACACCCTTGCCCTTGAGAGAAATCTTACACTTTTCGTAAATTTATGACGAAAATTGTAGGATTGACAAAATGTTAATATGTGCTCGTAAGATATTTCATGCGTCACTCATCGAATTCATTCTTTTGTCATTATCTTCAAGCATTCTCTTCGTTCAGTTATTCTATATTTTTTTTTTGTATTCTTATACTCTATATATATATATTTATATATATTATTATTATTATTTTTTTTTTTAATTTTTAAACATTATATTTCTTTAATAAATTCTTATGGTATGATTTTATGTTATTCTTAACTTTAACTAAAATATTCAGATCATCTATATCGACTACTGTATATGGGCCGTGATATGGTGGCTCACTTTTTGTCCTATTGTCTACCCTTACTAACACTAGATCTCCTATTTCTAATTCTATGCTATTGCTATTTGTATGGGATTCTATTTCCCTGTTATTCTTAACTAATTCTAACAATTTCCTTGCGTTCTGTAATGAGTATTTCATTCTTGATTTAAGTTCATTGGCATAGTTATCAAAGTTATATACCTTCGGATGATTCATGACTTCATCACCTGGCATATTCGGTAACTTTCCAAATACTAATTCAAAAGGTGAATACTCTGTATCCACATGAGGAGTGATGTTATACGCAAAAGTATAATAAGGAATCCATTCATTCCAAGATTCATTCTCAACAAAAGACAAAAAGTACTCGTTAAGAACTCTATGGTTTCTTTCAACTGTACCTAAAGTCTCGTGATGATATGGAGTTGAGAATCTCTGTTCAATCCGTAATAATTTGCAGATTTCCTTCATTAATTCATTCGTGAATTCAGTTCCTCTATCAGATTTGAGTATATCAAATAAACCGTATGTCAGTATTACATTTTCCACTAATGCCTTAGCTATTGACTTTGCTTCTTTTGTCTCCATAGGACAAGCAATTACATATTTAGTCAATTCGCATTGCATTGTTAATATGTACCTAAAGTTATCCATTGGTCTAAGGGGACCTATGGTATCAATCACTATTGTGTTGAAACTTTGTGAAGGGGTATCTGTTACCTTCAACGGTTCTTTTGTATGTTTAACCAATTTGTTTCTTTGGCATCAGTCGCATTTTCTTATAAATTCTTTTACCATTTTAGACATATTTCTCCATATATATCTTTGTTTAATTTTCAAAAGAGTCTTTCTAACTCCGAAATGACCTCCCTGTGGGGTATTATGGAATAACTCGATTGATTCCATCTTTCTGTTCTCATCTGTAACGTTTTGAGGTTTCCTATATAGCATTATTATGACGTTTCTGTTTTTTAATTTATTCACTTCATTATATTTTCTTTTAAATTCGTCTGCAGACATTCTACTAAATATTGCATCGTCTCTAGCGAGTGCAAATTCTTTATATTTCGTTTTCTCTAAATATGATGATAGTTTCTCCAAAAGATTATGTAAATACTTTGGATTATCGCTACATCTAACACGTGTTTCATTCATTTTATTATCATTCTCTACTACGTAGTAAATCGTATTTCCACTACATATAGGCCTCTTTTCAAATATGAATTTCAATTTCCTTGCGCGCTTCACGTCATTTATGGATACACAATCCCAAACATAAAGTTGATCAGGCTCACCATGAGAAGTGCTATCCTTCGATTCGTTTGCTATTTCCTCTTTTCGTTGTTTATTGGTCATGCCTCTACTTACTATCAATGTTTTCTTTAAGTTTTCGTCGTTTTCCGATGGTATCATGGATTTCAATGTGTCTGAATCTATCCGTATCCTCGACAATGCATCTGCATTGGTGTTATTTGAACCTTTCTTGTATACTATGTCGAAATCATAGTCGGAAAGTTCCAACCTTAATCTTGTCAATTTCGAGCTTGGGTTCTTATGTGAAAATAAAGCTATCAATGGTCTGTGGTCAGTTACCACGGTGAATTTTCTACCATATAGGTATGGTCTGAAGAATTGAATTCCCCAGTAAATACCTAATAGTTCCTTTTCTATGACCGGTTTATTTCTCTCATACTTGTTGAGTGATCTACTAGCAAAGGATATTGGTAAAACCTCACCTATCGTTCCTTGTGAGAGAACTGCACCGAGAGCAAAATCAGATGCGTCCATTGTTAATACGAACGTTTTGTTAAAGTCTGGATATTGGAGTATAGGGGGGCTGATTAACCTTGCTTTCAGAGTTTCAAATGCAAATTGGCATTGATCGGTCCAAATGAATTTAGCTTTCTTTTTAAGCAGTTCATTTAAACAATTCGCGAATCGTGCAAAATTACTTATAAATCTTCTGTAATAATTACAGAAAGCTACAAATCTTCTGACTTCGTCAGTACTTTTCGGTACTGGATATTTCGAAATTGCCTCGAATTTACTTGGATCAGGTTTTATACCATTCGCAGTTATCAAATGTCCCAAGTATATAACCTCTGGTTTCAAAAAACAACATTTGGCAGCATTTAACTTAAGATTATATTTTGCTAATCGTTCGAATACTTTCAGCAAGTTATCATTATGATGCTTCAGGCTGCATCCAAAAACTATTACATCGTCCACATACAAAAATGCTTCGGATTCTAATCCAGAAAGTGCTATCGTCAACATACGTTGAAAACTATTTGAAGAAATCTGCAGACCAAAAGGTAACCTGGTATACTGATAATGACCATTAGGGGTCGAAAATGCAGTGTAAGGTCTAGATTCATGTTCTAGTCCTATCTGATGGAAAGAACTCGTCATATCCAATGTCGAAAAATATTTAGCTCTACCAAGCTTATCTAAAATATCGTCCAATCTTGTTAACGGAAATTTGTCATTCACGATCTTATCATTCAGTTTCCTGAAGTCTACGACCAATCTCCATTTCTTCAAATCAGTCTGTCCCTTTTTTGGAACCAACAAGAGTGGGGCATTGTATGGACTTATTGACGGTTCAATAATTTTGTTCTTTAACAGACCTTTTTCCTGGTTATTTATCTCCTCTGTATGCGTCTGTGGCAGACGATAATTTTTAATGTATACCGGACTCGTGTCCTGTAACTGAATTGTTTGGTTATAAAAATTATTGGTGGTTAATTTCTCACCATCCAAATGAAAAATCGATTGATATTTCTCCAATATCTTAATTAATTCTTGTTTTGCTCTAACATCAGTATTATCTAGTTTTAGTTCACTTAGTAATTTTTCGAATCTTTCCCTCGTATGAGGTGTGCTATTATTGCTCGTTTTGTAGATATCATAATTTATCAATGGAACAGTTTCTATTTTCAGGTTCTTTATCACCACTGTTTTATCAAGGACATTCAACAATCTCACATGTTGATTTCCCTCTTTCGGAACTATGGCATTGGCTAAAAATATGCCTTGTGCGATTTCTCGGTTACAAATCACACCATCTTCCTCTAAATTTAATCTGAAAGGTATAATCATTTCAGTTCTTGGAGGGATTTCCACTACTCTTACCTTGTAGGTATTATCGTGTATGGGGAGTATTATTGATTCACCCATTACATTAACTGTTAGAATAAATTTATTGTAATCAATATTACAATTGTAGTCACAAAGAAAATCTCTTCCAATTATGCCGTCTGTACAAATTGGAAAGTCATACTTCACCAGTTGCATCTTGTGTTCTACAACTGATTCGCCAAGTGGTATCTTTACCAACGTGGAACCCAAAGATCTAATTTCCCCTTTTGAGATTCCAGTTAGACAGCAATAATCATCTGTATCCTTATCGTAATCATGTAATACGTCTTCTTTGCACAAGGAAATATTAGCTCCTGTATCGATAAGAAAAGTCAATACATTGTCCGATCCTTGTACTTTCAACTTTACATAATTCCTTAAGTTTGATGAAATGCTGTATACTCTCTTTAATTCTAGTGGTTTGTTTGGTGTTGCTCCGGAGATTCCGTGTACATTACAGTCCCCGGATCTCGGGAGTTTCCCTGACCCTCTATACGATTTATGTTTCTATTTCTATTCGAGTGGACATTACGGTCACCACCTCGGTAGTTGTTTCTATTACTATCGTTCCTGTTGTTGTTGTTTCTTCCGTTACTACCATTATTTCCTGAGCGACACATCTTTGCGAAGTGGTTCATTTTGCCACATTTATCACATCTCTTGCCTTCAGCATAGCATCTATTGCCATGCTTACCGCCGCATTTCCAACATGAAGAGTCATTTCTATTATTGTTGGAATTTCTGACATTATTATAGCGTTTTTGTTTGTTTCCGTTATTATTAGAGTTTTTACTACTATAATTCACGTTTTGAAACATCACTTGGTTCTGTTTCATATCAGACGATGTTTCTTCCGCAATTATAACTGCCTCTGAGAAAGTTTTCACTCTACTCGCCTCAATCGTCTTTATAACCTCTCTATCCTTGAGACCATTTTTAAAAGAATTAAAAGCAATTATTCCATTGCTTTGGCTAATAATTTCTCTACTCTGCTCACCCAGATTTGCTATCTGTACCTCATTAAGTTCGGATACTAAAGATTCGATTTTGTTTGCGAATTTCCTAATGGAATCTTGAGTTTGGACTATGTGTGTAAAATCGTTCAATAGCACATTTGGGCTCTTCTTAGTCTTAAATGCCCTTGCCAACGCTTCCACTAAGCCCTGAATTGTATCGGGTACCGCTATTTGCCTCACTCTGTTTTGAACTTTAGTGTCGAGTTTGGTCTTGAACACGAAATTGAACAATGCCTTCTGTTTCGGTGCCGGTACACCAGCATTAACTATTTCTAGACTCGCTATAAAAGAATTAATATCGTCTTTGTTTCCATTGAAACTAGGAATTAACTTCGATATAGAAGATAACTCGTTCATATCCAACGGAGCATCCATTTCAATTGCTATATTACTTGATTCAGTATCTGGTTCTAAATTGTTATCCTCTGAATTTCTTTGATTTTCTAATCCTAGATTGTTAGCTAATTCTAATCTTCTTCTGTTTTCCTCGTGTTGTTTCAAAACGTCTAAGTATTCCTTTAATAATTTATTAAACCCTTCAATATAACTTTCTTTCTGAGCTTCTTTAACACTATTGCTACCCAGTAAGTTTTCAACATCTACTTTTATTTCTCTAAGTTCCTCTTTCTTAGCTGCTATAGTCTCAACTGTATACGGGTTATTCAATGATTTTTTCCCATTCGAGATTAATCTGCCTAGATCTGAATTTATCTTTTCCATTTATGACACAACTATACTTTAATCTACATTACCTTATTAGTAATAAAAATTTGTTATAATTAAAATTTCTTCATAATTCTTTTTCTTTATTAACTAATTATACATTTCGCTTCGGGGTTTTTTTTTTTTTTTGTTTAAAAATTTTCTGCTTATACAACATTTTTTTTCATATGCACTTATACCTTTTGCAACTGTGCCCTCACATTATTCTTTCTTACTTGTTGCTTAATATATTTTTTTAAATACCGTACTATCACTACAAGTGTTGTAATAATGCAAATTAATATAAGCACCTCTACACTGATGCTAACTGCGGTTGGTGTAGCCACCACCGTCTCTTGAATTGACTCCTGATTTCCCATTGACTATCAATCCACAGAATTTTGTTTTTTGCTGCTATTTTGGATTCTGATGACTATTCGTCTTCGCCTTATGTTACACCTTGAACTCCTTTAGATTTTGATGACTTTCTTTCTGTTTTGATGTTTAACTCACTATTGATTCGTCTTCGCCTTCAGTTTCAGAAAAAAAATTTGCTATTATACCTTCAACTC
Source organism: Eustalomyia histrio (assembly GCA_949748255.1). Classification (NCBI taxonomy): domain Eukaryota; kingdom Metazoa; phylum Arthropoda; class Insecta; order Diptera; family Anthomyiidae; genus Eustalomyia; species Eustalomyia histrio. Next base: position 152,785,939 of record OX456523.1, read on the forward strand.
CTTTGGATTTTGATGATTCACTTTTGATTTCTCACTTTTTTTTTTTTTGATTTAAAGATTTATTTTCTAGTGTCCGCCAGCGGCAGGATCGCCATGTAGTAAGTTTAGTCTTTATTCATTTGATTAAAACTTCACATTATTAAATTTTACCGTATTATTATTTATTTAATGAAACTTATGACTACTTGTTCGATACCGACTTAATACTGACCCTTAAAAGATATTTACAAATATTTATATACTATCTAAAATCTATGAAAACTCAATAACATATTTACTGACCCAAAATGCGATAGTGTATTCCTATGCATTTTCTTTGTCATTGCATTTGGGTGGCCTTTCAAATGTGTTCTACATGTGACGAAACAAAGCAATAATTGTTTCGGTGTCATATGCACAATAGTAAAATTACTGGCACACCACTTGAATGTAACAAAATACTCTTTTGGTTATTTTGTTTGTTTTCATTCATTTGGGTCTTTCTTTTCTTTTGTGTTTATGTTATTGGGTTTTGAGAACACTTGAATATTATTTTATTTAATATTTTACGGACACACTACAATATCAATTTTACTAAGTACCATTTTTAAAAGCTTAGATGCCAAAACGGCACCACAAAGTTCAAGACGCGGAATTGAAATTGATTTTATAGGGGCCACTTTCGTTTTGCAAGACAGCAAATGGGTATGAATTTCGCCGCTCGGGGACTCAATTCGAATATATATTACCCCAGCGTATGCTTTTTCCGAGACATCGGAAAAAAACATGTAATTAAACTGAAGACTCAGGAGTATAATGAAGCCATCTCGGAATTCGAATACCATGTACCTCATGATATGACATAACAAATTTATGCCAACTATTTTCTGTTGAGAGCGAAAGTGAATCGGCCCAACCTATATTATCAAGCCATACACGTTGCATGACCATTATCGCAACAACCACAACTGGACCTAGCCAAACAACAGGGTCAAATAATTTTGCAATTGTTGACAAAACTTCCCTTTTGTATGACTCTATTTATGTGTAATAGGATTTACACTTAAATAAAATGAGTCCAATTGAGCATTCCATTGAAAACCCAAAGTTTTAGAACTACTAGACTCCACAAAAGTCAAAGGTTTGGCATCTACCAAAACCTTCTAAAACTGTGCGATCGTTAGAAGTCCATTTTCTAAGCTCAAATTTCGCTGAAGCCACCGCCGACATAAGCTGATCACGCCGATATAAGCTGATCGTCTGCCAATTGCAACAATGTGCGAATAGCCAGATAGGGAGCACAATTAACACAAAATGTAACTGTTTGCAACTCATAATCTCTAACGTTATCCGTAGGAGAATCTCTAAATATGATCCGTTGAAACGGAGTATGATCTGGATCAGCTCTAATCTGCCTGTACATTTGAGTGATGTCACAATTGAAAACAAATTTAAAAACAATCAACGTAGAATCAAGAGAACCAAATCAGCTTGCAACGTAGGACCAACATAAATACAATCATTTAGACTCGTCCCGTTCGACGTCTTATTCGAAGCGTTGAAAACCACACGCAATTTTGTAGTCTTTTGTTCAGGTTTAACCACTGGATGGTGTAGCAAATAACAAGAAAACGTAGTGGCTGCCGAAGAATTTGAAACAAGATTCATATGATCCCATTGTAGATATTCCCCAAACACGTTATCGTATATCTCCTTAATCTCAGGTCTTCGAAGATAGAGGACTCTGTTCTGTTTTTCGACATTTGACCTAGAAATGCCCAAGTGCAACTGATGAGGAAATTCAGGTTTGAATGGAAGCTTCATAATGTAGCGACCATCAGAACCCCGACGTCAGGTCTTCATATAATTTTCCTCAAATTTTATCAAAAATGGATGAAACTTTCCTTTTAGTTGTTTCTTCAAGTTCTCAAAATCTAGAAGATTTCTATTTAGACAATCTTCCTCCGAAAATTCAACAAAAATGATCCAAAAACATCTATCGGAACTTCCCTTTAACAAATTCTGGGATAAACCTTACTGCTAAGCAAAAGGGCAACAGGTCTACCGTCATAGAAATTGCAGTCTGCCAAACGAAGATTTGGCGAATTTCCCCTTATATTAGAAGGTACTTTAAACTATGGAAGATTACCAGACACATTAGTCAAAACAACGACTAAGACCTCCAACAAAAAAGTTGAATCAATAGGTGAACCAACTTTCACCGAACAAAGTTTTTTCGACGTAGTCGATATTGACTCTACACGCGAAACGTCGTGTGGTGGCTTTTATTTCATTTCGAGCGACTGTAATTGCTTTTACAATTTCTTGCCTCATGTCCCTTTGCAAGACAATTGACACAGCAGTGGAATTTTTTCACCGTGGTATATCTATCAGCCACTGATAAATTTTGAAAACGACGACAAGACCTGAGAAAATGAGCCTGATTCTTACAAAAATGCAAAACCCATTTCCAGAAGTGGTATTATTCGTGAACCTTAACTTTCTGTTCAGAATGCTTTTTAGAAAAATCGAAATTCCTAAGATGACGAGCACATTCGAAAGTATCGATCCTTTCCGTTAAAATCGATCTACATCCGCCCAATTGGATAAGACTTTTTTATCGCTCACGCTCTGTTCCCATAAATTAATCGAAGCCGCAGGTAATCGCAGAATACAAATAAAAACAATCTTATGAGAACTAAGTTCTGTAGTAGATTCAATATCTAAACCAGCCAGAGACGAAAGACAACCGTTAATTCCACGTTGTAGTGATTTTAAACCATCACTCGTTTCCTTATCAAGAGAAGGAAGATCAAAAAGCTTTCCAAGCTGATCGTGAACCAACATGCGCACGTTCTCATATATATCTCCTAATCGTTTCCAAGCGTCATCAAATCCTTTTTTAGTATATGGGGCTTTAGAAACAATTTCCCTCGCATCACCACTTGTTTTCTCAATCAAGTAGCTTAATCGTAAAATCGGACTAAGACGCGAACAATCTATGACGATAGCGGTAAAAAGATCTCTAAAGGTAGGCCAAGAAAGATAAATTCCCTCAAAAATCGGAATAGTCGAAAGCGGAAGATTCAAATTATGATGGAAATCATCCACCACTGTATCATCCAGATCATCAGCGGGCTTCTTTGGTTTGAGTGCTCATGGAATTTTTCCTTAATTAATGTCAGACAAGCAACATAAGCACGGTAAGTGGCCCGATATTTAGCCTCGACTGCGTCCAAATCTTTTGGTTTTGATTTTTTCGCGGATTGCAAATCGGTGATACAATCTTCATATGTGACCTTATCTTTTTCCCACATACCTCGCAATTCCTCACTTTCAATATCCAGATCAAAAACATTGAATGTCTCATCTTTAATGGCATTAAAACTATTATCAAATTTAATACGAGCGTCTATTGAAAAAGGCAAAAAAAATAAATTAATTATTTAAATTTACCAAATAATTGCATAAAATGACAAAAAAAAAAAAAATAATATCTAAATAATTTTCAATTCAAGTCACACACCCGATATGTCGCGACCAAAACGGACTGTAGGGTACTAAATGAAATTGAACAAAAACAAACAACAACAATGCAATATGTACGTAAGCCCTAGTTCCTATTAAAAAATACTGTAACTACCGCTTGTATAAAAAATTCAATGTTTATTCGGAATATAGCTCAAAGAAGAATAGAAAAAACACTGATATTTACGTATGTATATATGTATGAATATGTATAAAATATAAATATGTTATTTAATATAACTACGATCACTAAATTATCACTTTTTTTAAACAACCCGACGGAATTATAATAAAATTACCGAAAATTTTCAAATAACAAAAAAAAAAATAGTTTGTCTGCCCGTGTAAACAAACGCACGGGTGAGAAAAGGGTAAATACGAAAATTAATTAGTAAGAAACGTCAAACAATACTTTATAAATATTTCTCGAGAAGGGTTGTAACACGATTAATTCACACTAGAATAACAAAAAAAATGGTATTAAAATTTTTAATACTTTTTTATGCAAACTTAATAAAATATTTTTTATTTGCAATTTAAAAAAAATATTTTTTAATTTTCTTTATTTTCTTCTTTTTCACACTAGCACTTTTTTTAAAAAAAGAGGTACCTTAAGTAAAATAACCAAAATAAAGGTTTTAAACAATAACTTTTAAAACTTGCATATGTAAAATTTGATATAATAAACTTTCTTAAAATATTTGTTTCTAGTTGCACCGGATAACAGAGTTCTTATCGATTTTTAAAATTCGCTATGAATAACTTTATAAAAAAACGATACACATCCGGCTTTTAATTCAATAATTTCGAACGCGATTATGAACGAATGATTTAATAGAATCATAGTAGAGTAGGTCCTCTTATTTTCCCTATATTTCTAGCTACTTGTCTTGCTTTCACTAAATTGATTTCACTAACGTAAAGATTTTTATAATTTTTTTTTTGCGTTCTTCCCAGACGGAGAACTAAAGGAATGTTGTCATCAACCATTCCCTTTACAATAACAGGTATAAATTCATGCTATTGGATTATAAAAACCATTCAGAACTAAATCGAACGTAATTGAATGTAATTCTGCTTAAAATTAATACATAAAATATTGTTTTGGATTAATTTTAATACTTGATATAAAACACTTTTTTTATTTGATTGACAACCAGAAAAAACTGCTGAATAATACTTCAAAGAAACTTTAAATGAAAATTGTAGACAATTAGATCATTATATTTTTCTTGATACATTTTTTATTTCCTTGTGGGAGACTATTAAAAACCCGTTCTGAATGCCTTCTATCTTAGAAAAAATTGGATGCAAAGAAGCAAGAGAACACGAAACGTATTCTTTAAAAGTTCTGTTTTTTTCCAAATTTTGCTCAATTTTTTTCCAAAAATCAATTATCATTATTTTAATAAGTTTGATAAAATGTGTATTTTTTTCTTCTTTAATTTCTCTTTCCACTCAAAGAAATTAAGGCTGAAAAATTAACGGTTTTTTTATATTCCTTTTTGTAAATATTTTCGTGCTCTCTTACTTTGGAATCGTAAAGCAAATTTTAATGTTGACACTACCACAACACGATGAAAGGCCTTCCAAGGAGCGGCGGTGAGAGAGTTGTCTTGTTGCCTCGTTGTTTCGATGATTTAAAAATCTCTGTTAATTTTTTTCTTCTCCAAGTAGCATGAGGACTTACACTATTTATTTTTCTTCTTCACACAGTGATTTGGATTGGTAAAAATTACTGGTTTAAAATATTTCCTTTTGATTCTGCATTTTATTTATTGTTTGAACTTATTCATAGACTTTTTTTCGAATTACTTTTTTTTCCAAAATTACTCTAAAAATTTCTTCTTGAAACTATATAAATTTTTTTCCTAAACACCACTCTTTCCAAACCACTGGGATCAGCACACTAATGAAATCACTTTAGCTCGACACCTTTGTTTTTTCTTTTAATTTTTTTTTTTTTAAATTCCTAAAGCAATAGCTAAATTCTTTCTGCCAATAATCTTTAATTGAATTATTTTACTCACTGCCTGCAGTATTTTTCCTAATTTTTTTTTCGACGATACACTGTGCAATATTACAGTTTAATAAATTCTTTACGTATGCAAATTTATTTTTTTTACACTTAGATTTAAACATTCCACGAATTCTTCTTTATGCTTCTAATTCTTTTTACAAAATTTATTTTTTTCCTTACCTTATTTCCTTCCAAGTTTTACGATTCTTTTCGAGAAGTTTCTAGAACTTCACGTATCAAAAAATGTTTCCTTAAAAAATTTTTTATTTAAATTTTCTTTTCCTGGCTTCTTTATAACTTTTTCTTTTTCAAAAAAATCAAACAAAAATTGACGCTACATTCACCCGATCTCGACCTAAGACACGCGCAAATTAATCAAGTTTTTTGATTAATACTCTATGTACTGCATGTGCCTCCCAATTATAATTGACCACACCAGATTTTCACCTTTCCCTTTAGTCGACTTCCTTCATGAAAAGAAAATGCCTGTGCAAAATGGATCTAACAATATAAGAAATTTGGTTTTGTGTTTTTCTTTTTTATATCAAATGAAAATCAAAGAATATTAATTTAATTACTTTTTCCCTTATGTATCTGAGGAGTAGTGAAACAAATATCTGTCATATGCCAAATAACCCTTAAACTGGAACAAGGATTTTTATGTTTCCTCTTAAAAATTTGGCATTATTGGACCAATTTTAAGGCACAATAATATTTATCTTTAGCTTGTAGGTATGAAATTTTTTTTAATTGCAATTGTGGAGCCTCTTTTTTCTAAAATTAATGTTAATTTTTCCGGGACGTTGTGGTGGATTTTTAATCCAGAATTTGGACAATTTTGGTGAGACGCACTCACAGTAATAAATCTGTCAAATCAAAGTTCAATTATTTAAAAAAACTACAGAAATTTGGATTCAAAAAAATTTGACTTACTTGTGATATTAAACTGTGATAGGTTTAAAGTAGAATAAATTTAGCTTGAGTCTTTTATTCGAATTAATTTTTCAACATATATATTATACGAAATTAATTTTAATTAAATTTATTTAAGAAAATAATTTTTCTTTGTAAATCATGGATAAAAAAACAATATTTTCTTAAATATTTTAGCTAGCTTTTAGCGATGATCAATTGACCAAATTTGAAAAGAAAGGAATGTGACTTTCTTATAAAGCCAACCAAGTCAACTTCGTGAGTTCGAGTGACTTGCTTTCGTTCGACTAGTTTTCTGTACGAAATCGAGGAACAGGCTATTAATCACACAATCAGTCTACAAGTAAAAGAAACTGTTACATTTTCAAAAATAAACAACCAGATGTCTATCCCCATATAGATTCGCAGGCTTGTTTTCGATAGTTAAAAACAAATAAACCAGTCTTAAAAATTACGCAAATTAAGGCAACTTTTAATGCCGTTATTTTCAAAGAATCTGTATAGGTTTAAAAAAACAAACCTCCAGTTCAAATCAGCCCGAAACCTTAAATAAAAAAACTCCAAGCAAAAAAGTGTTGTTGTAATTATTCTGAAATTTTACAAAAACGAGTAAATTATAAAACTTAAGTATTTAAAAAGGAATTATCAGACACATAACAATCATCATTAACCTGATTGTCTTCTGATCACCATAAAAGATTTTACCCTCTGTTCTATTCATGTAAGTAAGATGTAAACAATTCGTGCCTCGAAATTGACCGTTACATCCCAGCAAAATAAAATGGATGTTATTCTGTACGAATCTCTTTTTCTGAACATCCAAAGAAGTTAATAGAGCAAATTTTTCGATTTGTAAGAAGTCATTTTAAACAACTTCCAAAATGTTGATATTAACCCGTACTAGTAAAAAAACAATTATTTAGTTGGTCCATAAATGGTTAATACCAGCAGTCATTAAATGCCTTATTGAAAACATATTTTGCATACCAGTGATACTCACTTTGTCCTGGTCGGAATAATAATTCCTGGCGTGTTCAAAATGTAAACAGTCGATTCGTGGTGAAACAGGGATTCGATGTATGGGAGTATGTAAAAAGATATTTCATAATTCAACTAAATGTTCCGGCATTGATTAATATCGGTAAAAGCATGAATTTGCAACATCACTTAAACAAAATTAATGTGAAATAAAGCAATTATTAGAGGCTATTGAAAAACGTTATAAAGAAAGGATGAAAAAAAAATGGATGCAGTAAATAAATCCTGTGAAAAAAATATGGCAGAAATAAAAAAATACATGATCACATAGAACAATTTAAAAACAATAACAAAGATATGTGCAAATCAATAGAAAAAAAATATAACTATGTGTAACGAAATAAAAAATGTTTAAAAGAAACTGGCAAAAAAAAAAACAAAAACGTCATATGCAGAAACTGTTAAAAAAACCGGTGATGCCAGATGTAAACAAACACCTGTTTAATCCTAAAACTAAAAGAAAAACAAACAGTAGAAAAAACCAGGGAAGAATTAAATAAAAAAGTAAATCCAGTTGATTTAAAAATAAAAAGAAATGGAACATTGGTTATTTAAAGTGAGAGCAGTGAAGAAAGAGAGAAAATAAAAAATGCAATAGAAAATAAATTAACTGAAGGATATGATATAAAGGTGCCCACCCTATAGAATTGAAAATAAAAATAACGGATATGACATTTAATCATGAAAACGAGGATCCAATTGAAAAATTAAAAAAACAGAATCCCAGTATATCCGATGCAAAATTGAAAATAATTGAGAAATACGAAATTAAAAGGAATAATAAAACAATATACAATGTAAAACTAACAGCAGATAATTATCTTCATTATAATGAAACATATACAAAATTGATTGCAACTAGAAAAGTGAATATAGGATGGGAGAGGTGTAGAGTGTGTGATGGCACAGAGGTAATACAATGCCTAAAATGCAGAGGTTACAACCATTTAGCAAAAGAATGTAGGAACCAGTAAATATGTCTAAGATGTCATGGTCAACATAAAACAAAAGAGTGCAAGAACGAAGAACCTATAATAAGATGCATAAATTGTGTAAAAATGAACAGTAAACTAAATATGGAATTATATGAAAATCATTTTACAAATAACAAAGACCAGTATACCAAAACAGTATACCAAAACAAGCTAAATTTAAAGATGAGAAGAATGGGTCTAGCAGTTTAGCAACCAAAAAATATACGTGCTCTATACAGCAATGTGCAAGGACTAGTAAATAATTATAACCAAATTGGAAATTATTGCGGCAACAGAACGTCCGGAGTTATTTATACTTCGGAAATGCATTTAACAAAAAATATCGAAGAGAAAGAGATCACGCTAGAAGGATATGATCATATTGTGTCGCTATCTACATCTACAAGAACTGGAGGAGTTTCGATATATTTTAAAAAACATTGGAAAGTAACAAAATTAATTGAAATAACATTAGATGTAAAATATTGGATTTTAGTTTGTAGAGCCACATGTGAAAACTACAACTTGATAATTGTTGCAATATACAAATCACCGAGCTACGGGGAGTTAGATTTTTATAATAGTTTAGAAGAAGTCTTAGAAGAAATTTGTGATCAAAATTGTGACATTTTAGTTGCTGGAGATTTTAATATAGACTGGTCAAAAAATTCCTTATATAAAAATAAAATTTAATGTACACTAAATGACAATGGCCTAAGACAAATTATAAATGAATATACTCAAATAGCAGAAAGTTCTAAAACTATAATATATTATGTGATAACAAATACTTATAATATATCAGTTAAAAATTGTACAACAAATAAAATAGCGGACCACGAAATGATAAATATTTTAATTGAAACTGAAAACACGAAACAAAATAAAGCAGACAATTTTGAGAAAGAAATATTTTTGTATAACAAAGAGACGTTTAATGCAGAATTAGGCACTAATATGATGTATCATGAATATAAAGATATAAATGAAAATGTATATTTATTTGACAATTGTTTTAAGGAGACTATTAAAAAATTTTCAAGAAAAATAATAATAAATAAGAAAAGTACTGTAAATAAATGGTTTAACGCTGGATTGCATTCAATGAAGAGAGAAAAGATAATTAAATACCAAACGGCTAGATTAGAAAATACAAACCAAGCATGGACAAATTACCAAACAATAAGAAATATTTATAAAGTAAAAATAGAAAACGAAAAAAAAAATATCTACATAAATAACAAAATTAACAACGCAAAAGATCAGAAGCAGATGGGGAGGGAGATCAAAAGTCTAGTTCTTAAAAAGAATCAAAATGTGATAAAGTCTGAGATATTTGACAATATAGAATGTAAGGATAACAAAGAAATTGCTAGTCCTTCCAATAATTATTTCGTAGATAGTATTAAATTAATAAGAGACTCAATCGATAATGTGCAATATGAAAACCAAGTATCTATGATAAATAACAATTTCAAGTTCCGTGCAATAAACATTTTAGAACTTAAGAATATAATAGGAAAAATTAAAAAAAAACTGACTATGATAAGATATCCATTAAAATAATTATTGACAACTGGAATATAACTGGAGAAACACTATTGAAAATAATAAATAAATCTTTAGAAACAGGGGAGTTTCCTGAAAACTGGAAAGAGTTTATAGTAACACCAATAGAAAAAGTAGCCAAGACAAATAATTGTGAAAAATTCAGGCCAGTAAATACTTTTAAAAACTGTGAGAAAATTTTAGAAAAAGTGGTAAAAGAACAATTGGAAAAATATATTAAAGATAATGCTATTTTGTCAAAGTATCAATCAGGCTTCTGTAAAAAATACTTTGAATGTTATGTAAAATAAATCTTTTAAATACAGCTTTAGCACTTTTATAAAAATTTTAAAATATTTTAAGGGTGTTTTTATTGAAATTTTGCACTTTTATTGTATATTTAGTTTTTTAATATTACTTGTAACATATATGTATTTAATTTTTTTTTTGTTCAGCTTTTATTCTTTAGGGGTGGGTTTTCGAATTTTATTGTTTTGATGCTATTGTTTTGTTTATACAGATAACAATGTGATATTTCTGTTTTTTACCAAATTAAAAATTTTTGTTTTGTTAAACTGTTTTCTTAAAATGTGACTTTTAAGTGTTTTTTTGACTGTGCTTCTCAAATGTGTGTTTTAACTGTGATTAATATTTTCTGTTTTTAGTGCTGTTACGAAATTTTTTTTACTACTATTGTAAACGCCTTTTTTAATTTGACCTGCCTGATATCAATTTGACCTATAACGTAAATTTTTAAATACTGGTAAAATTGACTTTTTAATATAAATTTTGAAAAGAGTTTCCGTTCAAAATAAAAGTTCAGCATGAAATTTCAGTCATGATTTATTCATTTTAAATTTATTATCATGAGATAAATTTATTTTTGGTTAGTTGGATAAATGTATGTATGTAACTATGTAATATATTGTAACACTTTGCCTTTTTAAAAGAATATCAGTTGTATTACCTTATATGTTAATTTACATATTATTTTTCAGAAAAAGTTTATTGTAAACTTTATTCATGAATGCCGAATCAAATGTTCTGTACAAAAATATTTTCTTCTGTAATTTTAATCAAAAGTTGTTAGGGTGTTTTAATAAAGGGTTTGTAATAACCCTCTATAATTTGTTTATAGATTTGCTATATGGTATCCATCTCTAAATTCTAGCATGATATAAATATTTTTTTATATGAGCTTTGCTTGAAGCAAATACTAATTTGCATATGTTATTTGTAAATCTCGGTGAGTATGGTTGTTACATAATCCACACAAAAAAACAAAACCCAGAAAAAGAAGAAAAAAATACAATATTTAAAATTCAACCATATATGGTAATTTTTGTGTTGTCTTCAGCGGACAGACATATTTACATATAAATTACACGTTCTCAATAATTTCCCATAAAAAACCAAAAGAATAAAAAACCCGTTTGCAATTTTTTTGCATATGCTTTACGATTAAATTAGCAGTAGACGAACACTATCTTTAACTCTGCATAATAAAATTCTATAATTGATAAAGTGTAGCCAAACTCGGCAATATTAAAACTATGACTAATGAAGTTAAATTAAAAAAAAAAAAATAAAAGTCAAACCCAGTCATAATTTTTGGAATAAAAAAAAGTTTTGGAATACTTTACTGTGAAAATAATTGCATTTCGGAACGAGTTATACCTCTCTAGAAGAAAATTTATACCACATGGTCTTGTGTGAGTCTCACCAAAATTTCGCAGAAACCACGCAACATATTTTAAGGAATACTGCGTAAAATAATTTGTACAATGTCACTTGAGTCCATACGTGCTCGAAAGCCGCATGCGGCTTTCAAAGCCTCGAATGAATTAAATAAAAAAATATATATAATCCGCAAAGTTAAGATTTTATTTGAAACATAATCAGAATTGTAATTTGTAGAATAAACTAACAGAAGAAATTATTTAAAATTTTGAATGATTTTACTGAAAACTTTAAATAGTTTATTTAAAGAAATTTAAAATATCATTTCTAATATTAATATGATTTAAAGTTGAGTATTCAAAAACCGAAACCGGTCAACCGGTTTCTTTTTTTTTAACCGATCGGTTTCGAATATTTTGTAAATTCGAAGAAACCCGAAAACCGGTCCTTTTAGTTCGGTTAACCGGTTTTTTTTATGACTATGACTTTTAAGCCGTTGGAAGTGGCAATAAAGGAGATTTCAAAGAATTCAGTTACTTTGATAGAGGGCGAAGCTATTCACAAATTTTTGTTTAATAATTTAAGCAAAATTGATACACAATATGCACATAAATTATGTGAACGTTCATAAGACTTAATGAACGTAGAGTCAAATCTATTAATATTATATACCTTAGTTCAGGAAAATATCCATGTAACGGTAACATACTAAAGTATTCCTCAAAGGTGAAATGCAAAGAGTTTGCTGTTGATCTTTATAATCGTTTGTTTGGTTATGAAGATTTAGATGTAAGTCTGATAGATTTCGATGAAGACTTAATTTTGGATATTCCGAATTTAAATAGTTTAATTTCTGCTCTAAATAATACAATAAACAGTATTAAAAATCCTACAAAAGGGACTGTACAAAATCATTCATCATTATATGTGTGATGATTTCATATATCTTGATAAATGCGACAAAAGAACTGAAAAGTTGGAAAATTTGTATAATTGTCTTTTGACTATTTGTCCAACATCTAATATTAGTGAAAGAGTATTTTCCACTTCTAGCTTTATGAAAAGCAAACAAAAATCGTCTTAAAACGAAACATTTAAATTGCATATTATTTCTAAAACGTTATTTAGAAGTAAAAAATAGATTTTCTTTTTACATATTTAAAATGTAATATTAAAAAAACTTATTTAATGCCAAACGTTTTAAACGTTCAAATTACTAACGTACCTAATTTTACCAATTTACAAACTTAATGATCTCTATTCATTTAATATGAATATAGTTTTATAATATTAATTTTTAAGATATTATATTAAAAAAATTTAGGTTTTAAGTTAATTTTTTGTTGAAATACAATAAAAAAATTAAATTTAAATAAATATATATATATTTTTTATTTTTATTACTTTATATATTAAATTTCTGTTTTTTTAACAAATCATATAACTTTTTATTCAAATTAAAAAAAAACCGGTTGACCGGTTTTTTCTGCAAAAGCCGAAACCGGTTTTTTTAAATTCGATTTTTCGAAGGAAACCGAAACCGTTTTTTTCAAAAGGCCGGTTTTTTGAATACTCTAATTTAAAGCTAAGAAATCTGAATTCCAAAATCGAAACTTTTCATAATTCTAGACAAATTGTTTTAAAACTTTAAATGATTTATTTAAGTAAATTCTCTAATCTCGAAATGATTTTGTATAAATGGAATTAATTTGAAATTCAAAACTTTATTTAATTCGAAATCATAATTTTTTATATACAAAAAAAAAACGTTAGTAATTGCATATCAAAATGTTCTTTTCCTAAATTAATATGTATTTTTCTTTCTCTTAGTGTATAATTTTTTTTGAATTTGTATTCAAAAATTACTTTATAAGAAAATTTGATCATTACTGGCAAGAAATTTAATCTCTTTTATAGATTACAACAACCACACATTGATTGCTGGGCCCATCAGTTGATACGACTTGTAATTGAACCAGAAAATCGTCTATCGTTTTTAAGTAATGATAAAATAATATATATATTTAAGTTTTGTTATTCTTATATTTTTGTCAGTCCGATCTCCCTATATTCCTCTTTCCATAAAATATGTCTTTTAAAAATTTTCTTATTTAAGTCGTAAAATCTAATATAATTTTAGTATTCTAGGAACACTCAATGAGTGATATTCTTTTTTTTTTATAAGCATTAGTTAGGGTTAATGTTATCACGCTCTTTTATTATAAATATGAATTTCTACAATAAATGTCTCTTTATATTGTTTATATAAAAAAACCATGAAATTGTAAGTATTTTGAATTATGGGAATGACAGCCAAAACAAAGTGTAGATATTCGTAAGTATCAATTATGTCTATTATAGGGATAGTTTTGTATATCAGGGTAATTCTACTGTTTAGGTGTTAACTCAGTGTCGTCAGCAGGGAGGCAAAATTTTACCCTACATGGCATATCACCCCGCCATCTTTCATTTTGTATCTTATATCTTTATTTGCAACTTTTTCTTCTTTCTTTTACCTACTCTTTGGAATGAAGTGTAGGCTATGATTTATACGTCATGAAACACGGGTTAAGAACCATTTTAGAGCTGGCGGGAAAATATTAATCATGCCACTTTACCTATGTTTTCATCTTACGGTTCATTTTTTTTGATGATGAGAATTAGTGACAATTTTTATTATTCGTAGATAATGGCGACGTATATTACAGTGGACTTTATTATACCCTCCACCATATATGGTGAGGGTATATATCAGTTTGTCATTCCGTTTGTAATATGTCGAAATATAGGTTTAAGACCCCATAAAGTATATATATTCGTGATCCTTATGCAATTTTAAGTCGATTTAGCGATGTCCGTCTGTCTGTCTGTCTGTCTGTCTGTCTGTTGAGATGGCGATCACGACGCGAAGACGCAAGCGAGGTGCCTATTTTTACTCAGATTATTGAACATCCTCCCGAACAGTTTGGTATTTAAAATGAGCAAAATCGGTTAAGCGGTTCAAAAGTTATGAGTGAAAATGTGAAGGTACCTCTTAATTTTCCATACAAATTTGTACAATTTTTGTGTATCTATTTTTTTTTCTGTTAAGTAAGTAAAAATGTTATTAAGTCTTCTTATTGTTCGATTACATTTATTGTCTTACATAGAGAATAATAACATTCTTAGAGCTATATGTGTGTTACTCTGATAACTATGTTAACGTAAAAATCAACAATGTTAAAGTTGCTAACAGAGCAGACCTCTGTAAATAACATTGCTAAAACTAAATAAATAACATTACTCAACTAAATAACAAAAGTTCGTTACATAAATTGACAAAACATATTCATATTACAGTTCATGTTGTTTATTATATTAGATTATAAATTACATCGTGCTCTATGTTTTTGTATGTAAATTCTTTTATATTATATGATCTTTCTGTTTTAATTATATATTTTTAATTTTATCAGGCTCAAGATCATAATTTTTTAATGATACTAACGAACAGTAAACACTAATTTTTTTCTTAAATGGAAAAAATTATAAGGATCAGCGCTAGAGGGAGTGCACACTTTTGACCCGAGCGACCAGCTCATCTTCAGCCTCCTTCTGAACCACCCAACACAAATAACTCATGGTTTTGAACAGGCATTTATATCACACACTCTAAGGAAAATTACTATGTGAAATTACATTTTTCAGCACTCCCTCTAACGCTGATCCTTACAATTTTTTCCATACTATACTAACGAATAGTAACGTTAGTATCATTAAAAAATTATGATCTTGAGCCTGATGAAATAAAAATATATGAGTGTTATTTTTTTTATTGTTTAATTATTTATATAATCAATTTTGTCGAAAAAATTTAAGTTTTTCTACACTTTCACTGATACATTTAACGGTTCGATTGGACCAAGAAGAGACGGGTTCGACGGTTAGGGTTAGTTAGGGGTACTTTACTGTCTTTAGTATTTCCAAATAACAAAAAACTTATTTTCGGAAAACGTTGTAAAAAAAATCTCTGTATATAAAGGAATAACGTTACTGATTGACTCACTCATACAACATCGCCCAGCCCAGTATGTAGGTTCCCCTTTCGGCGTAGACATCCGCTAAGACGGGGTTTTTGCAAATTCCTTCAAGGAGGGGCAAACACGGGGAAACTCACTTTCACGGCCTGCCTAAGCCTCTTTAGCTAGAACCCTGAAATTTGAAATACGCCTTCCTGGGGGTAGGTGCTAACTCCTTGATAAGGTACATTTTGGCCAGGGATGAGGTACAAATGGGGATGTAAAGGGCGAAATTCTCCCCGTTTACGGCCTTCCCAGACTATTGGACCTGGGAAGTTGAAATTTGGTGTACAGGCTCCTCCTCCAGTGTAAATAAAAGCTAAGGCGTGATTTTTGGGGAGGGGCACACAAGGGTGAAAATGTCAAAAACCGCTAGAGCTGGGAAGTTAAAATTTGGTATTTTTGAAAAATTAAACAGGGAGGGGCAGAAAATTATGAAATTCTCCCCTCGACGGCCTGCCAAAATCGTTAGAGCTGGAAGGTTGAAATTGTGTATATTGGTACCATATGAGATGTAGACATCGACCTAGGTACGATTTTTGTAAATTCATATGGAGAGGGGCAAAAAGGAGAAAATATCCCCCTTAACGGCATGCTCACACTGAAATAGCAAGATACCTGACATTTTAAATATGTATTACCTGGAGTATGGACTAACTCACTGATAAGCTGTATTTTAGAATTTTAGGCGGGGACGTGGTAAAAATAAGGGTTTAAAAGGATGAGATATCTCCCCTTTAACGACTTTGCGAAACCACTGGACCTAGTAAGTTAAAATTTGGTGTAATTAACAGCTTCCAGTGTAATTAACAGCTAGGATGTCAGTTTTGGAAAATCCAATGGGGAGACAAGGGGAAAATTCTTCCCCATGACGACTTGCCAAACTGCTAGATCTGGGAAGTTAAAATTTGCTACATAGGTCCTCATTCCAGCGTAGACATCCACCCAAGTTGGATTTTTGGATTTTCCTACTGGGGGTGCAATAAGGGGAAAAGACCCCCCGAACGGCCTGCGCAAACCGCTGAAACTAGAAAGTTGAATTTTGGTATGCAGGTTCCTTCTTCAGTGTGGATAATAGATAAGATGTGAGTTTTGGAAAATCTAACGCGGAGGGGCAAAAAAGCGAAAATTCTCCCCCTTGACGGCCAAAACCGCTTGAGCTGGGAAGTTAAAATTTGGTACATAGATTCCTCCTATGTAAATGTGCTAATTTGCAAAAGTGCATATGTGCAAATTTGTAAAAGGGCATATGTGCAAATTAGCAAAAGTAAAAAGTGCATATGTGCGAATTTGCAAAAATTCAAATGTGCGAATTTGCAAAAGTATAAATGTGCAAATTTGCAAAAGCGCAAATGTGAAAATGTGCAAAAGTGAAAATTTGATTGTTTGATGATTTGATGGATTGATGATTGATTGATAGTTTGATGGATATATGGTTTGATGGTAATGTAAATGTGTAAATATGCACATGTGCTAATGGGTAAATGTGCAAATGGGCAAAATTGCAAATGTAAAAATATGTAAATATTTATTTATTTCATTCAACATCGCCCAGCCTAAGCCGCAGGAGGAAGGACGCTAAAATTTGGAATGTAGGTTCCCCCTGCAGCGTAGACATTCACTAATACGAGGTTCTTGGAAATTCCTTCGGGGAAGAACAAAACGGGGAAAACCCCCTTTCACGGCCTACCCAAACACCTATAGCTAGAAACCTGAAATTTGAACTATGCTTTTCTTGGAGTATGTGCTAACTGATCGATGAAGTCTCCCCCTTAACAGCCAGCACAAACCCCATTGCACATAAGAAGTTAAAATTCAGTATGCAGGATTTAATCCAGTGTAGATAATAGTTAAGAGTAATTTTTGGAAAATCCAACGGGAGGGGCAAAAAAGGTAAAAATTCTAACCATTGCCATTGGAGCTGGGAAGTCAAAATTTTGTGCAACGGTTGCTCCTCCGATGTAGACGTTCGCCTAGGTCGGATTTTTGAAAATGTGTACGGGGGGGACAGTGAACAGTCTCCTCCTTAATGGGCTGCCCCCACCGATTAAGCCAGAAAGCTGAAATTTTAAATATGTGTTAACTGGAGTATGTGCTAACTCATTGATCAGCAACATTTTAGAATTTTAGTAAGGTATATAGTAAAAATGGGGGTTTAAAGGGAAAAATCTAAAATGAAATATGTGTTACCTGGAGTGTGGGCTAATTATTGACGTACATAATTATGAGTCTCGATCTTTCGGGACTTAAAAAAAAAACAATTTTTAGTTATTCTCGCTTCTTCCAAGATTGTTTTAAAATAAAAACATTATTGTGGTTTTAAGTGAGTTTCATACTGACTTCTTTTCTTTATTTTCCTTAATTTATAATCAAATAAATTTACAATGTTAGCTTAATTAAATTAAATTTACTTAGACAACATAAGTGTGTTTTCGTTTCCGTTGTAGTTGGTAAAAAATACACCGATACTTGATGGGTTGTTAATAAATTTATCGGTAAAAATGTCTATAGCTTCATAAGTGTGTTTCGTTTCCGTTTGGTGACGAAACAAACTTATAGTGACGAGTTTTTTGGTTGTAAACAATTCTTTAGAATTGTTTACTAACTATTTTTGTTTAATTGCATTTTCATTGTATGAACGGAAATGCAATTTTGGTTAATCCAAAAATGTTTATCGTGAAAAATGTCTATAGCTTTATAAGTGTGTTTCGTTTTTGGTTGTAAACAATTCTTTCGAATTGTTTACTAACTATTTTAGTTTAATTGCATTTTCATTGTGCAATTTTGTTTAATCCAAAAAAATGTATCTATTAGTTATACTTGATTTGATTGCATAATTAAATGCGGCTTTTTGCCTGAACAAAGTAAAAGAAGAATTATTTGGAAAGGCGTATGTTTTCCAAAGAATTCGGTTACCTTTATATAATTTCAATTTTGGATGTTGTAACACCCCCACCGTTAGATTGAGGCTCCGACGAGATTTGAACTATTAACATTTTTCCTTTCGTTAAAAAATATATAGTTAATGTTATTATAGCAAGAATTATTATTACATCTATACTTATGTTTATTACATTAGAATTGTCATTTTTTAATAAAATTTCTTGTATAGTTTTATCAAGTTCAATTTGTTTGACGTAAAGAGATTCTAATTTTATATTTGTCATTGAACTATTATTATCTTTTATTTTTGTAATTACATTTCGTAGAATAAATTTATCAAATGTTTTAATTCTAATATTTAAAAATGTTTTGTTTAATGTTTTTATTTCACAATTTTCGAATTTTAATAGAAAGTTTCCTTTAATTTTCATGTTTATTTTGTTACAATTATGTGATATCTCAGAAAAAAAATTTTTGAAAATCAGGATACCGGGCATGATTTATGTTACAATTGTCTGATTAAAATTGTTCATATTACAATAGGCTTCTTTAAAGTTAAATATATTCGTAAGGCATTTATCGTCTATCTTAACTAAGTTTCTCTTTAAATTGTCTTTGACGTTAGTATTATAAATGGTATTGTGTGAATCTACTAGAACTTTATAATCTTTAAGGGCGATTGATTTGTTTCTAGAATTCGGAATTGGTTCGAACATTATTTTTGATAAGGGGTCGTCTGAATAATTTGGGATCAAAAGGATCAATATGATATCATTATTGTGAAGTCTGACGGCTACTTTGATGTTAATGTAATTGTCGAAGTCTTTAATCAAGTCTAGATCATTCTTTGTTGATATATCCGTAGGTATTATTCCGAGTTTGCTAGAAAATATAATTTGTCCGATGTCGTTTACATGGTCTCGCAAAAGTGAAATGTCATTATCTATTTGATATATGTGTTCCAACAATATGATTTCGTCTTCTAAAGTTGCTATTTTATTTTGTAAAAAATCTTTGAATCTGTTTAGATAGTTTTCTAACAATATTTGTTTCTGGTTTATATGGTTGGTAATGTTCTGTATCTGAGTAGATAATATATTGTTAACGTAAGTTAGTTCGTTCATCTTGTCTGTCAAATTTTTCCCATTTTCGTAAAGAGTTTTGAGCGAATGAACAACTTTTGTTTCGTCGTCGCTGTCCATGGTTCCCGCTATGAACTTAAGTCCTTTTCCTAGTATGTTTACCAATCCGCGTTTTGACCTGAAGTGTGGGTTAAGGTTTTATATTCTACCTTTTAATAAGGCAAAATTTTTATTTATCGTGTCCAGTAAAACTTTCGTTTCGGTAGTGGTTGTGTTCAGTGTGATTACATTTCCATGTATTAAGTTTAGAGTTTCCGTGTAGGAGGGTACGTTAATTATGTGGATGATTTTGTCATACCGTTCGGTCACTTTCAATTCTCCGGTCTTTATTGGTATGTATCAGTTATTGTTTGTCAGGTCCTGTATGTCGATAGTTTGGGCGTCAATTGCTATTAGGAAGAACATCATCAAAACCCAGGTCGTCATCTAAAAAGTAGAAAATATCATTTGTTAGCTTTTATAGTCGGGTTATCCCTGTTCTGATCTCTCTTCTTAGGTCTGACAAATACTATAAGACGTATTTGTGTCCTGTTGTTTTACTCGCTATATGTTCCTCGTCTAGTTTCAAAGCGTCTATTTTCCAGTATTTGCGATGGTTCTTTCCACCTCTGATTTCTTTAATGTAATTTGTTCCTTCTTCTAGCTCTGCATCAGATTTGTCCTTATTCAGCCTGTTTATATAGTTCTCTTTTTTTAGAGTTATATTATCATGAATTTCGCAATATTTATCCTCGTGGACTTTGCCGTTAACAAAATCTATGGGTTTGATACGGGTAGTGCTATGGATCGTATTGTTATAGAATCCTATGATTCTAAGAATTTTCTCTTCTATGGTTTCCGTTTTGTTCTGCTTGTTGTGTATGTGTTCATTGATTGTGTTGTGTAACCTTTCTATATCAGCATTTGATGTGTGCCTACTATTCGATATAAAGTGTATATCAATATTTTCCCCCTTTAGAAATTGTTGCATAGGAATACCTTTGAATCCTAATTCGTTGTCGACTATAATCCTCTTGACTTTCCCGTGTGTGTTTATATATTGGAGAAGTTTGGTCTTGAATTCTGTCAAGATCGTCCATTTATTTTGTAAGCCACTGCGAATTTTGAAAATTTGTCGATTATTGTCATAAACAGGGTTTTCCCTAATGAATAAAAAACATATACATGTACTATTTCCCGTGGTTTATTGGGTGTTTCTGTAATCTTTAAAGGAACTTTAGGTGGGTGTCTATCATATTTTTCAAGAGTACATATTTCGCAGTTGTTGATAAATTGGGTTATCCTTAACTTTAATTTGGGATTATATATCTGTGTTTTTAATTCTTCGAATACAGCTTGTATTCCTCGGTGGTTTTTATCCAAGTGTTATTTTCCTATAAGTTCTGTTAATTTGAGTTCGTCCTCTATGTCCTCCAATTTTCTCGAGCATCTCACTATTTTAAAGTTGCAGTTTTCCGAAAAATTCTTCATCTATCAAGATGGCATTTATGTGGTCTGGATCAAAATGATTTTTTAGTAAAGTGATAGTGTATTCTCTATCGATATGTTTGATTCCGATTGTCTTTCTAGTGTTCTCGAAAATTCTCTCGGTTTTTATTCTCATTGAACCCGAAGTTATATTTTTGATAATAATTTGAGTTTTAAATAGGTTGATCGGTAAGTTACTTTCCCTTATGCTAGACTGATCAGATTCCAGTAAGTTTACGTTTGGATGTTCAATCCTTGACATTTGCTATTTTTCGTACCCTTTTTATACCTGATTTCATAGTCGAATTCCAATAACTTTAGTCTCCATCTAACCAGTTTCGAGTTTGGTTCCTTTATTGAAAATAGCCATGTCAATGGTCTATGGTCGGTCTCGATAAGAAATTTTCGACCGAAAAGATATGGTCTGTAATAACTGGTGGCCCAAATGATAGCCAATAATTCCTTCTCAATTGTGCTATAATTGACCTCGTGCTCATTGAGTGTTCGACTCGCAAAGCAAATTGGATGATCGTCCTGGGAGAGTACTGCGCCTAAGGCATAGTTACTAGCATCCGTTGTGAGAGTGAATTTCTTTGAAAAGTCAGGATATTTAAGGATTGTGTCATTAGTCAATATTGTCCTGAGGGTGTCAAAGCTGTCCTGGTGTCGTTGATCGGATATATTAATCTTGGCATCCTTTTTCAAAAACATTGTCATTGGTTTCGCAATGAGTGAATAATCTTTAATGAATTTTCTATAGTATCCCGTGAGTCCGAGAAATTGTTTAATTTGTTTAGGGGTTTTTGGAATTGGAAAGTTAAGCACGCATTCGATTTTCGATGGGTTTGGTTTTATTCCGCTTTGGGTTATTATGTGTCCTAAAAATTCCGTTTCCCTCTTGAAAAATTCGGATTTATCCAATTGAATCTTTAGGTTTGCTTTCTCTAAGCATTTAAAAATAGTTTCGATTGATTGGATATGTTCCTGGAGAGATGTTGAAAATATTATAATGTCATCTAAGTAAACGAGACATATTTTGTTGATGTGGTCTTTTAATAAAGTGTTCATAATGCGTTGGTGCTGTTTCAAACCGAATGGCATCCTAACAAATTCATAATGGCCTCCTTCCACTGTGAAGGCGGTTTTGTGTATATCTTTCTCATCGACTTAGATTTAATAGAATCCTTTTGCCAAATCTAGCGTGGGGAAATACATACAATTTCCTAATTTGTTGAGAATTTCGTCAATATTCGGTATTGGATATCGGTCATCCACTGTAACTTCATTTAACTTCCTGTAGTCGACGACTAAACGCCATTTTCTTTTACCGCTGGCATCCTCTTTTTTTGGGACGATCCAAATAGGTGCTGAGAAGGGGAATTACTTTGTCTTATTATTCCATTATTTAACATCTCCTGAGTTTGTCTTTGGACTTCTTCCTTGTGGATATATGGATATCGGTATGATTTTGTAAAAATAGGAATATTTCTCGTAAACGTCAGATTTGAATTCTCTTGATAGAATAAGCTGTGAAAATTTTTTATTATTTTCTTGACCTCTGACTTCTCCTCAGGGTTCATATGGATCATACGAATTTGATCCACTGGTGGTTCTGTTTGTTGGAACTCTTCGTCCAAAATGCAAAAGTTCTTGGCATCCACCGTTGTTTAATCTGATTTATCGATATCTCTATCTTATAATTTTGTACGTTATACATCCCTTCGTAAAGAATAACATCTCCATTATTATTCCGTTGTTCTTTAATGTGAACTAGTCCGTTACTTTCCGTTGTTACAAACTGGATGGTGTGCATTTTTCTATACATTAGAGGGATTTGGTTCTGGTTTATAATAATTACATCGTTCTTATAATCTATCACGGCTTTGAATCTTTTCAGGACGTCATTACAAATTATTCCGTCGTAAAAATTGTGAAACTTACATTCTATCAAATTAAATTTTTCATTAGTATTTCAAAGTTCCGAAAAAAGGGTATCCGGTAAATAGTGGTAGTTCTAACTTGGTTTTGTAGCATTTTAAGTGTCAAAGGGTTTGATTGTATTTTCCATTTCGGGTTACAAAGACCAGGATTTACAATAGAGTGAGTAGCTCCTGTATCTATAATGAATTTCAAGTTATTTTTTATTATTATATGGGGTAGTTCTCCCGTGAGGCTTGTATAGGAAAATTTTCGGGAATATTAGTATTATTCGTGCTAATTGGACTTGGTATGGGTTGGTGGTTATGACAGTTATACTAATTTTGCATTGTATCCCAATTTTTTTGGAGTTTTTTCGACAATGTTAATGTCCATGGGTTCGGGGTTTTGCTGGATATTTGCCTGGTAGTTTGATTGTTGATCTTGGTAGTTTGCACCATGTTGCATCCAGCTACGTTGATAGTTATTCTGGTTAGATCTGTTTGCTTGGGTAACGTGTTGTTGGTTATGATTTCCAGATCGTGGTTGATAGTTGTTTCCACGTTGATAATTATTTTGATTGGATCTTTTTGTCTGGGAAACTTGTTTGTTTCCGTTAAATTTCATGGTCCTGTTCCAGTTCTGTTCTCAATTACCATTAGTATTTCCATTATTACCCGTGTAGTTATTATTATTGCTATAACGTTTATTCTGTTTATGATAATGGTCCGAAGTGTAAGCATGTCCCGATTGGAATAGGATTTCCATGGCCGATTCTATATTGTTCGGATTTCGACATATCAATATTGTTTTCATTGGTTCCGGGATTTTTTCTTTAAATATATTCAATGCCGTGCGCATATTATTCCTTGCGCATTCGTTTGCCGCTTCACCATGTCCAAGCACTGTAGTGGTCTTGTTGTTCAGTTTCCGTAGTCTTTGCTTGATATCGTCATAAAAATGTACAGTATTGGTCTTAAAGGTTGTCCCTCTTAAGTTATCAAATAGTTCCTCTAAACTCCATAATTCTCCAAAATTGTTCGTTAGTATTTCCTTAATGTCGCTCCAGGATTGAGCTTGACAATTTATTTCAATGATTTCCCTGGCTTTCCCTTTTAGTTTACTTTTTATAATGCCCGAAAAGAGATATTGGGAGGGCTCGTCGTAAGCCCTTAATGTTGGGTGAACCCGGTCAATTAAGTTTATAAAACTTTGGAGATCCCCGTAATCTCCACTGAATTCGGGTAATTTGTAAAGGTATTTCAAGGGTTCTACCCTGATTGAAAGGGGTTCTGCCATTTTGGAAGAAATTTAAATATATGTCCGTCTATATTCTATACTCTTGAGTAGGTTAATCCAGAAAAAATGTTCGTCCTCGTCCAGTGAGGAGCAACTATCATCTGAAAGGGTTGGAATCACTGTCACTTGTTAGGTATTCCACTATATCAAATTCTTCCTCTGAATCCTAATACTCCGATAAAGAGTCAGGGATAGTCATTCGGAAGAAAGGAAAAAAAATATATAAATGACCAGATTTCCGTCTCTTTCCGTAAAAGGTCTACCCTGTCTACTCTATGTTTCCTTGTCGGTTAAAGTGTCGTTCAATGTCTTCGTTAATTTCCGTCGAATAGCCGTCGTTTGAGTCAAACTCTGAGTCGTAATAAATATCGTAAAAGTCTTCTTCTTCTTCCTCGGAATCAAACTCGATATCGTCCAAAATTCTGAAAAATTCGTCTTCTGATTCTGAATCAGAAAACTCGATATCACTCATCCGGAATAGTAATATAAATATAGACTTAACTTATTTCTAATTTTACGTTTATCTGTTGGATGCTGGTATTTCATCTTCCTTCTATTTTAGGCTGTTGTGTGGTTTGGTTGATTTTTCTTCTTGTTGATCTGTTGGTTGCTGGTATTTTATCTTCCTTCTATTTTAGGCTGTTGTTCAGACAAGATTCGTTGTCTGATGACCCAAAATTCTGTTTGTTGTTTTTTTTCAAATTTTATTATCGCTTAAAGTTTATTTGTATGTTTCAATATCGTTTTTATTAAAAATTTTATTTGCATGTTTAAAATCGTTAAAATGTTTTTAATCACTCGAAGTCAGGTTATTTAATTATGATCACTCGAAGTCGAATTTTTGTTTGAAATTATTGTAAGATGCTGTTTTTTTAGGTTTTGTTTTCTGTTTTTAACAATTGTACAAAAAAAAAACCCAATGGACAAATTAATTTATTTTCGCCAATAAAGTTATTAATTTTTAAAATGTCTGATTTTGGCTTTGAATTATTGAGGAAAAATGTATACTCCTTTTTACGTTTAAGCGTACAATTCGCTTTTTAGATTGTGTCTTATTTTTAGGTTCACTGGATTTACCCGTGAGGACATTAAAATGTCTAGTATTCGTGAGTAAAGTTTATTTATATTATTTACCACACGAGGATACCCGGGTATCCTACCGACTGCGCCAATTATGATTCTCGATCTTTCGGGACTAAAAAAAACAATTTTTAGTTATTCTCGCTTCTTCCGAGATTGTTTTAAAATAAAAACACTATTGTGGTTTTAAGTGAGTTTCATACTGACTTCTTTTCTTTATTTTCCTTAATTTATAATCAAATAAATTTACAATGTTAGCTTAATTTAATTAAATTAAATTTACTTAGACAGCATAAGTGTGTTTTCGTTTCCGTTGTAGTTGGTAAAAAATACACCGATACTTGATGGGTTGTTAATAAATTTATCGGGAAAAATGTCTATAGCTTCATAAGTGTGTTTCGTTTCCGTTTGGTGACGAAACTATCTTATAGTGACGAGTTTTTTGGTTGTAAACAATTCTTTAGAAATAGTTGTAAACAATTCTTTTGAATTCTTTAGAATTGTTTACTAACTATTTTTGTTTAATTGCATTTTCATTGTATGAACGGAAATGCAATTTTGGTTAATCCAAAAATGTTTATCGTGAAAAATGTCTATAGCTTAATAAGTGTGTTTCGTTTTTGGTTGTAAACAATTCTTTAGAATTGTTTAATATTTTTTTCTCAACATATTTTGATATTTAAAACTACTGATAAAATATTTCAATTCTTCAGGGACTTTAGTTTATAAATTACAAATTTCAAGCTTTAAAATTTTCTAAATTGTAGTTTAGATATATTGTTTAGATTTTAAGTTTTTAATTTAGATTTTAAGCTTTTAATTTCAGATACATTTTTTTGAGAAAGGGGTATTCAATTTGGATTTTAAATTTATTTGTTTTTTTTAGTTTACCTATTCACTTGTAGGTTTTTGGGCTTATGTTATATGTTTATGCTTTTCACTATTCAACTTGAATTCAATTTTTTGATTTTTCCGAATTTTTGACCACTTTGTTAATAAGGAGAAACACAAGTGCCTAACCAAAAGGATATATGTATTCTCATTTTCGAACCAGGGCAGTTGGTCGCAGTCGATAACTTTTAACCATGGTTGGCAAGCAATACCTTTTCATTATAACGGTAGTTGTCTACCACGCTCTGATCAGTACCGATACGAAAATTTTTAAACTACGAATCCAATAGTGACATGTGTCTTCTAATATCACGGGGTTAATTTTAAATTACCTGTTAAATTTTGTTATAGCTGCAAAATACATTTATAAATCGGTGTTTCGGTAGTTTAGTGTTATTATAACGGTAGTTTAAGATATTTCAAAATTGAACCGGTAAAATAGCGGAATAAACCCGCTTATACCAAAAGACACTTGCCTTTAATGGAATAGCCATTTTAAAATTTTCATATCGGTCTTAAAATGGCTTTTGTAGCCATTATTATGAAAGGGCCAACCATGCTTTTAACGATGCTTGTTGCCAGTGCTGGGGCTTAACCATTGTTCACTAAAGTGTTTTAAAGTTTACCGTGTGAATATGCTTAGCTTTCATATTCTCACATGCATTCTGTTAGATTTAAGTACGTTGTTATAAAACTTCACAAATTGAAATTTGTTAGCAGTATTTTTTTATTACATGGCGATTCTGCCAGTTTAAAAATTTTTGTTTACGTGCAAAGTGCTGAACACACCTATTATTAGCATAACGAAACTTATTTTCTCATGCTCTTGGCATTTACTCGTAGCCTTAGAGAGTTATTTCGTTAAGCTAACATTTTAATACTCTTGTATCCACCCGCAACTAAGGTACGTTGCCATCCGATTAAAACCCCGAGTTAATTTATTTTTATAAATAAATCAAAGTTATTTTTATAAAATTTTTTTGAAAAAATTCTAACCTGCATTTTTTTATTTCTACAATTTTTGGGGAATATAATTTGAGCGAAACAACTTTTGATAATGAAATTATATTAGTTTCTAAAACAAGTATTTAATTAATATATAAAAGCTTAAACCAGACAGACCCAAGAGTGGCTGGCTGTAAGTAAATAAAGAAAAAATAAATTATAAGCAAAACATATAAAAAAAATATACAAAAATCATAGACAGGCAAGAAGTTGAACTTCATCTGCTTGAGATGTTAAAAAAATGTAAATTGTCTTTTGTCAACACTTAAATTAAAATATAATTAGTTAAAAAAAAAATTACAAAACGCCATATGGCCAATACATGGCCGGAACAACATGCCGAGTTGTCCAAGAAGTTATGTGTGTTAAGTCGATATTAAAGGAAGTTATATATTCTAAGATCCAAATAATTTTGAAGACGAAGTTGAAGAGTACTGCTCGGAATTTAATCTCATTAAAGCAGTTTAATGTGATGCCCTTTGGACTCTGCAATGCTCCAGCAACATTCGAGCGGTTAATGGAAAATGTGCTGGAAGGACTGCACTGGAAAACTTTCCTAGTTTACCTTGATGAAATAATTGTCATGGGAAAAACTTTCGATGAAGACCTGAAGAACTTAGGAGAAGTTTTAAGGCGAATATCTGCGGCTGGACTCCAGCTTAGCGCAAAGAAAAAATGTACACTGTTCCAGAGGGAAGTCAAGTATTTAGGGCACCGCGTAACTGAAGGGGGTATATCAAGCGATGAAGATAAGATTCGGGCTGTAAAAGATTGGCCTCGCCCGAAAAATCTGCACGAGTTGCGCAGCTTTCTAGGTCTCTGCATATACTACCGACGATTTGTACCAAACTTTGCCAGTGTGGCTGCCAGCCTACATGAGCTGACTAAGAAGGCGCGACCGCTTTATTGGGGAGAAGCCCAAGAAAAAGCATTCCTAAGGCTCAAGGAGTTATTATGTACGGCACTGATTCTTGGATATCCTGTGGCCGGAGAAAAATTTGTCGGGTACTTTCGAAGCCCGAAAGGAACTACTGCGTAACACGGCGGGAACTTTCAACTAAGAACCGACCATTCTGCACTCAGGTGGTTGCTGCAATTTAAAGAACCAGAAGGGCAGCTAGCTCGTTGGATGGAACGACTTCAAAGCTATGATTTCAGCATCGAGCACAGGAAAGCAATAAAGCATTGCAATGCGGACGCCCTTTCAAGACGCCTCTGTAATTTAGAGTGCAAACATTGTTCGAGGGCAGAAGAAAAAGAGTGCATCGTTGATACAAGACTAACGCATATTGAGTCAAGTGAAGCCTGGTCAGCGGCGCAACAAAATGACCTCATACTGTCAAAAATTATGTCCGCCAAAGCAGAGGACAGGAGGCCTACCTTTGAACAAATATCAGCTGAAAGTCTGCTAATGAAGGCGTATTGGGCCCAGTGGAACAGTCTACGGGTAATTAATCACTGCTTATACCGTATATGGGAAAGTGCGGACGGCAAAACTGAGACAAAGCTAATTGTGGTGCCGTCAAGCAATGGATGTAGCAGGCCCTTTCCCTGTCAGTGATTCCGGAAACCGTTACGTTCTTGTGGTGATCGACTATTTCAGTAAATGGCCTGAGGTATACGCTATACCGAACCAGGAAGCCAGAACGATAATAAACGCATTTGTGAACAACTGGGTGTGCCGCTACGGTGTTCCATTAGCATTACACTCTGACCAGTGAAGGAATTTTGAATCTGCTATCTTAAAGGAAATGTGTGAGTTGTATGGAATAAGAAAAACAAGAACAACCCCGCTGCATCCGCAATCTGATGGTATGGTCGAAAGATTCAATCTTAATAAAAGTGGTCAGTACTCATCAGAAGGACTGGGATGAACACATCCCCAAATTTCTGCTGGCATATAGATCGGCTGTTCACGATTCCACCTCCCGGACATCTGCAAAAATTATTTTCGGAACGGAACTTAAATTGCCTAGCAATTTAGAATTTGGTGTTAAGCCCGCCGCTATAGACAAAGACAACGACAACGGTTCCCGGGAACAAGAAGACCTTAACGAGCTTCATGAGTTAGTTCGCAATCGAATTAAAATAGTCAGCGATAAGATGAAGGCGAGGTACGATAGGGCAGCAAATTCTGAAGGATTTAATGAGGGCGAGTTGTTCTATGTTTAACCCGCAACGAAAGAAAGGATTATCTTCCAAACTACAAACGCATTGGGACGGATCCAATAGATTAATTACAAGGTTGAATGATGTAGTATACAGAATACAGAAAGATGAGGGCCCAAGGTCCAAAATGAAGGTTGTGCTTCTAGAGCGACTAGTCAACTATGGAAAAGGAATATCTATGTCTTTTCGGGACGAACATGCTTAAGTGGGCGGTAGTGTTGCAGCAATTTCTAAACACTAGAAATTTCATCACAAACTTTTTGACAGCTGGAAAACTCTAGTGAAGTAATAACTGGAAATAACTAGAATACCTGACTACTCATATATATACTGGTACTTGGTGACGCAGTAGTTCAGTTGGTAAGTAAAACGCAGAGTGTAAAGAACTAAACTGTGGCTAACATTTAGTCTATCTACATCGTGTAAATAAAGTGTTTTCAGTACCTTTTAGTGAGATATGGGGAAAAGTGTATTTTTGGACTGCCGCACTTAAACTTTTCTAACTCTGTCATTTTTTAACCGATTTCGAAACGGTGTACGGCATTAATTAGAAATGAACGAGCTCTTTCGAAATATACAGGTTGGTTGAGATGGCACTGCTAGCTCCAAACTTTTTTTTTCTCAAGTTGGTATAACTGTCCTCAGAACACATGCAAAGTTGCAGAATGACTTGCAACTTTGCAACTTTGTTTACAAGCCATTTGAAGTTGACGTGTAATTGATTTTTTTTAATATGAAAAAATTTAATATCGTGCAGTCATTAGATTCTTTGTTTTGAAGGGTTTGAAAGCAAAGGAAATTTATGAACAATTGTTAGAAGTGTATAAGGAGTCCTTCAAAACGCACCGTTGAATTTTGGGCTGGTGAATTTAAACGTGGTCCTTGAAGACGATCCACGCGAAGGACGACCAAAAACTGCAACCACAGCAGAAATCATTGAGCAGGTGCATAATATGGTTAGTGAAGATCCAAGTTTGACTAAGCGTGAAATTGCTAATGCCATAGGCATCTCAGACGAACGAGTACTCCATATTTTACATGAAGAATTACATATGAAAAAACTGTTTGGAAAGTTAGTGCCGCACACATTAACAATTCAACAAAAACTGGATCGAAAACAAATTTCTCAAATTTTTGGAGCGTTTTAAGCCGAATAAAACCGACTTCTTGCGTCGTTTTATAACTATGGATGAGACTTGGATCTACCACCATGATCCTAAATTGAAACAAGAACGATTACAGTGGACTGAAGCTGGTTGTTCAGCTTCAAAGCAGGTGAAGTCACAACGATCAGAAAAGAAGGTTATGGTATCAGTTTTTTGGGCTGCAAAAGGAATTTTGTTGATTGATTATCTTTAGAAAGGTAAACTAATCAACTCTGAATATTATTGCAGCCTTTTGGATCAGCTGGATGAAAAATTCGTGAGAAAAGACCTAGTTTAAAGAAGAAAAAAATTATTTTTCATCAAGATAATGCACCTGCTAAATTCAAAGAATTAAAGTACGAATTGCTTGAACATCCACCGTATTCATCAGATTTGGCTCCCAGTGACTACTATCTCTTCAGAAATCTCAAACAATTCCTTCGTGGAAAGCATTTTTCGTCGAATGAAGAGGCCATAGCAGCCGTAGACGGTTATTTTGCAGAGCTTCCGGAAAACCATTATAAGGATGGTATAAAATTATTGGAAGATCATTGGAACAAGTGTATTGAGCTTCTAGAAGATTATATTGAATAAAAAAATATATTTCGTAACAAAAACAGTATTCTTTCATTTCGAGTGCAGGAACTTTTCAACCAACCTGTATATACTTCCCGTACACTATTTATATAAATGTGTAGAGATTTTTTCAATAATATAAAAAATTTTCATTTTTTACACTTTTTCATTTTCTATGAGGTTTTTTTTTAATCTTCTTTTAAAACAACAATAATCTTAAAGTCAGTGTCCTTCTGAGTAAAATAAGTTTTTATTCGTGCAAATCGGTTAAAAAATTACAATGTTGTAGTACCTCTAAAACGAATTCTGATGTCCTGAATTTTGACCGAATTTTCAAAAATCCCACTTTAATCCATTAAGAGTCCCCAATCGAGTGCAAATGTATGACCGACCCCCACTAAATTTGTAGAGCCGACCCAGCCATGCCAGTGGCACACCCCCTGGAACCCCCCTGGGGGTTCGTCATACAAACATTTCAAAAAAATCACCATTTTTGGCACAAATCAGCGAAATGGCTGTTTTTTTCTTTTTGGAGTTTATTTTTCTATTAAGACATTTTGTTACTTTGGTGACCGCCCTCAAACTTTTCATTAATCTACTGTATACACTGAAGGCATTTTACTGGATACAGCGCATATCATAGGGACTTTTTTGGCTGTATATACAGATGTCTTCAAAGTATGCGCAATACATACATATATATATATATATATATATATATGTGCATAGCGCATGTTGCATAGCGCATGTGCATAGCGCATGTTGGATACAGCGCATAATTAAAATTAATTAAAAGTTTAAGGACGGTCCTCAAAGTAACAAAATGTAACTTGTGGAACGAAAAACCGTCCCCGCATATGAGCTGTGCACATATATATATATATATTATATATATATATATATATATATATATATATATATATTATATATATATATATATATATATATATATATTCATTTTGCATACTTTGAAGACATCTGTATATACAGCCAAAAAAGTCCCTATAATATGCTCTGTATCCAGTAAAATGTCTTCAGTGTAAACAGTAGGATAATGAAAAGTTTGTGGACAGTCCCCAAAGTAACAAACTGTCTTCATAGTAACTTGTGGAACGAAATCCCGTCACCGCAACATGCGCTATGCACATATATATATATATATATATATATATATATATATGCATTGCGCATACTTTGAAGACATCTGTATATACAGCCAAAAAAGTCCTTATTAAATGCTCTGTAGCCAGTAAAATGTCTTTAGTGTATA
The DNA here is from genome assembly GCA_949748255.1 of Eustalomyia histrio. NCBI lineage: Eukaryota > Metazoa > Arthropoda > Insecta > Diptera > Anthomyiidae > Eustalomyia > Eustalomyia histrio. The sequence goes on from OX456523.1 coordinate 152,818,541, forward strand.
CAGTAGAACAAAGAAAAGTTTGAAGACAGTCCCCAACTCCGCAGGGGAATACCCGACATCTGGATTGACAGAACATCGTAAGCCTATCAGAACCAATGGCAGTGCATCTACCCACTTTGAGTCAGTGTGACATTTAATGGCATTTTTCATAATTCGATGCCATCTTTCAATTTGACCATTAGCCTGTGGGTGATAAGAGGTTGTGTGTGTCACTTTTGAACCAATTACCTTTGCGAATTCTTGAAATAAAGATGACTCAAATTGTCTGCCTTGGTCTGTTGTAATTTGATTCGGCACACCAAATCTTGAAACCCATCCATGAAGAAATGCGTTAGCTACCGTTTCGGCTGTTATGTCTTCTATTGGTATTGCTTCAGTCCATCTAGTTAACCGATCGATACATGTTAAACAATACCGGTAGCCTCTCGATGAAGGCAAAGGTCCGACAAGATCAGGATCAGGAACAGGAAAGTTGCCAACTTCAGTTTTTGTATGTCTACTTATCTTGGATTTTTGACAAGTTATACAACTTTTCGCCCAAGATGATATATCAGTTCTCATAGACGGCCACACGAAATGTTCGCTTATGAGTTTGATGGAGGATCGGGAACCTGGATGTGATAAGCTGTGTACAATATTAAAAACATCTTTCCGAAACTTTGTTGTGACAAATGGACGTAAAATTTTTGTTGAACAATCGCAATAAAGTTCCAATTTTGAGTTAGGTATTTTGAGTTTCTTTAAAATTAAACTGTGGTCAGTAGCAGCCAACAGAGAAATTAATTCTTCATCAGATTCTTGATCTTTCGCTAAATCCTCGTAATTTATTGCTGAAGGCATATTAATGGCATCAAGTCTAGATAACACATCTGCTGTTATGTTTTCCTGACCCTTGACATATCGTATATCAGTAGTATGTTGACCAATATAATCTAGTTGACGTAACTGCCGAGGTGACGCTTTTTCAGGTCGTTGCGAAAATGCAAATGTAATTGGTTTATGGTCAGTGTAAATTATGAATTGTTGGCCCTCTAGAAAATACTGAAAATGCTTCAAGCCAGAATATGCCGCTTGTAATTCGCGGTCATAAGTACTATAACGTCGCTGAGTTTCAGAAAATTTTTTAGAATAAAAGCCTAGAGGTACCCACTGACCGTTAACAAATTGCTGAAGTACAGCACCCATACCAAAATCGGAAGCGTCAACCCAAAGAGAAAGAGGTGAACCCTCAACTGGATACGTTAGTAAACATGCATTGGAAAGTTGTTTTTTTGCAAGCTTCAAAAGCGTTTTTGAGTTCATCAGTCCAAATTATTTTACGTTTGTCTTTCTTCTTTTGGCCCTTTTCGGGATTGTGTAGAACTGCCTGTGCTCCGGCAGCTTTTGGAATAAATCTCCGTGTAAAAATTAATTAAGCCAAGAAACTGACTTAACTCATGAATTGTCCCGGGAAGTTTATATTTTTGTATAGCTTCAACTCTACTTGGATTAGGTGATAACCCCTTTGGAGTAACTAAATATCCAAGAAAACAAAGTTCGGACTTACCAAATTCACATTTGCTAACATTTATAGCGATTCCAAAAGTTCGCAATCTATCCAATAGCTGACGTAGGTGAGCTTGATGTTCTTCCAGATTTTTTGAAGCAATTAGAATGTCATCAATATATACATAGCAGAAATCCAGACCTCTAATTACCTCATTCATGAATCGTTGGAAGGTTTGTGAGGCGTTACACAAACCGAATGTCATTCGAGTAAACTCAAAAAGGCCAATAGGTGTTATGATTGCCGTTTTTGGAATATCAGCTTCATTGACAGGAATTTGAAAGTAACCCTTAACCATATCCACTTTTGAAAAAATTTTCTTTCCATGTAAATTGCACACGAAGTCATGTATATGGGGAACTGGATATCTGTCTGGAATAGTTACCTTGTTTAAAGATCGATAATCTCCGCAAGGCCTCCACTCTTTGTTCGATTTTTGCACTAAATGCAAAGGGCTGGACCAACTACTTTTGGAAGAGCGGCATATGCCCAATTCCATCATATATTCAAACTCCTTTTTTACAATATTGAGTTTTTCAGGCGGCAATCTTCGAGCTTTGTTGTAAACTGGAGGGCCCTTAGTTGCAATATGGTGAGTTACTGAATGTTTAACTGGTGGTAGTTTGGTTGATGGCTTTGTGATATCTTTAAACTCTGCCAGTAAAGAATAAAAAGGAGAATCCTTTAAAATGGCACTACTCTTAACTGGAGATTCGGTAGTATCATACGATATAGAACCAACTGTACTGAAGTTAGTTTTCTTGTCAATGATACTACGTTTTTTTACGTCAACTAATAAATCAAAATGCTCCAAGAAATCAAACCCAATAATTGCTTGTGGAACATCCGCAATTATAAATGGCCAAATAAAATCTCTTCGTAAGCCGAGGCTTAAGTGTAAAATTTTTTCGCCGTATGTTTTAATTGTTGTATTCTTTGCAGCTTGAAGCTCCAATGGCTGTGGCTTTGTACATTTATGGCGAATTGTTGCAGGAATAACTGAAACGTCGGCACCCGTGTCTATTAAAAACTTATGCATTGAAGTGTTGTCTCGTATAAAGAGGCGACATATCTTCAAATCTCCCGCGCCCGTCACCTTAGGCGAGGGAGCTACTAGTTTTCCGATTGATATGAGCATGGATGACGGCATTTAGCATTCGCACCAAATGTTATATGATACCAACACATATGATTGGATGCACCACGGGTTCTGCTATTACTCCTGTTTCTACCACGGCTATTATTTCTACTATAAGACTGTTGTTGTGATGTAGTGATTCCTTCGATTCGTTTTAGGATATCACCAATTTGACTTTCAAATTGTTCGAAACGTGAGTTCGGATTTGTTATACTTACTTGACATATAGAAGAAGTATCCAATTGATCGTTAATTTTATCTGCCATTGCCGCAAGTTTGTCAAGGCTATCTGAACTCACAGATAAAACTGCTTTTATTGTTGATGGTAGTCGTTGGAACCATAAGGATTTAAGCATATCATCAGATAATTGTCGCATTTCACGCAGCATTGCAGATGGGCGTCTGTCACCCATGTTAACATTTTCTAACAACCTCTGGAGCCTTTTTTCTTTGGAATCTTGAAACTCAGCAAGCAATGAAGCCTTCAGAGTAGCATACATGTCCTTTTCGGGAGGATTTTCAATAATGTGACTTACGGCGTTTAGAACATCAGTCCACTGCTCCAACCAGCGTGTGGTATTTCGTGGCGTCTTGAGAAATACCCGCATTGAAAAATTGACTCTCGATCTGACTGAACCACAATTTTGGGTTAGTCTTCCAAAACGGCGGAACTTTTACTCCAACACGTGAAATATTGAGGGGCGGTGAAGTTGGAGGAGAATGAAATTGATCGTCCTCTGACATTGTTTGCAATGAAAAACGTCAGGGTCACCAATGAAGAAAGACACAAAGTTTATTTTTTATAAAAATATTTTATTAAAAATTAAACGTCTGCTCTAATCCAGAAAAAACAATGATTGCCTATTTTTCTATAAAACAAATTATGTCAATATTAATTCAATGAAAATGTGATTTATCAAATTATTTTAATACAAAATTATATAACAAGTAGTAGTCCCTACAATGTCTTCATAGTAACTTATGGAACGAAAAATCGTCCCCGCAACATGCGCTGTGCACATATATATATATATATATATATATATATATATATATATATATTCATTGCTAATTTTTTGAAGACATCTGTATATACAGCCAAAAAAGACCCTATAAAATGCGCTGTATCCCGTAAAATGTCTTCAGTGTAAACAGTAGAATAACGAAAAGTCAAAGGACAGTCCCCAAAGTAACAAAATGTCTTCATAGTAACTTATGGAACGAAAAGCCGTCCCCGCAACATGCGCCGTGCACATATATAAAGGGTGTCCCAAGAAGAACGCAATTTTTAAATCTGGCAACATTCGAAGTGTCATTGTTTGACATTTGAACAATTGTTATTGTTTGCTAGTAGAAGGTACGAGGTTAGTAAAAATGAAGCGCTACACGAATGAACAACGCATTCTCATTGTGAAATTGTTTTACCAAAATGGTGATAGTTTTGCGGCTACAGTTCGCAAATTGCGATCAATTTGTGTTCACAATAATGCTCCAAAAGAGTCAATTGTAAAGAGATTAATGTATAAATTTGCCGAAACTGGGTCTGTTAGTGATGTAAAGACAACAACGCGCCATCGACCAGGTCGATCGACCGAAAATGTCGCAGCTGTACGTGATGATGTCGCTCAAACTCCATCCACCTCAATTCGACACCGAGCTCAGCAAATTGGTGTCTCCAAATCCACTTTGCAGCGAATTTTGACGAAAGATTTGCATCTTCATGCATACAAAGTTCAATTGACTCAGGAACTGAAGCCAGCTGACCATGGACAGCGAAGGGAGTTCGTTAATTGGGTATTGGAGAGACAACATGAAAATGCTGATTTTGCCGATAAAATCATCTTCAGTGACGAGGCCCATTTTCATCTTGATGGCTTCGTCAATAGGCAGAATTGTCGCATTTGGGGTGAAGAAAATCCTCGAGTGATTCACGAGAAGCAAATGCATCCTCAACGTGTCACTGTGTGGTGTGGTTTTTGGGCTGGAGGAATCATTGGACCTATTTTTTATGAAAACGAGGCAGGTCAAGCGCAAACAGTCAATGGTGTTCGGTACCGTGAAATGATAACCAGTTTTTTCTTGCCTAGAATTGAAGAAATGAATGTGGAGAGCATGTGGTTCCAAAGAGACGGCGCCACATGTCATACAGCCAGAGAAACAATTCAATTGCTGCATCAGTCATTTCCCGGTCGTGTTATTTCGTGTTTTGGAGATCAGAATTGGCCGCCTAGATCGTGCGATTTAACACCATTAGATTTTTTTCTTTGGAGTTTTTTGAAGTCGATGGTTTACGCGAATAAGCCGACGACGACTCAAGAATTAAAAGAGGAAATTGGACGCTGCATTAATGAAATACCGCAGCATTCATGCAAAACGGTCATTGAAAATTTCATTAAAAGATCGCGTGCATGCCAGCAAAGCCGCGGCGGCCATCTGCACGATATATTGTTCCATACATAACCTCATTCTGTCTACTTTACGATATAATAAAGTTTCACGATTTTTTTAAATCTCAATATAAAAGAATAATATAATATTCAAGATCAAATAAAAGAAAATAAATTAGAAATATTAATTCCGCTAAATTTATCATGTTATTTTATTTCTTTTATAAAAACATAAATTTATTATGTAAACTTACCTTTAAAAGGCGACTTTATATCCTTTCTTGCAATCCTTGTGCACAAAATCCGTTATAACATTAACCCCTTTTGCAACAAAGAAATAAATTAATATAAAACTCAGTAGTCGGCAACTCTGTTGTTCGTTTCGTCATTCTACTTGCTTCAATATTTCATTGCAAGCTGAGTCGCAAGTAGCATAAGTGTGGTAGTAAAAAAGTATGTGTATTGAGTTTTTGGCACTTGCATGTAGCAACATAACATAGAAAAATTTTTTTTTGATAAAATTTGATTTTATTATTCAAGATAGTTGCCACAGACTACCCAGACTGGAAACAGCTGATTGAATCAATAGCGACTAGAAAATGAGTAAATGGATATGCCAAAATTGCAGTGATACACAGAAAGGGACGAATATACAAAAAATATGTACCATACAATTTATATAAGTTTATATTTTCTATCTCGTTTTGCAAATCACTGCGATGTTAACATAACCATACGGTTCGAGAATTCTTGTTTGACATATGTTATTGTTAACCTGGTAGTTGCCTTCAAGAGCGATACAATGGTTATATCGGTCATAAAATACCATTTTTATAGTACTATTTGTGTTTAGCCTCAAAATAGGACTCAGTTTCGGCGATTACTTCTTCATCCGCGCTAAATTTTTCTTTCCAGCGAGGAAAAAATTGCTACAATAACGCCATGAAATAGTCGCTTTTAATGGTTTTTCCCTTTTTAAGATAGTCGATTAATATGATACCATGCGCATCCCAAAATATTGATGCCGTAACCTTGCCAGCCGACTGTTGCGTCTTTCCACGCTTTGAAGCTGGTTCATCACATTGTCACATATCGACGCATAAATTCGGGTTTATTACCATTAAACAGTTTCACAGCTCAGAATCATCGTTGTTGTTTTTGTTGCAGAGTCCAAATAATGTTTATCAAGCCAAGCCTTGGCTTGGCTGTTTTTTTCGCTAAAAAACAATGCTTTATTAACACATTGTTTTCAAACTAACAAAAGTTGCTTCACCCAAAATACTATATCTCACAAACTAATAGTCCGACAGCTGTCAAATTTATACTCGTGTCCTTCGAAGGTTAGGGCTAACTAAAAATCATATGGATTTCACACAATTAGCTCCATCTATGTGTCACCCTACACTGTACAGTGCAAGTTCATTTTTAAAATGTCGTCAACAGGAGAAGTGCTATCCAAAATGGCTGTCTTAATGGAATTACAGTATTGCTAAGAACTTAACACTTTGCGGTACCACATACACATATTGTCAAAATAATACGTACAACCTTATATTATTTATTTAGTGGCTCGCAGGCAAATTTTATTTAAGTAAAAATAAAAAACGAATTCATATTTTTTCTCTCACATCACATAACATAAAATAAGTAAGTAAAACAAAGATAAAAACCAAATTTTAGCGGCATTATTTGCTGGTATTAGTTATGTTTTATTAGTAGTTGGTATGTCGACCAGAGAACTGCAAAATCAACTTTTTTTTTGATTTAATCATACACAAAAATTCTTGTTCACATTTAATAATTCAACAAAATTCACTGTAGAATAAAATCAGCATCATGTTACTGAACGCGTAATTGGGATCAGTGTGGACCATATGTCGATTATGTTTACTGCAAATGTAATCACTCAACAAAAAGTCAGCGTTGGATAATGAATAAATCAGAAAAAACAACAAACAACGCATATGAGTTTATTCATAATTACAACAAAATAGAAACAGACTTTATAAATGTACATTAGGGTGGGCCTTAAACCCGCTTTTTTAGAATTTTTATTAGTAATACAATACTAAAAATATTCTTCTTTGTGAAATAAAAATATTTTTTTTGAAAAAAAATTTAGGTCGATATATCAGACTTGCCTAATCCGGAAAAATTCAAATATTGTCTAAATTTTTTTTCATCTATTTTGATTGGAAAATTAGGCAATATTTAACTTTAACCGGATTGGGAGAGCCTGAGATATCGACCTAAATTAAAAAAAAATAAATTTCACAAAGAACAATATTTTTGGTATTACTAATAAAAATTCTAAAAAACGGATTTGAGACCCACCCTAATGTACATATAACACAAAATCATCCCCTTTTTATAGATAAGAAACTATTTTGTTTTAATTATGAATACTCACACGTTGTTTTGTTTTTTTATTTTTTCTATAATAATTATTGTTGACCCGAACGAACAAGAATACAATGAATGGTATGAAATCAACCATTGAAACCGTGCGTTGGCGTTGAATAATATGACATTGTTTTATATACATATATGCATTTCGTGTATAAATTAAAGCATTAGTTACATTTAACAGGGTGGGACTTAAATCCGCTTTTTTAGAATTTTTATTAGTAATAAAAATATTCTTTGTGAAATATAAATATTTTTTTTGTAAAAAAAAAATTAGGTCGATACCTCAGGCTTGCCTAATCCGGAAAAATTTAAATATTGTCTAAATTTTTTTTGATCTATTTTGATTGGAAAATTAGGCAATATTTAACTTTAACCGGATTGGGCGAGCCTGAGATGTCGGCCTAAATCATCATTTATTTCAGAATTATCTTCTTCTTGCATTAATGTTTCGATTTCATTGACATTTCGCGATTGTCCCATATGTGGATTTTGAAATTTTGTGTCATGCAAAACCTTTTCGGCTTTTCTGACTATACCTCTGAAATCATTAAATTACGAGATTCAGAACTAAATACTAAAAAACGTAAATTTGAATTTAAATTTTTCTTTAAAATGTCTATTAGTGTAATATCAGGCAATGGATTTTTCAATCTTAGGTTCATGGAAACAATTGATGTAAGGAAATTATCATATGTTTCCTTAAACTGTTGTTTACGTAATGATATTTTAAGTAAAATATCGTGATCGGACTCTAAATGACCGAATTCTCCAGTAATTGAGTGACGTAACATTTAAAATGAAATATTCCGCTTTTGCTTCATAAAAAGCGAATACCATTTTTCTGCACGACCTTCTAAAAGAACATGAAAATTTGCTAGTAAATGTTTATTAGAACAATTGGTCCTACCGCAAAGTGTTTCCACTTTAAATAGAAAATCTGATACAGATCCGGTTCCATCAAAAGAGATCTTCCACTTTTCCAAATTAATATTCGTATCACCGTTTGTATATAACCTATTTTGATTAGCAGATTGATGAGTATACTCTGTTAACGGTGTATTTGGCAAAAATCTTCCTGTCCTATTTACATTCAAAGTGTTAGTTTTGCCAATCTGAGAAATACTATCTCTGACCGCACTTAGTTCTTTTCTGAACTCTTCTCGAGTATTTTTCATAGATTGTTTCATCAAAGTAATTAGTGAATCAAATGATGTAGCTGAATTAGAACTTGTATTCGTATTGTTGTTGTTGGTCAAACCAGAAGTAGTTCCAAAACATGCATCATGTCTTCAAAACGTGAAGATAAAGGTATACTCGTTGAACTTGATTTTCTTGTAAGAGTTGGACCTGTTGTCTTAACGACAGGAGAATGGGCAACTTTAGATTTTGATGTAATAGGGGTTTCTTTTAATTCTATTGAAATATTATTTCGTGAAGCAGAACTGTTTCTATTCCCAATTCCTCGACTGAAAGAACTATTTTTCTTTATTGCTCCACGAGAAGAATTTCGCGTATTCATAACGAGAGAAAATTTTAATAATTAAACTTAACTTGATAGCAAAAAAAATCTTAAAAATTTTCATTTTATAAATGCATAAAGTGAACATTTCTAAGATTTTTTAATTTAAGTATCTTAATTAATTAATTTCAGTATCTTAATAATAAAAAAATATTTGAGATAAGTAAGATTATAAAATAATACCTTTTTAAATTTTAAATATAAAAAAAAAAATCATATAATTTCCGGGAATGATAAACAGAAACAAAAATTCAAATAAGTACATAAAATCTGTTGTGCTTTACATGAAAAGTGCAGCGTATTTTACTTTTTGCTTACTAACGGATTTACTTTTTTGTAAAATAATGTGTCAACTGTTAAACCGCAACATTCAAGATTTTTATATAACGGACTTGAACAACATTTCCAGCGCAATTTTCCATTCTTTGATTGATTCTAATGTAAAAATATCCAAAATTTTAACATTCTGAAATCGGACTATTAGAAACAAGGCAGAAAAAAAATAACTTGGTTAAATATAATTAAACACATAAAGTTTTATATCGCTGTTAGATTCCAAATTAATGTTAATGTTTAAAACATTTAAGAAGTTGTATTTAACCAATAGAAATTTGTATTTAAAGACTTCTCAAAAAAGAGATTTTGTGGAAGGTGAAATTCGTCAAAACTTTAAATAACGTACAGTATATTTGTAAGCTCTTGTGAGCGTTCCGTTGGGCGCCATATATGTTAGGCGCAGGCTTATTTTAATATTTCCATTGAATTACAAATTGTTAAAATTTACATTGTTAAAACGCCAAATGAAATTGAAGAAAACAAAAATATGGTTAAGGAGGCATTAAAGGGTATTTCAACTAGCTCTAGAAATTGTAGAATTTGGCTTAATCCATATTTAAGCGCATAAGCATATAACACACTGTTATGCCTAAATAAATCTACCAAACAGTATGCAAAATACGAAAAAAAATAATTAAGAAATAACAAATACAAATTAAACCTTGGCGAGATGATAAGCCAATTAGGGAACATTTCTCCCTCTGATTAACAAATTGTCAGACACCTAGGCAATTGTGATACCCTATGTTTCTCCACTGTCCCTATAACAAGCTCATTCGATATTTACATATACTTACATTTCAACCTTCTGCCTATCATTCCCGGTAGTAAAAGAGGTTAGTGTTTCATTTTAATATAATAACAATTCGAAATCGAAGTTTATTAATAGAAATGTCAAATGGAAAATAAAAAAATAATAAAAGAGTAACTGACCATACCTATGACACTACATATCAAAACAATGAGGGAACGTTATGGAATTGGACAAATTATTTTAAGAGCATAAATAACTATAAAAAGAATATATTTAATAAATCATTACTTACAAAAAAAAACAGTGAAGAGATTAAATAGTTGTGTTTCAAAACCGTCTCAATGGATGGGTCAAGCAAATCGACGTGATGTTGTTGGTTTATCTACTCTTCAAAAAGAAATTAGACAAAATTTTTGTAAATAATGATAATAAACTAATGATGATTAAGCGTCAATAAATTGAAATAATAACATAATTAGGATTAGTAAATTATAAAAGATATAAATAGATTACAATATTACAAGTTTTCTTTTTTTTTTTGTTGGTTTTTTTTTCTTCTGAGATATTTTGGGAATACAACAAAAAAAAAAATGTTAGTAAAACTATGTAGTTGGTAATATGTACTTAAATATAATACATATTTTTACTTTTAGTAAAAATTTCAAAATTTATATTTAAAAGAATTTTGAAGCAAATTTTTAATTTATGATTAAATTTAAAATGTAAATTTTATGTAATTTTTCATAAAAAATTACAATATGTACATATTAGTTATCGTTTTAATATATGTATATTTTATTTGTGTAATATGTAGTATTACTTTTAGTAAATTTTCATAAATTTATGTTTGAAAAGTTTGATGAAGCAAAATTTAATTTATGAAAGTAATTTTAATATAATATTCCGAAAAACAAATTATAAAATATATATGTATGTATATTGTATTTTGCTTCTTGTTTTTTAACAAGAACTTAATTTAAAATGTTACTATACTTGTCTACATTTGTGTGTTTTTCCTTTCTTATAACCACATGTTGTAACTTTAAGCTTCTTAATTCGGATGGACTATTGATGATGTTATTAAGAAAGACTTAAAATTATTAAGAAATAATTTTTCTAAAATTTTGACGCAGTTCTCCGCAGGTGTGGGCTTGGACCACATGAGTACTTGGGCCAAGTTGCAAATAAATATAGATGCAATTTATGGTGTTGTGGCACCACAAACCGCGTGGAACAAAATTCCTTATTAAAATTTAAGTATCCTATGGAAATTTGTTAATTTATTTATTAATATATAAATCACTTTTTTTTATGAAAACTGAAATTGTACTGAATTAATTTACAATTGATTATTGTGAAAAATTTTCTGATTCGGTTACTTTGACATTCACTCTATAAATGATCTTTTTCTTTAAAAGAGTTTGTTTTCTAATAATACTTTTATGTATTAAAAGTAATCTTCAAGGTGAATTGAAAGACAATTTAAGATTGCTATTTATTATAAATAGGCTAAAGAAAGACAAATATTATCTACCTATTATTGCAATACGAATGAGTTTTACTTTTAGTGTTCCTTTCCTTATTTGCTCTTCTATGTGTTACCACTTACTACACAAATGTACGTACATAAATACATCTTGTATATCTCTGTTACAAATTTACATACATATAACTTCAAATTATGGAAAAATTTAAATTTCTAGCATGCAAATATATATATATATATATATATATATATATATATATATATATATATATATATATATATATATATGTGCACATCACATATTGCGGGGACGGGTTTTCGTTCCACAAGTTACTATGAAGACATTTTGTTACTTTGGGGACTGTCCTTAAACTTTTCATTATTCTAGTGTTTACTCTGAAGACATTTTACTGGACACATCGCATTTTATAGGGACTTTTTTGGCTGTATATACAGATGTCTTCAAAGTATGGGCAATGCATATATATATATATATATATATATATATATATATATATATAATCGTCGAGATACAGAGTTTTTAAAGAAAAATTGTAACCGTTTGGGTTTTGAAAATTGAAAGAATATATATCTATCTATATATATATATATATATATTAGGGTGGGGCGATTAGAAAAAAATCTTAATGGGCGCTTCGCGTTTCTGATTCATGGAATTGTACAGAGCAAAAAAGGCCACTAGACCATACGTCTACGGTGAAAATCGAGCTTCCAGATTTTGACTTTTTTCTCAGACTTTTGTCACGTTTTTTTTTGGATATTTTGGCCTATAACAGCCAAACCATTGAGATTTTCGATCCAATACTAAGACAAAAATTGTAGCCAAGACAATAGTTAAGAACTCTCTAGTACATCGCAAAAGCATTAGAGCGCTCCTTGGCCTTGTGAAAGTGCAAATTTTTCGTGAAAATATTGATAAATTACCATTTTCAGTTGTTCATAGCGCAAAATCATAAAAATGTTCTATTTCTTATTTTTATTATATTTATTTTGTTTCTTATTTTTTATTCTTGTATTGTTTTCAGTTCATTTGACGCATTTTTGTTAGTTTATTGTAATCGATCACAGCATCAAATACACACAAAAAATATTATAAAGAAATTGGCAGATTATTGAAAAATTACCTTAAAGCTTGTAAGAGACAAACAAAAAATTATGCTAAATTCAGAGAATTTGTTGACAGCACAACGAAAATATTTTACATCGGAAAATGTAAATGCCAGCTCAAAACAGCTTGATGTAATTGTGCCAAAATTCCTGACCGACTCCATGAAATCATGTTGTATCAGCATAACGAACGCAGACTTACAATACCTGAATATTTGCCAGTCGAAACAGAAATATCGACTGTGTTACCATCTTTACATTCAGGTGCATCATCTTATCCAATATTTCAACCAACCGCATCAGATGTGCATGAATTGGAAAACTATGAACCTCCTGGTTCGGAAATCCATACACCAACCGTGCGAAGAATGTATACTCCACGATATAGTACCCCACGGTTTTCAATGATGTGCGATCGCTTTGGGTATGTCAGCTTTATTCGCTGACATACAGTTTAAGGATGAGCGAGGTAAAACCATTATTATGGATAAAAGAAAATTAAGCCGAGAGCGTGAAAAATCGAGACACGATATTTTACGAGCAAATCACGATGGTGAATCGTTGATCGCTTTTTCGTTTGATGGTCGCAAAAAGTATTCATTAACTCGGGAGAAAATTAATGAAGTATATCACACTACAATGCGAAAAGAACCACACCTAGTATACGTGAACCACATTCGTCACTTTTTGGCAATATGAATTTAGAAGGCAAAGGCGAAACCTCCAAAGCGAAACAAGCCGAATTGATTGCATTTTTCAAATTTTAAAATCTTTCACTTGAAAATTTAATTGCCGTCTGTAGTGACGGTGAGGTGGCAAACACTGGCACATCTGGAGGTGTATTGCGTCTCATCGAACGCTATCTAGATAGACCAATACATTGGTTTATCTGTTTAATTCATTTCAACGAATTGCCGTTCCGACATCTGTACAACGCTGTCAAAAAATAGGCCACTACTGGACCGACAAAAAACACTGGATCGTTAGCTCATAGGATAGATATTTGCAATACATTACAAGTAAATATCATAACTTTATGTACTGCTTTCTCTCTACGATATAGTTTTGTAATTTTTTTATTGAAATAATCTAAACATTTTTCAGGTTATTAAAAATTTTCAACTTATTCCACTTGAACAAATTCCTCCGATGAGTACAGATGCTGAAAATCAACTCTCCACGGACGTTAAATATCTATACCAAATTGCCCAAGCCATTTCAAATGGAAGTTGCTCAATTAATCTTGCAAACATCAAACCTGGACCGGTAGGACATTCGAGATGGAGAACAAAAGCTAGTAGATTGCTCCGTGTGTATATTGCGACAGAAAACCCACCACAAAATTTACAAATTTTGGCAAGGTACATTATGAAAGTGTATGTTCCCATGTATTTCAACGTCAAATACTACAATCCGGCTGTATACGGTAGTGCTCTGCTTGGAAAATTCATCCAGTGGACGCAATATTTACCAGACAACTTACGTAACATCGTAAATCCTGTTATACAGAATAATTCCTATTTCGCACACAGTGAAAATGTTTTGATGAGCATGTTATTCGATGATTGTTAAGAAATTCGTATATTGGCACTGAGCTTCAGAAATATGGAAAACCAAACATCAATTTTGATTGTACGGATTACGTTCACATGACCGATTTAGAGGACAAAGCATTGTTATTTGAACCGCCATTTACCAGGAAAATTCCGTATGAGCATTTACAACAATACCTCGAATGTGTAGATGATGAAGATCCACCTTTTCCAGACCCACTAATACCTTGTCATATTCAAGGTACGGAGCGTCATGTCCAGCTACTAGCTAGTGTTGCTAAGCGCTCAATCGACTAAAACCGTGAAGGTATAATGGCATCTGTATCTGAAGGCCGAAAGAAAGCACCTCGTGTGGAATCTCGAAAAGATTTGAAAGGCAATCTTTGAATGAAAAATACACTGAATTGGAATTTTTGATGTGAAATCGTTTAAAACAATAATTGCTTTCTCTTGATTCATACCCTGTCTCTACCAATTAGGGAATCCATTTTTTGAAAGTTTTCAGTGGTTTCCATAACATCAGTTTCAATTCCCATATCTACCCGCATTCCATTATCATCATCCTCATCATTAGTAAGATTTTCTTCATCTAACTCATAGTTCGGTTCATTTTCATTATTGTCCTGCTCTACTTCGTTTTCTGTTGCATTATCTACTAAATCCAACGTTTGCTTTTTATAGAGTACATTACCAATTGCAATTTTAATTGCATGGGCAAAACATAAAATTTGTTCGCAGGGTAACAATCTACCAACTTTTTGCATCATGTAGGCACCATCAATAACAATGCACAAAATATCATTTCCAATATTTAATTGGCATGGTTCAAGCTTTTTTTCCAGCAATTTTATACAATCTTCAGACGCAAATCGGCCATTAATACGAGCCAATCCCAAATTACAGACCCGATCTCCTGATCCATGCACGTTAACATTCATAAAACGTCTGTTTCGAGAAGAAGTCCATTCGTCAAGTGTCAGACTGAAACGTACGTTTCTGTTTTTTCAGAAATAATTTCCGAAATTATCGACTGCCGAATTTTTTAGCTGGTAGGTGATTTCGGAATATCACAAAATCCCCGCGTTCGTAAACGTTTTCATAAATCGTCTAAACTACAAAATATGCGAAACGGTAATCCGTCTGAAGCTACCATTCGAGATATTACTGCAGCAAAACTTTCGTCTACTTTTGAAATATAAAAATCTTTAATCGTTTTGATGTTTGTAGCTAAATCGCCGGTATTCGCACCAGCAGCATCCGTATCATCAATTTTTCGTTTATTTAAAATCTTGTTATCAGAGAACTGCAAAATCAACTTTTTTCTTGATTTAATCATACACAAAAATTCTTGTTCACTTTTAATAATTCAACAAAATTCACTGTAGAATAAAATCAGCATCATGTTACTGAACGCGTAATTGGAATCAGTGTGAATCATCGTCGTTTATGTTTTAAGCAATTGTAATCACTTAACAAAAAGTCAGCGTTGAATATATCAGAAAAAACAACAAACAACGCGTATGAGTTTATTCATAATTAAAACAAAATAGGTGGTTTTGTAGAAAAACATTATATGTATATTAGGGTGGGTCTAAAATCCGCTTTTGTAGAATTTTTATTAGTAATAAAAATATTCTTATTTGTGAAATATAAATATTTTTTGGAAAAAAAAATTTAGGTCGATATCTCAGGCTTGCCTAATCCAGAAAAATTTAAATATTGTCTAATTTTTTTTTCATCTATTTTGATTGGAAAATTAGCCAATATTTAACTTTAACCGGATTGGGCGAGCCTGAGATATCGACCTAAATTAAAAAAAAAAAAAATTTCACAAAGAACAATATTTTTGGTATTCCTAATGAAAATTATAAAAAAACATATTTTAGACCCACCCTAATATACATATAACGTTTTTTTTACAAAACCACCCCCTTTTTATAGATAAGAAACTATTTTGTTTTAATTATGATTACACTCATACACGTTGTTTGTTGTTTTTTCTGATTTATTCTACATCAAAATAATTATTGTTGGCTCGAATGAACAGAATAAAACAATGGTTTAACAATGACCCATGATTATAAACCAGTGACAAAACAATTTGCACATCGTTTGATTGATTTAAAATCATCAACAAATATGTGTGTTGGAGTATATTCAGCGTTTGAACGCAAACACAATTTATTATTGTGTTGATTGCGTATGAACGTTTTGCAATCAGCAAATGCAGTTCTCTGATGTCGACCATTAATTTGGATAATTTTGTACACTCTTTTTGGCATACTAGAGATAAGAGTACGGAAAGTCGTACCAAGTTTTTTGAACAAAATTCTATAATTGGTACTTATTTTGGAATATATTTCTTCCTATTCTTTGCTTTAACTCTCCCCAAAGATTTTCAGTTGGGTTTAAGTCCTGAGACTGACGTGGCCAGTAAAGCAAAATTATTACATTGCCTTGAAACTAGTCCTTGACCAACTTGGAAGTATGTTTTGGATCATTATTCTGCTGAAATGTTCATCTTAACGGCATACTTTCATCAGCATAGGGCAACATTGTATTTGCCAAGATGTCTTTGTAGTGGAATCTGGTCATGGTATCGGTAATTCGATGTATTGGACCAACACCATACCATGAATAACATCCCCAGACCATGATGATGCCGCCTTCGTGCTTTACGGTTTTTTTTGTGAACAGTACTTGGAATTCTTTGCCTTTGAGGCGTCGAACTTTACGGGCGAAATCATTTCCAAATCAGTATATTTTTATTTCGTCGCTCTACAAAATATTGCGCCATTTTTGTGCACCGACTGGGCCGGACCAATTTGCATGATTTCTTGCGAAGGATAAGCGTGTCTTTAATTTTTTTTGTCGTGGCAAAGGAACTCGTCTGGCTATCCGTCCAGGTAAATTTGCATTTGTAGTCTGCAACGCAAC
This sequence comes from Eustalomyia histrio, assembly GCA_949748255.1. NCBI lineage: Eukaryota > Metazoa > Arthropoda > Insecta > Diptera > Anthomyiidae > Eustalomyia > Eustalomyia histrio. The sequence continues at coordinate 152,835,734 of OX456523.1, forward strand.
GTTCGGGAAGAGATCATATTACCTATGTCATATTATCTATGGCTCTTGAATATACGAAAGGATCCTATTTGCAAGAGTGACAATACGATTATCCGTCGTTGGTGATGTCCATATTCCTTTCCTCGAAAGTACAATGCTTATTTCGACCCATCTATGAAATTATTTTATTTTTATTTTGGTCTTCATTAATAAAAACACAAATAAACTAAACAATATTTTGTAAAAAACTCAGCCAATTGTTTGAAAACCAGAGAAATTAAAAATGTACTTATTATTATGACCAGGTCTCCAAAGCACTTCAAAGCAAATCATACACGAATTTAAAAAAATAGGAGAAATACAGGTTTCTTTTCATTTTCAAATACGTTGCTATGTTGTAAATAATAAAATTAAAAAGGAAAATAATAAATAATTTCGGTAAAAAAAAAATTAACAAACAAAAATAATAAGTAGTGTACTTGTTATTTTGATCATACCATGTATCATGTTACTTTATTTCTTCTATTTAAACACCTTTAAAAGGCGACTTATATATGTGCACAAAATCCGCTATATTATTAACTCCTATTGCAAACAATAAATAAATTAATTTATTAATACTCGGCAACTCTATTTTTCGTTTTGTCATTCTACTTTTTTAATTTTACAAGTGTATTTATAGGTAATCATAGAAGACCTTCTTCCTTGAAATTTTTCAAATCTCTTAAAATTAAGATTTCGGCACAAATCTCATAAAAATCTCGAGATTTCCCATACAAATGTAGATCTTGTTAATGGGCAATATTTTTGGAAAATCTAATGAAAATCCCACTAATCAACACTGCGTTTGGGACACTCTTGCATGTTTTTTTGTTTGTGGCACTATTTGACGTTTCAAACACGTGAAAACAATAATTAAACTTTATTTTTATTAAAACTTTATTTTATTAAATTTACAAACAAACATGAAGAAGTACAAATTTTTAAGAAAATACCAGACTTAAAGCCAGTGTTAATTCATATGTTTAAAAATATATTATATAAGTGTTAACTTAATTTAATACCATCCTGTTTTGTAATATGCGAATTTTGCGAAAATTGCGAATTATAAATTTTAATTTTTTTTTTAAATATGAACGTTAATTTGCTGATGGGAACTTTTCTTCCGCAAGTATTCTACTTCAGGTTGTGTTGCCTTAACACTAGATGTATAATAATTATTAAAATCTTCTTTTTTTAAATACTCATATTTCTGATTACTTTTAATAATTTTCTCATTTTCCGCCAATTTTTTTTATTAAATTGTTGTTTACAAAAATCAGCTGTTTATATCAGCTGTCATACCGAAATCTGGTAATTGCAAGTGCAAGCACTCCTAGATTTCGGAGGAGATTTTAAGCGAAATCTCGACATTTAATGCCAAGTGTAAACGCAACTAATGCCCAAATTTTGTAAATCCCTTGCGTTCAACGCCTCACCAAACTTCATTTTCTAACGGCAACGCGAGTGTAAATAAATCGAATTTTATAAATCACTACATCATTGCGTTGGACTTTTACGTTATCACTTTAATTGTCAAATAAAAATAATTTCAGTGTTACCTGCATTTATGCATATATAGAATTTATGTGTAATTCATATCGTCCCAAAGTTTTTTTTAAAAACTTTATAAAACGTGGTAGTTCAGATAATTTGGGGTTAAAAAACACGAATCTGAAGTCATACTTTTTGTTTTTGAGAAAAATGGTGTTCGATTTCTCGAACACTGTATTTTGAAGGCATATTACAACAACACAAATGAAAAAACAAAACTATTTCTTTTCTATTGTTGAAAGTTTAAGTTAATGGAACTACATTTTTACTTTTTTTATTTTTTATACTAAATTAAGCTAATTATGCTAAAACACAAAAATGTTTTTTCCTTCATTGTTATAAAAGGGGGAGTGAAGTGGGTAAGAACTTTTATATTTACGTTTAAAGCTAACACCTTATCTTATTGCATAAAAAAATCAGAATCTTAATTAAAAGAAGTAAGAGCGCTAAATTCGGCCATGCCGAATCTTATATACCCTTCACCATGGTTGGGAAAAAACTGAAGTTTATATATGGACATATATGGAATGGACAGATTTATATACGGACGTCTTTAAGAGAAAATTAACCATTTAGTTTAGTGATAATACTAGAACTCCGGAAGATTTATGGTTCCCGAAAATAGGTATTTTTGTATCTGAACCGATATTTCCGAGTTTTTCAGCAAATATGCTATACTAAAGATTTTCGTTCTTTTGCTATATAAGACGTATCCATAGGTCATATTACAGCTCTAAAATTTTAGTTTTTATAAAAATTGTGATGTGTTTTATGGAGTACTTAATCACGGTCTTACCGTTCTTAAGATATAAATTAATCCATTTTGTGCCACGCCCAATTCACGGATCCCACCCACATTTGGTCAGATGTTGTGTATTGATAACCAAGATGCTTGTACCTTATTTGGGAACTTTTCCGTTCTCCCAATATACAAAAAAGCTGACCGACATCGTTAAGTCAACTGTGCTGTACGTATTTGTTATGTTAAAAAAACAAAAAAAAAAGCCTTAAGAAAATATAAAAAAAAGTTGACTAGACGGGGAACGATCGCGCGACTTATAGAAAAAAACTATTTGTGAGAAAGCGCTTAGACCACTGAGCCATTGTAAGACATACGCAATCATCGTTGATAGTAGTTAATAAACAGTTTTCGTTCAAAACAAATTTGTTTGGTTTTTAAATGACAAATCTTTGTATGTGTTTGTTGTATGAGTATAAAAGGTGAAGAGGTGAAAGAAAAGAAGTTCAACAAATGGATGTGTTTGTTATGCGTAAAATTCAACATATATATTAAATAAAAGGATTTTACGAAAAAAAGTAGAGGTAGTCGTGGTTTTTGCTCATATCTCAGCCATTTATCGACCGATTACGGAATGACAAACTCATATATGTATACCCTTTTTCACCACTTGTGGTGACGGGTATAAAAATTACAAATGGAATGACAAACTTATATATACCCTTTTTCACCACCTGTGGTGAAGGGTATAAAAAGAAAAAAATTATAAAAACGAGTGTTCGAATAATCGAACACTGGGACGATATGGGTTAATTTGTTACATGTATTAAATTGTTAATTTTTTTTTATTTTTAAGAAAAAAAATCTCAAAAACTGCTTAATGAATATAAAATTTATTCCAAATTTATTTCGAATTGTCTGTTTTTTTAAATAGTTTGAAAAAATTTCAAACCAACGCTCAAACAATTCAAGTGATGATTTTGACATCTCAAGTGATTATTTTTTCAGCGAAGTGATTTATGATATTCTAATTTGTATGTTTGAAATTTCAAATAACGTTACGAACAGCTGTTACAACGCGAGCAGTCACCTACTTTATTTAAGTGATTTACAAAATCGATTTTTTTAAAAAATGATTTGCATTTTGCAAAATGAGGTCATTAATATAAATGGGGAGATAGTTTAGGGGGCCAATTCCGAATAAAGTTGCTTTGCAAAGTGATAAATAATTTATCATTTTCAGTTCACAATTATTTTTCACTTCATGTTTTCATTTTGAGCGATTCCTATTCATGTTGATATGATGAATATCTCTCAATTTTATTTTATTCAACTCGTTTTTATTAAAAACTTCAATTCTTTTTTTCATTAAAAAATATTATTTTACAATTACAATATGGATTAATAAATAAATTATATAAAGAAATGTCTTTATATGCGTTTATGCTTCTGGAATAGAAACAAGAGGCAATTTTTTTTTGGTTTTTGTTGTTTTAATTTTTTTTTTGGGTAGTGTTGCAAACATGGATTTTTCGAATGCGATTTGAGCGGTTTTTGTTTTAATAATAAAAATGTTATTATTGTTTTTATAAATTCTCTAATCCATTGAAAATTAAAAATTTTGTATTAAATTAAAAAACTATATTAGAAAATATATAAAATGTTAAAAAAAAACCATTTTAAAAAAAGTCGCTAACAATGTTTCTAAATAGTGCAACACTCAAATTTTTCATGAACTTTCATTTGTTGAAGAAAAAAAACTATTATAAAATTTTGACAGATAGTTTTCGCAAAAGTTAAATCAAGAATCGGATTCATTGCGAAGTAATGAACATTTTTATCCAATCTGTGAGCTAGTTCGCTCAATAGCTCTTCGATTTCAATGGCCTTTCTATTTCAATAGCTCTCATAATTCAATAACATCTCTCCTAATTAAATTGTTATTTTAGGTTCGTTTTTTTCGAATTTTATATCTATAACTTCTTGTAAAAAACCGCTATCCCTACTTACCTGACTTTTCTTTATTTTTTGTAAACAAATACAATTTGAATATTTAGGGCCGCCTTTGTACGAAAGCTGTTTTTGTATATGGACTTCGCAGGAACGCGTAATATAGCAATTATATTGTTTGCCCAGCTCTACAAACGCATAATTAATTTGTTAGCTTTTGTTGTTTTTAATATTTTCATATATTTTTATGACAAATATTTTTGTTTACATTTAAAAGAGAATAATTTCTAAGACTTGGCAGAATTTTCATACATTCTTACTTTTTAAGTAGCTTTATCTACAACTATAGCAAGTCTATATCTACTTAAATTTGTATGGAATATTTATATAAAATTCGAAAAATACAAACCTTTTAATTAAATTGTTAAACAAGTAAGAAAAAATTTTATTAAGTCTTCTTCTTTTTCGATTACATTGATTGTCTTACATACTATATGAATAATAACATTCTTAGAGCTATATGTGTCTTACTCTAATAACTAAGTTAACATAAAAAGCAACATTGCTGAAGTGAGATTGAATATGTTAAAAAAGTACAAAATTAAAAGTTGACAAGACTTGCTTTCGGCGTTTAAAGCATATTATCGTGTAGCGCAAGTTTCTGAACAAATCTGGCTTGCAACGACATGGCGTACCTACAGAAGGGTAGAACATCGGAATTTTCATAGACGTAACTATTTGTAAATCGTTTTATTAAATTTTTATGATTTTTTTCGATGCATTTTTTTAGGATTTTTCGTTCAAATATCTCCTATTCTTTGGCTACTATAGAATATATAATAAACCAGATTGGGAACCCATCTTATGGCGAACTTGTAGAGTAAAAGCTTGGTGTTCTTATGTAAGTATGTGTTGTTCATTAGTGATGCAAACATTCCAGAAATCCTTTTCGCCTTTCCTAAGAGACTTCTAGCGTGGGCGTTAAATTTCTATAATTTATCAAAATGTTTTCCGAGATATTTTATTGAATTTTGAAATGAAATATTTGCGCCGTCTAGTATAAGTTGAAGGGATTTACTTTCCGGCACCACATATCTAGGACATTTACCCGAAGGGTTCCTAATACAGATAGCCTCAGATTTGACTGCGTTGATTTTAATGCCCCATTTCTTGTAATAAGCGCTTATTTCTCCAAGATGAAATGCAGCAGAGTTCAGAGCTAGTATTGGTGATATATTGTGTGCATAAATACATAAGGCAATCAGCATATAAAATAGCCTTTGAATTTCAAGATTGGTGAGGAAAATCATGCAGGAAAATGTTAAAGGGAGCCAAGACACTTCCCTGAGGTACCCCACTTTTCACATGTCCTAGTTCTGAGGTAATGTTGTTGATTTGGACGCCAAATTTCTATTAGTAAAGTAGCTGCAAAACATTTTAACCAGAAATGGGTCTACGCCAAGATTTACCAGTTTGTAGAGGATTCTATTATAACAAACCGAATCAAACGCCTTTTCTATATCCAATGATATTGCCACCGTGCATATTTTATCCCTTAAGTTGAAAGTTCATCATTGTAAAATTTCAACAATGCATGTTGTGTTGAGTGAGATCTTCTAAATCCAAATTAAAATTCGATATTGGTTCCACAATGAACTCATTTTCTAGTTTTTCCTTAATTACGTGTTCAAATAATTTACCACTGTTGAATAAAACGGATATTGGGCGAAAATCCTCAGGCTTTTTACTGTCCTGCTTTTTTTTAATTGGAAGTAATTTTGCGCTTTTCCAAGCCGATGGAAAATAGCCGTTATTAATGCAATTGTTAAAAATAGCACCTAATAATTAAAGTGTTGTATCAGGAAATTTTTTAATTATAAAGCCAAAAGACTTTTTGCTATTAATGTTGTTAATGTGCATTCTGATATTATTCACGTTTGTAAAATGGTAATTATCAAGATTCCCATCGGCCAGAAACGTGTCATCAAATGTATAGATATGTTACGGCAGTCTATCAACACATGATGAGATTTTATTCTCTATATTGTTAACCGGTCTTTCAGGATTTACCTCTTGAAAAACAACAGTATAATGAGTTCTAAATATCTCTGAAATTTGGCAACTATTGGAAGTGATAGTATCATTGTGTATGAGCTGCTAGCAAAAAGGAGACTTCTTTTTACCAACGAACCGAAATACGTCTTTAAAGGCAGTAGGACCTGGTGTTATTTTTAAGATTCTGTCTCAAATTTTTAGCATCTTCAAGATTTATAAGCTCATTAATAATTGTTTTTAATAGTTGTATCCGTTTAGTTATAATTTTATACTCGCTGCTAATTATATTTCCAGTTCTGTGATATATTTTCTTTAGGTTCTTCTGCCATGCATACTTAACTTTAAAAAATTTCTTAATGTTATCAGTATACTGACCTTTTTGTTCGTTTTTTTCTAGTTTGTTGGAGTGGCTTTCATGTATTGAGGTAAGTGTATTATTAAATGTATTTATCAGCACATCTAATTCATTATTATTTAAATTGCAGTTGTTGGGAGGTAAAATAACATCTGAAGCTGCATCTAAAACTCTACTGAATGCGTTTCAATTTGTGTTCTTGTATAAAGTTATTACCAGGGGACTTCTTAATGTTAAACAGGCTGCATCACTTTCCAGTTTCAGTACTAATGGGAAATAATCCGAGAAAGTTGATAAGCTTTTGATCTGATAACACTGTGCAGCAAATTTTTGGTCATCGAAAATTGCCTCTTTGATTTGAACACAGGATGAAAGTAGACCATAAGAAAGACAAAATTGCCAAGGGGTTTGTCAAAGTTGGTTCGAAAAAAAAAGTTATGGCTTCTTGAATTTGGTCATTTTTGACAATTTTTTCACCATGAGTTAACATTAAAAATTATTTTTTTTTGCTTTCATTGCTTCAAAAAATATTTTTGTGTTTCTTTTTACAAAATAACACAATTAAAACTTTATTTACTATACACTCAAAAAAAAATTAGTAAAAAAATTAAAATTTTTATTTTTTTCATTGTTATACAAAAATACGTTTTTCGATGAAAAACAAGAAATCTTATGAAAAAAAGTTTGAAGTTTAAAGTAAAATTAAAATAAATACTTAAAGTTTTAGAGACGATTTTAAATTAGATTAATTTTATAATAATATTGAAGCTTAAGCACTTCTTAAATTTTTAAGATTTGGATTCAATTGAGCTGAACTTTTGTTGTTGGCATATTGTTAAAAAAATTAAAATACACTTTTTTAAAAGTCGAAGAGACAAATATAATAGCACTCGATTACTTAGATACAATAACAAATTTTTCTAAAGTTCAAAAATATATACTACCCTAACCACTATTGGTTCGTACAGTTGCACTTTTATGATATTTTTATTTTTTAAATATTTTTATTTAATAACGAATAATATATTTGTATGATTTTTATGCACTCATTGGAAAGCTTATTTTTTTAAGTTTAAAAAAAATATTTTATTATTATTATTGTATCAAATAAAATTACAACAATTTATTTACAATACTTCAAATATAAAGCGTAACATAAGTGACCACTTTTGCTTCGTACAGCGAGTAATTTTGCATTGTAATGCATGGTTTTCACTATGTCATTTTTAATGTCAATTGTTCCAAGTTGTTGGCAATTGTATGAAAACGGGTTGTCATATGGTGTCATATGAATTTGTAGTCAGTTTTGCACACGAACTGCCTTCTAAAATGGCATACAAGTGAAAACGCCAAATTTCAGTTTGTCAGCGGATATGGCAGCATTTTTTATCTAAAATAAAATTGACAACAAGTTGTCAATTTTTTTTGTTTGGCGATCGCAAAGCTGTTATTTTTTTTTTTCCTGGAAAAATAAATTTCAATGCTTCCTTTTATTTTTCCAAGCCCTTTAGTGTTTTAATAACTCAAAGCGCTGCACTAGCTACAGCCATTTGTTTCTTTTTTATTATTTTTAATTTTTTTCCACTTTTTATTTACCTCAAATTAATATTTTCTAATCAGCTGTTCGCTCGCCAAAAGTTTATGCATCACATTTGACCTTTGTAATAAAAACGGCGTGTCAGTCAACTGACACCAAAATTTGACATAAGTCTTTGACACGCTCTGCTTTATCGACTTATTGTCAGTTTTTAAGATGTAATGACGAGAATTCATTTGAGTCAGTTTTTGTTGTCAGTTCATGTGACATAATGAAAGCCAGGCATAACGGTATAAACCAGTTACCAAATGACATGCAAACACATATTTTTGAATATTTGTTGTATTATTTTTATTTAATGCACGAGGCATTCCTATTTGTAAAGAAATTAGAAAATTAATAATAGAAATATATTGTTCAAATAATTTGTTAGGTCAAATTGCTAATGAATTACATTTATCGCGATCAACAATTCAAGGCATTATTAAAATTTACGAAACCACGGGTACTTTTTCACCTAAGGAACAACAACGCGGTCGTAAAACACCAATAACTAACCGTGATTTGCGCGCATTGCGAAATATTATCAAGCAGAATAGGCGATCTTCAGTGAGAAACTTGGCAGTCAAATGGTCGGACAATATTGGAAAAACAGTAGGGCGTGAATAGACAATGATACAGTTGCATAAACTCGGTTATAAATTTTATAAGGTATTGTTCTAATTGTAATGCACTGTTTTGTGATTTATTGCCTTTAACTGAAATCTTTAAGCAAAGAAGAATCCCCTGCTAACCCCTTTGTAAAGGGAAAAGAGATTATTATGGGCTAAGGAGAGGATGAAATGGGTGCAACGGCAATGGGATTCAGTGATTTTTAGTGATGAATCAACATTTCAAGTATGCGTAGGTGATTCTCGACTGAACGTTATAAGAAATAAAAATGAAACATTTCATAAGGACTGTTTACGGAGGCAAGTAAAATTTCCTGCAAGCGTTATGGTATGGGGTTGCATGTCATCGCAAGGAGTGGGAAATTTACATTTCATTGATGTCACAGTTAAGGCAGTAAATTTTGAACAACAATTTGCTTACATCAGTTTCAAACTTGTGAAGAGGAAATGAATACATTTTCCAACAAGATGGTGCACTACCACATACAGCCAAAATAACGAAGGCATGGTTAAATGAAAAAGATATTCCCCTCCTTAATTGGCCGGCTAGCAGTGCGGATCTCAATCCCATTGAGTCGTTGTGGGGAATAATGAAAAAGAAATTACGAAACGACCCCCAAAGCACTGTCAATATTATAACTACAATTAAAATGCAAAAGTACTCACTGTACGAAGCAAAAGTGGTCACTTATGTTACGCTTTATATTTGAAGTATTGTAAATAAATTGTTGTTGTTATTTTATTTGATACAATAATAATAAAATATTTTTTTTAAACTTAAAAAAATAAGCATTCCAAAAAGTGCATAAAAAGCATACAAATATATTATTCGTTATTAAATAAAAATATTTAAAAAATAAAAATATCATAAAAGTGCAACTGTACGAACCAATCGTGGTTAGGGTAGTAGTTTTTTTTCCACTGAATTTAAGAAAAATACATATAAGATATACTTAACTTAGTTAACTATAAAACCGATACAAGGAAACACATTAAAAGAATATTGTAACTTTAAGGCATTCAATTCAGGCAAGAAAAAACAAAAGTTAAGCTTTAACATTGCCTAATTGAAAGACAGTAACGACTATGGAATTTACTTATTGTTTGTTTTATACATACATTTTTGTGCTTTAACTAACAATGCTTTCACAATTGCAAGTAGTGAATTTCATAAATAATGTTATTGCTTTTTTATACTAAAACCAAAGAGTATTTGTGACAAAATAATGATAATAAATTTTATTTAAAAAACCAGTAACGGTACTCTGGATTAAGTAAAAAAAAAATTGCCTATTAACCCTGAAATTTTACTAAAATTAATGAACATGCATTAATTTTTTTAAATGAAACAAAAGGTTGGCATTAATTTAAAAAAAATAAATTATTCAGATGGTCTATGAATGATTCCTTTATAAGAATTTGCTTAAGAACTTTAAAAATTGCTCTAAAATATACCTACATACAAATAGTCACTTAAATAAAAACAAACTACACTCAAAATAAATTGTTGGTAAAAATTACATAAAAACAAAGAAAATAAAAATTTTAATTTTTTTATTAATTTTTTTTTGAGTGTATAATTAAAAAAATGTATTAATAGTGCTCTTTTTTTTAAAGAAAACAACAAATAAATTAAAAAAGAGATCAATAAAGACAAAATTAAAATATTAATATACTCATTTTAAATAACTCATAGAAAAAATGGTAAAAAATGACTAACTTCAAGTAGCCATAACTTTGTTTTTCGAACCAACTTCACCAAACCCCTTTGGTATTTTGTTCTTCTAATGGTATACTTTCATACTGCGTTCAAACCATTGAGGCAATTTTTTCTTGTTGCACAGTGTAATTTATGTTGTTAAGTTTTAATACATCTTTAACGTGTTTTATGTTTTGGTGTACCAGGCGTTGATGCCATTTACAAGTGAATCATCATTGGAACTTGCAGCAAAGGTTTTTCCATGGATGTTCAAAACTTTCATTTTCATTTCTAAAAGATTTCCGTTACGGCATCCCAAAGCTTCAACTTTGCCATCTCGAATAAACTAGTAAATATACTTATAACCCTTATACATTGCTGTTGTTGCCGAAAACAAATTTACCTTCAGTTTTGGAACAAACAAAACGTTTTGTATAAATTTCTGTTTCCATCCTTCTGTAGTTTTCATCAATACGTCAATATTCCCTTCACCTATAGCATTTAGGATTGATCCATCACCAATTTTGATTTTGGAAGGCTCTTGCAAATCTTTATAAGTGGTAAACCACCCTCTATGTGACGTCATGTGTGCGGATGCACCGGAATCCAATAACCACCTTTCTTTAGTGTTGACAACATAATGAGAATCGCTCATAAATTCGTTTGATTTTGTAATTTTTTTTTTTTTTGTCATTAAAGGTTTTATTACTTTTTAAAAGCGGACAATCTTTCTTCCAGTGACCCTCTTGTTTGCATCTAAAACATCTACCAGGCTTTTTGATTTCTTTTGGATGATTTTGTTTCTTTATTGAAAAAGCTTTTGATTCCATATCGGTATGTTTCATTCGGGATTGTTCTAACACAAGTCGATTTGTTAAGTTTTCCAAATTTCATTTATTCTCGTCATATGATTCCCATGCTCTCCTAAATTTCTTAACCTTTTGACAAGTTATTCAATCTTGGCAATGTGCATCTCAATTGTATCTTCAGAACTCTTTTTAAATTCGTAAAACTGTTGTTGCAATAAATGTATACTCACTTCAGATGGTAATTCATGAATTGAATTTAATTTTCTCCACATTTCAAACGATTCCTTACAGCACATTAAGTATTTTATAATTAAACTGTCAACTGATGAAATTATAATTCTTTGGGCCTTTATATCAAGCCGTTCCCAAGCTTGTAATTCCTGAAGGAATTCAGCATTATCAGCATGTCCTCCTCCATTACGCATAACTGGTTTTTTAAGTGTACCATCAATAGTTTTGTACAGATCCATGGATTTCAAAATAATACACATCTGGAACTTCCATGAACACCAATTCACAGTTCCGTGCAATTTATCGATCTTGAATTCTTCCATTATATTATATATACAACTTTTTTTATGCAACTTACACATATAATACTTCTAAGCAACTTGATAATTTTTTTACAGGCGTCTTGATAAATCCTTATCCGTATTTCGAACTGTTCCTTCTTATTTGGCGTCTTGAATATTCCTTATTTAGCTTTCTGATAATCTTTCTAAGCAACTTGATAATTTCTTTCCAGGCTTCTTAATAAATCCTTATCCCTCCTCTTGATAAAACAATTCCTTTTCTGTCGAACTGTTCCTTCTTACTTGGCGTCTTGAATATTCCTTATTTAGCTTCCTGTTAATGCTTAGCACGAGTGTCTTGGGCCCATAACCGGTTGAAATTGGTTGTTTATTTAAAGAAAACTTTATTGTCAGTGAAGTTGAATGAAAATTTTTGATTAACAATAATAATCATGTTGTGTTGTTTTTTACAATATTATTCAACATAAAAACAAACAAGTAATACAGTATATACAAATTAAACATTTACATCAACAATTATAACCTACTTTAAAATTTTCACTAATGAGTTTCTTTATCATCTTCAACTTAACCTTTTACATATTAAGTGCGGAATCAGTATGAGTGTGCTCCAATCTGTTATGTCTCTTTATCACTGTAAGGATTTTACTTTTCTCCTGATATGACTTCCTTATAATATTGTTGGTCGCTTTGGAAAATAAGTCAAAGTTTTTATGTTTAGGTTTTACTTCCTCTATTGTACTAACAATGACATTATTAAGTCTGTCTGTATGAAAATCAATTCCGGAATTTCTAAGATTTCTATTATTTGGAGTTTGTGGTTCATAATCAACATTTTGAGCGACCCTATTTTTAAATTTTACCCAATTCGTTCTTTTAAAGTTATATTTAGATATTTGTGTTTCCTTTAAAAATGTAAATAATTGTTGTTCATTGTTGTTGATTGTTCATAAAAGCATAAATCTGTATAGCATTATGATCACTATCATACTCAATAGTTTGCACACAATTTAAAGTATTATTTTCCGTAAGAATATGTAATCTACAATCTGAGATACATAATACATCAAAATATGACCCCGTTCTAGGGAAAGAAGGGGAGCTTGAGGCAAAAAGTCTACATCTGAAATGTATTTTATTACTTACTAACCATTCCTTAAGCTTATTTCCCTTTGTATTACCTGTAGGATTCCCCCAATCGGGGTGTCTACAGTTTAAATCACCGGCCAATATATAATAGTTATCATTATTTTGCAAATTTAAAAACTCAAAAAGCTTATGTAATTCGATTTTGAAATTGGAATCGTTGTTACCCGAAGGAAAATATGCAGAAATTATGTACATTGTCTTATTAGCAATAAATTCAAGTTTATGTTTCGGGTTTAGTTTCGTTTCATTTAATAGAACCATATCCGGATTGTATTTGTAAAGAAATTGTTGTCCAAACTACGTTTGAACAACAACTGTGATACCAATTGGAATGAATTATTATTATTACTATTATTGGTATTATTATTATTCTTACAATATTATTATTTTTATTATTATTATTCGTATTATTATTATTCTTAATTATATCTCCAGTTAAATTACATATAATAAGAATTTACAGGACACCCTAATGTCCTGTAAATTCTTATATAACTACCGTGAATTATTTGTAATATTATACCAAGTTCGACTTGCTACTATACCGTAATTGAGTGGAAGTTAAATGCGGTAAAACCGACGTTTAATTGTCACTTTGTTTGCAGCCATTAAAGTAGCAGGTCGTCCTTGTAAATCATTTGCTGAATTTGTGAATAAAACCCCTATGAAGATACAAAGGAATTACTTTGGTTACATTATTTAACAACCTACAATAACTCTTAACAATTTCTAGCAAAAAATTGTTGGTAATATTACATTTGTAATATTATACCAAGTTCGACTTGCTACTATACCGTAATTGAGTGGAAGTTAAATGCGGTAAAACCAACGTTTAATCGTCACTTTGTTTGCAGCCATTAAAGTAGCAGGTCGACCTTGTAAGTCATTTGCTGAATTTGTGAACATACAAAGGAATTACTTTGGTTACATTATTTAGCAACCTACAATAACTCTTAACAATTTCTAGCAAGAAATTGCAATTGGAATATACATGGTCCTAACGAACCGGCAAAGAACCTGAAAAAAAAACAAAACAAAGTGGCAGCATCGTACTTGATACTCATCTCATTTGCTTGCAAATTATAAAAAAAAACTACAGACAACCATACTCCTATTACAAAATATTTTGCATCAAAGTAAGTTTCAACTTTGGTAAAGTAAAAAGTACAATAAAAAAAATACAAATATATACATTAAACAAATAATTCAATTAAAGAAAAAAAAAATTACAAAGAAAATTTAAATTGAAATCAAATCTCCTTTTTTTTGCATTTTCAAATCAATTCGAAAAACGTTTCAAATTATTAAGCATATATACAGAAGGCAGTAAAACCCTTCAGATCATTCACTCTACTGTATGTGATGTGTTGCAGGGTCTCAAGGCACTGGATATAAAGACGAAAAACTGTGACTTCCTTATAGTGTTTCTTGTCTGTTCAAAGCTCCCAAAGGCAACGCTGTCACTTTGGGAACAAACTCACAATTAGAAGAGTTTCTCAGAGACAGATACGAAGCTGTTGAGAGAATCTCCAGTATGGAAGCAATTAAAGTCTCGAATGTCCCTTCCAAATACGACTCAAACTCTTTCTTTCGATTCTCGAGAAAATTTTAAATCTGAATGTAAAATGTGTTCTGCTGATCACAATCTAAGACTGTATCCCAAATTTAGAAAGAACACAGTGCAGGAAAGAGTGGATTTCGTTCTGGCCAACAGAATCTGCACTAATTGCCTCGCATCCAGTCACATAAAGGTAAAGTGTCCCAGCAAAAATACTTGTTTTATTTGTAAAAAGGATCACCACTCTTTACTACATTCATTGAAAGCGAAACATGGTCCGGACCAAGCCAATTCGCTCCAGGCTCTAAAGAGCCGATCAAATAATTCAGGGTGGATTAAAGAGGATGCGCGATCACACACCAAAAACCTCTCAGATTACCCATCCACTTCTCAAGCTGCAAAGAAAACTCAGGCGCACACAAATTTCGCAGTCAATAGCAACTATATAATGCTTTGCACTGCTTTAGTTCACATTGACCCAGGCGACCAAAGATCTTTGATATCTGAGAGAATGGTAAAGAGACTCAAAATTCCGACTCGAAAATCTCATTATAACATTTCTGGTGCTGGGTGTCTGCGACAATCTGCATCAAAGGAATGTGACTTAGTGTTAGTGGCTAAGAAGCACAATCTGAAATTTCCAATGAGTGCAATTATAATACCACGGGTTACGGATCTAATACCCTCTATCTCGTTTGAGATACCCCCATCTCCTGAACTGCTAAAGCTTGATCTGGCGGATCCGAATTTTAATAGATCCACGCAAATCGATCTGATTATCGGAAATGACGTTGAGCGCTTTATTAATATGAAGGGCATAAGGAAAAACGTTTGTGGTCCGGCAACAGCCTACAATACAGCATTTGGATGGGTTCTCAGTGGCCCAATCATAGAACCAACAGTGCACAATTTCTCAACATCATTGGCCCCTTCGGACAACTCAGAGCTTAATGAACTATTACGCAGTTTTTGGGAGCAAGAGGAACTACCCTCATCTTCTGCTATATTACCTGATGATCAGCATTGCGAGGATCATTACAGGCAAACCACAACACGAGACAAAAGTGGAAGGTATGTTGTCAGACTTCCATTTAAAAGAGAGTTTCCAAACCCTACATTCTTCCCGAATATTGGCTCTTGGTCAATATTCTCGTATGAAACAGTCCCTGGCTAGGGATCCTGAACTCTTTAAACAATACAATGAAGTACTGGAGGAGTACCTTACCCTAGACCACATGGAGGCATCATCATTTCGCGAGGTAGTCACTGATGATAAATTTTTCTCATACTATTTGCCACATCATGCAGTTATTCGGCCAGAACACAAAACGACAAAAGTTAGAGTTGTATTTAATGCTTCACGGAAAACTAAATCAGGTTTTTCATTAAATGACGTCTTGTACACTGGTCCAACGCTACAGAGAGAACTTATGACAGTCATTCTCAACTGGCGAAAATATCATTATGTTTTCCGTGGCGACATTCAGAAAATATATATATAAATAAGAATTATCTTCCAGAATGGGGCTAACAGCCCTTTCAAAGATTTTCAGTTAAAAACTGTAACATTTGGAGTCAACTGCGCTCCGTTTTTAGCAATCAGAACCCTTATACAACTGGCATCTGACTCGGAAGAATGTTTTCCTAGATCTGGTTCTATCCTACGTACGGAAACATATGCCGACGACATATTGTCGGGCCCAATCGGTGTTAATCTTTGCTCTCGAATCTGCAGGATTCCCTTTAAGGAAAATCTCTGCTAATAATACAGAACTTCTGGCCCATCTTCCAAAGGAAAATCCTTACGATTCAGATTTGCTTCGTTTTCACGAAGCAAGTGCCACAAAAACTTTAGGAATCAGGTGGAATGCACTCACCGACTCCTTTAATTACTCATTTACACCAATTTGCCAGTCTACCAGAGCCACTAAACGTACAGTTCCTTTAGTTATCAGAGCCAAGATTCGTATGCAACAATTGTGGCTAGAGGGTATAGCCTGGGATGAGGAGATCAGTGCTGAATCCCTTTCTAATTGGAACAACCTGCTTTTTCTCATGTTGATGATATTACCATTTCAAGATGGATAAATTAGAGCCCTTATGATAAAATTCAGATTCACGGGTTCTCAGACGCCTCTAAAGCAGCTTATTGTGCGAAAGTCTATATAAGATGTCAAACGTCAGAATTCGTGACGGTTTCTAATTTATTAGTTGTCAAAAGTAAGGTGGCTCCTCTCAAAACTGTTTGTTTGCCTCGATTGGAGCTTTGCGGTGCAGTATTACTAGCAAACTTGGTTTACTACATCAAATCCGCTCTTAAATTCGATAACTCCGAAATTGTATTATGGACTGATTCGTCCATAGTATAAGGATGGTTAACCAAACCTCCTCATACTTTGGAAACTTATTTAGCCAACCGCACCTCTCAAATTCACCACGCATGGCAACCCCGCAGATCTAGGTACCAGAGGCTGCCGCCCTCAAGATCTCACGATTAACCCATTATGGTGGCATGGGCCATCATGGCTCACAAACCCTCAGACGGAATGGCCATCACGAAATCCTCTGAAACGAAATCCTCTAAACCTAGAGCCCCAAGTGCAAGCATTTCACGTGTCAATCGAAAGAATTGATGCACAAGAGAGGTTTTCTTCTTTCCAAAGAGCGTTAAGAGTAATTAGTTACATTTTCCGCTTCTTTAATAGAAGTCTCTCGAAACGTAGACCTCATACAGGCTACCCATCAATCAATTTTACACACAGTGAGGTTAAATTCGTAAAGAACAGACTCATAATTCTTGCTCAGAAATCCTCTTATGGCGAAGAACATACATGTCTTTCGAATTCTCAGACAATATCTGACAAAAGACCATTGAAAACGGTTAATTCTTTTATTGATTCAAATGGAATCATGCGCGTAAACGGTCGTCTGTCAGAATCATGTTTGTCATATAATGAGCGATACCCAATGATTTTGCCCGGCAATTCCCTATTCTGCCACTTATACTTAACTCACCTGCACTTATTTCTGGTCCACGCAGAATGTAATCAAATCTGCAGAATGATTTAAACAGAATTCTACATATCACATTTGAAACTCCGAGTTAAGAAAATAATTCGCCACTTCAAGAATTGCATAATATTTCAACAGAAACAGTGCGCACAGATAATGGCTCCAGTACCACCACAGAGATGCAATCTCTCGATACCATTTCAAACTACTGGCATATATTTCGCTGGTCCCTTTGAACTCAAGACATCAACAATACGAAATGCTCCTTACATTAAAGGTTATGCTAGCGTTTTTGTCTGCTTCAGCACTAGAGCTATTCACCTCGAAGCATGTTCTGACCTATCCACTGCTGCCTTTCGCGCAGCATTTTCGCGATTCGTTGGGAGGCGGGGGCTTCCTCACATAATAGTCTCGGATAACGGTCGTAGTTTTCTCTAGCTAGCAGAGAACTATGTCGTGAATTTATCTCTTTCATAAAATCTGCTTCTGCCGATATATCGCAGAAATACAAAGATCAGGGATTCGAATGGAAGTTCATCCCCCCACACGCGCCTCACATGGGCGGCCTATGGGAAGCCGCGGTAAAGTTTTAAATTTCACTTAAAACGAATAGCAGGAGCGCACAGGTTCAACTTCGAAGAATTCTCCACAGCTCTCACTCGAATCGAAGGAGTTCTAAACTCACGCCCAATCTCTGCAATGTCAGAAGATCCCTCCGATTTAACCGCGTTGACTCCCGGTCATTTCATAAGAGGCGCTCCAATTATGGCGTCGCCTGAACCGGGTAACGAAAGGATATCTATTGTCAACCGATGGGAGAAACTTAAAGTGATTCACCACCAAATTGCAATAAGATGGAAGGAACACTATTTAAAATCTCTACATAAGCGCTACAAATGGAGAAACTCATTGCCGAACATGCAAATCAGGGACCTTGTGGTCGTTATAGACGATCTACAACCTCCTCATGAATGGCGATTAGGGCGAATCGTGAAAACTCATCCTGGTGCGGACAACAATGTTCGCATAGTTGATGTCCGCACAGCCTCAGGAATTATAACACGACCCATTGTAAAGCTGTGTTACCTTCCCTTTTTTAAAGAAGACAGTTCCACTCATGAGTCGCCATAGACATTTTCATTACATCTTATATCTTCAAATAACCCAACATTCCATAACTATCACTAAAACACTTTTTCTTCTCTTTTTATTTTTATTCTTACTAATTTCTATAACATTTTAGAAACAATAACAGAGGTAACTCTGATAGTAGCCACAATCGGAGCGACAACAATCGTCGTAGCAACAGCCGTATCGATAGTTACAATGGGCGAAACATCAACAGTAGTCGTCGTCGTAAACCGAATGAAATATACCGGTGCATAAGTTGCAACAGATATCACGCTCTTCGGGTTTGCCGCAAATTCCTCAAAATGGATGTCGAGACTAGAGAACACTTGGTGGAGGACAATTATTGTTGCATCAATTGTTTGGCCCGAAGCCATACCTTACGTGCATGTAATTTCAATGGAGACGTGTGAAAAATGTGACGCCTACCACCATACACTTCTGCACCCAACTAGACGCCGAGCAATCACCACCAACCAGCTTCGTAAACGGCTACGTCACCAAACAGCTACCAGGTACCGTAAGGCACAAAACTAGGCCCCATACTTTACATAATTTACTCAAATAAACTAATTAACGTATTAACATTGGGTAAAATATTTGCATATGCTGATGATACTGCTATTGTCGTTGTCAACAAAAACGTAGAAACTGCCTCAGAAATTATGCAAAATTTTTCACGGCTATGATTGTCTACATAATACAAAAATGAGTGAGTTCAACTACGATGAGGATAACTGCACAACAACAATTGAGATTGTTAACACGTATAAATACTTGAGTGTCTTTGTTGACCAAAACTTTAAATGGAATACGCACATAGAAGAAGTTCGAAAAAAATTAAGAAAAGCCGCATATATGCTACATCACTTGAGCTATTGTTGAAGCCAGACGGTGCTTAGACAAGCATACTATTCATTAGTTGAGTCACATATCCGTCATGGAATAACAGCCTGGGGAAGCTCAATACACTGCAGTAAACAACAACACTCACAAAATCAATTATTAAAAATCCTCCGCAAATATCGTGCTTATGCAATTGCCAACACCAACACCCCACCTGACACACTTATTGGTGAAAGCTTAAATATCATCATCAATACAACTACTAATGTCAACAATACAACAACACAACAAGAAATGTCGTTAACAACTATAACACACCTACGAACAATATCGCGAAAGATCTGCATCTTCTAAGCGTAAACAACATACATAACACCACATTAGCAATAGAATTCTACAATGATTCAAGATTTCTAAAGAAAATAAGTCACCATCACCAAACTCGATTGAATTCTGAAGGAAGATATCATGTCCAAAGATTTAACAACAATTATGGTAAAAGCACCCTATCTGTCGTACTGCCATCCTTATTTAACAAAATACGGATTGATGTCCTAAATACAACAAACAACAACAAAAGGAAAAATATATTCAAAAACTTTTTTATAAATCAGCAATGAATACTTCAAGAGATTTCAAATAAAATTATTAACCATATTAATTTTTACCCGCAGACAAGCCACTATGGCTTCGCAAGGTTACTAATTTTCATGAATTAATATTTTTAAAGAAATAAAGATAAATTAAAAAAAAAAAGCAACCAGCAACCGGCTTCAATCACACCAGATGCGAAAATCTTATCTGAAGCGGTCAAATCGCTCGCAGTAGGGCTTTGTGCCTCTACCAAGTCGTAAAGTTATGTCCAAACTACGTTTTATTTTATTTTATTTATTTCATCTATCGGGCTTAGCCCTTACAGATTACATTTAAAATATATACATAATTACAAAAAATTTTAATTTTATTTACAATTTCAAATCAGCCATTCCATTAAATCATTGGAAACATTTTAACATCTGTACAAGATTATGGTTCTTCCTCATCTAACATGTTGGAAATTATCCTCTTAAACGGTTGTCTGCTAATATTGAAATCAATTCGGTTTGATACCGAATCATACAAGACAATACATCTAGATATCGGCTCGTACATTCCATAATTGGTTCTATGGAAAGGAACCACAAATAAATGATATTCTCTTAACGCTCTGGTCGGAGCGTGAAATGGCAAAATGGATAATAAAGGAGAGCAATCAATTTTGTTATCCATTAAGTCCTTTATAAAGGTAATGCTTTGGATCTTCCTACGAACCATTAACGATTGAATACCGAGCGTTTGCAAACGACTTCGGTAAATAGGCATATTTTCAAATGAATACTGCCTTTTTAAAGCAAATCTTGAAAAACGTTTTTGGATTCTTTCAATCCGGTTTATATCGATATCATAAAAAGGGTCCCAAATAACACTTAAGTATTCGAGATGAGACCTAACTAAGGATTCAAAAAGAATTTTAAGAGTATTAAAATTAAGGAACATTTTTGAATTCCTTTTTAAAAAACCAAATTGTGAATTGGATTTAGAGATAATATAATTTATATGATCTTTAAATGATAAAGTAGAATCAAAAAAAATACCTAAATCTTTTATTAAGTTTTGGCGTAAAAATTTGCTATTATTCTCACCTAAATAGTCAAAAGTAATAGGAAACTGTTTACGAGAATAACTAATTACTTTACATTTAGAAAAGTTTAGGAAAAGATGGTTAATATGACACCAACTTATTAAGGAAAAAATATCTCTCTGAAAGTTTAAACAATCAGCTAATGATGAAATGTTGTGGAAAAGTTTCAAGTCGTCAGCGTACAATAAACACTGACAGTTTTTGAAAACTTTAACGATATCATTTATGAATAACAAAAAAAGTAAAGGGCCCAAATGGCTACCCTGTGGAATTCCGGACTTTACATAGATCGGATCGGACAAAAAAGTTCCAATTTTAACAAAAAGAACTCTACCAGTTAGGTAAGAGTAAATCCAATTTAAAAAATTGGAATGAAAACCCATTTTTAAAAGTTTATTTATCAAAATTTGATGTTGAAGTTTATCGAATGCCTTTCCGAAATCGGTATAAAGAGCATCGACTTGAAAACCACTCTCAATTGAAGTGATACAAAAATGAGTAAATAACGTTAGATTAGTACAAGTTGATCTTCCATTAAAAAATCCATGTTGGTGAACCGTAATGTGGTTTTTAAGCTCCCAAAACAGCTTCTGGTTTATCATCTTATCGAAAATTTTTGGTATAATTGATAATTTTACTATAGGTCGGTAGTTAGACACCAAATCTCTACGACCTGATTTAAAAATCGGTGTGACGTGAGCAGATTTCCATTCATCTAAAAAATGTCCTTCTGCAAGCGACTGATTAAAGATGGTTGTTAATGCTATGCAAAGCGAGTATGCGCAGTTTTTTAAAAAAGTTGGAGGCATGAGATCAAATCCAGCACTCTTATTGGTATCCAGATGTATTAAAGATTCAAAAACATCAATTTTTTCCAGCTGCAAATGTCCAATATTTACTATATCTTCTACATTATTTAGATAATCGGAAGAGGTATTGGATATATCGATGTTCTCATAAACTGATGAAAAAAATTTCTCGAATAAAGATGCAACCTCTTGTTCACCACAGGCTATATTGTTTTCGAAATACAAAGTTCGAGGTATACCATTTGAATCCCTTTTACTATTAAAAAATACCCAAAAGTTTTTAGGGTTGTCTATTATACGAAATTCCATATTAGCAACGTATCTCTTATATAGAAACTTAGATAAAAATTCAAATTCACGTCTAAGGCGATTAAAATGGGCCTTGTCGCCAGATGAGTTTGTTGATTTATATTTTTTATGAGCTTTATTTCTTAAATTTCTTAGATGAAGCAATCTGCGATTATACCAAGGTAACTTCAAATTCTGCTTCTTCCTCTTAACCGGAACGTACAGGTGAAAACATTCATTTAATATTTGCTTGAAAGCCGCATACATATCAGTTAGATTACGACCATTCAAAATTTGAGACCAGGAAATAGAGTTGAAAAACGCGTTAATAGCATCATAATTAGCCAAATTAAAATCATAATATCTCTCGCGAACATCATCATTTATAGTAGAATCATAAAAGTTGAATTGAATCTGCAATGCCTTGTGATGTACTGACTCAGCTGTAAAGGGTATATCATATCTACTGACTTCACATTTAAAATATCCGTCAACAAAAATCAAATCCAGAATGCGGTTAATATCATTCCTTATAAAATTCATTTGGGTGAGTCCAAGGGAAAGTAAAGTATCACAAAAGTGGCTTTCAAAATCTTTTGTTATATTAAAGGGCATCAACATTTGGTCAGCTATGCTAAACTCCCAGTTTATGCTGCTCAAATTAAAATCCCCTAAAATACAGGGAGATTGATCATCATTAAGATTTGATAACAAAGATTCTATATTTGATAAATGAAGATGATATAATTCGTATCTGCTTCCTGGTGGAACGTAACTTAACATGAAAACAATTTCACGTTTACTGTGTTGTGAAGTACCAGGCAAGGTAACAGAAACACATAATTGTTCTAAATTATCTGCTTTATGTGGAAGATCTATCTCTTTGCTTGTATATTTTGAACCAACTGCCAGCAAAAGACCACCTCCTTTAGTCAACATTGATACTAATTGGAATGAATTATTATTATTACTATTATTGGTATTATTATTATTCTTATAATATTATTATTATTCGTATTATTATTATTCTAATTAATATCTCCAGTTAAATTACATATAATAAGAATTTACAGGACAACCTTATGTCCTGTAAATTCTTATTTAACTACCGTGAATTATTTGTAATATAAATATAACCAAGTTCGACTTGCTACTTTACCGTAATTGAGTGGAAGTTAAATGCGGTAAAACCGACGTTTAATCGTCACTTTGTTTGCAGCCATTAAAGTAGCAGGTCGACCTTGTAAACAATTTGCTGAATTTGCAAATAAAACCCCTATGAATGTACAAAGGAATTTCTTTGGTTACATTATTTAACAACCTACAATAACTCTTAACGATTTCTAGCAAGAAATTGTAATTGGAATATACAATTGTTGAAGGTCATACCAGGATATTAAAGAATTTACATTAATATGTATAATTTTAAGATTTTTTGATAATGCGTTTATTAGCCATATTTAAACACCTAGCATGGAAAAGATTTTATCTACACGAGCTGTTTGTAGATGTAACTGTTTTTGCAAGTCTGCCATTTGATAAGTAAGATTAATCATAATGTTTAATTCTAACAAAAATGAGGTATTAGATGTTTCATTAGTACTTATATTATTAGTGAAAAAGTTATTGTTATTTGTTCTATTTTCTATAAAGGTTTTTTCCTAGCTCTAAGTTTTTGTTGGAGATCTTTGTATTTTTCGCAACCCTTGTACGAAGCAGGGTGGCCGTACTTGTTGAATACAACGCAGTATAACTTTTCTTTTTCATTAGCTGAAACATCATTTATTGAACATTTTCCTTTTTCATGATCCGTGTTGCATTTTACACATTTGGATTGAAGAGAGCAGTTTGCTGCACTGTGGAAGAATCCTTTGCAGTTACGACACTGGACGCCTTAATTGTTCCCATTTCACATAACGATGTAGCTTTCATTTTTTTAAATTGATTTATACTGATATTTGATGATATTTCCACGAGAAATATTGGAAAACTATATCCTTTTTCAGAGGATTTTTTGGTACAAAATTGGTTTACTTTAATGAATTGTAAGTCATCATTTTGATATTTAGCTAATTCATTTAAAATATCTTCAGAAGATATGGTAGACTCAAGTCCTTTTAGTAAGTACGATTTAGTTTTCATACTTTTTTGTGTAAATGTAAAAAAATTTAGTTATTGTTTTTTCTTAATAAGCTCTCACTCTTAAAAATTCATCTAAATTGTTCATAAATACAGATTTTTTGTTTGTAAATTCTTTAATTTTAAATTCCTTTATTTTTAATGCATTTTTTATGAAGTCAATTAATTGATTTGTTTCTATATAAAAAATTTTTATTGGGGGCACTTTTTTATTATCATTTTTAGTAGTGTTAATCACTGTATTTATTCCTTTGGATGATGAATAGTTTTTAGCTCTTTGCACCTCATCCCATGCTGCAATAGATGAATTTAACTCAAAAGGATGAGTTTTCTCACTATTCTCTTTCACATGCTTCTCAAACTTCTTTAAGAGTTCTAGATTCTCACTATTCTCTTTAACATGCTTCTCAAACTTCTTTAAGAGTTTTTGATCACATTGTGTGTCATTATCAGTGTCTAGAAGTGCATAATAATTGTTTTTATAATGTTTTGA
Source organism: Eustalomyia histrio (assembly GCA_949748255.1). Classification (NCBI taxonomy): domain Eukaryota; kingdom Metazoa; phylum Arthropoda; class Insecta; order Diptera; family Anthomyiidae; genus Eustalomyia; species Eustalomyia histrio. Next base: position 152,860,757 of record OX456523.1, read on the forward strand.
AATAGACGAATCCATGTTGTTGTTTTTTCTTATTCGGTTATTTTCAATATTAATGTTATTGTTGTTCTGAATTACATTTTTATATTTTTCTGAGTATGGAGCATTTTCCTCACTCATTTAAGTATTTTTATTTTTTTAACAATTGTTTTATGTTTTTTTTTGACTTTTTAGAAAAATAAATAAAGGAAACACAATTTTTACTTTACAATAAATAAAGTTACTGATTGTTTTTGTAATTTATTTTAGTATAACACCAGTAAACAATTCTAATCTCAGTAATGCGTCTGACATTCATCAGACGTTGGCATCTGTGGCATTGTACCTCTTGTTCTTTCCTTTTAGGTTTCTTCTAGAGAATAGTTTGCCTTAAAAGATATTTAATGTGCGCAATATCTGATAGTGAATTCCCTGCGGCCTGTGTCCTATGAGTTCTTTACGGAATACGGGGTTGTAGAACGTGTAATTTTGGACACAACGTTTGGAACCGATTTGTCAAGGGCAGGATGGCCATCATTTCAAAATGCACTGTAGCATCTGAAAGGTATAACTTACTTTTACGTTTATTAACGTTTCTTATTTTAAACGTTATTATTGGTGTTTTTGCCTCCAATTGGTCAACTAATCGTTTAATGTTGACATCAAATAAAAATATTGGAGAACAAAAGGATTTGCTGGCAATTTCCTTTTTGGCTCTAGCAGTTTTCCCTGCCTTTCTCTGTATGGTGGTGTCCTCTGTATTTTCAATCTCCAATCCATCAAGTAAAGCAAATCTATTTTCACCCAAATGAGTTACATGAATGTTTGCAGGTGACAATAATACATCTGCTCTTTTTCGCTTTGGAGTTTCAATAGTCTACTTCACTTTCTCCGTTAAATATATTTATATTTTAATAAATTTTCACACTTCGTTATTTTATATAATTAATTGATTTTTTATAAATATTTGAAATGTTTATTTTCATTTATTTATTTCATAGAGCCAACATACACCAGACTAATATTTAAGCGCACAATTTTTGCTCTTCTAAACACGAGAATGGTATTCATCTGGAATAAAATGTATACGTATACATAGCTTTGCGTGTGTTGGCTCATATAGCAGGATGTCAAAAAATATCTAGTCTGGTAATTACCCTGTAGGAAATGTCGATAAAGAAACTTTACTGATTCACTATTGACTTTGTTACCAGTACTACTGACTAATTATGCCCCAGCCAACGCTTTCTGCTGTAGACATTTAACATGTGCGTGTCATTGCAAATCTACACAACTATTGACTAGATGTTGACATTGGAACCAGAGATTCACTAGTACATTTTAGTAATTCTAGTCTACACTTTTGGAACTCTTTACTTGATTTCCACACTAGGAAGGAAATAAGATTAAACAGGTGCATTTATTTTATTAAATTAGATATTTTAATAATAATTTTTTTTTTTATAAATTTCATTAAAGTTAAAAAAAAATTTCGTGCAAATTTAATTTTGGAGTGGAAAAATCTTCAAAAGACTGCACAAAATCATCCACAGACTTCGTGAAATCTTCATCAGGCTCCACAAAATCTCTAGAGTTGCAATTTTCACTAAAAATTATTGCCTCTTTCTTGTTAATTTTATTTTTATACAAAATTGATTGTTTTTTTTCACAAGTTTTTTGTAATTTCTTTTGCTCATTATATATTTTGTTCAAATTTGTATATTTAACTTTTAAATTAATTTTTCTTTATATTTTTATTAAAAATTTTAATTTTGCATGCACTTTATCACTTTAATTGTCAAATCAAAATAATTTCAGTGTTACCTGCATTTATGCATATATGGAATTTATGTTTGATTTGTTACATTTATCCCTTCTTTTTAGCTTTTGTCAACACTAATGCTAACAGCTGATTGAAAATTAAATAAATAAAAAAATTAATTTGAATTTTTTATATTTTGTGTTTAAAATCAATCAAAAACAAAAAAAATCTACTCGTTACTTTTTGATACCTCGTCTTCCTCAGATGATGAAGAATTTAACCAGGGTATTGGTGTTACCAAACCTCAATTACGGTACAATATTGTGTGTTTTTTTAATTAGTTTGAAAAGAAATTTCAAACCAACGCTCAAAGATTCAAGTGTTGATTTTGACATCTCGAGTGATTAATTTTTCAGCGCAGTGATTTATGAAATTATAATTTGTATGTATAAAATTTCACATAACGTAACAAACAGCTATGTATTTCAACGCGAGCAATCACCTACTTTATTCAAGATTTTTAAAAAATTATGTGCTGCGTTTTGCAAAATGAGGGCATATTATTGTTAATTACAAGTTATTTATACTAGTTATTTGTACTAGTTCTATACAATAATAGTTCTCGTACTATTAAACAATTATGACACTAGATATATTTTAAAGAAAATGGGTGTTGCGGCACGGTACGAGCCGAATTTGAATAAAATACAAAATTTTTAAGAGCACTCCTTGTGTATTAATATTAAATTTATTTATTTTAAAACAATAATTTTATAAGCGAGAGCGCTTCAAAACAATTTTGTAAACATCCGTGCCCTTCTCTGACTGTCCTGTTAATTTTTTAATTACTTGCTTGTGGCTACAGATGCCTACGTGCTACATAGACGTAGACAGTTTATCATAAGAAAATCATAAATTTTTCGACAATACAAAATCAATACGAAATCTACCCTACAAGAAATTGCTGATGGAAACTAACACATACAAAACTTATTTTCTAACACTTGCAGCAATTTTGTATTTCATTGTTGCTGTCTGCTTTGCTATAGTGGGGTTTTTCATACCAAACTTCGATAGACATTTTGTTAAGTTTTCTCTTTTACTTAGTCTTTGTCATCATTTTTATATACGTATTTCATCATCAGAGTATGTTTTTCAAAAGTTAATTTTTGTTGTCCTTTTTAAATAAATTTCATGCAAATAAATTGCTTTTATATATTATGGAATTTTGGGGATTTTTTTAAACAAGACTTTGTTTATAAAAAATGTTTAGCGATGGCAACGCTGACTAGTCAGCTATGACGATGTTTATATCATTACTGCTGATTAGTAAAATACTGTGGCGTGAGCAGTTCAGATATATGCTTTACTAGTTCATGAAGTTCACAAGTATGAGAGAGAAACAAAATCACACGTACACGAATGTTTACATCAGTTTTTTCATATTGCCCTTAATAAAATGATAGAAACTCTGATGTATATACCCATCAGCAATGACCATCAGATGATGCATCAAATGACCGTCATAGTTCTTGTACGGTAGCAAGTGTCATACGGGCTTTACTAGTTCTTTACCCCCTCGTTGCCACATGCAAGTACAAGTGCCAAGAACTCAATCCACTCATACTTTTCTACTACCACACTCACACTTATGCTATTTGTCACTCAGCTTGCAATGAAATATTGAAGCAAGTGGATTTTTGACAGTTGATGCACGTAGAATGACGAAACGAAAAATAGAGTTGCCGAGTACTGAATTTTATATTAATTTAATTATTTGATGCAATAGGATTTAATATTATAGCGGATTTTATGCACATATATAAAAAGGATAACGATAAAGGATATAAAGTCAACTTTTCAAGGTAAGTTTTAATAATAAGGGTTTTCACTCTTGGTGGTATATTTACAAACCTTATATATTTACAACGATTTTATACTACAAAGCGTGAACGACTTTTTCGTGTATTTACTTCCCGCATAAAGCTATTGTAAATAAATGAATCAACTGATTTTTGTTTTGTTTTGCATAAATTTGAAAACTTAAAATATCAAAAACAATTTGAAGTTAACAAAAATGCCCATAATTACTTAAAAAGATAACATTATACATTTTTTGGAGCAAAATGCAATTGACCGAATAGAATTTGCAGAGATTCTGGGTTTAAAGATACGGTATTACTTGTAATAATAAAAACCAATAGCTGCTGAATTTTACTATCCATCAATCATTTATTACTTGTTTTTTCACGCTTTTGTTTTAAGTTGGTTTTTTCATTATTTTGATCCATTATTCAACTTTTTTTTAACTCTCGGAGGTATAACCAGGTCTGTGCAGACTTTTTGCCTATAAAAGTGTGTATAACTTTTTTGTTTTTCATGTTAGAAAAAAAAGCCGCCCATGTAATCCTGCAGAAAAAACCTCCGAACACAATGAGCAAAAAATCAGAGCGATTGGGGATCCGGGTTCGGAATAATCCGGATTTACAAATAATTGGCGCTAAATGGTATAACCAGGTCTGAACAGACCTATATGGGATTTGTATGTAATAATACATTTTATGCTAGGAAAACCACAAAACGAACAATTAAAACGCATTCCTATACATCTTAGGTAGCTATTAACGCTATTTTATTATTCATACGGCATTCAACGCATGAGTACCTGGCATAAGAGTGTTGTTAGTATACAGGAGATAAATCTTTTATTGAGTGGTTTTCTGTTTTCGTTTTGAGTTGTGTATGCAATATGTAGAGAAACCAGTTTTGAGTTGTGTATACAATATGTAGAGAAACCAATTTTGAGTTGTGTATGCAATATGTACAGAAACCAGTTTTGAGTTGTGTATGCAATATGTACAGAAACCAGTTTTGAGTTGTGTTTGCAATGTCTATGGAATAGAGTACAGGCGACGCGTTAGTATACAAACATCTTTCAAAGTGTAAGCATACAAAAAAATGGCATCGGCTAATGATACGGTTCATATTGTAGACGTGGTGAACCGCACCGCAAGATTTGTTAATTTGCCGGAAGAAGAGCAAATTAAAATGCAAGAAAAGTTATATTGTGGTTGGCCGGTGATGATGAGCCTTTCGAAGGCGACTAAGAACCTGACCCAAATTATGTGTTAAATGAAAGGGCTTCCGATGCTGAAGAAGAAATTTGTTTTGAAGCGGAGTGTGAAAATGACGAGAATGAGGAACTGGAAGATTTGTACGAATGTGCTGCAGCTATCGCCGAAGGGGCTGAAGCTGTCGGTATGGACGAGGAGCCAAGTTCGTCGAGGTCGTGCACATTACTGCGTCTCTGTGTTTCGTCAAGGCCCGGTTACAGGCACTATGCGAAACCCGAGCTTCATATTTATATCTCTTCTAACACCAGAGATCGTCAGAATAATTGTAAACCAAACAAACCGTAAGGCCCAGGATATGTGCCGTAAATGGTCTGCGCTGAATCCTGAGCAGACACCGAGAGTGGACGAAACCCGTAACTGAAAAAGAAATTTACGGTTTTATTGGCCTTACTTTGTTTGCTGGCGTATTCGGGTCAAACTGTCAGCCTAGTCATGAGTTGTGGGGACACAATGGAAACCCTATCTGCAGGGCGACGATGTCTGCTGTGTGATATAAACTTATTTCAAAGTATATTCGATTTGATGACGGTACCACGAGATTCACTCGACTTGCAGAAAGCAAAACGGCTGCCATCGACGATATGTTCCGGGTGCCCAAATAACTGTGGATGAGCAATTGTTTCCGTAGCGAGGCCGCACGCGCTTCACGCAATATATTCCTTCAAAACCAGCCAAATACGGCATAAATCTGGTGGGCGTGCGATGCAAACTCAAATAATCCATTAAAAGGAATTATTTATGTTGGAAAACAACCAAACGAAGCACGTGCGGCAAACCTTGGCGAAAACGTTCTCAAATTGGTGGAAAGGTATAGTGGTTCTGGCCTAAAAATATATGCCGATAACTTTTTCTCATCCTACGATCTGGCCACGGTTTTGATGACAAAACGGTTGGCTTATGTAGGAACAACAAGAAAGAACAAGGCCTGCATATTGAAGGAGATGTTGGACCCTAAAAGAGAGATGTTAAGCACATTATTTGGGTACAACAACAATGTCGCACTATGCTCATATGTGCCAAAAAAAAAAATTCCACCATCAACATATGAAAACCAACGCAGAAGCCGTTCCAAATATTGGACTATAACATACATAAAGCAGGAGTGGACACCATGGACCAGATGGTTGGTGGTTACACCTGCAAACGGGCCACAAACTGATGGCCGTTAGCCATATATGCTGGACGTTGCAGGATTGGCTGCATTTGTCATACATGACAAATTGGGGCATGTGAAACGGAATGATAGGAGACGTATGTTCCTTATGGAATTGGCCGAGCAGTTGGTGGTCCCTTACATGGAAGAAAGGGCAACAAACCCAATTGTAAGAGGAATGCAACATGTGAAACAGTCCATGGCGTTATTCGGTGTGGAGGTAAGCATTTCATTTATTCATTCATTGAATTCAAATTCTAAATCAATTTTTCAGCTTTGTTTTTTTTTTGCAGGTAGCTGCAGGCCCTCTTATAGATGACCAACCAGCCCATGCCGCATCCTCTGCCAGCAGACCATCGTGCTCGCTGTGTTATAAGTTAGATAAAAAACAGCGAAAAACACGCTTTCATTGCATGCATTGCAAAAAGCCGGTATGCCAACAACAATCACATGCCAGGTACTCCTGCCTTGAATGCCGTATATAAAATGTATTTTTTTACATATGAATAAAAAAAATAGCGTTAAGATGTATAGGAATGCTTTTTAATTGTTCGTTTTGTGGTTTTTCTAGCATAAAATGCATTTATAGACACTTTAAGGACAACTGACTATGCATTTCCATACAAATCCCATATAGGTCTGCACAGACCTGGTTATACCATTTAGCGACAAAAAACCCTTATACTTCCTATGGTTAATAGTGACCACAAAATGAAAAATAAAAAAATCAAACAATAGGTTTGGCGGCTAAGCGATCAGCTGTTTTAGTCTTGTTAATGTGCACCATGTATTTACTATACCTTTCTTGTATTTTAATCACACCCTTGTAAATTATATACATTTTGTTGTTGTGGTGTAGTACTTTTACTATGTAGTACTTTTACTATATCTACAACCTTTACAGGTCTACAAGGGTACTTTACTACCAAAAGTGAAAACCCTTAATATATTTACGTTTTTATAAACGAAATATAATAACATGATATATATGGCACTTCTCCTGTTGACGAATTTTTAGAAATGAACTTCCACTGTACAGTGTAGCCACTCAAACAATTTTATTGTTTTTCGTTGATAACACGTATACACTACTTGAAAGTAATTACTTGCATGTGACAACGGAGAGTTACTGTAATTTTTACTAGTGTTTTTCTGTTATTTATCTAGTAAAACCGGCATCACCAATATTATTCCAAACAGTGAAAAATGTTTTAAATTTATTGTCAAAACGATACCTATTTTGCTATCGTGCAATTCAATGATTTGACGATGATTTTGTGCTTACTTGGTGTCCACACCTGACATTATTATAAATATTTTTCTATTTGCAAACGTGACTTTCAATCGCAGAGTAACGGGACTAAATTATTTATATTAATATTAAGGGTGGAGAACACGTATTTATGTTAATATTATATCTACTCACAATTTTCAGTCAGCCGTGTAGTAAAGTCGTTTGTTTACTAGTGTATTGCATTTGTAAGAAAATTTAATTACCTACCAAATGCAATAAAAAGGTGTTTATATTATATTATAAATAATTGTTTTTTTCTTTTTACCTTTTAACGGCGTCCTATTTTTTATGTATGTGTATCTGGCGTGATTTTGACAGCTGATATTATGATATAGTTGTTATAATATATTGTTACGATTTTACCCTTTATAAAATCGTTGATTTATTTACATTTTAAATAAATCGAGTTCTTTCCATATTGCAAATAATAAACACTGTTTGAAATTATTTATAGCTCTATTTAGTTATAACCGTCACTAAAAATTACAGAAATACACTTTAATAGCACACTTTATTTACACGATTTAGATAGACTTAACGTTAGCCACACTTTAGTTCTTCACACTCTGCGTTTTACTTATGAACTGAACTACTTTGCCACCCTGCTGGCGTTTTTATATGTGCGGGTTAAAATAACTAGAATATGGCAGCATGGTCTAGAAGCTGCACACTGGCAACTTTGAGAATGTTCTTTTACAGTTTGACATAAGAAACATTAGTTATGGTGAAGGGTTGCCATTTAATTGTTTTACATTTTAGATATGGGGATTTGCATTTCTACGATTAAATGGAATTTCTGTAACAATATATTATGATAGCAACATTAATTTGGAGTCTACACGCAAATATAATTCTCTCTGCGATTGGATATGATGTTTGCAAACAGAAAAATATTATGAGTATGTTCGTTTACCCAATAATTTGTTACAAATTTTCACTGGATGTCGATCGTTTACACAAATACCCAGTAAACATAAAGAAAAAAGAGAGAATAAAGTAACAGTTTGATGTTGAGAGTTCTTTTTCTTTCTGCAAATTTTTACTGGACAAATTATTGCCAGCAAGAATTTAGAAGCAGAAAAAACATATGATTGAAAAATATGCGTTTAAATTTTTGTAAATACAAAAAAAAAAAAATGTTTACAACCACGTTGTTTTATGCAAATGCAAAGCAACAAATATTGTTAAATGAATTATAGAAAAGATAAGAAAACCTTTTAAAATTTTTCTGCTTAAGATTTTACAACAATAATACTTTTTTCGTATTGACCAGTTATATTTATTTTTGCATTTGGTTTTACAATCAGCTGTTTAACAAATTCGTAATTTTCTTTTCGCGTACTTTTTTAGAAAATTTTTATTTTGAGAGTAAATTTGTCTTACTCTCTGTAAATTTGTTACTGAATAATTCTTAATGGACTTGACTGAGCAAAGTAAATGAATGAACTAGAGTATTAAAAAAACCGGCCTTTTGAAAAAACCGGTTTCGGTTTTCTTCGAAAAATTGAATTTTAAAAAAATCGGTTTCGGTTTTTTCAGAAAAGAAAAACCGGTCAACTGGTTTTTTCGTTTTTTTTTTTATTTGAATAAAAAGCTTATATAATTTGTTAATTATGTAAAAAAACAGAAATTTAATATATAAAGTAATAAAAATAAAAAAATACATTCTTTGAAAAAAAAAATACTTTTTTTATTGTATATCATTTCAACATTACATTTATTGGTGTTAATATTTTTTAATATAATATCTTTAAAATTAATATTATTAAACTATATTTACATCAAATGAATAGAGATCATTAAGTTTTTAAATTGGGTAAAATAAGTACGTTAGTAATTTTAATTTTAAAACGTTTTTCATTAAATAATTTTTTTTAATATTATATTTTAAATATGTAAAAAGAAAATATATTCTTCAGTTAAAAAATAATATTTTAGAAATAATATGCAATTTAAATGTTTCGTTTTAAGACGATTTTTTTTGTTTGCTTTTAATAAAGCTAAAAGTGGAAAATACTCTTTCACTAATAGTAGATGTTGGACAAATAGTCAAAAGACAATTATATAAATTTTCCAACTTTTCTTTTGTCTTTCTTTTGTCGCATTTATCAAGATATATGAAATGATGAATGATTTTGTACAGCCTCTTTTTTAGGATTTTGAATACTGTTTATTGTGTTATTTAGATCAGAAATTAAACTATTTGAATTTGGAATATCCAAAGTTAAGTCTTCATCGGAATCTATCAGACTTACATCTAAATCTTCATAACCAAACAAACGATTATAAGTCTTCGGAAAAAATAAAAGAGACCAAGTAACCCAGTTGGTGATGTAATTAAAAAAACCGGTTAACCGAACAAAAAAGACCGCTTTTCGGTTTTCTTCGAATTTACAAAATATTCGAAACCGATCGGTTTTTAAAAATAAAGAAACCGGTTGACCGGTTTTCGGTTTTTGAATACTCTAGAATGAACCTTAATATCAATCGCAGGTGTAGACACCAAGTTATAGAAAACAGATTAGCTGCCAAAAACGATTTCAAAAAAACGGTAACAAAAATTTAATTTACGTCCTATAGAATTCGGGCCCTGTATACCTAAAAGATCTGAAGACCTTTAAAAGAGCTGAAGACCTAAAAGAGCTAAACATTACGAACTAAGTCACTAGCACCCATTTCATACAACGATTTTTAAATCACGACTCATTTTTAATACTCCTTAAAGTTACTTTCAAAATCTTAACACTTTCATATAATGATTTTGTCCCCATGATTTAAGGGTTGATTTTTTTTTTTGCCATAATCACTTATGCCTGGTTTTCATTATGTCATATGAACTGACAACAAAATCTGACTCAAATGAATTCTCGTCATTTTGTGTCAAATGCGTTTTCATTACATCTTAAAAACTGACAATAAATCGATAAAGCAGAGCGTGTCAAAGACTTACGTCAAATTTTGGTGTGAGTTGACTGACAAGCCATTTTCATTACAAAGGTCAAATGTGATGTGTAAACTTTTGGCGAGCGAACAGCTGATTAGAAAATATTAATTTGTGTTCAATAAAAAGTGGAAAAAATTTAAAAATGATAAAAAAGAAACAAATGGCTATAGCTAGTGCTGCGCTTTGTGTTATTACATTACCATTCCTTTCTTTATCTAAAAAATTACCATTGAAATTTATTTTTCCAGCAAAAAAAAAATAATAAAAAAATAACAGATTTGCGATCGCCAAACAAAAAAAATGACAACTTGTTGTCAATTTTATTTAAGATAAAATTTTTTTTTCCATATTTCATATTATTTATTAGATCTTCACTTTTAAAAACTGTGAACTAACAATAATTATCCAAATCTTAAAACTAAATATTAATTATTAAGTCCAGCCAGTGCCAGACTGATGTTATGTGGTTTAACTGAGAAAATTATTTCTCCTTATTATTAGCAGACCAGATCCGCAGTGTCCCTCCTTCTAAGACGCTAGTGGCCGTGATTATTAGTTAAGTTACAGGCAAGTATGTTGGGATGTGTTTCCAGTTTTGTTAAATAGTGTTGACAGTGTCTAATAATTTTATCTTTGACCAGGGGTACATTCAGATCTTTATGTATGTTGTAATTCCTAACATACCAGGGTGCATTCGTGATCGTCCTCAAGAATTTATTTTGCATTCTCTGAATTTTCCCTATATTAGACGCAGAGGCAGTGAAAGTAATGTGGATACATTTCTGTTCATTCACCTTAATTTTCCACTTATCCAACCAAGCTTCCAATTGTGAGTCTGTAACATTCTAGACGCTATTTTTTAAACATCGTTAATGTTAATATCTAATGGCATGTCTGAAGTATAAATTATATATAACAGAGGACCCAAAATGCCACCTTGTGGAACTCCGGCTTGTATATCTTGAGGAGAGCTGACAAAAATTTTTTCAGCAAGAGTGAATTTTCGATTTGTTATATAGCTTTTGAGTAGCTTGTGAGTATTTGTTGGTAACAAAAGTTTTATTTTAAACAGTAGACCTTCATGCCAAACCTTATCGAAAGCCTGTGAAACATCGATAAAAAGGGCAGAGCAGTATTCCTCGAACGTTTTTCTGACAACAGTAACTAGCCTGCGGGCTTGCTCAATGGTGCTGTGTTTTCTCCTGAAACCAAATTGGTGTGCTGGAATACAGTTGTTTTGTTGCTTTGACAAATTGGATAATAGGCCTATACGATTCCACTTTTGTGTGATCTTTACCTGGCTTGGGTATCATTTTAACGAGTGAAACTTTCCATTCCGGGGGATAGTATTCAAGGTGTATACAAGCATTAAAAATAAAGAGAATTATCTTTAATGCTATACGGGGTAACTCCAAGAGCATCTTGTTCGATTCTATCGATACCAGGAGCTTTTTTTAGGTTTAGTTCAAAAATAGCCTTTTCGACCTCTCTCATCTCAAACGTCAATCGGGTAGCTGCTCGGTGCTGGGGTAAAATCGGTGGCAACTCTGTTACAGAACTTGTTATACTTGGCGTGAATACTTTTCTTAAATGTTCTACAAACAAATCTCCTTTTTCGGTATCATTTCTAGCCCAACCTCCGTCTGATTTTCTCAAAGGAGGCTTACATAAGACAGGTCTTTTTAAAATTTTCGTTGCACGCCATAATGAGTAATCAGTTCTTGATGTTGGATCTAAATTTTCAAGATATCTGTTTAATGAAGCAGTTCTCTTATGTTCAAGTAGCTTTCTTAATTTTTTAGTGCATTCTTTCAACCGTTCCTTAGGTTGAGGAGATCTGTGCTGTTGCCACTCTATTCGAGCTCTTCTTTTTTCATTTAAGAGTCGTTCGACATCGGCAGACAAAATAATATTTTGTCTGTTGTGTCGGCGGGGTTTGGTAGCAAGTTGAGCAGCAAGTTTGAGATTTGATTCAAAATATTGAATCGAGAGGTCGATATCTTCCGGTGTTCTTAGCGGCATGTCTTCCGAGCAATGTGTACTGCTGAATTTTTTATACTTCAACCAATCTGTTGTTTTGCCTGTCAGTGATAAGTCAACAGAGGGGGGTACAATTCCTCGGGGGTTTAAAATAGTAACAACTGTAGGTGTGTGATTAGATGAGAGATCCAATAATGGTTCTACACGGACCAATTCTCTTGCAATAGACATTGTTATTCCAAAGTCTATCAGATCGGGTATTTTCCGACGATCTGTTGGCCAGTACGTGGGTTCTCCACTAGAGATCACATCCATACCCAGTTTAGAAATTGTATTAAACAAAACACGGCCCTTAGGGGTAACAAGCCGTGACCCCCAGAATGTATGCTTGGCATTATAGTCTCCAGCTGCCAGAAAACGTGGTCCTAATGATTCGAAAAAGCCTGTATACTGATCCTCCGTTATGGAGAATCTGGGGGAAGAATAAATTGACGAAACCACTAAGTCCTTATCGAATTCTTCAAAACATATAGTAGTGGCCTGAAGATAATTTTCGTCCTTAGTATCTTACATTTTGTATCCGCGAATTGAAAATGAACTTCTCAGGGTTAAATGGGTCTCAGAAATAAGCATTACGTCAATTTGCTGATTTCTGAGAAAATACTCGAGCTCTTCTTTATGTTGGCATATGCCATTAGCATTCCAGTAACATACTTTCAAACTGTTCATGGTTTAGTTAACAAAGATTGCATCAAAATAGACTGATTTCTCATAATCTCTTGCATCATATTACTCATTGAGTTTGTAAAGTTAGTAACAGTTTGAACCAGGGATTCAATGGATGCTTCAAGTCTGCTGAAATTTTGTATCTGGGGTTCAGATTGAGAATGTGGAGCATTTGGATTGACTTGTGCGGCTTGTGGAGTTTTTGGGGGCTGTGGTTGTGCTCTTAGAACTTCAGAGTATGAAGCACTGTTGGTAATAATTTGTGGGTATTGTAGAATATAAAATTCCGGTTCTAACTGTGATTTCATTCGGGGGTTTCGGGTTCTGTTCAAATTTGAGTTTTTTAATTTTAAATATACCCCACAACCTCTGTAATTAGCAATATGGTGGTTACCGCAATTGCTACATTTCTTTTCAGTATTTACTGTCTTTGGTTTGGTGCAGTCAGCTGTGCTATGCAGCTCACGGCAAACTACGCAAACTGGATGTTCGTACACTGGGCAGGTCCTCGTTGCTTATGTGGTGCTTCAACTGTAACTCTATAGTGTAGCAAGTACCTAAGTTGATAAATAGGGTGTGTTTCATTTTTCTTCAACTTGATATCGCCAGGCTATAATTCAACTCGGAAAAGGGGTCGGGGGAGCTTATCCCGGTTTCTAATATTAACAACGGACTTAACTTTAAAGCCATTGATTTCGAGTGCCTCCTTTACTTCTACTGGGTATGTATGATTCAATACCCTTAATCACTATCTGAAGACCTTTGCTGCTCTTCAACTGGATTCAAGAAATGATACTAATTGTCTGAAATTGGATTCACATTGAACTTGAATTTTAGGTTTAACAATTTTGCCATTTTTTATTGGCACAATGTAAAAAGAGTTTTCCCCAATAAGGCTGACTAGGGTTTTGACAAATTCATTTGAATTTTGCTCTCTTAGATAGATAGGGAAAGGTCTTTGTGATTTAGGTATCACCGGGGCATCATTATCTTCGCTTTCCAGTATGGCAAAACGGTCTTGGGATTGAGTGACATTTATTTCACCTCTACTAAGCTTAGGATAGGGAGCTGTTTTAGCCGATTTTGGGCTTCTTTTCCTCTTAACTATTTTAACATACCTGTCTAATCCAGTCTGTACCAATGGTTTGGCGGTAATGATGACTGGCAGGTTAACATTGGGTATTGCGCCAGTTGAGGGGTTAATAGTTAAACTACTTACTGACGGAAACTGAAGCATACTTTGGGGCTGTTTTAAGTTATTAGGTTGAGCCATAATATTGATATCACTGTTTAACGTAGCAGAAGATGTTGTTGGTGTTTAAATAATCTCAAAGCAGACAGTGTTTTGTGTGTTATTGTTAAACTAGGCACTGTATTTGTTGGTACTTTTATATTTTCATGTTCCTTTGTGTTATATTCTAAACTGTACGTAGTTTTTGTTGGCACATTGTTTTTAATTTTTTCACATGAGAGTAAAGGAGAACATGAACGGGATCTCTCAATTGTTCTATCGGTTAAATAATTTTTGTTGTAGTTGGGATCACTAATGTTTTTATTAACATTGATGTTATCTCCCTTTAGAAAAACGTAGGCATTTCTGCCATTTACACTGAGCCTTCTCTCCTCTTGAATTATAGAGCTCATATGCTCTTTTCTTTATATAAAAGAAAAGAAAAAAAATAAAATAAACAAAACAAATCCCAGTTTGTTAAGGGTTTTTTATATATGTTTTTTTTAATTTAAATTTTCAATTGAACACGGTTTATTTGTTTTTTTTTTTTTTTGTAATAAATATATATTATTTTATAAGCGTCCAAGCGCTGTTGTTTTTTTATATTTTTTTTTTAAACACTAATAAGCCGATATTTTAATAAATTCACGGACCGAATAAATAACACGTCTATCTTTTGACAAACTAAAATTTGACGTTTTCACTTGTCTGTCATTTTAGACGGAAATTCGTGTGCATAACTGACTGCAAACTCAGATGACACCATATGACAACCTGTTTTCATACAATTGCCAATAATTTAGACAAATCGACATTAAAAATGGCATAGTGGAAACCATGCATTATTCTTCTTTACTTTCTTCTTTACAATCTGATGTTTGTACGTTATAACACATTGTTTTGTATTGTAGAGCAGGTATGGGAAAGTTGATACAAAATAAATAAACTAAAAAAATGTTGCACAATAAAAAAATATAAATTTGTATATTCGAATTTGTAAGACAATTTCATAAGAAATGAGCAGCTCAAATTAGCAAAATTTCCCGTAATAACAGCAAAATTTTCAGTTGCCTTACAGACTTTTTTTTGGTGAGTGTAGTTGTATCATTGCGGTTAACGTTTTTTTTACATTAAGTTTTGGTATACACAAAATTTGCATAAAAAAGTTGTTAAGAAGGCTTTTTATGTGAAAATTTTTGAAAATGATGTTCCCAATTCGAATGAAATTGTATAAACAATTTATAATTATATTTAATGTAATGAAATTTTATGAATTGTAGATCTGTTATTTTGTAAATTTATAGTTTTAGTGGGATTTAAGATCATATATAATCATATTTTTTTTATAAATTATTTTATTGCAAAGAAACATGAAAATTTTATTAGTAATAGAGTTAATAAATTATAGAGAATAAAAAATTGAAAAAAAAGAATATGATTATATGATCTAAAATCCTACTAATACTATTCATTTACAAAATAACAGATCAAAAATTCATAAAACTTCATTACTTTAAGCCATTTGCATCCAACTCATATGCACAATGTTCAAGCTTTTACAAAAGAGTTTTTTCACCTACAGGGAGCTTCGACGAGAGCTTTTGAATTTCGAAATGTTATAAGTTGTATAATTTATTTAAGCCAAAACACTTTAATACTTCTTTTGAAAGATCTTTAAAAAAAGCCATCTTCAAAAGGCTTTTCTAAGGATAGAGCAACAACAAAAGGAATATTTTCTTTGATATTTTTTTCATATTGAAGTTGGTCGATTGGCAAATTTTTCGTTTGAAACTTTAATTTCAGTTCATCTACTAATTTGGTCCTATCTAAATTTTTATTCAAAAATCTCTTTTAGTATATATTATAATGCCTTTCAATAGTATATTTGTGATTGCTTTTATCATTATAACCGCAAACTAAACAAACGGATCGCCGTCACTTTATTAAATATATTTTTTTTAGTGAACATAGACTGATCGTTGTGTGTTTGAAAATGTTTCTTTGAAAGTTATTTTCAAGTTGATGGAAAAGTACTAACGTAATGAATTTTGCGTCCCTGAAAAAAAAGCTCTTTACTACAAACGCAAATAAAATAGTATTAGTGTTTGGACGCAACTGCTGTAAGCACAGTGCAAAATATAATTCAAAATAATGTTTAATAATTAACTATCAACATAGATTATGTTGTAGATTTAATATGGATTAGGACAAACATTTGAATTTAACGGCTTTATATAAGCTTTGTTATTGGGTACTTTAAGAATTAAAGTTCATAACAAAAACTGTAAAATATAGAGGATAAACATAAATTGTTAAATTTCGTTGAAGTTAGTCTAATTGTGTGTTGTTTTCAAGTTTTTTAATTTGTTTCCAAACAATCAATATAAAATAGACAATCAACAAGCAATGACCAAAGGGGAGAAAGGAGAGCGTGGATATTGATGAGGTTGGGTAGCGTCAACCGAAAATACTAATTATTCTATCCTGCTGGCTCTGTGGAATTTCTCATTTTTTATTCTCTATAATTTACTAATAAAATTTTCAAGTTTCTTTGCAATTAAATAATTTATAAAAATAATATGATTATATGATCTAAAATCCTACTAATACTATTCATTTAATTATATATAATATAATACATTTTTATATAATATATTTATATGTGGCGCATTATTTACAATAAACGAATATATCTTTCTTAATACAAAACAATATAACTATACTTAGATTTATCAACATGTGATTAGTTTAAATTTTCTTTTACTTAGGTGACTTAAGTTTAATTACATTAATCTAATCTCTTATTGAATGTGTTTTTTTTTTGTTTAATATAATATATATTTTAAACGTATGTTAATTTTATGTGAAAACGGATTTTATATACGTTTTGTGTTCATTTTTATTTTTATGTACATATATTAATTTTATGTAATTTTTTGGTCAAAAAAAATTTAGTACTCTGAGCGTCAAAAAAGTATTTTTGAATTTTTTTTATGATACCGAACTTTCCATCTCTGTTGTAGAGCTATTGCCACATTAAAATAGAAAATCAAATGAAGCAACAAAAAAAAAACGAATGTTTGTAAAGAAAAATATGAAAACATACAAACACCGAAAACGTGATTTTTTCTCTACCACT
Organism: Eustalomyia histrio; assembly: GCA_949748255.1. Classification (NCBI taxonomy): domain Eukaryota; kingdom Metazoa; phylum Arthropoda; class Insecta; order Diptera; family Anthomyiidae; genus Eustalomyia; species Eustalomyia histrio. The sequence goes on from OX456523.1 coordinate 152,878,096, forward strand.
ATTGCTTCTCTACACCGTTCGCCTACAAACACAAACCATCATGATTTACAAAAATGGTGGAAAATCGTAGTATGAATTGGGTGTAGGTCCAAATTACTTAAACGTTAACGTGCGGAATCAGCTGAATTGTTAGCGTTATGAAGAGAATATTAAAATAAGTACTCAAACGTGTACGTTTCGTAACTTTGCAGACAATTCTGTTAAAGACAGATCTTCTCTCCGTCTTTACGTGACAGTATGAAAAAACTGATTAGTTTTTGTTTATGTGAAAAAAAAATCAAAAAACAAAAAGAAAAGAAATAAAAAAGTTTTACATATTTAAAAACACATTCTGAAAAACATACAATGGATAATGAAAGGCTGATATTCTTGGTCCAGGGCAAAGATGTAGTGTATAATAAAAGAAGCACATATTATAGATTGCCGGACAAAAAAAAATTTGGATGGAAGTTGCAAAGCAAATGTTAATACCAGGTAAATAAAAATAATACAAAACTATGTATATAAGATATTAATTTGAGGAAATAATGGACTAATGGACAGTTTGGAATTTTTAGCACCACATGTAGCTTCTCGTCCGTAAGTATGAAAAATAAGATCTTTTTATCGAGATATAACGCAGTTTTTAATTTTTTTCTTTTTTATTTTTGAACGCAGTCATAAGAAATATTTTAGAAGTATTGTCTTCATCATCATCATTACCTGCCGAAATAATTAACGTTCATACACCCACCGTTGAAACACCTCCAATCGAAACTTTACCTATCGTAACAACAGCTGTCTAAAATTTTTTTTCATTAAAAATTATTGGAAATAAGCACAAAGCATAAAAAAGTTTTTTCGTTTGTTTACTTTGTAATTGTCAAACCATATGACTCGTTTCCGTAATTTAAGTTCTTATACAGAAGTACCCCGTTTACGTTTCCGAAGCGTTACGCTTACGCTCAAATAATGAAGACTTAAGCTGAAAGTCCATAACACGCATGCTGCGCTTCTTTGCGTCCTACGCGATTGTCAAAAAATTAGAATCAGTGTAATTGTATAATGCAAGTCACGGAGTACCAAATATTATGCCTTGACGAGTATGACGCGAAAAGTAGGTCTACTTTTGTAAGCGTCATAATTAGCGTACGAACAGACCAGCTGATTTTGATTGGTCATTTTTATTTTAAAAACTACACAATGGAGGAAAAACTAACTGAAGCTGTAAAATAACACGGAGTTCTTTATTTTAAATTTATTTTATTCAACAAATTTACACTACAGCTGATCAAAACAAAAGCGTCGCATGTAACTTGAATTTCAGTAGAGCTTATATGCGTATATGCGTACAAAGCGTTGACGCGAAAACGCGTGGTATGGATTTTTAGCATTTCCATATACGTGTTTTGAGCGAAATTACATGTTTTGCTCAAAATACATGTTTTGGTACATATTTTCCCATATATTTTTATGCGAGCAAAATGTGCAAAACATCTCAAGCAACGTGTTCAATTTCAAAACATCGAAAATAGTATGATCAACACTGAATTGTGTCTATACAACTCTATGTTATCCATTCATGGAGAATGATAAATTCGAAAAATGGCATTTGTATTTGACAACATCGAAAAAAAATTGAAGCGTCATTCAAGGTGGTTGTAAGAAATATAAAAAAGTTTAAATATAAATAAAAAAATTTGATAAATCCACCGAAAAAAAATGGCTTCAAAAAGTTATGAATATGAAACGTTAAATTAATTTTGAAAATTCTAACACTCAACACATTTTTGATAGGGGAAAAAGTTTGACAACAACTGTAGGTGTGTGATCAGATGAGAGATCCAATAATGGTTCTACACGGACCAATTCTCTTGCAATAGACATTGTTATTCCAAAGACTATCAGATCGGGTATTTTCCGACGATCTGTTGGCCAGTACGTGGGTTCTCCACTAGAGATCACATCCATACCCAGTTTAGAAATTGTATTAAACAAAACACGGCCCTTAGGGGTAACAAGCCGTGACCTCCAGAATGTATGCTTGGCATTATAGTCTCCAGCTGCCAGAAAACGTGGTCCTAATGATTCGAAAAAGCCTGTGTACTGATCCTCCGTTATGGAGAATCTGGGGGAAGAATAAATTGACGAAACCACTAAGTCCTTATCGAATTCTTCAAAACATATAGTAGTTGCCTGAAGATAATTTTCGCAAAGATCACACATAAGAAAATGTTATAATCTAGATTCAATAAGAATAGCCGATCCTCCACATGACCTGCCTCTTGGGTCCTTAGTATCTTACATTTTGTATCCGCGAATTGAAAATGAACTTCTCAGGGTTAAATGGGTCTCAGAAATAAGCATCACGTCAATTTGCTGATTTCTGAGAAAATACTCGAGCTCTTCTTAATGTTGGCATATGTCATTAGCATTCCAGTAACATACTTTCAATCTGTTCATGGTTTAGTTAACAAAGATTGCATCAAAATAGGCTGAATTCTCATAATCTCTTGCATCATATTACTCATTGAGTTTGTAAAGCTAGTAACAGTTTGAACCAGGGATTCAATGGATGCTTCAAGTCTGCTGAAATTTTGTATCTGGGGTTCAGATTGAGAATGTGGAGCATTTGGATTGACTTGTGCGGCTTGTGGAATTTTTGGGGGCTGTGGTTGTCCTCTTAGAACTTCAGAGTATGAAGCACTGTTGGTGATAATTTGTGGGTATTGTAGAATATAAAATTTCGGTTCTAACTGTGATTTCATTCGGGGGTTTCGGGTTCTGTTCAAATTTCAGTTTTTTAATTTTAAATATACCTCACAACCTCTGTAATTAGCAGTATTGTGGTTACCGCAATTGCTACATTTCTTTTCAGTATTTACTGTCTTTGGTTTGGTGCAGTCAGCTGTGCTATGCAGCTCACGGCAAACTACGCAAACTGGATGTAGTCTACAATAAGACCTAGTGTGACCATACTCCTGGCAGTTCGTACACTGGGCAGGTCCTCGTCGCTTATGTGGTGCTTCAACTGTAACTCTATAGTGTAGCAAGTACCTAAGTTGATAAATAGGGTGTGTTTCATTTTTCTTCAACTTGATGTCGCCAGGCTCTAATTCAACTCGGAAAAGGGGTTGGGGGAGCTTATCCCGGTTTCTAATATTAACAACGGACTTAACTTTAAAGCCATTGATTTCGAGTGCCTTCTTTACTTCTAGTGGGTCATTGTATGATTCAATACCCTTAATCACTATCTGAAGACCTTTGCTGCTCTTCAACTGGTAAGTATAAATTTTTTTTTTGGATTCAAGAAATGATACTAATTGTCTGAAATTGGATTCACATTGAACTTGAATTTTAGTTTCAACAATTTTGCCATTTTTTATTGGCACAATGTAAAAAGAGTTTTCCCCAATAAGGCTGACTAGGGTTTTGACAAATTCATTTGAATTTTGCTCTCTTAGATAGATAGGGGGAGGTCTTTGTGGTTTAGGTATCACCGGGGCATCATTATCTTCGCTTTCCAGTATGGCAAAACGGTTTTGGGATTGAATGACATTTATTTCACCTCTACTAAGCTTAGGATAGGGAGCTGTTTTAGCCGATTTTGGGCTTCTTTTCCTCTTAACTATTTTAACATACCTGTCTAATCCAGTCTGTACCAATGGTTTGGGGGTAATGATGACTGGCAGGTTAACATTGGGTATTGCGCCAGTTGAGGGGTTAATAGTTAAACTACTTACTGACGGAAACTGAAGCATACTTTGGGGCTGTTTTAAGTTATTAGGTTGAGCCATAATATTGATATCACTGTTTAACGTAGCAGAAGATGTTGTTGGTGTTTTAATAATCTCACTATTTGTTGATGTTGTAGCTGTAGGTTTTGGTGAAGTCAAAGCAGACAGTGTTTTGTGTGTTATTGTTAAACTAGGCACTGTATTTGTTGGTACTTTTATATTTTCATGTTCCTTTGTGTTATATTCTAAACTGTACGTAGTTTTGTTTGGCACATTGTTTTTAATTTTTTCACATGAGAGTAAAGGAGAACATGAACGGGATCTCTCAATTGTTCTATCGGTTAAATAATTTTTGTTGTAGTTGGGATCACTAATGTTTTTATTAACATTGATGTTATCTCCCTTTAGAAAAACGTAGGCATTTCTGCCATTTACACTGAGCCTTCTCTCCTCTTGAATTATAGAGCTCATATGTTCTTTTCTTTATATAAAAGAAAAAAAAAACAAAACAAACAAGACAAATCCCTGTTTGTTAAGGGGTTTTTATATATGTTTTTTTATTTAAATTTTAAATTGAACACGGTTTATTTGTTTTTTTGTAATAAATATATATTATTTTTTAAGCGTCCAAGCGCTGTTGTTTTTTTATATATTTTTTTTAACACTAATAATAAATTCACGGACCGAATAAATAACTCGTCTATCTTTTGACAAACTAAAATTTGACGTTTTCACTTGTCTGTCATTTTAGACGGCAGTTCGTGTGCATAACTGACTGCAAACTCAGATGACACCATATGACAACCTGTTTTCATACAATTGCCAATAATTTGGACAAATTGACATTAAAAATGACATAGTGAAACCCATGCATTATTCTTCTTTACTTTCTTCTTTACAATCTGATGTTTGTACGTTATAACACATTGCTTTTGTATTGTAGAGCAGGGATGGGAAAGTTGATACAAAATAAATAAAATAAAAAAATGTTGCTCAATAAAAAAATATAAATTTGTATATTCGAATTCGTAAGACAATTTCATAAGAAATGAGCAGCTCAAATTAGCAAAATTTCCCGTAATAACAGCAAAATTTTCAGTTGCCATTACAGACTTTGTCGGTGAGTGTAGTTGTATCATTGCGGTTAACGTTTTTTTTTTACATTGAATTTTGGTATTCACAAAATTTGCATAAAAAAGTTGTTAAGACGGCTTTTTATGTGAAAATTTTTGAAAATGATGTTCCCAATTCGAATGAAATTGTATAAACAATTTATAATTATATTTAATGTAATGAAATTTTATGAATTGTAGATCTGTTATTTTGTAAATTTATAGTTTTAGTGGGATTTAAGATCATATATAATCATATTTTTTTATAAATTATTTTATTACAAAGAAACATGAAAATTTTATTAGTAATAGAGTTAATAAATTATAGAGAATAAAAAATTGAAAAAAAAGAATATGATTATATGATCTAAAATCCTACTAATACTATTCATTTACAAAATAACAGATCAAAAATTCATAAAACTTCATTACTTTAAGCCATTTGCATCCAACTCATATGCACAATGTGCAAGCTTTTACAAAAGAGCTTTTTCACCTACAGGGAGCTTCGACGAGAGCTTTTGAATTTCGAAATGTTATAAGTTGTATAATTTATTTAAGCCAAAACACTTTAATACTTCTTTTGAAAGATCTTTAAAAAAACGCCATCTTCAAAAGGCTTGCAGTGCTTTTCTAAGGATAGAGCAACAACAAAAGGAATATTTTCTTTGATATTTTTTTCATATTGAAGTTGGTCAATTGGCAAATTTTTCGTTTGAAACTTTAATTTCAGTTCATCTACTAATTTGGTCCTATCTAAATTTTTATTCAAAAATCTCTTTTAGTATATATTATAATGCCTTTCAATAGTATATTTGTGATTGCTTTTATCATTATAACCGCAAACTAAACAAACGGATCGCCGTCACTTTATTAAATATATTTTTTTTAGTGAACATAGACTGATCGTTGTGTGTTTGAAAATGTTTCTTTGAAAGTTATTTTCAAGTTGATGGAAAAGTACTAACGTAATGAATTTTGCGTCCCTGAAAAAAAAGCTCTTTACTACAAACGCAAATAAAATAGTATTAGTGTTTGGACGCAACTGCTGTAAGCACAGTGCAAAATATAATTCAAAATAATGTTTAATAATTAACTATCAACATAGATTATGTTGTAGATTTAATATGGATTAGGACAAACATTTGAATTTAACGGCTTTATATAAGCTTTGTTATTGGGTACTTTAAGAATTAAAGTTCATAACAAAAACTGTAAAATATAGAGGATAAACATAAATTGTTAAATTTCGTTGAAGTTAGTCTAATTGTGTGTTGTTTTCAAGTTTTTTAATTTGTTTCCAAACAATCAATATAAAATAGACAATCAACAAGCAATGACCAAAGGGGAAAAAGGAGAGCGTGGATATTGATGAGGTTGGGTAGCGCCAACCGAAAATACTAATTATTCTATCCTGCTGGCTCTGTGGAATTTCTCATTTTTTATTCTCTATAATTTACTAATAAAATTTTCAAGTTTCTTTGCAATTAAATAATTTATAAAAATAATATGATTATATGATCTAAAATCCTACTAATACTATTCATTTAATTATATATAATATAATACATTTTTATATAATATATTTATATGTGGCGCATTATTTACAATAAACGAATATATCTTTCTTAATACAAAACAATATAACTATACTTAGATTTATCAACATGTGATTAGTTTAAATTTTCTTTTACTTAGGTGACTTAAGTTTAATTACATTAATCTAATCTCTTATTGAATGTGTTTTTTTTTTGTTTAATATAATATATATTTTAAACGTATGTTAATTTTATGTGAAAACGGATTTTATATACGTTTTGTGTTCATTTTTATTTTTATGTTCATATATTAATTTTATGTAATTTTTTGGTCAAAAAAAATTTAGTACTCTGAGCGTCAAAAAAGTATTTTTGAATTTTTTTTATGATACCGAACTTTCCATCTCTGTTGTAGAGCTATTGCCATTTATTTAAAATAGAAAATCAAATGAAGCAACAAAAAAAAACGAATGTTTGTAAAGAAAAATATGAAAACATACAAACACCGAAAACGTGATTTTTTCTCTACCACTATTGCTTCTCTACACCGTTCGCCTACAAACACAAACCATCATGATTTACAAAAATGGTGGAAAATCGTAGTATGAATTGGGTGTAGGTCCAAATTACTTAAACGTTAACGTGCGGAATCAGCTGATCCGTTAGCGTTATGAAGAGAATATTAAAATAAGTACTCAAACGTGTACGTTTCGTAACTTTGCAGACAATTCTGTTAAAGACAGATCTTCTCTCCGTCTTTACGTGACAGTATGAAAAAACTGATTAGTTTTTGTTTATGTGAAAAAAAATCAAAAAACAAAAAGAAAAGAAATAAAAAAATTTTACATATTTAAAAACACATTCTGAAAAACATACAATGGATAATGAAAGGCTGATATTCTTGGTCCAGGGCAAAGATGTAGTGTATAATAAAAGAAGCACATATTATAGATTGCCGGACAAAAAAAAAATTTGGATGGAAGTTGCAAAGCAAATGTTAATACCAGGTAAATAAAAATAATACAAAACTATGTATATAAGATATTAATTTGAGGAAATAATGGACTAATGGACAGTTTGGAATTTTTAGCACCACATGTAGCTTCTCGTCCGTAAGTATGAAAAATAAGATATTTTTAACGAGATATAACGCAGTTTTTAATTTTTTTCTTTTTTATTTTTGAACGCAGTCATAAGAAATATTTTAGAAGTATTGTCTTCATCATCATCATTACCTGCCGAAATAATTAACATTCATACACCCACCGTTGAAACACCTCCAATCGAAACTTTACCTATCGTAACAACAGCTGTCTAAAATTTATTTTTCATTAAAAATTATTGGAAATAAGCACAAAGCATAAAAAAGTTTTTTCGTTTGTTTACTTTGTAATTGTCAAACCATATGACTCGTTTCCGTAATTTAAGTTCTTATACAGAAGTACCCCGTTTACGTTTCCGAAGCGTTACGCTTACGCTCAAATAATGAAGACTTAAGCTGAAAGTCCATAACACGCATGCTGCGCTTCTTTGCGTCCTACGCGATTGTCAAAAAATTAGAATCAGTGTAATTGTATAATGCAAGTCACAGAGTACCAAATACTATGCCTTGACGAGTATGACGCGAAAAGTAGGTCTACTTTTGTAAGCGTCATAATTAGCGTACGAACAGACCAGCTGATTTTGATTGGTCATTTTTATTTTAAAAACTACACAATGGAGGAAAAACTAACTGAAGCTGTAAAATAACACGGAGTTCTTTATTTTAAATTTATTTTATTCAACAAATTTACACTACAGCTGATCAAAACAAAAGCGTCGCATGTAACTTGAATTTCAGTAGAGCTTATATGCGTATATGCGTACAAAGCGTTGACGCGAAAACGCGTGGTATGGATTTTTAGCTTAAATACTGCATTTCCATATACGTGTTTTGAGCGAAATTACATGTTTTGCTCAAAATACATGTTTTGGTACATATTTTCCCATATATTTTTATGCGAGCAAAATGTGCAAAACATCTCAAGCAACGTGTTCAATTTCAAAACATCGAAAATAGTATGATCAACACTGAATTGTGTCTATACAACTCTATGTTATCCATTCATGGAGAATGATAAATTCGAAAAATGGCATTTGTATTTGACAACATCGAAAAAAAATTGAAGCGTCATTCAAGGTGGTTGTAAGAAATATAAAAAAGTTTAAATATAAATAAAAAAATTTGATAAATCCACCGAAAAAAAATGGCTTCAAAAAGTTATGAATATGAAACGTTAAATTAATTTTGAAAATTCTAACACTCAACACATTTTTGATAGGGGAAAAAGTTTGACAACAACTGTAGGTGTGTGATCAGATGAGAGATCCAATAATGGTTCTACACGGACCAATTCTCTTGCAATAGACATTGTTATTCCAAAGACTATCAGATCGGGTATTTTCCGACGATCTGTTGGCCAGTACGTGGGTTCTCCACTAGAGATCACATCCATACCCAGTTTAGAAATTGTATTAAACAAAACACGGCCCTTAGGGGTAACAAGCCGTGACCTCCAGAATGTATGCTTGGCATTATAGTCTCCAGCTGCCAGAAAACGTGGTCCTAATGATTCGAAAAAGCCTGTGTACTGATCCTCCGTTATGGAGAATCTGGGGGAAGAATAAATTGACGAAACCACTAAGTCCTTATCGAATTCTTTAAAACATATAGTAGTTGCCTGAAGATAATTTTCGCAAAGATCACACATAAGAAAATGTTATAATCTAGATTCAATAAGAATAGCCGATCCTCCACATGACCTGCCTCTTGGGTCCTTAGTATCTTACATTTTGTATCCGCGAATTGAAAATGAACTTCTCAGGGTTAAATGGGTCTCAGAAATAAGCATCACGTCAATTTGCTGATTTCTGAGAAAATACTCGAGCTCTTCTTTATGTTGGCATATGTCATTAGCATTCCAGTAACATACTTTCAATCTGTTCATGGTTTAGTTAACAAAGATTGCATCAAAATAGGCTGAATTCTCATAATCTCTTGCATCATATTACTCATTGAGTTTGTAAAGTTAGTAACAGTTTGAACCAGGGATTCAATGGATGCTTCAAGTCTGCTGAAATTTTGTATCTGGGGTTCAGATTGAGAATGTGGAGCATTTGGATTGACTTGTGCGGCTTGTGGAATTTTTGGGGGCTGTGGTTGTCCTCTTAGAACTTCAGAGTATGAAGCACTGTTGGTGATAATTTGTGGGTATTGTAGAATATAAAATTTCGGTTCTAACTGTGATTTCATTCGGGGGTTTCGGGTTCTGTTCAAATATCAGTTTTTTAATTTTAAATATACCTCACAACCTCTGTAATTAGCAGTATTGTGGTTACCGCAATTGCTACATTTCTTTTCAGTATTTACTGTCTTTGGTTTGGTGCAGTCAGCTGTGCTATGCAGCTCACGGATGTAGTCTACAATAAGACCTAGTGTGACCATACTCCTGGCAGTTCGTACACTGGGCAGGTCCTCGTCGCTTACGTGGTGCTTCAACTGTAACTCTATAGTGTAGCAAGTACCTAAGTTGATAAATAGGGTGTGTTTCATTTTTCTTCAACTTGATGTCGCCAGGCTCTAATTCAACTCGGAAAAGGGGTTGGGGGAGCTTATCCCGGTTTCTAATATTAACAACGGACTTAACTTTAAAGCCATTGATTTCGAGTGCCTTCTTTACTTCTAGTGGGTCATTGTATGATTCAATACCCTTAATCACTATCTGAAGACCTTTGCTGCTCTTCAACTGGTAAGTATAAATTTTTTTTTTTGGATTCAAGAAATGATACTAATTGTCTGAAATTGGATTCACATTGAACTTGAATTTTAGTTTCAACAATTTTGCCATTTTTTATTGGCACAATGTAAAAAGAGTTTTCCCCAATAAGGCTGACTAGGGTTTTGACAAATTCATTTGAATTTTGCTCTCTTAGATAGATAGGGGGAGGTCTTTGTGGTTTAGGTATCACCGGGGCATCATTATCTTCGCTTTCCAGTATGGCAAAACGGTTTTGGGATTGAATGACATTTATTTCACCTCTACTAAGCTTAGGATAGGGAGCTGTTTTAGCCGATTTTGGGCTTCTTTTCCTCTTAACTATTTTAACATACCTGTCTAATCCAGTCTGTACCAATGGTTTGGGGGTAATGATGACTGGCAGGTTAACATTGGGTATTGCGCCAGTTGAGGGGTTAATAGTTAAACTACTTACTGACGGAAACTGAAGCATACTTTGGGGCTGTTTTAAGTTATTAGGTTGAGCCATAATATTGATATCACTGTTTAACGTAGCAGAAGATGTTGTTGGTGTTTTAATAATCTCACTATTTGTTGATGTTGTAGCTGTAGGTTTTGGTGAAGTCAAAGCAGACAGTGTTTTGTGTGTTATTGTTAAACTAGGCACTGTATTTGTTGGTACTTTTATATTTTCATGTTCCTTTGTGTTATATTCTAAACTGTACGTAGTTTTGTTTGGCACATTGTTTTTAATTTTTTCACATGAGAGTAAAGGAGAACATGAACGGGATCTCTCAATTGTTCTATCGGTTAAATAATTTTTGTTGTAGTTGGGATCACTAATGTTTTTATTAACATTGATGTTATCTCCCTTTAGAAAAACGTAGGCATTTCTGCCATTTACACTGAGCCTTCTCTCCTCTTGAATTATAGAGCTCATATGTTCTTTTCTTTATATAAAAGAAAAAAAAAACAAAACAAACAAGACAAATCCCTGTTTGTAAAGGGGTTTTTATATATGTTTTTTTATTTAAATTTTAAATTGAACACGGTTTATTTGTTTTTTTGTAATAAATATATATTATTTTTTAAGCGTCCAAGCGCTGTTGTTTTTTTATATATTTTTTTTAACACTAATAATAAATTCACGGACCGAATAAATAACTCGTCTATCTTTTGACTAACTAAAATTTGACGTTTTCACTTGTCTGTCATTTTAGACGGCAGTTCGTGTGCATAACTGACTGCAAACTCAGATGACACCATATGACAACCTGTTTTCATACAATTGCCAATAATTTGGACAAATTGACATTAAAAATGACATAGTGAAACCCATGCATTATTCTTCTTTACTTTCTTCTTTACAATCTGATGTTTGTACGTTATAACACATTGCTTTTGTATTGTAGAGCAGGGATGGGAAAGTTGATACAAAATAAATAAAATAAAAAAATGTTGCTCAATAAAAAAATATAAATTTGTATATTCGAATTCGTAAGACAATTTCATAAGAAATGAGCAGCTCAAATTAGCAAAATTTCCCGTAATAACAGCAAAATTTTCAGTTGCCATTACAGACTTTGTCGGTGAGTGTAGTTGTATCATTGCTGTTAACGTTTTTTTTTACATTGAATTTTGGTATTCACAAAATTTGCATAAAAAAGTTGTTAAGACGGCTTTTTATGTGAAAATTTTTGAAAATGATGTTCCCAATTCGAATGAAATTGTATAAACAATTTATAATTATATTTAATGTAATGAAATTTTATGAATTGTAGATCTGTTATTTTGTAAATTTATAGTTTTAGTGGGATTTAAGATCATATATAATCATATTTTTTTTTATAAATTATTTTATTACAAAGAAACATGAAAATTTTATTAGTAATAGAGTTAATAAATTATAGAGAATAAAAAATTGAAAAAAAAGAATATGATTATATGATCTAAAATCCTACTAATACTATGCATTTACAAAATAACAGATCAAAAATTCATAAAACTTCATTACTTTAAGCCATTTGCATCCAACTCATATGCACAATGTGCAAGCTTTTACAAAAGAGCTTTTTCACCTACAGGGAGCTTTGACGAGAGCTTTTGAATTTCGAAATGTTATAAGTTGTATAATTTATTTAGGCCAAAACACTTTAATACTTCTTTTGAAAGATCTTTAAAAAAACGCCATCTTCAAAAGGCTTGCAGTGCTTTTCTAAGGATAGAGCAACAACAAAAGGAATATTTTCTTTGATATTTTTTTCATATTGAAGTTGGTCGATTGGCAAATTTTTCGTTTGAAACTTTAATTTCAGTTCATCTACTAATTTGGTCCTAACTAAATTTTTATTCAAAAATCTCTTTTAGTATATATTATAATGCCTTTCAATAGTATATTTGTGATTGCGTTTATTATTATGACCGCAAAACAAACATACGGTATCGCCGTCACTTTATTAAATATATTTTTTTAGTGAACATAGACTGATCGTTGTGTGTTTGAAAATGTTTCTTTCAAAGTTATTTTCAAGTTGATGGAAAAGTACTAACGTACTGAATTTTCCGTCCCTGAAAAAAAAAAGCTCTCTACTACAAACGCAAATAAAATAGTATTAGTGTTTGGACGCAACTGCTGTAAGCACAGGGATACAGTGCAAAATATAATTCAAAATAATGTTTAATAATTAACTATCAACATAGATTATGTTGTAGATTTAATAACACTGTACAACAGCCAATCTGGGGGGTGAGAAATTCCAAGTCAGGGTGATAGTACTAGGTCAGTATAGTAAAACCCTCAAAGGGTTTGGCGTTCGTATGTGTCAGTTTTTTTATGACCTTTTAAATTTTTTCCTTATCTTGATGTTTTTTCGCTTTGTTGTAACATTTTGGCAAAAACGTAGTTTAACATAACTCGAGAACCACTTGTCCGATTTTGATGAAACAAATTTAGAAAAATTAAGAATTACAATTTCTCTAATCTGTTTCTATACCGTTTTCCTATATGTGCAACACTTTCGAAGTTAAAAATGAATGTATGAAGGGAAAAAAGTATTTTTTGCCTTAAAATTTAAATATTTTTTTTTTTAAATTCATAAAAAATCCAAAATGGAAAAAAGTGCCAAAACTAATTACTTTCGCGTAAAGTCACATAACTCATGAGCAAAAAAAGGCATAGATCATGAAAATCGATGCACGCGTTTCTCATTTATTCACAATTAGGTAAATGTATGAATTTCAAAAATTTGCTCCAGATATGTACAACATTATTTGGAGAAAACATTGACAATCACAAGCCGAACTCTCTCATATTTTTCTACTGTACTAAAAGAGAAATATTGATGTGGCAACACTGGTTCTGTAATGTTCACATAAAACATGCATTGTCATTATACTTCTTCTCTTTCTCACACTGGTTCTGTGATTTTTGTCATTCAACAAGTGCCGACGAACGCGAACAGTAAAAGTGATTTTTCTCCAGTTTTTTAAAAGTGAACAAAACTGAACAGAATATGGAACTGTGCAAGCCAGACATAAATAGCTTTTGCTACTGCTGTGGTCAATATGTCTCAACACATAAAAAAAGGGGAAATTTCAGTACTGATTTTGTTCAAACATACGAGATGTACTTCAACCAAAATGTTATAGTGAACGAAAATTGGGTACCAAATATAGTGTGTAAAAGCTGCTACAACCGTCTAATGGATTGGGAAAATAGAAGACGTGAAAGTATGCCATTCGGTATCCCAATTACTTGGACTAATCCTGGCGAAGGTCACAATCCATTGAATTGCTATGCATGTGCGAATAAAGGAGCCGCAAAAAGGATAAGAAAATCGTATAATTACGTTGGTGTTGCAAGTGCCGGAACACCATTGCCTCATTCGGACCACATTCCTGTGCCAAAAGCTTCTAGCCCAGATATTTTCTCTTCTACGACTGCTCCGACATATCATGCACGTGATGATCCCCCATATGAGCCATCAGTATCCAATGAGCCAATTTTAATAAATCAAAATAAGCTTGATTCAATTGTTGCCAAGTTGGAATTAACACAGCATAAATCGGAAGAGCTGGCTTCCATTTTGAAATCAAACAATTTGTTGGCACCCGGTGTGAAAGTCACAGCTTATCAAAGTCGTCAGGCAACACTCCAAAGTTTATTCCTTGTGAATGATGAAAAAACTTCTGCATATTGCCCGGATGTAGGAAAATTGATAGACGCAAAGGAAATAAAATATGAAGCAGATGACTGGAGATTTATTGAAAGTTCAAAACTCAGCTTGAAGGCGGTTTACTGCATAAGACCAATAAAAAACCTTCAGTTCCAATCGCCTATAGTACAGAAACGAAAGAAACATATGATGCACTAGAAAATATTTTAAAAATGGTTAACTACGCCAAACATATGTGGCGCATATGCTGCGATTTAAAAGTTGTAGCAATGCTTTGCGGTCTTCAAAGCGGCTATATAAAATATATGTGCTTTTTGTGCGATTGGGACACACGATTTTCTGGTGACCAATATGCATGCCACGGATGGAAACTCAGAGAGCACAGCAGGTTACAAACGGCCAATATTATTCGTGAGTGCCGAAGGAGAAGATATTGCTGCCTCCACTGCATATTAAACTTGGAATTGTTAAGAATTTTATCAAAACTGTCGCCAAAAGAGATGAAGTTTTCTTGTGTTTGAAACTAATTTACCCGAGACTCAGCGAAAGTAAAATTAAAGAAGGTAAGTTATAATATCACATTCATTTCCCATGATTTTCCATTTTAACAAATTAATTTTTTCCAATCAGGCGTAGTAAATGGTCCAGATATACGAAAGCTGATTAAAAGTGACGCATTCAACAATATTTTGATTGACGCTGAATTGAATGCATGGCAGGCAATCAAAGAAGTAATAGAAGGCTTGTTGGGAAAGCATCGTTCTAACAACTACGATGTTTCTGTCGCAAGGATGTTAAGAGCATTCTCGGAAATTGGTGTCCACATGTCCTTGAAAATCCATTATTTACATCATCATCTGGACTACTTCAACAAACAATTGGCTACCGAATCTGATGAACAAGGTGAACGCTATCATCAAGTTGCTATGCCATTTGAAATGAGGTAATACTGATTTTTTATTTTTTCAAACTCATTTAAATAAAACAAAAACTTACAGATATAGAGGCAAAAAGTCGCCGAGTGCAATAATTGCGGAAATTTTCTGGTGGAGTAAGCTTGTGTGGCAAGACAAGGATGATCTTGATGATAAAGAATTTTCAGGAGATGCAGAAGGGCCAACAGTGGAGTCACACATTGACATTATGTGTGGTTCAGAAACTGATGATAGCGATGAATGCGATGCCACTAGTCCCGAACAACCACCATCGAAAAAGTCTAGGCAATATTTATTAAAATTAATAAAAATAAATAAATAAAATAAAAATAAAAAATTATAAAAATGTTTACCTAATTTTTTTGGTAGTTTATGACCAGAAGTCTGGAGTTATTGGGGAAAATTTATAAAAAAGGCGATAAATGACACTTTTTTGAATAAAAACAAATATCAATATTCTTGTCAAAATGGGATACCTTCACTTAATTGTAAATAAAAGCAGAACGCGTTAATCGATTTCTATGATCTATGTCGCATTTTGTTTATAGGTTATGTGACTTTACATAAAATTAATAACACTTTATCCTTTTTTCCGTTTTGGATTTTTTATGAATTTAAAAAAAAAAAAAAATAATTTTTAGGCAAAAAAATATTTTTTTTTTCTCCACAAATTTATTTTTACCGGCAAAACTGTTGATTATAAAGAAAAACGTTATATGAACGGATTAAAGAAATTGTAATTCTAAATTTTTTTGAGACAAGTGGTTCTCGAGTTATGTTAAACTACGTTTTTGCCAAATGTTACTAAGCGAAAAAACATCAAGATAAGAAAAAAACTGACACATACGAACGCCAAACCTTTTGAGGGTTTTACTATACTGACCTAGTACCATCACCCTGACTTGGAATTTCTCACCCCCCAGACAATAATCCCAAAAATGTTCCATAGTGTAATGGATTAGGACAAACATTTGAATTTAACGGCTTTATATAAGCTTTGTTATTGGGTACTTTAATAATTAAAGTTCATAACAAAAACTGTAAAATATAGAGGATAAACATAAATTGTTAAATTTCGTTGAAGTTAGTCTAATTGTGTGTTGTTTTCAAGTTTTTTAATTTGCTTCCAAACAATCAATATAAAATAGACAATCAACAAGCAATGACCAAAGGCGAGAAAGGAGAGCGTGTATATTGATGAGGTCAGGTAGCGCCAACCGAAAATACTAATTATTCTATCCTGCTGGTTCTGTGGAATTTCTCAATTTTTATTCTCTATAATTTACTAATAAAATTTTCAAGTTTCTTTGCAATCAAATAATTTATAAAAATAATATGATTATATGATCTAAAATCCTACTAATACTATTCATTTAATTATATATAATATAATACATTTTTATATAATATATTTATATGTGGCGCATTATTTACAATAAACGAATATATCTTTCTTAATACAAAACAATATAACTATACTAAGATTTATCAACATGTGATTAGTTTAAATTTTCTTTTACTTAGGGACTTAAGTTTAATTACATTAATCTAACCTCTTATTGAATTTGATTTTTTTTTTTTATTGGTTTAATATAATATATATTTTAAACGTATGTTAATTTTATGTGAAAACGGATTTTATATACGTTTTGTGTTCATTTTTATTTTCATGTACATATATTAATTTTATGTAATTTTTTGGTCAAAAAAAATTTAGTACTCTGTGCGTCAAAAAAGTATTTTTGAATTTTTTTTTATGATACCGAACTTTCCATCCACATTAAAATAGAAAATCAAATGAAGCAACAAAAAAAACGAATGTTTGTAAAGAAAAATATGAAAACATACAAACACCGAAAACGTGATTTTTTCTCTACCACTATTGCTTCTCTACACCGTTCGCCTACAAACACAAACCATCATGATTTACAAAAATGGTGGAAAATCGTAGTATGAATTGGGTGTAGGTCCAAATTACTTAAACGTAAACGTGCGGAATCAGCTGATCCGTGTACGTGTACGTTTCGTAACTTTGCAGATAATTCTGTTAAAGACAGATTTTCTCTCCGTCTTTACGTGGCAGTATGAAAAAACTGATTAGTTTTTGTTTATGTGAAAAAAAATCAAAAAACAAAAAGAAAAGAAATAAAAAAGTTTTACATATTTAAAAACACATTCTGAAAAACTTACAATGGATAATGAAAGGCTGATATTCTTGGTCCATGGCAATGATGTAGTGTATAATAAAAGAAGCACATATTATAGATTGCTGGACAAAAAAAAAAAATTGGATGGAAGTTGCAAAGCAATTGGGAATACCAGGTAAATAAAAATAATAAAAAACTATGTATATAAGATATTAATTTGAGGAAATAATGGACTAATGGACAGTTTGGAATTTTTAGCACCACATGTAGCTTCTCGTCCGTAAGTATGAAAAATAAGATCTTTTTAACGAAATATAACGCAGTTTTCAATTTTTTACTTTTTTTTTAGAACGCAGTCATCAGAAATATTTAAGAAGAATTTTCTTCATCATCATGATTACCCGCCGAAATAATTAACATTGATACACCCACCGTTTAAACACCTCCAATCGAAACTTTACCTATCGTAACTTCTTATACAGAAGTACCCCGTTTACGTTTCCGAAGCGTTACGCTTACGCTCAAATAATGAAGACTTAAGCTGAAAGTCCATAACACGCATGCTGCGCTTCTTTGCATCCTACGCGATTGTCAAAAAATTAGAATCAGTGTAATTGTATAATGCAAGTTACAGAGTATCAAAGCGTACGATGCCTTGACGAGTATGACGCGAAAAGTAGGTCTACTTTTGTAAGCGTCATAATTAGCGTACGAACAGACCAGCTGATTTTGATTGGTCATTTTTATTTAAAAAACTACACAATGGAGGAAAAACTAACTGAAACTGTAAAAAAACACGAAGTTCTTTATTTTAAATTTATTTTATTCAACAAATTTACACTACAGCTGATCAAGAGCTTATAAAGCGTATATGCGTACAAAGCGTTGACGCGAAAACGCGTGGTATGGACTTTTAGCTTGAATACTGCATTTCCATATACGTGTTTTGAGCGAAATTACATGTTTTGCTCAAAATACATGTTTTGGTACATATTTTCCCATATATTTTTATGCGAGCAAAATGTGCAGAACATCTCAAACAACGTGTTCAATTTCAAAACATCGAAAATAGTGTCTATACAACTCTATGTTATCCATTCATGGAGAATGATAAATTCGAAAAATGGCATTTGTATTTGACAACATCGAAAAAAATTTGAAGCATCATTCAAGGTGGTTGTAAGAAATATAAAAAAGTTTTAATATACATATATAAAAAAATTTGATAAATCGAACGAAAAAAATGGCTTCAAAAAGTTATGAATATGAAACGGTAAATTAATTTTGAAAATTCTACCAACACATTTTTGATAGGGGAAAAAGTTTGAAATGTTTTCCTCATAACATGTTATTTTAGTCATAATGGAAACATGGTATAAGTAAAGAGTTCTTCAATTGAGCTAGTTCGTTCACGAACGACACAGTACTAATTACATGTGTTAAGCTAAGGGATGGCTGCAAAATTTTTGTCATTGTTTAATAATTATGGAAGATACGTTTGTCTAAATAAAGTTAATGATGTAAATCATGTGCGTTATACCAGTTTCTTTAACAAGCGTAAGTATTTAAGTGGTACATTTTGAAAATTGGTTAAAAAATATGTTTCAAACTCTACACCCTATTGCATAATGCAATTGGTAAAATTTTGGAAAAGGTGAACTACATCGGGCGTACCACAAATCTAAAAAGTATGTGATGTTGAATAAAAATATATTTTTTGTCAAAATTTTGCAAAAAAAAAAATGATAGCCAAAAAGTAAAAAAACCGAGGTTAAAGGCGGCCATACACTGTGTTCTATTCTGTCGGTTTTACCCGCACGGGTAGTTTTCGGTGTGGCGAAAAACCCTGACTGCCCAAAAAAATATCTGTCATCTTGATAATAACCGTCTGTTTTCAAACGTATACATTCAAAACTGCTCGTGTGTGATTACGTCGTTGTCACATGCAAGTAATTACTTGCAAATAGTGTATACGCATTATCAACGAAAAACAATAAAATTTTTTGAGTGGCTGCACTGTACACTGCAAGTTCATTTGTAAAATGTCATCAGGTGAAGGGCCATTCAAAATGGATGTCTTTAGTGAATTACAGTATTGCCAAGTACTTAATACTCTGCGGTACCTAGGGATATACATATACATATGTATATCATATTATATTTCTTTTACAAAAACGTGAAATTAATATTTAAATTTACCTTTAAACGGCGACTTTATATCCTTTCTTGTTATCCTTCTTATATATGTGCAATCTGCCATATTATTAAATCCTATTGCAAAAAATAAATTAATATAAAGCTCAGCACTCGGCAACTCAAAAACTGTTCTTTTTAAAAATTTGCAATAAAGATTTTTAAAATCCTTATACCAACAGCTACCTTTGTGCGTTTCACGATTTTTAGGACAAGTCCTAGTTTTAGCGCAATATTTCCCCATGAAATTCTGGTACCAGAACTAAAAAATAAAAATGTTCATAAAAAAGTGCAATTTTCTCAAAAATTGTTATTTTTTTTGAAAATTTGCAATAAAGATTTTTGGAATCTTCATACCAACAGCTACGTTTGTGCGTTTCCAATTTTTAGGACAAGTCCTAGTTTTAGCGCAATCTTCCCGCATGAATTTCTGGTACAACTAAAAAATAAAAATTTCCATAAAAATGAAAATCGCAATAAAGATTTTTAGAATCTTCATACCAACAGCTACCATTGTGCGTTTCATGTCCTAGCGCAATCTACCCCCATAGATTTCTGGAACAACTAAAAAATAAAAATGTTCATAAAAAAGTGCAATTTTTTCAAAAACTGTTCTTTTTGAAAATTTGCAATAAGGAATTTTAGAATCCTCATACCAACAGCTACCTACACAACTATAAAATAAAAATGTTCATAAAAAGTCCAATTTTCTCAAAAACTGTTCTTTTTGAAAATTTGCATTAAAGATTTTAAGAATCTTCATGCCATCAGCTACCATTGTGCATATCACGATTTTTAGTACTAGTCCTTGTTAGTGCCGAATGTTTTTCAGAATATTTGGTGTATCTACAATTGAGTGATCACTGAGGAGTGATTACATGTTAAAAACAGCTGTCATTAATATTGCATACACAGTGTTGCCACCTAATTGTTCACAATCCAAGGATAACTCTGCCAGGCTAATGGCACGCACGTGATATAAAATAGCGGATTATGAGAATCAAAAGAAATCACAAAAAGAACGAAAAAAGCGAAAGAACTAGGGATCAATTCTGTAATTTAGAAGATGATAATCGTTTAAATTATTGTTCAGGAGTGTATTGCTATGTTATATATATTTTTTGGCCTTGAAGGCTGTTTGTATTACAATATGTATAAATAAATGATACGATTGATCGATATCGTTTTTTGTTTGCTTCCCGTACCGTCATCACTATCGTATCGTTATGAACATTCGTGTCGAAAAAAATTGATGACCAAATTTTGTAAATCACCTGCGTTCAACGCCTCACGCACAGTTCACTTTCTAACGCCAACGCGAAAAAAAAATTTCAATCCAACACAAACAATTCAAGTGTTGATTTTGACATCTCGAGTTATTAATTTTTCAGCGCAGTGATTTATGGAATTATAATTTGTATGTAAAAAATTAATTTGTATGTAAAAATAACGTAACGAATAGCTATTTCAACGCGAGCAATCACCTACTTTATTCAAGAGATTTTTTTAAAAAAAATTATGCGTTGCGTTTTGCAAAATGAGGGCATATTAGTGTTAATTACAAGTGCTTTATATATAAAGGGTGTCCCAAGAAGAACGCAATTTTTAAATTTTAAATAAAACACAGATATTAAAAAAAAAATCGTAAAACTTTATTATATCGTAAAGTAGACAGAATGAGGTTATGTATGGAACAATATATCGTGCAGATGGCCGCCGCGACTTTGCTGGCATGCACGCGATCTTTTAATGAAATTTTCAATGACCGTTTTGCATAAAAGCTGCGGTATTTCATTAATGCAGCGTCCAATTTCCTCTTTTAAGGCTTGAGTCGTCGTCGCTTATTCGCGTAAACCATCGACTTCAAAAAACCCCAAAGAAAAAAATCTAATGGTGTTAAATCGCCGCCTAGGCCAATTCTGATCTCCAAAACGCGAAATAACACGACCGGGAAATGACTGATGCAGCAATTGAATTGTTTCTCTGGCTGTATGACATGTGGCGCCGTCTTGTTAGAACCACATGCCCTCCACATTCATTTCTTCAATTCTAGGCAAGAAAAAACTGGTTATCATTTCACGATACCGAACACCATTGACTGTTTGCGCTTGACCTGCCTCATTTTCATAAAAAAAAGGTCCAATAATTCCTCCAGCCCAAAAACCACACCACACAGTGACACGTTGAGGATGCATTTGCTTCTCGTGAATCACTCGAGGATTTTCCTCACCCCAAATGCGACAATTCTGCCTATTGACGAAGCCATCAAGATGAAAATGGGCCTCGTCACTGAAGATGATTTTATCGGCAAAATCAGCATTTTCATGTTGTCTCTCCAATACCCAATTAACGAACTCCCTTCGCTGTCCATGGTCAGCTGGCTTCAGTTCATGAGTCAATTGAACTTTGTATGCATGAAGATGCAAATCTTTCGTCAAAATTCGCTGCAAAGTAGATTTGGAGACACCAATTTGCTGAGCTCGGTGTCGAATTGAGGTGGATGGAGTTTGAGTGACATCATCACGTACAGCTGCGACATTTTCGGTCGATCGACCTGGTCGATGGCGCGTTGTTGTCTACATCACTAACAGACCCAGTTTCGGCAAATTTATCCATTAATCTCTTTACAGTTGACTCTTTTGGAGCATTATTGTGACCCCAAATTGATCGCAATTTGCGAACTGTAGCCGCAAAACTTTCACCATTTTGGTAAAACAATTTCACAATGTTCATTCGTGTAGCGCTCCATTTTTACTAACCTCGTACCTTCTACTAGCAAACAATAACAATTGTTCAAATGTCAAACAATGACACTTCGAATGTTGCCAGATTTAAAAATTGCGTTCTTCTTGGGACACCCTTTATAAGTATATATGGTTCCGTACAAGCCATATATAAATATATACAGTCCCGTGTAACTCATATATATAATTATATATAATTATAGTGTTATATGCAATTTTATATAATATATACCATATCTTATCATATAAATCATACATAATTTTATAAAGATCAATATATAAACAGATATGGTTATATATATATGATAAAACATAAAGTAATTTTAAAAAATGTGTGTAATATATAATTATTTACTAATATTTTATTTATTCAGCTAAAGATCTTTTCCTTTTTTATAAAAATTCTTATTTTATTTTCAATATTTCGCTAACAATTTGTTAGATGCTAACAAATTGTTAGCGAAATATTGAAAATAAAATAAGAATTTTTATAAAAAAGGAAAAGATCTTTAGCTGAATAAATAAAATATTAATATTGAAAAAAGATCAAACAAAGTTATATAATTATTTACATATATATAATTATGTATTTATATCATTATTAGATAAGGCTACATATGTTTTTATCTAAACTTTTTTACTTGGGTGTATAGGATTTTAAAGCAACTTGTGTTCATTTTTAATAAAAAAAAGGGTCAAAGATTTAGAAGACATATAATTTAATTTTTTTAAAAGCGCGTAAACTATCATCTTTAAAATTCTATACAGATTTTTTAAATATTTACGAAATGTGGGGGTTTAAAGGTTAAAAATAAGGGAAAGAATTAAATTTATCCTACAATTGATCTTAGACCCTATAAAGTATATATAATCTGGGTCCTTATGAAGAGCGACGTTGATTTAACGATGTCCGTCTGTCCGTCTGTGTGTTGAAATGGGTTTTCCGAAGACCCCAAACATGATGAGGTCTTGATAGTTATATATTTCTGTTACATGTGATCCATTTCTGTTTGCTATTGAAAATCAGCCAGATCGGTTGATAAATGGCTGAGATATTAGCAAAAAACCAAGACTACCTCTAATTTTTTCTGTAAAATCGCTTTGTTTAATACGTATGTATAATTTTACGCCTAACAAACACTTCCATTTGTTGAAATTCTTTTCTTTCAACTCTTCACCTTTTATACACAAACAACAAACACATACAAAGATTTGTCATTTAAATAAAAACCAAACAAAAACTGTTTTTTTTTTTTATTACTTCTATAAACGACGGTTGCAAATCAGCTTGAATAGCTCAGTGGTCTAAGTGCTATGTCACAAATAGTTTTTTTCTCTAAGGCGCGGGATCGATTCCGTCTATTAGACTTTTTTGTACAATTTTTTTATATTTTCTTAAGTGTAAAAGTATATCCATATAGAGTTAAAGAGGACACTCACCTTTCTCCAAATGGTATACGTTTCTTCTTCCCTTTTGTTCCCTGCAAGTTTTATTCCACTAAAGTTGAAATTTGACAAAAATATAGTAGTTTAATAAATATTTCAGAATAAACCACTTACAACAACTAAAGACTACAATCCTACCAACCTTGTATAAATGACCATTTATTTTTGATAAAAAACAAAAAAATAGCCTTTTTCTGGAATTAAAAATACTGTGAAATTTGACAGCATGCCACGCCCACAATTAGCAATAATTTAACCTTATTTTTTGCTACCTTAATTTGGATATATTAGCTACAAAATGGCCCTAAAATTTCAAAAACCGGTGACAAAAAAATGGACTTTTGGTCAATAAATTCAAATATTTAGCCACAGTGCGGTGATCGAATTCCTCTATCAGCCTCTTTTGCAATTCAAACTTATTACTCCAACTTACTCAATTCCTCCTTGAGCTGTTCCACTTTAAGCTCCTCCGATTTCATGTCGTTTTATTATATTGCAATCCCACTTCTGACAACAATCGTTGATTTATTTCTTTCAAATAAAATAGTTATTTTCTTATTGCACATAATAAACACCGTTGAAATTATTTAAATAAAAACCTAAAACAATTACACAAAAGACTGTATTTAAACTTTTTTACACTTCCATAGAATACACAATTCAATTAATCGCCAGTGCTTGTTCTTTAGCGTTTTATTTTTAACTAACTTATCATGCCACCTTGCTGGCGAAATTTATCTACGGGTAAAAATAACTAGAGTGTGGCGGCACCGTCGAGAAGCGGCATCCATGCAACATTAGTTATGGCGAAGGGCTGCCATTTAAAAATTTTATATTTCAGGGCTGGCATATGGAAATTTGTGTTTCTACGAGTAAATGGAAATTAAAGAATCGAATTTCTGTAACAATATATTAATTGATATAATCAATTAAAGTGATATAATCAATTAAATTAATATAATCAATTTAATTAAATCTAGTTTTTAATATATCATGTTTAAGAGTTGCAAATGTTTTGACCACTTGTATTTAGACTAATTTTGTTAAACATAGTTTTTTTGTTGTTGTAAACTTATGAATATTTTTTTTTTTTTGTAATATGCAATAACGAAATCTTTGTTAAAAAAATAAAGAATTAGGCAAAATTTGATTTCGGTTGCAAATGTTTTGGACACCACTATATTTTTTTTTGCATTTTGGAATTTAGGAAAACGAAAAAAATCTGAAGAAGCAAAAGTACTATGAAATCATTGCAATATCATATGAAAATTGTGTGAAAACTTGAAATTGACTCACTAACAATTTTTTTTTTTGTAATTTATATAATTTTATATAATCACATTAAAACACATATTTTGTCATGGATGGCAAACAACGAGGAGATATGAATGTATATAATTATAAATGAATATATATAAAAAAAAATCTTACTAGAAGTGTCCAAAAATGAAAAAAATATTAATTTGGCCAACTTCAAGAACAATTTTCCCTATAATCAGCTCAATAATACCGGTTAATCGCATGTAATTAAGTTTGGGTAGCCTAATATGAAAGAATATTAAACAAGGAAAACTATATTCATAAACAAATTAATTAAGTGTAAAAGTGCCAAACACAAATGTTGCATCATACTGAAGACGAAATGTTTGTAGTTATTTTATTTTCAAAAATATTGTTTTGTTTATTTTCATAGCCACAACCACGACAAAACTATTAAATATTAACTATCAGTAAGTAGATTGGGCTAAAAATTTTTGTCATTAAAAAACAGACGAATGAAAATTCAATAACACGTATATTATGTATACGAACTTTTGTCTGTAAAGATTTGTTGGAAATACATTGACTGAAGAAAATATTACAATAAGCAAAATGGAAATAAATACATAATTGTCACATTCTCAAATAACAGAAAAATATTTATTTAAAAATAAATATCTTTTTTAATAATAGAAAGCAGAAAAATATCTGCTTATAATTGACATTATCAATGTTATATTCAAAAAATATAGTGTTTACTTTGTTCACCATAATACTTTTTGACGATTCACGAAATTTTACCCATTTTTCGCTCAGAAATTTTTTTATACACATTTTTTTGAATACATAATATTCAATATTTTATTAAAAAACTGAAAGAAAGAAAATATAAAGTAAAAAAGGTATAAACATTAAAATAAAGTTTAAATATTAAGGGTGGGTGCGATCTGGCTGAAAAAAAATTCTAAACTAAATTTCTGTGAAATATAAAAATATTTTCAAATATTTGTTAAAACAATTTTAAACCCTGTCAATTTGTATTTAGTTTAGAATTTATTTAGCTACCTCGCACAGGTACTAAATATTTTAGATTATATTTTCAGTGCAAACAATTCAAATTTATTTTTAAGTTATATTGCATTAAAAATAATTTTCAATTTTATTATTTTCAATTATAAAATAATAATAATAAAATGTTTTGTTTCATATTATTTTCTTTACTTTGTATTAATTTGTTTACATTTAGAGTGTTTACTTCATCATTAAAATTACAGAATTGAATTCAAATTAACAGATATAAATTGTGACTCAAAAATTTCGAATTTTATTTCGAAATTAACGATTTAATTGTGAAAATAATCAATTTCTTAATTTGAAATACAAATGTATACCTTCTGAAATATGCTAGAAGTTGTCAATCTCAAATACAATGGATAAAGTTTGAATTACAATAGTGGTACTCAGAGCCCTAATTGCCAGCCCTGGTGGTATTACCACTTAAAAAAAACTTTCAAAATACATGTATTTTTTGAAAAAGTACACTTTTGCCATATTGCCAGGGCAGTAACACTCTGATGAAAAGTATTTTAAATCTAGATCAGCAAAAGCAATTGAAATTAAAAAAATTAACTGCCTCAAGCCGAGTTCCCCATTGAGTTATAATTGGCTTGCTAAATATTGGGTTTTCCAATAAGGACTTGACAACTTTTCTTTAAATAAAACGCAAACCATTTGAGATATTTCCAAAACTTTATGATCGACTTGAAATACAATCAAAACATTTTTGAATGGAACTCGAATGGTCACCGCGGGCACCCAATTTTCGATGACTCTGTCACACATTTCGGCCGTTAGGGCCGCTATTTCGCGTTCAATGTTGGCTCTGAGTTCTTCCAACGTCGTCGGCTTGTTGTCATAGACCAATGATTTGACGTAGCCCTAAAGAAAAAAGTCTAGAGGCGTTAAAAATCACGAACGAGGCGGCCAATTGACTGGTCCAAATGAGACAATAATGTTGATTTTTCGATGAAATTCATCAACTTGGCGCATCTTCTCCAGAGCTCAATCGGAGAACGTACGTCTCGTCAAATGGTCCATCGGCTTTATTCTTGAGCCAGCTTGATCTTGTATGGGTTTAAACTAATCTTACGCAAATTTTGCCATAAAGTAGTATTGGCGATGCCCAGTTCTTGAGAACGCTACGGACGCCTGAACGGCATCGATATTTTCGTCACTTCATCACACAATGAATACGTAGACCCAAATTTTTGCACTAAACTTGTTATTGCTTATGTGCTGGAGCGAGAATAACGATCGAAAATTGGAGTTAACGCTCTTAAAGTTGCGGTCACCGACTCCGAATTTCGGTAGTACATTTTTATAATTTACATACGTTGTTCGTTCGTGTACTTTACCATGACGAGTTTACTGAAAAAAAGGAAAGTAAAAGTGGTAGTTAAATTTTAAAGGTCGATGTTGGTTTTGAATACAACAGAAATTATTTAGGAAATAATCATTTCTTTTTATTATGATAATATAGTATGGTTCAATTATGTATTTAACAAAATATGGGCCAAATGGCCGCCGCGACCTCGGCGGCACACCTCCATCCGATGGTCCAAATTTTCTGTGACGCTGAGGCATAGTTGAGGTTCTTTGCCGTTAATGTGCCGAATTATCTCATCCTTTAGCTCTTGAATTGTTGCTGGGTGATCGACGTACACCTTTTCTTTCAAATAACCCCAAAAAAAGAAGTCCAACGGTGTCAAATCACATGATCTTGGCGGCCAATTGACATCGCCACCACCTGAGATAACACGGCCATTGAATTTGTCGCGCAAACGAGCCCTTGTTTCGTTAGCTGTGTGGCAAGTGGCACCGTCCTGTTGAAACCACATATCGTGCACATACCTATCCTGAATTTCTGGCTTCAGAATTCCGTTTTGATCTCGCTATAGCGAACACCGTCGGCGAGTCGAGGTTGACAGCTATTCTACCACACTATCGCGAACAACAGCAATGTTTTCCGCAGAACGAACTTGGCGAGCATGCACAGGTATTTCCTCATTTTCTACAGACCCGATTTCCAGAAATATGTGTACAATTATCCCGATTGTGGACACATTTGGTCGATTATGCTGACCAAAAAATCACAGTGCATTTTGATTTAAACGCCCATTTTTATAATAAGCCTGAATAATTCAAAAATGTTCGACAATACATAATACGAAATCTACATAGTAAGTGTCATACTAGTTCTTTACACCCCGTTGCCACATGCAAGTGCCAAAAACTCAATACACTCATATTTTTTTACTACCACACTCACTTATGCAGCTTGCAATGAAATATTGAAGCAAGTGAATTTTTGACAGTTGATGCAAGTAGAATGACAAAACGAAAAACAGAGCTGCCGAGTACTGAGTTTTATATTAATTTATTTGTTGCAATAGGAGTTAATATTATAGTTGATTTTGTGCACATAAATAAGAAGGCTAATGATAAAATTTCTCCTGTTGACGAAATTTTACAAATGAACTTACACTGTACAATGTAGCCACTCAAAAAATTGTGTTGTTTTTCGTTGATAACACATATACACTACTTGCAAGTGCCAAAAACTCAATACACTCATACTTTTTCATTACCACACTCGTATGCTACTTCCGGCTCAGGTTGCAATAAAATATTGTAGCAAGTGAATTTTTGACAGTTGATGCAAGTAGAATGATAAAACGAAAAACAGAGCTGCCGAGTACTGAGTTTTATATTAATTAATTTATTTATTTGTTGCAAAAGGAGTTAATATTATAGTTGAGTTTTATATTAATTAATTTATTTATTTGTTGCAAAAGGAGTTAATATTATAGTTGATTTTGTGCAATACATAAGAAGGCTAATGATAGAATTTCTCCTGTTGACGACATTTTACAAATGAACTTACACTGTACAGTGTAGCCACTCAAACAATTGTGTTGTTTTTCGTTGATAACACGTATACACTACTTGCAAGTGCCAAAAACTCAATACACTCATACTTTTTCACTACCACACTCGTATGCTACTTGCGGCTCAGGTTGCAATAAAATATTGAAGCAAGTGAATTTTTGACAGTTAATGCAAGTAAAATGACAACACAAAAAACAGAGTTGCCGAGTACTGACTTTTATATTAATTTAATTATTTGTTGCATAAGGATTTAATATTATAGCGGATTTTGTGCACATATATAAAATGTATAACGAGAAAGGATATACAGTCGCCTTTTAAAGATAAGTTTTAATAATATATTAACGTTTTTATAAAATAAATATAAAAACATGTTAAGCACTTGACAATACTGTAATTCCTTTAAAACAGCCATTTTGGAAAGCACTTCTCCTGTTGACGACATTTTACAAATGAACTTGCACTGTACAGTGTAGCCACTCTAAACTATTTTATTGGCAAGTAATTACTTGCAAGTGACAACGGGGGGTTACTCTAATTTTTACTTGTGTTTTTCTGTTATTTATCTGGTAAAACCGGCTTGTCAAATTTCCCACTGCACGTATCTCCCCATAATTTATGGTAGCAACACAAGCACAACTATTAAAGCGCTGCAATCTGCACAAAATAAGGCTCTGAAAATGGTATTTAATCTTCCGTTGCGCTTTATCACAATAGATTTATTTAAAAATTATGCCAAAACTGTTCTTCCTATAAGAGGCCTATATAAACAACAATTTATATTATACGTATTTAAATGCATAAATGGTGTAGGTTTCCATACCATACGATTCGATCGTAATGTTTCACATACACAAAGACATAACAAAACAACGTGTGCGCTTTTCTGGACCAAAAGAGTACAACTTAGTACCTGATAATCTAAAAAACAAATCTGTTTTATCTACTTTTAAAATGAATTTAAAGCAATATTTACTGCAAAATATTGAAATACTTCTTGCATTTTAAGCAAAATAATATCAAATATTTTTTATGAACTGTTATATATTTATATATAAATTTATATTTATTTTTTATTTTTATAAAATATGTACTATATAATGAGAAATGTATATTATTAGTTGCCTCTAAAAAGCCACTTTTTGGCGCTGAGGCGTAAACATTAAAATTATGTTAAAATATAATAATTGAAATAAAGTACCTACAAAAAAAAAAAATAATATATATATATATACATGGTGTGTAAAAGCAAAGAATATTTGCTTCTGTAAATGTCAGTGTGAAAATTTTAAATTAGAGTGTGTTCTATTTTCATCTGACAAAGCACCTGACATCAGCTGTTTTGCAAGTCAATTGTTTGTGGCGGCAATAATATTAATAACACTAAATACAAAGCACGTTTTTTCTTTAACTTTTCTTGCTTGATTTTTTTTTATTTTTCAATTTTATGGCAGCTATTATTAAAATAATGCTGCAAATTGCAATTTTTACTCCATTTTTTAAACTTTTCAAGAACACAAAACTCCCGCGAAAAATGAAAAAAGCGATAACAAAAACAGCTGTTATGAACTATAGTAGGTTATGTCAGATGAAACTAAAAACGTATGTGTGAAAGCAAAAATTATAAACCGTCTGTAAATTTACAATTTTGACACACATGCGCAATTACAGATGGATCGTGCAGCTGACAGAGCCACTGTAAAATACATTGTGTGTAAAAAAATAATTAAAACAGTCGAAATATTGAGACATTTTTGAGTAGACAAGAAAATGTTTTAAATTTATTGTCAAAACAATACATATTTTGCTATCGTGCAAATCAATCGTTTTGATGATGATTTTGTGCTTATAGGAAGGAAGTTAGCTGCAATAAAACGATTTCGAAAAAACGATAAAAAAATTTCAGTTACGTCAAGGAACACAATCGCCAAAAATATATCGTCAAACGATTTTGGTCCTATAGAATTCGAGCCCTGTATACCTAAAAGATCTGAAGACCTAATACCATGTTTTCATTGTGACCAAAACAACATGTTTTGAGGAAAACATTTCAAACTGTTTCCACTATCAAAAATCTATTTTGAGTGTTCGAATTTCAAAATTAAGAGGGACTGTTCGGAAATGCATCACTGCGCTGCATCTGATGCGCATCACGTTCGTAAAAGCATAAGTTGGCATCACTGCAAATGCCAAACACGCATCACAAAAATGGCTGATGCAATTCAAGAGTAAGTACAAAATTTGCTATTTATTTAATGTTTTTCTTCAATTTATTTTTGTTTTTGTACTTTTTAGGATCGAGGCTGATGCCAAATTTAATAAATTATTAATTAGTGTTCGATTTGACATCGAGGAGGTTTTTTTTTTTAATTGCTCAATTTACAATTAATTTTACTTTAATCCAACTCACAAAACAAATTTATTATTAACTTTTCTATTTTAATGCTCATGCGTTCGAAATTATATACAAACTGCGCAACAAACTAAGCATCAGCATCATCTGATTCGCAGCAGCATCACAAACTAATCACCCCTGCGCATCAGATGCAAAGCAGTGATGCATTTCCGAACAGGCCCCAATTTACCATTTCATATTCATAACATAAAATAATAATAAAAAATACATTTGGTAGCCATTTTTTCGTTTAATTTATTAAATATTCTTTTTTAATTATATTTACTACTACCACCTTGAATGAATTCTTAACATTTTTTTTCCAACTTTTCAAATGCAAATGTAATTTTTTCGAAATAATAATTCTCCATGAATGGATAACACAGAGTAGTATAGACACAATTTAGTGTTGATCTATTTTCGATATGTTTAGAAATAGAACACGTTGTTTGAGATGTTTTTCACATGTTTTGCTCGTATAAAAATATATGGGAAAATATGTACCAAAATACGTATTTTGAGCAAAACATGTAATTTCGCTGAAAACACGTATATAGAAATGCAGTATAAAAGAGCTGGGGGGCAATTCCAAATAGTTGCTTTGCGAAGTGATAAATAATTAATAATTTTCACTCTGCAGTTATTTTTCACTTTGAGCGATTCCCATTCTGGTTTCATTCCACTCGTTCCGTGAGTTTTAACGCAAAATTTTATTAAAAAACTTCAATTAATTTTTTTTTCCATTACAAAATATATTACAATATGGATTAATAAATAAATTATATAAACGTTTATGCTTCTGGAATAGAAACAGAGGCAATTTTTGTTTGGTAGTGTTGCAAACATGTATTTTTCGAATGCGATTTAAGCGTTTTTCGTTTTTATAATAAAAATGGAATTATTGTTCTTATAAATTCTCTAATCCTTTGAAAATTAAAAGTTTTGTAATAAAATTAAAGAAACTATATTAGAGAAATATAAAATGTTAAAAAGCAGTCAGTTTTAAAAGTCGCTAACAATGTTTGTAAAATAGTGCAACACCCACATTTTTTCATGAACTTTAATTTGGTGAAGAAAAAAAAACTTATATGAAAAAATTTTGACGGATAGTTTTCGCAAAATTTAAATTAATCGGATTCTCTGGAAAGTAGTGAAAATTTTTTTCATTTTACAGTTTCACACATTCAGAATCGGTACCCTGAAAACCTAAAAGAGCTAAACATTATGAACTAAGTCACTAGTTCTAATACTGCATTTCCAATACGTGTTTTGAACGAAATTACATGTTTTGCTCATAATACATGTCGTTTACACAAATACTCAGTAAACATAAAGAAAAAGAGAGAATAAAGTGACAGTTTGATGTTGAAAGTTCTTCTTTCTGCAAATTTTTACTAAACTAATCATTGGCAATAAGAATTTACAAGCAGAAAAAACATGATTGAAAAACATGTGATAAATTTTTGTAAATACAAATAAAAGTGTTGTACAACTACGTTGTTTTATGCAAAACAACAAATAGTGTTAAATGAACTATAGAAAAGATAAGAAAACCTTTTAAAATGTTTCTGCTTAAGATTTTACAACAATAATCCTCTTTTTTCCTATCGACCAGTTATAATTTATTTTTGCATTTGGTTTTACAATCAGCTGTTTAACAAACTTGTAAATTATTGCAAATTAAATGATGTAAATCATGTGCGTTATACCAGTTTCTTTAACAAGCGTAAGTATTTAAGTGGTAAATTTTAAAAGTTTGTTAGGTTACCAAAATAATTAAAAAATATATTTCAAACTCCACGTAATGCGTAATGCAATTGGTCTCAAATTTTGGCTTAGGTGAAGTTTATTGGACGTCCCTAAAAAGTATGTGATGGTGTTGAATAAAATTTTTTTTGTCAAAATTTTGCAAATAAAAAAATGTTTTACTTGGTGTCTACACCTGACATTATTTTAAATATTTTTCTATTTGCAAACATCACTTTCAATTGAGAGTAACGGGACTAAATTATCTATATTAATATTAAGGGTGGAGAGAACACGTATTTATGTTAATATTTATATCTACTCACAATTTGCAGTCAGCCGTGTAGTAAAGTCGTTTGTTTACTAGTGTTTATTCGCGTTGTTTTGCTTGTAATTTTTAATATAACAAAAATATAATAAAAAAAAATTGTGCTCTAAGTGTTTTAAATAAAAAAGGTGTAGTTAAACCAACAAAATGTCATTAAAACCAACTGCTGCACTCTTGGTGGCATTTATGTATGTGTATCTGGCGTGATTTTGACAGCTGATATAATGATATAGTTCTTATAATATTTATTATGATAACTCTGTTATAATATAAATATAACACTAAGAGCAACATTAATTTGGAGTATACACGCAAATATAATTCTCTCTGCGATTGGACATGACGTTTGCAAACAGAAAAATATATCAATCGCAGGTGTAGACACCTAGTAAAAAACCGAGATTAAAGGCGGCCATACACTGCGTTCTATTGTTGCTTTTAACCACACGAGTAAAATTGTCGGTGTGGCGAAAAACCGTTCTAACCGTGTACAAATATATCTGTCTCACCTGATATTAACCGTCCGTTTTAAAATATGTACGTTAAAAACTGCTCGTGTGTGTGATTACGCTGTTTAAAAGGATGGTTTTTGTTTAGAGTCGAATACCAGATAATACCATGTTCCCATTATGACCAACATAAAATGCTTTGAGGAAAACATTTCAAACTGTTTCCACTAGCAAAAATGTGTTTTGAGTGTTCGAATTTTCGAAATTAATTTGACGTTTCATATTCATAACAAATAAAATAATATAGAGACAATTCAGTGTTAATCAGACTATTTTCGATATGTTTTGAAATTAAACACGTTGTGTAATATGTTTTGCACATGTTTTGCTCGCATAAAAAAATATATGGAAAATATGTACCAGAAAAACACATTTTGAGAAAAACATGGAAATGCAGTATTATATTACCACCGTTATCACATGCAAATAATTACTTGCAAATGGTGTATTCGTGTTATCAACGAAAAACGATAAATTTTTTTGAGTGGCTACACTGTACAGTGCAAGTTCATTTGTAAAATGTCAACAGGAGAAGTGCTATCCAAAATGGCTGTCTTCAATGAATTACAGTATTGCCAAGTACTAACACTTTGTTGTACCTAGAGATATATATCATGTTATTTATTTCTTTTAAAAAAACGTAAATTTATTATTTAAACTTACTTTTAAAAGGCGACCTTATATCCTTTCCCATTATCCTTTTTATATATGTGCACAAAATCCGCTATAATATTAACTCATATTGTAACAAAATAAAAAACTACTCGGCAACTGTCACAAATTCACTTGCTTCAATAATTCATTGCAACCTGAGTCGCAAGTACCATAATTGTGAGTGTGGTAGTAAAAAAGTATGAGTGTATTAAGTTTTTGGCACTTGCATGTGGCAATGGGGGTTAGAAACCCGGCTGATTATTTTTTGCTCTAGTTTTTTTTTGACCAACTGAAGTAAACAACGTCTAGTGTGTACAGTTTAACCGTGCAGATAAAACTACCAGAGATGAACGAAGATTATTGGCGCAATTAAACCACTAGCTGAGTTTATAAGACAAGCTTTTATTGGTGTCATTCCCATACAAATTTAAACGTAAGTAACGTTAAGAGTTAACGTTACGTTGGCTTATGTCAAATTTACATGGGAATGGCATAATCCAACTTTGATAGCTTGCTGCATAAATACAGCTACTATAAATATGACATAAATACACTGACGTTTCGTTGCACACTAAAATAAAAAAAAATTGTCAAATATTCCCGCATTCGTCAAAATTTAAATCAGATTTGATAATTGTTTTAAGGAATTATGTTTTTGACTCTTTTTTTCTTATCAATTTAAATGATATTATAAATTAACACACTCCGATAATACAAATTTCGTTTTCCGTTCGCATAAAAATGGTCACCCTGTGGCTGTTTTATAAAAATATATACCTCGGGATGTCTTCTGACCCTGGCCTGTTTTTATTATTTGCTCGTTTTGCCCAATCTCGCTTAGTTTTCGAGATACAGGCCACTTTAAAAATTACCATTTTACAAAATGGCGTATACCTGTAAAATTAAGCGAGATTTTCAAGTCAATTTTAAAGTTTTTATACCCTCTACCATATATGGTGAGGGTATATACCAGTTTGTCATTCCGTTTTAACATGTCGAAATATAGCTCCATAAAGCCCATAAAGTATATATCTATATTCGTGATCCTTATGCAATTATAAGTCGATTTAGCGATGTCCGTCTGTCTGTAGAAATGGCAATCACGCGAAAACGCAAGCGGAGGTGCTCATTTTTACCTAGATTATTGGACAGAGCAGTTTGGTATTGAAAATGAGCAAAATCGGTCCAGCGGCTTAAAAGTTATGACTGAAAATGTGAAGGTACCTCTAAATTTTCCATACAAATTGGTCTATTTTTGTACAATTTCATAGTAGCGACTGATACATAATATTTTTTTCACCAGTCGCTTAGAAGAAATAATATTTTGTATTCACTTCAACAAATTTTTTTCACCAAAATTTTTTTCACTTCAAAAATTTTTTTTCCCCTCTAAACAAATTTTTGCTCTATTGGACTATTAATATACTACTAAATTGATAAAAAAAAAAAAGCAGTCACCATTCGGGGACCTCCGAATCTATTCTATTGAAGGGTAACCTCTGTCGGGCTTTGCACTGCGATAACTAACAATATACCAGTAGGCAGTTTCTGTAACTTTCCGATCGAAAAAATTTTCGCATAAAACGTGCGAAATGAAACAAAAACGATATAAATTGATACAAAATGTCATTTTTCTCACACGACCGTTTCTATAATTTTTTTGTGAAACTTTCTGTCACGTAAGGATTTTTCCCACAATTATTGGAAAAATGTTTCTGTAAAGCATTAAATGTGAAAAGTTTCAAGTGTCAGAATTACTCGCAATTTAAAACGGTGCGAGATTTGTGTATTTTAGTAGAGATGGGCTTTATCGTTCATTTTGGTCAAAATTAAAACTTTATTAAAAATAAAAATGTGAAATATCTTTTAGATGAAGTTTCAAATCTTTTAATTTTTCTAAAGAAATATATAAAATATATATTATATAATATAAATTTTCTACATTATTTGATCTATCTGTTTTTATTATATATTTATAATTTTTTATCAGGCTCAAAATCATAATTTTTAATGTTACTAACGAATAGTAAACACTAATTTATTTTATTAAATGGAAAAAATTGTAAGGAACAGCGCTAGAGGAAGTGCACACTTTCGACCCGAACGACCAGGTCATCTCCAGCCTCCTTCTGAACGACCCAACACAAATAACTCATGCTTTTGAACAGGCATTTATATCACACACTCTTAAGGAAAATGACTATGTGAAATTAAAATTTTCATTTGTGAATGTTCGTTAGTAACATTAAAAATTATGATCTTGAGCCTGATAAAAAATTATAAATATTATTATATTATTATTATATATATATATATAAAATATTATATTATTATATATATATATATATATATATATATATAGATATATACGTATATATATATATATATATATATATATATATATATATATATATATATATATATATATATATATATATATATATATATATATATATATATATATATATATATACGTATATATATATATATATATATATATATATATATACAATTTTTTTTATTTTAGTGTTCAACGAAACGTTAGGGTATTTTTGTCATATTTATAGTAGCTGTGTTTATGCAGCAAGCTATCAAAGTTGGATTATGACATTCCCATGTAAATTTGACATAAGCCAACGCATAGTGTTAACTCTTAAAGTTACTTACGTTTAAATTTGTATGGGAATGACACCAACCAAAGCTTGCCTTATAAACTCAGCTAGTGGTTTAATTGCGTCCATACTCTTCGTTCATCTCTGGTAGTTTTATCTGCACGGGTAAAACTGTACACACTAGAAATTGTTTACTTCAGTTGGTCAAAAAAAAAAACGAGCAAAAAATAATCAGCCGGGTTTCTAACCCCCATTGCCACATGCAAGTGCCAAAAACTTAATACACTCATACTTTTTTACTACCACACTCACAATTATGGTACTTGCGACTCAGGTTGAAATGAATTATTGAAGCAAGTGAATTTGTGACAGTTGCCGAGTAGTTTTTTATTTTGTTACAATATGAGTTAATATTATAGCGGATTTTGTGCACATATATAAAAAGGATAATGGGAAAGGATATAAGGTCGCCTTTTAAAAGTAAGTTTAAATAATAAATTTACGTTTTTTTAAAAGAAATAAATAACATGATATATATCTCTAGGTACAACAAAGTGTTAGTACTTGGCAATACTGTAATTCATTGAAGACAGCCATTTTGGATAGCACTTCTCCTGTTGACATTTTGCAAATGAACTTGCACTGTACAGTGTAGCCACTCAAAAAAATTTATCGTTTTTCGTTGATAACACGAATACACTATTTGCAAGTAATTATTTGCATGTGATAACGGTGGTAATATAATACTGCATTTCCATGTTTTGCTCAAAATGTGTTTTTCTGGTACATATTTTCCATATATTTTTTTATGCGAGCAAAACATGTGCAAAACATATTACACAACGTGTTCAATTTCAAAACATATCGAAAGTAGTCTGATTAACACTGAATTGTCTCTATATTATTTTATTTGTTATGAATATGAAACGTCAAATTAATTTCGAAAATTCGAACACTCAAAACACATTTTTGCTAGTGGAAACAGTTTGAAATGTTTTCCTCAAAGCATTTTATGTTGGTCATAATGGGAACATGGTATCTGGTATTCGACTCTAAACAAAAACCGTCCTTTTAAACAGCGTAATCACACACACGAGCAGTTTTTAACGTACACATTTTAAAACAAACGGTTAATATCAGGTGAGACAGATATATTTGTACACGGTTAGAACGGTTTTTCGCCACACCGACAACTTTACTCGTGTGGTTAAAACTGACAATAGAACGCAGTGTATGGCCGCCTTTAATCTCGGTTTTTTACTAGGTGTACACCTGCGATTGATATAATATTTTTCTGTTTGCAATCGTCATATCCAATCGCAGAGAGAATTAGTTTGCGTGTAGACTCCAAATTAATGTTGCTCTTAGTGTTATATTTATATTATAACAGAGCTATCATAATAAATATAACAACTATATCATTATATCAGCTGTTAAAATCACGCCAGATACACATACATAAATGTCACCAAGAGTGCAGCAGTTGTTTTTAATGACATTTTGTTGTTTTACTACACCTTTTTTATTTAAAACACTTAGAGCACAATTTTTTTTTATTAGATTTTTGTTATATTAAAAATTACAAGCAAAACAACGCGAATAAACACTAGTAAACAAACGACTTTACTACGCGGCTGACTGCAAATTGTGAGTAGATATAAATATCAACATAAATACGTGTTATCCACCCTTAATATTAATATAGATAATTTAGTCCCGTTACTCTGCGATTGAAAGTGACGTTTGCAAATAAAAAAATATTTATAATAATGTCAGGTGTAGACACCAAGTAAAGCATTTTTTTATTTGCAAAATTTTGACAAAAAAAAATTTTATTCAGCACCATCACATACTTTTTAGGTTATATATATATATATATATTTTATTTATTTATTTATTTGCAATCTATTTACAATAAAATAATAAGCAAATGTTTTAAGTAAAAGAGAAAAAAGAATAACAGAGGCACTAAGTTCCATTGAACTTAGCAAAAAAATACTATTTCTATTTTTTAGATATTAAGTAAAGTGCTTTAAATACATATTTGAGATATAAACTTATTGTAAAAAGGGAGATCTAATATATACAGTCTTTTTAACCTTCTTATCTCGTCACTTTCATCTAGCAAAGTTATTGCTAATACGTTTGGGTGATTACTTAGCCTGTTGAGGTAGTTAGCGCTGTATTTTTTAATTTCATGTCTAACTTTAGGAACATTTAGATCATTATGAATGACATCATTTCTAACAAACCAAGGAGTATCTGTAATAAGCCTTAAAGTTTTTGATTGATATTT
The DNA here is from genome assembly GCA_949748255.1 of Eustalomyia histrio. Lineage (NCBI taxonomy): Eukaryota > Metazoa > Arthropoda > Insecta > Diptera > Anthomyiidae > Eustalomyia > Eustalomyia histrio. Next base: position 152,917,626 of record OX456523.1, read on the forward strand.
TTGTAAAATATCAACTTTGGAATAAGAAGCCGTTCCCCACAATTGGATCCCATAAGTCCATATAGGTTTCAAAGTGGCTTTATATAAAATAACCTTGTTTTTGAGGCAAAATTGTGATTTAGGACCTAATAACCAGAACATTTTCTTCGTCTTCTTATCAAGTTGATTTCTTTTTAATTTAATGTGATTTTTCCAAGTTAATCGTCTATCTATATTCAAACCTAGGTATTTTACACAGTCAGCTTCGGGAATTGCAACTCAATTTAAACCGACTGGTGGACAGTTGCCTTCTTTAAGGGTATATGTTACGTGAACGGATTTGTCTGCATTTACCTTAATATTCCATCTATTTAACCAATCCAATTAAACTAAATAAGACTTAAACAGTATATAATATGGAGCAGGAAAAATGCTTTTTAATTTGAATAGTAGTCCTTGATGACACACCCTATCAAAGGCTTGTTTTACATCCAAAAATACTGCAGAACAATAATGTTTCTTTTCTAAAGCCTCTCTTATAGTTTTGACAATCCTATGACTATTTCGGGGTTCCGTGGTCATGGCGCAAGCCGAATTGGTGATCGGGTATAACCCTAATAGACTCTAAAATAGGACGTATCCTTTTCTGAAGTAGTTGCTCAAACAGTTTAGATAAGATTGGAATTAAACTAATTGGTCTGTATGAGCTAATAAAGTTTTCAGGCTTATTCGGTTTTGGGACCATTATAATTTTTGCTTGAGTAGGGTAGTGGGTTAGCCTTAGCACAGAGTTAAATAATGTTGTTAAAAGAATAAGTCCTTTTTGCGGTAATGATATTATTGCTTTGGGATTAATATTATCATACCCAGGTGACTTTTTTGCGTTTAGATTCATTACTTCCCTTTTAATCTCGCGAACGGTAAAGCTTTTTATAGGCAAACTCATTTGACATGGGGTGTCAAGAAAATTACATGTTTCTATTGCATCTGTTAAGTTGCAAAAAGCAAAAGGTGTAAAAGTTTCCTCAAGAAAGGCTTTGAAGGCATCAGCTTTGTTTTTATCCGATCTGCACCATGAATTATTTAAATCTTTATTTGGAATATTTCTTTTTTGGGCTCTTTTAAGATATTTTGTCGCCTTCCACAAATTATATTTATTGGTGTTTTCTGGATTTAGACTACTTAAAAAGTTCCCAACAGACTCATTTTTTAATTCGTTTAGAAAAGCGTTACATAGTTAGCAGCTCGGTTAAAGTTACATTTATCCATAGGGTGCCTTGTTCTTTTCCATACTTTTCGAAGTCTTCTTTTTTCTTTAATAAGTTCTCTTATTTCGGCAGTTAGCTGGAAACTTGAATAATTATAATTGTTTTCCGTTGGAGAAGTCTATTATCTTAGTCAAATTTTCCACCGCATCGTCTAGTTCGGAACTTGTTTTAATTGAAATGTGTAGTTTTTTTATTTTCAATCAAATATTGATAAGAGTTTATGTTGGTTTTAAAAGATACTAACTGAGTGCTCTTTTGCCTTAACATCGGAATGGTTTTATAATTATGATCGGGCTGTGGTCAGAACTTAGTTCATCGCTGGATTTAATGTCCATTAGGGTTCTAGGAATTCCCTTATATATAAAAAATCCAGCAAGTCAGGTATTCTTGCGGGGTCACTTGGCCAATACGTCGGTCTTCCTGATGACAACACGCTGTATTGGTTATTTGAAATGCACTGAAACAATTCCTTACCCTTTGGGTTGGACAGACGGGAACCCCACTGTAGTAGGCATACTTATGGTACACAGTGTACAAAGGGAAAATGACAGATTTTATTACAACCTTAAGTTGATTCGTCATACCAAACAATGCTATTGGAATTTCTAACCTTCTGTTGAATTCATCGCAAACAAGACTTGCTTTACGAATATGAACACCCATAAACAAAACATGCAAAAAAAAGGGTTTCATGTTACTTTGATTGTGACTGTTGATCGTTGTCAAGTAATGTGTTTGTTGAAACAAGACCTCACACGGTCAAGGGCAGCTAATGCATGTTGCACTTGAGAAGTACGGAAATATGGTACGCAGATGTGGGTCAATGTTATCTTCATTATTGTTTGTTTGGATATTCCCCTTTGTAGATAAGTACTAAGATATCTAGTATATAAGCTACGATAGTTTTTAGAATAAAATCAATATAGGTTAAGACAAGAGACAGAACACACAACTGTTCTAAAAGAAGAAAAAAAAAACAAATATTAATTTAATAAAGCATTAAAAATAAATCGAATTAAAAGAAGTGTTTTAATTAAAGTAAACCCAGTACTACCATAGAAGAAGTATTTTATGAAAGCAAACAAAGTCCATCATATGGCGATCCTGCCAACACCGAACTAATGAACCAGCCCGAAATAATGAACCATTGCCAGTGACGAATGCAGTTACTGACGACATCAAAAATCCAACCATTGCTACTGAAGTGGGAGATCCAGTCAACATCAAGCCATAAGTATATAAAAAAAAAAAATTAATTCCATTAACGTTACTTGTATTAAGTGCCGAAACGTGCAAATACAGAAGTACGGAGATGAGAACAATTAATTAATGAATTGAACTAAAGAAATTATGAGTAATAAAGAATTTGAAAAGATACTAGAAGAAATTAAAATAGCTCAGGAACAGTGGAAAACAGGAAAAATAGTAAATAAACCGCAAGTATTGCTTTTGGGTCCTAAACCTTTAAGAAAGAGATTAAAAGAGGAAGATCCTAAGTATCCAATTTTTCCAGTACAGAATCCAAGACTACAAGGAAGAGGTTATTCCGGAACTAGAAAAACAAGATTAATAATATTAGAAGATCAAATAGAATCAATAGAAGAAAAGATAATTACAGAAAATTGTAATAAAGAAAAAGAGTATTTAACAAACAAATTAGAAGAATTAAAATTAAAATTTGAGATAATATTACAAGAAATAAGAATATAAAAAATTGAAGAAACAGAAAGATAAAGAACGTAAAAGAAATTTGAATAAAAATTAAGCACATATATATATATTAAAATAAACAAAAAAAAATTCTCGAAAGCATGTTAAGAGCTATAGCAGTAACATTAGTAATAACGATAATTGTAGTAATAAGCACATCATTGTTAATTATACAAGTAAAGAATTGCTTTACCAATACAGCCTTAGAGCATATAGGAAAAGCAAAAGAGTATGTTTTAGAAAAAGTAAATGAATTCCAAGTGGTAGACAAAGTCAGCTCTTTAGCACAAGAAGCAGAGAATTTAGAAGTTATGGAAAATTTGACATCGATAAAAGATTATTTAAGTAGATTGACAAACTAAAAACATAGAAAGATAGCTAGAAGAAAAATGTATGTATATATGAACAATGCCATTTGCAGAAAGGAACTATAACAATTTTTTTTTTTTGAAAGCATAGTGTAGAAAGAAAACGAATGGACAATATATATCAAAAATTGGAATCAGTTATAACTAACGCAAAGAAGAGCTTTAATAGACCATACTCAACGGAAATAATAAACAATAAAAGGAGAGAGTTAGAGGATATAACGGAAGAAGCGAATAAGATTTTGTTAAGCAAGTGCGTTACCAAAGAACAGAGGACTGAACACCCCGACAAAATATACAAGCTCGAAACTAACGCGAATACGATTGTAACTTTCTGATTATGATTTTGATATCGTATATAAGAAAGGATCAAACAATACGAATGCGGATGCATTACCACGAATAAAGTTGGATTCAACAATTTTAAAAGGTATGATACCGTTAGAGAACGACGAAGGTATCAAGAAACCGCTAGTAGTAACAAGAGGTATAAGTAAAGAGTCATCAATTAGTAGAAATATCATTAGCAATCTTACAGCGAGTCTGATCAACTCCATATTTGGGATTGAACTTCCATCAATGATATAAAGCACGCGTGCAAGTTAAAGTTTATATTAGAGAAAAGGCCAATAGAAGACATATATAGATATGTAACAGAGAATGATAAAAGTGAAAATGAAATGCGCATTAGATGTAGTGATAATCCAAAGTGCTTAGGTACTCTTTTGGAGAAGCTGTCATCTTATTTGAAGAAAAGTGAAAATGAAAAATTTGCCATCGCCAGAGATGATGCAATATTTAGAATAATTCCTGCAGATGAATTTAAGGCCAAATATAATGAATCGAATAAGTCGAATAAGGATGACGTAACAATATTGTTATATAATAAACCTCGGAATATACTAAGCGAGAGTAGAAAGTTAGAACTTATAGAGTTATTTCACAACACCCCACAGGGAGGTCATTTTGGAGTTCGCAAGACTCTACTTAAATTAAAACAACGGTACATTTGGAAGAACATGTACAAGATGGTGAAAGAATATATTTCTAAGTGTGATCTCTGCCAGAGAAACAAGCAGGTAAGACATACCAGGGAACCACTTTGTGTCACGGACACACCTACGCAAAGCTTTCAAACGATTGTAATCGATACAGTTGGACCTCTACGTCCTTCAATGAGGTATCTATATATACTAACTATGCAATGCGAGTTAACAAAATATGTTATAGCTTGCCCCATAGAAACAAAAGAGGCAAAGTCCATAGCTAAGGCATTGACTGAAAACCTCATATTGAAGTATGGAATATTTAAAACCTTGAAATCAGACAGAGGGACAGAGTTTACAAACGAATTGATGAAGGAGGTATGCGAATTATTGAAAATTGAACAACGATTTTCGACTCCGTATCATCATGAAACTTTAGGCACAGTAGAAAGGAACCATAGGGTTCTGAATGAATACTTTTTGTCTTTTGTAGAAGGTGACAATTGGGAGCAATGGATTCCTTATTATGCATTTGCATACAACGTAACTCCTCATGTAGATACTGAGTACTCCCCATTCGAATTGTTGTTTGGAAGATTACCGAGATTGCCAGGTGGCGAAGTCATGAATCATCCCCAGGTTTACAATCTTGAGAATTATGCTAACGAACTGAGAACAAGACTAAAATATTCACTAGACTACGCAAGAAAACTAACTGAAAAAGTAAAAGAAAGTAGACGAATAGAATCACAGGATAAAGCGAATAGTATAAATTTAGAAATAGGAGATTTAGTATTAGTTAGAATAGAAAGTAGAAAGAAGAATGAGGCACCATATAGAGGTCCTTATACCATAGTAGAGATTAGTGGCGTAAATATATCAGTTAGGGTAGGGAATAATATTAAGACCTATCATAAGAATTTGTTAAAGAAATATAATACTTAATAAAAGAAAATCTCTAAATGATTCATAACGTATAAACAAAAAAAAAAAACAAAAACAAAAAATATTGTATTAAGAACCAAAACAAATAAAAGAATATGTAAATAGAAATTTTATTTTTGTAGTAAAGTCATTAAACTTAAACTTATGATATTATATTACTTTAATATAACAATGTAATATTATGGGTATGCACTATTGAAGTCACATATCATTTAAATCCTCCAATTTCTGTCAATTATATTTTAACAGAAATTTGATGATTTCTCTTGAGGGTGAGGGTGTAGTAGGCATACTTATGGTACACAGTGTACAAAGGGAAAATGACAGATTTTATTACAACCTTAAGTTGATTCGTCATACCAAACAATGCTATTGGAATTTCTAACCTTCTGTTGAATTCATCGCAAACAAGACTTGCTTTACGAATATGAACACCCATAAACAAAACATGCAAAAAAAAAGGGTTTCATGTTACTTTGTTTGTGACTGTTGATCGTTGTCAAGTAATGTGTTTGTTGAAACAAGACCTCACACGGTCAAGGGCAGCTAATGCATATTGCACTTGAGAAGTACGGAAATATGGTACGCAGATGTGGGTTAATGTTATCTTTATTGTTTGTTTGGATATTCCCCTTTGTAGATAAGTACTAAGATATCTAGTATATAAGCTACGATAGTTTTTAGAATAAAATCAATCTAGGTTAAGACAAGAGACAGAACACACAACTGTTCTAAAATAAGAAAAAAAACAAATACTAATTTAATAAAGCATTAAAAATAAATCGAATTAAAAGAAGTGTTTTAATTAAAGTAAACCCAGTACTACCATAGAAGAAGTATTTTATGAAAGCAAACAAAGTCCATCATACCACCAAGGGTGTTTCGGGTTGAAGTCACCTCCAACAATAAATTTGTTGCCAAGTTTTCTGAAGAAATAGTCGTACTGTGCTTGAACAACTTAAAAATCTAGGTGAAAAGTTTGCATGTAATTTTAACTCCAGCGGCTTGAAGATATGACTGAGTTATAGGTTCTTCAATTTCATATTTAAAAGACGATTTAATTACTATAGCTGGCTGATTAGCTGTTATTATATCATAGTCTGATTAGCTGTTATTATATCATAGTCCCTTATACGGATAAAAGATCTACTGGTAAGATGCGTTTCGGATACTAATAGAATGTCAATATAGTTGTTTTTCAAAAATATTTCTAATTCATTTAAATGATTTAATATGCCATTAGCATTCCATTCTGCAATTATTAAATTTAATTGCATAGTTTTTTCATTAACATTGGCATCATATTCATAAGAGTATTGGTTAATTCTATTTGTTTAGCCAGCATTGCTTCAATTTTCTCTAAAACATTGTTAGCCACAGATTCGGAACCTCTGACAGCTTGAGCATATGATAAAGTATTGTCATATTGAGTTGATTGAACATTGTTGTTATTAAATGAATATGTATGATTTACTTGTTCATTATTGGGCTTATAGTTGTTCGTGTTAGTTCTCTTGTTAGCAAGTTTTTGATAAACTTTACAGCCCTTGTAATTAGCCGTGTGATTGCTTAAGCAGTGTACACATTGAGGAGGAATATCAGGAGACTTAGTGCACTCCGCAGTAGAATGTCCCATACCACATTTTACACATCTAAAAGGTTTTCTACAATAAGATTTTGTGTGACCAAATTGCTGACATCTAAAACATTGGACAATGTTATCAAATTTCTTTGGGGCGTCAATTTCAATAAAAGCATTATCAAATGACCGCATTTTATAAATTTCCTAATTGTTTGGTTTGGGATCTAAGTCCACAAAAAACATTGGTAGGGGCTGCATTGTAATACGACTTTTGATGTTTCTTACACTTCTCACATCATGACCTAGGAACAAAAGTCTAGCTTTGATGTCCGCAATTGGAGTAGAATGGTGAATACCCTTTATAACAAACTAAAAGCGCGTTCCTGCTTAATCTGATATGAAATTTAATATTATTATTATCAAGATGTTTAACTAATTTGCGATAAGGTTCAACACTTTTAATGCTTAACCGAACCTGACCGTCTCGAAGAGATTTATAATAAAAATCAACATCCGGAATAACTTTACTAAAACTAGTTACCACTTTACTAATATTATCAACATTAGGAATGAAGATTGGAGGTGGTTTTGAAGCCGTTTGTTGAGATGGCCTGTTATCTTCGTTATATTCTTCCTCGACATCATTATCAGCAAGAGTAGCATATCGATTTGACGTTGTTGGACCTTCTTCTAAGTGTTGGCGTTTTGCAAGGTTATTTATGGGTGACTTTGTACTTGTTCGTTTATGAGAGATTATGGGAACATGTTGCCAACTACAATCATCTTCACTGCTGGTATCATCAACGTTATAAGTCTGCATGGATGCAATGTTAAGTAGTTGTTGTTCTTTGTTTCAGTTATTTGTTGATATAATATATTATTTTTACAATGTACACTTGTTGTAGCCAACAATTGTGTGTACAATTGCACGAACATTGAATGTACGCTGTTATAGGGGATTAACAGTAATCCTAATCCGTTTTTTTTATAGTAACAAAAAATAAATGTAAATGTTTGGTAAACTTTGTTGCTATTTTATTTTTATTTTGTTTTCTAATGTTAATAAAACTAGTAGTGCTTGCATAGAAAAACAAGTCTTTCATCGATCACAGTCAAACAGCGACTCTGATATATATATATATATATATATATATATATATATATATATATATATATATATATATATATATATATATATATATATATATATATATATATATATATATATATATATATATATATCAGAGTCGCTGTTTGACTGTGATCGATGAAAGACTTGTTTTTCTATGCAAGCACTACTAGTTTTATTAACATTAGAAAACAAAATAAAAATAAAATAGCAACAAAGTTTACCAATATATATATATATATATATATATATATATATGCATTTCTCGTACTTTGAAGACATCTGTATATACAGCCAAAAAGGTCCCTATAATATGCCCTGTATCCAGTAAAATGTCTTCTTTTTTGCTACAATGCAAAAAATGGAAGACAACAACGTGAAATTGTTAGAAGCTTCTAGAGCCGACAACGAGAAACTTTTAACCAAGATGGAGACGAATGAAAAATTGCTTATGAAGATGGAAGAAAAGTTTCAAGAAACTTCTAGAGAAATTTCCGAAGTTTCAAAAAGAGTGACTGACTTAGAGGAAAACCTTCAAGATCTGGAAAGTAAAATAATTCTCAATGTCAAGAGGGACCAGTACGAATTATTAAGAAAGTTCTGGTAGAGCAAAGGCCCCCACTTTTGACGGCAGCGTACCATTTAATGTTTTCAAGTTCCAGTTCGAGACAGTTGCCGCCAGAAATATGTGGAACATCGAAGAAAAAGCTATAGATTTGATTCTGGCCTTAAAAGGAAACGCTGCAGAAAATCTAGAAAGTGTGCCAATCACCTGCAGAAATAATTATGACGACATAATAGTGGCACTGCAGCGAAAGTATGGTGGCGAACACAAAAAAGAAATTTACCGAATGGGAACTTAGAGGTAGACTTCAGAAAGCAAATGAGTCGTTGCAAGAAATTGAACGGTTGGTGCAGCTGACTTTTCCAGGTGAAAATCATCCATTCTTAGATCAGTTCAAAATTGAAGCATTTGTGAATGGAATTCGGGATTCTGATGAAAGACATGCGGTGTGTGCTACGCAGAAATCGACTTTTGCTGAAACTGTCTCATTCGCGCTGGCCCAAGAGACTGCGAAGGTGATTTCCAAGCCACAAATATTTAAGGTGCGTAACCTTGAAGTGACTGCTGAAAAAGAGGCAGATATGAGCACGAAGTTAACAGAGGCAGTTATGAAGGCATTAGGTGAAAAGCGAGGCAAACTGAAGGACAATTGCTACAACTGCGGTAAAATGGAACACTTTCAGCGAAACTGCAAAGCCCCAAGGAAGAGCCTTCGGATCGATCAGCAACCACCAAATGTTTTGCGCCAGAAGCAATAGTCAGTTGCGAAAAGAACTTGGAACCTTCCAATGCGTCCGTTGAAGATCGAAAGATGCTGGCAAAATATGTTGAAAAATGGGTAAAAGAATTGGTTCCGCCTGATAGAAATAAAGCCAAACAATTAATCAGAAATACGGCTCTGTCTTCGCCATGAGAAACCAAAGTCAAGGGAGAACGGCGATTGTAAAACACCGAATAAATACTGGTGAAGCAATGCCAATAAAGCAGCTGCCCAGAAGTATTCCTCTAGCAAAACGAAATGAAGTAAAGGAGTTAGTCAACGAAATGGAGCGTAGTGGAGTAATCGAACCATCTTCTAGCCCATGGAGCTCGCCTATTGTTTTAGTTAAGAAAAAAGATGGCAGCACCCGATTCTGTGTTGATTACAGAAAACTGAACGATATCACCAAGAAGGACAGCTATCCACTACCGAGAATTGACGACACTCTAGACACGCTAGCGTGAATTAAATGGTTCTCCACATTGGACTTGCAAAGTGGTTATTGGCAAGTAGAAATTTGTGATCAAGACAAGGAGAAAACTGCCTTTAGCACAGGTGACGGATTATGGCAGTTTAATGTGATGCCCTTTGGACTCTGCAATGCTCCAGCAATATTTGAGCGTTTAATGGAAAATGTGCTGAAGGGACTCCACTGGAAAACTTGCCTAGTGTACCTTGACGACATAATTGTCATGGGACGAACTTTCGATGAACACCTGAAGAACTTAGCAGAAGTCTTAAGACGAATATCTGCGGCTGTACTCAAGCTTAGCGCAAAGAAATGTACACTGTTTCAGAGGGAAATCAAGTATTTGGGGCATCGCGTAACTGCAGAGGGTATATCAACCGATGAAGATAAGATTCGAACTGTTAAAGATTGGCCTCACCCGAAAAATCTGCACGAGTTGCGCAGCTTTCTAGGTCTCTGCACATACTACCGACGATTTGTACCAAATTTGGCCAGTGTGGCTGCGAGTTTACATGAGCTGACTAAGAAGGCGCGACCATTTCATTGGAGTGAAGCTCAAGAACAAGCATTCCTAAGGCTCAAGGAGTTATTATGTACTGCACCGATTCTTGGATATCCTGTGGCCGGGGAAAAATTTGTGCTAGATATCGATGCAATCGGATACGGAGTAGGAGGTGTGCTTTCGCAGGTTATCAATGGAATCGAAAAAGTCATAGGCTATTACAGTCGAGTACTTTCGAAGCCTGAAAGAAACTACTGAGTAACGCGACGGGAACTCTTGGCGGCGGTAGAATGTGTAAAGCACTACCACAAGTATCTGTAAGGTCAGCACTTTCAACTAAGAACCGATCATTCTGCACTCAGGTGGCTGCTGCAATTTAAACAACCAGAAGGGCAGCTGGCTCGTTGGATTAAACGACTTCAAAGCTATGATTTCAGCATCGAGCACAGGAAAGGCATAAAGCATTGCAATGCGGACGCCTTTTCAAGACGCCCCTGCAATTTAGAGTGCAAACATTGTTCGAGGGCTGAAGGAAAAGAGAGCATTGTTTATATAGGACTAACGCATATTGAGTCAAGTGAAGCGTGGTCGGCGGCGCAACAGAATGACCCCATACTGTCAAAAATTATGTCAGCTAAAGCAGAGGACAGGAGGCCTACCCGTGAACAATTATCAGCTGAAAGTCCGCTAATGAAAGCGTATTGGGCCCAGTGGAACAGTTTACGGGTAATTAATCACTGCTTATACCGTATATGGGAAAGTGCGGACGGCAAAACTGAGACAAAGCTAATTGTGGTGCCGTCAAGCAAAATAGACGAAGTATTAAAAGAGTTCCATGACGGTCCCAGTAGTGGTCATTTCGGTGTCACGAAAACCCTAGAGAAGTTAAAACAACGATTCTACTAGGTCGGCTGCCAGCATGCTGTAAGCGACTGGATAGCAAATTGCGCGCAATGCATCGCAGCTAAAGGACCAGTAAGGATAAGTCGTGGGCAACTTCAACAATACAACTCGGGTGCCCCATTTGAGCGAATAGCAATGGATGTTTCAGGCCCTTTCCCTGTCAGTGATTCCGGAAACCGTTACGTTCTTGTGGTGATGGACTATTTCAGTAAATGGCCTGAGGTATATGCTATACCGAACCAGGAAGCCAGAACGATAATAAGCGCATTTGAGAACAACTGGGTGTGCCGCTACGGTGTTCCATTAGAATTTCACTCTGACCAGGGAAGGAATTTTGAATCTGCTGTCTTCAAGGAAATGTGTGAGTTGTATGGAATAAGAAAGACAGGAACCACTCCGCTGCATTAACAATCTGATGGTAAGGTCGAAAGATTCAATCGCACTTTAGAGGAATACTTAAGAAAAGTGGTCAGTACTCATCAGAAGGACTGGGACGAACACATCCCCAAATTTCTGCTGGCATATAGATCGGCTGTTCACGATTCCACCTCCCGGACGCCTGCAAAAGTTATTTTCGGAACGGAACTTAAATTGCCTGGCGATTTAGAATTTGGTGTTAAGCCCGCCGCTATAGATAAAGACAACGCTTCTCAGGAACAACAAGACCTTAACGAGCTTCATGAGTTTGTTCGCAATCGAATTAAAATAGTCAGCGATAAGATGAAGGCAAGGTACGATAAGGCAGCAAATTCTGAAGGATTTAATGAGGGTCAGCTGGTTTTGCAATTTAAACCGCAACGGAAAAAAGGACTATCTCCCAAAGTACAAATGCATTGGGACGGCCCCTATAGAGTAATTAAAAGGTTGAATGATGTGGTATACAGAATACAGAAAGATCAGAGCTCAAGGTCCAAAATGAAGGTTGTTCATCTAGAACGACTAGCCAACTATCGAAAAGGAATAGCTATGTCTGTTCGGGACGAACAGGCTTAAGTAGGCGGCAGTGTTACAAGAAATTTCCACAACTAGAAATTTCTTCAGGCGAATTTTGACAGCTGGAAAAATCTAGTGTCGTAATAAACTGGAAAGAACTAGAATACCTGCCTACTCATATAAATACTGGTACTCGGTGACGCAGAAGTTCAGTTCATAAGTAAAACGCAAAGTGTGAATAACTAAAGTGTGTCTAGCGTTTAGTCTATCTGCATCGTGTAAATAAAGTGTGCTATTAAAGTGTTTTTCCGTAACTTTTAGTGACTGTTATAAATAAATAGAGCTATATATATATATATATATATATATATATATATATATATATATATATATATATATATATATATATATATATATATGCATTGCCCATACTTTGAAGACATCTGTATATACAGCCAAAAAAGTCCCTATAAAATGCGCTGTGTCCAGTAAAATGTCAGAGTAAACACTAGAATAACGAAAAGTTTAAGGACAGTCCCCAAAGTAACAAAATGTCTTCATAGTAACTTGTGGAACGAAAACCCGTCCCCACAACATGTGCTGTGCACATGGCTTTTTTGGCTGTATATACAGATTTCTTCAAAGTATGTGAAATGAATATATATATATATATATATATATATATATATATATATATATATATATATATATATATATATATATATATATATATATATATATATATGTGCACAGCACATGTTCCGGGGACGGGTTTTCGTTCCACAAGTTACTATGAAGACATTTTGTTACTTTGGGGACTGTCCTTAAACTTTTCGTTATTCTAGTGTTTACTCTGAAGACATTTTACTGGACACAGCGCATTTTATAGGGACTTTTTTGGCTGTATATACAGAAGACATTTTACTGGACACAGCGCATTTTATAGGGACTTTTTTGACTGTATATACAGATGTCTTCAAAGTATGGGCAATGAATATATATATATATATATATATATATATATATATATATATATATATATATATATATATATATATATATGTGCACAGCACATGTTGCGGAGACGGGTTTTCGTTCCACAAGTTACTATGAAGACATTTTGTTACTTTGGGGACTGTCCTTAAACTTTTCATTATTCTAGTGTGTACTTTGAAGACATTTTACTGGACACAGCGCATTTTATAGGGACTTTTTTGGCTGTATATACAGATGTCTTCAAAGTATGGGCAATGCATATATATATATATATATATATATATATATATATATATATATATATATATGCACGGCGCATGTTGCGGGGACGGTTTTTCGTTCCACAAGTTACTATGAAGACATTTTGTTACTTTGAAGACTGTCCTTAAACTTTTCGTTTTTCTACTGTTTATAATGAAGACATTTTACTGGGTACAGCGCATATCATAGGGACTTTTTTTTGCTGTATATACAGATGTCTTCAAAGTATGGGCAATGAATATATATATATATATATATATATATATACCCGAGTAAAAAAATTTAGATATAATCGTCATGTGTGGCCTTATCTACTAATATATTATCATATATAAATGACATTATGCGTCACCATATATAATTATGTATTTCATTACTTTTTTTGGATTACCTTATATTGTGCCATATATAACTACATCTAGTTATATAATGATCTTTATAAAATTAGATATAATTTTTATGATAAGATATGGTATATATTATATCATATAAGTTATATATAACACTTATAAGGGACCATATTTACTTATATATGACTTATACCGAACCATATTTAATTGTATATGCTATCTAATATTTGAAATATAATAATACATGCTGCACTAGCGGGCAAAGCGGTATAAGATATAATTATTTATTATTCAATGTATGGTCCAAAATAAGAATTTTTTTTGATATGGCATAAAATGTATATGGTATAATATTTGCAAAGAAATTTGATTTGCTATATATAGTTCCACAGCTAGAGTATGGGTACGTTCGTAAATGTAGTAGTTCCGCATCACTGCAGCATAATAAAAGTAAAACGTTCAAAAAAGCATCACTTGACAGCACTGATTCACGTCAAACGTTTTTTTATGCAAACAATTGACAGTGCTGCCGCAAATTTTTGCAACTATGATCCTTAAAGTTTCTGATGCAATATTGCGAAATCAGTCTTCATTTTCATTTTAATTGATTTTTAATAATCAAAAGTCGTTTCATCTTTCTATTAATTCTTTTTTTTTATTATAAGTTAACAAAAAGTTTTCATTTTACCATCAAGATTTTAAATAATATTTGTTAATTTTATTGTGGTGAACATATTTTTATCTTTTGCAAAACGCTCTATAAAGTAAACTGTGCAGTTGTTGCAACAGATGATCACGCATCAGCAACATAAATTGGCATAAATGCAGCAGTGATGCGGAAATTTTATGCATTTACGAACGTACCCTATTTTTGATATACGCAATTTTACATTAAAACTTTTTTAAGTAGATTTCAGTTTGAAGTCTGTTTCGAAATCAACATCGTTTACATTATATTTTTCCGGATTTCAATTTGGCAACAAAATAAATAAACGAACTTATTAGCCTATTATGTGTCCGGTATTAAAAAATAAATTTTGTTACAAATAAAAATGCTAAACATTGATTTAATGTGTTATGGCAAAAACAAAAAAATGTATTATCATAATGCTACAGGTTGGTTGAAAAGTTCCTGCGCTCGAAATGAAATAATACTGTTTTTGTTACGATATATATTTTTTTATTCAATATAATCGCCTAGAAGCTCAATACACTTGTTCCAATGATCTTCCAATAATTTTATCCCATCCTTATAATGGTTTTCCAGAAGCTCTGTGAAATAACCGTCTACGGCTACTAGGCCTCTACATTCGACGAAAAATGCTTTCCACGAAGGAATTGTTTGAGATTTCTGAAGAGATAGTAGTCGGGAGCCAAATCTGGTGAATACGGTTTATGTTCAAGCAATTCGTACTTTAATTCTTTGAATTTAGCCATCGTCAAAACACTTTTGTGAGCAGGTGCATTGTCTTGATGAAAAATGATTTTTTTTCTTCTTTAAACCAGGTCTTTTCTCACGAATTTTTTCATCCAGCTGATCCAAAAGGCTGCAATAATATTCAGAGTTAATTGTTGTACCTTTCTGAAGATAATCAACAAAATTCCCTTTGCATCCCAAAAAACTGATGCTATAACCTTCTTTGCTGATCGTTGTGACTACACCTGTTTTGGAGCTGAACAACCAGCTTAAGTCCACAGTAAACGTTCTTGTTTCAAATTAGGATCATGGTGGTAGATTCAAGTCTCATCCATAGTTATAAAACGACGCAAGAAGTCGGTTTTATTTGGCTTAAAACGCTCCCAATTACGCTGAGAAATTTGTTTTCGATCCAGTTTTTATTGAATTGTTAATGTGTGCGGCACTTACTTTCCAAACAGTTTTTTCATACGTAATTCTTCATATAAAATATGGAGTACTCGTTCGTCTGAGATGCCTATAGCATTAGCAATTTCACGCTTAGTCAAACTTGGATCTTCACTAACCATATTATATACCTGCTCAATGATTTCTGCTGTGGTTGCAGTTTTTGGTCGTCCTTCGTTTTGAAGGTGAGGACTCCTTATACACTTCTAACAATTGTTCATAAATTTCCTTTGCTTTTAAACCCTTCAAAACAAAGAATCTAATGACTGCACGATATTCAATTTTTTTCATATTAAAAAAAAATCAATGACACGTCAACTTCAAATGGCTTGTAAACAAAGAAAGAATTGACAGAATGGCAACTTTGCATGTGTTCTTAGGACAGTTATACCAACTTGAGAAAAAAAAAGTTTGGAGCTAGCAGTGCCATCTCTTGGTGAGCGCAGGAACTTTTCAACCAACCTGTATGTATTGTGCACATATCCAAATATATTATGTAACATTGAAACTGAAATTTTTTTTAAATTTATTTACGATTTTATATATAATAATAATTATCTTATTGGAAGATTTAAAATGATTTAAATAATTATTTTTATAAATCAAACGAAATAATTCAATTTTAAATCAAAAAATCAACTTAATTTTAATTTGATTCGCGAATCAAAAAAAAAAAAAAAAATTTGCATGCATAATTTTTTATTTGGGTAAATTTTAACTTTATTTTTTATTTTGTTTTAATTTGCAAATTAAATCAATCTCTTTAATTCGCGACTTAAAAAAATAATTATATTTGCAATGATTTGATTCGATTGAATCAAAATAGATTCAAATGAAATATTAATCAATTATGATTTAAAAAAGAATTATTTTTTTGGCGAATTAATTTAATAAAGATTTATAATTTTTAAGGTCTGTTTGGAAAGTCATGCAGATTCAAACAATTGACTACCGTCAGTTTTGCTCCAGTCAAAATAATCCAAGTATCAATCACCACTAGTTCCGCAATAGTTAAATTAAGTGCATTAAAAGTTAGCTGAGTTGCCGGTATGGTAAATACTTCTTTGCCAATAGCAATAAAATTAATTTTTTTTCTGATTCAAAAAAGCAACCACTATATGTATGAACAAGCTTCTTTTTTATTTTCTTTATTATTTTTCTTTCGCAAATTTTATAAATAAAAGCTGCGGGTAAAAAGAATAAAGCTCAAATGTTTGAAGTTAGTTAAAAAGGTCTTAAGTCAGAAACATGCATTTTGAGTTTTTGATTGTGTTTAACTACATTGTTCTCTTTCTTTTGAAAAAAATGTGTTTATATTACTATAGGTCATAGTTTCCATGCTTGTTTCCCAATATTTCCTTTTCAAACAAATTTAACCAGATTTGGAAAAAACTAAACAATTTTCAATATAACATTTCGAAAAATTACAGTTTCTGATTTAAAACCTTTTTACATAACTTTAAAGAATTATCTTCTAAAATACTTTCACAATTAAATCAAAATTTTTAATATGAATAGTATATTATGTCAATGTCCATCAGCATCTTTTAGTTTTTAGTTGTTTTAAACAGTTTTTAAAATAATGACTTCTAAATTAGAAAGAAGAAAAATTATTTTGCACGAATACAATAAAAATAAAAACCTATTAATACGTTTGATAGTATAAAAAGTGAATTTACTGCGTATAACGGTAGGAAATAAGAAAAACAATTTCAATTGCCCTGAGCTAAGACCAATAGAGGAATATTGGTCAATTGTCAAAGTTAATTTGAAGAAGTATATTTAGACAGGAGTATTGCAAACTATAGATGAGTTCCGAGCTAGGTGGAATTTAGCCGTGATAAAAATGATTGAAGCTCTCGTGCAAATATTGATTGGTAGAGTTCGACAAAAAGTTCGACAATGTATGGCATACCAGTCAACTTCTGAATAATATGTTTATATAATTGTAAAACTATAGATACAATTATCTAAAATATAAAAAAAATAGTTTCAAAAGCTACTTTGGTTACTTACTATTTTGGTTGCGTCGACGTTTAATTCTTTACAATTTTTTAAATAAAATTGGTTCGAATTTAATTCGAGCATTCTTCTTTGGTAAAAATACTCTGTTTATGACAATTATTAATACGTATATACTGAACTTCAAAATGCGTATTTTGTTTTTTCAAGTTTCCAAACGAAAACTTAAAAAAATTAAAAAACGTATTTTAAATATGTATATAAACGTTAAACTAATTTCTAATTCTAATTTTTATTTTCAGTTCCAGCCACAGATTTATGGCGCGGAGTTACAGCAGTTAGTAACGCTGGAAAAAAACGAGGAAGAGGCAAAGGTACTGGGAAAAAAGTTGCTAAAGACCTTAATAAAGGCCAAACCATTGGTGTAGGAAAAAATAATATATTATGGCCCGGTTTAAACTCTGCTATTATTAGAGGGAAAGAAGTAGTACAACAACAAAGTCTTCCAGAAGATGCAGAGAGAGAAAAAAATATCCTAAAATTACGGGATTCTATAGGAGGTTTTCGTGTAATAAAAGTTAGTCCAATCGATCGTGGGTGGTCGGGGTCTAAAATGCCAGGCCGTAGTATAGGTCCACCAGATGCAGTCGGTGAAGATACTTTTGATGGGTTTGATACTAAAGTATTAGAAAATAAAATAGTTTTTATAATGAAAGGAAATATGGGTCGAAAACGAAGATTTTCTGTTATGAGTGTCACAGGAAACGGCAAAGGATTAGCTGGATTTTCTACGGCAAAAGCTCCAGAAGCTCGAACAGCACTAAGAAAATCAAAGAATAGAGCTGGTCAAAAGTTAATGCGTTTTGAACTATGTGAAAACCGTACAGTTTTTCACGATTTTTATTGCTCGTTCGGAAAAACAAAAATTTTTGTGACCAAAAAACAAGAAGGATATGGCTTGGTTTGCCATCGGGCTATTCAGACAATTTGTAAAGTCATAGGCATTCGTGATCTTCATGCAAAAATAGAAGGTTCTACAAATTTGCAACACATTGTAAAGGCATTCTTTATAGGCCTATTGAAACAAAGGACGCATAAACAAATAGCAGAAGAGAAACAACTACATTTGATTGAATTCCGAAACGAAAAAGACGGATTACCTCACATTGTTGCAAGTCCAACTGTTTGCCGAAAATTGAACAGCATTACGAAAGATGAGATAATGAATTTTACACAGTACGTTCTAGGTGACAAAATTGTATTGAAAAAAAAAAAAGTAGCTCCATTTTATACAGATTCTATCGGCTTTAAATTATATTCTAAAAAGCAAGAAGTGTTGCGAAATCAAAGTAAAGTACGAATTGAAATGAAAGTAAATAGCAATAAAAATAGAAATTTTTTCATCAAGTAAAAAAGACGCCATAAATCCGTAAATCTAAATCACATTTATTCTCAATCTATAAATAATTGGCATTATTTGCAAAAACTAGCTTATTAATAAACATGTACAGATTAGAAAACAAAGTTAAAAAAATAAAGGAAAATAATATATTCAATTTGTTTGTATTCAAAGATATTAATGGGTTTTCAATTTTAATTATTTTTTTAAAGAGGCTAGATATATATTTCTTTTTTACTTTATTGTTTTGTTTTTTAATAATATTGACAATGTTAGATTATATATTATTATAATACTGGAGGGAAAATTTCGAAAACCGTTTCGAATCTGTGATATCATGAACCTATTCAGAGGCGAGTTTGGTGAGCAATTAAACTCGCGTTCTAAAGAAGTCCATTGGCCGATTCGTCGGACCCAATTTTCGATTACTCGGTCACACATTTCGGACGCAACGGCCGCTATTTTGCGTTCAATGTTGGCTCTGAATTCTTCCAACATCATCAGCTTGTTGGCATAGACCAATGATTTGACGTAGCCCCAAAGAAAAAAGTCTAGAGGCGCTAATTCACACGAACAAGGCGGCCAATTGACTGGTCCATTACTTCAGATAACACGCTCACCAAACTTACTCTTCAATAAATCGATTACAACGTGTGCTGTATGGTTTGTGGCACCGTTCTGTTGAAACCACATTTCGTCCAAGTCCATGCTTTCCAATTCGGGCCAAAAATAATCTGTAATCATGGCGCGATAACGATCGGCATGCAAACTGCACCAAACAGTTATTTTTTGTTGACGAAGTGGTGATTCATAATGCACATGCGGATTTTCACCAAACCAATAACGCAGTTTTTGCTTTTGGCGAACCCATTGAGCCAAAAATGGGCTTCGTCACTGAAGATGATTTTGCTCTTAAAGTTGCGGTCACCGACACCGAATTTCGGTAGTACATTTTTATAATCTGCATACGTTGTTCGTTCGTGTACTTTACCATGATGAAAATGTTGAGTTTACTGAAAAAAGGAATGTAACAGTAAGATGATCAGTGAAATAGTGCGTTAACAAATTACATTCAAAGTTGTCAAGTACCTACTGGAAAA
Source organism: Eustalomyia histrio (assembly GCA_949748255.1). Lineage (NCBI taxonomy): Eukaryota > Metazoa > Arthropoda > Insecta > Diptera > Anthomyiidae > Eustalomyia > Eustalomyia histrio. The sequence goes on from OX456523.1 coordinate 152,937,657, forward strand.
CCCTTTATATTAAATACTAGTTTCACAGTGTAATAGCGTGGAAGTGGCTTTGTGCTGCTCTTTTATAAATTCAAAATTTGACTATTTTCATTATCCTTAAAGGTCGATAAACAGTTTTAAAACATTCCCGGGCCTTTCATTCGTGTCATAACTATAATTTTTCTGTGCTGATAGTTTTTATCATAAAAACTCGTTTATTGCTTACATTTGTTTTCTTTAATTGCCTCAAAATACTTTTTTTTTAATTTGCAAATTAATACAAGTGTGAAAACATCTGACCGGTTTAATAACAATAAATACAACGGTGTAATCATTTGATTAATACTCGTATTACTATCTGGTCGAGTCTTGGGGGACTACCGTGTAATTTGTTTCGAAAAAAAAACTTTCGAAAAGAATTTACGAAAGGAAAAAAAAAACGTACTGCGGAAACCTTTTGAAAATGCCACAGAGTTGTATTTATATATATATATATATATATATATATATATATAAATTCATTGCCCATACTTTGAAGACATCTGTATATACAGCCAAAGTATGTGAAATGCATATATATATATATATATATATATATATATATATATATATATATATATATATATATATATATATATATATATGGGAAAAAATAACAACAAAAATTCAAAGAAATATAAACGTAAAATTAAAAAAAATCATAAAAATGTTGTGTTGAATTGTGGTTTGATGAAAATAATGATTCTATTCCAAAAAGAATTCAAGGAAAATTAGTAAAAGACAAATCGGATGTTATGAGTCTTAATGATAAGAGGTAAGAAATAACTAAAACTTTAGATGAACTCATATGTCCCAAGTTTTATTTTCAGTTTCAACAAAAACTTCCGGCTTAATAAGGATGCGTTTGTATATATCCTTAATAACATAAAGGATGATTTAAAAATTAACCAAAGATAACCTGGCATAACACCACTGTTAAAACTAGCAGCTACATTCAAATTCCTAGCACAAGGTGGATACCAACATCAGATTGGTCAAGACCGTCTGTTGGTTTTCGTATTGTATTTTCTACTTGTTTCTTCAGTAATTTAATTATTTGTTAATATAAATTTTTCTATTAATTTTGTGTTTTCGAAATTGTCAAATCTTTTCATTATATATTTCAGTTGACTTAAAAATGGTCAACAAATGTAAGCCTTTTTTATATAATGTTATTTGATAAAATTTTTAATAATTGAAATCTTCTTTTAGTGAATAAACACCTTTTGTAACCGTTTATCAAAGCCCTTTTTAATTTGCGAAATTTAACAACTTTGTTCAATTTGTGGCGATATTTTGATTGCTAGTCGTTCTCTCTTCCTGAATCCCTGTGAGAGAATGTTTGGATTATCGAAGGTCTATTAAGTGCTTTATTGGAAATCAGTTCTGGACCGTTTAAGCCATGTGAGTATTTCTGAAGAATTTTAAAGATAAGATTGTTATAATTGCTTGGAACTTGTGTCGAACGAAGCAACAGGATAATAGCCAAAATGACGATAACACGATCACCCCAACGAAATCAACAACCAACTAACAACCCATCTGGCGATTCCAATGAACCGAATGCCTCTAGCATTCATCTAGAACAAATGTTAGTTTGAATGATACTTTTCGCTTTGAGGAAAATCAACCAATACTCATCCCTGAAAACATAGCTCCTCCAACGACTTCAAGTGTAGAACAGGTAACCTTTAATTTTACTAGAAAAATGGAAGAAATGCAACTTGCATTTTCGCAACAAATGAATACAATGCTGAATATGTTCCATACTAATAATGTTGAAATCCAAAAATCGATAACATCGTTTCAACACGAAATTAGATCCGTAAATTCGAACATGTCAAACCACGCCAATAATAGTAACCAATCTGTGAGCGTTGGCAATGCTCCACCCACTGTTTCTATAGCGCCATCTAATTCAACATCACCTTACAACGTTACTGCACCTACATCTTTTTCGATTTATACTACTTCTGCCAGTTCAACATCAGTATGTAATAGAAACGTAATATCAAATGATTCCATCCTTAACCCTATTTCTCATATTTATTCCATGTCTCAAATATGGGCTACCACTTCTTCCCCAAATAATGGTTCATCTTTACAACGATTATCGTACCTCATCTTCAGAAGAAACTATACGCTTTACCAAAATTTTCTGGTTCTCCAGAAGACTGGCAAACATTCTTTGAAGCTTTCCAAAGTTCAACTGCTGAATTTGAATACTCTGATCTTCACAACATTATGCGTCTTCGCAATTCTCTTGAAGGAAATGCCCGTGAAACTGTTGAGTCACTGTTGTCAAACTCAAAAAATGTAAACTCTATTATAGATATCTTATTATCAGACTTGGACTCTTTAATTACGTTTGCTAATAGAGTAACTAATATGACCATGTTTCTGGAATCGGTAGGGGTAATTATCATCTAATAAATCCTATGTTGCTTTGCGAACTCGTGTCCAAGCTACCGATGTCCAGGCGCCTACTATACTAGACTTCTCAGTTTGGATAAGTAGTATACGGGAAATTGGCAATATGGTAACCGATTCCTTGCCTTTGACAAACGAAACTTAAAATTATGCTTGTGTATCTATTGAAAATAGGATATGTAAACTTTGTGACAAAGAATGTACATCATTGGCCCTTTGTAAAGAATTTTCTAAACTTCCACTGGAGTCCAGATTGGAAAAAGTAAAAACTTTAAAGGTTTGTTTTTCGGCGGTCATCAGGAAACAAACTTTTTTGCAAAGAAACTATGCGGTCAAAATTCTTGTTCTCGTTTTCATCACAAACTTCTGCATAAGGATTACCTCTCCCAACCAGTAAATTCGTCTTATTGTCTTGTTTCAATTCATTTCTGTTAAAATATATGGCCCTCGTAAAACTGAAATCATTTATGCTTTTGTAGATGATGGGGCAAACGTTTCTATGATCGATGCGGAAGTAGTCCGTAACTTAGGAGTCCCTGGGCGAAAAGATGTTTAAGAACTCCAATGGATAGATAAACAGGTATCTCGTGAGGAAACACAAGTTGTCAGTATTATTATTAGTGGTGTTCAAGACTATGTATTCTGAGAAATATACCATGACCAATGTTTATGTCTCGTCTAGGCTGGATCTCCTTCGTCAAAGTTTTAATTGTCAAGCCTCTCTGGATTTCCTATCCATAATTATAATAACGTAAAACCCAAAATGATCATTAGCTTGGCACACGCCTTTTTAACAGTTCGTATCGAGAAACCTATAATGTTATCACCATTAGGTCCTATTGCTACTAGAACAAAATTGGGCCGGATCGTCTACGGAACTGTTAATAAAAGCAAACAAAAGATGTATCATGTCACGTATTTAAATCTAAGAAAGAATCAGAATCGTTTATGGAAATAGAAAACCTTATGAGAGATTATTTTGAGTTAGGATCCTTCGGAATTCGAACTCCAGTTAAGCCACTTATGTCTGAAGAAGACCAAAGGGCATTAGATATTTTACAAACTACCATAAACGCTCCGGAGAAAGATTCGAGTCAGGTTTCTTGTGGCGTAAAGATTTCCTGGCATTCCCTGAATCTTATGAAATGGCTCTAATGCGTTTGTTGACCGTGGAGAGAAAGATGGCAAGAGATCCTAGTTTTGCTAAGGAATACTGCGACAAAAAAGATGAATATGTTAAAAAAGGATACGCTAGAATAATGTCTGATAGAGAAGCTATGCATTGTTTCAAACATACCTTTTACTTGCCGCATTTCAGGGTTATGAACCCTAATAAAAATAAACTTAGATTCGTTTTTGACGCCGTAGCTGAAGTCCAAAAAGTCTCTTTAAACAAAGCTCCTCTACCTGGCCCTGACATTAACCAAACACTGCTAACAGTACTGTTTAAATTTAGACAATCAAAAATAGTAGTTTGTGGTGATTTGAAAGAAATGTTCCATCAAGTAATTATCACTAAAGAAGATCAAGATGTACAACGTTTTTATGGAGAGATGGAGATCCTTCAAAACCAATCAAAACATACGTGATGCAGGATGGTGCTTCCGGATGCTGAAGAATTTATCGAAAAATATCCAAGAGCTGTAAAGGAAATAATAGAAAAACATTACGTCGATGATTATGTTGATTGTTTCGATACTAAAGAAGAAGCTGTGGAAGTAGTTCGCGCTTTGAAAGAAATTCATGAAACTGGAGGTTTTGAGATGCATAATGTTTTCAAATTCAAATATAGTTGCAAAAGAGTTGGGTATCGGAGATAGTAATGGTACTGTTGATGTTGGAAAAACGGTAGAACGGATCCTTGGAATGAATTGGATGTCAAGTTCTGATAAATTTGTATTTATATTAAAATTTCACAAAGTTCCAGAAGATGTCTTTAGAATGAAAAGACTGCGTACCAAACGAGAAAAAAACTAAAAAATTCCAGATTTTACTTTGAAGATTGTATTGTAATGGGATTACAACTGCACATTTTTTGTGATGCGAGTGAACAGGCTATGGCAGCTGTCGCATATTGGAGAATTCAGGTTCCATACGGGGTAGAAATTTCATTTATATCTGGGAAAACCACATGTGCTTCATTCATTTTCACTCAATACCAAAATTGGAATTACAAGCTGCGGTAACGGCAGTTCGATTAAAGGAAATTATTGTTAGCTTTCATGAAATACGTCCCGACAAAATAAATTTTTGGAGTGACTCTCATACGGTAATTCGTTGGATACAATCAGATCATCGGAAATATAAACAGTATGTTGCAAATCGGGTATCCGAAATATTGGAATATTCTGAAGAAACTCAATGGCACTGGTGTCCAACTCTGGATAATCCCGCCGATAAAGGTACAAGATCCAAATTTCCTATTGAATATGATCCCGAGGGAATCTGGAAAAATGGCCCAAAATTTATTTTCAGTAGGGAGGAGGAGTGGCCTTCAGAATGCGGTATGACAAAAAAGGAAGATAGATCAGAAGATGAGCTAAAGTCTAAATTTTTCGTAATGAATTTAACAAGCTGTGCAGATATGATCGACAACATAGTAAATCGTACGTCAAATTATCTCAAAGTTCGAAGACAAAAGCATAGATTGGGAGATTTTTAAAAAATATTCGTCAAGAACATAGCGGGAACACAATTTTTAAAGGGGAATTAACCGTTGAATAAACCAATTCCCAAATCTAGCGACCGTTTGACATTGAATCCGTAGTTGGATGATATGGGTGTTATAAGAGTTGGTGGGCGGATCGATAATGCTACAATTCTTCCTGAATACACTAGAAGACCGATAATCCTTCCCAAAACTCACCGATATTCTCGAATTATTATATTGAATGGTTTTTGGAATCGTTGGATAATGGAGTATTTGCCAGATTTAACTCGTCGGGTAAAGTGGAAAAGATAGTACTGTGAGATCTGCTGCCGTAAGAACTATAGACGGAGTCTTCAAGAGACCTGCACCTAAACTAGCAAAACTTGATTTGAAAGCTTAATTGTGAATTTCCCCACGTCAATTCACGGGGGTGGTAAATTGTTGGTATTCGTATTGTATTTTCTACTTGTTTCTTCAATAATTTAATTATTTGTTCATATAAATTTTTCTATTAATTTTGTGTTTTCGAAATTATCAAATCTTTTCATTTTTTATTTGAATTTACTTAAAAAGGGTCAACAAATGAAAACCTTTTTCATATAATTTTATTTGATAAAAATTTTAATTATAAAAATCTCCTTTTAGTAACCGTTATCAAAGCCCTTTTTAATTTGCGAAATTTAATACCGTCATTTGAGAAGTTCTCAGCAACCAATGTCGAGTTGTTTGAAGTATGCCAGGAAATAGAAAAAACTCTGCCCCAAGCTGACAGAAGCTAAAAATTATTTTTATGGTAAATTCCAGAATTCCAAGAATTATTGGTGAAGTGGATGGAACACATATTCAAATTATAAGACCAAACAATAATGAGCATTTCTATTTTAATCGAAAATTAAAACACAGTATAAATGCTAAGGCAGTAAGTTCAACTATATGAATCTATATTAAAATAAGTAAATGATTCCATGATTCCCGCGTTTGGAATCTGTCTACCGAGAGGCAATTCCTAAAAGACATATTTGTAAATGGAGAAGAACAAGAATCCTTGGTATATTATATATGAATTTAATAAAATACCAAACGTATATAAGGACATTTTTGATTTATTTTTATCTGGATATCCTCTGGAGCCGTGGACTGTTACTCCATACAGAAACGCATTAGAAAATGTGATTATAAATACATTTTATAATACTCTTACCTCAATACATGACAGCCACTTCAACAAACTGGAAATAAACGAACAAAAATGTCAATATCCTAATAACATCAAGAAATTTTTTAAAGTTAAGTGTGCATGTGTCCCACACCACCTCGTTTATTCAAATAAAATACTAAGTTATTTTATATTAATAAAAAACAAATTAATTCAATTTATTGCATTTTAATTTAAACAGTAAAAATAATAAGATAACCTTCAAAGAAAAATACATTATGAACGAGTTAAAATACAACCGCACCGGTATACTGGCACAAGTTAATTAATCTATACCTCTATGACTCGCGTCGTATTGCAGGATGCAAAGTAAACAACAGCTACAGGGTTGTATAAAGGGGAAGGTCGGGTGACAGTTCGGCCAATCCTGACTTGGGATCGTCCTCGATCCCCTCGTGGTCATCACATATGTCAGGATCCAGTTCAGGGGAATCCCGGCATTATGGCCTAATTTTCTCACCTGCATTCCAGGAACATCTTTTATTAGATATCGATCTCTATCGAGTATACGGCTTATCATATATAGCCCCTTAGGTTCCAGCTTTCTCGATTCACTGGTTGCCGCAGCTTAATTTTTAATCACTACCAGGTCATCTTGTTCCAATACAGTTGGCTTACAATGTTTTCGGTCAAATTGTATTTTCCACCTTTTCTTCTCATTGGCTATGTTCACACTGTCCATCCTACGCTTGGTAGCGCTGGAAATATCATACACCTTTTCAACCACATCATCATGAATAGCGGCGATAATATGGTTTTGTATAACGTCGATGTATGATTTTTCTGTGAGTTGACACCACTGAAGATCTCTTAACGATAGATCTCAATCACGATGCGCTGTTGTCGAGGTTCTTAGAAATGATAAAATTATGTTTGATGTTCGAAAGCCTTCGATGTAAAGGCAGTGCCTCCATCGGATATGATTGTTTTTGGCAAGCCGAAATAGCTGGTTATTTCGTTTAGCGTTTTCAAGAGGGGTTCTGTTTTCGTAGACGTTACGGGTTTGACGATTAGAAATTTACTGAAAGCATCGGATACTGCTAGTACGTGTGTATTACCACATACAGAAATTTTGTTTCATTATCCTCCCTACGGTAGAGGCGTTGATTTAAGCAATAACATTCAACAAATCCGGATCTTGAATTTGCATCGTTAGCAACTAGTCATCTTCATTGACATTCAAATGCATTACACGGTCAACCACTCAGAAGGGGTTGGGTCTGGAGCACGACTTAATGCATCAACGTGGCACATTTGGGAACCCTGCCGATTATATTTATCCACCAGCGGGCTATTTTAGGTATTATTTCCTTTTTCTGTTTCGCCTTTGCAATGGCTAAACAATCCGTACCTAATCGAAACGGTTTCCCCAAGACATAAACTCTGAATCTTTCAAGCGATTCGACAATAGCTTACATTTTAAGCTCATAGCTGTGGTATTTGGACTCAGTGGGGGTGCAATGACGACTGTAATAGAAAACTGGTTTCCAAGATTTTCCATCGATGGATTGCAGTAGAACGCCAGCTATACCAACCGCGCTGGCGTCGGTATGTACTTCGTGTAGGGCATTGTAATCATAAATACGTAATACTAGACAGCTGCTGAGTATTCCGATAAAAGTCTCAAATGCCCTCTGTTGACCTTCTTAGTTAGTGGCCTAGAAGTGATCGAATAGTTCTCGACGAATTTTCGGAAAAACTCAGTAAGACCCAAAAATCGGCGGACTTCGTAATATTCGTGGACGGTTGAAAACTTAGTATGGCACTAACCTTACCCTTGCCGGGAGTTAAACCATTTTCATTCACCTTGTGTCCCAGGTAGGAAATTTCACGTTCAAGGAACCTGCATTTATCGAGACGGAGAGTCAAACCAGCTTTCCTCAGAACTGTCAAAAAATCAAGACGTTGTAAGCCCTCTTCGATGGAAGTACTGGGGATGATTACGTCGTCTTAATATGCCAACACTTCACCTGGATTCATCTTGGATACCAAAGTGTTCATGTCACGCTGGAACACGGCTGGAGCGTTCACCAAACCAAAAGGCATTCGATTATGTTCGTAGTGACCCTGCGTCTTCACAAAGGCTGTGTATTGTTTCGAAGACTCCTGCATTTGAATTGATGGTACCCCATTCGCAAGTCCAATGACGTTAAGTATTTATTTCCGGCCAGCTGTGCAAATTGCTCTTCCATGGAAATATTAAGTTTAATTTTTCCGTTACTAACATATTCTCTATGAGCGAAACCTTCTGGGTGGTACAGAACATTGCTCAACAGAACCAAATTCTTTGGCGAAACACTCGAATGAGCGTACGTTTACTTCCGGGATCCACAAAAGCATTCCTTGTCATACCGTTGACTTTTATTTATTTCATAATTTCGGGTAATGTTGTTTTTCGGTCGTCGACTTGGTTAAAGGTTGGGCGACGTTCCTTGTGCTTACGTTGTCTGTCAGGGCAGTAATTTGATTATTCGTACAATGGCAGATACTACATCTTTGTTTATGTTGGGGTTCTGGACAACTTTTCGAATAGTGGCCCACTTTATGACAATTAAAACATTTAACAGTTTTTTCGTTACGTTTCTTATTAGGATCATATCTATTATTAAACGGATTAGGCTTCGCACCAGAGTATGTTGCTTGTTTCATTTCATTGTGGTTACAAAGTGTCATCATATAACGTAATAATTCATTACATTCCCGGTAGCTGTTGGAAATTTTCTGTTTCAGGTCTGGTTCGTTTTACAGTTGATAATATGACGAGCGATAGCTGATTCCGAAAGTCCACCCCGCTTACCAAATAATCCTATGGAGTTTCATCATTACGCAGTTAAGTACGTGACATTTGAACGTGAATGTCCTCTTCATTTTCCATGCATGGAAAATCGTTTAAAAATTTATAAACAAAATCAGACCATGATTTAAATACGACGTCTAAGGAATTGATCCAATACTTGGCGGCACCTTGCATTTTCATCGTTCCAATAGTATGCATTTCGCAAAATCTCGATACGATTTATAAATTGTCTAGGATTTAACGATGATCCAGACGTAGGATCAAATTGTGGTAATAACAATACCACCTCCCGTGCATTAGCACAGCTGTTGTTGTTATTAGGTTCCAAGTTTCGTGGTTGACCTTCATCGTTGTTATAACAATTTCCCATTGGGACTAATGTGGTTGAAAACGTTACCTGGCTTTGAGACGTTAAACCAGGAGGATTATTAAAATGTCAATCTATATTGCGCATATTTCTGCCTATACATCCTTCTGCAAAATTTCGTTTTGCATTATTAAGATGATAAACATTATTATACAGCTGGCCTGCACCAGCGACATTTTCTATGTTCGATTTTCGGCAATTTTCATGACAAATACTTTGTCAGTGAACGATGAGTACCTGCATCGTTGGTATTCATATTTTGACAACTATTTTGTCCAAACGTGCCGCTATATGTATGATAATTTTGTATACTAGCTTTCAATGAGGAATGTGTATTAAACATGTTATCGTTAATCGTGATTGCGACATAGTCATTTGAAATATCGACCATTTGCCGTGGCAATATATTGCGAAGTATTGTCTGTTTGTGGAGTTGACAACCTGGGGTTCGAATTCAAAATAACGTCATGTTCGATGAGATATATTTATTCATTGCGAGTTGTTGCTGTTCGTTTGCTGCAAATGGTCTGTTAAAAAATTTTGCGGCGAAATCATTTGCAGATTTGATGACGTATTAACATGTGACGGCTACTTGTTAGCAACATATTATCTTTTTGGGCTCATTATTATAGATGGCAGTTACGATGTCATGAAATCACACTTGTGTATTTTTTCTTATTGGCACTTTTCTTATAAGTAAACAAATGTAAATGGACCATTCACAATAACCCAATCAGATGTAATGAATGGGGATGCCGTATCTCCAACAGCACGGAAAATATGTATGCTATGCAGCAAATGGCGGACATGTTTGTGCTTTCGATCATTACATTTTGATACTCGTGCTGACGTGGTCGAAAGTTCCAGAAAAAAAGGAAAAAGTAATACAGAAAGGTTGCATCGGTGACATATTGAAAGACGGTGTATATGGGAATAAGGGATTGAAAACTCCCAATTCTTATTGGACACGAAAATTGTACCGTTAGAGGAGATTGTCTGCAAACAAAAGATGTATCATGTCACGTATTTAAATCTAAGAAAGAATCAGAATCGTTTACGGAAATAGAAAACCTTATGAGAGATTATTTTGGGTTAGGATCCTTCGGAATTCGAACTCCAGTTAAGGCACTTATGTCTGAAGAAGACCAAAGGGCATTCGATATTTTACAAACTACCACAAACGCTCCGGAGAAAGATTCGAGTCAGGTTTGTTGTGGCGTAAAGATTTCCTGGCATTCCCTGAATCTTATGAAATGGTTCTAAAGCGTTTGTTGACCGTGGAGAGAAAGATGGCAAGTGATCCTAGTTTTGCTAAGGAATACTGCGACAAAGAAGATGAATATGTTAAATTGAATAATGTCTGATAGAGAAGCTGTGCATTGTTTGAAACATACCCTTTACTTGCTGCATTTCAGGGTTATGAACCCTAATAAAAATAAACATTACATTAACCAAACACTGCTAACAGTACTGTTTAAATTTAGACAATCAAAAATAGTAGTTTGTGGTGATTTGAAAGAAATGTTCCATCAAGTAATTATCACTAAAGAAGATCAAGATGTACAACGTTTTTTATGGAGAGATGGAGATCCTTCAAAGCCAATCAAAACATACGTGATGCAGGATGGTGCTACCGGATGCTGAAGAATTTATCGAAAAATATCCAAGAGCTGTAAAGGAAATAATAGAAAAACATTACGTCGATGATTATGTTGATTGTTTCGATACTAAAAAAGAAGCTGTGGAAGTAATTCGCGCTGTAAATGATGTTTTCAAATTCAAATATAGTTGCAAAAGAGTTGGGTATCGGAGATAGTAATGGCACTGTGGATGTTGGAAAAACGGTAGAACGGATCCTTGGAATGAATTGGATGCCAAGTTCTGATAAATTTGTATTTATATTAAAATTTCACAAAGTTCCAGAAGACGTCTTAAGAATGAAACGACTGCCTACCAAACGAGAAAAAAACTAAAAAATTCCAGATTTTACTTTGAAGATTGTATTGTAATGGGATTACAACTGCACATTTTTTGTGATGCGAGTGAACAGGCTATGGCAGCTGTCGCATATTGGAGAATTCAGGTTTCATACGGGGTAGAAATTTCATTTATATCTGGGAAAACCACATGTGCTTCATTACGTTTTCACTCAATACCAAAATTGGAATTACGGCAGTTCGATTAAAGGAAATTATTGTTAGCTTTCATGAAATATGTCCCGACAAAATAAATTTTTGGAGTGACTCTCATACGGTAATTCGTTGGATACAATCAGATCATCGGAAATATAAACAGTATGTTGCAAATCGGGTATCCGAAATATTGGAATATTCTGAAGAAACTCAATGGCACTGGTGTCCAACTCTGGATAATCCCGCCGATAAAGGTACACGATCCAAATTTCCTATTGAATATGATCCCGAGGGAATCTGGAAAAATGGCCCAAAATTTCTTTTCAGTAGGGAGGAGGAGTGGCCTTCAGAATGCGGTATGACAAAAAAGGAAGATAGATCAGAAGATGAGCTAAAGTCTAAATTTTTCGTAATGAATTTAACAAGCTGTGCAGATATGATCGACAACATAGTAAATCGTACGTCAAAGTATCTCATAGTTCGAAGACAAATAGCATGGATTGGGAGATTTTTAAAAAATATTCGTCAAAAACATAGCGGGAACACAATTTTTAAAGGGGAATTAACCGTTGAATAAACCAATTCCCAAATCTAGCGATGGGTGTTATAAGAGTTGGTGGGCGGATCGATAATGCTACAATTCTTCCTGGATACACTAGAAGACCGATAATCCTTCCCAAAACTCACCGATATTCTCGAATTATTATATTGAATGGTTTTTGGAATCGTTGGATAATGGAGTATTTGCCAGATTTAACTTGTCGGGCAAAGTGGAAAAGATGGTACTGTGAGATCTGCTGCCGTAAGAACTATAGACGGAGTCTGCAAGAGACCTGCATCTAAACTAGCAAAACTTGATTTGAAAGCTTAATTGTGAATTTCCCCACGTCAATTCACGGGGGTGGGAAATTGTTGGTATTCGTATTGTATTTTCTACTTGTTTCTTCAATAATTTAATTATTTTTTCATATAAATTTTTCTATTAGTTTTGTGTTTTCGAAATTATCAAATCTTTTCATTATTTATCTGAATTTACTTAAAAAGGGTCAACAAATGTAAACCTTTTTTATATAATTTTATTTGATAAATTTTTTAATTATTAAAATCTCCTTTTAGTAACCGTTATCAAAGCCCTTTTTAATTTGCGAAATTTAACACCGTCATTTGGGAATTTCTCAGCAACCAATGTCGAGTTGTTTGAAGTATGCCAGGCCATAGAAAAAACTCTGTCCCAAGCTGACAGAAGCTAAAAGATATTTTTATGACAAATTCCAGAATTCCAAGAATTATTGATGAAGTGGATGGAACACATATTCAAATTATAAGACCAAACAATAATGAGCTTTTCTATTTTGATCGAAAATTAAAACACAGTATAAATGCTAACGCAGTAAGTTCAACTATATGAATCTATATTAAAATGAGTAAATAATTCCATGATTCCCGCGTTTGGAATCTGTCTACCGAGAGGCAATTCCAAAAGACATATTTGTAAATGGAGATAAAGCAACAAGAATCCTTGGTATGTTATATATGAATTTAATAAAATACCAAACGTATATAACGACATTTTTGATTTATTTTTATTTAAAGGCGATTCTGGATATCCTCTGGAGCCGTAGACTCTTACTCCATACAGAAACGCATTAGAAAATGTGATTATAAATACATTTTATAATACGCTTAACTCAATACATGACAGCCACTCCAACAAACTGGAAATAAACGAACAAAAATGTCAATATCCTAATAACATCAAGAAATTTTTTAAAGTTAAGTATGCATGTGTCCCACACCACCTCGTTTATTCAAATAAAATACTAAGTTATTTTATATTAATAAAAAAACAAATTAATTCAACTTATTGCATTTTAATTTAAACAGTTAAAATAATAAGATAACCTTCAAAGAAAAATACATTTAATATGTACGAGTAAAAATAAATTTATAAACTATTTTCCTTCAAATTTTTAAAATTATGCTAAAAAAATTAAAAATATTTTTTAATAAATAAGCGAAATAAAATCCCAAATGCAAATTTGCCAGCTAAATCAAACGTTTTTGTAGAAATAAAACACATGCAGTTTTAGTGATTTCGATTTGTTGAAATTGTTTTCTTTCACCTCTTCACCTTTTATACACAAACAACAAACACTATTATAGAGCTGTAATATGGATACGTCTTATATAGTAAAAGATCGAAAATCTTTAGTATAACATATTTGCTGAAAAAACTCGGAAAAATCGGTTCAGATACAAAAAAGTTATGCACAAAACATAAATTTTTTTTAAATACCTATTTTCTGGAACCATAAATCTTCCCGAGTCCAAGTTTTATCACCAAACTAAATGGTTAGTTTCCTCTTAAAGGCGTCCGTATATAAATCTGTCCATTCCATATATGTCCATATATAAACTTCAGTTTTTTCCCAACCATGGTGAAGGGTATATAAGATTCCGCTTTTACTTGTTTTACCTTAAAATTTTTTCAATCATAATTAATGGGTTTCGAAACATCCCCACTAATAATGGGATTGAATGGATTTTGTGGTGATCAAATTATATTATAGTTTCTAAAACGTATTTTATTAGGTTTTAATAGATTTATCCGCTTTTACTTGTTTTACCTTAAAATTTTTTCAATCATAATTAATGGGTTTCGAAACATCCCCACTAATAATGGGATTGAATGGATTTTGTGGTGATCAAATTATATTATAGTTTCTAAAACGTATTTTATTAGGTTTTACTAGATTTTTATAGAGAATCGTAAATAAGTTTTGTTTCGGTAAATATAAATTGATTAATGATCAAACTTAATTTAGTTTTAATATTAATTAAATACCTACATAAATAAATAAATAAATAAATAAATAAATAAATAAATAAATAAATAAATAAATAAATAAATAAATAAATAAAAAAATAAATAAATAAATAAATAAATAAATAAATAAATAAATAAATAAATAAATAAATAAATTAATAAATAAATAAATAAATAAATAAATAAATAAACAAAATAAATAACTAAATAACTTAACAGATAAACACACAAAAAAATAAATAGATAACTAAACAGATAGATAAATACATTAATAAATAAATAAATAAATAAAAAATAAATAAATAAATACTTAAATCAATAAATATAAAAAAAAAAATAAATATATAAATAAATAAATACATGCATACATAACTGAACTTATATTGTACAAAGATAAATAAATGAACAAAATTATTAAAGTATATAAATCACTAAATAAATTAACAAATAAAGCAAATAAATATATTAACATATAAACAAACAAATCAAGGACTAATAATATAGAAAATTAAATAACTACCTATAAAAAATATCTATAGAATAAAAGGGACAACAAAAAAATTTAAACCTAACTAAAACCATAACTTTAATAGTTTATGATAGATCTAAAAAAAATAACAAAACTCAAATAATCCGTTGTATATGCGTATTATAATAACTAGATTTTGAACTATAATTGATTAGATTTATTAAAGCTGAAGCTTTACTAATAAGAAATTATTACTTTTAATTGTACAATGTATAATATAATATTGTTAATAAAATTTATATTTTGCAGAACGCTAACTATGTGGTAATTAGATTTGATTTGCGGTTGAAAATGTAACGACATCTTAAAGTAGGGGTTTAGAGAACTTAGGGTACTTTTGTATATGCTTCTTTTTCAGGGATTTGATTTGCGGTTGAAAATGTAACGACATCTTAAAGTAGGGGTTCAGAGAACTTAGGGTACTTTTGTATATGCTTCTTTTTCAGGGAACAGAAGTACCACGGTTGGCGGTATCGGTCATATGGGGTGGGCTACCTGAGAAGACAAATCCACCTTCGTCTTCACGAGCGAATGTCCAGCAAATGTCACGGTAGAACGCCTGTAGTTGTTCTTTTTAGTCTGTCTGAGTTGATTTTCGGCATCGGAAATTGTGTTTCCTGTTTATATAGTAAGGTAAATATCGTTCACAAAATCTGAAACCAGTAGTCAATGGTGTGTCTGTTGTATTTAAAGTAGAATTTGGATTCGAGTTGCTCGTTTTATTTTTGTTGTTTTAAAGATTTTTTTTATATAAGTTTTTGGCACGTAAAATAAAATTAAATATGCTACCTCTAGTGGAAAAAACCCAGCCATTCCGTCGAGCTAAGCCGCAAATAAACCGTGACAATTCCACAAAGCTCAAATGGGAGGTACGTCACAAACATTTGTTTTTACCAATTGGTTATGATTTTCACCATCATAACGATGTGTTGGTAAACTTTCAGTTGAAATTTTCCGGTTATTTGTTGATTTTACAGATGTAGTACAAATTGGACGTGTTGTATAAGTTAACGAAGTTAATGGCGCAGATATTGGCAGTGACCGGTGTACGACGTTTGGTTCGCGTTTATTTCTAACGTTGTGGAGATGGTGTGTGTTGATGACGGTGGCACTGAACATACCGATGCATGTTTGGGTGATAAAATATGATACTTCTCTAACTGTTCAATCACCTCCATACGGCTTCCCTACGTCGGCAAGCCGGCGTCTTCACTCCTTACGTAGTGTGTTAATTTTCATATTACGTAAACCAGGCATCTTGTTTTCAAGAATTTTACAATAATCGCTGTTTGTACTAAAAATACTAAGTTATTTAATATTAATAAAAAGAAAAAATTAATTCAATTTATTGCGTTTTAATTTAAACAGTAAAAATAATAAAATAACCTTCAAAGAAAAATACATTTAGGATGAATGAGTTAAAGGCCGAAAGTAAGCCTAGTCAAACTTTTCAGTTTGTACTTTTTTACATATTCTATCTCACTTTAGCAATGTTGCTTTTTACGTTAACTTAGTTATTAGAGTAAGACACATATAGCTCTAAGATTGTTATTATTCTCATAGTATGTAAGACAATCAATAAAAATTTTACTTAGTTTTGGTGCGCCATATATTGTGAATTTAGCATATTAATCTACCCAGCAAACAAATTTATTGAATAACATAAACATCAAGGGATTATTTTAATCTACGTTTTTTCTTTCGTCATTGATTGCTTAAATACGAACTGCAACGTGCTTAAGGCACGTTCTTTCTCCGAAGAGGAATAAAACGTTAAATAAATCTCCTGTGTTACCATCAATTTCATATTCATCAATGCCGACTCCTGCAATGACGTTACCTCTTCGCCACTTTCGTCTTTGAATATGATCTCCCCGCAAGCTATCACTGGTCATTCACATAAATGTTGTTTTCTATTATTATTTCACAGTTTTGGAATGTTAAAATAAAAGTGCCAAGCAATTCTTCATCGTTTTCGCGAATGTAGTCGTTTTAAAATTTCCATAATAGTTTTTAAAAAAACAGAAAGCCTTGTTTCATTTCTTCACTTCATAAAGTTTAAATTGTTTCAAATTGCATTCAGGCGGTATGTTATTTATGATATTTTCGATGCAATGATCGCTAAGTGGTTTAAGATTTTTAAGAGATTTAAAAGTTGAATTCGTATGAAAAATGTTGTCTTTTGTGTCGATTATTATTCGATTTTCCTTTGGGTATAAAGGTTTGTTCTATACTATAGCTT
Organism: Eustalomyia histrio; assembly: GCA_949748255.1. Taxonomy (NCBI): domain Eukaryota; kingdom Metazoa; phylum Arthropoda; class Insecta; order Diptera; family Anthomyiidae; genus Eustalomyia; species Eustalomyia histrio. The sequence goes on from OX456523.1 coordinate 152,954,865, forward strand.
ATTGTATATTAACATCTGTTGTTATATTCTGGATTTGGGAAGAGTTTCACTTATTTGAACAAATGATTTTATATCGGATGTTGTATTATTCATGTTTGCTGTGAGAACATCAAGAGCATTTTTGATTTCTTTTTCATCGCCACTATTCATATTTCCGGTTATGAATTTTATTCATTTTCCAAGTGCATTGACAAGACCACGCTTATTCCTAAAATGATAGATTATTTACTTTTATTCTAAGCAAGACGAAATTGTTTTGTATGATATCCAACAGTGGTCTCATATTGGATAGAGTTCCATTATTTTTTACTATTGCTATGGAGTGTTGATAGTTTGTTTAATTGATGAGATGGAAAATTTTATTATAGTGGTCAATTAATTTTATATCATCTTCTTTTATTGGGATGTAACCTTTGTTGTCGTTTAGATTTTGGACGTACATCTTTTGAGATTTTAATATTTTCGACGATAAGAATAGTAGCAGGGTTATTTAGAGTAGGTTCATCTGCAAATAAGGGAGAAATGAAAAAAAATTATGGTGTTTCTGTTGTATTTAGATTCTCAGTATTCTGGAATTTCTTTTGATGTGTGCTTTATAGTAACTATTATTTTTCGGAATTTGGAATGATTTTTGCCGGCTCTTTCGTCTTTAATATGTATTGGACCTGTCTGAATATGTATATTTTCTCGGGTTTCATTGAGTTTGTTAAGTGTCTTCCTAATAACATAATCCCTAATTGAGGGTATTCTTCTCGGGTGATAGTTCCGTTTTTAAAATCAGTTGGTTTTGTCTTGGTTGTTGAATGGATTGTGTTGTTATAAAACATTATAATTTTGTATATTTTTTCCTCAACTGTATCCGTTTCTTTATTGGGATCGTGTTGAAGTGTTCTAATATGTTCGTTTATTGTGTTGTGAAGTCGTTCTACATCAGAATTTGAAGTGTGGTTAGTATTGGACGTATAATGTATTTGGATTTCATGTTCTCTGAGGAATTCCAAGAGAGGTAAGGCTTTAAAGCCTAGTTCATTATCAATAACTAATTTTTTTATGTTTCTGACTTTAGACAAATATTGTGTTAGAGCGGTTTTAAATCCGATCCAGGATCTGTTTCTTATAATTTTCAATAAATATTAAAAATATTGTTTTTCCTAAACTATAAAACACTTATACATGAATAATATCTCCCGGTTTTTTCGAAGTTTCCGTTATCTTAAATTCCTGTATAATCGAATGCCTGTCGTATTTTTCTTTATTACAAATATCGCAATTATTTATTAATTGAGTTATTCGTAGTTTTAATTGTGAATGAATGCAAAATTTTCGCTTATATCCCTATGGTTATTTCTTTTATGTTCTTTTTCTATTCGTTCGGTTAGTTCATTCTTATCCAAAGTGTCTTCAAATATTTTCTTGCACATTAGGACATGTGTGACCTTAAAAATATTTGTTTATTACCTCCTTAGTTTTGTGTGAATCAAAGTGATTTTTCAATAACGTTATAAGAGTAGATTCATCAAATTCTCTAGCTGATATTGTCTTTCTGTTATTTCTAAAGACTATTCGTTTTTAATTTTAAGTGAACCAGATGCTACTTTGCTGAAAATGATTTGTCTTCGATAGAAGTTCAAATGGTTCGTTGTTTCTGCAACTACATAATTATTTTTCGGCGTAGAGGAGTTGTCTTCTTCGTTTAAGTTTATTTCGACTCTGGAAAATGCGTGGGCATTTCCGTTTAGAACTCCGTTTTTATATTTAATTTCGTAATCGTATTCCTGTAAGCGAAGTCTCCATCTGACTAATTTTGAGTTCTTTAATGGCGCATAATTACGTTAGTGGTCTATGATCGGTTTCGATTAAAAAGCGTCTGCCAAAGAGATATGGTCGTTGTTGTTGTGTGGCCCATACTATTGCCAGCAACTCCTTTTCAATTGTACTATAATTCCGTTCATGATCATTCAGTGTTCTGCTTGCGTAACAAATGTGATGTCCTTCTTGAGATAGTACTGCTCCTATTGCAAAGTTACTGGCATCCGTCTGTAAGGTGAACTTTTTATTAAAATCGAGGTAGGCTAGTACGGAAGAATTAACCAATAGTACTTTAAGCATTTCGAAACTCTCCTTATATTCTGGATCATTCATATCAATATTTGTATCTGTTTTTAAATATTTTGTCATGGATCTGGCTATCCTTGAATAGTCTTTTATGAATTTTCTATAGTAGCCTGCTAATCCGAGGAATTGTTTGATTTCTTTCTGTGTGGGAATTCTTGAGCACATACTATCTTATCTGAATTTGGTTAGATACCCTCATCAGTCACAATATGCCCGAGGGAGTTGGTTTTCTCTTTTAAAAATTCGCTTTTATCGAGTTGGATTTTTAAATTTACATCTTTTAACCATTGGAATATTTTAGTTAGTGATTTTAGGTGTTCCTGAAGGAAAGTAGAAAAGATAATAATATCATTTAAATGTGCCAGGCAGATGTTATTGATAAAATCTCCTAGAACATTGTTTATTAACCGTTGGAATGTAGCAGGAGTCGTTTTTAGTCCAAAAGCCATACGAAAGAATTCTTAAGCCTTTGGTACAATTCAAACAGGTGCAAAATACGGTAAATGACTATGTCTGATAATTTTATTATCTAACATTTTATTATCTAACATTTTTTTTATACCCTTCACCATAGGTGGAAGGGTATATATAAGTTTGTCATTCCGTTTGTAATTTCTACAATATTGATCTTAGACCCTATAAAGTATATATATTCTGGGTCCATATGAAGAGCGAAGTTGATTTAACGATGTGTCGTCGTCTGTCCGTCTGTCCGTCTGTCCGTCTGTCCGTCTGTCCGTCTGTGTGTTGAAATGGGTTTTCCGAAGAACCCAGACATGATGAGGACTTGATTCTTTTTTATTTCTGTTACATGTGATCCATTTCTGTTTGCTATTAAAAATCAGACAGATCGGTTAATAAATGGCTGAGATATTAGCAAAAAACCAGGACTACCTCTAATTTTTCCAGTAAAATCCCTTTGTTTAATAAGAGTGTGAAGATAAATACGTAGGTTAAATACGTTTCACAACTATTGTGAATGATATAAATAAAAAATAAATAGTAGTGTCGCCAACTTTTTTTTGCCTAGAAAATGCCAAATTTGACAAGAAAAGCGCTGAAACATATGGAAAAATATAAATTTGAGATTTTACATGACATATTATTTTGGATTAAAATTTTTGGACATTTAAGAAAAAATAAATGGGGATACCGCTTGTTTGTGGAGAGCTATGAGGTAGTAGATTCCAACGATGTATTCATCTCCTTCAGAATACCATGGTGAAGGGTATATAAGATTCGGCATAGCCGAATTTAGCCGCTCTTACTTGTTATTTTTCACTTCATCCTTATGGATGTATGGATAGCGATATGTTTTTGCTGCAATTGGGATGTTAACCGTTCTTATTTCATGCTTGATAGCATTAGTAAATGTTAAATTACTATTTTCTGTATAAAATATTGTTAATGTCAAAAAAACATCTTTGACATTAAATCCGATTGAGAAACCCTAAATTTCTAAAACGCTTTGTAACTTGATATACAACCGCATAAAAGATACAAAGTATCTATCTCTTTCTAAATATTAGTCCGGAAACTGATGTCAAAAGTCCTAAAAATGTCGTGGATACTATTTCCGTCGATACCATAGAAATTTTCCTTTTTGTTATTCCTACGTTCATACTGTGAAGGCTTATTCCAAAATTCTGATTCGTTTTGTTTTGTTTTCTTTTTTTTCTATTCTTTAATCTTCATTTGATATATTTTTGTTATTTCTGAAAAATAAATTCAATTGGTCATTTTATTTGTACTCAGAGTGTAAATCACTTACTTCAGGTTTCCAAGCAGTCCATTCTCCATTACGGTATATTTCTATTTTTACACAAACATTTGGTCCTTCGAACCGGATTGTTATTATAAATGGATACTCTCTGAGATTCTACCTTTATTGGAGTACATAAATACCAGTCAACGTCATCATCTAATTGCTCACATCACAACAACAGTAAAAACAGGTTCGTTCAATTTTGCTTTTTTTTTATATATTGTGTTTGATAGCGCGATTAGTTCGTTTTTTTTCCTACAATGTCATTCCTTTTTATTTGCTAAAACGGTACACCAAGTGGAGCCACCATAAGCTATTTTTTTTGGAAATATTACAACATTAAAATACCGGAAAAGATATATATATATTATATAAATAAAATTTATATATATAATAAATAAATAATGATATATAAGTATAATATATACAAAAAGTTTATATAATCCGTTATGGCCAAAAAAAATGTAATTAAGATAAATATATACAAGGTTGAAAGGTGAAACAGGATTTTTGTTGAATCTGAACAAATTTAAATTAAATAATCCAACAAAAGTGTGCCAAGAGGAGGGGAAGGTTTATATCTCTACGTTAATTTGTGACATCAAGGAATAAAAGAAAATTTTGGAGGAGCTAAAATGTAAAATTAAGGATACTTAATAAGAATTTAAGTTGGTGAGTTGTTAAAATTGTCATACATTACAACTAGCTGCTTTTATTTTTAAAATTGCATTGTCAAAAATTGTTTTAGTAAGGACGTGATACTTTTGTTACACAGGTTTCTTCCGACTAGAGCTTTGAGGTTTTTTTCAGATCATGCATAATAGAATAAATGCGTGAAGAATATTTTCTCTTTTTTTAGATCTATGTTATGCCTTAAATTTGTTCCTTACACACATACTTTACTACAAGCTTTCGTTAAACTTTCTCTCTAATACAATACCTGGGATATTTAAGATCTTTTTAAAAATTTTACTCTTATGCTTTGACTCATCCCTAAAAATTTTCATCTCCTTAATAAAATATATTCTCTTACTTCTGTTGATCTCTTTATTTTACAACTTGATTTTGCTACTCTTACGTTTCAGTTGATTTGGTTTTACTACAAACAAACACACATTTTCGTGCATCTTAAATTGTTTTTTGTGTACATTAAGCCAGCGATGGAATATTTTGAACGGGAAAATTATTATCTAACAGGAATTTATTTTTTATCCACTATAATTATAAAATTTAACAGGAAAGGGGAATTAGTACCAGTATTTAAAAAGGTCGCAGAACAATGCTAAATATTGCGATCCAAGAAACTTATTTTCTTCAGTTTGATAAATTTTATGAATTCAGATTTTCCATCCCTGATATAACCTAGTGTTTTTTATGACACTTTGTTTACATTTTTTCCAGGCTCTCATTGATATATTTCCAGATTAAGCAAAGTCAGAAAATTCCTCAAAGATTTTTTTGCAAAATTGTATTAAACGAACTTCAGGTTTTGATTTTTTGGTCCTAGATACTTTTAGGTTCAGAGTGCATATCGTTTGCTGAAATACTAAGGGGTCCAATCTGATTTTTTTTTCGAAACTTAAAGGAGAAAGATACATTTTCAGAATATACTTTTAGACTATTAATACATTTCTATTTGAGAAGATCGTTGTTGAACTTTATTCAGTATCCAAATTATTAAAAGATTTTATTTCTGCATTTCCTCTTTTAAAATCTATTATATATATATATATATATATATATATATATATATATATATATATATATATATATATATATATATATATATATGTGCACAGCACATGTTGCGGGGACAGGTTTTCGTTCCACAAGTTACTATGAAGACATTTTGTTAATTTGGGGACTGTCCTTAAACTTTTCGTTATTCTAGTGTTTAATCTGAAGACATTTTACTGGACACAGCGCATTTTATAGGGACTTTTTTGGCTGTATATACAGATGTCTTCAAAGTATGGGCAATGCATATATATATATATATATATATATATATATATGCATTGCCCATACTTTGAAGACATATGTATATACAGCCAAAAAAGTCCCTATAAAATGCACTGCGTCCATTAAAATGTCTTCAGTGTAAACAGTAGAATAACGAAAAGTTTAAGGACAGTCCCCAAAGTAACAAAATGTCTTCATAGTAACTTGTGGAACGAAAACCCGTCCCCACAGCATCTGCTGTGCACATATATATATATATATATATATATATATATATATATATATATATATATATATATATATATATATGTGCTCAGCACATGTTACGGGGACGGTTTTTCGATCCACGAGTTACTATGAAGACATTTTGTTACTTTGGGGACTGTCCTTAAACTTTTCGTTGTTCTACTGTTTACACTGAAGACATTTTACTGGATACAGCGCATATAATAGGGACTTTTTTGGCTGTATATACAGATGTCTTCAAAGTATGGGCAATGAATATATTATATATATATATATATATATATATATATATATATATATATATATATATATATATATATATATATATATATATTTATGTATATATATGTGCATAGCTCATGTTGCGGGACGGTCTTTCGTTCCACAAGTTACTATAAAGACATTTTGTTACTTTGAGGACCGTCCTTAAACTTTTAATTAATCTACTGTATACACTAAAGACAGTTTACTGGATACAGCGCATATTATAGGGACTTTTTTGGCTGTATATACACATGTCTTCAAAGTATGTGCAATGCATATATATATATATTTATATATATATATATATATATATGTGCACAGCACATGTTGCGGGGACGGGTTTTCGTTCCACAAGTTACTATGAAGACATTTTGTTACTTTGGGGACTGTCCTTAAACTTTTCGTTATTCTACTGTTTACAAGCCATTTAACTCGATACAGCGGATATTATAGGGACTTTTTTGGCTGTATATACAGATGTCTTCAAAGTATGCGCAATGAATACATATATATATATATATATATATATATATATATATATATATATATATATATATATATATGTGCATATATATATATATATATATGTGCACAGCACATATTGCGGGGACGGGTTTTCGTTCCACAAGTTACTATGAAGACATTTTGTTACTTTGGGGACTGTCCTTAAACTTTTCATTGTTCTACTGTTTACACTGAAGACATTTTACTGGATACAGAGCATATTATAGGGACTTTTTTGGCTGTATATACAGATGTCTTCAAAGTATGCAAAATGAATACATATATATATATATATATTTCCCATTTTTAATCTATTTGTACTTTTTATTAGGATTTTTGATTTCAATATATTTTGCAAAATTGAGAATTGAGGAAATTAATTGAACAGTAAAGGAAATGTATAGCAGACTTTTTTAAACTTGGAATTCAATATTTTCATCTAATTGCGAACAATATACTACTACAACGGTGTTTGAACTAATACATCTTTATCAAGGTTTTCCTATCTAGAATTTCTGACTATATTTGTGTTCCATTTACTCCATTTGCCGGTTTTCTAATTTTGACGTTTGGTTTTTACCCTTGTCTGTCCAAAATGTCACTCGACAATTTTATTCGGTTGGCTGATCGTTTGGTCGAATTCGAAGCTGACCTCGACGACAAGCAGATGCCCATTACTTACTGTCATTTCCATGATATCCATAGAGTGGAGCTAAAAAATTGTTGGCTCAATGTCAAGTCTGCTTATGATGAACATCTTTGTAATCAGGATAACGAAGAAGATGACGATAAGGGAAAAGGTACCGATTTAGAGATTCTAAAACTTATATAAAGTTTTTCCGGTGCCTTACCAAACTATCGGAAGCTTACGAGAACATACAGGCGAAAAGAGCTCCAATGCCCACACAATTACCAGACTTTGAGGACCTCGAAAACAAAGTTTCAAGGGCAGGGGATTCCAGTTACGGGTTTCAGCTCCCTCCCTTTAAGATTGAACCTTTTGACGGGGACTATTCTTCATGGCCTAAATTTCGAGATCTATTCACTGCTCTTTGCATAATAACTCCAGAGCCAGTGGTATTAAGAAATTATTCACTCTAATTGCGAGTACAAAAGGTTATTGCTGAGAAGATTGAAATGTCCAACGAGGGTTTGAAAACGCGTGCAGTAGCCTTTGCAGGCGATATGAGAACAAGCGTGCTTTAATTAACGGCCAGCTTACAATTCTTTTCAATCTTAAGCCTATTCGCTCTTAATCACGCATAGCAATTAGGAATCTACAGGGCGACATAAACTCTTGTATTAGTACACTTAAGTTTTATGGGATTGACGTAGCAAGTTGGAACCCCCTGTTTGTATTCGTGTGTACCAATTGCCTCGCCGATGAAACCTTAATCCACTTTTAGCAAACTGTTTTAGATAAGACCTTACTTTCTGAATGGTCTGCATTAGATTCTTTCCTAACTGACAGGTGTAGAAATTTAGAATCGGTCTCGAATATTCGTAAGCCATCGACTATACAATCAGCTGGCTCTAATTCACAAAGCTCTTCCAAGACTTCTACCAACTCGAAAAGAATAAATACTTTTCAGACTAAAGTTGGTGATCCAAAGTGTCCTTTATGCTCCAAAGAATCTCACGTGATTCGTAAATGTCCTCGGTTTCTTAAAATGGACATGGAACAGAGACTTTCTGAAATTAAGAAGCAACGTCTTTGCTTAAATTGATTTTCTAAATCGCATGCAGTTAAAAGCTGCACGAGCAAACATAGCTGCTTTAGATGTCAAAAACGACATAATACTTGACTCCATAGGGACATAGCGAATCCAAAATCAAAATACCCAGCCATCCACTCAAATGCCTGATTCTGGCAACTTGAAATCCGAATTCAGCTTAATTTTCTTCTACTTCAAAGTCTCTTTCCATACAGTCCACTGACAATCCGGGGTCCAGGGTTCAAAAATTTTTACTACGAACAATCAGGGCATGTTGCTAGGAACGGCAATGGTTGACATTTGTCATCAGGGTAAGAGGGTGAGAGCTCGCGCTCCCATTGACCCCTGCTCTGAGGGATCCTTTATTTCCGAAGGCATTTTGAAGTTGCCAAGTAGGCGGACTAGGCCACAGGATGTTTCCGGCATGGGTGATTTTTTTCAGCATCACCTCAGCGAATGTGTTCGGTTATTATTGGTTCGCCATTAGACGATAGTGTTGAAATCCCAGTTAGTGCGTTGATCGTTCCACAGGTGTCAGCTAGTCTTCCTTCCAGGCCTATCGATTCTACATATTTTTCGAATCTTCCGCAGATTCAACTTGCTGATCCCCAATTCTACAATAGTTCGACAGTAGATATATTAATCGGTGATGAGTTGTACCCCTCTGTGATGCTTTCGGCGAACAAACATGAGGTTTTTAATTCCTTAATGACGCAAGAGTCCATTTTTGCATGGATTCTTACTGGGCCTGTTTCCCCTAATTCATCTGGCTCAAATTCAACTGTTGCTTCATTTATGTGCAAAGTTTCATTGGATCGACAGATTTCATGTTTTTGGAAGAACTTCATATCGCAATCTGAAATTTTGCGAAGATTTGTTTGTTAAAACTACAAAAAGTGATAAAGATGGTAGATACGTCATTTCTCTTCCGTTCAAGGGGGGATATCCTTATAAATTACCTGTCGGTCCATCGAGGAACAGCTCTTTAGCACAATTTTTTAGAAATGAGGCCAGATTGCTTCGTACACCTAATTTTAAGGACGAGTACGACAAGGTTATTCGGAAATATTCCGATTTGGGTCATATGTTCAAGGTTTCTCCTCCCGACTCTTGATTCTTCGTCTGAAGCTCTGTTGCATTATTATTTACCTCACCATGCGTATATAAAGCCGGAAAGTACAACGACAAAGGTCCGTGTGGTATTCAATGCTTGGTCTTCATCTTCAAATGGTTTAAGTTTAAGTGAAAATCAGCAGGTTTCTCCTTACGAAAGTGGGCCTCTAATTAAAAGGACATCCTTAACGATCTACCGTTTGATCACTTGTTGTATGAAGATTTTTTGGGATTCGATGACAGTAGCACAGCAAAGATATTGGGCATTCGCTGGAACGCCCTTTCCAATTTTTTGTATTTTTCCATCAAACCATTTCCGGAGACCGGTAAATACACTAAAAGGAAAGTTCTTTCACAAATTTGAAAGTTGTTTGATCCAGCCAGCTGGCTAGCTCCTTGTATTATTCTAGCGAAGATTATTATGCAGAGAATATGGATAAAGGGTACGGATTGGGATGACGTCCTTTCTCCTGATACGTCTTCTCAATGGAGAAATTTCCAATTGAGCTATAAGTTTAGGAATAAAATCCGAATCCCTAGATGGGTTGAATATGTTCCCAATGCCAATGTCCAATTCCATTGCTTCTGCGATGCCTCAGAGAAGGCATACGCTGCCGCAATTTATATTCGTATCGATAACGGTAATTCCATTTCTTCGCATTTGGTTTCTTCTAAGACAAAGGTCGCCCCAATTAAAAATCTGTCCATTCCAAGACTTGAATTATGTGGCGCTGTTTTGTTGGCTGAAATGGCGATAGTATAGTTCCTAGATTGGATATTTCTAATTATTCCACTTACTGTTGGACAGATTCCACTATTGTGTTGTCATGGTTAGCAAAACCACTTTTGTCGCTTACAAAACTTCCAAGATTGCTTGAATAGTGGACCCAATACACTGGCATCATGTTGATTCTGAATTTTATCCTGCCGACTTGGCGAGCCGGGGGCTGCTTCCTCAAGGGCTTCTTGGGAATGATGTATGGTGGCATGGCCCATCATGGTTTCAAGATTCAGTGGACCTTTGGCCAAATTGTGGCCCACGGGAGATACAGGATACTAGTCTTTAAGGGAAAGTTATAAAGCTTAATTTATCCTACTTTGTAAGCTTTGAGGATATTTTAGAAAGGCTTTCGTCCTTCTCAAGAGCGCTGCGTATGATAGCATATTTATATAGGTTCTTTTACCGCACACACCTTGAATATCGATCGAGCTTTTCGAAAAACACTATTGTTATAACAAGCTCGGAAATTGTAGCTGTTCGTGACCGACTTATATCGATGAACCAGAAGGTGTGGTACCCGAATGAATATAAGGCTCTGTCGTCTCAGCTGACTATATCTTCTTCCAGCTCTATTTTAAATTTAAATCCATTTATGGACCAGGAAGCTTAAATCCGTAGTGTGTTAGACTTGAATCTTCTCCAGGATTGCCATATAATGAAATACATCCTATTATAATACCTTACAATTGTCAATATTCTAGGCTTTTGGTAAAATTTGTCCATGATGTTACCCTCCATGGGGGTAACCAGCTTGTCATTCGGAGTATAAGAACCCAATATTGGATACCAAAAGTGAAAAATTAAATAAAGACTACCATAAATAAATGTAAGCCTTGTATACTATACCAAAGGAGGTGTCAAAAGCAGATAATGGCGGCGCTACCTCCTGAAAGGTCCGAACTATCACGTCCCTTTTCTCACACAGGACTTGACTTTGCGGGCCCCTTCGACATTAAAAGTTACTTCGGCAGAGCTTTTCGTGTTACAACGGGACACGTTTGTGTATTTGTTTGTTTCTGCACAAAGGTAATACACTTGGAGCCTACATCCGATTTGTCCACTACTGCATTCCTAGCTGCTTTAATCGATTCGTATCGATTCCGCTCCATTTGCATTCCGACAATAGTACGACCTTTGTAGAGGCTTCCAGAATTCTAGCAAGGGAATTTATTCGAACTTCACACCAGGCAATTACCGCCGACTATGCGCATCAAATTATAACCTGGCATTTCATTCCTCCAAGTACTCCACATATTGGGGGAATAAGGAAGGCAGGAGTAAGGAGCTTTAAAGCTCACTTTCGTAAGATATCAGGATGTTCCAAGTACACGTTCGAGGAATTCTCAACCTTATTAACCAAGATTGAAGCGTGTCTGAACTCTAGGCCCTTGTCTCCGCTTTCTCAGGATCCTTCTGATTTGTCAGCTTTAACTCCCGGATCTCCAAATTTAGCCCCTATAGACCCAAAGATCAATGAGCCAGCGAGATCTATAATCAATCGTTGGCATCGTGTACTCGTTGGAAAAACGAGTACTTAAAAGAATTGCAAAAGAGGGTTAAGTGGCAAAAACCAGCGAATAATCTCACCGAGAACGCTCTGGTCGTTATAAAAGATGAGAACCTTCCTCCAAATTCCTGGCGTTTTGGCAGAGTTGAGAAGACTTACTACGATTCCGATAAAAGCGTTCGTGTCGCTGACGTTTTCACCCAAAGAGAGCGGATAACGAGGCCAATTACTAAATTAGTAGTGCTATCGTCAGAATAAAAGTACATTTCTCTCCTTAACGTTTATTTGTCGCTTTATTTCCTACCTTTACTTGTTTTAGCTTATAATGCCTAAAATGTCCACTAGTAAACATGACAAAAATGGACAAGCTCGTCGACATACCCCACGAGCAAACCTCCCACTAAACTACAACTCATTTCTATATAAAATCTGCAATAGACCTCATCCTCTGAGCGGCGTAACATTGACATTGCGACTTACAAATTTGATGAAAAACAAAACAATGGAGGTTAGTACCCGTAAAACGGAAGGTAACATGGAGTTAAGGCAATGTTTGCTGCTATGATGGAAAAGATGGAAACGTCTAGAGTAGACAACGAGAATTTGTTAGCAAAACTTCAGGAAACTTCTAGAGCAGACAACATGAAAATTTTAGAAGCTTCGAGAGCAGACAACGAGAAACTGTTAGCTAAGATGGAAACGAAACTGCTAGAAACATCGAGAGCAGGTGACGAGAAATTGTTAGCTAAGGTGGAAGAAAACTTTCAAGAAACTTCTAGAGAAATTCCCGAGGTTTCAAAAAGAGTGACTGCCTTAGAGAATGACGCCGAGAAAAATCTGCAAGATCTGGAAAGTAAAATAAATAATTCTCAATGTCAAGAGGGCCCAGTACGAATTATTCAGGAAAGTTCTGGTAGAGCAAAGGCCCCCACTTTTGACTGCAGCGTACCATTTAATGTTTTCAAGTTCCAGTCTCATTCGCGCTGGTGATTTCCAAGCCACATATATTTAAGGTGCGTAACCTCGAAGTGACTGCTGAAAGAGAGCAAGATATAAGCACAAAGCTAACAGAAGGATTCAGAGAAGTGCTCACGGAGTTAAAAGATGCATTTAAGCAGGCATTAGGAGAGAATCAAGTCATGGTCAAGGATAAATGCTACAACTGTGGTAGAGTGGGACATTTCCAGCAAAATTGCAAAGCACCAAGGAAGAGCCTCCGGGTCGATCAGCAATCACCTAATGAGTCACCGTTAAACCAAAAAGAGCTAGCACTACGGGGCATGAGCTAGCTCCCACAACCGATGGCCCCACAAACTGCATATCAGTAATACAGCAGGAGAAAAGCGATCTTACTGCTTATGGGTACATCAACGGGCGAACGCACATTTTTACGATAGACACAGGAGTATCACAGTCAATCATCAGACCCGATTTAGTGAAAAAGGCAGTAGAACCACTATACGGGGTAAGTCTGCGCACAGCTACTGGGGAGCCTGCCTCTGTCTATGGTAAAATAAATGTAAAACTAATGAATGTCAACATAATCGTCAATCACGTATTTATTATTGCCGATATTGTGGACGAAGTAATCATTGGTGAAGATTTCATGATTGGTCACGGCATTAATCTGCATATGGGGCAAAAAGTTATGATTTGGCGCAATGTTGAAATACCCCTTGATGTTCGATATGAGCAAGCGGCTCGAGTAAGAAAGCTAGTAACCATCAGTCATCAGAAAATACCGGCACGGTCAGAAACTTTAGTATGGGTTCGCATGGAGGGAGATTGTGAGGACAACAGCTTGTGGGTGGTAGAACCAACAGAAATAAAAAGTAATCTAATAACAGCGAAAGCCCTCGTGAAAACTAACAATGACAAAAGAGTTCCTGTAAGAGTACCGAACCTATCAAATTGTGAAAAAATTGTCCGAGCGAACTCTGAAATCGCCAAATGTACTGCGCCAGAAGCAATAATCAGTTGCGAAAAGAATTTGAAACCTTCCAATACGTCCGTTGAAGATCAAAAGATTCTGGCAGAATATGTGAAAAATGGGTAAAAGAACTGGTCCCGCCTGATAGAATTAAAGCCAAACAATTAATCAGGACATACGGCTTTGTCTTCGCCATGAGAAACCAAAGTCAAGGAAGAACAGCGATTGTAAAACATCGAAGCATGGCGAAGCGAGGCCAATAAAGCAGGCGCCCAGAAGTATTCCTATAGCAAAACGAAATGAAGTAAAGGAGTTAGTCAACGAAATGGACCGTAATGGAGTAATCGAACCATCTTCTAGCCCACGGAAAAAAGATGACAGCACCCGATTCTGTGTTGATTACAGAAAACTTAACGATATCACCAAGAAGGATAGCTATCCACTAGCGAGAATTGCCGACACTCTAGACACGCTAGCAGGAACCAAATGGTTCTCCACATTGGACTTGCAAAGTGGTTATTGGCAAGTAGAAATTTGTGACCAAGACAAGGAGAAAACTGCCTTTAGCACAGGTGACGGATTATGGCAGTTTAATGTGATACCCTTTGGACTCTGCAATGCTCCAGCAATATTCGAGCGGTTTATGGACACCTAAAGAACTTAGGAGAAGTTTTAAGGTGAATATCTGCGGCTGGACTCCAGCTTAGCGCAAAGAAAAAATTTACACTGTTTTAGAGGGAAGTCAAGTATTTAGGGCACCGCGTAACTGCAGAGGGTATATCAACCGATGAAGATAAGATTCGGGCTGTAAAAGATTGGCCTCGCCCGAAAAATCTGCACGATTTGCGCAGCTTTCTAGGCCTCTGCACATACTAACGACGATTTGTGCCAAACTTTGCCAGTGTAGCTGCGAGTCTACATGAGCTGACTAAGTGGCGCGACCGTTTTATTGGGAGAAGCCCAAGAAAAAGCATTCATAAGGCTCAAGGAGTTATTATAGTGAAGCACTACCACAAGTATCTGTACGGTCAGCACTTTCAACTAAGAACCGACTATTCTGCACTCAGGTGGCTGCTGCAATTTAAACAACCAGATGGGCAGCTAGCTCGTTGGATTGAACGATTTCAAAGCTATGATTTCCGCATCGAGCACAGGAAAGCAATAGAGCATTGCAATGCGGACGCCCTTTCAAGACGCCCCTGTAATTTAGAGTGCAAACATTGTTCGAGGGCAGAAGGAAAAGAGTGTCTTGTTGATATAAGACTAACGCATATTGAGTCAAGTGAAGCCTGGTCAGCGGCGTAGCAAAATGATCCCATACTGTCAAAAATTATGTCAGCCAAAGCAGAGGACAGGAGGCCTACCAGTGAACAAATATCAGCTGAAAGTCCGCTAATGAAGGCGTCTTGGACCCAGTGGAACAGTCTACGGATAATTAATCACTGCTTATACGGTATTTGCGAAAGTGCGGACGGCAAAACTGAGACAAAGCTAATTGTGGTGCCGTCAAGCAAAATAGACGAAGTGTTAAAACAGTTCCATGACGGTCCCAGTGGTGGTCATCTCGGTGTCACAAAAACCCTAGAGAAGTTAAAAAAACGATTCTACTGGGTCGGCTGCCAGCAAGCTGTAAGCGATTGGATAGCAAATTGCGCGCAATGCATCGCAGCTAAAGGAACAGTAAGGAGAAGTCGTGAGCAGCTTCAACAATACAACTGGGGTGCCCCATTTGAGCGGATAGCAATGGGTGTAGCAGGCCCTTCCCTGTCAGTGATTCCGAAAACCATTACGTTCTTGTGGTGATCGACTATTTCAGTAAATGGCCTGAGGTATACGCTATACCGAACCAGGAAGCCAGAACGATATGAAGCGCATTTGTGAACAACTGGGTGTGCCGCTACGGTGTTCCATTAGAATTGCACTCTGACCAGGGAAGGAATTACGAATCTGCTATCTTCAAGGAATAAGAAAAACGAGAACTACCCCGCTGCATCCACAATCTGATGGAATGGTCGAAAGATTCAATCGCACTTTAGAGAAATACTTAAGAAAAGTGGTCAGTGCACATAAGAAGGACTGGGGCGAATACATCCCTAAATTTCTGTTGGCATACAGATCGGCTGTTCACGATTCCACCTCCCGGACGCTTGCAAAAGTTATATTCGGAACGGAACTTAAATTACCTGGCGATTTAGAATTTGGTGTTAAGCCCGCTGCTATAGATAAAGACAACGACAACGCTTCCCGGGAACAAGAAGACCTTAACGAGCTTCATTAGTTTGTTCGCAATCGAATTAAAATAGTCAGCGATAAGATGAAGGCGAGGTACGATAGGGCAGCAAATTTAATGAGGGTCAGCTGGTTCTGCAACTGAACCCGCAACTAAATAAAGGATTATCTCCCAAACTACAAACGCATTGGGACGGACCCTATAGTGTAATTAAAAGGTTGAATGATGCGGTATACAGAATACAGAAAGAGTGTGAAGAACTAAAGCGTGGCTAACGTTTAGTCTATTTATATACCGTGTAAATAAAGTGTGCTATTAAACTGTTTTTCTGTAATTTTTAGTGACTGTTATAAATAAATAGAGTTATAATAAATAATTTCAAACAGTGTTTATTATTTGCAATATAGAAAGAACTCGATTTATTTAAAACGTAAATAAATCAACGATTTTATAAAGGGTAAAATCTTAACAATATTTAGAAAAGGTTTTATTTTGCACAGTTTTTATCTGATAGAATTTTTTTCTTTTAGGTGTTTTTAAGTTAGTGTTTTTATTTTTATTATTTTTACAAAAGGTTCTTATTTTGCTGAATATTCACTAAAAACTTTTATTATGACTTAAATCCCGTTTTCATAAAAAAATAAAAACAAATTTGACTAACTACTGAAGTTATATATATATATATATATATATATATATATATATATATATATATATATATATTCATTGTGCATACTTTGAAGACATCTGTATATACAGCCAAAAAAGTCCCTATAATATGCGCTGTATCCAGTAAACTGTCTTTAGTGTATACAGTAGATTAATTAAAAGTTTAAGGACGGTCCTCAAAGTAACAAAATGTCTTCATAGTAACTTGTGGAACGAAAAACCGTCCCCGCAATATGTGCTGTGCACATTATATATATATATATATATATATATATATATATATATATATATATATATATATATTCATTATGCATACTTTGAAGACATCTGTATATACAGCCAAAAAAGTCCTTATAATATTTTTTTTTTTTTTACGTTAGACTAACACTCAGGGGATGTCCCCTACTAATGCAGTGCATTGTGTTAGAATTAGGAAAATATGTTATGAGAGGGAGGAAAGAGGGAGTAGTGTTGAAGAGTACAGACAATATGCAATATATCTGCAATAGTACAACAACCGGGTACACACTTTGTTGCTGAATTGGTTACTCAGTGATCAGTGCTATGCCTTCATCACTAATTGGCCCAACAACAAAAAGAATACAAGGCAGTTGTACCATGCAAAATAGAGAAAAAAAATTAAAAAAGGGAGAGGAAAGGGAAGGAAAAAAATCTAGCAACAATAACACAGGCAAATAGAGACATTAAAGCCCTTTGCCCCTTTCAGTTTTTTTTATTTTTTTATTAATTGATTTATTGTAATTATTATTATATCAACACTGGACAAAAAAACCGCGCGTATAAATTCGATTTAACGACACTAAAAAAAAACGATATATGCAGACAAAATGCGTGTTGACAGTTTAAAAGACAGAACACAGACAGACAGAAACCTATTAAAAACTACAATATAATAAGCCTATTAAAAACTAAACCTATTTAAAAGACTGAACACTACTCCCATATAATAAACCTATTAAAAACTAAAATATAATAAACCTATTAAAAACTAAACCTATTACAAAACTTTTTTATAATTGATGTTGCGAGCCAAGATAAATCACGTCTGTACTCTTCAACTGACTATACGCGACTCCAGTAAAATGTCTTCAGTGTAAACATTAGAATAATGAAAAATTTGAGGACAGTCCCCACAGTAACAAAATGTCTTCATAGTAACTTGTGGAACGAAAACCCGTCCCCGCAACATGCGCTGTGCACATATATATATATATATATATATATATATATATGCGCTGCCCATACTTTGAAGACATCTGTATATACAGCCAAAAAAGTCCCTATAAAATGCGCTGTGTCCAGTAAAATGTCTTCAGAGTAAACACTAGAATAACGAAAAGTTTAAGGACAGTCCCCAAAGTAACAAAATGTCTTCATAGTAACTTGTGGAACGAAAACCCGTCCCCACAACATGCGCTATGCACATATATATATATATATATATATATATATATATATATATATATATATATATATATATATATATATATATATATATGTGCACAGCACATATTGCGGGGACGGGTTTTCGTTCCACAAGTTACTATGAAGACATTTTGTTACTTTGGGGACTGTCCTTAAACTTTTCATTATTCTAGTGTTTACTCTGAAGACATTTTACTGGACACAGCGCATTTTATAGGGACTTTTTTGGCTGTATATACAGATGTCTTCAAAGTATGGGCAATGCATATATATATATATATATATATATATATATATATATATATATATATATATATATATATGCACGGAGCATGTTGCGGAGACGGTTTTTCGTTCCACAAGTTACTATGAAGACATTTTGTTACATATATATATATATATGTGCACAGCTCATGTTGCGGGGACGGTTTTTCGTTCCACAAGTTACTATGAAGACATTTTGTTACTTTGAAGACTGTCCTTAAACTTTTCGTTATTCTACTGTTTACACTGAAGAAATTTTACTGGATACAGCGCATATTATATGGACTTTTTTGGCTGTATATACAGATGTCTTCAAAGTATGGGCAATGAATATATATATATATATATATATGTGTTATATATATATATATATATAATATATATTTGTATGTTTTTTATGCACTCATTAGAAAGCTTATTTTTTTTAAGTTGGAAAAAAAATATTTTATTATTATTGTATCAAATAAAAAAACAACAACAATTTATTTACAATACTTTAAATATAAAGCGTAACACAAATAACCACTTTTGCTTCGTACAGCGAGTAATTTTGCATTTTAATTGCAGTTCTTATATTTTGTGACATCGCCCTTAGCTTTTATCACTTCTGGATACAGAGCATTTTTTTTTTGAATTCTGGGGTGGATTTTTCGCAAACTCTTTAACCGGGCAAAGCATAAGAAGACGGCAGTCTACTGGGACGAATATCACAGTAAGCTGAAGGAAGATACGAAAATCACTAGAAAGACCAAACGAGACTCCTGGAAACTTTTCTGTGAGCAGGCACATTAAATCCTTCGAGGGCAAACTGTACACACTGGCGGTGTGCAATGACATCGAAGGAGCCTTTAATAACGTTCTGACCGATACTCTTATCCGGTATCGGGTTGACCGGGCGCTTAGTGACTGGATCACACACATGCTAAGGAATAGATGGATTAGTTGCGAAATGTACGGTGTAACTATTAGGAGAAGGGTACTTCGCGGAACGCCACAGGGTGGGATTTTATCTCCACTGCTATGGGTAACCGCGATAAATAGTCTCCTAAGGACCTTAACCGAAGAGGGATTCGAATCAGTGCTATTCAGACGATGTTGTAATACTTCTAAGGGGCAAGGATCCAAACTATTTGTGCAGAAGGGCCGAGGCGGCCCTAAACACGTCCTTCGGCTGGGCTCAGCCTAGGGACCTAAACGTTAACCCGGAGAAGACGGAAATATGTCTGTTCACGGGGAGAAAGAAAATTCCTGTCTTCAGGGAACCACGTTTCTCAGACAGGACGATACCAGTGACCGACAGGGTTAAGTACTTAGGCGTTATCCTTGATCGGAAACTAAAATAGAAACACCACATAGAAGATAGAACCAACAAGGCGAGCCGGTGTTGGGCGCTATGTAGGAGGGCCATAGGCCCGAAATAGGGCCTAAGTCCGAGTATGATACACTGGCTTTACAGGAGCGTAATAAGACCGATCTTTACTTATGCCTCTGTAATCTGGTGGACTTCTTTGGACAAAAGGTGCAATATAAGACCACTTCAGGGGGTCCAGCGTACGTGTTGCTTGGGTATAAGTGGGGCAATGTGCACCACGTCAACCAAGGCTCTGGAGACATTGCTGGATATACCACCAATCGAAACGCAGGTGAGGTACGAGGCGGCACTCGCGGCCAAACGCCTCTTATGTCTTGGCGAGCTATATATAGGTGATTTCAGAGCAGATCATCAGTGTATACTGGGCACGTTGTCCGATTACACACACTCATCTGACATGCCCGACCGCATACCGGAGACGGATATTGTCGGAAACTGCGGGATTATGATCCCTGATAGGGGAGAATGGTGGAGCGGAACTCTGGGGCGAATGCCCGTGGGGATTTGTTGCTACACAGACGGATCTAAGTTGAGGAATATCCTACCGTCTTCCTGATCACAACACCAGCTTCCAAGCGGAAGTCCGTGCTATTACGGAGTGTGTAAGATGGATTGAATCGAATATGGGGCGAGTAGACACTAACGTATTCACCGACAGCCAAAGGGCGATATCAGCTAGTAGGGTTAAGTCCAGAACCTTGCTGGACTGTATAAGAGCCATTACTGAGTTTTCCTATGGGGGCAGGATTCATATTATATGGGTACCGGGCTACTCGGGGATAGCCGGGAACGAAAGGGCCAATACACTAGCCGTCGGGGGAAGAGAACTCGAGGCAGTTAACTTGGCGAACGCAAAACCGTTTGAGGCAAGGAAAGCGGAATTAAAGGCATGGGCAAGAGAAACCCACATGGCCTGTTGGAACAAGGGGACGGTGGCCAGGACCACTAGGATTTTGTGGGGTGGCCCAGACGGGAAGAGGACAAGAGGCCTTGTTATTTTCGGGACTGTCCTTAAACTTTTCGTTATTCTACTGTTTACACTGAAGACATTTTACGGGATACAGCGCATATTATAGGGACTTTTTTGGCTTTATATACAGATGTCTTCAAAGTATGGGCAATGAATATATATATATATGTGCATAGCGCATGTTGCGGGGATGGGATTTCGTTCCACAAGTTACTATGAAGACATTTTGTTACTTTGGGGACTGTCCTTAAACTTTTTGTTATTCTACTGTTTACACTGAAAACATTTTACTGGATTCAGCGCATATTATAGGGACTTTTTTGGCTGTATATACAGATGTCTTTAAAGTATGCGCAATGAATATATATATATATATATATATATATATGTGCACAGCACATGTTGCGGGGACAGTTTTTCTTTCCACAAGTCACTATGAAGACATTTTGTTACTTTGGGACTGTCCTTAAACTTTTCGTTGTTCTACTGTTTACACTGAAGACATTTTACTGGATACAGTGCATATAATAGGGACTTTTTTGGCTGTATATACAGATGTCTTCAAAGTATGTGCAATGAATATATATATATATATATATATATATATATATGGCACGGCGCATGTTGCGGGGACGGGTTTTCGTTCCTCAAGTTACTACGAAGACATTTTGTTACTTTGAGGACCGTCCTCAAACTTCTCATTTATCTACTGTATAAACTGAAGACATTTTACTGGATACAGAGCATATTATAGGGACGTTTTTAGCTGTATATACAGATGTCTTCAAAGAATGCGAAATGAATATATATATATATATATATATATCCAGTAAAATGTCTTCAGTGCATATAGTAGGTTAATGTAATGTTTGAGGCCAGTCTCCAAAGAATCAAAATGTCTTCATAGTAACCTGTGAAACGAAAAACCGTCCCCGCAGCATGCACTGTGCACATATATATATATATATATATATATATTCATTGCGCATACTTTGAAGACATCTGTATATACAGCCAAAAAAGTCCCTATAAAATGGCTGTGTCCAGTAAAATGTCTTCGGTGTAAACAGTAGAATAACGAAAAGTTTAAGGACAGTCCCCAAAGTAACAAAATGTCTTCATAGTAACTTGTGGAACGAAAACCCGTCCCAGCAACATGTGCTGAGCACATATATATATATATATATATATTCATTGCCCATACTTTGAAGACATCTGTATATAAAGCCAAAAAAGTCCCTATAATATGCGCTGTATCCAGTAAAATGTCTTCAGTGTAATCAGTAGAATAACGAAAAGTTTAAGAACAGTCCCCAAAATAACAAAATGTCTTCATAGTAACTTGTGGAACGAAAAACCGACCCCGCAACATGCGCCGTGCACACACATATATATATATATATATATATATATATATATATATATATATATATATATATATGTGCATAGCGCATGTTGCGAGGACGGGATTTCGTTCCACAAGTTACTATGAAGACATTTTGTTACTTTGGGGACTGTCCACAAACTTTTTATTATTCTACTGTTTACAATGAAGACATTTTACTGGATACAGAGCATATTATAGGGACTTTTTTGGCTGTATATACAGATGTCTTCAAAGTATGCAAAATGAATACATATATATATATTCATTGAAAACTCAGTAATGGCTCTTATACAGTCCAGCAAGGTTCTGGACTTAACCCTACTAGCTGATATCGCCCTAATCGCCCTTTGGCTGTCGGTGAGTATGTTAGTGTCTACTCGCCCCATATTCGATTCAATCCATCATACACACTCCGTAATAGCACGGACTTCCGCTTGGAAGCTGGTGTTGTGATCAGGAAGACGGTAGGATATTCCTCAACTTAGATCCGTCTGTGTAGCAACAAATCCCCACGGGCATTCGCCCCAGAGTTCCGCTCGACCATTCTCCCCTATCAGGGATCATAATCCCGCAGTTTCCGACAATATCCGTCTCCGGTATGCGGTCGGGCATGTCAGATGAGTGTGTGTAACCGGTCCCCAAAGTACCAAAATGTCTTCATAGTAACTTGTGGAACGAAAACCCGTCCCCGCAACATGCGCTGTGCACATATACATATATATATATATATGTGCACAGCGCATGTTGCGGGGACGGGTTTTCGTTCCACAAGTTACTATGAAGACATTTAACTGGATATATATATATATATATATATATATATATATTTATATACTCATTGCCCATACTTTGAAGACATCTGTATATACAGCCAAAAAAGACCCCGTAATATGAGCTGTATCCAGTAAAATGTCTTCAATGTAAACAGTAGAATAATGAAAAGTTTGTGGACAGTCCCCAAAGTAACAAAATGTCTTCATAGTAACTTGTGGAACGAAAACCCGTCTTCGCAACATGCGCTATGCACATATATATATATATATATATATATATATATATATATATAAGTAACAAAATGTCTTCATAGAACTTGTGGTATATACAGCCAAAAAAGTCCCTATAAAATGCGCTGTATCCAGTAAAATGTCTTCAGTGTAAACAGTAGGATAACGAAAAGTTTAAGGACAGTCCCCAAAGTAGCAAAATGTCTTCATAGTAACTTGTGGAACGAAAAACCGTCCCCGCAACATGCGCCGAGCACATATATATATATATATATATATATATATATATATATATATATATATATATGTGCACAGCACATATTGCGGGGACGGGTTTTCGTTCCACAAGTTACTATGAAGACATTTTGGTACTTTGGGGACTGTCCTTAAACTTTTCATTATTCTAGTGTTTACTCTGAAGACATTTTACTGGACACAGCGCATTTTATAGGGACTTTTTTGGCTGTATATACTGATGTCTTCAAAGTATGGGCAATGCATATATATATAATATATATATATATAAGACATCAGTATATACAGCCAAAAAAGTCCCTATAAAATGCGCTGTGTCCAGTAAAATGTCTTCAGAGTAAACACTAGAATAACGAAAAGTTTAAGGACAGTCCCCAAAGTAACAAAATGTCTTCATAGTAACTTGTGGAAGGAAAACCCGTCCCCGCAACATGTGCTGTGCACATATATATATATGTGCACAGCGCATGTTGCGGGGACGGGTTTTCGTTCCACAAGTTACTATGAAGACATTTTGGTACTTTGGGGACCGTCCTCAAACTTTTAATTATTCTGTTTACACTGAAGACATTTTACTGGATACGGCGCATATTATAGGGACTTTTTTGGCTGTATATACAGATGTCTTCAAAGTATGTGAAATGCATATATATATATGTGCACAGCGCATGTTGCGGGGACGGGATTTCGTTCCACAAGTTACTATGAAGACATTTTGTTACTTTGGGGACTGTCCTTAAACTTTTTGTTATTCTAGTGTTTACTCTGAAGACATTTTACTGGACACAGCGCATTTTATAGGGACTTTTTTGGCTGTATATACAGATGTCTTCAAAGTGTGGGCAATGCATATATATATATATATATATATATATATATATATATATGCGGTTATAATTATGGCATTGCTGGATACTGTTTTTTGGATTTGACGCACCCTGGGCTGACAGTTTTCAGTTGTTGGTCATAGAATGCTATGACCTCGGTAGGTGGAAGTGAAATTCCACTGAAATGGCTCATGGGTCAATGTTACGGCTACCTCCGTCTCGTTAAAACGTGGCGAGTCTCGCAGTACGTTCAATCTTTGTCGCCATTTGGTTGGTGGTGTAGGTTCAGATGGATGTTCCTGATATGTACGGATCAACCTCTGACATAAGACCACATAAGGATGATCTTGTGTCAACCCCCGCATGGCCTTGATATGTAAATTCATAATTAAGATGGCTATAGCGGCTTCGAGTTGAGACCCAACAGATGTGAGGAACAAACACAAAAAGGCAATAACATTACCCAAGGGAAGGAGATTTTTTTTTCGAAGTCATTTATTGAATCTTCACTTAAAAATAGTGAACTAACAATAAGTATTACAAATCTTAAAAGATAAAAACTAAGTTACTTAGTCCACCCAGTGCCAGACGAAATATCATTTTTTCATGTACTATCCCAAATTTTTCTCAAAGCATAGGTCCTTTGTACTAGTATGCCAAGTCGGCTGTGGCCGTCCTTCTTAGACGCTGGTGACCGCGATTTCCAAGTAGATTACGCGCTAGTTCATTTGGATGAGTCTCCAGTTTACCTAAATAGCTTAGGGTCGATTTCACGGCCTCATATTCAACGAGAGGAACATTCAAATCTGAGTGTATATTTGAATTTCTTACACACAGGGAGCCCCTGTTATTATTCGTAAAATGTTGTTCTGCTTTCTGTGAATTCTCTGAACATTAGAATGGGAGGCCGTTGCCCAGAGTTGAATTTCATAACACCATATGGGTTTTATCATCGAGTTGTTCAGCAATAGTTTACAATCAAGGCTGAGTGCAGTTTCTTCCGATTAACCAATTGATTTCAACGATTTTTAATTTCATCTGAGTAAATTTTGCATCTATATGATTCTTCCACGTGAGTCGACGATCAAGATGAATGCCTTAAAATTTGACAATTGTATGTTGGGGTATGTTTTGATTCTTTATTCGGATCAAAGGGCAAGTTTCTCTTCTTAACGTAAAAGTAATATGAACACATTTCTGCTCATTCACCTTTATTTTCCACTGATTTAGCCACACTTCTAATTTAAAATCGTGATTCTGTAAAATTCGAGAAGCCTCGAGTGGGTTACTGTGGCAACTTAGGATCGCCGTATCATCGGCAAATGTAGAAGTTTGTGTGTCACTATTTGTTGGCATGTCAGAGGTATATAGGATATACAAAAGTGGTCCCAATATACTACCGTGTGGAACACCAGCATGTATATTTTGTGGAGTGCTTATAAAATAGCGTTCCTTAACTATAAATGTTTGATTTGTTATGTAGCTTTCGAGTAAATTGTGTCTATTAGATGGCAATATATTCTTGATTTTAAAGAGTAGTCCTTCATGCCAAACTTTATCAAAAGCCTGTAAGTCACCAGATGGGGATACTATTTCACGGGTATTAAAAAGAGTAACAATAGTGGGTGTGTGATTGGAGGAGAGTTCCAGGGATGATTCTACAAAAACTAGGTTTCTTGCGATATTTCTTGTTATTTCAAAATATATTAAATCCGGTATTTTATTACGATCTGATGGCCATTATGTCGTATCTCCACTTGAAATCACATCCATACCCATTTTAGAAATTGTATCAACCAAAACACGGCCTCTCGGGGTAATGAGGCGTAACCCCCAGAATGTGTGCGTGAACCTAATGAGTTAAAAAAAGATGTAAACTGATTTTCAGATATCTTAAATTTTGGGGAAGCATAAACTGATGCGATAACTAGGTTCATATCAAACTCCTCTACACATATTGTAGTAGCTTGAAGATAATCTTCGCAAAAATCACACATAAGATAATGCTTTAATCGAGTTTTAATTAATATGCCTGAGCTACCACATGCTCAGCTTTTGGGATCTTTTGTATCATACAACGTGTATCCTCGAATTGAGGAAGAGCTACGAGGGGTTAAATGAGTTTCAGAAACAAGCATTATATCTATTTACTTGTTTCTAAGAAAATAATCGAGTTCGACCTTATGCTGGCGAATGCCGTTCGCGTTGCAATAACATATTTTAAGACAGTTCATGGTTTGCCTGCAGTAAAGTAGACTGCATTCGTAGCATCTCCTGCATCATGTTGTTCATAGAGTTCGTTATGTTGTTTATAGTTTGCACAAGAGAATCAATAGTAGCTTCGAGTCTACTAAAATTTACATTTTGAGATTGTGGTAGTGCTTTAGGATTCACAACACTTGCATAAGACTGACAATCTTTAACACGGTTTGAGTTTTGCTGGATGGATTGAGTAAAGGGTTGTTGACGGGGTCGTAGAACGTCTGCGAATGATACTTCCCCGGCATTAGACTTTATGACGGGCGTAGGTAAAGTCCGCGTCTGCATCTGTGCAACTTGTCTTCTATTAACGAAAAACTGGCCTCCGCCACAATTGCTACATTTTTTGGCGGTCATATCGTTAACATTTAACAGAAAAAGGATAGACGTGTTATATATTCGGTCCGTGAATTTATTAAAATATCGGCTTATTAGTGTTTAAAAAAATATATAAAAAAACAACAGCGCTTGGACGCTTAAAAAATAATATATTTATTACAAAAAACAAATAAACCGTGTTCAATTTAAAATTTAAATAAAAAAAAACATTTATAAAAAACCCTTAACAAACAGGGATTTGTCTTGTTTGTTTGTTTATTTTTTTCTTTTCTTTCTTATAAAGAAAAGAGCATATAAGCTCTATACTTCAAGAGGAGAGAAGGCTCAGTGCAAATGGCAGAAATGCCTACGTTTTTCTAAATTATTTAACCGCAAAAACAATTGAGAGATCCCGTTCATGTTCTCCTTTACTCTCATGTGAAAAAATTAAAACAAATAACACAAAGGAACATGAAAATATAAAAGTACCAACAAATACAGAGCCTAGTTTAACAACAACGCACAAAACGCTGTCTGCTTTGACTTCACCAAAACCTACAGCTACAATATCAACAAATAGTGAGATTATTAAAACACCAACAACATCTTCTGCTACTTTAAACAGTGATATCAATATTATGGCTCAACCTAATAACTTAAAATAGCCCCAAAGTATGCTTCACTTTCCGTCAGTAAGTAGTTTAACTATTAACTATTGGCGTAACACCCAATGTTGACCTGCCAGTCATCATTACCGCCAAACCATTGGTACAGACTGGATTAGACAGGTATGTTAAAATAGCAGCTTAGTAGAGGTGAAATAAATGTCACTCAATCCCAAAACCGTTTTGCCATACTGGAAAGCGAAGATAATGATGCCCCGGTGATACCTAAACCACAAAGACCTCCCCCTATCTATCTAAGAGAGCAAAATTCAAATGAATTTGTTAAAACCCTAGTCAGCCTTATTGGGGAAAACTCTTTTTATATTGTGCCAATAAAAAATGGCAAAATTGTTGAAACTAAGATTCAAGTTCAATGGGAATCCAATTTCAGAAAATTAGTATCATTTCTTGAATCCAGAAAAAAAAATTTTTATACTTACCAGTTGAAGAGCAGCAAAGGTCTTCAGATAGTGATTAAGGGTATTGAATCATACAATGACCCACTTGAAGTAAAGAAGGCACTCGAAATCAACGGCTTTAAAGTTAAGTCCGTTGTTAATATTAGAAACTGGGATAAGCTCCTCCAACCCCTTTTCCGAGTTGAATTAGAGCCTGGCGATATCAAGTTGAAGAAAAATGAAACACACCCTATTTATCAACTAAGGTACTTGCTACACTATAGAGTTACAGTTGAAGCACCACATAAGCGACGAGGACCTGCTCAGTGTACGAACTGCCAGGAGTATGGTCACACTAGGTCTTATTGTAGACTACATGCAGTTTGTGTAGTTTGAGGTGAGCTGCATAGCACAGCTGACTGCACCAAACCAAAGACAGTAAATACTGAAAAGAAATGTAGCAATTGCGGTAACCCCCATACTGCTATTTACAGAGGTTGTGAGGTATATTTAAAATTAAAAAACTGAAATTTGAACAGAACCCGAAACCCCCGAATGAAATCACAGTTAGAACCGGAATTTTATATTCCACAATACCCACAAATTATCACCAACAGTGCTTCATACTCTGAAGTTCTAAGAGGACAACCACAGCCCCCAAAAACTCCACAAGCCGCACAAGTCAATCCAAATGCTCCACTTTCTCAATCTGAACCCCAGATACAAAATTTCAGCAGACTTGAAGCATCCATTGAATCCCTGGTTCAAACTGTTACTAACTTTACAAACTCAATGAGTAATATGATGCAAGAGATGATGAGAAATCAGTCTATTTTGATGCAAGCTTTGTTAACTAAACCATGAACAGTTTGAAAATATGTTACTGGAATGCTAACGGCATATGCCAACATAAAGAAGAGCTCGAGTATTTTCTCAGAAATCAGCAAATTGACGTAATGCTTATTTCTGAGACCTATTTAACCCTGAGAAGTTCATTTTCAATTCGCGGGTACACAATATATGATTCTAAGGACCCAAGAGGCAGTTCATGTGGAGGATCAGCTATTCTCATTAAATGTAGACTAGAAATATTTTCTTATGTGTGATCTTTGCGAAGATTATCTTCAGGCCACTACTATATGTTTTGAAGAATTCGATAAGGACTTAGTGATTTCGTCAATTTATTCTCCCCCCAGATTCTCCATAACGGAGGATCAGTACACAGGCTTTTTCGAATCATTAGGACCGCGTTTTCTAGCAGCTGGAGACTATAATGCCAAGCATACATTCTGGGGGTCACGGCTTGTTACCCCTAAGTGCCGTGTTTTGTTTAATACAATTTCTAAGCTGGGTATGGATGTGATCTCTAGTGGAGAACCCACGTACTGGCCAACGGATCATCGGAAAATACCCGATCTGATAGACTTTGGAATAACAATGTCTATTGCAAGAGAATTGGTACATGTAGAACCATTATTGGATCTTTCATCTGATCACACACCTACAGTTGTTACTATTTTAAACCCCCGAGGAATTGTACCCCCCTCTGGTGACTTAGCACTGACAGGCAAAACAACAGATTGGTTGAAGTATAAAAAGTGGCGCGACCGTTTTATTGGGAGAAGCCCAAGAAAAAGCATTCATAAGGCTCAAGGAGTTATTATAGTGAAGCACTACCACAAGTATCTGTACGGTCAGCACTTTCAACTAAGAACCGACTATTCTGCACTCAGGTGGCTGCTGCAATTTAAACAACCAGATGGGCAGCTAGCTCGTTGGATTGAACGATTTCAAAGCTATGATTTCCGCATCGAGCACAGGAAAGCAATAGAGCATTGCAATGCGGACGCCCTTTCAAGACGCCCCTGTAATTTAGAGTGCAAACATTGTTCGAGGGCAGAAGGAAAAGAGTGTCTTGTTGATATAAGACTAACGCATATTGAGTCAAGTGAAGCCTGGTCAGCGGCGTAGCAAAATGATCCCATACTGTCAAAAATTATGTCAGCCAAAGCAGAGGACAGGAGGCCTACCAGTGAACAAATATCAGCTGAAAGTCCGCTAATGAAGGCGTCTTGGACCCAGTGGAACAGTCTACGGATAATTAATCACTGCTTATACGGTATTTGCGAAAGTGCGGACGGCAAAACTGAGACAAAGCTAATTGTGGTGCCGTCAAGCAAAATAGACGAAGTGTTAAAACAGTTCCATGACGGTCCCAGTGGTGGTCATCTCGGTGTCACAAAAACCCTAGAGAAGTTAAAAAAACGATTCTACTGGGTCGGCTGCCAGCAAGCTGTAAGCGATTGGATAGCAAATTGCGCGCAATGCATCGCAGCTAAAGGAACAGTAAGGAGAAGTCGTGAGCAGCTTCAACAATACAACTGGGGTGCCCCATTTGAGCGGATAGCAATGGGTGTAGCAGGCCCTTCCCTGTCAGTGATTCCGAAAACCATTACGTTCTTGTGGTGATCGACTATTTCAGTAAATGGCCTGAGGTATACGCTATACCGAACCAGGAAGCCAGAACGATATCAAGCGCATTTGTGAACAACTGGGTGTGCCGCTACGGTGTTCCATTAGAATTGCACTCTGACCAGGGAAGGAATTACGAATCTGCTATCTTCAAGGAATAAGAAAAACGAGAACTACCCCGCTGCATCCACAATCTGATGGAATGGTCGAAAGATTCAATCGCACTTTAGAGAAATACTTAAGAAAAGTGGTCAGTGCACATAAGAAGGACTGGGGCGAATACATCCCTAAATTTCTGTTGGCATACAGATCGGCTGTTCACGATTCCACCTCCCGGACGCTTGCAAAAGTTATATTCGGAACGGAACTTAAATTACCTGGCGATTTAGAATTTGGTGTTAAGCCCGCTGCTATAGATAAAGACAACGACAACGCTTCCCGGGAACAAGAAGACCTTAACGAGCTTCATTAGTTTGTTCGCAATCGAATTAAAATAGTCAGCGATAAGATGAAGGCGAGGTACGATAGGGCAGCAAATTTAATGAGGGTCAGCTGGTTCTGCAATTGAACCCGCAACTAAATAAAGGATTATCTCCCAAACTACAAACGCATTGGGACGGACCCTATAGTGTAATTAAAAGGTTGAATGATGCGGTATACAGAATACAGAAAGAGTGTGAAGAACTAAAGCATGGCTAACGTTTAGTCTATTTATATACCGTGTAAATAAAGTGTGCTATTAAACTGTTTTTCTGTAATTTTTAGTGACTGTTATAAATAAATAGAGTTATAATAAATAATTTCAAACAGTGTTTATTATTTGCAATATAGAAAGAACTCGATTTATTTAAAACGTAAATAAATCAACGATTTTATAAAGGGTAAAATCTTAACAATATTTTGAAAAGGTTTTATTTTGCACAGTTTTTATCTGATAGAATTTTTTTCTTTTAGGTGTTTTTAAGTTAGTGTTTTTATTTTTATTATTTTTACAAAAGGTTCTTATTTTGCTGAATATTCACTAAAAACTTTTATTATGACTTAAATCCCGTTTTCATAAAAAAATAAAAACAAATTTGACTAACTACTGAAGTTATATATATATATATATATATATATATATATATATATATATATGTGCACAGAACATATTGCGGGGAAGGGTTTTCGTTCCACAAGTTACTATGAAGACATTTTGTTACTTTGGGGACTGTCCTTAAACTTTTCATTATTCTAGTGTTTACTCTGAAGACATTTTACTGGACACAGCGCATTTAATAGGGACTTTTTTGGCTGTATATACAGATGTCTTCAAAGTATGCACAATGAATATATATATATATATATATATATATATATATATATATATATATATATATATATATATATATATATATATATATATATATATATATATATATATATATATATATATATATATATATATATATATATATATATATATATATATATATATATATATGCACAGCACATGTTCCGAGGACGGGTTTTCGTTCCACAAGTTACTATGAAGACATTTTGTTACTTTGGAGACTGTCCTTAAACTTTTCATTATTCTACTGTGTACACTGAAGACATTTTACTGCACACAGCGCATTTAATAGGGACTTTTTTGGCTGTATATACAGATGTCTTCAAAGTATGGGCAATGCATATATATATATATATATATATATATATATATATTCATTATGCATACTTTGAAGACATCTGTATATACAGCCAAAAAAGTCCTTATAATATTTTTTTTTTTACGTTAGACTAACACTCAGGGGATGTCCCCTACTAATGCAGTGCATTGTGTTAGAATTAGGAAAATATGTTATGAGAGGGAGGAAAGAGGGAGTAGTGTTGAAGAGTACAGACAATATGCAATATATCTGCAATAGTACAACAACCGGGTACACACTTTGTTGCTGAATTGGTTACTCAGTGATCAGTGCTATGCCTTCATCACTAATTGGCCCAACAACAAAAAGAATACAAGGCAGTTGTACCATGCAAAATAGAGAAAAAAAATTAAAAAAGGGAGAGGAAAGGGAAGGAAAAAAATCTAGCAACAATAACACAGGCAAATAGAGACATTAAAGCCCTTTGCCCCTTTCAGTTTTTTTTATTTTTTTATTAATTGATTTATTGTAATTATTATTATATCAACACTGGACAAAAAAACCGCGCGTATAAATTCGATTTAACGACACTAAAAAAAAACGATATATGCAGACAAAATGCGTGTTGACAGTTTAAAAGACAGAACACAGACAGACAGAAAGCTATTAAAAACTACAATATAATAAGCCTATTAAAAACTAAACCTATTTAAAAGACTGAACACTACTCCCATATAATAAACCTATTAAAAACTAAAACATAATAAACCTATTAAAAACTAAACCTATTACAAAACTTTTTTATAACTGATGTTGCGAGCCAAGATAAATCACGTCTGTACTCTTCAACTGACTATACGCGACTCCAGTAAAATGTCTTCAGTGTAAACATTAGAATAATGAAAAATTTGAGGACAGTCCCCACAGTAACAAAATGTCTTCATAGTAACTTGTGGAACGAAAACCCGTCCCCGCAACATGCGCTGTGCACGTATATATATATATATATATATATATATATATATATATATATATATATATATATATATATATATATATATATGTGCACGGAGCATGTTGCGGGGACGGTTTTTCGTTCCACAAGTTACTATGAAGACATTTTGTTACATATATATATATATATGTGCACAGCTCATGTTGCGGGGACGGTTTTTCGTTCCACAAGTTACTATGAAGACATTTTGTTACTTTGAAGACTGTCCTTAAACTTTTCGTTATTCTACTGTTTACACTGAAGAAATTTTACTGGATACAGCGCATATTATAGGGACTTTTTTGGCTGTATATACAGATGTCTTCAAAGTATGGGCAATGAATATATATATATAAATTAAAATTAAACACTTGTGTTTGGTTTTAATAATCGTCTCTTTATTTAACAGCACTATGTGCTTTTTTCTGTTCCGTATCTTAATACTACGAACTTAAGACTAACCTAGCAAAAGAACAACATTATCATTTTATTTTCACAGCTTAATAACATTCCCGCTGAATAATCAAATAAATGGTTGCGCGTGTAGCGCGAACATGACACTTTTGTTTTGAACAAAAGTGCAGACGCAAACGTTAGCAACAATTAGTGTGGGAAATTACGAAATCACAATAAATAAGTACTGTGTTGTAATTAAAGTATTGTGCCAACGTATCAAAATTGTGAAATGAATAAATATTGCCTTAACTCCTCCCTCCTAAATTCCAATCGTCCCCGATTGGTTTAAAAGTATGGGATGTCGTTTAGACTGATGTGCCTTGGAACTGACTTAGTCGGCACCTGGGGAGGATCAATATTTTTAATAACAATTTCCGCTGTGTTGCGGTTTCTACACTTAAGGATCCCGATTATAATTAATATAAGGGCTAAAAGCCCAAAATATGTACCCATGCTAGATTTGACTAGCAAGTTTAAGGATTTAATTTTCTTTATATTTCTAATGTTTAATTCCTTCATGAATTTGAGGGATAACACCTCCTCGAATTGCGAACGAGAATTCGAATGTTTGATTAATGCAGGCAATGGCCTCAAGCTGTGTGTTTCTAAAGCTGTAAAAGTCAAATTATTCACAATTATAGTTTCATTAAAAAATTTTATCAAATATGAACCATTTAAGCATTTTGTATTATTTTGCATCTTAACCTTTCCTTTGAATTCATTTAACAAAACCAATCCATTACTTATTTCTATTACATTTTCAATATGTTCTGTGTTTGTAACAATACAATCGTACGGTTTGTTTTCTAAAATATTTTTAATACAATATTCATTCTCTAAATCAACAATTTCATTTTGTTTGCAAATTTTTATATTGTCAATTATTTTACAGTTATTCTTTATGCCATAATATTTTCCATTACAATTCAATGTATTTTCAAAATTTATTTTTATAATTGTTTCATTCTTGCTTAATGGTTTTATTTTAAAAGAATTACAAGTTTCGGTTCCCGTTTTTGGTAATTTTATAATGTAAATCAATATATTTTCTTTGAAAGCGATCTGAACTTCCGCGAAATTTAATGCTTCTTCTAGGGAATCAAATGGCATGTTTTCTTCCAAAAAAATATTATTAATACTATGAGCCTCTTGGTTTGATAATAAGAATGTGTTAATAATGTTAGCTTTTGTGAGATGAATTGCTCTGTTAATATTTTCTATTTCTTCCTTCAGGATGTCGATTTTAAATTTATACTGCAGTATTAGTACAGTCTGAAATTCGCCACTGCTCTTCAGTGTTTTCAAAATCGAATTACTTACTCGGGTGATATTGTTAATTTTATCAAAAATGTTCTTGTTAATTACAAGTTGTTGGTTGTTATTCTCTATTATCTCCTCGAACTTGTTATTTATGGCAGTAAGATCGTCATGATCTGGGTTTCCCGCAACCCATTTCCAAGCAGAACCTATGAAATTTAATGAGCGTTTGTTCTTGATTTTAGGAATGATGTTGTTAATGGTTATGATTATGTTGTTAATTTCTTCTGAGATGAATGAATGCAATGGATGAGATGAAGGTATGTTTCTGCCTAGATCGGTTTTCAGATCCTCCACAAGTGAGGAATAATCCGTTAAATTAATGGTATGTAGAATTCTATAGGTTCCCGTTTGTATTTTCCCAGTGCCACCTTCGATAATAATGGTCTCGGCCTGAGAATAGTCCAGTACCTCAACCCAACCGTAGCAGAAAGGAAGATTTAAATAAATAAATGTTCTAAAAGAAAAATGATGTGGTTAAATTAACTTCTAATATGGTCCTTGTGCACTATTTTCCCCGATTCCGTTGTCACAGTGGAATTCTTGTTTTCCTTAACTACTTCCTCCTTGAATCTCCTTGAAAGCTTAGTCCCTAATCTTTTATTTTGTCTGACAAATATCTTCTCCCCTACCTCATAATCAACGATATCCTGTTTTTTCCTGTTATGATACAGCAAATCCCTTTCCTGTTTCGCCTTTAATTTTCGAAATATTTTCCTTCTGACCCCTTGTA
This sequence comes from Eustalomyia histrio, assembly GCA_949748255.1. Classification (NCBI taxonomy): domain Eukaryota; kingdom Metazoa; phylum Arthropoda; class Insecta; order Diptera; family Anthomyiidae; genus Eustalomyia; species Eustalomyia histrio. The sequence goes on from OX456523.1 coordinate 152,990,434, forward strand.
TGTTATCAGGGTCGGATGAAGTGGGTCTACCAAAAAATACATCGACGGGTCTTTTTCCCGTGACGGAGTGAATGGAATGATTATACTCATTTACGGACCACTCCAGAAGTTCCCTAAAACCCTTCTCAGGATATTCATGCTTCAGGCATCTCATAATCTCTGCCAAAGTCGAATGGAACCTTTCGATTTGCCCATTCACTTCGCTTTTGTAAGGCGGTGCAGTGAATATTTTAATATTGAATTCATTCTCCAACATAAACTTTATTGGTTGTGAACCAAATGTTTTCTCGTTGTCGCAAATTATTGCCTTTGGAACTTCAAAGTAAAATATTATTTCCCTTAGTGGTTTCCTTATATTCTCAATACTCTTCCCATCCACTTCCTTAACCACAGCCAATTTGGAGAATTTGTCTATGGAGGTAAGGACCTTGTGTTTGTCCGTTGAAAATATGTCAATATGAATTGTATGCCCCGGGAATTCCGGTAAAGGTGTGACTCCCAATTTCGTATTATTAGGCTGTCGGTCATACTTATTTTCTCTACAGACTTTGCATATTTTCGTTATCTTCCTAATTTTCTTTGCCATACCAGGGAAATAAAATCTTTCGAGTATCTGCAGTCTATTTTCCTTTTCGTTCCTATGAGCACGATTATGCTCTTCTATTATAATCTTATCCTGATCCTCTGCACTGGTAATATCCTTTACCACCTGTTGTGCAAACCGAATCTTATAATTCCCGAGGTAAGTTGGATAGATTGCCTGAATTTTCAGCATTATCGGTTCCGTAGTCTTTATACCATTTATAACTGACGGATTCAAGTACCTTTTCAGAAGTGCCTTCAGTGATTCCTCGGAAAACGCTTCTTCGTTTATTAGATGTCTATGGTAAGTAGGAAAAATAATTTCGAATTTATACGAACTTTCGGAGGCTTCCGAAATGAAAACCTGATTCTTGAAAACGTTAACGGGCGTTTCCACAGATGGTTTCAAGTTTTCGGAAGAGCTATCGCTACTATGGACAGTAACAGAATTAACATTTGGTATTGGTGGTCTTGAGAGGAAATCTGCAACCACATTCGTGCTGCCTGGTTTATAAATGAGCTCATGATTATATTCCTCCAACTGTGCCTTCCACCTTTTCATTTTCGCATTTGTATTCTTGTTGCTGAGAGCGAAAGTCAGAGGTTGGTGATCGGTGAAAATTCTGACCTTTTTCGATCCGTATAGGAAACATTTGAGGGACTGTAAAGCCCAAATTATCGCCAGCATTTCCTTCTCGTTTGCCGCGAAATTTTCCTCTGCTCTACTTAACGTTCTAGAGAGAAAGCTGATTGGCTTTCCATCTTGCGAAAGTACGGCTCCCAAAGCATACCCAGATGCATCTGTAGTTAACTCGAATGACTTATCGAAGTCCGGATAATGAAGCATTACATCGTCTGATGTCAGACATCTTTTTAACTGATTAAAAGCCTCAGTTTGTTGTTCAGTGAAATTTATTCGTGTCTTTTTAGACAAATTCTTGGGTATTCTTCCTAACTCTCCCCTAAGTATTTCGGTAAGAGGTCTGGCAATTTGAGCGTATGCCCTTATAAATCTGCGATAATGACCTGTCATTCCCAAGAATGAACGCAACTCATGGACATTTCCCGGTTTCGGAAAATTCATAATAGCCTCTGTTTTCTTCGACGCGGTGCGAATGCCCTTTTGGCAAACAATGATACCGAGAAATTCAGTTTCCTCCTTCATGAACTCACATTTATCGCACTGTACCTTCAGGCGGGCTTTCTCCAAAGTGTCAAAGATAATGTTCAAATTATCGAGATGTTCCTCTTTAGTCTTACTGAAAATAATTATATCGTCGATATAAATATAACAACGAACACCAATGTGTTCCCTAAGCACATCATCTAAGGTGCGTTGGAAAATAGCGGGCGCATTTCGTAACCCGAATGGAAGTCGAGTGAATTCGAACTTTCCATTGGCGACGGAGAAGGCAGTCTTCTCAATATCGGCTTCGTTTAGAGCAATTTGGTGGAACCCGCTCTTAAGATCAATAGTTGAAAAATACTTATTCGATCCTAAATTAGCCAAAATTGTGTTAATATCCGGAATAGGATATTTATCTGGTATGGTATCTTCGTTCAGTTTACGATAATCGACTACCATACGAAACTTTCTCTCTCCCGAAGCATCTTGCTTCTTTGGTACGATCCATACCGGGGAATTATAGGGGGATTTCGATGGACGAATAATGCCATCGTTTAGTAACTCCTTAATTTGTCTGTCTATTTCCCTCTTTAAGGGCATTGGGTACGGATACGTTTTCGAATAAATTGGTCTATCGCTTTTAGTTCTAATTTCCGCCCTGATATTTGTAACGTAAGTGAGTTTTCTATCTGGTTCGGAGAACAAGGTTGGATGGGATTCCAAAAGTTGTTTCAATTTCTCATTATCCCCTGGACACAGGTGATCCAATCTTAGTGTAGTATGCGCTATAGCATTAATTTGCAATTGATGAATAGGATATCGATATTTATTTAACAGTGTAAAGTAATTTTCCCTAGTAAAAATAATTGCATTCAAGCTTTTCAAAGTGTCATTGCCTATTATGGCATCGAAAGTGTTAATATTAGGTAAAATATGAAATTTAAGTTTGCCTATCTCATTGTTGAAAATATCAATATTTGTGTGGTGGGTGATCTTAACAGCTCCGCCAATTGAATTTGCAAAAAAGGGTTTGTTTGGAATGGGGTTTCGAATATAGGTAGGCTTAACGTAGTTCTTATTAGATCCAGTATCTAAAAGGAATTTTAACTCATTGCCGTTTTTCATCTTAAAAAGAAAATACGGCAGTGAGGAAGAGTTTAATCTAAAAAATTAACATCGTCATTATCGGGGTTTGTTTGCTCACTATCGTCGTACTGCACTTCGTACTCAGGAGGATAATTTTCAAAGTCTTCATAATACTCCCCTCCCTCTACGGTATACTCGAACGGAATAGATTCCGCCGCTTCCGTGTTAAAAACGCGTTGAACCTTATTGGATTGTGGAGTATTCTGTGATGGTGGCCTTTTTTCAGCCTGGTTACCTCCACCTTGGGGGAAGTTATTAGGGGAATTTTGCCAGACTGGCCGTCCCAATTTCTGTGCCTGCTGATACATTGGTCGGTCTGCACTGACCGATCCACCTCCATTGGTACCGGTGGCTTGGGTGGACGAGGTGGTGGAAAATTCGGTCGGTTGGGACCAAATCTATTTTGCCCATATGGGTAGATGTTACCCGCCCCAGGAAAATAATTCCCATGTGGGTTAGTAAGCTCTGGGTAAAACGGTCGTACCACCGGGGGAGATCGCTGATGACCAGCAGATCTAACGTTTGGTCTCGCCTTTTCCATACTATTGGCATGAACTGTTCGATAGTTCAAATTGCCCAATTTCAGACACATTTGTAGAGCCTGTGGTAAACTCGTTGGTTCCCTTACGCTCAGAAGACTTGGCAAATTGCCATTTAAGCCCCTTATAAAGGTGTCAAGAGCCTTCCCTCTATACGCCGCCGTCATTGCGGATAGAGCTTCCTCTCCTAACTCTAGACAATCAATCTTGTCCAAAATCAGAGAAAGGTACTGGTAGACCTGTTGATAAAACTCCTGAACGGAGTTGCCGCGTTGGGCAAGAGTTGTCATTTGGTACTCGAGGGTACCGACATCTCTCTTGTCTGCATAATGAAGCATCAAGCACTTCTTAATTTTTTCCCAGTTTAGTGGCGTTCGATATGATTCAAGCGCCACATCGGCCTCGCCTATAATTTTGTGCCTAATCGTGTGTAGGATAGCGAAATATTTAGGCGTGTCCCTATTCTGGCCATACATTAGGAGTATGCGATCCACAGACTTTCTCCAGGAATTGAACTCTCCCGGTTTCCCGGAAAATTCCCTAAGACATTTGACCACATCAGGTACACGTTCTGACGATTCGGAGTTTCTACTAAAATCTACTGTAATTTCCTCGTCCTGCTCTGTAGTAGGATTTAAAATGGAAGAAACTGTCGTTGATATCAAGTTCAAAAGTTCTTTTTTCTGATTGTTAGTAAATGAAGATAATGAATTAGTACTACTCGTAGAAGTACCGAAATTTAATTTCGACAATGATGCCGCTAATTGTTCCTCTTGGCTCATTTTATCAAATAATTTCTGTATCCCTTTACTTTAATTTAATTTAATTTGATTCAAATCAATGTAAAAAAAAAAATATTCTAGGTGGCTTTTTTTGATTCCCTATCAGAGACGATAATTTTGTATCAAGATTCAATATTCTTAACTTATCAATTATTTATTTAAATAGTATTCAATTCAATCTTACAGTAATATAATCCGGATCATGTTGGTATTGATATTGTTGCCGTTGCTGGTTTGTTGTATCTGGTTCACAAATTTCCTTGGTCTTTCAATAATTTTCCACAGTCACAGTTCACTTGTTTGCTTTTAGTACTCTCGATTTTATTTGCACCTTCACAGTTCACTTGTTTTGCTTCTAGTACTTTTTAATTTTATCTGTACTTTCAATTTTCTTAAGGTTCACTTGATAACTGTTAATTCATTAGATGTATTTATTTGTTAATCTTATTTACTTTGCTTCAGTTTTTATTTTTTTAGTTTCTCAAAAAAAAAAAAAATGTTAGTTACTTATATGAATTTATTTGTTACGCATAGTTAAAATTTTATATGAATTTATTTGTTACACATAGTTAAAATTCTTTAAAGGTTCACTTATTTGTAATTTTTTTTTTCACTGATTTTCCATAGAATTTTAATTAGTTATATTAGCTTTTTTATACTTTTATATTATTTGTAGTTTTTAAATTTCTTAACTAGCTTTATTTATTAAAAAGAAAATTCCGTTTACCGGGCTTGACAGGCCGCGACTAACGTACGCACCCGTTTAAATTTGAGTTTTTCGAATTTTACTAGGGAGCCACGTCAAGGCTTTAGTTTTTGAACCTAATGGATCTTTATTCTTCCTTTCAGGTCCTCGGTGCTCGGGCGCCAATTAAAATTAAACACTTGTGTTTGGTTTTAATAATCGTCTCTTTATTTAACAGCACTATGTGCTTTTTTCTGTTCCGTATCTTAATACTACGAACTTAAGACTAACCTAGCAAAAGAACAACATTATCATTTTATTTTCACAGCTTAATAACATTCCCGCTGAATAATCAAATAAATGGTTGCGCGTGTAGCGCGAACATGACACTTTTGTTTTGAACAAAAGTGCAGACGCAAACGTTAGCAACAATTAGTGTGGGAAATTACGAAATCACAATAAATAAGTACTGTGTTGTAATTAAAGTATTGTGCCAACGTATCAAAATTGTGAAATGAATAAATATTGCCTTAACTTATATATATATATATATATGTGTTATATATATATATATATATATATATATATATATAATATATTTGTATGTTTTTTATGCACTCATTAGAAAGCTTATTTTTTTTAAGTTGGAAAAAAAATATTTTATTATTATTGTATCAAATAAAAAAACAACAACAATTTATTTACAATACTTTAAATATAAAGCGTAACACAAATAACCACTTTTGCTTCGTACAGCGAGTAATTTTGCATTTTAATTGCAGTTCTAATATTTTGTGACATCGCCCTTAGCTTTTATCACTTCTGGATACAGAGCATTTTTTTTTTGGATTCTGGGGTGGATTTTTCGCAAACTCTTTAACCGGGCAAAGCATAAGAAGACGGCAGTCTACTGGGACGAATATCACAGTAAGCTGAAGGAAGATACGAAAATCACTAGAAAGACCAAACGAGACTCCTGGAAACTTTTCTGTGAGCAGGCACATTAAATCCTTCGAGGGCAAACTGTACACACTGGCGGTGTGCATTGACATCGAAGGAGCCTTTAATAACGTTCTGACCGATACTCTTATCCGGTATCGAGTTGACCGGGCGCTTAGTGACTGGATCACACACATGCTAAGGAATAGATGGATTAGTTGCGAAATGTACGGTGTAACTATTAGGAGAAGGGTACTTCGCGGAACGCCACAGGGTGGGATTTTATCTCCACTGCTATGGGTAACCGCGATAAATAGTCTCCTAAGGACCTTAACCGAGGGATTCGAATCAGTCTGCTATTCAGACGATGTTGTAATACTTCTAAGGGGCAAGGATCCAAACTATTTGTGCAGAAGGGCCGAGGCGGCCCTAAACACGTCCTTCGGCTGGGCTCAGCCTAGGGACCTAAACGTTAACCCGGAGAAGACGGAAATATGTCTGTTCACGGGGAGAAAGAAAATTCCTGTCTTCAGGGAACCACGTTTCTCAGACAGGACGATACCAGTGACCGACAGGGTTAAGTACTTAGGCGTTATCCTTGATCGGAAACTAAAATAGAAACACCACATAGAAGATAGAACCAACAAGGCGAGCCGGTGTTGGGCGCTATGTAGGAGGGCCATAGGCCCGAAATAGGGCCTAAGTCCGAGTATGATACACTGGCTTTACAGGAGCGTAATAAGACCGATCTTTACTTATGCCTCTGTAATCTGGTGGACTTCTTTGGACAAAAGGTGCAATATAAGACCACTTCAGGGGGTCCAGCGTACGTGTTGCTTGGGTATAAGTGGGGCAATGTGCACCACGTCAACCAAGGCTCTGGAGACATTGCTGGATATACCACCAATCGAAACGCAGGTGAGGTACGAGGCGGCACTCGCGGCCAAACGCCTCTTATGTCTTGGCGAGCTATATATAGGTGATTTCAGAGCAGATCATCAGTGTATACTGGGCACGTTGTCCGATTACACACACTCATCTGACATGCCCGACCGCATACCGGAGACGGATATTGTCGGAAACTGCGGGATTATGATCCCTGATAGGGGAGAATGGTGGAGCGGAACTCTGGGGCGAATGCCCGTGGGGATTTGTTGCTACACAGACGGATCTAAGTTGAGGAATATCCTACCGTCTTCCTGATCACAACACCAGCTTCCAAGCGGAAGTCCGTGCTATTACGGAGTGTGTAAGATGGATTGAATCGAATATGGGGCGAGTAGACACTAACATATTCACCGACAGCCAAAGGGCGATTAGGGCGATATCAGCTAGTAGGGTTAAGTCCAGAACCTTGCTGGACTGTATAAGAGCCATTACTGAGTTTTCCTATGGGGGCAGGATCCATATTATATGGGTACCGGGCTACTCGGGGATAGCCGGGAACGAAAGGGCCAATACACTAGCCGTCGGGGGAAGAGAACTCGAGGCAGTTAACTTGGCGAACGCAAAACCGTTTGAGGCAAGGAAAGCGGAATTAAAGGCATGGGCAAGAGAAACCCACATGGCCTGTTGGAACAAGGGGACGGTGGCCAGGACCACTAGGATTTTGTGGGGTGGCCCAGACGGGAAGAGGACAAGAGGCCTTGTTATTTTGGGGACTGTCCTTAAACTTTTCGTTATTCTACTATTTACACTGAAGACATTTTACTGGATACAGCGCATATTATAGGGACTTTTCTGGCTTTATATACAGATGTCTTCAAAGTATGGGCAATGAATATATATATATATATGTGCATAGCGCATGTTGCGGGGATGGGATTTCGTTCCACAAGTTACTATGAAGACATTTTGTTACTTTGGGGACTGTCCTTAAACTTTTTGTTATTCTACTGTTTACACTGAAAACATTTTACTGGATTCAGCGCATATTATAGGGACTTTTTTGGCTGTATATACAGATGTCTTCAAAGTATGCGCAATGAATATATATATATATATATATATATATGTGCACAGCACATGTTGCGGGGACAGTTTTTCGTTCCACAAGTCACTATGAAGACATTTTGTTACTTTGGGACTGTCCTTAAACTTTTCGTTGTTCTACTGTTTACACTGAAGACATTTTACTGGATACAGTGCATATAATAGGGACTTTTTTGGCTGTATATACAGATGTCTTCAAAGTATGTGCAATGAATATATATATATATATATATATATATATATATATATATATATGTGCACGGCGCATGTTGCGGGGACGGGTTTTCGTTCCTCAAGTTACTACGAAGACATTTTCTTACTTTGAGGACCGTCCTCAAACTTCTCATTTATCTACTGTATAAACTGAAGACATTTTACTGGATACAGAGCATATTATAGGGACGTTTTTAGCTGTATATACAGATGTCTTCAAAGAATGCGAAATGAATATATATATATATATATATATATATATATATATATATATATATATATGTGCACAGCACATGTTGCGGGGACGGGTTTTCGTTTCACAAGTTACTATGAAGACATTTTGTTACTTTGGGGACTGTCCTTAAACTTTTCGTTATTCTAGTGTTTACTCTGAAGACATTTTACTGGACACAGCGCATTTTATAGGGACATTTTTGGCTGTATATACAGATGTCTTCAAAGTATGGGCAATGAATATATATATATATATATATATATATATATATATATATATATATATATATATATCCAGTAAAATGTCTTCAGTGCATATAGTAGGTTAATGTAATGTTTGAGGCCAGTCTCCAAAGAATCAAAATGTCTTCATAGTAACCTGTGAAACGAAAAACCGTCCCCGCAGCATGCACTGTGCACATATATATATATATATATATATATATATATATATATATGCACGGCGCATGTTGCGGGGACGCGTTTTCGTTCCACAAGTTACTATGAAGACATTTTGTTACTTTGGGGACTGTCCTTAAACTTTTCGTTATTCTAGTGTTTACTCTGAAGACATTTTACTGGACACAGCGCATTTTATAGGGACTTTTTTGGCTGTATATACAGATGTCTTCAAAGTATTCACAATGAATATATATATATATATATATATATATATATATATATATATATATATATTCATTGCGCATACTTTGAAGACATCTGTATATACAGCAAAAAAATTCCCTATAAAATGGCTGTGTCCAGTAAAATGTCTTCGGTGTAAACAGTAGAATAACGAAAAGTTTAAGGACAGTCCCCAAAGTAACAAAATGTCTTCATAGTAACTTGTGGAACGAAAACCCGTGCCAGCAACATGTGCTGAGCACATATATATATATATATAAATAAATATATATATATATATATATATATATATTCATTTCGCATACTTTGAAGACATCTGTATATACAGCCAAAAAAGTCCCTATAATATGCGCCGTATGCAGTAAAATGTCTTCAGTGTAAACATTAGAATAATTATAAGTTTGAGGACGGTCCCCAAAGTACCAAAATGTCTTCATAGTAACTTGTGGAACGAAAACCCGTCCCCGCAACATGCGCTGTGCACATATACATATATATATATATATATATATATATATATATATATATATATATATATATATATATTCATTGCGCATACTTTGAAGACATCTGTATATACAGCCAAAAAAGTCCCTATAATATGCGCTGAATCCAGTAAAATGTTTTCAGTGTAAACAGTAGAATAACAAAAAGTTTAAGGACAGTCCCCAAAGTAACAAAATGTCTTCATAGTAACTTGTGGAACGAAATCCCATCCCCGCAACATGCGCTATGCACATATATATATATATATTCATTGCCCATACTTTGAAGACATCTGTATATAAAGCCAAAAAAGTCCCTATAATATGCGCTGTATCCAGTAAAATGTCTTCAGTGTAAACAGTAGAATAACGAAAAGTTTAAGGACAGTCCCCAAAATAACAAAATGTCTTCATAGTAACTTGTGGAACGAAAAACCGACCCCGCAACATGCGCCGTGCACACATATATATATATATATATATATATATATATATATATATATATATATATATATATATATATATATATATATATATATATATATATATGCATTGCCCATACTTTGAAGACATCTGTATATACAGCCAAAAAAGTCGCTATAAAATGCGCTGTGTCCAGTAAAATGTCTTCAGAGTACACACTAGAATAATGAAAAGTTTAAGGACAGTCCCCAAAGTAACAAAATGTCTTCATAGTAACTTGTGGAACAAAAACCCGTCCCCGCAACATGAGCTGTGCACATATATATATATATATATATATATATATATATATATATGTGCATAGCGCATGTTGCGAGGACGGGATTTCGTTCCACAAGTTACTATGAAGACATTTTGTTACTTTGGGGACTGTCCACAAACTTTTTATTATTCTACTGTTTACAATGAAGACATTTTACTGGATACAGAGCATATTATAGGGACTTTTTTGGCTGTATATACAGATGTCTTCAAAGTATGCAAAATGAATACATATATATATATTCATTGAAAACTCAGTAATGGCTCTTATACAGTCCAGCAAGGTTCTGGACTTAACCCTACTAGCTGATATCGCCCTAATCGCCCTTTGGCTGTCGGTGAATATGTTAGTGTCTACTCGCTCCATATTCGATTCAATCCATCATACACACTCCGTAATAGCACGGACTTCCGCTTGGAAGCTGGTGTTGTGATCAGGAAGACGGTAGGATATTCCTCAGCTTAGATCCGTCTGTGTAGCAACAAATCCCCACGGGCATTCGCCCCAGAGTTAAGCTCGACCATTCTCCCCTATCAGGGATCATAATCCCGCAGTTTCCGACAATATCCGTCTCCGGTATGCGGTCGGGCATGTCAGATGAGTGTGTGTAACCGGTCCCCAAAGTACCAAAATGTCTTCATAGTAACTTGTGGAACGAAAACCCGTCCCCGCAACATGCGCTGTGCACATATACATATATATATATATATGTGCACAGCGCATGTTGCGGGGACGGGTTTTCGTTCCACAAGTTACTATGAAGACATTTAACTGGATATATATATATATATATATTTATATACTCATTGCCCATACTTTGAAGACATCTGTATATACAGCCAAAAAAGTCCCTATAATATGCGCTGTATCCAGTAAAATGTCTTCAGTGTAAACAGTAGATAGTAACTTGTGGAACGAAAAACCGTCCCCGCAACATGCTCCGTGCACACATATATATATATATATATATATATATATATATATATATATATATATGCATTTCACATACTTTGAAGACATCTGTATATACAGCCAAAAAAGACCCCGTAATATGAGCTGTATCCAGTAAAATGTCTTCAATGTAAACAGTAGAATAATGAAAAGTTTGTGGACAGTCCCCAAAGTAACAAAATGTCTTCATAGTAACTTGTGGAACGAAAACCCGTCTTCGCAACATGCGCTATGCACATATATATATATATATATATATATATATATAAGTAACAAAATGTCTTCATAGTAACTTGTGGAACGAAAACCCGTCCCCGCAACATGCGCTTTGGGGACTGTCCTTAAACTTTTCGTTATTCTACTGTTTACACTGAAGACATTTTACTGGATACAGCGCATATTATAGGGACTTTTTCGGCTGTATATATTCATTGCGCATACTTTGAAGACATCTGTATATACAGCCGAAAAAGTCCCTATAATATGCGCTGTATCCAGTAAAATGTCTTCAGTGTAAACAGTAGGATAACGAAAAGTTTAAGGACAGTCCCCAAAGTAGCAAAATGTCTTCATAGTAACTTGTGGAACGCAAAACCGTCCCCGCAACATGCGCCGAGCACATATATATATATATATATATATATATATATATATATATATGTGCACAGCGCATGTTGCGGGGACGGGTTTTCGTTCCACAAGTTACTATGAAGACATTTTGGTACTTTGGGGACCGTCCTCAAACTTTTAATTATTCTGTTTACACTGAAGACATTTTACTGGATACGGCGCATATTATAGGGACTTTTTCGGCTGTATATACAGATGTCTTCAAAGTATGTGAAATGCATATATATATATATATATATATATATGTGCACAGCGCATGTTGCGGGGACGGGATTTCGTTCCACAAGTTACTATGAAGACATTTTGTTACTTTGGGGACTGTCCTTAAACTTTTGTTATTCTAGTGTTTACTCTGAAGACATTTTACTGGACACAGCGCATTTTATAGGGACTTTTTTGGCTGTATATACAGATGTCTTCAAAGTATGGGCAATGCATATATATATATATATATAGATATATATATATATATATTCGGTTATAATTATGGCATTGCTGGATACTGTTTTTTGGATTTGACGCACCCTGGGCTGACAGTTTTCAGTTGTTGGTCATAGAATGCTATGACCTCTGTAGGTGGAAGTGAAATTCCACTGAAATGGCTCATGGGTCAATGTTACGGCTACCTCCGTCTCGTTAAAACGTGGCGAGTCTCGCAGTACGTTCAATCTTTGTCGCCATTTGGTTGGTGGTGTAGGTTCAGATGGATGTTCCTGATATGTACGGATCAACCTCTGACATAAGACCACATAAGGATGATCTTGTGTCAACCCCCGCATGGCCTTGATATGTAAATTCATAATTAAGATGGCTATAGCGGCTTCGAGTTGAGACCCAACAGATGTGAGGAACAAACACAAAAAGGCAATAACATTACCCAAGGGAAGGAGATTTTTTTTTTCGAAGTCATTTATTGAATCTTCACTTAAAAATAGTGAACTAACAATAAGTATTACAAACCTTAAAAGATAAAAACTAAGTTACTTAGTCCACCCAGTGCCAGACGAAATATCATTTTTTTATGTACTATCCCAAATTTTTCTCAAAGCATAGGTCCTTTGTACTAGTATGCCAAGTCGGCTGTGGCCGTCCTTCTTAGACGCTGGTGACCGCGATTTCCAAGTAGATTACGCGCTAGTTCATTTGGATGAGTCTCCAGTTTACCTAAATAGCTTAGGGTAGATTTCACGGCCTCATATTCAACTAGAGGAACATTCAAATCTGAGTGTATATTTGAATTTCTTACACACAGGGAGCCCCTGTTATTATTCGTAAAATGTTGTTCTGCTTTCTGTGAATTCTCTGAACATTAGAATGGGAGGCCGTTGCCCAGAGTTGAATTTCATAACACCATATGGGTTTTATCATCGAGTTGTTCAGCAATAGTTTACAATCAAGGCTGAGTGCAGTTTCTTCCGATTAACCAATTGATTTCAATGATTTTTAATTTCATCTGAGTAAATTTTGCATCTATATGATTCTTCCACGTGAGTCGACGATCAAGATGAATGCCTTAAAATTTGACAATTGTATGTTGGGAGCCCCTGTTATTAATCGTAAAATGTTGTTCTGCTTTCTTTGAATTCTCTGAACATTAGAATGGGAGGCCGTTGCCCAGAGTTGAATTCCATAACACCATATGGGTTTTATTATCGAGTTGTACAGCAATAGTTTACAATCGAGGCTGAGTGCAGTTTCTTCCGATTAACCAATTGATTTCAATCATTTTCAATTTCATCTGAGTAAATTTTGCATCTATATGATTATTCCACGTGAGTCGACGATCAAGATGAATGCCTAAAAATTTGACACTTGTATGTTGGGGTATGTTTTGATTCTTTATTCGGATCAAAGGGCAAGTTTCTCTTCTTAACGTAAAAGTAATATGAACACATTTCTGCTCATTCACCTTTATTTTCCACTGATTTAGCCACACTTCTAATTTAAAATCGTGATTCTGTAAAATTCGAGAAGCCTCGAGTGGGTTACTGTGGCAACTTAGGATCGCCGTATCATCGGCAAATGTAGAAGTTTGTGTGTCACTATTTGTTGGCATGTCAGAGGTATATAGGATATACAAAAGTGGTCCCAATATACTACCGTGTGGAACACCAGCATGTATATTTTGTGGAGTGCTTATAAAATAGCGTTCCTTAACTATAAATGTTTGATTTGTTATGTAGCTTTCGAGTAAATTGTGTCTATTAGATGGCAATATATTCTTGATTTTAAAGAGTAGTCCTTCATGCCAAACTTTATCAAAAGCCTGTAAGTCACCAGATGGGGATACTATTTCACGGGTATTAAAAAGAGTAACAATAGTGGGTGTGTGATTGGAGGAGAGTTCCAGGGATGATTCTACAAAAACTAGGTTTCTTGCGATATTTCTTGTTATTTCAAAATATATTAAATCCGGTATTTTATTACGATCTGATGGCCATTATGTCGTATCTCCACTTGAAATCACATCCATACCCATTTTAGAAATTGTATCAACCAAAACACGGCCTCTCGGGGTAATGAGGCGTAACCCCCAGAATGTGTGCGTGAACCTAATGAGTTAAAAAAAGATGTAAACTGATTTTCAGATATCTTAAATTTTGGGGAAGCATAAACTGATGCGATAACTAGGTTCATATCAAACTCCTCTACACATATTGTAGTAGCTTGAAGATAATCTTCGCAAAAATCACACATAAGATAATGCTTTAATCGAGTTTTAATTAATATGCCTGAGCCACCACATGCTCAGCTTTTGGGATCTTTTGTATCATACAACGTGTATCCTCGAATTGAGGAAGAGCTACGAGGGGTTAAATGAGTTTCAGAAACAAGCATTATATCTATTTACTTGTTTCTAAGAAAATAATCGAGTTCGACCTTATGCTGGCGAATGCCGTTCGCGTTGCAATAACATATTTTAAGACAGTTCATGGTTTGCCTGCAGTAAAGTAGACTGCATTCGTAGCATCTCCTGCATCATGTTGTTCATAGAGTTCGTTATGTTGTTTATAGTTTGCACAAGAGAATCAATAGTAGCTTCGAGTCTACTAAAATTTACATTTTGAGATTGTGGTAGTGCTTTAGGATTCACAACACTTGCATAAGACTGACAATCTTTAACACGGTTTGAGTTTTGCTGGATGGATTGAGTAAAGGGTTGTTGACGGGGTCGTAGAACGTCTGCGAATGATACTTCCCCGGCATTAGACTTTATGACGGGCGTAGGTAAAGTCCGCGTCTGCATCTGTGCAACTTGTCTTCTATTAACGAAAAACTGGCCTCCGCCACAATTGCTACATTTTTTGGCGGTCATATCGTTAACATTTAACAGAAAAAGGATAGACGTGTTATATATTCGGTCCGTGAATTTATTAAAATATCGGCTTATTAGTGTTTAAAAAAATATATAAAAAAACAACAGCGCTTGGACGCTTAAAAAATAATATATTTATTACAAAAAACAAATAAACCGTGTTCAATTTAAAATTTAAATAAAAAAAAACATTTATAAAAAACCCTTAACAAACAGGGATTTGTCTTGTTTGTTTGTTTATTTTTTTCTTTTCTTTCTTATAAAGAAAAGAGCATATAAGCTCTATAATTCAAGAGGAGAGAAGGCTCAGTGCAAATGGCAGAAATGCCTACGTTTTTCTAAATTATTTAACCGCAAAAACAATTGAGAGATCCCGTTCATGTTCTCCTTTACTCTCATGTGAAAAAATTAAAACAAATAACACAAAGGAACATGAAAATATAAAAGTACCAACAAATACAGAGCCTAGTTTAACAACAACGCACAAAACGCTGTCTGCTTTGACTTCACCAAAACCTACAGCTACAATATCAACAAATAGTGAGATTATTAAAACACCAACAACATCTTCTGCTACTTTAAACAGTGATATCAATATTATGGCTCAACCTAATAACTTAAAATAGCCCCAAAGTATGCTTCACTTTCCGTCAGTAAGTAGTTTAACTATTAACTATTGGCGTAACACCCAATGTTGACCTGCCAGTCATCATTACCGCCAAACCATTGGTACAGACTGGATTAGACAGGTATGTTAAAATAGCAGCTTAGTAGAGGTGAAATAAATGTCACTCAATCCCAAAACCGTTTTGCCATACTGGAAAGCGAAGATAATGATGCCCCGGTGATACCTAAACCACAAAGACCTCCCCCTATCTATCTAAGAGAGCAAAATTCAAATGAATTTGTTAAAACCCTAGTCAGCCTTATTGGGGAAAACTCTTTTTATATTGTGCCAATAAAAAATGGCAAAATTGTTGAAACTAAGATTCAAGTTCAATGGGAATCCAATTTCAGAAAATTAGTATCATTTCTTGAATCCAGAAAAAAAAATTTTTATACTTACCAGTTGAAGAGCAGCAAAGGTCTTCAGATAGTGATTAAGGGTATTGAATCATACAATGACCCACTTGAAGTAAAGAAGGCACTCGAAATCAACGGCTTTAAAGTTAAGTCCGTTGTTAATATTAGAAACCGGGATAAGCTCCCCCAACCCCTTTTCCGAGTTGAATTAGAGCCTGGCGATATCAAGTTGAAGAAAAATGAAACACACCCTATTTATCAACTTAGGTACTTGCTACACTATAGAGTTACAGTTGAAGCACCACATAAGCGACGAGGACCTGCTCAGTGTACGAACTGCCAGGAGTATGGTCACACTAGGTCTTATTGTAGACTACATGCAGTTTGTGTAGTTTGCGGTGAGCTGCATAGCACAGCTGACTGCACCAAACCAAAGACAGTAAATACTGAAAAGAAATGTAGCAATTGCGGTAACCCCCATACTGCTATTTACAGAGGTTGTGATGTATATTTAAAATTAAAAAACTCAAATTTGAACAGAACCCGAAACCCCCGAATGAAATCACAGTTAGAACCGGAATTTTATATTCCACAATACCCACAAATTATCACCAACAGTGCTTCATACTCTGAAGTTCTAAGAGGACAACCACAGCCCCCAAAAACTCCACAAGCCGCACAAGTCAATCCAAATGCTCCACTTTCTCAATCTGAACCCCAGATACAAAATTTCAGCAGACTTGAAGCATCCATTGAATCCCTGGTTCAAACTGTTACTAACTTTACAAACTCAATGAGTAATATGATGCAAGAGATGATGAGAAATCAGTCTATTTTAATGCAAGCTTTGTTAACTAAACCATGAACAGTTTGAAAATATGTTACTGGAATGCTAACGGCATATGCCAACATAAAGAAGAGCTCGAGTATTTTCTCAGAAATCAGCAAATTGACGTAATGCTTATTTCTGAGACCTATTTAACCCTGAGAAGTTCATTTTCAATTCGCGGGTACACAATATATGATTCTAAGGACCCAAGAGGCAGTTCATGTGGAGGATCAGCTATTCTCATTAAATGTAGACTAAAATATTTTCTTATGTGTGATCTTTGCGAAGATTATCTTCAGGCCACTACTATATGTTTTGAAGAATTCGATAAGGACTTAGTGATTTCGTCAATTTATTCTCCCCCCAGATTCTCCATAACGGAGGATCAGTACACAGGCTTTTTCGAATCATTAGGACCGCGTTTTCTAGCAGCTGGAGACTATAATGCCAAGCATACATTCTGGGGGTCACGGCTTGTTACCCCTAAGTGCCGTGTTTTGTTTAATACAATTTCTAAGCTGGGTATGGATGTGATCTCTAGTGGAGAACCCACGTACTGGCCAACGGATCATCGGAAAATACCCGATCTGATAGACTTTGGAATAACAATGTCTATTGCAAGAGAATTGGTACATGTAGAACCATTATTGGATCTTTCATCTGATCACACACCTACAGTTGTTACTATTTTAAACCCCCGAGGAATTGTACCCCCCTCTGGTGACTTAGCACTGACAGGCAAAACAACAGATTGGTTGAAGTATAAAAAATTTATCAGTACACATTGCTCGGAAAACATACCGCTAAGAACACCGGAAGATATCGACCTCTCGATTCAAAATTTTAAACTAAATCTCAAACTTGCTGCTCAACTTGCTACCAAACCCCCCCGACACAACAGACAAAATATTATTTTGTCTGCCGATGTCGAACGACTCATAAATGAAAAAAGAAGAGCTCGAAGAGAGTGGCAACAGCACAGATCTCCTAAACTTAAGGAACGGTTGAAAGAATGCACTAAAAAATTAAGAAAGCTACTTGAACATAAGAGAACGCTTCATTAAACAGATATCTTGAAAATTTAGATCCAACATCAAGAACTGATTACTCATTATGGCGTGCAACGAAAAATTTGAAAAGACCTGTCTTATGTAAGCCTCCTTTGAGAAAATCAGACGGAGGTTTGGCTAGAAATGATACTGAAAAAGGAGATCTGTTTGTAGAACATTTAAGAAAAGTATTCACGCCAAATATAACAAGTTCTGTAACAGAGTTGCCACCGATTTTACCCCAGCACCGAGCAGCTACCCGATTAACGTTTGAGATGAGAGAGGTCGAAAAGGCTATTTTTGAACTAAACCCCAAAAAAGCTCCTGGTATCGATGGAATCGGTAACAGGATGCTCTTGGAGTTACCCCGTATAGCATTAAAGATAATTCTCTTTATTTTTAATGCTATTATACGCCTTGAATACTATCCCCCAGAATGGAAAGTTTCACTCGTTAAAATGATACCCAAGCCAGGCAAAGATCACACAAAAGTGGAATTGTATAGGCCTATAAGCCTATTATCCAATTTGTCAAAGCTGTTCGAGAAAATCCTAATGGAAAAGATAACTGTTTATGTGGAACAAAACAACTGTATTACATCACACCAATTTGGCTTCAGGAGAAAACACAGCACCATTGAGCAAGCCCACAGGCTAGTTACTGTTGTCAGAAAAACGTTCGAGGAGAAAAAATACTGCTCTGCCCTTTTTATCGATGTTTCACAGGCTTTCGATGTTTGGCATGAAGGTCTACTGTTTAAAATAAAACTTTTGTTACCAACAAATACTCACAAGCTACTCAAAAGCTATATAACAAATCGAAAATTCACTCTTGCTGAAAAAAGTTTTGTCAGCTCTCCTCAAGATATACAAGCCGGAGTTCTACAAGGTAGCATTTTGGGTCCTCTGTTATATATAATTTATACTTCAGACATGCCATTAGATATTAATACCCACACATCGACTTTCGCTGACGGTACTGCAATCTTAAGCGTCCACGATGACTCAAAAATAGCGTCTAGAATGTTACAGACTCACATTTCACAATTGGAAGCTTGGTTGGATAAGTGGAGAATTAAGGTGAATGAACAGAAATGTATCCACATTACTTTCACACTGAGAAAAGAGACGTTTCCACCCATTAAAATTAATAATCTGAATATACCCCAACACACATGTGTGAAATATCTCGGTATTCACCTTGACCGTCGACTCACGTGGAAAAATCATATGGAAAAATCATATAGATGCGAAAATAACTCAGATGAGGCTAAAAACTGCTCGACTCGCTTGGCTAATTACTCATTTACTTGCAAATTACTCATTTACAATTCGATCATGAAACCCATATGGTGCTACGGAATTCAGCTCTGGGGTACTGCCTCTGCGTCCAATATAGGGAAAATTCAGAGAATGCAAAATAAATTCTTGAAGACGATCACGAACGCACCCTGGTATGTTAGGAATTACAACATACATAAAGACCTGAATGTACCCCTGGTCAAAGATGAAATTATTAGACACTGTCAACGCTATTTAACAAAACTGGAAACACACCCCAACATACTAGCCCGTAACTTAACTAATAATCACGGCCACCAGCGTCTGAGGAGGAGGGACACTGCGGATCTGGTCCGCTAATAATAAGGGGAAATAATGGTCCCAGTTGAACCACATAACATCAGTCTGGCACTGGCTGGTCTTAACAACTAATATTTAGTTTTAAGATTTGGATAATTATTGTTAGTTCACAGTTTTTAAAAGTGAAGATTCAATAAATAATATGAAATATGGAAAAAAATATCGGATCTAGGCTTTTTGCAATCACTAGTGCAATGCAATTCGCCGCAATTCTGGCCCTTTCTCAAGTTTACATCTCCGGGCTCTAGCTCAATACGAAATAAAGGCTGGGGTATTTTTTATATTTACAACAGATTTTATTTCAAAGCCGACATTTTCCAGAGCCTCTTTTATCTCTGATGGGTCAACACTAGAGTCAATACCTTTAATCACTACTTGCAGACCTTTACTGCTCTTCAATTGATAAGTGTTAAAGTTTTTTTTACGGGTTTCAAAATAACTTATCAATTTTCGGAAGTTATCTTCACTATATATCTGGATTTTCGTTTCTGGGATATTACCTCTTTTAAGGGGGATAACGTGAAACGATTTTTCGCCGATAATATCAATCAGATTCTTTAAATCGTTTGAGTTTTGCTCTCTAAGGTATACCGGGGGTGGTCTACAGCTCTTTCCTGATGGTGCTGGATCATCTGAGCCATTATCTAGAAGGGCAAATCGATTACCTGATTTTTCAGTATACTGCTCCCTGATATGTTTAGCTGATGGGGCCGTTTTCGAGCATCTAGGATTGCGTTTTCGCTTTATCACCGTAATATATCTATCCAAACTAATTTGGGTGAATTTTGGAGTTGTTTTGTCATTGTTACTTACAGGCTTCATTTTTATATCTGGGGTTATAATTTTCTGGGTACCTACTGTAGTTTAAGTTTGCTTCATAGGAGATGGAACTTTTTATAGCATAATAGTAGGCGGGATCGAGTTTTCACTACTAGTTTTAGAGTCACTGCTAGTACTATTTATAGTTGGAAAACAACTGCAAGTAGGTGATATAGACTTAGATGTTTTATTTTGCGCAAAAACTCTGTTAGAGTGAGGAAAACATTTACAAGGCGAGGGGATAGGCTTAGCTCTAAATAGTTTTTGTTGTATTTCAGATCATTTAAATTTTTTGCAATTTTATTTTCATCACTGCTCTCTACGCTCATTGTAAAATAAGCATTTCTACCATTTACACTGAGACTTCTCTCATTTAATAGAGATGTGGTTAAACTCATATACTTGTTGAATTATGTTTGTACAACAACAACAATACAAGTAATGCACAAAGCACTAAATCAATTTATTTTGTGAAACACTTTTTATTTTACTTTAATTTATTCTTTTTAACTATACCGGGAAATATAATATTTTTTTCACGGGTTGTTTTATTTATTAAGCGTCCAGATCGCCATTTTATTTTTAGTTTATAACCGATTTTTTTTTAACTTATTACGGAACGAGCAAAAAACACGTCAGTCAAGACTGGCTGCCAGTATTAAGAAAAATACTAAGAAGAACAAGGAATGTAGGAATGGGAAAAATACTAAGAAGAACAAGGAGAATGTAGGCGACAAGGGTGCGATAAAAATCGTTAACCCATTTGGGAGGAGTAGTCTGCTACGAAGATCACCGGCGACTACATCCAGTATCCCGACGGGTGTGAATGTCGTGACACCACGGAGCATTGGTGCCATGCAGTCTGGTATCAGAGATTCGAGTCAGGGCACTCTGCGTGCCGAGCAGTTGGGACATGGTTCTACTACAAGGACAGGTCTGGAGAATGACAAGGAGCACCTAGAATAGACTAGAACAGCAGAAGATAGAGCATTTATTGAGTTTGGGAGCAGACTTTCTACCATTAATGGCATTGTGTACAACGCTAATAATATACATAAGATTATACGTGATAATATTTATTGTATTTATGCATCGTATCAGAAACTGAAAAAACACAGGGAAGTAATACGTATCCGCCCAATAGGAAATGGGGAGAGTGTACAAAAGGAATATAAGACCAGCCGGGCTGCCTCAAAGTCACCGATGCAGGAGAGAAAGCACAAAAGAGCTAAAACAGCAATAACAATCACAGCACTGCAAACACCGAAACTCATAAATAATCCAGGAGAGATGAATACCCTAGAGCTCCATGGAGTGATAAACGAATGGGAGGTAGTGAGGCATCGAAAAGAGAAGAGGAAAAAAACCAAAAAAAGAGAAACAACGGGTTAGTAAGGATCAAGGAGAAACCATAGCTATCAGAACTAGCTCCACAACATCATATGCGGATGTTATCAAGGAAATGAAGAGGAAAATAAACCCTACTGCAATCGGGGTAGAGATAAAGGGTATAAGGAGGACTAGGGCTGGAGAATTGCTCGTTAAATTTGATAAAGGCGAGGGTCAGGTCGAAAAACTGAGAAATTCTATTGGCAACACTTTTGGCGAGGATGTGACGATTAGGGCAGTTGCCAAAAAACACATAATAGACATCAGGGACCTAGATGAATCAATTGAGGATTCTGATCTCATAAATGCTCTTATGGTGGCGACAAGGGCGGAGGAGCCAACATCGCTTAAAGTTCTAAATGTGAGAGACGCATTTGGCGGGACTAAATAGGTGCTTGTTGAATTACCGGAACTTCTCGCTGCATCCCTACTGAGCGCAGGGAGGGTTAGAGTAGGATGGGTTATGTGTAGGATAAGTACCAAAATGAGATCCAAACAGATGCTTGGATCAGGGCCGTGTTACTAGCCAATGCAAGAGCGTAGACAGAGGTAACATTTGCAGGAAATGCTGTGGAACAGGTCATAAGTCAAAGGAATGTGTTGCAGACTTAATATGCGTAGTTTGCCAAGAAGCCGGGTTAACAGATATCCGATATTTTGTTGATAGTGCGGTATGTGTAAGCAACAGGGGAAGTACGGTGTTGCAATGACCCTAAAATTCTTACAGATAAACCTAGGGAGAGGAAGGGGCATCACTGTATTTGGGGCTATAGCTAGTCTTAACCTGACTGTCTTTAATGTCGGTGACAAGCTTACTTTCCGAAGGGAAGCAGTAGTTAGCATAATTGACATCACCTTTGAAACGGGTGATCTATGCAATGATAGTATGAACTGGATGGTGCTGGATTACATAATACATAACATTCAAAGTTGATATTAATATAATAGTGATACAGAAAGAAGATGAACTACCAAGATGGAACATAAAGACACTTAGAGAAGGAAGGCTCTTGGATTACATCACCCGAGCCAGGGAGAGGAATTTGCACACTTCAGTCGACAATACACAAGTGGGGAGGGCAGCCGAGACAGTGATAGAAACGATCACAACGGCTTGTAAAGCAGAAATGCCCAGAATTAAGAAGTACATCAACAAGCCCTCGCGAACAAAGAGGCAAATGCCTTTCTGCACGGCGAGCATCAACCCGCCATGGTAACTTGAATCTTTTGTACGAATACAAAAGAACACGGAAATTGTTAAGGTGTGTCATAAAGGAAAGAAAGAGAAAGTGCTGGATAGAACTATGCAAGGAAATAGATGATGATCCGTTGGGTAAACCCTATAAGATAACGATGAAAAAACTGGGAGGAATGAAACCAATTCCTGGTATTAAGAAACCGGCGTGGGCGACCGCGATGGAATCTGGATGAAAATGGGAGATGGACGTATAGGATAATCTCCCATATTAAAGGTTTTATCGAAAGGAAGAATGGTAGCATGGGATACTTTCCTACACAGGAGATGACGGATCATGGTAGCCTAAACAAGTATACTTTATTTTAACTACGATTATGCGCCTATGTATTTAAATCGGGAGTATTAAATTATATTTATATTATTTTTCACCGAAAAACAAAAAAAGTAATTAATAACACTAAAAACTTCTTTTACTTGTGTACATCCATTTGTTTATAAAAATAACGAGAGATGTTATTTTTTATATTCTCTAAACTGACTTTAATTTACGAGGAAAACACTTTCTTTTCCTTATATTTTATTTTCGAGTTATAAAAGAAGTACACAATTTTTATTTTTATAAAACTTAACGGATTGCGATGGTATTTTCTTGCACGGTTTTTGTTGGTACTTCCAATTTGTTCAAATATCGTTTTAACGGAAGATCACTTTTATATATATACACCCAGCTGCAAAAGTCTGCGTACAAGCCTTTTATATATTTTTAGAATTAAAAAAGTAAAAACATTTTGTGTAAATTAATAAAATATTCAGTTTAATTTGTTTGTTAGGATTATTTCTTAAATTATTTGTACTTATTTTAAATAAAACCAAAAACAATAGTTCATAACTAAAAAGAAAACTAACAGCCTCTTTAAAATGGAATATGCAAAAGTCTGCGTACAAAAGTGTTTTGTAAAGTTTTTTGTTTAAAATGTTTAAGTAAAAAAAATTAATATAAAGTTGAACATCCTTTTCGTTGGAGAACCTCCATCAAATGTTTGGGCATAGAATCTACTAGCTTTGACGTTTGTTCAACGGAAATTTTGTTCCATTCTTCACTTATTACATTTCTTAATGTTTCTTTCGAAGTAATTTTGTGCTTCCGAAACGACGTTCCAATAAATCCCATAAATTTTCTATGGGTTTTAAGTCTGGAGACTGCGGTGGAGTTTTGAGCTGTTGTGGGACATTGTAGAGTAGCCAAAGCTTCGTATTATGAGCCGTATGCTTTGGGTCGCTATCTTGTTGAAACATGTAATCGGTACCCAGGTTTAATTCTTCTACGCTTGGCTGCAAATATTCTTTTAATATACATATATCAAGATAAACTTTAGTACCCATTGTAGAGGGAATAAAAACCAAATTTCCCATTCCTTGGTAAGAAATTCATCCCCACACCATGCAACCGCCTCCGCCATGTTTTACAGTTGCACTTAAGTTCTTAGGATCAAGCGCTTTTCCTGGTTTTCTCCATACAAGTTGCTTGTCCTTGACACCAAATATGCAAAATTTGCTCTCGTCAGTAAATAAAACCTTTTTTCAGAATTTTTTTTGGCTTATTTATGTATTTCTTGGCAAAGGCAATTCGCTTCTGACGATTTAAAAGTGACACCAGAGGCTTTATACGTGCTACACGACTCTTATAACCACCTTTTTAAAAACTCTAAGAATGGTATCTTTGCTAACAGTCTTATTAAACTGGTGCTCAACAGTTTTAGTGATTTCTCTTGACAGAGTTTTAGGATTATGCTGGACTAATTGCAGAATGTGCCGATTTTCTCTTACACTTAGAACAGGTGGACGTCCAGAACGCGGACGGGAAACAAAAACTCCTGTTTCTTAATAATTATTTACAACTCTCTATACTGAAGAATGCGTTCTGCCGACAGTCTTACCAATTTCACGAAAAGTTTTTCTTTCCTTCCATATTTTTATTATAATTTTTCTCTCTTCATTAATTTCTTTTTTCACTTGACTAATTTTTTAATAATTTATAAATTTTCTTTTTAAGTCACTAAATACTTGTTAATTGAAAAAAAAACAAACTAATTGATGATAACAACTGACGCGTCTAATATAATAAAACACATCAAATATACCGTTGCATACTTCCATATTTTTATTATAATTTTTCTCTCTTCATTAATTTCTTTTTTCACTTGACTAATTTTTTAATAATTTATAAATTTTCTTTTTAAGTCACTAAATACTTGTTAATTGAAAAAAAAACAAACTAATTGATGATAACAACTGACGCGTCTAATATAATAAAACACATCAAATATACCGTTGCATACTTTGTACGCAGACTTTTGCTGTACTAGAGATGTGACTTGTTGTAAGAAATTATAGATAAATCGTAAAGTAAATCGATATAACACTAAATTAGTTTTTGTTATGTTCACACACAGGGCGACTAATAATTTGAAAAACTTTTTTAAAAAATAAAATATTATTAAAATTTTATTAACCTGCAAATCAAATAGTAAAGCTTGTACGCAGGTTTATATATATATATGTATATATATATATATATATGTATATATATATATGCATTGCCCATACTTTGAAGACATCTGTATATACAGCCAAAAAAGTCCCTATAAAATGCACTGTGTTCAGTAAAATGTCTTCATAGTAAACACTAGAATAACGAAAAGTTTAAGGACAGTCCCCAAAGTAACTAAATGTCTTCATAGTAACTTGTGAAACGAAAACCCGTCCCCGCAATATGTGCTGTGCACATATATATATATATATATATATATATATATATATATATATATATATATATATATATATATGTGCACAGCACATGTTTCGAGGTTATTCTAGTGTTTACTCTGAAGACATTTTACTGGACACAGCGCATTTTATAGGGACTTTTTTGGCTGTATATACAGATGTCTTCAAAGTATGGGCAATGCATATATATATATATATATATATATATATATATATATATATATATATATATATATGTGCACGGCGCATGTTGCGGGGACGGTTTTTCGTTCCACAAGTTACTATGAAGACATTGTGTTACTTTGAAGACTGTCCTTAAACTTTTCGCGTTGGAAAGGTGAGCTCATTTTGATAAATTTACAAAAAAAAGTCTCCAACATTGGTCCAACGGTTCAAAAGTAACGGGCATTTTTGTCCAAATTTTGGAGCCTTTTTCCATTTTTTTCATGATTTTGTCCAAGAATATTACTTTCATGGCCATTTTTTTGGCTCAATCCATTATTTAATTCAATTTACAATTCAAAACGGAGAGTTTAAGCCCAAATTTATCGAATTCGGTTGATTAATTCATGCGATATTGCTAAAACAAAATAACACATAAAACCAACTTTTTGATTTTTTTTCCCTTTTTATTTTTGCTCTCTTTTTTGGGTTTGCATACGATTTATAAAGAATAATTCTTCGCTGACGTCATTTTGACAACAACAAATACACAGCAATTCTAATTGGACGAAACAATCAGCTGTAGTTGGCGGGGTGGTGTAAAGAACACGCCAAAAATAAACAAAAAAAAAAAAATATTTTATCTAACTTTGTAGCATGCCAGGTTGGTAAGCACAAGAAAAAAGAACATATGATTTTCTTCGAGAGTAAAGTAGGACGATACGGGAGCCATTAACAATGCTAGCAAGCAGCCGGGTGGGGGGTTCGTGTCCTCTTCTCACTCGTTAAAACTTTTCACAACCATGATACATAAAAATTATTATAGACTCCCGGGTTAAACTTACATGAACAAAAAACTAATTTAAAAGGCCAAGGTCTAGACACCAGCAAAATAAATGCCCCTGTGATGAATAGATTGTTGTAGAAATGAAAAGCAAAAACTGAAGTCATTAAGTTACCATTGAGAGATCTCCAGATGTTATTAGAGTCTCTGCCTCTTCACCCTATCCCTACCATGGTTTTAGTGGCACATTTAACTAAAACCCCAAGTAAACCGATTATACTACCCTTAGTTCACAACACCAGTAAGAAAACTTATTTAATTTACGAATTCATTTTTAAAATACAAATTTATTCAGAAAAATTCTTAAATTGAACATATTCAAATTCCATAAAAATATTAGTTGCAATCGATTTCAATAAATCTATTTTTATTACTTAAAACCTAAAATTGCATTTTATACCCAAAAGTGAACATAAAGATTGCATCTATACAAAAATACTTTCAAATGGTTTACTAAATTCAAATGGGTTTAGTAAATTCAGAAAAATATTCTTTGCTGATAATATTATTCTATATCTATTAAATAATCGCGTGGTATAAAAAAAAAATAAATATATAAATCTAAAAAAAATCTAAACGAATCAATAACTCGCAATTATGTTTCGGAAACACTGGCTATGAAGAAACAATGAAACATTGGATATATAAAGCCAGCAACATTTTATAAAAAAAATAATTCTGTTTTACATTTAATATCTAACGAATACGAAATGTTGCTAACGTAAGAATATCATTGTTTTTACATGCTTGGTTTCAAATGCATGTTACAACAAAAAAATATATATATTTATATATCAAACAACCACAATAATATGATTTCTTTATAATTTACACTCACCAAATGTTAGAAACAATGTTGCGATGATCATGGAAGCTTCGATGAACATGTTGCAGGTTTGAGCTAAAGAAAAGGTTGTGGATTATTAGCAAATGTTGTCTCTATGCATATGAGAGATGTTGCAATGGCTGTTTCAAACAACTAATGTTTTACGATTTTAGGTTGGTATACCACGACTTTAATATGTACTCTACAAAATTAAAAATTACCTAATAATTATGTAAGTTTACGTTATTATAAATGAATTAACAAAATTTAAAACTCAATACTTTTAGGAACTAACGCGAATCTTAAAAGAAATATTTATAATAAAAAATCCATTATTGGCACTTAACTTCTGTGTCTTAAATACATTAGAAACTAAGCTAAATTTAGACAATTTTAATTTAAAAAAAACATAGTCGCAAACGATATTGAATTTAATTTATATATGGAACTCCAGATTCCGAAAAATTCCCGAGAAAAAAGGAAATGGATTCTTAATTTATTAACATTTTTCGAGGCTTAGAAAACTTTTCACTTTTAACGCGAGATGCTCTTGATTTTAGATGGACTCGGTCGTCTGGATCAAAGATCTCTCAAAAATGCAAATTCTATTCCACAATACTTATCCCAAACTTGATATTTGTTGTTGGACGATCACAATAAGTTGTTGGACGTTCACAATGAGCTCCGGGGTTTATTGGAGCCTTAGAAATATTGCCGTAGGTAAATTTACCCTTTAATTATCGCGTTCAAACGGACTGTGGCTGAGTAAGTAGTTGGATATCCCACAGGTTCATCTACAGCATACAAATATTTGACAGCAACTCTTTAAAAAAATTATGTCATTCCCGGCGGCACAGGTCATTACCGAGAATGACGACACTCACGAAACGAGTTCAATATAAAAGTGGTTCTCACGATTCCCGGGTATGGGAAAAACCAGTTCCTAGACGTTTCCAGAACGAATAGATGGAATGCAACTCCCCTGCGCAACAATTCTAATTATGGTTATAACCTTGTTAATGGATCTGGAAAAGATGTTTTCGTTATAATTTAATGATTAATAAAGGTTACGTGGACGACCAAATCCCGGAATTAAACACTTTTAGGGATACTGTACATTTTTTTTTTTTTTATATTTTCTTTCCTCGGTTATGTACAGTTGTTAAAGAATTTGTGTTCGATCACTTGAAAGTCAAAAACCAAAAGAATTTTGAAACGCAATCTTGTATAACATGAAGACAAAAAAATATGTACTTGTTTCCTTCTTTCTATTTTTCTGCAGTTATGGAAAAAACCCAAGCTTTTATCTATGAAACAAGTAGTTTTGATAAGTAAATGAGCATCAAATTGCACTTGAAAGTTGTTGAGATCATAAGTTAAAAGTATATATCCAGGACACAAACCAAAAGTGGGATGTATGGTGTTTACAGTGCTGGGCAACAAACACCAGCAACTTGCATGAAACAACCCAAATTGCCAAATATTTACCAATAAAAAAACGAATAAAAGCTGTTTACCCTCTTAATGTAATTTTCGAAATTCTAACTTACAAAATAAAATTACATCATTCGACTTTTTGAACCAACATTAATTCTGATTGTCAACACCAAGGAAAAATCTAATAATACCTTACAAAACCGCATAATACTTATTCCATGAATGACAGTATTAGACGGAAAAGGCAACAACACTATTAAAAAAAATAGTACATATAATTTACCAGAGTAACTAAATCTGAGCAAACCAATTCTAATCTACAAATAAAAATAGACTTATGAACACCAGTATACCTGTTTCCTTTTCCCTGGCAAGTGCTTTACACACCCCAACGTTTATGAATTAATCCGTGAAAATGTACTCTTTATCTAACAAGAAGTTACAATTTGAGTATTCGACGATTTCAAAAAAAAAAAAAAATCTGATAAAAATATTGAAAATGGTTCCGTAACAATCAGCCACTGAAGTTAGTAACAATAGCATTCCAATATTTTGCTACATAAAAACACCAAACCAGCTCCAAATGAGTCATTCAAATTACTTGAAATTCTGATTCTAGAAGACTTTTTCAGTATATACAGAAACAAATTGTATATATCCGCAGAAAAGAAATTTTAATGGTCTCTCCCTTGGCAGCAAAGATATTCGTCATAACAATATTACCTATATACGGCAGTTTACTCAAAAAAAAAAATAAAAATAGTAAAGTCACTTAGTATACGAACGGGGTTGTTTCAGTGTAAATTTAAAAATCAATATCAATTTTCCACTACACGTTATTATGGTTTTAAAAATTTTGTCAACTTAATGAAGAAAATTAGATAGGGAAAAAATTGCCAAATTTTAAAATTGTAAAAATAGTTTCACAAAGTTTACACCGCAAAAGATTACCCCGTACACTGTAAGCAACAAGAGGAAACTTAAATTTCAAAGTACCCACGGAAAATTTTATCGAAAATTTCACCTTAAACCTTACAAAATCCATGAAAATCTATAAAAATAATGAAAATTTCACATTTGTACCAGACTTGATCCATATTGAAATGTTTTCATCGAATCTATGAAAACTTTCATCTATGAAACGCTTGATGCATTAACTTTATGAACAACAATTACTCATAGAGGTCATTGATTCCCCGACCTAACGAACAATACCCCATTATCAGGAAGAAAACTCTCCCAATGTACGTTAAGGGCGAAGATCCTTTGCGTGATAGGTGCCCAAAAGTTTTCCATCCAAATCGTGCAGAACATAATAATGATTACCAACTTTCTCGTGTATTTTTGACTTTAAAAACACTGGCGACAATTTCGCGTTGAACTTCTTCCCAGAATTGCTCTGCGCAAAATTTCTTCGGAACACAATTTGGCCCACTTTGTACAAAATATGCCTACTGCGCAAGTTATATTGTTCCCTAGTCGTTTTATGAGCATTCAAAATATTTTTCCGCAGTTCCCTTCGCAATAAGGAAAGTCCATCTTCCCGGGGCAATTCCACGAATGGTTCATTCAAAAGCTGAAGGTTTGAAAGAAGACCATATGAGGTGCCGTGAGTAATCATGTTGAAGCCAAACATTGCATAGAAAGGAGAACACTTTATGGCCTGATGAAGAGAATTCCTTAAAGCACAACTGATTGAACTAATGTGTTCATCCCACATCCTATGATCATCCTTGAGAAATGCCCTAATACCAGCGATCAACGATCTATTCACCCGCTCCGAGGCATTGGACTGTGGTGAATATACCGCAGTGTATATGTGTTTAATTCCAAGTTTGGTCAAAAATGCATTAAATTCATTGGATGTAAACTGCGATCCATTGTCGCTTACAATGAATTCAGGCACACCATAGGTGTGAAAAATGTTCTTCAACAGAAAGTCCTGTATCACTGGCGACGTGAACTTTTTCATAGGACATAACCAATGAAATTTAGTCAAATGGTCCAGAACTATCAACAACCCAATATAACCGTTTTTACTCCGCGGATAGGGACCAAGTAAATCGATAAATAGACGTTGAAATGGTCGAATCGAAACCGTTGGTCTCCCCATTTCGGGTCGTAAAATCATATTTGGGGATTTGGTACTCTTGCAGGTTTCACATTCACTGACATACTTTCTTACGTCTCTAACAATGCCAGGCCAAAAGAAGTTTCGGCGTATGAGTTCCAGGGTTTTAGCCATTCCTCCGTGAGCCGATATTGTGGAATTGTGAGCACGAGCTATAACGCCTATTCTCAACCCATTAGGTACCCACAATTTCCAGCACTGCTGTTGTTGTTCCTCGTCTCCTGTGAAATGTTCGGTTCGGATATAAACAAACTTGTCAACGATTTTTATGTCAGGATATTTTTTCTCGTTTTCAGAAATTCTCTTTTTCAGGTCCTCGTAGTCATCATCTAAAAAGTGGTCAGAATTTAAATCGATTTCTGGTTCGGGTAATTCAACGGATGATATTTCGCCAATTTCTTCGTGTTCAATTCTGGATAAAGCATCAGGTACTATGTGATCCTTTCCCCTACGGTGGCTTATAGAAAATTTAAAAGCTTGCAATTTAAAAACCCAGCGTGCGAGTCTACCGGTTAAATCCGTTTGTTTCATCAACCACAACAATGAAGAGTGGTCGGTGACGACTTCGAATTCTTGCATCTCCAAATAACATCGGAAGCGTTTGATGGCCTCGATCGCAGCTAAGCACTCGCGTTCCGTCACGCTGTAATTTCTTTGTGCCGTGTTGAGTTTTTTAGACATGTACGCGATGGGTTTCTCTTCGCCATTTGTGTCCAGTTGGACCAAAACCGCACCAATACCATAATCAGATGCATCGCAATGTAGATAAAATTTTCTCGAAAAGTCAGGGTTGGAGAGGACTGGGGCTGAAGTTAATAATTTCTTTAAGGTGTCAAAAGCCCCCTGTGCCTCCGGCGTCCAAGTGAATTTGCATTTGGTGGAAAGTACCTCCGTTATGGGAAAAACAACTGACGAAAAATTTTCAATGAATCGGCGGTACCATCCTGCTATACCCAGAAACCCACGGACCTGTTTAAGTGTCCTTGGTACCGGCCAATTCAGTATAGCGGCTATTTTCTCGGGATCAGTTTTAATTCCGCCGTTCCCTATTACATAACCGAGATAATTTACCTCGGTCACACAAAATTTACTTTTGGAGACATTAAGTGTCAAATTCGCTCTTCGGAATTGTTCGGCAATCCGGACCAAAACCGATAGATGAGTGGGAAAGTCTTCCGAGACGATAACCAAATCATCGAGATAACCAAATACAGAATACCTTAAATCAGCTGGAATTAATTGGTCCATGAGACGACACATTGTGGAAGGCGCATTACACAAGCCGAATGGCATCACGGTAAATTGATACAATGGCCGTCCCGGAACCGTAAACGCAGTTAAAGGTTTTGCTTCATCGGCTAAGCCGATTTGCCAATAAGCATCCTTAAGGTCGAGTTTTGATATTAGGTTGGCTTTTGGAAGCCTAGCAAAAATTCCCTCAATACTTGGAAGAGGATAAGCATCCTTGGTGGTCACCAAATTGACCTTTCTGGCATCCAAGCACAGGCGGACCTTGTTTGGCTTTACGACCAAACGCATAGGAGAACTCCAAGCAGAAGATGATGGCTCAATCACCCCTAAATTCAACATTCTGTCAATTTCGTCAAACATCAGTTTCTCAACTGCGGGAGAAACTGGGTAGAACCTTTGTTTTATCGGCTTGGCGTTACCCACGTCAATTTCATGTCTAATTAGACTGGTTTTCCCTAACCCTTGTTTTTTCAAAATTTGGAAAAATATCTATAATAGCCGTTAATTGCTGAAGTTGACTTGGAGTTAAGGGATAGTTTATATTGTCTATTAATTTAGACTTATACATATTATCAGACAGGACATTAGACGTTTCTAAAGCGGACAAGTCAGACGGACATTCAGATAATTTTAAATTATCGGATGGATTAGACACAATTGCAGACTCAAAAACATCTGCCGCCAGGTTGAATGCCTTCCAAAAGTCGAGGCCTAATATCAAACGCTGTGCAATAGAAGGAACTATTAAAATTTTCAAACGTCGAATTTGGTCACGAAAATGGACGTCAACCCAGAGATAGCCGGTAGTTTTCTGTGACGTGCCATCTGCGGTTTTTACGCTAGTCTTAAAAACATGAAAATCAGAAAAATTTGAAAAATCAGATTTGGCAAGATCACTACCAATGCAAGAAACGTTAGCCCCTGTATCCAATAAACCGAGTTCTGTAGATTGTAGAAACTGAACCCTGGCATAATATCGCCTATCCTGTGAATTGGATACAATCGACGAAATTACATAATTAGAAAAAAGTTTTCTTCTTCTACAATATTCCCTAAGGCGAACGGTTGATCTCTTTGGTTTTCTTACAGCAATCGAGGATGTCAAAAATATTTGGTTACGTTTCGCAACATACTCTTCCCACCTCTGGTGATAAGGGCGAATTGGAAAAATTATGTTATTTGCTGGTTGATATGCCAAAATTGCACGTTTTAAAATTTGAATTTTTTTAGTATCTTGAGAATAATTGGTATCTGATGGCAACACTTGTAATGTTACATTTGAGGGCGATTCGGTGGTGGTTTTATCGAGTTTTTTGAAACCGACTGTTTCTTCTCCATACAATAAGTGCAGTTAGGTTTATAAACCTTTTTGGCACCGCAGCCATAACAAAATATAGCGCGATCTTTAAGACAATATTCCCAAGTGTGACCCGCTTCATCACAATTCCAACATTTACTGAGAATAGGATTCTGTCGAATCGCGGCAACCGAAATTTCATCCGCAACTGGAATCTCATCAGAAAATTCAATTTCAGCAACACGGCGTGCAGCATAATTTTGAGATTGCTTCTCAGTAACACTGCGACGAAAGGGCTCCTCTCCTAAGAGATGCTCCCGCATTTGGACAAGTTTGCGTAAGTGTGCCAGGGTATATATTGGCACATATAAGAGCTCGCGACGTATGTCTGGTAAAAGATTCTTTAATACAATCTGAACGATCTCACCCTCAGACATGGGAGTATCTAATCTATTTAAAAGACTATTGATAGCCTCATAGAAAGATTCAAAAGATTCACCTACCCTCATTTTCCTGCTACGTACTTCTTCCCTAATATCGAAACTGGAGCGAAAATCCTTATATTGGTAACGTAGCTCTTCGCAAAACCTATCCCATGTTAGATTACGTTTTTCTATTTCCACCACCCGTTTGTGGAGGGCCCAGAACCAATTGTCCACTGGTTCTACAAGAAGAAGATGAATATGGTTACAAATAATCGAAAAGTCATTATTGAAATTCTCTGCCGTTAAGGCTCGAAGCCTATATAAAAATTCGTCGACGCTAAGTCCCTTGGCAGAACCATCGAACTTAAGGTTCCAATTTTTTATAATAGACAAAATTTTCGCTGAGCGGAAAGCAAGAGATGGTTCAAAATGATTCTGAACAACCTGAGGACCCATTTCCTCATTTACAGGGGGTTGCTGGTACTGGTTCTGATTGCCCCTAGTTGGTACAAGAGGTTGCTGGCCAAAGTTCAAGCTCAATGGACAATCCGCCCGCGGTGGAAGCTGCTGTCCCTGTGACGCAGCGCCAGATGCCACGCTTGCAGGAGGTTGATGCCTTCCACCACCTTGATTGTTACTCGTATTTAGGGAAAAATTAGGTT
This sequence comes from Eustalomyia histrio, assembly GCA_949748255.1. Classification (NCBI taxonomy): domain Eukaryota; kingdom Metazoa; phylum Arthropoda; class Insecta; order Diptera; family Anthomyiidae; genus Eustalomyia; species Eustalomyia histrio. Next base: position 153,025,213 of record OX456523.1, read on the forward strand.
GTAAATTAGATGTAGACTGCGAAAACGAAGGTCGTATCCGCGGTGGCTGTACACCGTTAAATGAAATTGAGGTTTCTAAAGATTGTGGCCTATACGTTTGTGAAGTAGTATTTGAAAACGGGGGAATCTCCTGCACCCGACGTGCGAAGTCCCCAGAAAGGCGTGGTTGAGGTGTACTAACATTCTGATGATTGATTCCCGCAGATAGGCCTAAACCTCCTAGTATCTTAGATAAACTATTTTCAATCATTTCCTGGATCTTTTCATAATCTACAGGCACACCTTTACCCTGGCGAAAAGAATCACGTTTTTCCAAAACTGGCACATTTGCCTGAGTTTCCGGGTTATTTCCTAAATTTTGATTGGGAGTGACTGCACCAAGGTCATGCATAGGAAAATTTAAATCTGCACCAGCTAACGGAGAAGCTTCCTGAAGATCCCTGTATAAACTTTTTCCCCTACCTCGAGTGTTGTGCAGTTTGGCCGATGAACCCTTATTCTTAAAACGATTTGCCCTTTTTTTTGTATTCGCCTTAGTTTGCATTGTTTGAATATTATCAATCTGAGAAGCAATATTCCTATCTACCCCCATGTGAGCATTTTCTTGCGTAGTAGGGTCAGTATTATCAACAACATTCAGAACTGTGGTTGCAACCGAATATTTCCGGATCTCTGACAAGTCGCAAGGCTTTCTGCAACGCGGACATTTTGTGGAATTGGACAACAATGGTTCAAGGCAATTACGATGGTAAATATGGTTGCACGTGTAAATAATAAGACACTCTTGGGAATCAAAAATCATTGCCTCATTACATACCCCGCATAAATTTTCCAGGACACTTGAGGCCCCAGTAGTGGTTTTAGACGTAGCACCAGTCGAAAGTTGTGCCATATTGACAAACAAATTTCTAATCCTAAATAAATGGATAAGAAACTTAAACCTATCAATTTCCCCTGAGGAGAAGTCCAAAAATGCATCAAAGCCAATTGGCAGAAAAAAATCAAATCGTGAAAGAAAAATATATTGGTAATAGAAAGGATATTAAGATCTGTTCATATTAGAAAGAACCGAAAAAATACATATTATTATAAATTATTTTCGTCTCAGTTCGGGTCTCGCCAAATTCTTATTAACAATTTGTAAAGTAAATTTCGTAAAAGTTGTAAAAAATATATTCCAGTGTTTCTTACTATAGGTGTGTGAATGATATAAGGGCAGTACAAAAAGTGATAACATTTAATGACCAGTGTGGTAACAAAACCGGGCTATTGAATCCAAACATTATGCAACAAATTTCAGCAAACCAGCATACAAAAAAAAAAACAAAGGGATCTGCACTGTAACTGAAGACATAGGTTAAGAAATTGCAACCAGCATATTAAATAATTATCCTATAGAATTCAGGATGCTGATAACACAGCAAATAAAATTTGTTGACCAATATAAGAAATAAAGAAAATTTTAAAGACTCCAAAAAATGTAAGTCAATCCATGAAAGGATCATAAAGGAGCTTAACAGATAGATTATCCGAAACAATCAGATATCTATTATCCTGGAAAAGGCTTTATAATTATTCACAGTATTAGATCACACCATTTGAAAACCTTTAAACACTCTCTGCGAAAATGAAATTTAATAATAAAAAAAATTAATCAAAAAAAAAATCAGAGCAGAAGAAAAGTTGTTGTACATTCTTCGTGCCCCACGTTGGGCGCCATTTATGTAAAGAACACGCCAAAAATAAACAAAAAAAAAAAATATTTTATCTAACTTTGTAGCATGCCAGGTTGGTAAGCACAAGAAAAAAGAACATATGATTTTCTTCGAGAGTAAAGTAGGACGATACGGGAGCCATTAACAATGCTAGCAAGCAGCCGGGTGGGGGGTTCGTGTCCTCTTCTCACTCGTTAAAACTTTTAACAACCATGATACATAAAAATTATTATAGACTCCCGGGTTAAACTTACATGAACAAAAAACTAATTTAAAAGGCCAAGGTCTAGACACCAGCAAAATAAATGCCCCTGTGATGAATAGATTGTTGTAGAAATGAAAAGCAAAAACTGAAGTCATTAAGTTACCATTGAGAGATCTCCAGATGTTATTAGAGTCTCTGCCTCTTCACCCTATCCCTACCATGGTTTTAGTGGCACATTTAACTAAAACCCCAAGTAAACCGATTATACTACCCTTAGTTCACAACACCAGTAAGAAAACTTATTTAATTTACGAATTCATTTTTAAAATACAAATTTATTCAGAAAAATTCTTAAATTGAACATATTCAAATTCCATAAAAATATTAGTTGCAATCGATTTCAATAAATCTATTTTTATTACTTAAAACCTAAAATTGCATTTTATACCCAAAAGTGAACATAAAGATTGCATCTATACAAAAATACTTTCAAATGGTTTACTAAATTCAAAAGGGTTTAGTAAATTCAGAAAAATATTCTTTGCTGATAATATTATTCTATATCTATTAAATAATCGCGTGGTATAAAAAAAAAATAAATATATAAATCTAAAAAAAATCTAAACGAATCAATAACTCGCAATTATGTTTCGGAAACACTGGCTATGAAGAAACAATGAAACATTGGATATATAAAGCCAGCAACATTTTATAAAAAAAATAATTCTGTTTTACATTTAATATCTAACGAATACGAAATGTTGCTAACGTAAGAATATCATTGTTTTTACATGCTTGGTTTCAAATGCATGTTACAACAAAAAAATATATATATTTATATATCAAACAACCACAATAATATGATTTCTTTATAATTTACACTCACCAAATGTTAGAAACAATGTTGCGATGATCATGGAAGCTTCGATGAACATGTTGCAGGTTTGAGCTAAAGAAAAGGTTGTGGATTATTAGCAAATGTTGTCTCTATGCATATGAGAGATGTTGCAATGGCTGTTTCAAACAACTAATGTTTTACGATTTTAGGTTGGTATACCACGACTTTAATATGTACTCTACAAAATTAAAAATTACCTAATAATTATGTAAGTTTACGTTATTATAAATGAATTAACAAAATTTAAAACTCAATACTTTTAGGAACTAACGCGAATCTTAAAAGAAATATTTATAATAAAAAATCCATTATTGGCACTTAACTTCTGTGTCTTAAATACATTAGAAACTAAGCTAAATTTAGACAATTTTAATTTAAAAAAAACATAGTCGCAAACGATATTGAATTTAATTTATATATGGAACTCCAGATTCCGAAAAATTCCCGAGAAAAAAGGAAATGGATTCTTAATTTATTAACATTTTTCGAGGCTTAGAAAACTTTTCACTTTTAACGCGAGATGCTCTTGATTTTAGATGGACTCGGTCGTCTGGATCAAAGATCTCTCAAAAATGCAAATTCTATTCCACAATACTTATCCCAAACTTGATATTTGTTGTTGGACGATCACAATAAGTTGTTGGACGTTCACAATGAGCTCCGGGGTTTATTGGAGCCTTAGAAATATTGCCGTAGGTAAATTTACCCTTTAATTATCGCGTTCAAACGGACTGTGGCTGAGTAAGTAGTTGGATATCCCACAGGTTCATCTACAGCATACAAATATTTGACAGCAACTCTTTAAAAAAATTATGTCATTCCCGGCGGCACAGGTCATTACCGAGAATGACGACACTCACGAAACGAGTTCAATATAAAAGTGGTTCTCACGATTCCCGGGTATGGGAAAAACCAGTTCCTAGACGTTTCCAGAACGAATAGATGGAATGCAACTCCCCTGCGCAACAATTCTAATTATGGTTATAACCTTGTTAATGGATCTGGAAAAGATGTTTTCGTTATAATTTAATGATTAATAAAGGTTACGTGGACGACCAAATCCCGGAATTAAACACTTTTAGGGATACTGTACATTTTTTTTTTTTTTATATTTTCTTTCCTCGGTTATGTACAGTTGTTAAAGAATTTGTGTTCGATCACTTGAAAGTCAAAAACCAAAAGAATTTTGAAACGCAATCTTGTATAACATGAAGACAAAAAAAATATATACTTGTTTCCTTCTTTCTATTTTTCTGCAGTTATGGAAAAAACCCAAGCTTTTATCTATGAAACAAGTAGTTTTGATAAGTAAATGAGCATCAAATTGCACTTGAAAGTTGTTGAGATCATAAGTTAAAAGTATATATCCAGGACACAAACCAAAAGTGGGATGTATGGTGTTTACAGTGCTGGGCAACAAACACCAGCAACTTGCATGAAACAACCCAAATTGCCAAATATTTACCAATAAAAAAACGAATAAAAGCTGTTTACCCTCTTAATGTAATTTTCGAAATTCTAACTTACAAAATAAAATTACATCATTCGACTTTTTGAACCAACATTAATTCTGATTGTCAACACCAAGGAAAAATCTAATAATACCTTACAGTGGGGATTCCAGTGTATGCTAGTTTTGTTTGAGCGTCATTTCAGTGAAGTGTTACTTGAAATAACTAACAAATAATCAAACTATTTTGAAATTTAGAAAAGATTTAAAGGTAAGTGTAAAAACATTGCTAACTATTATAGTTAATAGTTATATTATTATTCTATGAAAAACATATATAATTCTTTTAGTGACGGTTTAAAAAATGGATTCAGAGCCTGGTTCATCGCAAAATCCAACAGATACCCAACGCAGTAGTTTGCAACATTTGGTCTCTCATGATGTTTTTTCTTTTGGCGTGGGCTGTGAATTACCTGATATTAATCTGTCAACTAAACGAGATATATTGAAGTACTATTTTTTCTTGGCCGAACGTTCAAAAGCCCAAAGCAAAATGTTTTCGTATAAAAGATTTACTCCCCAAGTAGCAGACAGATTGTTAGAAATTTGGAATCAACTTAATATTGAACTTATACTCAAAGGTAGCATCATTAGAAAATTTAATAATTTGCTTGACGCATATAGTAATGCAGATAAACAACGAGTAAAACGCGCAACAGAATTCAAAAAATTCGTAGAATCAACAAACCAATTATTCAACATTGGAAAATGTAAATGCAACTTGAAAGAAAACGACTGCTCATGTGGATCTATCCCAGAAAACTTAAAAGATTTCATGCGCGATCAATATAATGACAGAATACAAACGATACCGGAACACGATAGTGGAAGTGAAGAGACGATACCAACGACTATACCAACAATCCCAGTGAGCAACGATCCTACATACGAACCACATTATGACGAAATGGAAGTTGATGTGAGAGGAGGTTCAGAATTATGATGCTCTAACTGTAGAAAAAATTGATGAGAAGTTGCATCCAAGGATGGTTAAAGAACCTCATCTAGTTGTTTTGAGGGAACCAAATTCTCAATTGATAGGCTACACAAAACTAGAAAGTGAAACTGCGGCAAGCAAAGTCAACAAATTGATCGAATTCTTCCAAGAAAAACAATTGTCTCTCGATTCATTAATTGCCATATGCGCTGATGGTGAACCAACAAATACTGGCGTACACGGTGGAATTTTGCGACTATTCGAAAAACAGTTAAAGAGACCACTGCACTGGTTTGTGTGTCTTCTGCACTTTAACGAGCTTCCGTTTAGACATTTGTTTGACACTTTAGACAAATCAACCACCACTGGACCATGATCAACTACCGGAAAGTTGAGCTCAAAAATTGCTGATTGTGAAAATCTTCCGGTATGTAATTTTTATAGCTAATTCTTTACCATTTTTTATTCTATTTTTTAGCTTTTATGTTTTCTTTTCAGGTGGTAACCGATTTTGAGGAAATCGCTTTGGAAAATATGCCTCCTGGTGATTTAAATCCAGAAGAATTATCTACTGATTCGAGGTACTTGATGTTAATGGCCAATGCAATTTCTAATGGTGTGGTTCCTGCGGATTTATCTCACATAAAACCAGGGCCAATTGCACATTCTCGTTGGCTGACCAAAGCCAATAGATTATTACGGTTGTATGTGACAACTAATAATCCAACTGAAAATTTAAAAATTCTGGCTAACTATATAATAAAAGTATACACGCCAATGTATTTCAATGTTAAGTATTATAGCTCTGCCGCATACGGTAGTACATTACTTTTTAAATTTATTACTTGGACACGATTTTTACCACGGAATTTACTTGGAGTTGTAAATACAGTAATTCAAGATAATCCATATTTTGCACACTCAGAAAATATCTTGCTATCTAAGTTGTTTGATGATAGAATGGAAAAACGAAACATTGCTATAAAGAAGATTTTACATTACCGAAGAGATATTGTCGACCCAACGGAACTTAGAGTTTATAAAAAATCTCTTATAAACTTTAATTGTACGGAATATACAAATATGATTGATTTAAATGACGATACCATTTTATTCGAACCACCGTTTACGCAAAGTTATTCGTATGAACATTTGGAGGAATATTTAAATTACGAAGTGCCACCGTTCGATGATCCACAAATTCCTTTACACATTCAAGGAACGGAAAGACATGTCCAATTGCTGGCTGCCACTGCCACAAAAGCAAACAAGACTTTCAGAAAAAATAATGTTTTTTTTCACATTTTGTCTTTTACTACACTCAAATTGAATATTTTTTTTTGATAATAGGTTGATAGATACTTTATTATCTCTTAATTTAAATTTTTGTAGAAAAAAAAATAAAAAGGGAAAAAAAAATCAAAAAGTTGGTTTTATGTGTTATTTTGTTTTAGCAATATCGCATGAATTAATCAACCGAATTCGATAAATTTGGGCTTAAACTCTTCGTTTTGAATTGTAAATTGAATTAAATAATGGATTGAGCCAAAAAAAATGGCCATGAAAGTAATATTCTTGGACAAAATCATGAAAAAAATGGAAAAAGGCTCCAAAATTTGGACAAAAATGCCCGTAACTTTTGAACCGTTGGACCAATGTTGGAGATTTTTTTTGTAAATTTATCAAAATGAGCTCACCTTTCCAACGCGCCTGGCGATTAAACCCGATCGATAGTTTTTGAGTTATGGATGTTAACGTGTAAGTAATATTTCATACGAACGTCAATTTGGGAAAAAATCTACCAACAAAAAGTAGGGGACTCGATTTTAACGATAGAGGTATGGTTCCTTCGGCAAATTTTCATGGAATAACCCATAGAATACGGAAATCATAGGGAAATTGGTGAATTTTTTCACTCCCTACAAATCGACCCGCCCTAATATATATATATATATATATATATATATATATATGTGCACAGCACATGTTGCGGGGACGCGTTTTCGTTCCACAAGTTACTATGAAGACATTTTGTTACTTTGGGGACTGTCCTTAAACTTTTCGTTATTCTACTGTTTACACTGAAGACATTTTACTGGACACAGCGCATTTTATAGGGACTTTTTTGGCTGTATATACAGATGTCTTCAAAGTATGGGCAATGCATATATATATATATATATATATATATATATATATATATTCATTTTGCATACTTTGAAGACATCTGTATATACAGCCAAAAAAGTCCCTATAATATGCACTGTATCCAGTAAAATGTCTTCAGTGTAAACAGTAGAATAATGAAAAGTTTGTGGACAGTCCCCAAAGTAACAAAATGTCTTCATAGTATATATATATACATATATATATATATACATATATATATATATATATATATATATCGTCCCCGCAACATGCACGGTGCATGTTGCGGGGACGATTTTTCGTTCCACAAGTTGCTATGAAGAGATTTTGTTACTTTGGGGACTGTCCTTAAACTTTTCGTTATTCTACTGTTTACACTGAAGACATTTTACTGGATACAGCGCATTTTATAGGGACTCTTTTGGCTGTATATACAGATGTCTTCAAAGCATGGGCAATGAATATATATATATATATATATATATATATATATACATATATATGTGCATATATATATATATATATATATATATATATATATATATATATATAGAGCAATTCCATATGAAAGCGATCACCTTTTGGACGACCCCTCTCCGATTTTAAAATAAATAGTCTCAATCGATTGCCCAGCAAAAAATAATGTACCTACATATTTTTTTTTTATAGTGACTGGTTTAGTGGTGGTGTACACCACTGTCATGTGACAGTGGTGGTGTACAACACTGTCATGTGACAAAATTGAAGAATTCTTCATAAGGGACCTCATTGAAAGTTGTTTTAAAGCGATCGCAACGAGTGATAGCTCGTTGGAAAGGTATTGAATCAGGCTTTAATTGAAAAATAAAATTTTTCTAATTTTTCTCAGAAATTTACCTTTTTTCCCATGAAAATTAAATTTTCCCATGAAAATTAAATTTTCCGATTTTCCACAGAAGCTCCTAAATTTTCGGGCAAATTTTATTTTTTTTGGATTCCTCATAATTTTTGCTTTAAGAATCAGCAATAAAAAAATGGGCCCCGACTCCTTGTTTGGACAGGAGAAGAGCATTTAAGAGACCACCTTGTTCTCATTGTTTTTATATTTTTTATAATTGAATTATTTTTAATTATTTGACATTATTTTATTTTATTATTAAAAATACATTTTAAAATTTATTTTACAGTTAAAAATACATTTATGAAGAAAAAATCAATTGTTTTTTAAGAGCCCCAAGTTGAGTGTGTAGTGAATATGGTCTGCCTGCCTTCACAAGATCGGCCATAATTCCATGGATAATAGCAGCAGTGGCATGTAATGGCACACCAAACCCGACTGAGGCTACAGGTCATAAAATGTTTTGTAATTTTTTTAAATTACCAGGTAATAAATATTTCGCCTAAAATGACACGTGCAGAAACAAGTCAAAAAAAACACGGATATTCCATAAATATGGCGAAATTATTATTACCTGGTAATTTAAAAAATTTACAAAACATTTTATGACCTGTGGTCGGCTTATTGGCAGTAACCAATTAAGTCCCTCTTTAAAAAACATTTTATGACCAGTAGTTCACGCAAATTTTCCTATTAAAGAAAAGCAAATATCGCTTATTTTTTTTTACCTATTTTTTACCAAAAAATAAATATAAATACTTCACACACTCTGAGTCAAATTTCAGTTGAATACTAAACGTGAAAGTGTTAAAGTGTTTTTTTTTGTAAAGTAAAGAGTGAAGCTGTAAAGACAATTTAAAGTAAAATGAATAAATTTTGCTGCAATCCGTTTAACAAGAGTGGACATCGTTCGAAAAAGATAAAAGTATTAAAAGTAACTGGTGTTTCAAAGCGATACATGAATGAATTAAATATACAATACGGTGAAAAGCAGAATTCATTTGCCCCAAGTGTAAAATCGATTTGTCTCAACAAGCAAATGCATTGAAACAAATGCAACCACAATCCGAGAGTGAAATGACAATTGAACAAAATGTTTCATCTGATAGTGAGGCAGACATTCCGATGGTCAATATGTCTTTGAGTCCTTTGAATGAGGCTATTACCACTTTAGGTGAAACGCCTATTAGAAAAAGAAAGTTGCGAAGTGAAAAATACAGGAAAGATAAAAAAGGCAAGGTTATGAGTGCAATCGCGACAATATTTGATGAAGGCTCTGATAACGAATGCAGTCAAGCAGATGACGGCAAACAAATGATTGAGCAGTTGAAAAGAAAATTCAATTTAGCGACCACTTTTCCGGAGAAATATCTCATTTTATCTGTGCTGCTTCAATCATGGTCTATACGCAAGATTTCTGAACAGTTTCAAACATCTTTTTACATCGCTAGAAGAAGCAAAGAATTAGTTCGACAGAAGGGCATATTGGCGACTCCCACCAAGAAATTTGGCTCAAGGACCCTCAGCGAAGCAACGGTGAAATTGATTCAAGATTTTTACTGCAATGATGACAACAGCCGCGCCTGCCCAGGTACACGTGACTATGTTATCACACGTGAAGATGGAGAAAAACTACACAAGCAGCGCAGATTATTATTATGTAATCTATCCGAAGCATACCATCAGTTCAAAGAGAAATACCCAGCAGAAAAAGTGGGATTTTCTAAGTTTGCCATCCTACGACCAAAAGAATGCGTGCTGGCATTAGACAGGCACGGAACGCATTCAGTCTGCGTTTGCATGTTTCATCAAAACATCAAATTAATGTTCTTTCCATGCAAGAAATTGAAAGTATTTCACGGTGAAATTGAAACATATAGGGACCTCCTGTCGAAGTCGTTGTGCGCATACCCCACGGAAAATTGTCATCTGTCCAAATGCGACAATTGTCCGAAGATTGACGAGCTAGAGCAATATTTGGCGGAAAAGTTTGAACAGCTGTTAATGCAGGAGGTGCATTTCAAACAGTGGATAATTAGCAGCGGCAGATGTTCCCTTGAGACCGTGGTAAAGCAGATTCCGGAATTCATCGAGGAATTCGGATTCAAGTTGAATGAACTGAAGGCGCACCATTTCATATCCGAGATGCAATCGAAATTTCTAAAGGAAAGTAAGGAGAAATTAGCCCAAAATGAATTCATTGTGATAAGCGACTTTGCCGAGAATTACACTTTTCTCGTTCAGGATAAAATTCAGGCTTATCACTGGGCAAACGACCAGTGCACGGTGCATCCTTTTTGCATTTATTTCAAAAACGAAGATAACGAACTACAGACCGTAAGCCTTGTTGTTGTCGCGGAGAGTTTAGCTCATAATTATGTGTCCGTTTATTTATTTCAAATGAAACTGTTTGAATTCTTAAGATCAAAATTCGATGCAATCGACAAAGTAACGTTTTTCTCAGACGGCGCGGCTTCTCAGTACAAGAATAAAAAAAATTTTTACAATCTTTGCATAATTTAAGAAGAACAAAACTGCAAGGTCGAGTGGCACTTTTTTGCGACGTCCCACGGTAAGGGCCCATGCGATGCGTTAGGGGGAACCCTAAAACGCATGGCGACTAAGGCAAGTTTGCAAAGGCCATATACTGACCAGATCTTAAATGTACAACATTTGTTTTCGTGGATTCAAAGCAAGGAAATTGCCATTAACACAGTTTTATGCACTCAAAAAGAACACGATGCCATGGAGCGACGACTTCAAAACAGATATAATAATGTCAAAACTATAACTGGAACGCAAAAGTTTCATTGCTTCATAACAAAAATTTCTGATATGTCAATTAATGTAAAGCGGTACTCTTCGTCTGCCGACTTTAATTTTATAATGATGCCAAGACAATTGAAATTTTTAATAAATATTGTAATTAAGTATAAGCAGCAAAATAAGAAAGATTTTTTCTTCATAAATGTATTTTTAACTGTAAAATAATTTTTAAAATGTATTTTTAATAATAAAATAAAATAAAATAATGTTAAATAATTAAAAATAATTCAATTATAAAAAATATAAAAACAATGAGAACAAGGTGGTCTCTTAAATGCTCTTCTCCTGTCCAAACAAGGAGTCGGGGCCCATTTTTTTATTGCTGATTCTCAAAACAAAAATTATGAGGAACCCAAAAAAATAAAATTAGCCGGAAAATTTAGGAGCTTCTGTGGAAAATCGGAAAATTTAATTTTCATGGGAAAATTTAATTTTCATGGGAAAATTTAATTTTCATGGGAAAAAAGGTAAATTTCTGAGAAAAATTAGGAAAATTTTATTTTTCAATTAAAGCCTGATTTAATACCAACTTTCAATGAGGTCCCTTATGAAGAATTCTTCAATTTTGTCACATGACAGTGGTGTACACCACCACTAAACCAGTCACTATAAAAAAAAAAAAAAAATATGTAGGTACATTATTTTTTGCTGGGCAATCGATTGAGACTATTTATTTTAAAATCGGAGAGGGGTCGTCCAAAAATTTGCCAATTTTGATCGTTTTCATATGGAATTGCTCTATATATATATATATATATATATATATATATATATATTCATTGCCCATACTTTGAAGACATCTGTATTTACAATCAAAAAAGTCCCTATAAAATGCGCTGTGTCCAGTAAAATGTCTTCAGTGTAAACACTAGAATAACGAAAAGTTTAAGGACAGTCCCCAAAGTAACAAAATGTCTTCATAGTAACTTGTGGAACGAAAACCCGTCCCCGGAACATGTGCTGTGCACATATATATATATATATATATATATATATATATATATATATATATATATATATATATATATATTCATTGCGCATACTTTGAAGACATCTGTATATACAGCCAAAAAAGTCCCTATATTATGCGCTGTATCGAGTTAAATGGCTTCAGTGTAAACAGTAGAATATATACATATATCTGTATATACAGCCAAAAAAGTCCCTATAAAATGCGCTGTGTCCAGTAAAATGTCTTCAGTGTAAACAGTAGAATAACGAAAAGTTTAAGGACAGTCCCCAAAGTAGCAAAATGTCTTCAAAGTATGTGAAATGCATATATATATACACTCAAACCTCGTTTTATGCTATTGATTCGTTCCGCAAAAATCCGCATAAAATGAATTCGCATAAAACGATACCCTAGCTTCATATAAAAACTACTGATTCGTTCTTGAATTTAAAAAAAACGCATAAAAAAAGTCAACAAAAAAGTTTATTTCATTTACTTAAAAAAAAAAAATTAATTAAAAATTTATAAATAAATAAGGAAAACAAACAAACATTTCAAAATAAGAAAGATTTTTTCTTCATAAATGTATTTTTAACTGTAAAATAATTTTTAAAATGTATTTTTAATAATAAAATAAAATAATGTTAAATAATTAAAAATAATTCAATTATAAAAAATATAAAAACAATGAGAACAAGGTGATCTCTTAAATGCTCTTCTCCTGTCCAAACAAGGAGTCGGGGCCCATTTTTTTATTGCTGATTCTCAAAGCAAAAATTATGAGGAACCCAAAAAAAAAATAAAATTAGCCGGAAAATTTAGGAGCTTCTGTGGAAAATCGGAAAATTTAATTTTCATGGGAAAATTTAATTTTCATGGGAAAAAAGGTAAATTTCTGAGAAAAATTAGGAAAATTTTATTTTTCAATTAAAGCCTGATTTAATACCAACTTTCAATGAGGTCCCTTATGAAGAATTCTTCAATTTTGTCACATGACAGTGGTGTACACCACCACTAAACCAGTCACTATAAAAAAAAAAAAAAATATGTAGGTACATTATTTTTTGCTGGGCAATCGATTGAGACTATTTATTTTAAAATCGGAGAGGGGTCGTCCAAAAATTTGCCAATTTTGATCGTTTTCATATGGAATTGCTCTATATATATATATATATATATATATATATATATATATTCATTGCCCATACTTTGAAGACATCTGTATATACAACCAAAAAAGTCCCTATAAAATGCGCTGTGTCCAGTAAAATGTCTTCAGTGTAAACAGTAGAATAACGAAAAGTTTAAGGACAGTCCCCAAAGTAACAAAATGTCTTCATAGTAACTTGTGGAACGAAAAACCGTCCCCGCAATATGTGCTGTGCACATATATATATATATATATATATATATATATATATATATATATATATTCATTATGCATACTTTGAAGACATCTGTATATACAGCCAAAAAAGTCCCTATAATATGCGCTGTATCCAGTAAAATGTCTTCAGTGTATATAGTAGATTAATGAAAAGTTTGAGGTCAGTCTCCAAAGAATCAAAATGTCTTCATAGTAACCTGTGAAACGAAAAACCGTCCCCGCAACATGCGCTGTGCACATATATATATATATATATATATATATTCATTTCCCATACTGTGAAGACATCTGTATATACAGCCAAAAAAGTCCCTATAAAATGCGCTGTATCCAGTAAAATGTCTTCAGTGTAAACAGTAGAATAACGAAAAGTTTAAGGACAGTCCCCAAAGTAGCAAAATGTCTTCAAAGTATGTGAAATGCATATATATATATATATATATATATATATATATATATATATATATATATATATATATATATATATATATATATATACACTCAAACCTCGTTTTATGCTATTGATTCGTTCCGCAAAAATCCGCATAAAATGAATTCGCATAAAACGATACCCTAGCTTCATATAAAAACTACTGATTCGTTCTTGAATTTAAAAAAAACGCATAAAAAAAGTCAACAAAAAAGTTTATTTCATTTACTTAAAAAAAAAAAAAATAATTAAAAATTTATAAATAAATAAGGAAAACAAACAAACATTTAATATTAATTCAGTATAAAAAAAGGAACAAAAATTTAAATTTAATTAATATTTTTATAAGATTTTATGTTTCAAAATCATTTAATAACTGTCTGCATCGTTTTTGAACTGGTTCTATATCGCTTTCATCACTAGATGGAACAATTATATCATTTGGTATATCATCACTTTCATCTCCTGAAAGGTTCTCATTATGACAAAAAGAAACGGCCGAGGATTCTTCAAGAGCTTTTTTGTTTTCTTCTCGTACAAAATAATTTGTCAACAGACTTTGTGATTTTGATTTTTTTAGTTGTTTGTACAACTCTTGATATCCTGAAAATATATCGTTAAGGCCACGTTGAATCTTTATTGCTCGTTCCGTATCTGGATCCACATTGAAAATTTCGTTTTGTAAAGCATTCACTGTGTTAAGAATTTCACCAATTTTTTTTGAAGTAAGAGGTTCAACAACTTCCTCACAGTCGCTCTCGCAATGAGTTTCTTGGATATTATCCGTAGTTAAACTAATAATATCTTCATCGGATAAAGGCACTTCAACAAGAAGTTCTTCTAAATCATTGTGGTTCAGAGAATCAAATCCTTCTCCTCCAATTTGACGAGCCAGGGTAAAAATTTCATCAGATAATGAAGATATTTGCCCTCCAGTGTTGCTACTAACACAGTCAGGCCATACAGCTTTCCAGCACGCATTTAAGGTATGCGGTCGTATTTTGGATGCGGCAGATGCAGCCAGAACTATGCAATCAAAAATAGTAAATTTTTTCCATGCTTCGATTAATGTTAATGTTTCATTTTCAATTTTATTTAAAATGAATTCATATGTGCTCTTTATGTAGTATTTCTTGAAAGTGGCAATTATTCCCTGATCTAGAGGTGGAAGAACGCTAGTTGTATTGGGTGGCAAAAATTCGACCTGAATGTTTGGATGTTCTAAACGAGGATGTCCAGGTGCATTGTCTACAATTAGTAAAATTTTGAATTCCAGACCTTTTTCCTTCATATAAGCTTCCACTTCTGGCACAAAACATTTGTGAAACCATTCACTAAACAATGCAGATGTAACCCAAGCTTTTGCATTTGCCATCCAGTGAACTGGCAAACGTTTTAAATCTTTACCTTTAAGCGCGCGTGGTTTCAAAAACTTGTTAACAACTAGTGGTTTCAACATTTTATCTCCTGAAGCGTTGCTGCATAGTAAGAATGTTAATCTTTCTTTACAAGCTTTAAATCCACTAGCTCTCTTTTCGGATTTTGCAATGTAGGTTCTACTTGGCATTTTTTTCCAAAGTAGGCCAGTCTCATCTGCATTGAATATTTGATCTGGGCAGTAACCTCCTTTTTCAATTATTTTTTTAAATTTTTCTGGGTAATTTGCGCATGCCTGCTCATCTGCTGATGCTGACTCACCTCTTATTTGGATATTGTGAAGGTTATTTCTTTTTAAAAATCGTGCCAGCCATCCATTACTTGCTGAGAATTCTTTTGGCGTGGAAACTGAAAAACAAAATATAAAAATTTATCACCAACTAAATTCATTTCGAATTTATGCTTAAACATCGCTAAGATACAAGAGCTTTTGCTTTTATCATGTATCCGCTTATAGGAATCTTCCTTTTTGTTAAATCCTCAATCCATAACACAATAGATTTTTCCACTTTTTCAATCAGTGTGTCTCTTGAATAAGAAGAATATTTAGAGCTCAGTTTTGTGCCAGAAATAACGGATTTTCTTATGGAAACCTCATTATTTTTTATCGCGCGTATAGTTGATTCTCCCAGTTTGTACTCCTTTCCAAGTGCCGTATATTTTGCTCCATTTGCAATACGATCTGGAATTTGAATTTTGGTCTCTAGGGATATTGTTTGTCGATTTTTCTTATTTATGTTCATGGTGTTATCTGAAAAACTAAAAATTTCTTAGCACAGAATCTTCAAAATTAGAAATTTAATTCGCTTACTTTGTCACTTTTACGATAAATAAAACGAAAAACTAAGGTTCTTTTAAATATTTGATGTCACAAAGGAAATACATAAAACAATTTACTGCAATAATAACATCCAACCTGTTGATACAATTAAAAGGGATTTCCCCTAAATGGTAAAACAAACGCACATAGTACATACACAGTTTGAAGCTGAGACTTGTTTGTTACCGGCGGCGATGTTACCATGTATACTGATATCAGTGTTGCTCATTGTTAAAAATTTGTATATGAAATAATAACGCAAAAAAAATTAAAATTTTAAAACCGCATAAATTTGAATTCGCATAAAACGAATTCGCATAAAACGAGGTTTGAGTGTATATCTATATGTACGGCGCATGTTGCGGGGACGGATTTTCGTTTCACAAGTTACTATGAAGACATTTTGGTGCTTTGGGGACTGTCCTTAAACTTTTCGTTATTCTACTGTTTACACTGAAGACATTTTACTGGATACAGCGACGAATATTATAGGAAATTTTTTGGCTGTATATATATATATATATATGTGCACAGCACATGTTGCGGGGACGTGTTTTCGTTCCGCAAGTTACTATGAAGACATTTTGTTACTTTGGGGACTGTCCTTAAACTTTTCGTTATTCTAGTGCTTACTCTGAAGACATTTTACTGGATACAGCGCATATTATAGGGACTTTTTTGGCTGTATATACAGATGTCTTCAAAGTATGGGCAATGAATATATATATATATATATATGTGCATAGCGCATGATGCGGGGACGGGTTTTTGTTCCACAAGTTACTATGAAGACATTTTGATACTTTGGGGACTGTCCTTAAACTTTTCGTTAATCTACTGTTTACACTGAAGACATTTTACTGGATACAGCGCATATTAAAGGGACTTTTTTGGCTGTATATACAGATGTCTTCAAAGTATGTGAAATGTATATATATATATAGATATATATATATATATATATATATATATATATATATATATATATGTATTCATTGTGCATACTTTGAAGACATCTGTATATACAGCCAAAAAAGTCCCTATAATATGCTCTGTATTCAGTAAAATGTCTTCAGTTTATACAGTAGATAAATGAGAAGTTTGAGGACGGTCCTCAAAGTAACAAAATGTCTTCGTAGTAACTTGAGGAACGAAAAACCGTCCCCGCAACATGAGCTGTGCATATATATATATATATATATATATATATATGTATATACATGTGCATAGCGCATGTTACGGGGACGGGTTTTCGTTCCACAAGTTACTATGAAGACATTTTGTTACTTTGGGGACTGTCCTTAAACTTTTCATTATTCTTGTGTTTACTCTGAAGACATTTTACTGGATACAGCGCATATTATAGCCAAAAAAGTCCCTATAATATGCGCTGTATCCAGTAAAATGTCTTTAGTGTATACAGTAGATTAATTAAAAGTTTGAGGACGGTCCCCAAAGTAACAAAATGTCTTCATAGTAACTTGGGAAACGAAAAACTGTCCCCGCAACATGTCCTGTGCACATATATATATATATATATATATATATATATATATATATATATATATATCTATATATATGTATATAACTTTTCATTATGGAACGAAAACCCGTCCCCGCAACATGCGCTGTGCACATATATATATATATATATATATATATATATATATATATATATATATATATATATATATATATATATATATATATATATATGTGCATTGCCCATACTTTGAAGACATCTGTATATACAGCCAAAAAAGTCCCTATAAAATGCGCTGTGTCCATTAAAATGTCTTCAGAGTAAACACTAGAATAACGAAAAGTTTAAGGACAGTCCCCAAAGTAACAAAATGTCTTCATAGTAACTTGTGGAACGAAAACCTGTCCCCGCAACATGTGCTGTGCACATATATATATATATATATATATATGTGCACGGCGCATGTTGCGGGACGGTTTTTCGTTCCACAAGTTACTATGAACACATTTTGTTACTTTGAAGACTGTCCTTAAACTTTTCGTTATTCTACTGTTTACACTGAAGATATTTTACTGGATACAGCGCATATTATAGGGACTTTTTTGGCTGTATATACAGATGTCTTCGAAGTATGGGCAATTAATATATATATATATATATGTGCACGGCGCCTGTTGCGGGACGGTTTTTCGTTCCACAAGTTACTATGAAGACATTTTGTTACTTTGGGGACCGTCCTCAAGCTTTTCATTAATCTACTGTATACACTGAAGACATTTTATTCGATACACCGCATATCATAGGGGCTTTTTTGGCTGTATATACAGATGTCTTCCAAGTATCCGCAATGAATACATATATATATATATATATTATTACACCACACTTTTTTAAATGATTTTTTTATTTATTACTTTAAATATTAAAAGTACGTACCTTTTTATTTGTTTAAGGGGGTTTTAAATAGGGTAATGTTTTTTTTATGTCGCTTTTTTTCTTCCACATGAAAATCCGGGTAGAAAAAAACGTGTTATTTCTGAAAATAAAAAAATAATTTTCGAATCAATAAAAAAACAAATTATAGCCTGTTCCTCTATTTCGAAAGAACACGTTCATTCGCTTTCTAGTCGAAAGAAAACTGATTTGGGTTTCTCTAACTCTATTTCTATGCGAACGATGACTCGAACGACAAGTCGAATGAAAACGTAACTGTTTTCATACATAATTTGGTTTCTCTATTTCGAACAGCTCGAACGCAAATGTCAAAATCAGTCACTTGCTATTTTTTGTCGAGTAAATATGTATTTGATATTTTTAAAAGCAAAATGAAGTAAAAAAGCAATGGATAACAAAAAGTAAGTACAAAATAATACAAATATTTATAGTTTATTAAAATTTTAAATTTTAGTTAAAAAAAAAAATCAACAATGGACCATCCGAAGACGCTTGTATTTTATATGGAAGAAAGGCCTGATTTTGCCAGAAGGACTCTGGTGTTCGGAGCAAACAAATTTTCCGCAGAGGAGGAAAATTTGACCAGAAAACTAAACTCCGTTTCACCCCCTATTACGCTGTTGCTGAGTGGAAAAGGTATATGTGTGTTGTTTGTGGCTTACGTTTGCCCAAGAAACTCATATTAACATTTTTTATTTTACATCTTTTATTTTACAAGGACTTTAGCAGTGACCGCACCGAACAGACAACAGGCAACAGAAAAGCTCTTCAAACAACAATTTCACCCACAACCAATCGATAACAAAAATTTTCACAAATAAACAGACTTTCCAAATAAAAATTGATTTGTTTATTGTTATTTTTTTTTATTTCATTTGTCATATACAGCTGATCACTGTTAAACAGGGTTGTTTTTGTCTTTAAGCAGTTTAGTAGTATTTTTGCTACTTTTAAAGAAAATTTTAACAAATGCTCAAAATATATGATCTGGCATCTCTGTGATTTGTAAATGCGTAAGAAACAAAAATTGACACACGTAAGTCAAGTCGATCGAAGCCTTTCGAAATAGAGAAACCCAAATTGACTCGAATTCGAGTGACTTGCTATCGTTCGGCTAGTTTTTCGGAGGAACAGGCTATTAGAATTATTTTTTAATAAAACGTTATAATATTTATTATGAATATAAAACGGGGGTTGTTTTACATTAAAACCGCACCTTAATCGGGGAAAGCTGAACGAGTAACAATTTGTTAGCTTAACAAACCAACATCTCAAGGCTATGGGAAAATGCTCAGAGCATAAGAAATAAGTTTCGTTAAGCTAACAATAGGTCCGTTCCGCACTTTACGCGTAATTACCTATATTTGTAACAACGTTATTTACCCCAAACAATGTATTGTTTTTTTTTTCATAATCTTCCCACCAACACCACTGCCCAGCAAGGTATTGCAATATCTCTATATATAAAGGAATAACTCACTCATTCAACATCGCCCAGCCCAAACCGCTGGAGCTAGGAAGCTGAAATTTGGTATGTAGGTTCCTCTTTCGGCGTAGACATCCGCTAAGACGGGGTTTTTGCAAATGGTAAAAATTATGGTTCAAAGGGAAAAACCTGAAATTTTAAATATTTGCTACCTGGAGTATGGGCTAACTTATTATTGAGGTACATCTTAGAATTTCGGTCAGGGGCATGGTACACATTAGGGGCTCCGGGTAATTATCTGGGAACTGCGTATGTTCCCGGGCGTTAGCCCGGGCCATCCCGAGCTTTTGCCCGGGCAACGCTAACAACGTAGCGGGCTTTTCCCGCTAGTTAATTACAAAAAGTCCCACATAAGCTAATCTACTTGGACGACAATACAGCTTCTATTGCCATTGAAATAAACATTGGTCTAAGATTCACTATTAGAAATACGTATATTCCTCCACATCATCCCGTCTTTGAGAGCAATTTGAAACGTATTCTAAACAACTGTTTCACAGTGTAATAGTGCGGGAGTGTCTTTGTATCGCTCAGTGATTTAATCCGGATTTGACTAATTCCATTGAACTTAAAAGTCTATAAACTGTTTAGAAAGTATCCTCAGGCTTTATAATCATAGGTTTCTTCTGAGGTGATCGTTTATAACATATAAAATCAATTGCTTTGCTTTTATTTTTTCTTCAATTGCTGAAATCCTGTATATGTACCAATTAACACAAGTGTGAAAACATCTGATTGATTTAGTAACATTAAATACAACCGTAATAACTTTTGATTAATATTACTAATTGCTCTTTAAAATACAACCATAGCGGTTTGTGTATTTGATAACTTTTTCTGTGGCGCCATCTATTGCAAATTTGCATATAATTACCCAGCAAACAATTATATTGATCTATATCATCAACAAATTATTTAAATAATTTTATTTTATGATGGATTGCTTAAATACTAACTGCATAACTGGTAATGATCGAATGATTTCATGCTGGCTATGTTTAGGTAACTACCACATGAAGTGTATTGGACTTAAGGCACGAGACGCGGATGCGCTTGCTGACCCAGGGAAATCACTTCAATGGACCTGTCTTCGCTGCAAAAAAATCAATATTGATTTTTACAAATATTTTAAAAGTTATAGAGAGGAATTCGACTAACTTAATAAATACTTTTTGTCTGTACAAACCAAACTATCCAAATTTGGTGATATGTTTTCGAATTTGGACAAATTTGCCAATAACTAAGATCTCTCGTCCCCAAAAAGGAATAAAACGCCAAATAAGTCACCTATAATACCATCAATTTCATTTTCATCGGCTCCTATAAATACTGTCGAAGTCATTGATGTCACCCCTTTGCCATTTCCATCTCTGAATGTAATCTCCTCTCAAGCTATCATGGTTTTGATAATAGTTCCTCCAAAGCAATTTTATCACCAAGAATGCCTTTAATGAATAATCATTTTAATCATAACCCGTTGCGAGCTATTCCACCCAAAAAACTGTTTTCATATCTCGTTTGGCAAGTGACACTTCTTCAGATTATGTAGATTATTACATAAAATCTAAGATTGGCCTAAATGCTGATGTTTTAATTCATAAATTTCAATTTTCTGCACCAAGATCTATTGCATCTTTTAAAATTGCTGTTTCTGCTAACCTTTTTGAAAATGTTCTTGATCCTAACTTCTGGCCTGAAAATACTCTGGTTCGAGAATATATTTATAAGGAAAGACCACGATCTAGTAATATTGGCGTTCTTCCACAACGTGAAAGTAGTAACGCAAAAAACTAAATAGTGCTACTGTAAACACATTGTCTTTACTTTATCAAAATGTTCGTGGTTTAAGGACAAAACTGTCGAATTTGTATTTAGAAAGCTTTAATATTAATCATCAAGTCATTGTATTAACATGGCTTAATGATACTCTTATCTTATATGACATTTGTCTTTTTCAAATAAACTGAATGATTATTCTAGAATTCTGGATTTAGTATTTGTAAACGATACAGAAGATTGCTATATAACCGGACAACACCGATTACAATTCCTGAAGACCGATATCACCCTGCTTTTTAATTAATTATATCTATCCCATCAGAACATTTATTAGTATCATCAAACACTACCGTAAAATCCTTTTGTTTTAAGCAAGCTAACTACTATGGGTTTAACGAACTTATTACAAGTACAAGTTGGAGTAATATTTTATCATTTTCTTTTGATTCATTTGTTGCTATGTCTCATATATTTGATGTTTTTTACAATAAAATGTTTTCTTTTATGGATTCCTGTATTCCTAAAAAGACAATTAAGCCATTATCTGGACCGCCATGGAATAACAAGGAACTGTCCCGTGATAAAAATAAAAAGAGTAAATATTACCACAAATTTAAACGATCTGGATCTTCTGTAGATCATCTAAGATATTGGGCTGTGTGAATAAAAAGGTAGATTATACTATATAGTATTAAGTACTAGTACTAGCTTTTACTTATTAGTACTAGCTATGCTGAAAATTTTAAACTACAAAAAGTGTGAATAAATCTTTGCTAGTACTACGTAGCTAGTACTGAAAAGTGATAGCTAGTACTGGAAAATTAAAACTGTTTGAGAGTTGCCTCTGTTGAAAAATATGGCTATTTTCTTATAAATTATGGTAACACTATCAGTTTGTTTTGAGTTTTTGGCAAGATGGGCGACAAAAGTAACACGAAGTTTTTTTCAATTTTAGAAAAATAAAAAATTCTTTTTAAAAAGTCGCAAGTGCCGTCAGTGAGGGTGGCAAAAGAGAATGCCATGTCTTCACTCCATGAGGACTATCTGCTAACGTTTGGCCAGGAAATAACAATTGTCCAATTAAAAAAAAAATACAAAACATGCGAAATGTTGTTAAAAAGAAAAGTGATTTGCGTGCAACAGGCAACAAACCAATACATTTGAAAGATTGGGGGAAAGGTTTGCTGCAAATAATGGAGGAAGAATCAAATCCAGTCTTTAGTAAAATTCCTGGTAAGTTTTTTATATTTAACTATAAATTTGATTGTGTCAATTATTTTTTCTAGGTGCCATGGATGTGAGCTTTGGTGTTGAGGCTAACAAAACGCCGGATTGTGTGGAGCTAGAGCGATAAACCCAGAAGCGACAAACCCAAATAAAAGAGAAGTTAGTGATGGGATGGAGGAAACGATAAACGTGAAGAAAAAATACAAATTTGATGATGAAACAGAGGAGACCAAAAATCTTAGCAACCAAGAGCTTCAGAGACTGGTTCTGTTAAGACAGCTCAAATGTTTAAACTTAGATATAAGTGAACGGGAAGAAAGGAAGAAAGAACAACAAAAGAAGGAAAAAGAAAAAGAATATCTGGATGATGGAAGCATCAAAAAACAAGAAGAAATGTATGTTGAAATACTAGATGAATTTTTTCAAGATTAAATATATTAATTTTGTTCTTTTATTTTAATGAAATCAGAAATCTTTAATTTATGAGTGATAATTTATTTTTTAATTTAAATAATATAAGTGACCTGAATTTAATAAATAAATTTTATTTTTAATGTATAGAACATAATTTAAAATAAAAAATAATTTATGAAATATGTGATAATGAACTGAGTACATTTAAAATTTCTTGCCTTCTCCTTTTGCCTAATTCTGTGAAGTTAGCTGACGGGTCTGTAACAATTTCCTCCTCTTCTTCATCCTCTTGAAAAGCTTCGGGTTCATCAAAATAGTCACCAAGAAATTTTGCTATGTTGTGCAATACCGCACAGCTTATAATTACTGATGCAACTTTTTCCAGACCAACACGCACTTTGTATTGCGAAATAGGGAATCGCCTCTTTAACTGTCCAAAGCAACGCTCTATTAAATGGTGTTAATAGCCATGGTCGAATGCCATAGCCGATATCACCTAAAATGATTGCATCGCTGTGCTGACTATTCATATAAGTGAAAATACGAGATCGCTTCAAAATTCGGCTATCGTGAACTGATCCTGGCCAATTGCAATCAATTGAAGTGAACTTATCGTTAGCATTACAGGTAGCTTGTACGTTGATGCTGCAAAAACCCTTTCGGTTAATATACTCATCGCCATGATTTGGTGGTTTTTGTATTGCAACATGCGTACAATCTATTGCTCCAATAGCGCAAGGAAAGACAAAACGCAATGCCCACTGTTCTTGAGCCCTTTTTATTTTGTCACTATTATTAGGAAATTTAATCCACAAATGCGCTTTATCGGTGACCTTCTTTAAAACCATTTTCACTGTTTTACAAACGGTTGTGCGATGTATTCCTTCTTCTTTTGCAATTCGCATTTGGAAACCAGGATCGCTTAGAAATCGCAGAAATATTTCCATCCTTTTTATTTGTGACAAGGACGCTCCCCTGTTTTCATGGCTTTCTTCCAAAAAATGTTGCGTTAACCATTTTACACTTTCTTTTTTAAACCTATATAAGTTAAAATAGTCTGCTGGGTGAGAATGAGACCGCACACGATATTGTTTTGTTTGGCGAATGTTCATAAATGCAGCCATATTCAAATAAAACCAAACAAAAATTCACTTTTCGACTAACTAACCAACAATAAACTTATTTTCAGCACCGCAATGACATGCTTACACAAATTTAAGTTAAAACTAGTAATTTTAAGTACTTACTAGTTTTAATGCACACTTTTTTCCAGCAAACACTGGAAAAACTTGTTTGTGCTAGACTGCAAAAAGCACTAGCTTTAGCTGAAAATTTTATTCACCTCAAAACTAGATTAAACTTTAAATTTGCTAGTTTTAGCTAGAACTACATTTTTATTCACACAGCCCATTCTGTGTGCCGTGCTGAATATACGAGATTAAATAAAGTTTGTTACACACGTTATTTAAATAAAATTAAAAACAATTTAAAACACAATCCAAGGTACTTCTATAAATTCATTAACTCGAAGAAAAAACATCTGGTTATCCTGCTACGATGACATTTCAACAAACACAATCTAGTGATGATGCATCTATAAGTAACATGTTTGCTGAGTTTTTTTCTACTACCTATTCTAATGCAACTTATGATAATTCAATCGCGTACCCGTTTGTCTTAGTCGAAAATCAATCGATATCCTTACCGTTATTTGATACGTACACAGTTTCAAATGAAATAAAACGACTTAAATATCCTTATAAAGTTCCTAGTTGCATCTTAATTAACTGCGCTGATGCCTTAGCCATCCCTCTGACACTTATGTTTAATATATCAATTAAATATGGGTTTTTTCCAAAAATTTGGAAAGAATCTTATATTGTGCCACTGTTTAAATCAGGCAACAAATCAGAAATTGAAAATTACAGGGATATTGCAAAGCTGAGTATAATACCCAAGCTTTTTTAAAAACTGGTTACAGAACATTTACGTTATCAAGTTTCGAATCTCATATCTCCTTATCAACATGGATTTCAAAAACATTGTTCTACAACTTCAAATCTTCTACAACTTACGACCAACATAAATCGCGGCTTTTTTCAAAGAAAGCAAACTGATGTTATCTACACCGACTTCAGTAAAGCATTCGACAAAGTGAATCATTCACTTCTTATAAATAAACTACAATTAATGGGATTTACAAATCATAGCATAAAGTGGATATATTCGTATTTGTCAAATAGGTCACAAGAAAAGAATAAATGTACTGTCTGGTGTACCACAGGGAAGTCAAGTTGGGCCGCTACCATTTTCATTGTTTATTAATGACTCGCCAAACGTAATAAAGTTTTCAAATGTTTTAATGTACGCTGATGACGTCAAGGTTTTTTAAGTTATAACCAATTTTTGGATCACTATCGCCTTCAAGAGGATTTGGATTCATTTTACAAATGGTGCAACGTGAATTTAATGGAGCTTAATTTGAAAAAATGCAAACTTATGCGATTTGTAAGAATTAATCAAATTACCGTAAACTATTTTCTGGGAGGTCATCAACTTGATTTGGTCGACAGTTTCCTGGATCTAGGTATTTTGCTTGACCCTAAACTAAATTTTATTGCACACACTACAAGTGCAATAAACAAGGCTAGGGGTACACTTGGTTATATAAAACGCTGGTCAAAAGAGTTAAATGATCCGTACATTGCGAAAACATTGTACATGAATATGGATCGGTAATATGTGATCCTATTTATCAAACGCATTCTGATGCAATTGAATCCGTGCAAAAGTAGTTCCTGTTGTTTTGTCTTCGAGGATTACAGTTTAGCACGTTTAATTTGCCTTCATACACCGCTCGACTTGCTCTTATTAAGCTTCCTACTTTATAAAGCCGCAGAACTATGCTGAATGTGTCATTTATTTGAATATAATTAATGGTGATATCTGCTCTGGATTTTTGATTAATGAAATTTCATTTAACATTCCCCAACGTGCATCCCGTAATTTTTTACCATTGTCGGTAAATTGTTTTAGAGCTAATTATGCTGATGCTGACCCTCTCAGGAGAATGTGTAACACATTTAATCAATTATATAGATTTATAGATTTTTCACTTAATTCTAGAGTAATAAAAAACGCAATAATAATTTTTTTAAACTCTTAGTTAAGTTATTTTAATATTAATATTTTTTAAAATGTCTGTAAGGAATAAAATTCCATAGATAAATAATAATAAATAAAATAAAAAAATAGTAAACCTCCTCTGAATTTTACCGGTGACCTGAACTCATGGAGTACACTTTGGGGCTCAATTGAATATGACTCTCGTGGTAAAATTATTAAGAATTTCATTCTAAACAAGGACCTCGTTATATTAAATAAATTAAATGTGTAGGGTTAACACATTTTTCCACACATTTTCACATATCAATATATCTTTATGCTCCTCCCAACTGGCCCTTCTATGTTCATGGAAAACCCATACTGACCAACCCGTACTCACAACCCTATATTTATCGACATTGATATTGCCAATTGTTTCGCTAAGCACACAAACTTTTCTTCCAATTTCCAGTACACTACACTCTAATAAATTTGTGTTGAAACTGTACTCCTACTATAAGGTGGGTAAATTTACTCTGTGTGCGTAAACGAAAAAAAGTACACACATTATGCCTAAGTTGGTGCACACGAAATGGATAATTTTACATCGAAAGTGAGTAAAAATTAAATAAAATTTTAAAAATAATTCAAAAATTTACTAAAATTGTGCGTAAAAAATCTATTTGAAGTGTAAATATATTCATGAAATGCGTAAAAATACCAAAAATGCGTACATTTGATTTATAAGATAAAAATTTATTTTTATTTCATACATTTAGGATTTATTAACAATTATTTAAAAATATGATTTATAATGCATTTAGCTATATTTACGAAAGCTGTGCTATTTCGAATGGCATGTGCAATAATGATCACCTTCACCATTTTAAAGAGCAACCTTTGCAGATAAATAGATTTTAGTCATCCGTGCACTTACACAGTTGCCTGTTTTCTTAAAAAAATGTGGACCATGTATTTGAAAATTGTATTTCAGTTCCTTTTGTTGTATGGACGTAGTATAAATGAATTTGATATTTATACGTTTTTTGCTTTTTTTTATATTTTCCAATTTTTAAAATGTCAAAATACTTATTACCATTCTAATGTAGTATAATTACAAAATTTGTGAGTGAAATTTTAATTTAATAAAATAATACTAATTTTAGGCACAAAGTGTTTAATTGTAGACATATTATGTCTAAAAATACTTTTTGTGTGTATATGAAATTGTTCACAAAATATATTTACGCATTTGGTGTTTGTATTTACAGAATTTTCGAAATATTACATAAAACTTTACCCATTTCATTGTAATAAATTTACAAACATTTTTTATCATATCATATCATAAATAAAGTATATAATCCACAATCTTCAAACACATTTACAAAAAAAAATAGAAATTCCCATAAACATGATATAACATGAAGATGCTTTACATTCATCCAACGGTAAAACCCCTGGTGACGATCGAATATCCTTCCTGATGATAAAAAATTTACCAACATCAGCAAAGAAACACCTTCTTACAATCTACAATAATATTTTTTCATCCAACGTTTACCAACAAGCTTGGAAAATTGCAACTGTCATCCCAATCCCTACACCAAATAAAGATCATTCTACTGTCACAGGATATAGACCAATATCCTTACTTCCGTATATCAGTAAAACTTTAGAAAAAATTATTGCTAGGAGATTAATGTGGTTTTTGAAAACTAACAATTTTATTACATCTAATCAAGTAACTTTAATGAGAAAACAAGGTACTGACGATGTGTTGTTATACATTCAACATTATATCTCTAGGGCACTATCTAGTAAAAACCATATTAACATCCTTTCCATCAATTTCGAAAGAGCCTTTGATTGCATCGGAATCCACGTTATATTGCAACAACTATCAAAATGGAATATCGGAAAAAGAATGTACTCCATCATCTGAAGATTCTTAAGCAACCGGAAGTCCAATGTTAGAATATACGACCAAAAATCCATTACTCGCCCTCTGTATAATGGGATACCTCAGGGATCCCCATTATCAGTCGTATTATTTATCATTGCATTTAATCAATTTAGCAAAATCCTTTCCTCGCTAAAACATGTTGAACATGCTATATATGCGTATGATGCCGTTATTATCTCTAAAGTCAAAGATAATAAAATGGTTAAAGATATTTTTTCCAACATTCTGAGAGACATCGATAATTTGTGCCTTATATCAGATGCTAAACTTTCCATAGAAAAATGCAGCCTTTTACACATTTGTAAGGGCCGATGTTGAATGTGAACCACACCTAAACGTCAACTTTTTTTCTGCATTTCATTTGACATATCTCAATTTCAGACTAACTCAATTTGAACCATTGAAAGATACACAATCAAGCAATGCGTTAAAGTTATTCAGGCTTATTATGAAAACAGGCGTTCAAATGAAAATGCGTTTCGTGCACTTCGTGATTTTTTTTGGTCAGCATAATCGACCAAATGTGTCCACAATCGGCAAATTTCAGCAAACCGGGTCTGTGAAAACACCTGTGCATGCTCGCCCAGATCGTTGTGCGGAAAACATTGCTGTTGTTCGCGATAGTGTGTCATGAGGTCGGCCAAGCATTTACTGTGAATGGTGTTCGCAATCGCGAGATGATAACGAACTTATTGTGGCCAGGAATTGAGGATACGACTCTGGACAATATGTGGCCCTTTTGCGCGACAAATTCAATGGCCGTGTTATCTCACGTGGTGGAGATGTCAATTGGACGCCAAGATCATGTGATTTGACATCGTTGGACTTCTTACTTTGAGGTTATTTGAAAGAAAAGGTGTACGTCGATAAGCCAGTAACAATTCAAGAGCTAAAGGATAAGATAATTCGGCCGAGGTCGCGGCGGCCATTTGACCGATATTTTGTTCCATACATAATTGAACCATACCATATTATCATAATAAAAAGAAATGACAATAATTTCCTAAATAATTTGTGTTTTATTCAAAATCAACATCGGCCCCTTAAAATTTAACCACCCTTTATAAGAATTAGGCGAGTCGACTATCTTCGAATACTAGGTGATATCTTTGATAAGTGTTTCACTTTCAAAGAACCTTTTAAACAGCTTCGAAAAAATCTAAATTTGATATTGAACATTATAAAATTCCTTATATCTAAAAATTTCTTGGTGCATGTCTCAATAATAATAAATATTACCCGCAGAATTTTCCTCTCCAAAATTGATTATGCCCTGCCAATTCATGGGTGGTGTGCATCTTTCACACCACCCACATATTAGACACACATATGAAACTCATTAAAGGACCATATCACTCTCCGTAGCATAGGAGCTTTCCGCACTAGCCCTATTTCAAATGTACTAGCTGAAGCCGGTTTGCCATCCGTCGAAGACCGAACATCACTCCTAACCTTTAAGTTATTAGATAAGCTTTTCATCTGTCGCAACAAAATATTATCTCAAGAAGTAGCAAATGCAATTAATCACAGCAGGGCCCCATCGTAAGATGCATTAATCTTTCGCGTAAACTAGACTTACAACTTAGTCCAACCCTCATCAAACAACCCCCATTGGTTGCTGAAAAAAGTAATACTTTATCCTAAGCCTGGTTCAGCTGCCTAAATCTTTTACACCTCCAAAAGTTTACCAACAAACATTTAATAACATAATTGAGCTTTTCGTTGGAAATAACTGGAACCATCTGTTTACGGATGGTTCCAAGTAAAGTGCCTCTACAACTTTTGCAATAGTACATAAAAATGGCAAACAAATTAAAACTGGTTACATTGATAACCTTTGTTCCAACTTCACTGCAGAAGCGCTGGCGATATTTTTTGCATCAGAATTTGCTGCCCATAACGAAAATAAATATATAATATGCACCGACAGTCTCTCTACCATTCTCGCCGCACAAAATTCGTTACATGATTCCCCTTTAATAAATCAGATTAGAAACCTTCTCTGCAAACATTCCAATAAAATTAAACTTATGTGGGTACCTTCACACGGTAAACCCAGCTGATGCTCTGCAACAGAAGCTAAAAGTAGATTCTCATAAACATGCAGCTGAATGTAATCCACATGATAGATGAGTGCCAGTTTACAGCTCTTCCAGAACAAAATTATTTGGATCAATTTCACCTACTCATCTCTTAACAGATATCTGATAGTAACATAAAATTAATATGTAAATTTTTATTTGAAAATAGTCTACAAACCCAGATATAATCGAGTTGTTAATTTCGGAGTCGAAAGTCTTTAGTTATAATAATTATATTTTATAACTAAAAACAAATAAATCAATAAATAAAATAAATTTTTTTCGTTTATTTTTTTTATTATTTTCAACAACTGATATCAAAAGTATTTTTGACAAATATATTATTATAAATTATTAAAAAAAGTAAAATTTTTTGTTTGAGTATTATTTTTTTATTGAACTTATATATAACAATGTTTTAGAAAAAGGTGGTAAACCAAAAATTATTTTTTGTCAATATTAAAAAATATAAATATCACAGAAAACAAAAATTACAATATTTGAAAAATTAAAATATTACATGAAACAAAAATATTTGAAATACATAATATTTATCCTAGTTTTATTAAATAAATGTCTGTAATTTTGTGCAATATTTGCTCTGTCTGTTTTATAATTAATTCGTTGTGTATATGGTACTTTCATAATTTAAACCACTTCTAACATATATCTGCGTCTGTAATTATGTTCTGTGTTTAAAATGTAATGATAATGCTGTGTAGAAGTAGTGTTCCTGTATTTTTGATCAGATTTATGTCCTGCAATTCTTGTTTTTAATTTATTCTTTGTTGTACCTACATATACTTGACTACAATTCTCCCTATCATTTCCACTACAAGGTATTTTATAAACTAAATTGGAAATTTCGGATTTATCTATTTTATCTTTCGTTTTGCTAAATAATGAACCTAATGTGTAATATGTTTTATGTGCCACTAGAAAAATAAATTTTTGAATTTTCTAATTTTTCAGATATAAGAGGAACATAAGTTAGAGATTTATAAATTTTAGGTTCATTAACCGTTCCCGTAATTAAATCATTTCGGTTTTAATATTGTCTTATCAATCTACAGATTAATTGATTGGGTAATTATTATTTACCAAAATATTTTTAATCTTTTCTATATTAATTTTATGACATTCTGCATCGCTAATATTAAATATCCTTTCAATCAAATTCTTAGCTGTATTAAGTATGATTATTTTGGGGTGTTTAGAAAAATAGTTAATAACTCTCCCAGAAGCTGTTGGCTTCTGATACCAATCTATTAATACATTTTCACCCCTTCTTATTATTAATGTATCTAAATAAGAACTTTTATAATTACTTTCTTGCTCAATTGTAAATTTTATATTCTCATGAAATGAATTAAAATTGATAAAATATCATTAAATGAATCATTCGAAATAATGCAGAATAAATCATCAACATATTTTGTGATGATTTTTGGTTTCACATCTAATTTTTCTATAAGAATTTAATAATTTATCCATTACAATTACAATAATTTGTGAAGCTGGAGATCTCATTGGAAGTCCTTGTTGTTGTAAATATATTTTATTATCATATTTAAAATATCTGTTGTCTCTTATACAAAATTTTAGAATACGTATAAAAAGGTTCGTTTCAATTCCTGTATAATCCTTTATAATATCCCACTTTTCTTCTATAATATCTAAAGATATATCATTGGTATACTCGGAAATAAAGATACATCAAGTGAAATTAATTTTTCATCATTTTGTATCTTTTCTCTAAAATGTAAAACATCTTTTACATCATATTTAGAGTTTTCAGTTATCTTTTTAAGAATGTTTGTAATATATTTACAAAGTTCATATGATGGGGAATTAATAAATGAACATATTGGTCTTAATGAAAAATGTTCCTTATGGATTTTAGGTAACCCATATAATCTAGGTGCTACAGTATTTCTGCTGTTTTAAGTTTGTTCTTTTCAAAAGATGTTATAATTTTCAATTTGAAAAGATCCTCTACTAAATTATTATTTATAATCTGTAATTTGTTTGTTGGATCCCTATTTGATAATTTGTATGTGGTAATATCATCCACAATATTATTCATTCTTAAAATATAATCACACTTATTCATTGCCACAGTGGTATTTCCCTTGGCTGCATTTAAAATAAGTTGATCCTTATTATTTTTTAAGAATTTTCTAGTCCTATTTACCTTATCTAACAAAAATTTATCTCTATTTGTTAAACTTTCTCTATTTAAATGGCTACCTAAAATAAACGTAAATCTATTCCTCGCTATTTCTTGTTCCTCTGTTCCTGTTAAAGTTTTATAAAGTCCTCACCATCTGTAATCACTTTCAAAACCGGAAAATTCTCTCTTTTGATTGGGAGTGCGTGTTTTTGTCCCAGAGAAAGACCCCATTCTACCTCAGTGGGAATGTGAAAGTTCGATTTATTCACAAACCATTTTTTATTATACTTAATATCTATTTATTTATTTATTGAATAACTATATGATAATAAATTATTACATAATTTGAGAGGGTAGAGCACTAGCTTCTATGGCCATCAGCTCTTAGTTAAAAATTAAAATTAATATAAAGAAGATTATTACAAATATTAATATAATACAGTGTTGTTTTATAATCTTTGGTAATATTTACAAAATAAAATGATTATAAATTAAGGTCATTATTTAAAGAAAATATTTATATTAAATTTTGCTGTATATATTCAATTGCTTTAAAAGATTGATTAAATTATTAACGTTTTCTTTTGTAATGTCGAGAAGTATATTAGGCAGAGATAAATTATTTGTCCTACAAAAAGATTTGATATAACTACATTCATTAATTATATGGTTCATTGTAATGATCGAATTGTTGCAGAACGAGCATTGTGGTGTTTGGGACTTCTTTATGAGGACTTAATATCTAATTATTTCTGTTGTAAATTGATAAGACAATTAAATTTATTCTTATGTATGTCTTTTACCTGTAAACTCAATGTTAAAGCTAATTTATCCTGGTGTTGAATAAATGTTTTAAATATGTCCTGAGTTAAATTATCACTTAAATTAGTTTTGATACTTTCCAATTCCTTTAAAACTTGTTTTAAATATTTATGTTTCCTTTTTATCGCGAAATTTAGAAAATTCTTAAAAAATAATAAGGATCACTTATTTTAAATGCAGACAAGAGCAATACCACTGTGGCAATGAATAGGGGTCCAACAAACAAATTACAGATTATAAATAATAGTTTGGTTGAAGATCTTTTCAAATTGAAGATTATAACATCTTTGGAAAAGAACAAACTTAAAACAAATATTTCTGTAGCACCTAGATTATATGGGTTACCTAAAATCCATAAGGAACATTTTCAATTAAGACCAATATGTTCATTTATTAATTCCCCATCATATGAACTTTGTAAATATATTACAAACATTATTTAAAAGATAACTGAAAACTTTAAATATAATCTAAAAGATTCTTTACATTTTAGAGAAAAGATACAAAATGATGAAAAATTAATTTCACTTGATGTTGTATCTTTATTTCCGAGTATACCAATTGATATAGCTTTAGGAAATGAAAGGAACCTTTTTATACGTATTCTAAAATTTTGTATAATAGACAAAAGATATTTTAAGTATGAAAATAAAATATATTTACAACAACAAGGACTTCCAGCTTCGCCAATTATAGCTGATATTGTAATGGAGAACTTATTAAATTCTTGTATAGAAAAATTAGACGTGAAACCAAAAATCATCACAAAATATGTTGATGATTTATTCTGCATTATTTCGAATGATTCAATTAATGATATTTTATCAACTTTTAATTCATTTCATGATAATATAAAATTTACAATTGAGAAAGAATGTAGTTATAAAAATCCTTATTTAGATACATTGATAATAAGAAGTGGTATAAATGTATTAAAAGATTGGTATCAGAAACCCACAGCTTCTGGGAGAGTATTAACTATTTTTCTAAACACCCCAAAAGAATCATACTAAGAATTTGATTAAAAGGATATTAAAGATTAGCAATACAGAATTTCATAAAATAAAGAAAAGATTAAAAATATTTTGGTAAATAATAATTACCCAATTCAATTAATCATAGATTGATAAGACAATATAAAAACCGAAATAATTTTATTACGGGAACGGTTACTGAACCTAAAATTTATAAATCTCTAAATTATATTCTTATCTCTGAGAGATTAGAAAAATCAAAAAGTTATGATAATAAGAAATATACAGTGGCACATAAAACATATTCCACATTAGGTAGATTATTTAGCAAAAAGAAAGATAAAATAGATAAATCCGAAATGTCTAATTTGGTTTATAAAATACCTTGTAGTGGATATGATAGTGAAAATTGTAGTAAAGTATATGTAGGTACAACAAATAATAAATTAAAAACGTGAATTGCTGGACATAAATCAGGTCAAAAATACAGGAACACTACTTCTATAAAAAAAAAGAATTATCATTACATTGAACGAGTTCTAATCATTATCCTGATTTTGATAGGACGTCAATTTTAAACACAGAACATAATAACAGACGCACATATATGTTAGAAATGTTACAAATTATGAAAGAACCATCTACACAACGAATTAATTATAAAACAGACATAGCAAATATTGCACAAAATTACAGACATTTAGTTAATAAAAAATAGGATGAATATTATGTATTTCAAATATTTTTCTTTCATGTAATATTTTAATTTTTCAAATATTGTTATTTTTGTTTTCTGAGATATTTTTATTTTTTAATATTTTTTTTTTCTCCATATTTTATATTATTTATTGAATCTTCACTTTTAAAAACTGTGAACTAACAATAATTATCCAAATCTTAAAACTAAATATTAATTGTTGAGTCCAGCCAGTGCCAGACTAATGTTATGTGGTTCAACTGGGACCATTTTTTTCCCTTATTATTAGCGGACCCGATCCGCAGTGTCCCTCCTCCTAAGACGCTGGTGGCCGTGATTATCAGTTAAGTTACGGGCTAGTATGTTGGGGTGTGTTTCCAGTTTTGTTAAATAGCGTTGACAGTGTCTAATAATTTCATCTTTGACCAGGGGTACATTCAGGTCTTTATGTATGTTGTAATTCCTAACATACCAGGGTGCGTTCGTGATCGTCCTCAAGAATTTATTTTGCATTCTCTGAATTTTCCCTATATTGGACGCAGAGGCAGTACCCCAGAGCTGAATTCCGTAGCACCATATGGGTTTCATGATCGAATTGTAAATGAGTAATTTGCAGTCCAGGCCTAGTTTAGAGTTTTTGCCAGTAAGCCAAGTGAGTTGAGCAGTTTTTAGCCTCATCTGAGTTATTTTCGCATCTATATGATTTTTCCACGTGAGTCGACGGTCAAGGTGAATTTCGAGATATTTCACACATGTGTGTTGGGGTATATTCAGATTATTAATTTTAATGGGTGGACACGTCTCTTTTCTCAGTGTGAAAGTAATGTGGATACATTTCTGTTCATTCACCTCAATTCTCCACTTATCCAACCAAGCTTCCAATTGTGAAATGTGAGTCTGTAACATTCTAGACGCTATTTTTGAGTCATCGTGGACGCTTAAGATTGCAGTATCGTCAGCGAAAGTCGAAGTGTGGGTATTAATATCTAATGGCATGTCTGAAGTATAAATGATATATAACAGAGGACCCAAAATGCTACCTTGTGGAACTCCGGCTTGTATATCTTGAGGAGAGCTGACAAAATTTTTTTCAGCAAGAGTGAAATTTCGATTTGTTATATAGCTTTCTTTTAAACAGTAGGCCTTCATGCCAAACCTTATCGAAAGCCTGTGAAACATCGATAAAAAGGGCAGAGCAGTATTTTTTCTCCTCGAACGTTTTTCTGACAACAGTAACTAGCCTGTGGGCTTGCTCAATGGTGCTGTGTTTTCTCCTGAAGCCAAATTGGTGTGATGGAATACAGTTGTTTTGTTCCACATAAACAGTTATCTTTTCCATTAGGATTTTCTCGAACAGCTTTGACAAATTGGATAATAGGCTTATAGGCCTATACGATTCCACTTTTGTGTGATTTTTGCATGGCTTGGGTATCATTTTAACGAGTGAAACTTTCCATTCTGGGGGACAGTATTCAAGGCGTATAATAGCATTAAAAATAAAGAGAATTATTTTTAATGCTATACGGGGTAACTCCAAGAGCATCCTGTTACCGATTCCATCGATACCAGGAGCTTTTTTGGGGTTTAGTTCAAAAATAGCCTTTTCGACCTCTCTCATCTCAAACGTTAATCGGGTAGCTGCTCGGTGCTGGGGTAAAATCGGTGGCAACTCTGTTACAGAACTTGTTATATTTGGCGTGAATACTTTTCTTAAATGTTCTACAAACAGATCTCCTTTTTCAGTATCATTTCTAGCCCAACCTCCGTCTGATTTTCTCAAAGGAGGCTTACATAAGACAGGTCTTTTTAAATATTTCGTTGCACGCCATAATGAGTAATCAGTTCTTGATGTTGGATCTAAATTTTGAAGATATCTGTTTAATGAAGCAGTTCTCTTATGTTCAAGTAGCTTTCTTAATTTTTTAGTGCATTCCTTCAACCGTTCCTTAAGTTGAGGCGATCTGTGCTGTTGCCACTCTCTTCGAGCTCTTCTTTTTTTTGAATCGAGAGGTCGATATCTTCCGGTGTTCTTAGCGGTATGTTTTCCGAGCAATGTGTACTTATAAATTTTTTATACTTCAACCAATCTGTTGTTTTGCCTGTCAGTGCTAAGTCACCAGAGGGGGGTACAATTCCTCGGGGGTTTAAAATAGTAACAACTGTAGGTGTGTGATCAGATGAGAGGTCCAATAATGGTTCTACATGGACCAATTCTCTCGCAATAGACATTGTTATTCCAAAGTCTATCAGATCGGGTATTTTTCGACGATCCGTTGGCCAGTACGTGGGTTCTCCACTAGAGATCACATCCATACCCAGCTTAGAAATTGTATTAAACAAAACACGGCCCTTAGGGGTAACAAGCCGTGACCCCCAGAATGTATGCTTGGCATTATAGTCTCCAGCTGCCAGAAAACGCGGTCCTAATGATTCGAAAAAGACTGTGTACTGATCCTCCGTTATGGAGAATCTGGGGGGAGAATAAATTGACGAAATCACTAAGTCCTTATCGAATTCTTCAAAACATATAGTAGTGGCCTGAAGATAATTTTCGCAAAGATCACACATAAGAAAATGTTTTAGTCTAGATTTAATGAGAATAGCTGATCCTCCACATGACCTGCCTCTTGGGTCCTTAGTATCATACATTGTGTACCCGCGAATTGAAAATGAACTTCTCAGGGTTAAATGGGTCTCAGAAATAAGCATTACGTCAATTTGCTGATTTCTGAGAAAATACTCGAGCTCTTCTTTATGTTGGCATATGCCGTTAGCATTCCAGTAACATATTTTCAAACTGTTCATGGTTTAGTTAACAAAGCTTGCATCAAAATAGACTGATTTCTCATCATCTCTTGCATCATATTACTCATTGAGTTTGTAAAGTTAGTAACAGTTTGAACCAGGGATTCAATGGATGCTTCAAGTCTGCTGAAATTTTGTATCTGGGGTTCAGATTGAGAAAGTGGAGCATTTGGATTGACTTGTGCGGCTTGTCGAGATTTTGGGGGCTGTGGTTGTCCTCTTAGAACTTCAGAGTATGAAGCACTGTTGGTGGTAATTTGTGGGTATTGTGGAATATAAAATTCCGGTTCTAACTGTGATTTCATTCGGGGGTTTCGGGTTCTGTTCAAATTTGAGTTTTTTAATTTTAAATATACCTCACAACCTCTGTAAATAGCAGTATGGGGGTTTCCGCAATTGCTACATTTCTTTTCAGTATTTACTGTCTTTGGTTTGGTGCAGTCAGCTGTGCTGTGCAGCTCACCGCAAACTGCATGTAGTCTACAATAAGACCTAGTGTGACCATACTCCTGGCAGTTCGTACACTGAGCAGGTCCTCGTCGCTTATGTGGTGCTTCAACTGTAACTCTATAGTGTAGCAAGTACCTAAGTTGATAAATAGGGTGTGTTTCATTTTTCTTCAACTTGATATCGCCAGGCTCTAATTCAACTCGGAAAAGGGGTTGGGGGAGCTTATCCCGGTTTCTAATATTAACAACGGACTTAACTTTAAAGCCGTTGATTTCGAGTGTCTTCTTTACTTCAAGTGGGTCATTGTATGATTCAATACCCTTAATCACTATCTGAAGACCTTTGCTGCTCTTCAACTGGTAAGTATAAAAATTTTTCTTTCTGGATTCAAGAAATGATACTAATTTTCTGAAATTGGATTCACATTGAACTTGAATCTTAGTTTCAACAATTTTGCCATTTTTTATTGGCACAATATAAAAAGAGTTTTCCCCAATAAGGCTGACTAGGGTTTTAACAAATTCATTTGAATTTTGCTCTCTTAGATAGATAGGGGGAGGTCTTTGTGGTTTAGGTATCACCGGAGTATCATTATCTTCGCTTTCCAGTATGGCAAAACGGTTTTGGGATTGAGTGATTTTTTAATATTGACACAAAATAATTTTTGATTTACCGCCATTTTTAAAAAAATTGTTATATATAAGTTTTCAATTTATAATTTTCATTTATAAATTATAAAAAACAATTTCCCCTGAAGAAGTCACCCAATGCGGTGACGAAATATTGGGAAAAATAAATATTTATAATTAATTTTTTATAAATAATAGATCTTAGCTCAATAAAAAAATAATACACAAATCAATAAGATCGCAGAAAACTAAAAAAATTTTTTGTTTGATTTACATTCGAAATAAAACCAAATATCAATCTTTATTAGAAGACTAATTCTTGGGTTAATAAATTCTGTATAATTGCTAAAGAAATATTGTTTTTTTAAATAAATTTAGTTTAAACAATTATTTACGTGTTTCACATTTTTCCAATCGGAATTGGATAATGTCTTAGAGTTCATGTACTTTTTTTTAGGTGTACACATACAAGTTCACGAACTTAAAGTATAGCTACATCTGAATCTGTGTGGTTGAAGTGTGTTCCGATCAAACAATACGTGAACTATACATCTTCGTGTATGCAAGTAAATATTAAAATAACCCAACCCAATATACCATATAGCAATCAAACTGCAATACAACTTGAGAATAAGCTTATATTAATAGTGTGTTTTAAGCTTTTCTTAATTTCGCTTATTATAATATTTATAAAATGTGAATTCACAAGCAGTATTTAACAATGCTAGAGAAAAGATTATTATACATAACTTTTTCTCAAGTATGCTTATGAACAACATACAACAACAACGCAATATGACGATGGAAATAGAAATATTTTTCAATACATTCTAGTCTTGTTGTCTTTGTTCTACGCTTATAATGCATACAACAAGTGCGATTACTTTTTCTTTGAATTTGTCAAACGTGTTTTGCGTGTACATTTAGTTGTAAATTTTATATAGTGAACGTGCAATTGCATATTAAATTTAATTATTTTTATTTATGGTTAAAATTAGTTACATTTTTACTTGCACATAGGATAAATTTTTGAAAATGTAAATAAAAATCTTTTACAACTACGTTGTTGCAAAGTAATAAATAAATATTGTAAAATTAATTATGTAAAAGATAAGAAAATCTTCTAAAATGTTTTAATTTAACCCTTAATTGCATATTTCTGCAATACTATTAAAACGGCCTCAAAATTATTATTATTCGTTCACTGCATGTTGATGCAAAATCGTCACAACTACATGATGTATTTTATAGTTTGGCAACACTTTTTTCTTGTGATTCTGTTAATTGTTATCTTTGTACTATGATTTCATTATGACCAAAATAACATGTATTGAGGAAAACATTTCAAACTGTTTTTAATTAAAATGTGTTTTGAGTGTTCGAATTTAATTCGACATTTCATATTCATAACAAATAAAATAAATTAAACCTTTAGCCATTTTTTTCGTTCGATTTATTTAATTTTCTTTTTTATATATATTTAATTTTTTTATATTTATTACTATCACCTTGAATGACGTTTAAAATTTTTTTCGAACTTGTCAAATGAAAATGTAATTTTTTAAATTTATGATTCTCCATGAATTGATAACAGAGCTTAATAGACACAATTCAGTGTTGCTGATCAACACTATTTTCGATATGTTTTGAAATTGAACACGTTGTTTGAGATTTTTTGCTCGCATAAAAATATATGGGAAAATATGTACCAAAACACGTATTTTGAGCAAAACATGTAATTTAGCTAAAAACACGTATATTAGAATGCAGTAAATGTTTTGAAAAATCTTGAACACGTGTTAATTGCGTTTTTCTTTTGCTGTGTAATTACTTGGTTTTAAACGTTAAATTCTCACAATTTTTTTTTTATGTGCAATAATATATATTTTCTTAAGTATAATAATTTTGTTTTAAAATAAAGCACTTGTTTTTGTCTAATTTCGTCGATTTTACTGTGCATTTACTAGATCTTTCATAGGTTTTCATCAACTTTTATTGATTTTAAGATGCCATTTATTACTCTAAGGCCCATTATTATAACTTGCCGATAGCTAAAGTTAGGATGTTAACGGACAGATTATTAGTTTTTCATTATTATAAGTATACTAAAACCTAAAAGTGACCGATAAGCTAAAGGTAAGTTCATCTTACCTTTAACTTTTAACGTAAGGTTTAAGCATTTGAAGTTGCCACCTTTTCTGCCCTGAAGTGTAGTTGCCGTGTAGTTTTTAACCGTATCTTTGCTGTTTGGTTTATCTTTATCACATTTCGAATCTTTTATACATTTCGAAGAAATTTTGTTTTTCGTTTGTATTTTTTGTTTGTTGTAAGTAAATAAATAAATAAAAGTACGTCGTTGCCACTACGTATTTTTAAGAACCATTTTAATTTTTCAAAAGTAATCGGTTTTTGCTCTGGTAATGCCATATTTTCAAAAAACTTAATTTTATTTTATAAGGAAGTTGTAATAACCAAAAAAAGTTAAAGGTCACTTTATTCCTCACTTTAGCTAAAGTTACCTTTAACTAACACGCACCTTAGAGGCAAGTTATAATATTGGGCCTAAGGCCCATTATTATAACTTGCCGATAGCTAAAGTTAGGATTTTAACGGACAGATTATTAGTTTTTCGTTATTATAAGTATACTTTAACCTAAAAGTGACCGATAAGCTAAAGGTAAGTTCATCTTACCTTTAACTTTTAACGTAAGGTTTAAGCATTTGAAGTTGCCACATTTTCTGCTCTGCAGTGTAGTTGCCGTGTAGTTTTTTGACCGTATCTTTGCTGCTTGGTTTATTTCTGTGTTCGGCGTCGAAAATGCAAATTTTTTACAACAAACATTTTGATCTTTTACTCAATTCGAAGAAATTTTGTTTTTCGTTTGTATTTTTGTTTGTTGTAAGTAAATAAATAAATAAAAATACGTCGTTGCCACTACGTATTTTAAAAACCATTTTAATTTGTCAAAAGTAATCGGTTTTTGCTCTGGTAATGCCATATTTTCAAAAAACTTAATTTTATTTTAAAAGGAAGTTGTAATAACCAAAAAAAGTTAAAGGTCACTTTATTCCTCACTTTATCTAAAGTTACCTTTAACTAACACGCACCTTAAAGGCAAGTTATAATATTGGGCCTAAAGCAGATTGACCAATACCTTACTGAAATCAATGATGGAGAGAGGTCTGAGGATGATCTTGACATGTCTGATATTTTAAAGGTAGCTTAAGATATTTCAAAATTAAGGCGGTAAAAAGCGCTATAAACCCCATTATACAAAAAGGCAAATGCCTTTAATGGAATCGCCATTTTAGAATTTTCATATCGGTCTTTAAGTGGCTGTGGTATTTTTGTCATTTTGTGCAATATTTCTACAATACACAACAATTTTGTTTGCAATATTTTTTTGAAAAAACACCAAAAGTAAAAGAACTTGCATTACCTTAAACGTCGTCATATTTGATAAAAAAAGAAATGGAATGATACTCAGACAGGCATCTAATGAGCTGGATTTACCTACAAATTTCCCCATTGCAAAAATTAATGATGCATCAGAAGTTCCAATAATTTGTACATCAGATATTATAAATCATCAATCATATATATTGATTCTTGATAAAAAAAACTGGCCAACTGGTGCCAATTGAATCTGGATCAATTGGAAATACTAATGGTGACATTGATAAATATTATCTGCAGAATTATCCTCTCCAAAATCGATTGTGCCCTGCAAATTTATAGGTGGTGTGCACCTTCACTCTGCAATTCGCCATAGCATAGGAGCTTTCCGCAATAGCCCTATTACAAATGTACTAGCTAAAGCCGGTTTGCCATCCGTCGAAGACCGAACATCACTCCTAACCTTTAAGTTTTTACCTAAGTTTTTCGTC
The DNA here is from genome assembly GCA_949748255.1 of Eustalomyia histrio. Taxonomy (NCBI): domain Eukaryota; kingdom Metazoa; phylum Arthropoda; class Insecta; order Diptera; family Anthomyiidae; genus Eustalomyia; species Eustalomyia histrio. The sequence continues at coordinate 153,068,288 of OX456523.1, forward strand.
TGTCGAAACAAAATATTATTTCAAGAAGTAGCAAAGGCAATTAATCACAGCAGGGCTCCTAGGCTTGAGTCCACCATTATAAGATGCATTAATCTTTCGCGTTAACTAGACTTACTACTTAGTCCAACCCTCATCAAACAAGCCCCCCCTGGTTGCTGGAAAAGTAATCTATTATCCTAAGCCTGGTTCAGCTGTCTAAAACTTCTACACCTCCAAAAGTTTACCAACAAACATTTAACAACATAATTGAGCTTTTCGTTGGAAATAACTGGAACCTTCTGTTTACGGATGGTTCCAAGTAAAGTGTCTTTACAACATTTGCAGTAGTACATAAAAATAGCCAACAAATTTTTGATAGTTACGGACGAGAAGCCACCGATATTTAAAAGTAGCACCACTGCCTGAGCGAAGATTTTCCTGACTTGGAAATTCTTTGTCATAAATTTATATTGGAATTTCTTGTGTTTTTAATTTGATAAAATATTCAAAACAACAAAAGCTAACAAATAAATTATGTGTTTGTTAGTAAAATTAGTTAGAGCGGGCGAACAATATAATTGCCGGCGAAGTTCATATACGAAAATAGATTTCGTACACAAGAAATAAAAAAAGTCAGATAAGTATAGATAGTCGTTTTGCTTACAAGTAGCTATAAATGATCTGTAAACGGACCTGAAAACGGATTTTAAGGAACATCGAAACTGATTCGAATCCGTTAAAAAACCGTGAATGACGGACCGGTATTTATTTGAAGTTATATTTATCGGAAAAAACACTTATTGGATTAAAGTAAGTAATTGTGCTAAACTCCCACTTTTAACAAATTGTGAAAATAATTTCTTGTAGGCTGGTCCCTATCCGGCAGAGTTCAGAAAATACACACATAATACACACACATGATACACACAAAAAAGCAACCAACACAATGTTTTATTTTTATATCAATTATGTGTGTATCAAAGTTTTACAAGATATAGAACACAAGCATGGGTGTTTCTTCCCAATGTACCATATAGCAATCAAACTGCAATACAACTTGAGAATAAGCTTATATTAATAGTGTGTTTTAAGCTTTTCTTAATTTCGCTTATTATAATATTTATAAAATGTGAATTCACAAGCAGTATTTAACAATGCTAGAGAAAAGATTATTATACATAACTTTTTCTCAAGTATGCTTATGAACAACATACAACAACAACGCAATATGACGATGGAAATAGAAATATTTTTCAATACATTCTAGTCTTGTTGTCTTTGTTCTACGCTTATAATGCATACAACAAGTGCGATTACTTTTTCTTTGAATTTGTCAAACGTGTTTTGCGTGTACATTTAGTTGTAAATTTTATATAGTGAACGTGCAATTGCATATTAAATTTAATTATTTTTATTTATGGTTAAAATTAATTATTATTATTTATATTTAAAATGAATTATTATTTTTTATATTTAAAATGAGTTATTATTATTTTTAAAATTAAAATAAAAAATAAATTTAATTAAAGAAAATAATTATGATATCTTTTTTAACTATTAATAATATATCATTTTTGTAAGCTTATTCTACAATTGCAAGAATAAGCTTATAGTAATCATACACACATAAAATTTTCACGAGGGTTCCGTTTTGATTTTTCTACAATTGTTACGATAGCCTTTTTCAATATATTCTCAAGTCTTTTTCCAGCTTAAGGCTTGTGTTTGTAAGCTTATAATAATATTTTCTATTTTTAAAATGTTAATATTTTGGTATGTTGGGAACATACCAAATGACTTGAGAAAAATATTAATATAAGCTTACAAACACAAGCCTTAAGTTTGAAAAAGACTTGAGAATATATTGAAAAAGGCTATCGTAACAATTGTAGAAAAATCAAAACGGAACCCTCGTGAAAATTTTATGTGTGTATGATTACTATAAGCTTATTCTTGCAATTGTAGAATAAGCTTACAAAAATAATATATTATTAACAGTTGAAAAAGAGAAATCATATTTATTTTCTTTAATTTAATTTATTTTTTATTTTAATTTTAAAAATAATAATAAATCATTTTAAATATAAAAAATAATAATTCATTTTAAATATAAATAATAATAATTAATTTTAACCATAAATAAAAATAATTAAATTTAATATACAATTGCACGTTCACTATATAAAATTTACAACTAAATGTACACGCAAATCACGTTTGACAAATTCAAAGAAAAAGTAATGGCACTTGTTGTATGCATTATAAGCGTAGAACAAAGACAACAAGACTAGAATGTATTGAAAGATATTTCTATTTCAATCGCCATATTGCGTTGTTCTTGTATGTTGTTCATAAGCATACTTGAGAAAAAGTTATGTATAATAATCTTTTCTCTAGCATTGTTAAATACTGCTTGTGAATTCACATTTTATAAATATTATAATAAGCGAAATTAAGAAAAGCTTAAAACACACTATTAATATAAGCTTATTCTCAAGTTGTATTGCAGTTTGATTGCTATATGGTACATTGGGAAGAAACACCCATGCTTGTGTTCTATATCTTGTAAAACTTTGATACACACATAATTGATATAAAAATAAAACATTGTGTTGGTTGCTTTTTTGTGTGTATCATGTGTGTGTATTATGTGTGTATTTTCTGAACTCTGCCGGATAGGGACCAGCCTACAAGAAATTATTTTCACAATTTGTTAAAAGTGGGAGTTTAGCACAATTACTTACTTTAATCCAATAAGTGTTTTTTCCGATAAATATAACTTCAAATAAATACCGGTCCGTCATTCACGGTTTTTTAACGGATTCGAATCAGTTTCGATGTTCCTTAAAATCCGTTTTCAGGTCCGTTTACGGATCATTTATAGCTACTTGTAAGCAAAACGACTATCTATACTTATCTGACTTTTTTTATTTCTTGTGTACGAAATCTATTTTCGTATATGAACTTCGCCGGCAATTATATTGTTCGCCCTGCTCTAACTAATTTTACTAACAAACACATAATTTATTTGTTAGCTTTTGTTGTTTTGAATATTTTATCAAATTAAAAACACAAGAAATTCCAATATAAATTTATGACAAAGAATTTCCAAGTCAGGAAAATCTTCGCTCAGGCAGTGGTGCTACTTTTAAATATCGGTGGCTTCTCGTCCGTAAGTATCAAAAATTTGTTGGCTATTTTTATGTACTACTGCAAATGTTGTAAAGACACTTTACTTGGAACCATCCGTAAACAGAAGGTTCCAGTTATTTCCAACGGAAAGCTCAATTATGTTGTTAAATGTTTGTTGGTAAACTTTTGGAGGTGTAGAAGTTTTAGACAGCTGAACCAGGCTTAGGATAAGGGATTACTTTTCCAGCAACCAGGGGGGGCTTGTTTGATGAGGGTTGGACTAAGTAGTAAGTCTAGTTAACGCGAAAGATTAATGCATCTTATAATGGTGGACTCAAGCCTAGGAGCCCTGCTGTGATTAATTGCCTTTGCTACTTCTTGAAATAATATTTTGTTTCGACAGATGAAAAACTTAGGTAAAAACTTAAAGGTTAGGAGTGATGTTCGGTCTTCGACGGATGGCAAACCGACTTTAGCTAGTACATTTGTAATAGGGCTATTGCGGAAAGCTCCTATGCTATGGCGAATTGCAGAGTGAAGGTGCACACCACCTATAAATTTGCAGGGCACAATCGATTTTGGAGAGGATAATTCTGCAGATAATATTTATCAATGTCACCATTAGTATTTCCAATTGATCCAGATTCAATTGGCACCAGTTGGCCAGTTTTTTTATCAAGAATCAATATATACACTTAAAAAAGTTTGTAAGTTAAAATAACTGAAAATATCATTTAAAAGAAATGATGTTTCATTTAATAACCGGTCAACTTAATTTTCATTTAAATTAAATGCCATTTGTTATTTATTTTTAAATGTTAATAAATCAACTGACACATCCGTAAGAAACAACTGATATAATCAGTTAAAATAAATATCAAAATTTTACCCACCAATCCTTAAAAAATAAATGTTTTTTTCATTTATTTGAAATTATTTCCGTTTTTGTATTTTTTTTTTTTTTTTTTTAATATACTCGTACAATACAAAATGTATGTATGCATATAAACACTTTTTGTGTGAATGTATTTGTATATGTATGTGTGTTTATGAAGTTCTTGTAAATTGTATTGAAAAATTTTGTATATATACAACTAATTTAAATAAAAAAACAAATTGAAATTTTTTGAATATTTTTTTGAAACAGACAGCAAACAAAATTTAAATTTATAATAACTGTTACGGACACAAATAAACCACAAGTTTCCGTTTTGTGGGTAAATTTTTATTAAATTTCAAACAAATGAAAAAAATAAATGAAACTGAAAAAAATCGGTAAATGATAGTAAATTTTTTCGAATAAATGTATAAAAAAGTTAATATAGATATTTCTTTGAAAAATAAATGTATCTTCCTTTATTTTTAAATGGAACGGAAAACTTTTTTATTAAACTACAAACAGTTAACTATATAATATTCTGAGTGTATGATTGATGATTTATAATATCTGATGTACAAATTATTGGAACTTCTGATGCATCATTAATTTTTGCAATGGGGAAATTTGTAGGTAAATCCAGCTCATTAGATGTCTGTCTGAGTATCATTCCATTTCTTTTTTTATCAAATATGACGACGTTTAAGGTAATGCAAGTTCTTTTACTTTTGGTGTTTTTTCAAAAAAATATTGCAAACAAAATTGTTGTGTATTGTAGAAATATTGCACAAAATGACAAAAATACCACAGCCACTTAAAGACCGATATGAAAATTCTAAAATGGCGATTCCATTAAAGGCATTTGCCTTTTTGTATAATGGGGTTTATAGCGCTTTTTACCGCCTTAATTTTGAAATATCTTAAGCTACCTTTAAAATAAGGCTAAACTACCGAAACACCGATTTATAACGGTATTTTGCAGATATAACCCAATGTAACAGGTAATATAATGAAATAAACCCCGTGATAGTAGAAGACACTTGTCGCTATTGGAATCGTAGTTTTAAAATTTTCGTATCGGTAGTGATCAGAGCGTGGTAGACAACTACCGTTATAATGAAAAGGTAGTGTTTACCAACCATGGGTTTTAAGTTATCTAGTATACGTCCAGAGTACGTGACTACATGACATGAGTTACGTGTTTTTAAAATTAGACGCCTGAGATACGAAGTTCTGTTTTTTAAATAAATAATTAACGGGTGGGGATTCTTATTTAAAATTTTACACAGTTGTAAAGAAACATATTCTGAATATGAACCGGGTTAAACTCAAAACCTTCGAAAAGTAACAAGGTTACGTCAGAGTACCCACGATATGTAACTAGTGACACAGAGGTGTAAAAGTTGTCAAATTAAATTATATGATTTACATGCTTTAGGACACCTCTGGCTAGACGGATGACAACATTTCCCACTGGTCCAAAATCTGGTTCATTTTGGAAACGCTCACTTTCTTGACCTGTGTATATTTCAAATTTATGAGCATAACCTTTAACACTGCACATAACATACAATTTGAACCCCCATTTATTACGATTTTCGTAAAAACACTCATGGACTTCTATATCAGACATGTCAAGATCATCCTCAGACCTCTCTCCATCATTGATTTCAGTAAGGTATTGGTCAATCTGCTTTAGGCCCAATATTATAACTTGCCTTTAAGGTGCGTGTTAGTTAAAGGTAACTTTAGATAAAGTGAGGAATAAAGTGACCTTTAACTTTTTTTGGTTATTACAACTTCCTTTTAAAATAAAATTAAGTTTTTTGAAAATATGGCATTACCAGAGCAAAAACCGATTACTTTTGACAAATTAAAATGGTTTTTAAAATACGTAGTGGCAACGACGTATTTTTATTTATTTATTTACTTACAACAAACAAAAATACAAACGAAAAACAAAATTTCTTCGAATTGTGTAAAAGATCAAAATGTTTGTTGTAAAAAATTTGCATTTTCGACGCCGAACACAGAAATAAACCAAGCAGCAAAGATACGGTCAAAAAACTACACGGCAACTACACTGCAGAGCAGAAAATGTGGCAACTTCAAATGCTTAAACCTTACGTTAAAAGTTAAAGGTAAGATGAACTTACCTTTAGCTTATCGGTCACTTTTAGGTTAAAGTATACTTATAATAACGAAAAACTAATAATCTGTCCGTTAAAATCCTAACTTTAGCTATCGGCAAGTTATAATAATGGGCCTTAGGCCCAATATTATAACTTGCCTCTAAGGTGCGTGTTAGTTAAAGGTAACTTTAGCTAAAGTGAGGAATAAAGTGACCTTTAACTTTTTTTGGTTATTACAACTTCCTTATAAAATAAAATTAAGTTTTTTGAAAATATGGCATTACCAGAGCAAAAACCGATTACTTTTGAAAAATTAAAATGGTTCTTAAAAATACGTAGTGGCAACGACGTACTTTTATTTATTTATTTACTTACAACAAACAAAAAATACAAACGAAAAACAAAATTTCTTCGAAATGTATAAAAGATTCGAAATGTGATAAAGATAAACCAAACAGCAAAGATACGGTTAAAAACTACACGGCAACTACACTTCAGGGCAGAAAAGGTGGCAACTTCAAATGCTTAAACCTTACGTTAAAAGTTAAAGGTAAGATGAACTTACCTTTAGCTTATCGGTCACTTTTAGGTTTTAGTATACTTATAATAATGAAAAACTAATAATCTGTCCGTTAACATCCTAACTTTAGCTATCGGCAAGTTATAATAATGGGCCTTAGAGTAATAAATGGCATCTTAAAATCAATAAAAGTTGATGAAAACCTATGAAAGATCTAGTAAATGCACAGTAAAATCGACGAAATTAGACAAAAACAAGTGCTTTATTTTAAAACAAAATTATTATACTTAAGAAAATATATATTATTGCACATAAAAAAAAAATTGTGAGAATTTAACGTTTAAAACCAAGTAATTACACAGCAAAAGAACAACGCAATTAACACGTGTTCAAGATTTTTCAAAACATTTACTGCATTCTAATATACGTGTTTTTAGCTAAATTACATGTTTTGCTCAAAATACGTGTTTTGGTACATATTTTCCCATATATTTTTATGCGAGCAAAAAATCTCAAACAACGTGTTCAATTTCAAAACGTATCGAAAATAGTGTTGATCAGCAACACTGAATTGTGTCTATTAAGCTCTGTTATCAATTCATGGAGAATCATAAATTTAAAAAATTACATTTTCATTTGACAAGTTCGAAAAAAATTTTAAACGTCATTCAAGGTGATAGTAATAAATATAAAAAAATTAAATATATATAAAAAAGAAAATTAAATAAATCGAACGAAAAAAATGGCTAAAGGTTCAATTTATTTTATTTGTTATGAATATGAAATGTCGAATTAAATTCGAACACTCAAAACACATTTTAATTAAAAACAGTTTGAAATGTTTTCCTCAATACATGTTATTTTGGTCATAATGGAAACATAGTACAAAGATAACAATTAACAGAATCACAAGAAAAAAGTGTTGCCAAACTATAAAATACATCATGTAGTTGTGACGATTTTGCATCAACATGCAGTGAACGAATAATAATAATTTTGAGGCCGTTTTAATAGTATTGCAGAAATATGCAATTAAGGGTTAAATTAAAACATTTTAGAAGATTTTCTTATCTTTTACATAATTAATTTTACAATATTTATTTATTACTTTGCAACAACGTAGTTGTAAAAGATTTTTATTTACATTTTCAAAAATTTATCATATGTGCAAGTAAAAATGTCCCCACCCATCTAAAAATCGAAATATATATGAGCATACATGATCATACATGGGCTTGTATATGATCATACATGGGCATGCATGGTCGTATACGTCCATACATGATCTCATATATGATCATATATCTTCGGATCCGAAATTTGAGGGTATATGGTGATATATGTGCATATATTATCATACATGCTCACATATTATTCATGTATGCTCGTATATGATCATATACGTCCATATACCCTCAAACTTCGGATCCAAAGATATATGATCATATATGAGATCATGTATGGTCATATATTGAACAATGTATGGACGTATATGACCATGTATGCCCATGTATGATCATATACAGGCCCATGTATGATCATGTATGCTCATATATATTTCGATTTTTAGATGGGCAGTTAAAATTTGCAAACTCTTAACACTTAACTTTATTCTCTCTTTTTCCAGCCATCCAGTAAAAATTTGTACCCAGTAAACAAACGGAACTATTACCGAATGTTCATCGAAATGATATCGACGATATCGTTTGGTTTATTGGAAATTACTGAAATAAATACATATATTTTGCATTAAACGATTAAGCCATAAATCCGATCCATAAATCCGATTAATTGATATCAATTTTGGAATAATCGCCTAATTGCTTAACAGGCAGGATTAATAATTTAGTGTCACCCACCGATTTTGATGAAATTAGGATATGTGAGAGAAGAACCAAATAAACGAACTCTTATTTTTTTGTTTAGCTGTCTATCAAGTAGTAAAAATTAGGCGATGTAATAGAAATATTGGGGCTTTGGGAGAAGCCGTTTTAGCCCGAAACAGAAGGAAAAAAGCACAACACCTCGCTTAAGAGGAATGAGATATAAAATATGTACATTTTGTTACTAAATCCATATATTTTATAAGTGAACATCATCCTGCGCAATCGGTGGATGACCCCGCGGATATCATCATTGTAAGTTTATTTAATATATTCATTTAAGTAAATAAATGTGTATGTTATATATCTTTTATCTCCTCCCAAAAATTGTAAATTCTCTTTATTGAAACCAATAGAATTCAGTGATTGATATTATTCGTCATCATTTCAGTGAACATAGTTTAAAGAGGGTGGAGCTATAACCAACCCTTAAAGGTTATTTTTTATTTCATATTTACATGAGTACAAACGTAAAGCACTGCTTAAAAATATAGTGCATTTAACATTTGTTAGAATAACTTAAAAACTACCTTTAAAAACTATACTTTTAAGAATTTCTTCATTGTAAATTTGTTTTTTCTTATTTATTTATTATAATATTGTAATTTTAAAAATGCTGATACTATTTTTTTTTACTAATTTTGAACGGAACAATTGCAGTTATGCAACCTAGCCTACAATAATAGTGATTAGGTTTTGGCAGATTTCAGGGAAATTTGTTCAAACTTGTACAGAAAGGAGAACTATTTACATTGAAATCAAATTTCCTCAATTTTCTTTCAGTAACGGATCTTTGAAATATGTTCAAAATTTTATTTGGCTGCTTCTTACGAAGAAATCTCTGTATTTATCCTTGCTCTATGACGACCCCTAAATAATTAATTTCTTATTCATAATATTATTTGGGTAAAAGCAACCAAAAATATCTATTTTTCTATTTTTTCGAAATTTTTTATAAAAGAAATCATTGAAGGTTAATTTCCACGTCGAATACCCTTATCTACAATTAGAAAAAATATATATTTGGTTTATTGTTTTTAATTATTGTATTTAGTGTGGGTGTGAGCTGGCTAAATGAAATAAAATCTAAAACAAATTCAGGTTTCCGAAATTCTATGAAATTTTAAAAATTTTTTAAAGAAATTTCAAAACATTTGCCAATTTGTATTTAGTTTAGGATTTATTTAGCTACCTCGCACAGGTCTTTAATGAAATTATTTAGATTATATATTTCCTTTAAATAATAAAATTCGTGATTTCAATTGTATTACTTTTTTTAATTAAAATTCTGAGATTTCAATACTGGATTCCGCAAAATTTCAGCACTGAGTTTATTTTTATATTAAAACATATTTAATTAATAACAAAGTTATATGTACTACCAATTAATATTATTTCACGTTTTATTTTTGAGTTTACTGATTTTATTTAATTAAATATGCCATTAGTTTTTTGTACTTCATTTGCATTCAACAAATTTAGCTGTTCTTGTATCTGAAGACGCGTGCTACACTCGTTCTGTCGTTAACCTTTGAATTTAGGACTTTTTCCGAATTTTATATAAATATTCCATACATATTTAAGTAGATATAGATATAGTTGCTTCAGAATTAAGTTTTTTTTTTAAAAATGATGCCAAGTTTTGGAAACTCTGGACTTTTCTTTTTTAAATGTAAGCAAAAATATTTGACATAAAAATATTTGAAATTTTTGTATTTGTAATTTGATAAAATATTAAAACAACAAAAGCAAATAAATGAATTATGTGTTTGGTAGTAAAGGTATAGCAGGGTATACAATGTAGAGCAGGGCATACAAAGGGGTCCCCAAATTTTCAAATAGTATTTCGTTTACAAAAAATAAAAAAGTCAACTAAGTAGGGTTAGTCGTTTTCTTTACAAGTACCCTGCGGCAAAAGGGGTCAGTTGGGAATTGGGACCTGTCCCGTAATGGGTGAAAACTAGACCGGTTCCGAAAATACATACCACGAGATAGGTGCAAATAGGACTAGTTCCTAAAGCACCTACCGCGTGACCCGTTTAAAAGTCATGACATGTTCTTTTAGACCAGTCCTGTGACATGTGACAAGCCTATGTCAAAGTGACCAGTCCCGTGACCGGTCCCTATCATAATGAAGCGTTCACGTGACGTGTCCTGGGATAGGTCCTTTTCCTGCAGGGTAGTTATAAATAGATATAGAGGCAAAATTCGAAAAAATGCTTTTTTATAAAAAGAAAATATTAGTCAGTGTTGCCATAATAAAAATTTAAAATTACCCACATATATAGATAAAATTGGCAAAAAATTATAATTGAATTAAAAATAATCGATATAAAAGAACACAATTTTATTTAAAAAATTACAAATAAAATTCAAAAATTCGCAATTGAACTGAAAAAATATCAATATAAATTAAAAAATGCCAGACGCAATGAATAAAATTATTGAAATTTAACAAATATTTGTTAAATTTAATTTGGTGTTTTTGAATTTCAATTGATGTTTTATAAATTTATTTGGAATCATTCCAAAAGTTTTTAAAACAATATAATTTAATAAAAAATGTTCACGCGGCTTCTCAACGTTCCATGATATCCTTGCTATTTTTTGTTTTTCAAAATTCGATGTAGTTAACGGTGTATCGCGGCTCAAAATTCGTTGCTATTTTTTTAAGCGAAAACGTGTTTTTTTATATATTCACAAATAAATAACGTTTTTTATTTTTGCAATAATTCTGTAGATGAACCATTCGATTGGTAACAAATTCGGTTGTCAGCACGAATCTGTTTTCTGTGTGTGTGAGATACGATTTGTAAAAATAATTGATTCAAAAGTTAGATCAGTTTAAGCATGAGATATTTATCCTACTTTGAGCCGCTAAAGTATCAAAATTTTTTATCGATGCACCCTGAATTTTACAAAACCAAAACAGCACAGACATCACAGGAACGTGGAATATCCAAGTCAAATTTTTCAGCATTTAATATTTTTTAATTTCAATTGATATTTTTTGATTTTCAAATGGTGTTTTTTTAATTTGAAATATTATTTTTTGAATTTTAAATGTGACTTTTTGATTTAAAATTACTATTTTTTAAACGAAAATGCTGTTTTTGTGAATAAATATTCTAATTAATATTACTTATTTATTACTAATTAATTGTAAATGAGTCAGTAAATCTTACTATAGTAAGGGCTGTATGGTATGTGTAGAACCAGAGTTACCGAAATGGGTAGGAACACAAAAATACCGTTCAAATTTACAAACAGATGGTCCAACGGAATATAACAGATCAAACTTATTCGCTCCATATTAGACGAAATAATCTCAAGTATGACAAACAGATTTTCCGGTGATGAAAATGTGGTAAAGAATTTGTGCAATATTGTCAAGTCGTTGGTTTTTCGCCAAAAGAATCAAAAAGATCTTAAAGCGGAGCTTAAGAAATTCAATGGGCGAAGTAAGACCCTCTGCATTGGCTCTAATGACTGTCTATCGTGAAGAAGTAAACCCAGATAAAACTGTAGACAGTTTTATGTCGAAAAAACGTCGCATTAATTTTTAAGTTCAATATTAAATGTATACATACCATCTTAGTCAGTGTAAAAATTTTATATAAATTTGAAAGCTGTAAATTTTGTTTAAATGCTTCAAATAGGTCGAAAAACTTAGGCAACAAAAAATTATAAAAAAGATGTGTTGGGCCCTCTCCCCACCGAAACAAAGTCACGGCACGCCACTGCTCATAAAAAAGCGATTAATATAATTCTTGTAGTACATTATTACATTTATTGAATCAAAAAATGATTTTTAAAAAGAAATCAATCTATAAAGATCTTGTGAAATATGCTTGCTGGCATAAGTCATGTTAAGCTAGGATAAATCTGTTACCAAATTAGCCAAAGAATTGACCACTACCAGTAATAGTTGTAGAAGTTGGTGCCGCGATTTTTGTTAAAAAATTTTAATTTTGTTTTTCATACATTAAGAACAATTGTATTTCTTAATTGCCAAGTTCTAATTCGAAGTGTCCTAGTTGTAGAGCTAATGTTATTGATTCCATGTAAGTTTTCACTTAATCCAAAATTTGTTATTCAATAAATACGTATAATGCTGTGCATAAACAACATTTCTTTGCTTTAGAAGGTGCCATATCCCTTGTTTCGCCGATATAACGCATTTAAAAATTTTGGGTTGTATTATAACCCAGAAAAAAAAGCGATGTAGTTCAAAAAGATAAACATTTTCATTACAATTGCTGAAAATTGTATTGCATTACAATTGCGACAATTGCTGATTTTTCTGATCTAATGCTGGTCTTTTCGAAAAATTCCTAAACTTAACATATAATGTCATTAAGTGGGAGTATAATTAGCTAAAAAATTATAAATTTTTATAAAAATACTTGACCAGAGCGGGAGATCTTTTGCAATTTGAATCCCCATTATTACCACGAACCTGACCACAATTCTAAAATGTGCCTTATTAATGAGTTAGCCCATACTCTAGTTAACACATATTTCAAATTTCAGGATTCTCCTGTGGTTTTGGAAGGCCGTCAAGGAGAGGATTTTGCCGCCACCATGTTCGATTTTTCAAAACTCCCGTCTTAGCATGTTAACGACACTGTAGAACGAGTCTTAAACTTCCTGGGTCCAACGGTTTTCACAGGCCGTTAAGGGGGAGACTTTTTGTCACTTTAACCCTTATTTTGGGCGCCCTATGATCCAGTGGGAGTTAGAGGAATATAATAATAATATAAAACTCCATTTTGGCCATATCACTGGTCATAATTATGAAATGTACCTTATCAGTGAGTTAGCACGTACTCCAAGTAAAGCATATTTCAAATTTCAGGTTTATAGCTAAATTGGTTTGGGAAGGCCGTGAAAGAAGATTTTTTGCCCCTCCCCGAAGGAATTTCCAAAAACCTTGTCTAAGCAGATATCTACGCAGGAGAGGGAACCTACATACCAAATTTTAGTTACGGTTTTCTCTTATATATGGAGATGTCCAGTTTTTTTATATATAAATAAATTTTATAAAATATTTCAAACGATGTAACAAAAAATCGTAAATGAAATTGTAACATAGCATAAAAATATTTGTTTAAAATTTTTTAATAAACTTTGTAATGGCCGACAGATTTAAAATAAATTTTCGCTCCTGAAGAAGTTTGAATAAAGCAGCGAAATGTAGAGCGATTACATGAAGTAAATTGATTTTTATTTACAAAATAGCCCGTGAGGAAACACCTTGTAAACGTAATTTAAGGACAAACATTGTTCAAAACAAAAGAAAACAAGCGTGTAATTTTCATATAATATTTACCCATTATTTGTAGAATCGAAATCCACTCCCGAGTAAAAAAAATAGATCTGTCACAATTTTTAATCGTATCCAATATTATGTTCCTTAATATCTAAATTGTTCCGAGAAATGGCAGATCAAATTATTTGGGAATTTAGAAGGATATAAATTGATCCGAAAAATTGCAGATCAAATTAGATCCAGAAATATATATGGGGATTTATAAGGATCTAAATTGATCCGGCAGATTAAATTAGATATAGCAATATATTTAGAGATTAAGTAAGATCCCAATTTATCCGAAAAATGCCGGATTGAATTATATCAGACTAGTTCCAACCATACATATTTCTTATCTAGTTTAATAAAAACCGTATTTAAATATTTAATTAAAAAATTTTAAAATTATAACAATCAATGCGTTCGCCAGGACTAGAACTCGGCACTCAGCAGTGTGTGGCTGACTTTATTAGACTACATTTTTCATATAATTGTGTTATATATAATTATAATATCTTATGGACTGAAAAAAATTTAGATAAAAAACAAGTAAAAAAGGGCTAAATTCGGCTGTGCCGAATCTTTGAATACCCTCCACCATAGGGGCTGAAGATGATATACGTATATACTAAATTTTGCATGAACTGTAATATGAATATGTTTTGTTAATTTATGTAACGAACTTTTGTTTAGTTTTAGTAATGTTATTTATTTAGTTTTAGCAATGTTATTTACAGAGGTCCGTTCTGTTAGCGACTTTAACATTGTTGATTTTTACGTTAACTTAGTTATCTAAGAATGTTATTATTCTCATATTATGTAAGACAATAAATGTAATCAAACAATAAGAAGACTTAATAACATTTTTACTTACTTAACAGAAAAAAAATAGATACAGAAAAATTGTACAAATTTGTATGGAAAATTTAGAGGTACCTTTACATTTTCACTCATAACTTTTGAACCGCTTACCGATTTTGCTCATTTTAAATACCAAACTGCTCGGGAGGATGTTCAATAATCTGTGTAAAAATAGGCACCCCCGCTTGTGTCTTCGCGTCGTGATCGCCATTTCAACAGACAGACGGACAGACAGACAGACAGACAGACAGACAGACAAACGGACATCGCTAAATCGACTTAAAATTGCATAAGGATCACGAATATATATACTTTATGGGGTCTTAAACCTATATTTCGACATGTTACAAACGGAATGACAAACTGATATATACCCTCACCATATATGGTGGAGGGTATAATTATATTTAAAAAAAAATAATATATATAAATTTTCACCACTTACAGGAGTTTTGGAAACAAAGATCATATATAATTCTATATGTACCTAGACTGTTATAAACTTATTGTCTTATATCAAAAAATTCTAGGGGTTGTTCCGAAATTAGTTAAAATTTGAAGGTTTTGTAAAAAAATATTAATATAAGAAAAATTTAAAAAACACTTAAACAAATTATCTCCCTGGCTGCGATTGACATTTAACCACTTATAATTATATCTAATTATATCTTATATCATATCAAAAATACTCTAGATATGCAACTATATATAAAAAATATCTCAAATTTGTTTGCAAATAATGTACCATATAAAATTATATCTTATACCCTATCAAAAAATATTTTACCTTTTAAAATCGTTAATTTATTTCCTTTGAATAAATCTTGTTCTTTTTATTATTGCAAATAATAAACACCGTTGAAATTTTTTATAGCTACTCTTTCACCCAATTCACACGACGATATTAAAATCACGACACATTTTTAATTCTCCTTAAAAGTAACTTCCAAAAACTTGACACTTTCATACAATGATTTTGTCCCCGTGATTTTAGGGTTGATTTTTTTGGCATAATCGCTTATTCTTTTTTACAACCTGATGTGTGTACGTATTTACACAGTGATTTTGTATTGTAGAGCAGGAATGGAAAAGTTTATACAAAACTAGCGGGCTTTGCCGGGCTAAAGCCCGGGACTTCCCGGGATAATTAACCGGAGCCCCTAATTTTTTCCATGTCCCAGACCAAAATTTTAAGATGTACCTCAGTAATAAGTTAGGCTATACTCCATCATGGCCTGGCTAAAATTCTAAAATGTAGCTGATCAGTGAGTTAGCACATACTGCAGTTAACATATTTAAAATTTCATGTTTTTGTCTAAATCGGTGTGGGCAGCCCGTTAAGAAGAAGACTGTTCACCTTTTTCCCCTCTCCGTACACATTACCAAAAATCAAACCTAGGTGAATGTTTACACTGCAGGAGGAACCTTTGCACCAAATTTCAACTTAAAAGCTCCAGCGGTATTGGAAAGACGTCAAGGGTGAGAATTTTGCACTTTTCTGCCCCTCCCGGTTGACTTTTCCAAAAATTACGTCTTAACTTATCTACACTGGTGATGAAGCCTGCATACTAAATTTCAACTTCCTAGGTCCAGAGGTTTGTGCAGGCTGTTAAGGGGAAGACTTCATCGATGTAGTAGCACATACTCCTAGAATAGCATATTTCATATTTTAGGTTTCTAGCTACAGGAGTTTGAGCAGGCCGTGAAAGGGGTTTTTACCCATTTTGCTCTTCCCCGTTTTAGCGAATGTCTACGCCGCAGGGGAAACCTACATACCAAATTTTAGCGTCCTACTCCCTGCGGTTTTGGCTGGGAGATTTTGAATGAAATGAATAAATATTTACACATTTTCTTATTTACACATGTGCATATTTACACATTTGCAGATTTCCATTACCATCAAACCATCGATCTATCAAACCATCAATCTATCAAACCATCAAATAATAAAATGTTATATTTTGCACATTTGCATATTTTCACATTTGAACTTTTGCAAATTTGCATTTTTGCAAATTTGCTCTTTTGTAAATTTTCACATGTGCATATATGCACATTTGTAAATTTGCACATTTGCACTTTTGCAAATTTGCACATTTACATTGGAGGAATCTATGTACCAAATTTTAACTTCCCAGCTCAAGCGATTTTGGCAGGCCATCAAGGGGGAGAATTCTCGATTTGTGCCCCTTCGCGTTAGATTTTTCAAAAGTCACGTCTTATCTGTTATCTACACTGAAGAAGGAACCTGCATACCAAATTTTAAATTTCTGATTTCAGCGGTTTGGGCAGGCCGGTCGGGGGAGACTTTTCCCTTATTTCACCTCCCAGTAGGAATTTCCGAAAATCCAACTTTGTTGGACGTCTACGCTGGAGTGGGAACCTATGTACCAAATTTTAACTGTCCAGCTCTAGCGGTTTTGGCAAGTCGTCAAGGGGGAGAATTTTCACCAAATTTTAACTTTCTAGTTTCTGCGGTTTGGGCAGACTGTTCGGGGGTAGACTTTTCCCCTTATTGCCCCTTCCCGTAGGAATTTACAAAAATCCTACCCAGGTGGATGTCTTCACCTCTGGTGGAACCAAGAACACAATTTCAACCTTTGAGCTCTAACGGTTTTGGCAGGCCGTCGAGGGGGAGAATTTCACCCATTTCTGCCCGTTTGATTTTTCAAAAACAACGTATTATCTGTTATCTACACTGGAGAAGGAGCCTGCATACCAAATATCCGTCGAGGGGGAGAACTTCACCCTATTCTGTTCTCCCCGTTGGATTTTTCTAGAATCAGGTCTTGGCTGTTACCTAAACTGGAGAAGGAGCCTGCATACCAAATTTCAACTTCCTAAGTCCAACGGTTTGGTCAGGCCATAAAGGGGGAGACTTTTCGCCCTTTAAACCCCCATTTTTACAACGATACTGGCCAAAAATCTAAAAAATACCTTATCAAGGAGTTAGCACATACTCCCAGGAAGGCATATTTAAAATTAAGGCTTCTAGCTTAAGAGGTTTGGGCAGGCCGTGAAAGGGGAGCGTTCCCCCTTTTTGCCCCTCCCCGTAGGAATTTCCAAAAACTCCGTCTTAGCGGAGTTGATACCTGCATACCAAATTTCAGCCTCCTAACTCTTGCGGTTTGGGCTGGCCGATGTTGAATGAGTGAGTCAGTAACGTTATTCCTTTATATATAGAGATAAGTAAAATTAAAAAATGTTGTTCGATAAAGAAAATATAAATTTGTATATTCGAATTCGTAAGGCAATTTCATGGGAAATGAGCAGCTCAAATTAGCAAAATCTTTTGTTAATTTTATATAAAAACGAATTTTGTATACGTTTTGTGTTCATCTTTATTTTTATGTATATTAATTTTATGTAATTTTTTGTTAAAAAAAAATTTAGTACTCTGAGCGTCAAAAAAGTACTTTTGAATTTTTTTTTTTGCCACATTGAAATAGAAAAGCAACTGTAGCAACATAACAAAAAAACGAATGTGTGTAAAGAAAAATATGAAAACAATCACCGAGAACAGAAAACGAGATTTTTTCTCTACCCCGATTGCTTCTCTACACTGTCTACAAACACAAACAATCATGACATTCAAACATGGTGAAAAATCTTCGAGTGAATTGGGTGTTTATTTAAGTACAAACTTAAAACGATTACACAAGAGGCTATTTAAACTCTATAAAGTTTACACTTCCACAGAATACACAATTCAATATATCGTCAATGCTTACTCTTTAGCGTTTTGTTATGAACTAACTTACCATGCCACCTTGCTGGCGTTTTTTAAATGTGCGGGTTAAGATAACTAGAATGTGGCAGCATCATCCGGAAGCTGCATACTGGCAACTTTGAGAATGTTATTTTGAAGTTTGACAGAGAATGGAAATTGATAAATCGATTTTCTGCAACACTACCCCCCACTTAAGTCTGTTCGTCCCGAACAGATATAGTATTCCCCTTTCCATAGTCAGCTAGTCGTTCCAGATGCACAACTTTCATCTTTGAGCTTGGGCACATGAATTTCTGTATTCTATAAATCACATCATTTAATCTTTTAATCACCCTGTAAGGTGCATCCCAATGCGTTTGTAGTTTGGGATATAATACTTTCTTTCGTTGCCGTTAAACAGCAGAACGAGCTGGCCCTCATTAAATCCTTGACCATTTTAATTCTATTGCGGACGAATTCATGAAGTTCGTTGAGGTCTTCTTGTTGCCGGGAAGAGTTGTCGTTTTCACTGTTTATTGCGGCACGCTTAACACCAAATTCTAAATCGCCTTGCAATTTGAGTTCCGTTCCGAAGATTGTTCTTGCCGAGAGAAGCGATATTTCAAAGAAAATTTGCAGAACTAGGAAAGTTATTTCTAATTTTCTCTCAAATCCGGAAGAATACGATACTGAAAGACGAGGTGGACCAAAAAAAAAATTTCGAGTCGCGAATCAAGAAAAATTTTACAAAAAGCTAGCTCTGCTCTAAGTTGCAGCCAACTTGCAGCCTTAATCACAACAAAAATGTCTAAATCGACGGTATGGAGACTTTTATATGATGCACCGAACATCTGTCGGCATAAAATGAAAACAGCACCCAGTTACTTAAGCGTCATAAAATTGCCCAGCTTAATTTCGCTAAGCGAAATATGAAAAGAAATTGGACTCAGGTACATATCTTTGGTCTTTTTCCAATTTTTAATATTTTTTATTTCTTAGATTAGTTTTTCTAATGAGAAAAATGGAATCTAGATGGCCATGATAGTCACAGATAATATTGGCGTGATTTACAGAAAGGACCACAATATTTTACTCAAAGAAATTTTGGGATGGGGGGGGGGGGGGGGGGAGTACGTTGGAACTGCAGGTTGTTTCACCAAAAATGAAAAGCAGCGATTACACCAAGGTGCTCCAGTGTAGTTTACTTCCATTTTTGAATCGGAATGTTGAAAAAAAAAATACACATTTCAAAAAGATAACGCTTCAATACACTCAAGCAGAGAAACAAAGCAATGGCTTCAAACCAATAATATCTCGGTTCTGAAATGGCCAGCCTGTTCACCTGATATTAACCCCATTGAAAATATCTGGGGCATATTAACCAGAAGAGTTTTTGCCGGTTTTTTTCACCACTTCCAGAACTAAAAACTGCAATTTTTGACGCCTGGGAAGGAATTGAAGAAAATACATTAAAAAACCTAGTTAATTCAATGGAAAACCGAATATTTGAGTGCATTCAGCATAACGGAGGTGTATCTCATTACTAATTTTCTGTTAAATAAAATATAACAAAAAGAAAAAACGTATGTTTAAGGGTGTTTACTAAAGTGGGATATATTTATGAAACGAAAAAAGAGGGACAAATATGCAATCACTTTACAATTTTTAACGGTTTTTTTTTAAATGAAGAATTTAAGAAAACAAAATTCTGTAAGAAGAAGTAGAAGAGAGTAAGAAAGCTTTCTATAAATTTATTTGTTTTATAAAGGGTGTTTAAATTAATTTTTATAAGCAGCTAAAAACAGATTTTAATATGTGATATAATTATGAGACGGAGTGTACTAGAATCACAAAAAACTCAAGGACATTAATTGATTATGTATTAGGGTGGGACGATTTGAACATCTTAATGGTCGCTTCGCGTTTCTGATTCTTGGGATTGTACTGAGCAAAAAGGTCCACTAGACCATACGTCACAGGGAAAATCGAGCTTCCAGATTTTGACTTGCAGTTTTTTCTCAGACTTTTTTTTTTTTGAAAATTTCATGGTCAAAAAGTCGAAAATGTAGAAAATTCACCACTTTTTGTCACGTTGTTTTTTTATATTTTGGACTATTACATCCAAACAATTGAGATTTTTGATCCAATACAAAGAAAAAATTTGTAGCCAAGACAATAGTTAAGAACTCTCTAGTACATCGCAAAAGCATTGGAACGCTCCTTCAGGCAGTGTTGCCCTTGCGAAAGTGCAAATTTTTCGTGAAAATATTGATAAATTACTGTGATGTATTAATTACAAAATGGCAACCTTTTTCCAACTACTGCTATTAGTACTAATGAAGCAACTGATATCTTTCTAATTCTATTTTAATTGTCATCTTCCTTTTGATCGGTCTTTTTTAATGAGTACACATATTTCTATAATTTGAAATAAAGTAATTTCTATATAATTATAACCATTATTTTAATGCGTGTTTTTATTCCTCGTTAAAGACAACAATTGGCGACGAAGGTGAAGAAAGGAGAAAATCTCAATAAAATAAATTTCAACTATAAAAAGGAAAAAAATAAATAACATCATCCAATCATCAAGACATAACCTCAACAAAATGGAGTCACAGCAATTGAAGCAGTTGTTGGATGCCATTACAACAATGGCGGCAGCAATGCAAGTGCAACAGTCATCAAGTGCGACCACAAGTGTCAACATTATTTCTAATTTTGACCCCTTCGATTCAAAAAAGGAGTCTTTCAAAGCATTCAGGGAGCGCTTGGAAATACATTTTCAAATAAAAAAAATTTTTCAGGTAAGGATATGTGTGCGAAATTGCTATTGCAATACATTGGTGCTACAACGTACACATTATTAACAACATTAGCAGTTCCAAGAACGTAAACGTATTAAAGTACTGGGAAATTGTCTTAATTTTGGAAAATCATTTTTGTCCCAAGAAGAATATCTTGGTGGAACAACACAAATTTTTGTGCGAAGTTCAAAATGATAACCAGACAATTACAGATTTTGTTTCAACATTACAAAAGCGAGCGACTGATTGTGGGTTTATATGTGAGTGTAGTAAGTCGGTTGCAAACATTATTCTGAGATCGCAATTCATTAGAGGTTTACGTGATGGCTACATTCGAGAGCAGTTGTTATAAAAACCAGAAGCAACATTTGCACAAATTGTAGAAAAAGCAACAACATTAGATGCGGCGAAAATAGACAGCAAGGTAATTTCAAATAGTGCGTCATGTTCAACAAGCGATATACATCAAATGCGTTATCAACATATGGATTGTCATAAAGGAAGAAATCGAAGTCGTAGCATCTCTAGGAATAGGAAATCAAAGTCATCAAATAGAGTTAATTACAGCGAGTTAGGCATAAAGGGGCTGTGTCTTAGATGTGGTCGTAATAATCATTTGTCAAATGACTGCAAAACAAACAAAAACAAATTGAAGTGCAAATCTTGCGGTAAAGTTGGTCACGTTACACAGGTTTGTATAAATAGCAAGCTAAAACAAAATAAACGTTATACAAACAACTCCAATGCGACATCAAATGCAATCGAGTCATACACAGCAACAGAAGAAAATTTTTTTGGAGTTAATCAAATCGTTGATATTTAGGATAACAATATTTTACAGATGTCATCAAAGGATGCAGCAAAATTTCGAAGTCAATTCAGGTGCCAGTTTCACATTACTCCCACAAAATCAATTTATTAAATTAAATATCAAAACACCGCTAAGAAGAACAAATCTAGCATTTCGAGTATATACTGGCGAGGTTTTTGTGCCATACGGAGTTGTAAGTGTTGACGTACGATATAAAAATCAAACATCAAAGGAAGATCTATACATTGTGTCATCAAAACGATCAGCATTATTGGGTCGCGTGTGGACACGGCATTTAAAAATAAGCCTGGAAGAAATAGATTAAAATAATTCAAAAGATACCAGAAATAGATTAAAATAATTCAAAAGATACCAACTATAACAATATAAATTCAATAGCAACAGTTTACGGAAATCTTTCCATTTGCACTACGTGAGAAGGTAAAACGAGAACTCGATAATCTGGAAAGAGACGGCATAATAACCAAAATAAACACGAGCAACTGGGGATCACCATTGGTGGTGATACCAAAACCCGACGGCAACGTGCTGTTAACCCTCAGCTAGAGGCAGCGCATTACCCCATCAAAAGAAATTTTTAATAGTTTAAAAAATTCCAAGTATTTTTGTAAACTAGATCTATACAAGACATATCTTCATGTCCAGGTAGATGATGATAGCAAACAAATTCAGACAATTTCGACACATCGAGGTACGTATCAGATGAATCGTTTATCTTTTGGAATTAAAACTGCTCCAAGTGAATTTAATCGCATTCTAGATCAAATATTACGAGGCCTTCAAGGTACATTTTCGTATTTTGACGATATAATCATTCATGGTGCATTGTTAAAAGAATGTGAAGACCGGCTTATCAAATGTTTTGAAAGATTAAGCAAGTACCAATTACATATCAACAAAAGCAAGTGCGAATATTTTAAAAATCAAATAAAATACCTGGGGTATGTGGTAAGCCATAACAAAATATCAAAATGTTCAGATAAAGTACAGGCGATTGTAATCATGCCAAACCACAAAATGTAGAGGATACTCGAAGATTCCTCGGGATGATAACGTATTATTCAAAATTTATACTCAATGTATCAACGCTAACATTTCTGTTACGTCAGATTTAAGAGAAAAATCGAAAATTCAATTGGACAACTAAGTGTGAAGAAGCATTCAAAACTTTAAAACAGGAAATCATAAAATGCCTTATAATTAATATGTGCCAGTAGCGCTAGCATGCGACGCAAGTCCAACGGGTATAGCTGCTGTACTATCGCATATAATCGAAGGGGATGAACGCCCTATTGCATTTATTTCTCGTGCGTTAACAAAAGCAGAATAAAATTACAGTCAGCTCGACCGAGAAGCGTTAGCTATAATATTTGCTGTTGACAAATTTTTTATGTATCTACATGGGAGAGAATTTACATTATTTACAGATAATCGACCACTTTCGAGAATATTTCATCAAAATGCCAAGACACCAGCCATGACATCAGCAAGACTTCTTCGGTATGCTTCTTTTCTGCAAGGATTCAACTACAAAATTGAACATCGCAGAGCTGAAAACAACGTTAACTCAGATTGCTTATCGAGAGCACCAATCAATGAAACCCCACGTTTTAAACATTTTTTAGATCAAGAGGTACGAGTTATCCAAGAGCAAACCATTAATCAAATTTCAACATTTTCTATAAACGCTACAACCATTGCCAAGGAAACAGAACGTGATCCGCAGCTCTCAAAGTTAAAGAAAGAGTTGTTAAAAGGTGAACATTTCGATATCAACTATTCAATTCAAGATGGCGTTATATTCAAGGGTGATCGTGTGGTTATACCATCAAACTTATGGCAAGAAACTCTAAAGGAATTACATCATACACACATTGGCATCGTTAAAATGAAACAATTAGCAAGAAAATATTGCTTCTGGAAAGTTATTGATGCTGATATAGAAAGTGCAGTCAAATCATGCTCAAGCTGTGCGAAGGTAAGGAAAGATCCACCAAAGGTTGTTACTCACCATTGGGAAGAGCCAAACGAAAATTTTCAAAGAGTCCATATAGACTATGCCGGACCGTTTCAAAATCACCAATTTTTAGTGCTTTAGATGCTAAATCAAAATGGCCTGAAATTCGAATGATTAAAGATGCTCCAACATCTGAAAAAACAATCACATTACTACAAAACATTTTCGACACACATGGTCTACCACAAATTATTGTCTCTGACAATGCCACGATTTTTCAAAGTTCAACATTTAAAGACTACTGTTTTAATAACGGAATTGTCTAAAAATTTATAGCCCCGGGACATCCCGTAACAAACGGTTTAGCAGAACGTTATGTTCCAATTTTAAAAACAAAACTAAAAGCGATGGAAGACGACGCAACGCCTTTAAATATAAAGGTACAGGAAATTATGTTTCGAAATAGGGCGACTCCGTTAGCAAATGGCGAAACCCCATCTCAATTATATCTTAATCGGGATTTGAGAATCCAATTAGATGCTATGCGCCCCATAAAGGAGTTAAAGTCAGCAGTAAGCATAACCAAGGTTCGCTCCATAAGCGTGGGAGATAAGGTTCAGGTGTGGTGGTTCGACAAAAATAAACGTACGTGGAAATTTGGAACTGTAATAGGGAAATTTGGCAAACTCCATTATCAAGTAAAACTAGAAAATGGTTACGAACTTAAACGGCACATCAATCAACTATATAGATCAGAAGTGAACCTACCCAAAAAAACGGTAACAATTGCGGAACCGCTTCCAAAGCCAAAAATCGATAAAATTCATATCGAGCACAGAGTTGCCAATCCTGTGATGCAACCAATTGTACAATCTCAACGTGTAGCAACGCCTAATGAAACCGTAAGGAGATCCAGTCGAGTTAGAAGACCTCCAACCGGGTTTGAGGACTACGTAAGTCATTAAGCGTGGGAGATTGTGATGTATTAATTACAAAATTGCAACCCTTTTCCAACTACTACTATTAGTACTAATGAAGCAACTGATATCTTTCTAATTCTATTCTAATTGTCATCTTCCTTTTGATCGGTCTTTTTTAATGAGTACACATTTTTTCTATAATTTGAAATAAAGTAATTTCTATATAATTATAACCATTATTTTAATGCGTGTTTTTATTCCTCGTTAAACACAACAATTACCATTTTTAGTGTTCATAGCGCAAAATCATAAAAATGTTCTATTTCTTATTTTTTCCACTTTTTTTATCCAAAAATTTAATGTTTTTTTTTTGTTTTGTTCAATATTTATTTTGAAAATTATGAGAAATTCATTTAAAGTAAAAGTAATTGTATTGGTAGAGACAAGGTATAAATCAAGAAGAAAGCAATTATTGTTTTAAACTATTTCACATCAAAAATTCCAACTCAGTGTATTTTTCATTCAAAGATTGCCTTCTAAATCTTTTCGAGATTCCATATGAGGCGCTTTCTTTCGGCCTTCAGATACAGATGCCATTATACCTTCACGGTTTTTGTCGATTGAGCGCTTAGCAACACTAGCTAATAGCTGGACATGACGCTCCGTACCTTGAATATGACAAGGTATTAGTGGGTCTGGAAATGGTGGATCTTCATCTTCTACACATTCGAGGTATTGTTGTAAATGCTAAAACGGAATTTTCCTGGTAAATGGCGGTTCAAATAACAATGCTTTGTCTTCTAAATCGATCATGTGAACGTAATCCGTACAATCAAAATTGATGTTTGGTTTTACATATTCGCAAAGCTCAGTTAAATCGCATACGTTGTCGCGAATATACAAATTTTTTTGAGTGCCAATATACGAATTTCTTTACAATCATCGAATAACATAGGAATTATTCTGTATTACGGGATTTACGATGTTACGTAAACTGTCTGGTAAATATTGCGTCCACTGGATGAATTTTCCAAGCAGAGCACTACCGTATAAAGCCGAATTGTAGTATTTGACGTTGAAATACATGGGAACATACACTTTCATGATGTACCTAGCCAAAATTTGTGATAGGTTTTCTGTCGCAATATACATACGGAGCAATCTACTAGCTTTTGTTATTCATCTCGAATGTCCTACCGGTCCAGGTTTGATGTTTGCAAGATTAATTGAGCAACTACCATTTGAAACGGCTTGGGCAATTTGGTATAGATATTTTACGTCCGTGGAAAGTTGATTTTCAGCATCTGTACTCATTGGAGGAATGTGTTCAAGTGGAATTAGTTGAAAATTTTCGATAACCTGAAAAATGTTTAGATTATTTCAATAAAAAAATTACAAAACTATATCGTATAAAGAAAGAAGTACATAAAGTAATGATATTTACTTGTAATGTATTGCCAATATCTATCCTTTGAGCTAACGATACAGTGCTTTTTGTAGGTCCAGTAGTGGCCGATTTTTCGACAGCGTTGCATAGATGTCGGAACGGCAATTCGTTGAAATGAAGTAAACAAATAAACCAATGTATTGGTCCATCTAGATAGCGTTCGATGAGACGCAATACACCTCCAGATGTGTCAGTGTTTGCCACCTCACCGTCACTACAGACGGCAATTAAATTTTCAAGTGAAAGATTTTTAGATTTGAAAAATGCAATCACTTCGGCTTGTTTCGCTTTGGAGGTTTCGCCTTTGCCTTCTAAATTCACATAGCCAATTAGTGACGAATGTGGTTCACGTATTACTATGTACTAGGTGTGGTTTTTTCGCATTTTAGTGTGATATACTTCACTAATTTTCTCCCGAGTTAATGAATCATTTTTGCGACCATCAAACGAAAAAGCGATCAACGATTCACCATCGTGATTTGCTCATAAAATATCGTGTCTCGATTTTTTTCGCTCTCGGCTCACTTTTCTTTTATCCTTAATAATGGTTTCACCTCGCTCATCCCTAAACAGTATGTCAGCGAATAAAGCTGAAGCCAAAACAGATGCTAATCGATCGGATACCCCAAGGCGATCGCACCAGAATGTAAAGATGGTAACACATTCGATATTTCTGTTTCGACATGCAAATATTCAGGTATTGTAAGTCTGCGTTCGTTATGCTGATCCAACATGAATTCATGGAGTCGGTCAGGAATTTTGGTACAATTACATCGAGCTGTTTTGAGCTGGCATTTTCATTTTCAGATGTAAAATATTTTCGTTGTGCTGTCAACAAATTTTCTGAATTTAGCATCATTTTTTGTTTGTCTCTTACAACCTTCACGGTAATTTTTCAATAATCTGCCAAATTTCTTAATAATATTTTTTTCCAATAACCTCAAGATTTAATTTGTTCCAAATTTGTATCAATTTGTCGCAAACGTGTGGGGTGAATGTGTCGTATGAAAACATTTTATTTACGTGTTTGCAACGAGCGGCCAAGAAAAAATAATGTTTCAAAATGTCGCTCGTAGTTGGAAGCGAAATATCGTCTAATTGAACCTCTAAACCGAATGCCAATACGTTTTGCGAAGGCATATGTTCTAGATTTGATGATGACGCTGATGATTCTGGCTGCGTCTCCATCTCCCATTCTCTGTATTATCAGAATCCACTGGATTATCCATATTTTTTATATCTTAAATATAAAAAAAGTTTTTTTATTAGCAGTGCACAGTTAATACACGAAACAATTATTTTTAAAACTTACATTTGCGGCAGATATTTTAAAATGCGTATTTAATTTTATGTGTATTTGATGCTTTGATCGTTTACAATAAACTAACAAAAATGCGTCAAATGAACTGAAAACAATACAAGAATAAAAAATAAGAAATAGAATAAAATAAAAAACATAGAATAGAATAAAAATAAGAAATAGAACATTTTTATGATTTTGCGCTATGAACAACTGAAAATGGTAATTTATCAATATTTTCACGAAAAATTTGCACTTCACAAGGCCAAAACTGTCTAAAGGAGCGTTCCAATGCTTTTGCGATGTACTAGAGAGTTCTTAACTATTGTCTGGCTAAAATTTTTGGTTTATTATTGGATCGAAAATCTCAATGGTTTGGCTGTTATAGGCCAAAATATCCAAAAAAACGTGACAAAAGTCTGAGAAAAAACTGCAAGTCAAAATCTGGAAGCTCGATTTTCACCGTAGACGTATGATCCAGTGGACTTTTTTGCTCAGTACAATCCCAAGAATCAGAAACGCGAAGCGCCTATTAAGATTTTTTTACTTCCATACTAATCGCCCAACCCTATTATGTATGTAATAACAAATAATAGCGATATATCAACGAAAAGCAACAGTGCAAATAAAATAGCGGATCATGAAGCAATGGTATAAAAATCAGATATATAAACGAAAATGAAAGTTCAGAAAATTAAAGTGAAATCGAAATATTTGGATATGATAAAAATCTATTCAATAGAGAACTCAGTGCAATATTAAAATATAATGAAAATGATAATATTAATAACAGCGTTGATATAATGAAAAAAATGCCTTGAAAGTACGATTAAGAAATTTACAAATAGAAAAATAATTGATATTAAAAATGATGTTAACAAATGGTTCAATGTCGATTTAAAAATCTTCAAAAGAGTAAAAATCATTAAATATCAAGTTGCTGAGATAGAAAATACAGAAAGGGCATGACATAATTATAAAGTAATTAGAAATATGTATAAAGAATCCAAATAGAAAAAGACAAATATATTAATAATAAAATAAGTAATGCTAGAGACCAGAAACAAATGTGGAGGGAGATAAAGGACTTAGTACTTAAAAAAAACGTTAATGTGATATTTAATGATATTGAATATAAGGATAACTATCAAATTGCTTCTCAGTTCAATAATTATTTCGTCAATAGTATTAAGTCAATAAGAGATACAATAGAAAACAAAATACCTGTGATAGCCTCGAGATTTAAATTTAATGCAATATCTTTAATAGAACTTAATAAAAAATAAGCCAGAGTTTAACAGAGTCTCAATTAAGAAAATTTTAGATAACTGGAACACTATTGGTAAAACTATGCTTGATGTTGTAAATAAATCATTCCAAAATGGCATTTTGCCAGAAAAGTGGAAATATTCAATGGATACATTAGCAAAAACAAACAGATGTGATGAATTCCACCCAATCAACACTTTGAAAACTTGTGAAAAAATTATAGAGAAAATTGTTAAAGAACAGCTGGAAAAATATATGGAAGAAAATAATATATTTTCAAAATATCAATCTGGATTCAGAAAAAATACTCATGTGAAACAACAGTTAATTATGTGATAAATAGATGGAAATATGGAGACAAGCAAAATAAGATAATGGCAATTTTCTTGGACCTCAAAAGAGCATTCGAGACTATTGATAGAGAGCTGTTCATTCAAAAAATTAATATGTACGGTGTTAGAGAAAACGAGCTGCAATGGTTTAAATCATATCTGACAAATTGAAAACAAATTACAAAAGTTAATGGCGTTAAATCGGATGAGATTAATAATGAAATTGGCATACCACAAGGTTCCATATTAGGAGCATTATTGTTTATAATATATATAAACGATATGACCACTATTCTAACAAAATGTGAGATAGTTCTATATGCTGATGACATTGATTTATGCTAAAGGAGATACATATGAACAATGCAAAGATTATTTAATGCATGATATCAAAAACGTAAACTATTGTCTGAACAAATTAAAACTAAATGAAAATAAGACTAAAATAATGGAAATAAACATAAATAGTGACGTAATTTTTAAAATAAATAATGAGACAATTGAAAAAGTTAACCAAATAAAATATCTCGGTTTCATAATCGACAAAGACTTAAAATTTAAACAACACATTGAATATATATGTAAAAAATAGGCAAAAACGGGTTTTTTAAACGGGTGCGAAATAAAATTTCAATAATAACGGCAATAAACATGTACAACACAATGAGAAAACCGCACTTTGAATTTGGCTCTACAATTCTATACACTTGCTGCACAACAACACAATTAGGAAGGCTACAAAAACTTTAAAATAAAGCTATGCGTTCTATACTAAAATGCAATATACATTAGGGCAGGCCAATTTGTAGGGAGGCAAAAAAATCGCTCAACTTACAAGGAAAATCGTATTGTAGGGATCAAAATAAGAAACTTTGCCGAAGGAACCAAACGAATTTTGACCCGTAGGGTCAAATTTTAAAAAATTCCACTTTGACCCATTTAGAGAGCCCCAATCTAGTCCAAATGTATGAACGACCCCCACTAACTTTGTAGGCCCACCCATGCCAGTGGCACACCCTTTGGAACGCCCCTGGGGGGTTCGCCATACAAACATTTTAAAAAATCACCAGTTTTGGCACTTTACATGAAAAAATCAGGGAAATGGCAATGTTTTTTTTCTTTTTGGAGTTTATTTTTCTCTTTAGAAATTTGTTTAGTCAGAACATATGTAAATGAAAAAATGAATTTTAGTTAGTAATAGAAAAGAAACTAAAAAAAATTATTAGAAATTAGCGTTTTTACAACCCTTTTAAAACAAAGGCATCACTGTGATGCATTTGCATGTCGTCAACTTGTGTGGGTTTTTATTCAACCCTTTTAATAAATGAAGGTATCACTGTGACACAATTCCAGATCGTAAAATTGCTTGTGGGGGTTTTTTAAGCCACCACAAGACACATCTGCATGTCGTAAGCTTACCTGTGTGGTTTTTTTATAGAACCTACTTAAGAAATGAGCGTTGTTTTTACAACCGTTTTTGTGGGTTTTTATGGCAACCATTTTAACAATTAAGGTTACACTGTGATGCACCGCAACCTTTTTAAAAAAATAAGGTATCACTGTGACACAATTGCATGTAGAATAACGGAGTAAAAAATTGTATAAACAGTAGACAATATACCTTTAGTCTTCATTACGTTTTCGACTGTCAAAGAAACTAAACTTGTTGGTACTATTTTAAAAATCCATTTATCATCCTATTACAATGAATCCACCATCCTCTACACAGAAAGATGAAGCCACAATAACATCAACAACTATCGAAAACCCAATGAGTCATATACCCAAGCATGATGTTACTGTTTTTGGTGTGTCTACTGATTTGTCTGATCTTAATTTACCAACCCATCCGGATATCTTGAGATATTATTTTTACTTGAGCGAACGTGCTAAAACAGACAAAAAAAGTATTCCTATAAATCATTCACTATTCAAGTACAAAATAAGTAGATTGGAATTCGGAAAAAACTAGGTATGGAAATGATGCCGAAAAATTGTGTATCTATAAAATTGAATAGATTGCTTGACAAATATCAAGACCAAATCAAGAGCAAAAAGAAAATCCCAAAATTTCCAGAGTTCTAAAATCTCTGGAAACAATTTTTCACATTGAGACATGTAAATGCGATTTGAAGGCAGCTCTATGTGCACGCGGCTTGGTTCCAGAACGCCTCAAAGAGTTTATGATGGAAATTTAAGAGCAAGGAGCAACGTCTATGTCATCAATGCCAACATACTAAGATCCCGATGATTCAACATACGCACCGCTATCGGTTCAAGAAGATATGGATAGAAGCACAAGTTCACAATACACAGAAAGATACGATTGTTTCAACTTTGCCTTGATATGTGACAGATTTGGTGTGCCTAATAGATTAGCTTCAGCATTAGCAACCGCTCTTTTCCAAGATTTTAAAATGATAAGCACGGCAAACCTCTCATAATGGATAAATCGAACGTTCGCAGAGAAAAGAGAAATGCAGACAAGAAGTGCTTCGCAAACGGTTGGATGATACCAATTTGTTAGCGTTTTCATTCGATGGCAAAAAAGATGATACTTTAACGAGAGCTAAAATTGATGAGAAGTATTATACTAGGATGGTAAAAGAACCTCATTTTGTTATTTTGAGAGAACCGAATTCTGAATTGATTGGTTACGTAAGACTGGAATATGAAACCGCTGAATACAAAACAACCAAATTAAATGATTTTTTCAACGATAAAAATATATCACTGGATGCATTAATTGGCATATGCACTGACGGTGAGACAACAAACACTGGCCCACACGGTGGAATTATATGACGATTCGAATTGCTGTTAAAAAGACCATTGCATTGATTCGTTTGCCTTCTACACTTCAACGAACTTCCGTTTCGGCATTTGTTTGAGCTTTGGATAAATCAACCACCACTGGACCAAGATCGGCAACCGGAAAACTGGGCCGTCAAATCGAAACTTGTAAACTCTTCCGGTAAGTTATTGCTATCAATCATTTATTATAATTGTCAACCGTTTTTAATTATTATATTTTTATATATTTTCAGGTAGTGGATGGCTTTCAGAAAATTGAGTTGAAAAATATGCCTCCTGCTCCAGAAAAAATTGAATTTTCCACCGATTCGAAGTACTTAACGACATGGCCCATGCAATTTTTAGCGGCGTGGTTTCGGTTGATCTGGCTAACATCAAACCAGGAAAAATTTTACATTCTCGCTGGCTCACCAAGGCCGCTAGATTATTACGATTGTATGTGACAACGGAAAATCTAGATGAAAATTTAAGAATTCTGGTTGAATTTATAATTAAATGTTATGTGCCAATGTACTTCAATATCAAGTATTACATATCTGTCGTGTACGGTAGTGCATTATTCTTCAAGTTCATTATTTGGTCACGATTTCTTGAACCTCGTTTATGCAGAATTGTCAATCAAGTAATTACAGATAATTCATATTATGAGCATTCGGAAAATATCCTGTTATCAAACAGCGACTGTGAAATCAAAAAATTCTACGCTATCGAACCGTTGTTGACGACCGAACGAA
The DNA here is from genome assembly GCA_949748255.1 of Eustalomyia histrio. NCBI lineage: Eukaryota > Metazoa > Arthropoda > Insecta > Diptera > Anthomyiidae > Eustalomyia > Eustalomyia histrio. The sequence goes on from OX456523.1 coordinate 153,101,104, forward strand.
ACTTAGAGTTTATAAAAACCAGATATAAACTTTAATTGCACAAGTTACACGGAAATGATATAAATAACGTAGTTGAACCACCATTCACGCGAAGCATTTCGTACGATACATTGAAAGAATATTTAAATCAAGATGATCCACCGTTTTTTGAACCAAAAATTCCATCACATATACAAGGAACGGAACGACACGTTCAATTGCTAGCCAGTCTTTCCAAACGAGTTATACCGGGAAATGTAGAGGCTGTTATGGCGACGACATTAGAGAGCCGTGCAAAATTGCCCAGACTTGAAAGCAAAAAAGACTTAAAAATTTTTGTTTTTAGTTTCTTCTCTATTACTAAGTTAAATTAATTTTTTCAGTTACATATGTTCTGACTACATAAATTTCTAAAGAGAAAAATAAACTCAAAAAAGAAAAACACAGGCATTTCGCTGATTTTTTCATGTAAAGTGCCAAAAATGGTGATTCTATGAAATGTTTGTATGGGGAATCCCCAGGGGGGTTGCAGGGGGTATGCCACTGGCATGGGTGGGTCGGCCCTATAAAGTTAGTGGGGGTCGGTCATACATTTGGACTCGATTGGGGCACTCTAAATGGGTCAGAGTGGGATTTTTCGGGACATCAAAATTCGTTTTAGAGGTAAGGTTCCTTCGGCAAAGTGTCTTATTTTGATCCCTAGAATACGATTTTCCTTGTGCGTTGAACCATTTTTAAATCGACCCGACCTAACAGATATACTCCCATACAAATAATGCTTGAGACACTGAAATTGTTAGATATAAAACAAAGACTGGAATTTAATACACTTAATTTTATTTAGAAAATAAAAACAGTAAATGCTCCAGAATGCTTAGTCGTTCAACAATACATATTACCCGACTGGTAAGCAAATCCTCATCTAGTATTGTGAAAATTCGAGCCCAATCTGAAGTCATTGCGTCAAAAACAACTGTATGGAAAGCTTTAAATGGAGTTAAAAACATAGGTCGTTCTAAAATGGCCATAGTTGAGAGGCTACCACCACGCCACATCGCTGCTAGAATGCAGTTTGCACATGACAACATGGGTACGGATTGGAAACAGGTATGTCGAATAATTATAAAAAAAAAAAACAGAATTGAAATGAAGCTTAAAATGGGTACAAACATCAAAAATTTCACACTAGGTCATATTCTGCGACGAAAAAAAATGGAATTTAGATGGCACAGACAGCAACCGGGCCTACTGGAGAGACATAAGAAAGGAAACCCTAACTTTCACAAAGAGAAATTTTGGAGGAGCATCATTGATGGTGTGGGGAGCTTTTTGTGCCGAAGGTACATTAGAAATTAAATTTGTTTCATGTAGAATGAATAGTGCTGACTACATGAGAACGTTGGAAATGAGTTTAGTTTCATTCATATCCATAATAGTGCGGCAACTAAAAATTGGTTTTCGTCCAAAAATATTTTTTATTTTGGAATGGCCTGCGTGTTCCCCAGATCTTAACTCAATGGAAAACGTATGGGGTATTTTGTCAAACAGGGTTTACTCCGAAAATCTGCAATACGCTGACGTAGCTTCGTTGAAAACCGCTATATTGGAACAATGGGAGAGAATAAGCGAAATTGAAATAAAAAATTTAGTAGAAAGTGTGCACAATAGAGTTTTTACTTTTATTAAAAATAATAGTGGGAGAATTCCTTATTAATTCTATTACAATTGCGTTAAATTGAGGAAAAAGTATTAATGACGTTATAATTATGAAACACAAACAATCGGTAAATTACAAAAAAAAACAAAAATACAACAACTACAAATATAAAACAGTTATCAATCAGGAGCAATTCAAAGAAGAGTATTTCAACCGAAGAGACATAAGGGAATCAATATATATTGAAAGAGTTATATTAAAATGAAAAGTGGCGTTATAATTATGAAATGGACCTTATATAACATGCTACTCAATTATATTAAGTCAGAAAGAAATATTTATTTACAAGGTGGCGCAAAAGTAATCCTCCTATCAGAAAATGCTATAAATTTTGCGATTGGCCCCTAATGTCAGTTCTGTTTTGACATTTGTGTAAACACATGCGAAATACACGTTAATAAACAATGTTACGCTACACTGCTCCAGAACGCGGAATATTGGTGACTATTTATTTGAGCAATAATGAAGATGATTTTTCATCAAAAATAATCATGAGTGATGAGGCACATTTCCATCTTAGCGGGTACGTAAATAAGCAAAATTTACGCCATTACACCCGCTCAAAGTCACTGTATGGTGTGCTGTTTTCGCTGGAGGAGTCATTGGACCTTTTTTCTTCGAAGACGTCGCGGGCCAAACGTTTACTGTGAATGGTGAGCGCTACAGAGCAATGATCAACGAGTTCTTTTTGCCGCAACTTGATGAATTGGGATTGGAAAACCTGTGGTTCCAACAGGACGGTGCAACGCCACACACTGCACGTGCCACAACCGATATGCTGAAGGATGCATTTCCCGGGCGCCTAATCTCCCGTTTTGGCGATTTTCACTGGCCAGCAAGATCGCCTGATTTTACCGCTCCAGACTTCTTTTTGTGGGGCTTTTTGAAGTCGCGGGTTTATGTCAACAAGCCTCAGACTCTTGCAGCTCTTAAAGACAATATCCGTCAAGAATGTGAGGACCTATCGCCGGAAGTTTTTGCCAAAGTAATGGAAAATGCCATAAAAAGGGCTCAAATGACAATCAACTGTGGCGGCGGCCATTTACATGACATCATATTCTCGACTTGATGTAAAAAAAATTAAAAGACCAAATATCTAACTTCTTTGCTGTAATTTTCTACATTGTAAAGTGGATAAATTTGATCACGTTTTATATCATGTGGCATAATTGCCTCTTTTCCAAATACTATTTCAAAATCTATTTCAAATTTTTCGAATTGTCTTTTAATACAGAATGATTTGGATAATTTTTTTTCTTAGTCTAATCCCAATAAGTTGAAATTAAACATTAATAAATGCTTTCAAGTATCTTATAATAGAACGCAATTTTTAATTTTGTTAATAAATACAATATTTCATAATTTTTCCTAACTTCTGTGAATGAAATATTAGATTTAGGTGTCGTATTTGATTCAAAATTAACGTAAATCATATTAATTATATTATGCCTAAAGCTTATTCTTTAATGGCTTTTGTTCGTAGAAATTGTAAAGAATTTCAAGACCCTTATACAAAGAAACTTTTATATTCTAGCATTGTTCGCTCTAAGCTTGCTTATGCCTCTTTTATCTGGAACCCTTATTATATTGTTCACACTAGCCGTATTGAGCGAATTCAGAGAAAATTTATCAAGTATGCGTTGTCTTCTTTAGTATTTTCCGAAGAAACTCCATCATATGAATCTCAATGTAATTTAATTGGATTAAAAACGTTACAAAAAAGGAGATCAAGTCAAGCTGTTATGTTCTTATATGATATTGTCAACTATTATGTTGACTGTCCATTTTTACTGTCCATTATAAATTGGAACATACCAGTAATACATTTACGGCAAAATGATTATTTTTATGTTAAAGTTCATAGAACGAATTATTCATCTAATCAACCAATCACAAGAGTTCTTAACTTATTTAATAAAATTAACAATAAGTCCAAAGAAATTAATTATTTGCCATTAGAATTTACGCAATCTAAGATAATTTGTAAAAGCATTGTGAATTACTTAATAAGAAATTATTGTTAGTTGTAAGGATTTTTGTATATCCATAGACGTAAATAAACGAAATGAATACTAGTATATTTATTATCGAAAACTGAATTAGAAGTCGTATTGTGAAAAAATGTAAAGTATTTCAAGTACGTATCCCAGTCTGTCATATTCTCCCCTATATATGCCCTTAGATATTCGTTAAAAACGCGATGGTTCCTTTCCGCTGTTCCTATTATTTGGTGATGGTAAGCCGTTGAAAAATTTAAATCAATACTCAAAAGTTTGCACAGTTCGGAAAATATTTAATTTTTAAACTCTGTACCTAGGTCGGATCTAATAGACTTCATCCTTCCATAAATCAAAATAAAATTTCTGGAATGGATATAATTACGAGATATTTTGTGAAATCACATATTAGTGTTAGAATGTATTTATTTCAGTGTTTTGAACATCAAACAGTTTAATGGGAGTAGGAGTTAAAACAAGTTTTTCCCTATTTCCTTTTCTAACTTTGTTCAGACTACATTTTTTTTACAATTTCCGACAAATAAATCTATATATAGTCATTCCTTTCCAGTAATACTTTTCAGTAATACTTTGTTATTAGTTTTGCATATAACCATTTACGACCGCAGTGGCCACCTAATATGGGATCGTTGTGATGAAGTTTTTGTTTTGTTCGTTTATTTTTATCGAATACCGTTTCTATTGGTTTTACTAACATAATTTTAAGCGTTCTCAATATTTCATTACCATGGCTCTTTAAATCTTGAATACCGTAGCTACTAAAAAAGGAATCATCCTTTGACCATTCCATTATATAATTGTTATTATTGTTGGCCTCCATCTGAAGCCTCAAAAGCATACTTTCGAAATTCAATGCTTCGTTAAAAATATTAACATTTATTAGGAATTTAAATCTGTTATATATTTTCAATATTATGTTAGTTATCATCCCATTTTCATAATATAGTTCCGAGTTTATCCTTGAAACTTTTTTCTTGAAACTTATCATATAGTTTTATAATCTTTTAAAATTGTCTTAGATGCGTCATTTTGCTAGACATTGAAATTCGAGGTAACGCATCCGCACCTACATTATTTTTGCCTTTGATATATTCTATTAAAAAATTATATTCGGAAACTTTAAGTCTAATTTTCGTTAACTTAGATGATGGATCTTTCATGTTAAATAAATATACTAATGGTCTATGATCAGTTCGGACAACAAACTCTGTTCCATAGACATAAGAACGAAATTGGTTTATAGCAAAATATATCGCATAATGTTCCTGTTCAATCACCGGTTTCTTTCTCGGTGACTGACTAAAAGCTTTAGATGCGTAGTACACGGGTAAATCATTTCCATCAAAATTCTGACTTAAAATTGCTCCGAAAACAATCTTTGATGCGTCGACCGTAATTAAATTGTTTATTACTAAAATCTGGGTATTGAAGAATTTTGTTGAAATTAATTCAGCCTTAATAGTTTCAAAAGATTCCTGACAATTTTTATTCCAAACAATATAAACATTTTTCCTCGTTATGTAATTTAGTGGAGCTGCAAGAGAAGCAAAATTAGGGATAAATCTCCTATAATAGTATGCAAACGCAATAAAACGTTTAACTGTATCTTTGACCGTAGGAACCGTAAAATTTTTTATAGCATATATATTTTAGTATCGTCTGGTAAAAGTCCGTTTGAGGTACATTTGTGACCAAGAAATGTAACTTCCGGTCTAAAATTGCATTTGTCCGGTTAATCTTCCAGTTAACACTAGATAAATTCTTTAAGTGATGTTCCTTACTACATCCGATAACAATGATATCATCATTTATATACAAAAAAGCCTTGTAAGGTTCTAGACCTGAAAATGATATTGACATCATTCGAGAAAACGAATTTGGAGCTACGTTAAGTCCAAACGGTAAAACCTTCCAACGAAACGCACCCCGATCTGTACTTAAAGCCCTTAAGTCTCTTGAGTCTGTGTTTAGCGGAATTTGATGAAAACCAGAGAATAGATCAATTATAGAAAATTGTTTAAGTCTACTGAGGTATGTCGTCAATTCTCGGCAATGGAAATTTTTCCGCGATTAGTTTCTTGTTAATTGCCCTAAAATCTACACAATTACTATATGATTTGGTATCACCTTGACTTTTTTTAGGTACCAAAATTAAAGAACTATTGTAATATGTAGTGTTGGGCTCAATTAAATCATTATCAAGTAAACTCTGAATTTGTTTCTTTATTTCACTCATATGTGCATAAGGAAGACGATAGTTTTTCACATTAACTGGCGTTGTATCAGTAAGCCTCAATTTTTGTTCATAAAAGTTATTTGTAGTCATCTTGTCATCCTTCTAAGTGAATATATCAGCATATTCTTTACACAGAGGCAATAAATCTTCCCTTGTCATTTTATTATCTAAAATATGTTCTAAGTTCCTGATGCGATCGTTACAAGAAATGTTTTTGTTTATGGAATAAATATAAAAATCTGAATCTGATAAAAACGCCTTCACAAATTTCGATTTAGGGCCTTTTTATATTTAGCCATCGAGTTATACCTACCTTATTGATGGCATTTTGTTCATTATCATCTATGCAAGAAACTTAAATAATAGATATGTCGGCTTGTAAATCGACTAAAAATGTTCTAATTTTATGTGACGCATTGCAACGTAAACTTATGAAATCTGAATAATTCAAATTAAAACTGTATACTGATTTCATTTGAAGTATTTAATGCTGCTCTTCCTCCCTCAACATGTCTTGCTGAGGGACTTCCGAGCTTAAAGTCCTAACAGAAGCATTCTGTCTAGAAGAATTTCGCCCCGTGTTTCGACCATGATTCGACCTATTGTTATACCTTCCCCGATAATTATAGTTCAGTGTAGGAGCATCGCCATTGTTGCCAAGATAGTTGTTATTGTTTGATCTAGTTCTATAATTATTGTTATTATTGCCTCGACAAAATCTATTCATTCGCGGTTGATTTTGATGATGGAAATTAAACCGCACTGACAGAGCTCGAGGCTGTTGCTCAATATTTGACTATTCCACTATTAATTTTGCCACAACATCCTTCGGTTCGCTAAAAGCAGCATATGCCAATATTGCATTTACCATGTCTGACTTTGCGTTAATTCTACAAACATTAACCGTTTGCTCTATAGCCATTTCATGCACCTTTTCCTTCCTTATGCCCTCTATCACAAGCGATCTTCCCAGAGCATCCGCCAAATCATCAACGTTCTTGGCAAAATACGTGTAATTATTCTGTTTGACATGTAAAGCTGTAATTCAACCGGCTACAACTTTTGAACTATCTGGTTTTATCCTAGATTTGAGCAAATTTTTAATCTGATCTACATTTGCTATGTTTTACGGTAAAACCTCTCTTGCCTTTCCGTCTTATTTAGATTTTATAAAAGAAATGAAACATGTATTCAAGTTAGGGGCGGTAAATTAAATCGATTAAATTAATTTTATCTACCCAGGTGAAAATGTTCATATATGCTCATATATGACCACATATATGGGTTCATATATTATTCCATATATGCTTGGATCCGTAATTTGAGGGTATATGGTCATATATGAACATATATGAAAGTTCATATATGGTCATATATGCGTACATTACCTACATGGCAGTATATTAAAAAAACTTTTTTTTCATTTATTTTCCAATAAAAATATAGTTTTTTTTTTATTAAAATTAAATTAAGGAATAAAGGAAGGCACATAAAATATTTCAATTCAAAACAAAATAACAAATAATATTTATAAAAATTATTTTATCCCGGTAAAAATTTGCATGTATTGATCTATACAGGTATAATATATGTTTGTGCATGCTCATAAACATGCATGTATGTCCTACATAAATATATAAATCATCCATGTGTCCATGTGGGTTAATGCATGTGTATAAATGAAATTTGAATATCTGCATATATATATATATATACAGACATTTATGTAATTTTTATCTTTTAATTAACCTTTTTCCTTTGGTAATAACTAATTTATTCCTTTAATTTATTGTGTTTTTTATAAAAAGTTATATTTATTTTTCAATATTTCGTAGCATATTCAGGAAAAATAATTGTAATAATAAAAATAATTTTTTATAATTTGTATCTTAATTCGGTAGAACAAAGGTTTAATAAAAAAAAATTAAGTATATTATCCCATATATGGAATAATGTATGTACTCATATATGAACATATATGGCGTATATGAACCAATATATGGACCAACATATTCAATATATTACCATATATTGCAATATATGGATTCATATATTACCATATATGAACTTCATCTTTAAATGTATTGGCCCATATATGCTTCCATACATGACATATAAGTTCATATATGCTCATATATGAAAACATATACGATAATATATGAAGCCATATATAATGATATATGAACATTTTCACCTATAGAAAAGAATTTATTTTCTATAGAAAAAAATTTATTGTATGTGGGTTTCCATCATAATTCTCACGTATGATGTTGGAGCATATTGAAATAAACTTTGTTTTCTCCTCTATCGAAGCCATTTCCAAATTATTTGTATTGTCAGTAGTCTTATCCGTAAGGTTAGTTTTAAATTGTTCTTTTATATCAGTTTCGGACTCGGAATCGCTCTCGGCTATCTCTGTATCGGATACTGACTCTGTCAAAATCTCTTTTTGTACTAGTTCAAATAAATGTACTACAAATGGAATTTTTATTTTACAATTTAGTTTACAAAAGCATATAAACAATAATTCGCTGCAGTTTAATTTTCTATAAGATGTTTCTTGTTGAGAACTAACCGATATTTGATCACTATAAGGCTTTGTATACGTCAAAATATTATTGTAGGATGTAATTAGTAAATTTATATATTTATCGATTTTACTTTCTCTATTTGACATTGGACAATTTTGCAAAACCTTTTTTTTTTGTAAAAATTTGATATTAGTTCTTTAAAAATTGTAATTTGAAATTCATTCGAAGATATTTACTAATTTAATAATTTGGTTGGTATATATTTGTAAATGTATAGTTGTAATTTTAACATGTTAGTATAATACATTTTGTATAAGAAGTAGATTAAATTTATAATTTTGTTTTAACTTGAATCATTTTTTAAATATTTAAAATTTTTTTATATACTTCGTATATATTTGTATTTAAATTTAAACTTTTTATGTATAAAAATATGTACCCAGGTGAAAATGTTCATATATGGACATATATGGCTACATATATGGGTTCATATATTATTCAATATATTCTCGGATCCGAAATTTTAGGGTATATGGTCATATATGGACATATATAAGTGTTCATTTATGGTCATATATGAGTACTTTTTCTGTATCCCGGTATATTAAAAATGCTTTTTTATTTTGAAACAAAAATATTGCTTTCTTTATTAATATTAAATGAAGTAACATTAAATGAACATTAAACTTAAGGGAAAAAGGGATATTTACATGCATTAAATTTTAGGTAAAAAAACACACATAAATTTTTGGAAAAACTACCAATATTATTTTTAGATTATAGTATCTTCATTTTATATAACAATTCAAAATTTCTTGTTATTATTAAAAAACAGTAGTATAAATAAATAAAAAAAATAAACCACAAAGTGTGAATTGTTGCATTAAATGAAGAGTTGTTGTACTATAATCTAAAAAAATAATATTGGTAGTTTTTCAGAAAATTAATGTGTGTTTTTTACTTTAAATTTAACACATTATTCCCTTCAAAACTACTGATGATTTTAAAATAATAATAATTGATGATATATTAAGTATTAACCACATTATTCAAATTCAAAATTATTTATGTAAGCCATTAAACACATATAACACAGTTATTTAAGAGCATGTAATAAAATAATAACATTTTAAATCATAAAATTCCTTATTATTATTATTATTATTATTATTATTATTATTATTATTATTATTATTATTATTATTATTGTCGTCGGCAGAAGTTTATTTAAAATTCGAAATATATTTTCGTTTATTAATAAAAATTTTTATTTAATTTTTTATTAGAAATTTCATTTATATTTCTTTAGTAAGAAAGATTTTGAAATTGGTATTATTGATCTCAATCCTTTTTTTTTTGGTTACGTATAAGGATAAAAAAGACTGAAAATTATTAATAGTCTTAAGACCCAACTACATTTGGCTTAAGTGACTTAAGCTTTGCTTTGGTATCCAACAAAATTTTGGAAACCCATGTAAAAATCGAAATATATATGAACATACATGGGCTTGTATATGATCATACATGGGCATACATGTTCATATACGTCCATACATGATCTCATATTTCAACTTTCCGCTTCATTGCCATGCTATCGCTTCAAAAATGTCTGTGTACTGAAGTATGCCGTCAGCGTTCGACAGTGTAATAGCAAAACGCAAAGTATGCCATCGTACATGTCTGCAGACAAGTATACGTGTCTAATAGCCTTTTTAGGAAAACAACTTAACCACGTGTGCGATTGGTAAGAAGACAGAAATGTAGCAAGATATTCGTTATTAATGGATTTTTTGTTCAGGCTCTGCCTTCTCTTAGAGGCTCTAGCTTGTCATTTGCCGGATCGAATTTGCTTTGTTTTTGTAAATATACGGAGGTTGAAAGTTCGCTATAAACTAGAAAAAAATTAAATTTGACTCTTATTTGCACCACTAGAGGGCTCTACATACGAAGAATTTTAAGGAAAACTTGTCAACAAGAAATCGGGTTTAATTAGAGATATCACAAATAGTGTATTCGTCACGAATAGTGTATTCATAATAACGAACATTCGGTATTCGGTTCAAACCGAATACCAAATATTCGGCCGAATAAAAAAAGAAGAAATTTTCGAATAAGAAGTGCATATTCATAACTTTTTTAATAAAAAGATTACACTTAGGCAACAAAATAACGTTTTTCGACTATAACACTTCATTTTCGCTAATAGAGAACCCGTTTTTATAAGTCAATAATAATCTTAAACAAAATTTATAATATTTTTTTTTTAACTTTTGGACTTGTTTTGAATTCTTTTAAATAAAGATCATTTTTAAAAAACGAATAATTCGGCGAAATAGTCGCGATATTCGGTATTTGGATGAATAGTAAATAGCAAAAACATACCGAATATTCGGTATTTGGATCAATAGTAGCAATATTCGGTAAATTGCCAAAACATACTGAAATCTCTAGTTTTGATTGTTTCACAAAAAATAAAAAAAAGAATTAAAAAACCAAACATGGAATACCATGTTTGGTTTTTTAATTCTATAGTTAATTTTTATCAGGCTTTGAATTTTAATGTTGGAAACAAAATAATTTTGACGTGTAAATAAACAAAAAAAATAAATTTTTTTTATACAACAGTATAAAATAATTTCAACAATTACAAAATTGGAGAAATGTTTCTATAATATTTTCAAAAAATATTAAACAAACAACTTATTTTTTCTTATAAATGTAAAGTTTGAGCAACAACACAGCAGTGTTAAAAATTACTTTTGATAATAAAGTCAATCGTCAACTGATTTAATACATCAGTAACAGACTAATTGATGGATATAATTTGATAGTGTTATCAGTATTAATAACAAAAATAAATAAACATACCAGGGTTGATGAATTTAAAATGTTAGTACTTTTTTCAATACCGCCTTTTGAAAAATGTTAAAAAAAAATTAATAATTAAGAGTCAATAGACACAGAAATATTAAAATAAATGGAAAGAGAGAAAAAATTATTAAAATAAGGATTAAGATTAAAAAAAATAAAAAACTTTTCGATCTTAATAAAGCTCAATATTTATTATTATTTTATAAAAAGTACCATTGATTTTAAATTGGGTTAAATTTGAGTATTATTTATAAAGTTCCATCCCTGGCAGTACTTGTTTTGTTTTATTATATAAACATTTTATTTACCGTTATTAAAATTTATTAAGTTAGGTATGTGACCGACATAGTTTAAAAAAAAAAGGTTCATAACATTTAATCTCTGATTTGTAACATGCGTGGTAATCGAAATAATGCCTGGTTCGGTATTTCGGTAACGAATTTTTAATAATTTCAGTATTTTAAGGGTAATAAAAAATAAATTTATTTAACTTTAGTGTTAAAAATAATTTTCAATGACAGTATTTTAGGGGTAATGCCATTTAAAACTATTACAATATTTTGGGTGGTAGTGTTTGTAATAAAAAGGATATACTAGTTACAAAACCGAATTCAACGAATTTTAGTATAACATACATGTTTGTTATATTTATTTAAATTAATTTGAAAAGTTTGAATGCAATCGGTGAACTTTTAAACGTTTTATAGCATTTCTATATGCTATGACAGGTAAGCGAGTCCTTGCTCCGATAAAAAAGAAAGTTGGCAGGCACGTTAATAACTTTGTTTTTATAACAATTATCAATTTTCGTTATGTTCTGATCAAATTTGAAGATATTATGACATTTTTAAAGTACAGGATATATGGCAGGTAGGCAAGGACACACCGATTTTCCTAAAATTTCGTTTATCTTCTAACTAACTCAAAATAAAATTGCGTACCAAAATTCTGTAAGCTACGATAACTCCTTCTATTTTCGTCCACTCCTTATATAGGAACAAGCACTCTGCCTCGGGCCGACAGCTGTGGCATTCTAGGACTTGGTAGGTGGGAGTGGAACTCCACTGAAATGGCTCCTGGGCTAATGTCACAGCTGCCTCCGTCTCTTTAAAACGTAGCGAGTCTTAAAGTACGTTCGTGGTTTGTCACCATTAAGTTGGTGGTGGAGGTTCAGATGTATGTTCCTGATTAGCACAGATCACATTTTCTTATTGCTTCGACAGACAACCATGGAATATAAACGTGAATACACATCAATCTGCGCTAGCGGCTTTGAGTTGAGGCCCAGAAAAGCAATGATGAATAATGAAAAGAATGTACTGTCAGCTGATGTAAACAAAAAAGAAAGGTTGCGTGGCCAGATGGTTGGCGGTGCTGGCATGCCCGCGTTTCAGCTCGGCTAGAGCTCGCCGGATTAAGGGGGGTGGTTCTTACCAACCTCTGACAAGATATGACAGTTACAAAAAAAAAAATCATGGCAGGCTTGTAAAAAAAAATGTTTATATAAAAAATCATAGGTACCCGAAACAAACAAGCAAAAGAAACATTCCCACGAATGCCCCTTTCGTACACCCAAAACAAACCAAATTCAGTTTCTTGGCGGATGTAAAGCCAAGCCAGGGTCCCTCCCACAAGAAATCCACTTGGAATTCACCATGATATCGACCACACACCCTTTAGATATCCCTAACATACTTACCCCGCCTTCCTCTTGCCTTCCTTACTACCACCCCCTTTTTTATAGCTTAGCTCTCCATTTTGTAAATGATCACGGTACAAGATTTGATTCGAACGTTATAAAAATTTTGGGTTTATTGAAAAAAATAAAAAAATTCAATATCATAATATACAATTCATTTCAACAAGACTTTTAAAAAAAGGAAAAATATTAACTATTAAATAACTAAAAAGTGGAATCTTCTATCAATTTAAATGGACTAGTGCCCATTCGTTAATATAACAACAAAAAACAGAAATATTTAAAATTATTGTAATTATCAATCTCCGGTAAATAGCAGGTAGGTACTATAAAGAAATTAAATGCTATCCACAGTTCGGCTGGTTCACAAGCATCCCCCGGCAGAAAAATACATAGATGCCTACTCGCTCCTGGCTACCCAAAAGGTTTGTCCGTCCGTCTAAGAGTCCCAAGGTCGGTATGCCTGTACGCGTGTTCAATTAAACGTACCTAAAATTTTTAGTGTAATTCTTTTTTATTTCAATGTAGGGTAAACATTTATCGTAGGAACTAACCGACAACGATTTAACAGGCCTGAGCTCAACCCCTAGACGCGCACCTTCTTCACTCAAAGAAGGGAATGGATTGAAAAGGTATTTATAACTAAAAATGTTTTCCCTAAACAAAAATATCTATTCAAGGGACTCTAACCCTTTTTTTTATCAAATTGAAAAACTAAAAACTCCTTTTTTCTTTCCTTTTGCAGAGGGTCTTGGAATGTCCGTCTTATTGTCCGGGTTCTATGCTGTATTAGTACTAAAAAAAACCCTTTGGATATCTTGCACCACCAGGCTTGGTGGTGCAGATGCAGCTGCTCCAATCGATGGGTCCAGGCAAAGGTGATTGTTGGCGTAATTGTTCTGTTTTGCTTTTAATAACTTGTTTTAATATTCACCAAAAAAAAACTTAATAAAATTTGGTTTAGTTGTTGTTGTTTTATTTTTTTAACCAAAAAAACTCCGTATCACATGCCTGACCTTCTTCATTGCCAAAAAACCAAAAATGAAGTTTTATGCCTCCATTTTCTGGAGCTTCCATCTTTTTTCCTATTATATCTCCAATGTCAAAAAGGTTTTATCTGAAATACGCGCAGTTGCACACATTGCAGTTTTTCGTTTCTTTTTTTTTTCATTTGTTCCCTTATGTTATTTCACACCTGAGCCTCTACTACCTACCCATGACAAACCCAACCATCCTGCGCTCTCCCAATGGCTCCAGGATGGGAGGTAAACTAATTTCAATTACTTTCCTAAAACGGGTCGTTTCGGCCCCATCTGATCCTACCAGGGCTAATCCCGCAATCGTCGGATAGTCTGGCAGCACTGATTGGCATGATAGTGTAAAAACGGCAATCTAGAACAATGACCTTATTTTGGAAATGTAATATCGTCGATCTAGGAAACATATGTTTATCGGACGGACGACTAAAAATAACAAAACAAGTGTGAGAAATAAGATGAATGAAATTAACTGCACTACAAATTACTATACAGGTTTAGTGGTACGGTTAATTAAATAAAATAAGAAGTCTAAACAAAGGTTGTGTATCTGCCCACAGGAAAAAAACAAAAGGTAACAACATGAGACCATTCTGATAACATCATCTAATTAGTTCTGCAACCGGTTGCCGGACCATGTGGAGTATCAATTGAAACTCGTCGGCATCATTGCAAAGAAGCCGAAAAGGAAAAAACGGCGTCTGTTAAAAACTTCCGCTATCTCCAACAACTGGTAAGCTATATATGGGAATAAAATTTACCAATTATTTTACCTTTTCTACAGGGATTCCGATGCTGCTCCCAGATAAGCCCTAAACATCCACACTCATGTATATTTGGTAAGTATAGTTAAACCACTCTTTCTCCACTACCTAAAAACTATTCCTTCATCTATTTTCGGGCCTCCATCAAGATTATTTTACACCATTTGGACATTCGATGTATCCATCATTATCCAATGGTATGTGCCTTAATCGTCACAATTTCATTCCGACTAACTTTACTTTCCCTTTTCAACCTCCTTCAGCCGCACTAAGCTCAACTTGAGGCACTGAGATTTCTTATCGTGAGAACAAGTACAAGGTGTCACATCTCGAGATGAAAAGGTTGCGGTCGAGAGTGGGCGACAAGACCCTTCACACCGTCCGATTTGAAACGTAAACATTCTCCCGAGGTACGTAAAAAAAACAAGGCAATTAAATCAAAAAAAAAAATAAAAATGAGTGACTACCTACCCCTGTAATGGTACTAGGGTATCCAATCGCTCAATCGTTATTCACCCAATTTTGTCATATACTTGTTCGAATAACTTACAATGCCCCAAATATCGAATAATTATATGCGATTAATCAAAATTGGTACAAAAACAATCATTTTTCAGAGGTAAAAAAAAATTTAACATATTTATTTAAATACGGAAAATTTTATTTAAAAAAAAATCTTATTTACTTCAATACGATTTATATTAAATATATATATATATATATATATATATATATGCATTGCCCATACTTTGAAGACATCTGTATATACAGCCAAAAAAGTCCCTATAAAATGCGCTGTGTCCAGTAAAATGTCTTCAGAGTAAACACTAGAATAACGAAAAGTTTAAGGACAGTCCCC
Source organism: Eustalomyia histrio (assembly GCA_949748255.1). Lineage (NCBI taxonomy): Eukaryota > Metazoa > Arthropoda > Insecta > Diptera > Anthomyiidae > Eustalomyia > Eustalomyia histrio. The sequence goes on from OX456523.1 coordinate 153,116,815, forward strand.
AAAGTAACAAAATGTCTTCATAGTAACTTGTGGAACGAAAACCCGTCCCCGCAATATGTGCTGTGCATATATATATATATATATATATATATATGTAAAATGCCTGTATTACCAAAATTTTTGCCTACTGGTTATTTAGAAAAGCAAATGGAATGGGGTATATCTTATTTTTTGACCCCCTAACTCTAATGATTTATTAATAAAGCTAGTGCGTAATAAAAATACATTTTGTTTATATAACCAACTAGTTACCCTAACTACTTTCAAATCCTAATTTCCTAAAATTTTACTATTAAATTTTCCCAAAATCCCTTTAAATGCACTTCATTTCCATATTCAACAAGGTTTGGAAAAATTCATTGGTCAATTCAATTTAATTCTATTGGGTTTAAACTTAATTCTAAGAAAAAATGAATGGAAATTTAAAAGTTTCCCTAAATCCAATAAAGAAAACAAAATTCAGCATTTTCTTTCGGTTATTTACAATTCATTTTTTTACTAACACTTATAATAGATAACTCCCTGACTACAACTAATTCAACAGTATTGGCAATAAGTAATTCATTTTATATCTCTTAGGTTCATTATCTAAAGAGAAGCCTGCCGGATCGAAAAATATGTCAACAAATGGAAAACCTCTGGTAAGTTTTAGATTTAAAATATGTATACTTAGACTAATATATACCGACTTATATTAGGAGTAGTCAAAATTTAAACGGAATTAAGGATACAATGCCAATATTAGAATCAATATTGGAGCCTCCAACCCCAACCACAATTGAGACCCCACTTACAAAGGCACAATCCGATATTCTTGCATTGGAACACCGGTCAGCGAAATTCAAGTCGAAGTAAAGAGCCCACCAACTATTTTATTATAAAACAAAGGTTGTAAAATACAATTACTTTTGTTTCAACTCGCCGTAAATACGGGCTCAGAATTAAGTTATTGTACTAGGTGACTAACGACTCCCAGTCCTTAATGGCATAGTTCCCTAGGGCGGTAATCGTCAGCAACGTGGATTTGCAAAGAGTTGCACTATCGGTACAATGATGGTTACAAAATGTAACTAGCTTAGAAACGTTGGCTTATTAGTTGAACAAAAAAAAAAAACTGAATTACTCAACCCAAGACTAATGAATTCTCTGGCCGGTAGCACCAAAGGAAAAAGGAGTGAATCCCCCTCTGCCCAGATGTAAAATTCCTGCCTTTGATAAAATAAAAAATAAAAATAAAAAAAATATTAACGAGCAAAAAAACCCACCCTAACATTGACGGGAAGTTAATGCTGAATTTGATAAAATAAACTAAAACGAAAATTTTAGTTTACTGCTTTAGGTCTTTTCCGTGGAAAATCCCTAACAATTTGCCCTGCAAGTCTTCTACCTCGTACAGGCTGTTTCCGACCGGTCGGACTATTCGTCATTTTAAAAATTTCCTGGCCAGCTTAGCGTTAAAAGCAGTCTTAAAATCGCTTTGCTGAAAATTTCTGCGATAAACTTCCTGACCTGGAATAAATTTTACTTTTCGGCACCGAGTATTGTACGCTTTTTCATTTCGCAAGTATGCCTTGTGTAGACTTTCTCGAATTTTCTGCCGTATGAGGTCTAATTTTGCCGATCTCAGAATAACATTTAGCTCAGACTCTTCTAAGCTACCAAGTTTTCTTGCGATTTTATAAAAACTTGAGTGACCAACCATATTCAAACCGAATAACGCGAAATAGGGTGTAACGCCGATCGAACTGTGAACCGACGATCTTAATGAATATTCGATTTCCGACAGATATTTGTCCCACTCAGTCTGATCCTCTTGTAAATACGAGCGTACCGCCGACAGGATAGATTGGTTCACTCTTTCTGAAGCATTCGCCTGTGGCGAGTGCGTAGCTTAACGTGGTTTATACTAACATTTTTTACTAACTCCCCAAACTCTTTACTTAAAAATTGCTTTCCATTATCGGACACAATCGTTTCGGGCGTACACAATTTATAGCACACTTCGGAAATTAAAAATTTCACGACGTTCTTGCTGTTGGCTTTTGGCATAGCCTTCAACAAAACAAATTTAGTTAAATTATCCAAAACAATAAAAATAAAGCAATTTCCTGTTTTAGGTGGGCATAGTGTCATATTCGCGGGATTTGTCTCTTTACAGACTTGGCAATTTTTAACAAAATTTCGAATTTGGATGGTTTGATTCGGCCAATAAAAATATTCGAGCACTCTGCGTAATGTTTTTGCAAAACCGCCGTGCGAAACCTGAGGCGGATTGTGCGCTGCCTCTATAATACCTTGTGTTAAATCCAGAGGAACCCACATTTTCCACGAAAAATCTTTATTTAAAGGTACTCCATCGTATGGAGCAACTCTTTTAAATACTAAATCGTCCACTACCTTGAGATCGGGTAACTGTTTAGCGTTTCCTTCGATTGTAGCAATTAGTTCACGATAGTTTTCCGATTTGAAAGCCCCTGAAGTTATATGCTTGCAGATGAAGACTCCATCTGGCCAAGTGTCCACTGAGGTCTTTATGAGACATCAGCCACTTTAGACTTCTGTGGTCGGTAATCACGGAAAACGGCATCAATTCTATATATGGCCTAAATTTCTTAATCGCCATGACCACTGCCAGACATTCTCGTTCAGTGACGGAGCAATTTTTCTGTGCCGATGTTAATTTGTGCGAAAAATAAGCTATTGGGTGCTCCCCATCAGAATCTGGCGAAGTCAGGGTGATTAAGAACCGGGCTCGTAATTAGAGCGTTTTTGAGATGATCAAAAGCGGCTTTAGCTTCATCCGAAAACTTAAACTTTTTGGACTTCTTCAGAGTTTCAAAAACCGGAGCCGCAATTGTGGCATAATCCGGTATAAACCTTCTATACCAGCCCTTTGCGCCCATGAAACTGCGAACTTGTTTAGCGGTTTTCGGATACGAAAAACGCGTGATCGTTTTAATTTGCCACTACCAACTATATAACCAAGATACTTTAACTCTTTAAAACAAAATTTTGATTTTGCGATATTAATTGTCAACCCCGCTTTTATCAAACAATCGGATACTCGATTTAACAACTCACAGTACGTGCTAAAGTCTGGCGAGACTATCAAAAGATCATCTAGATAGACGAAAACTCTATCGCGATGCGCTGCGGGAACCACTTTATCCATAAGCCGGCATAACTTTTGAGCAGCATTACACAGCCCAAAAGGCATGACAGTATATTGATAAAGGGGTCTTCCTGGTACCGTAAGTGCAGTTTTTTCTCTGCTAGACTGGTCTAATGGTATTTGCCAGAATGCATCTTTTAGATCAACACTAGATATAAAAAATGTATCCCCCAACCGACTGAGCAATCCTTTAATGTGCGGCAAAGGATAGGCGTCCTTGACCGTGAGCGCGTTGAGCTTTCGAGCGTCCAGACACAGACCAATGTCACCGGATGACTCCAAGGACTTTCGCTAAGCTCAATAACGCCCAGTGCAAGCATCCTATCTAGCTCTGTGTACATTAACTTTTGTACAGCCGGTGACACAGGATAGTGACGATCCTTCACCGGAGTTGCATCACGAGTATCTATTGAGTGCACTTCTAAACTGGTTTTACCCAGCCCTAATTTGTTATAGCAAGGGAACTTTGAAACGACTACATTTAACTGTTGTTTTTGCTGTGATGTAAGAATATGGGTTTTAATATCTATGGCGCTGTCCGTCTCCTCACATAGATCAATATTATTAGTGTTTATACTATCTACGGTAGCAATTAATTTAAAAGCCTTCATAAAATCGTAACCTAAATACAACTTACGGCTCAAAGTCGGCACTAAATAGAACGTAATTATATGAGAGGCTTTATTAAAGGAAATTTCGGCCCGAACCCGACCGATTATATGGTGTACTGTATCGTCTGCGGTTTTAATTTCTGTCGAAAAATTATGCACGTTCAAACCGGTTTTTTTCACAGTTTCTGCCCAAAATTGATACCGTGGCTCCACTGTCTAACAAGCCCTCAATTTCGTAACCATTTGTATCTATTCGTGTATATAATCGTGTATCGCCTCCTTCAAATAACGACGACACATCGATTTCCTGCCTAATTTCCTTTCTCAACCGATACCTTTCTCTCGCTTTCCTATATATTTGAAATCTTACCAAAAATTCTTAATTTCGCCTCATTATATTCTCTAAAACGTAAAGGAAGGGGTTTAAGCTCTCGGAGCTTTGAATCTAACGCTAAATGTGTACTCATCCTATTTTTATTAACTAAAACTGAAATATTTTTATCCTTAGGTCCCATTTGCTGACAATAAACTGGGTTTAAACTTCGGTCGACCGCGTCTCCCCAGTTTGAGACCGGTTCGGCAATCTGTTTCCCTGGCATTAAGGGCCTTTTGCGCTCACCACATTGTTTTTACCGCATCTAAAACGAAATTGCCCAGTCAAAGGTTCAGGACAATCTACAAAACTATGACCAACTATCTTACAATTCCAGCAAGTATAATGACTAGTAGAACGAATACCAATAACTTCGAAATCCAATAGAGGTGCTTCTTCTTCTACTTCATACGACAGTTCACTCAGACGATGATTAGCATTCGAACGTTGCTGGTACAACTGCCGCTGGCTCTCCAACAAATTTTATGCTCTTTTTACCTCCTGGCAAAACTCCATAAGAGTTTTCGCCTGTACTGAAAACATAATTTGCGCCAATAAAGGTTTCAGGTCGCCTCTCATGATCTTCACTAACTGCCCCTCTTCCTAAGGAGAATCTTGCTGGTTTCGCAACTTCATGACGGCGTTATAAAAATCTTCAAAAGATTCTTGAGGCAGTTGACGGCGATATAAAATCTGCATTTGAACTTGATATTCTTTTTCGAAACGTTTGTACTTCATCAATAGAGCTTTCTCCAACTCCTGCCAGGTTTGAATAAGCACCAGTTTTCGGTGATCCCAGTACCAATCCCGAGCCGGACCTTCGAGTAAAATATGGAAATCACGAAGCATTTCCTCATCACTACATTTATAATCCTGTTTCAGTAAAGCCACTCGGAAAATAAATTCTTGTACGTTCATGGTTTTATTGGTTCCATCTAACCTAATGTTCCATTTCTCCAGTTTCCTGCTAAGCGGTTCATAATTTTGTTTATTACCGTATGTGGAAAAATTATGATTCTGATATGAATTAAAAGTAGGTGCAATCCAAGCATCTTGTCGTTGACGCGAGCTATCTGGCTGTAATATAATGGGTAACTGGTGATAATTATTTAAAGATTGTTGCGATTGTGGTTGTAGTGGTATTTGTTGGCACCATTGATTATACATTGGGTTAGGCTGTTGTTGTGCCGGATGTTGTTGATATTGATATGGTTGTATTGGCTGTTGTATAGCTGAAGCTGTAGCCGGTCTTGTCAAAAGTGACGCAGACGGTTGAGTTGGAAGTTGTGGCAATACTGTGGACATTTGAACAGCCGCTGCTGTTTGACCGTATACGGACGACGTCGGGCTAAAAGTTTGACTTTGAGCTGTGCCTTGAGGTACCAAAGGGGCTTGCGAATACACTTGTGGTTGCAAAAAAGACGTCTGCATTGCTGTCGTGATTTGTGGTACTTCTCTAAAAACTTGCTGTGTCTGCAACCTATGTCCCTCAGCTGATGCCGGACTTCTCACAGGCACCTGATTAATTTCTTGTATAGCTAGTCGAATTTTCTCGTCAAGATCCCTCATCAATCGTGACAAAGATAACTCAACAGTTGAGCTAACCATCTCCATGATATTGTTAGCATTGACAGAATCCAGTGTTTGTTGAGTACCAGCTAATCCTTCACGAAATTCGCTATACTGAGGCGAAATAACAGTATTATTCAAAATTCTCGGATTAAAGGTAAAGTCTGATCCTGACGCTCCTGACAAACCATTAGACAATGTCGTTACCACTTTCGTTGTAGAAACCGTAGATGCAGCCACTGTTGGCCTCTCTGTGGCCGTGGTATTCGCACTACAAGTCGCTGTTGCTTGCGGAGGGTCCATACTTACTGCTTTTACCAGTTTCGACCAAAAAGGAAAATAATAAATATACAAAAGTACCAAACTCAATATACGAACGATTTTTCGTCCCTTAAGAAGCTAACTTCAAATTAAAAACTACGTTATTTCAAATTAAAATATAAGAAAAACTACTTAAGTCGTTTTTGCTGAAATTTAATGAGCTTACTGAAACCTAAAGAGGCCAAAACAAATTTTCACCAAAAAAAACAAATTAAAATGTGGTTTATCAATTATTTGCAAAAATATACCAAAAATTATATATTTGCGAAGAGTATTTTTGGAAATCGTAATATATATACGTAAATTATTCATGTGTGGTAGGTAGTATTTTGGAAAAACAAAAGGTTTGCGAAGTAAAAGTACTTTGATTTATTTTGAGTGTACATAAAGATAATTACAATAATTTCAAACTGTTTTTCAGAAATTCGTGGGTAAAATAAAATTATTAAAAAATAAAATATGGAAATAATTGTATAAGCAAACAAAACTAAACTGTGCTGTTACTGGAGAGTCTGGCCATTAGCCAGAAAAATTACGGACTAGCGACAAGTTTAACACCTTTCCAGTTTAATTATCGAGACGAATCTCAAAATAAAAGTGTAAGCGTAAAAATTTTTGAAATTTGCTTTAACAATCACCTTCGGCTTATCTTGTTTAAATCTTAAAAAAAAAATGAACATGAAACCTCACCTTTACATTTGACTTGTAGCTATAAATTTATTATTTGCGGTAACTATTAAAAATTTCACAAGTCTCAAGTAAAGATGAAGAGGTAGGTTGGAAAAAAAATACAAACTTTCACGGTCACGTCGACCTCAAGTTCCTGTAGCTACACGATCCGGGCTCTAAAGCCTCGATCATCGGGGCTTACAAGATTGGGAACAAAGTAAACCCGCTGAAATTTGAAAATCCATAAAAAAAATTAACTGAAGCTATTTTATAAGACATTTTCTCAGTTTACTTTGCTCGCACGAAAGCATTTAACAGCATTAAAAAACCATTAAGACTCCATTCGATGTAAAGAAAACTGAGGTAAATGCTCATTATTGTAGAAAAAGTCCCTTTTTGGAAAATGTCGCAACGCATTAAGGACTCTTTTAAAACCTAACGGGACTTACATTCTCACAACAAGGAAAACAAAATCTCTATGTGGCGTAAAAAAAAGTATATAGAAAATTTCCTTAAGACGAAGCTTGCTTCGAGCCCCACTTGGGCGCCATTCTGTTCTGTCAGCTGATGTAAACAAAAAAGAAAGGTTGTGTGTCCAGATTGTTGGCGGTGCTCTCATGCCCGCGTTTCAGCTCGGCTAGAGCTCGCCGGTTTAAGGGGGGTGGTTCTTACCAACCTCTGACAAAATATGACAGTTACAAAAAAATCATGACAGGCTTGTAAAAAAAAATGTTTATATAAAAAAGTCATAGGTACCCAAAATAAACAAGTAAAATAAACATTCCCACGAATGCCCCTTTCGTACACCCAAAACAAACCAAATTCAGTTTCTTGGCAGATGTAAAGCCAAGCCAGGATCCCTCCCACAAGAAATCCATTTGGAATTCACCATGATATCCACTACACACCGTTTAGATATCCCTAACATACTTACCCCGCCTTCCTCTTGCCTTCCTTACTACCACCCCCTTTTTTATAGCTTAGCTCTCCATTTTGTAAATGATCACGGTACAAGATTTGATTCGAACGTTATAAAAATGGTGGGTTTATTGAAAAAAATAAAAAAATTCAATATCATAATATACAATTCATTTCAACAAGACTTTTAAAAAAAGAAAAAATATTAACTATTAAATAACTAAAAAGTGGAATGTTCTATCAAATTAAATGGACTAGTGCCCTTTCGATAATATAACAACAAAAAAACAGAAATATTTAAAATTATTGTAATTATCAATCTCCGGTAAATAGCAGGTAGGTACTATAAAGAAATTAAATGCTATCCACAGTTCGGCTGGTTCACAAGCATCCCTCGGCAGAAAAATACATAGATGCCTACTCGCTCCTGGTTACCCAAAAGGTTTGATCGTTCGTCTAAGAGTCCCAAGGTCTGTATGCCTGTACGCGTGTTCAATTAAACGTACCTAAAATTTTTAGTGTAATTCTTTTTTATTTCAATGTAGGGTAAACATTTATCGTAGGAACTAACCGACAACGATTTAACAGGCCTGAGCTCAACCCCTAGACGCGCACCTTCTACACTCAAAGAAGGGAATGGATTGAAAAGGTATTTATAACTAAAATTGTTTTCCCTTAACAAAAATATCTATTCAAGGGACTCTAACCCTTTTTTTTATTAAATTAAAAAACTAAAAATTCCTTTTTTCTTTCTCTTTGCAGAGGGTCTTGGAATGTCCGTCTTATTGTCGGGGTTCTATGCTGTATTAGTACTAAAAAAAACCCTTTGGATACCTTGCACCACCAGGCTTGGTGGTGCAGATGCAGCTGCTCCAATCGATAGGTCCAGGCAAAGGTGATTGTTGGCGTAATTGTTCTGTTTTGCTTTTAATAACTTGTTTTAATATTCACCAAAAAAAAACTTAATAAAATTTGGTTTAGTTGTTGTTGTTTTATTTTTTTAACCAAAAAAACTCCGTATCACATGCCTGACCTTCTTCATTGCCAAAAAACCAAAAAGGAAGTTTTATGCCTCCATTTTCTGGAGCTTCCATCCTTTTTCCTTTTATATCTCCAATGTCGAAAAGGTTTTATCTAAAATACGCGCAGTTGCACATATTGCAGTTTTCGTTTCTTTTTTTTCATTTGTTCCCTTATGTTATTTCACACCTGAGCCTCTACTACCTACCCATGACAAGAACAACCAAAGTTTCTATTTTGTCGGAAATTTTATTAAGGAGAAAGAGAATAAAGGAAGAGAGAAGAAAGTAAAAGTATGGAAAACTCGTTTAGAAGGAGCTCGGTGATAATGAGACCACAAACAGATAGTGTGGAATACCCTGAAATGACAAGTTGTGTTAAACCATGTGTTGTCAATATTGACAAGTTGGGGAGGAAAATATCGCACAAACATTCATCCACTGGATGTGGCGCGAGTGTCATATAAGTTAAGTAATTCAGCTATAAACTGCAACAATAATCAACTTCTAGACAAAGAGGTCCAGACGGAAGCCTGGCTAAGACGAGCAATCCAGGGCACTCCAACAACAGCAGTGTTAAAAAGAGGTCCTAAGGGGAAATAAAATAAAAATTACAGACATTGATGAGGTTACTACCATAGATATGATATATGATACTCTCGTAAGTGTATCGGAAGAGCTCGAAACGCTGCAGCCGTCTGCAATAAGATCAAGGAGCGCTTATGGGGGTACGCAGACCGCTACCATTGGTTTAGGCTGTGTATTAACAGAGTCTACTTTTTAAAACTGCTAGAATACGTATTGGATGGGTATTTTGCCGAATACGTGAGAAGGAAATGCCAAGAAGATGTCACACGGCTTCTAAGTGTAAGAGCCCAAATGTTGTTTTTGCTGATAGTACGGTTGTTGATGGTGGTGATATAAGAGTTATTGTTGTTGAAATGGTGGCTGTTTTTGTTGATAGTGGGGTTATTGTTGATATTGAGTTTGTTGTTGCTGATAGTAGAGTAGTTGCTGATAACAGGTGTGTTTATGTTGATAGTAGCTTTGTTATTGATAGTGAGGTTGCTATTCATAGTAGGGTTGATTTTAACATGGTGGTCGCGTTTATATTGTAGTGAGGGGCCGCATTGTTGTTGTTAACACTATTTACGTTGTTGGTGCGAGGTATGTTGTGGTTAATCGAAGGATTGTTGTGGTTCGTGTTGTTGCAAGTGTTTTGATATATATTTACGTTGTTGTTGTTGCTCAAATCATATTCGTTAATTTTTCATTAGTATTTTCAGAGTTTGTTTTTGAGTTTGCTGAAGTGATTGGAGTACGTTGCACTTCCAAATGAAAAAGAAACAAAGAATGGTTAGAAGAAGACTTTGAGTAAATTGCTCCAACAACTGTTCTACAGGTCAGTCAGGTCCAAAAAGTTTATTCATTAATAAATAAATTTTCACGTAGCGAGCTAATTGCGGCAACTTGTTGTAGTCTTCACAGGACTGAAAAAAGAACTGCATCCAAGGCAATTTCAATGTTGGATTTAAATGAAGTCATAGCTGCAAAAATTTAAAAAAATTATTGAATCTGAGCGCCTACTATTACCTGTAAATATTACTCCAGGAGAGTCCTTGGCAGTAGCGGACATTCCACCTACAAGCAAAGATATTGTGATCCTGAAAATAATATGTAGCATGTAACTGAATTTTACTTTAGTGTAAAGTTTAGATTCTCGTTTCAAACATAGGCAGCTTTAGCACGTAACTTTTCCGGCTCTAGCTCTAGCTCGTCGGCAATCGGGGAGGATCTTAATGCGCTACTAAATTTTGAACAATTATAATTTAGAAGATGTACAGACAATTATTTTATTTTGTACGTGCTATAAAAGAAGGGAATAACAGAAATACGGAAAAGGAAAGAACATTCAAAGGTAGCAAAATTTTGTTAACCGAATGTGTTTAGATGTTGGCACATTTTTCCCCTCCCAACCTTGATCATTTAAGGAACAGTAAAAATAAAGGAACATGATTCCAAATATTCACCCTATTAGAACAACTTAAACTTTAAAATTTCATTGTAAATACCAATATTTTATTGAAAATATTAATAAGTTAAACCATAACTAACGTTATTAAATTATAACTAAAACTATTTTAAAATAATTATTAAAAAATGAGATCGAAAACAAATCATTCTAAAAAAATATTTAAATAAATTCACTATAGATTTATTAATCAGAAAAATATAAGCATCAATCAACGGAGAAAAAAATTAAAAAAAAAATAATTCAATTTTAAGCTTAGCCGACGATGTGTGCAGAGGCCAAGCACTCAATAATTTTATTAAAAATTTCAACTGATCCATATTTAACCGCGATATGATATAGCTGATTACAAATACCGAAAATAACTAAATGACGACTTGTTACGAGCTTTCATATAAAATTATAGATTTTATTAATTTTTTTTATATAACTAAAGATTTAATTCTTATAATATTCTTTATATTCTTTAAAAAAATTAACTTTGTTAAAGCTTTTCAAAACTATTAAACACAATAACAGCAATTGTTTATTTATTTTTAAAACAAGTGAGCGCATTATCGGCGTTAAATTTAATATATTAAATAATTTATTTAATATTCACTTATTTGCTTTTATTATACTCGTGTTTAATACCCATAGACAAGATCTAAGAAAGCTTTATTTATGTTAATAACCGTGGCTTAAGCTTTTGGTTTTTTTTCTTTTACAGATTTTTGTCTCTGTTATTTATTGACATTAGCTTTAAAAATAAATATTTTACTGGGCCTTTAATACAGCTTTATCTCTCAAAAAGGGCTTAACCTTAGCTTAAACTTTGTTTATACAAGGCCAGAGCGCTGTTAATAAGTAGTTAACAGAAAAATAAAGAGAAAAAAACTTGCCTATGAGCATCAATAGAAATTCAATAAAAGAAATGTTAATTACTTACACCAGAATCCAACGATGAAAGATCTTCAATGCCTTTGGTGATGATGAAGTTTTTGTTGTCTGGATCTGTTTGTTGTCTTTTATATTTTTCACAAAGTCAAATTCATAAATCATTTACTCTCAATAATTTATTTATTATTATTATTAATTAATTTGCAATACTTTTATAATAAAAAACGATAACGCGAAACCAATCTCAAATGCTAATAATCTATAAAAACGATATGGTGATTCGATAGCACTTTTTTAACATATTGTTTTGATTGCAAATTTTATCCTAATTTTAACATGTCATTGGTTTTGACATTAGTAAAGACATATTTTTCTTACACTTTTTGGATTTGTCTATTACCGAGATAAGTATTTCTTTTTAATAAGATTTAATAATTTGCCACAAAATCTAACATTTCTTCTTTTCTCTTAACATTTCAGGTTAATCTTTGGTTTTACTAATCTTTGCACACAGATCGAGCTTACTTGTATAAGTATAAATATGTTGATATAAAAAATATTAATAAAAATTTATAATTTTGTTTTATTTTCATTATAGTGAAAGAAATTTATTTATACTCTTTTCTCGGGAAAATACTGTGATTTAATCCGTGATTACTTTTAAAATACTGTAATATTATATTAGTTATGTTTTTAAGTTTTTTTTCTTGGTCCTTGGTTTTAATGTTTCATATTACCCTAGCCAAAACTTAAATATTTAAATTTTCAAGCCAAATTGTAATATTTAGTTTTTTAACATCGTTCAAATAGCCTTATTGTGAAGTCGTGTATATTCAAGTTAGTTATATAGTTCGAAAATTGATTTTAAATAAGGAAATTTAATGGTTTTTATTAACTTTTAAATAATTTTAACCACTTTCTATATAAAAATTTATAATTCTTGAAACTTTTAATAAAATTCTATAGCACTTTCACTGATTATATCAAGGCTATTTCAACCATTTTGGCTAATCTTTCTTTTTATAACTTGTCCATACGAATCTTTTAGAAATATTTCGGCTAGATTTTACACTATTCCACAGTGGATTTTCCCCTTTGATAATTTTCCACTAAAGTTTTCTTTTTTGTTAAAACTGTAACCGATTTCAATTTTTTCTCAGTTTTTCCTACATTTTTCTAACACTTTTGAGCACTTTTTACACTTTCACTATAAATGATGATGGTTTATGATTATGATGGTTGACGGCGGTTTTCACCAATTAGAAAATTAAGGCTGGCGGGTTTTCGATGGGGGTTTCCCGTCCCCTATTTCCGGTGGCGTTCCGTGCCCTTAAGGGTAATGAGTGTTGTGTCTGTGTACTTTACTTTTGCTATCAAACAGCCAGGTATGTATAATCGGATTTAACTGATCTTGCAGCCAGTTCTGGTTAAAATTTGTTCTGGTTATTCCAAAGAAAAAAATACAATTTTACCTTGATGGTAAATTTTGACACTTAATTTTCCTATGCGTGGTATAGGAGTTAGAAGAAAGGGTGGATAAAATCCCAAATATATCCAGCCGTAAAATCTCAAAAATTTTGAAGTTTTCTTCACAAGGCAAAAATGCTTTCCTTTAAAAATGAAACCTTTGGTGACGATCAGCAAAATATATCGAATTTTTGTAATGTCTGACGTTTTATACCAACTTTTTTTTTTGGAAAACTGCGGTTAATTCCGCTTAACCATATATAAATAAAAAACACACACAAGCAACAACGAATATTTCGCTCATTTATCTTTTGACACAACACTGCATTATCTTTATTGACACAAATCCTGCATCAATTGACAGAAATTATTTTCAGTGAAAACTTAAAACTATTAGGCTACAAGCGCCTATACAAATATGATCAATGAGCATTGCTTCTTGATTTGCATATTATTTTAAATTGAGCTTAAGATATCTTTTTATTTATAAAAAAAATAAAAAAAATTCCCATTAAGAAGTCACCCAATATGGTGACGAAATATTGGGATAAATAAGTATTTATAATTAATTTTTATAAATAAAATAGATCTTAAGCTCAATTCAAAATAATATACATTAGACAAAGACGTTTAAAATCTTCTTTCTTGTTCTGAGCTGAAAGCTTCAGGTTTATACATTGATAACTCAGATTCTGTATAATTTCTTTTACCACTTTTTATTATTATTTACTGAATTAACATTAGGTTTAAGTTTATAGCATTAGCTTCAGGCTAACAATAGAATTAAGCTTTTAGAATTAGGTTCAAGTTTTTTAACATTAGATTTAAGCTTACATTAGAATTAAGTTTTTGAGATTAGAATTTAACACTTTAAGCTTTGCGTTTTCAACTTTTATTTTTCAATTTTTCTGCACAAGAGATGCGGCCTTGCTCACGAATAACAATGTTTTGGTTTTATCTGTTGAACATGAAGTTGGCTGAAGTTTCTTGTGCTAAGTGTCACAAGGTGAGAAGAGTTAGTGTTGGCACTCTTGGTACTATTTGGTACCTTTTGTTCACTAGGTGAACATTCTGCCCGCCTTTACATATCTGTAAATGAGTCGAAAAATAAACTTTAGTGTTGGTTCAATCTTTATGGCTTTTAATGGTGTAGAGTATGTAAACTTTTACAAATACTTGGAATTATAATTGGGTTAGGATATCCAGAGAACGGTCCCATTACGAGCATCCTAGGCCATTAAAGATCCACCCGCTATAGTGATATTGTTTGTATTTAAAATTGTCGTGTATAGGTTGCCACCAATTTCCATAGACATGGGGAGTAAAAGTTGGGACTCGTTAAATAGAGCTGTGTAAGGCTTTTTTTGGTAAATCCTTTGCAACCAGACAGCACATTTTATATTTAATGAGCGATGTCATGTGATAGTAAGCTTGACATAATTTTTCCCATCGCAGCTGCAATACGTGACGACGTCGAACTGGGGTTTAAAATTTCTCTAATAGATACACAACCATCCTCAGTCATCCCGTAGACTTCGACCGTAGGAACAAATGTTCGGGTCGTGCATGACGGTACTCCAAGGGTTGAGCTGGTAGATAGCGCCGTTGTAGCTTGACTGGGGTTTACTCTACGAGTAGCCGTTGGCCCATGAGCATCGGTGGGTATATTTCTTAAAACGCGTTGGTGGCCATGAAGTACAGTATGATGGTTTGAACCGCAGACACGAGAACGAGCTTTGTTGGTGCAATCACCGACAAGATGGTTCGTGGCCAGGCAATTTGTACAGCAATGTAACTGTAACACAGTTTTATAATTTTGTGCCAAGTTCTGATCCAGGAACATTTTGCAGGGGTGACAATACGGTCGGCTTTGCATATGCCGCATCCAAAGAAACGACGGCTTTGAAGCGGGTTGGAGCGCTTGTAGCCGTTTGGGTCTGTTGACTCGTGAAGCTGTTCTACTAGTGGTGCACTGTGTCGTGAGGGCGGAAGGTTATTTTTAAGAAAGTTATGATAATTTTAAGTATATGGTATTTGGTAATTTAAAAAAATATGTCGATAATGCAGTTCAAGTTTACATATTATATTTATGTGGATATTATTTTATAGGTTGGCATCATTTTTTGTACAAATGATACATTATGTGTTATTTACCGTTATTCTGAATGTAAACAAAAAGAATTAAGTGATAGAGTTACAAAATTAAAACTTTGAGAACTAAAAAAAACTTTGAAGCCCATTCCCTCTCTTCCCCCTATAGTTTTTATTTACAATTTTCAGTATCACCACATCTTCGAATTCGAGATTTTGTTTAATATTTGGCTTAAACACAGGACAATTAGTGTATCACAGGAAAAAGTAATTACTTTTTTGGAAGCTAATATAAAATAAAACTTGATGCAAAAAAAGTAGGAGAGGTTCGTTTAATAATATTAAAAATGCAAACGCATTGGAATTCGTGAAATTATATGAAAGAGATGTTTGAAAAAAGGCATTGTTCGTGGCTAGATTTACCTTTCTTTTTAAGAGATGAAGACTTAAGTTTTGTAGGTACATAAAAACATGTTGGCTTCTTAATAACGATCTGATAATATTTTTTAAGGAACAAAGCACCAGTCGAAGAGGTAGGCCTTTAGTGGACTTTGATGATTCTTCTGAACGAACCAAAAGGAGAAATGTTTGTAACAACAACAACTCCAGACCTACTTCTAAAAGCCGTTAAAAGGATTTCAAATCCAACAACTGAAACCTCAATTTCTGTAGATAAAGCATTGGCTCTCCTTGTAGATATGGATTTATCTTACATACATTATCAAATGATGAGAATTGCTGTTCAAAAAGACTGCTTCCTATCTTACTATACCGTACATAATGCGAAGAAAAAATATATTCCAGAATCAATTGTGGTTTCTGAAACGTCCTCGGAAATTCCACTGCAAACTTTCCTAAATTTGACTGTTAAAAGTTACAGTGCCACCTCGCTTAACGCAACTCTCGATAAACGCAACGAAAATAGTTTGCTATTTATATAAAACTTTCAATACAACAAAAAGTGATATTCTTAATCAACTTGATAGAGGCATATCTGCAAAAGAGATTTGCGATGAATATTTTTTTTTTCATAACTTTTCTTTTCTTTATTGAATCTGCCCCATAGGGCCTCACAATAAATATTTAAATCTTAGAACTAAAATTTAAAGTATATTCTCATTAGCAGGGTGGTAGGTCGGTTCTGAGAAGCCTTGTGACTGATTGTGTTGTTAACAGTTGTCTTTCTAGAGGGTTTGGATGCTGTTGCAGTCTTGCTTTGTATCTCTCACGAACTTTCTCGAATTCTTCTTTGACTAGTTTAATATCAACACTGGTTCTACTTACATTTCCCCATAATTCGATGACATATGACCAGATTGGTTTTAGTAACATATTGTATAAAAGTAATTTGCAGTCAAGACTTAGCTTTGATTTGTGGTTCATTAACCAATATAGGTTAAATGCTTTAATATTCATGTGAAGCCTCTTGGCTTCAGTATGTCGGCCCCACGTAAGACGCCGAAGTACGTAATATGGTCAGACTGAGGAATTGTTACAATGTTAAGAGTAACAGGGCTACAATCTCCCCTTCTCAGTGAAAAGGTAATGTGTTTGCTTTTCGTCTCGTTAACTTGTATTCTCCATTTTTTTAACCACGTCTCCAAACGTCTTAAATAATTGTTAAGTTCTATTGCAGCCAAGTATGGGTCTGAATGTGAATAAAGGATAGCTGTATCATCAGCAAATGTTAAAATAGTCAAATTTGCACTCTTTGGTAGATCAGAGGTGTAAATTAAGTAGAGTATAGAACCAAGAACACTGCCCTGAGGGACACCTGCCCTTATTTCAAAGTCGTGTGTTAAGTAGTCTTCATACTTTACTCTAAACAGGCGATTAGGAAGGTAGGATTTAATTTGTATGTGCTAGGGGGCAGTAAATCCTTTACTTTGTATAGCAAACCTTTATGCCAAACTTTGTCGAACGCTTGTGCAACATCTAGGAAGAGAGCTGTGCAGTATTTTTTATGTTAAAATGCCTTTCTTATCTCACCAGTTATGTGATTGACTTGCTCAATTGTTCCATGGTGTTCGCGAAAACTAAACTGGTGGACTGGGATGACTTTTTTCTCAATTAAATAAGGCATTAATCTTTTCTGGAACACCTTCTCGAACAGTTTTGAAAAGCATGGCAGCAAACTGATTGGTCGGTACGAGGAAGGTACCGTCGGGTCTTTTCCTGGCTTAGGGATCATAATAATTTTGGATATCTTCCAGCTACTTGGAAAGGCACCTGTATTTATGATTGCATTAAATATAATAATATAAATAAACTAACTTTCGAACTCAAAAATTTATTAAGGTATGAAAACAAAAAATTCGAAGAAGAAATGCAAAAACTGGGTCCAACAAAAGTAACAGATTACTCACTATGGAAAATATCAAAACAAATAAGGAAACAAAAAAAAATAAATAACCCTATACGGAAACAAGATGCAACCTGGACGGGAAGTTATAATGAAAAGGCGAAAACTTTTGCTACTCATCTTGAAAAAGTGTTTACCTCCAATGAACTAAACAATGACGACACCCTAAATCACATTGAAGATTTCATAAATGAAACCCACCAACTAGATTTACCAAATAAAAAGCTTACAAAATTGGAAGTAGCTAATGCAATACATAATTTAAATGTTAATAAAGCCCCAGGATATGACCTTATAACTGCAAAAGCATTAAAAGAATTACCACGAGAAGGTATAACTCTTTTGACCTTCATATACAACGCCTGCATCCTCCACTGTTTCGTGTCACCACAAGTAACGTCATATCGATCTATTAGTCTATTGCCTATTCCCTCAAAAGTTCTGGAGACTCTATTCCTCAGTAGATTCCTAATCACCAGTTCGGTTTTCGAAAACGACATGGAACAATCGAACAAGTACATCGCTTGGTTGAAACGAAACTTTCGAAAAAAAAACAATACTGTACTGCAGCCTTCCTTGACATCTCTCAAGAATTTGATATAGTGTGGCATAAAGGTCAACTTTACAAAATAAAGAAATTGCTCCCCATAAACTACTATATCTTTATTAGATCTTACCTATACATACACTCGTTCTATGTAAAATAAGAAGAAGAAATGAGTGACATGTGTACAATTATGACAGGAGTACCACAAGGCAGCGTTATGGGGCCCACTCTTTAATTGTTGTATACATCTGATCTTCCCCAAACAGATGGTATTATAATAGAAACTTTTGCTGACGATACAGCAGCTCTGTCTGTACACAAGAACCCAAAGACTGCAAGTGAAACTTTACAAAAATGTATAAATAATATATCTACATGGCTTACCAACTGGAGAATAAAAGGAAATGAATCTAAATCAGGGCAAATTACCTTTACACTAAATAAAGAAAGGCTTAATGAAATCGAACTAGCACAAGAAGAAAGTGCAAAATATCTAGGTATTTATCTGGACAAACGGTTAACCTGGAAAAAACACATACAAACCAAACGTAAAGCGCTAAATATCCAACTCAATAAAATTAACTTTCCTGTAAAACCCAATTCCCGACTATCTCTTGGGAACAAATTATTGGTTTATAAATGTATACTCAAACCAATTTGGACATATGTCATCCAATTATCGGGTACCGCATCCAAATCAAACATTAACATCATACAACGATTTCAATCCAAAACAATTGGGAGAATTGCAAATGCCCCCTATTACATAACAAACAACCAACTTCATCGTGAGCTTAATATCCCTACCGTAAAAGCTGAAATAGTCGCTCAACTATTGGCATATAAAACAAGAATTGAACAACACCCCAACTCATTAGAAACCAGTCTAATGAGTAGCACAGCCACATTTCGTAGACTTCGAAGAAGAGCCCCGCAAGATTTACTAAATGAAACAACATTATATAAACATAAATATGTATAATTTTCACTTTGGTGTTTAATTTAAACATTTTTACAGCCTGGGATGATCACTGGAACATCGCCATAATATAGTTATTCTTAACTACTTCAAACCTAATGTTTAATATCATAAAGTTAGATAGATTGCATTAGTAAAGTAAACTTTAAAAAAATATATACAAGTTAAGGCTGCTACTGCAACATTTGGTAGATTTTTAATCATAGTTGGCGTTACAATGTCATATCCTGGTGTTTTTTTTTTTTTTTGGTTTTAAGTTATCTTGTATAACTACATGGATATCCTCTTTATTTATTGTTATCAAATCTACATCTGTCATTGCGTCATCTGTTCGTTGCTGTAATACGCTATCTCCTAGTGGAGAGTTTGCAGTAAAGACGTTGTATAAGTGTTCAGTAAATATTAGGGCATTATCTTTGCTGTTACGCGCCCAGGTGCCACCTGCTTTACGAAGTGGACTTCGCATCTCAACCGGTGGCTTGAGACTCTTAGCTTTCTTCCAAATTGAGAAATCGGTGTACTTAGTATTTGATAAACCTTGAATATAATTATTATTTATACGCTCCTCTTCAAACGCAAGAGCTCTTTTGAGTTTCTTTGTAGAAGCAGACAGTCTATTTTTTTTTTGATGTGGGATATCAGTTGAGTTGCCATTCTCTCCTATGTTTCCTCTTTTCAATAAGTAGGTTTTGAATTTCTGCGTTAGAAATGCGTACACTTAGAGTGATCCGAAACCGCAATCATTGTTTCGCTAAATTCATTAATAGATTCGTCTATATCTTCGGGAAAGTTTATTAAGGTATTCTATATAGGTGACTGCTTAAAAATTTTCTATACTTCAGCCAGTCAACTTTGATATGGAAATTTTATACGACTTTGTGTTCGTAATAATTTAAAATCACTGGAGCATGATCGGATGACAAGTCGACGTTTTTTTTTCATATTTCATATTATTTATTGAATCTTCACTTTTAAAAACTGTGAACTAACAATAATTATCCAAATCTCAAAACTAAATATTAATTATTAAGTCCAGCCAGTGCCAGACTGATGTTATGTGGTTCAACTGGGACCATTATTTCCCCTTATTATTAGCGGACCAGATCCGCAGTGTCCCTCCTTCTAAGACGCTGGTGGCCGTGATTATTAGTTAAGTTACGGGCTAGTATGTTGGGGTGTGTTTCCAGTTTTGTTAAATAGCGTTGACAGTGTCTAATAATTTCATCTTTGACCAGGAGTACATTCAGGTCTTTATGTATGTTGTAATTCCTAACATACCAGGGTGCGTTCGTGATCGTCCTCAAGAATTTTTTTGCATTCTCTGAATTTTCCCTATATTGGACGCAGAGGCAGTACCCCAGAGCTGAATTCCGTTGCACCATATGGGTTTCATGATCGAATTGTAAATGAGTAATTTGCAGTCCAGGCCTAGTTTAGAGTTTTTGCCAGTAAGCCAAGCGAGTTGAGCAGTTTTTAGCCTCATCTGAGTTATTTTCGCATCTATATGATTTTTCCACGTGAGTCGACGGTCAAGGTGAATATCGAGATATTTCACACATGTGTGTTGGGGTATATTCAGATTATTATTTTTAATGGGTGGACACGTCTCTTTCCTCAGTGTGAAAGTAATGTGGATACATTTCTGTTCATTCACCTCAATTCTCCACTTATCCAACCAAGCTTCCAATTGTGAAATGTGAGTCTGTAACATTCTAGACGCTATTTTTGAGTCATCGTGGACGCTTAAGATTGCAGTATCGTCAGCGAAAGTTGATGTGTGGGTATTAATATCTAATGGCATGTCTGAAGTATAAATGATATATAACAGAGGACCCAAAATGCTACCTTGTGGAACTCCGGCTTGTATATCTTGAGGAGAGCTGACAAAACTTTTCAGCAAGAGTGAATTTTCGATTTGTTATATAGCTTTTGAGTAGCTTGTGAGTATTTGTTGGTAACAAAAGTTTTATTTTAAACAGTAGACCTTCATGCCAAACCTTATCGAAAGCCTGTGAAACATCGATAAAAAGGGCAGAGCAGTATTTTTTCTCCTCGAACGTTGACAACAGTAACTAGCCTGTGGGCTTGCTCAATGGTGCTGTGTTTTCTCGTGAAGCCAAATTGGTGTGATGGAATACAGTTGTTTTGTTCCACATAAACAGTTATCTTTTCCATTAGGATTTTCTCGAACAGCTTTGACAAATTGGATAATAGGCTTATAGGCCTATACGATTCCACTTTTGAGTGATCTTTGCGTGGCTTGGGTATCATTTTAACGAGTGAAACTTTCCATTCTGGGGGATAGTATTCAAGACGTATAATAGCATTAAATATAAAGAGAATTATCTTTAATGCTATACGGGGTAACTCCAAGAGCATCCTGTTACCGATTCCATCGATACCAGAAGCTTTTTTGGGGTTTAGTTCAAACTGTAGGTGTGTGATCAGATGAGAGATCCAATAATGGTTCTACATGGACCAATTCTCTCGCAATAGACATTGTTATACCAAAGTCTTAGATCGGGTATTTTCCGACGATCCGTTGGCCAGTACGTGGGTTCTCCACTAGAGATCACATCCATACCCAGCTTAGAAATTGTATAAAACAAAACACGGCCCTTAGGGGTAACAAGCCGTGACCCCCAGAATGTATGCTTGGCATTATAGTCTCCAGCTGCCAGAAAACGCCGTCCTAATGATTCGAAAAAGCCTGTGTACTGATCCTCCGTTATGGAGAATCTGGGGGGAGAATAAATTGACGAAATCACTAAGTCCTTATCGAATTCTTCAAAACATATAGTAGTGGCCTGAAGATAATTTTCGCAAAGATCACACATAAGAAAATGTTTTAATCTAGATTTAATGAGAATAGCTGATCCTCCACATGACCTGCCTCTTGGGTCCTTAGTATCATACATTGTGTACCCGCGAATTGAAAATAAACTTCTCAGGGTTAAATGGGTCTCAGAAATAAGCATTACGTCAATTTGCTGATTTCTGAGAAAATACTCGAGCTCTTCTTTATGTTGGCATATGCCGTTAGCATTCCAGTAACATATTTTCAAACTGTTCATGGTTTAGTTAACAAAGCTTGCATCAAAATAGACTGATTTCTGATCATCTCTTGCATCATATTACTCATTGAGTTTGTAAAGTTAGTAACAGTTTGAACCAGGGATTCAATGGATGCTTCAAGTCTGCTGAAATTTTGTATCTGGGGTTCAGATTGAGAAAGTGGAGCATTTGGATTGACTTGTGCGGCTTGTGGAGTTTTTGGGGGCTGTGGTTGTCCTCTTAGAACTTCAGAGTATGAAGCACTGTTGGTGATAGTTTGTGGGTATTGTGGAATACAAAATTCCGGTTCTAACTGTGATTTCATTCGGGGGTTTCGGGTTCTGTTCAAATTTGAGTTTTTTAATTTTAAATATACCTCACAACCTCTGTAATTAGCAGTATGGGGGTTCCGCAATTGCTACATTTCTTTTCAGTATTTACTGTCTTTGGTTTGGTGCAGTCAGCTATGCTATGCAGCTCACCGCAAACTACGCAAACTGCATGTAGTCTACAATAAGACCTAGTGTGACCATACTCCTGGCAGTTCGTACACTGAGCAGGTCCTCGTCGCTTATGTGGTGCTTCAACTGTAACTCTATAGTGTAGCAAGTACCTAAGTTGATAAATAGGGTGTGTTTCATTTTTCTTCAACTTGATATCGCCAGGCTCTAATTCAACTCGGAAAAGGGGTTGGGGGAGCTTATCCCGGTTTCTAATATTAACAACGGACTTAACTTTAAAGCCGTTGATTTCGAGTGCCTTCTTTACTTCAAGTGGGTCATTGTATGATTCAATACCCTTAATCACTATCTGAAGACCTTTGCTGCTCTTCAACTGGTAAGTATAAACATTTTTTTTTCTGGATTCAAGAAATGATACTAATTTTCTGAAATTGGATTCACATTGAACTTGAATCTTAGTTTCAACAATTTTGCAATTTTTTATTGGCACAATATAAAAAGAGTCCAGTCTGTACCAATGGTTTGGCGGTAATGATGACTGGCAGGTTAACATTGGGTATTGCGCCAGTTGAGGGGCTAATAGTTAAACTACTTACTGACGGAAACTGAAGCATACTTTGGGGCTGTTTTAAGTTATTAGGTTGAGCCATAATAGTGATATCACTTTTTACCGTAGCAGAAGATGTTGTTGGTGTTTTAATAATCTCACTATTTGTTGATGTTGTAGCTGTTGGTTTTGGTGAAGTCAAAGCAGACAGCGTTTTGTGTGTTGTTGTTAAACTAGGCACTGTATTTGTTGGTACTTTTATATTTTCATGTTCCTTTGTGTTATTGGTTTTAATTTTTTCACATGAGAGTAAAGGAGAACTGAACGGGATCTCTCAATTGTTTTTGCGGTTAAATAATAAATAATAATAAAACGTAGGCATTTCTGCCATTTGCACTGAGCCTTCTCTCCTCTTGAATTATAGAGCTCATATGCTCTTTTCTTTATAAGAAAGAAAAGAAAAAAAATAAACAAAACAAACAAGAAAAATCCCTGTTTGTTAAGGGTTTTTTATAAATGTTTTTTTTATTTAAATTTTAAATTGAACACGGTTTATTTGTTTTTTGTAATAAATATATTATTTTTTAAGCGTCCAAGCGCTGTTGATTTTTTATATATTTTTTTAAACACTAATAATTTCCGTGAATTTATTAAAATATCGGTTTATTAGTGTTCAAGGAAATATAAAAAACAGGGCGCATGGACGCTTAAAAATATTGTATTGAAGAGAAGAAGAAGATAAAAAAAAACAAATAAACCTGTATTAAATTTAAAGATTAAATAAGAATATATATGAGGAACCCTTAACAAACAGGGATTTGTCTTGTTTGTTTTTGTTTATTTTTTTTTTCATATAAAGAAAAGAACATATGAGCTCTATTAATCAAGAAGAGAGTAGGCCCAGTGCAGATGGCAGAAATGCCTACGTTTTTCTAAAGGGAGATAACACCAATGTTTATAAAAACATTAGTGATCCCAACTACAACAAAAATTATTTAACCGCCAAGACAATTGAGAGATCCCATTCATGTTTTCCTTTACTCTCATGTGAAAAAATTAAAACCAATGTGCCAACAAAAACTACACACAGTTTAGAATATAACACAAAGTGACATGAAAATATAAAAGTACCAACAAATACGGTGCCAAGTTTGACAACAACACACAAAACCTACAGCTAGAACATCAACAAATAGTGAGATTATTAAAACACCAACAACATCTTCTGCTACGTTTAACAGTGAGATCAATATTATGGCTCAACCTAATAACTTAGAACAGCCCCAAATCATGCTTCAGTTTCCGTCAGTAAATAGTTTAACTATTAACCCGTCAACTGGCGCAATACCCAATGTTGACCTGCCAGTCATCATTACCGCCAAACCATTGGTACAGACTGGAGTAGACAGGTATGTTAAAATAGTTAAGAGGAAAAGAAGCCCAAAATCGGCTAAAACAGCTCCCTATCCTAAGCTTAGTAGAGGTGAAATAAATGTCACTCAATCCCAAAACCGTTTTGCCATACTGGAAAGGAAAGATAATTATGCCCCGGTGATACCTAAACCACAAAGACCTCTCCCTATCTATCTAAGAGAGCAAAATTCAAATGAATTTGTCAAAACCCTAGTCAGCCTTATTGGGGAAAACTCTTTTTATATTGTGCCAATAAAAAATGGCAAAATTGTTGAAACTAAAATTCAAGTTCAATGTGAATCCAATTTCAGACAATTAGTATCATTTCTTGAATCCAAAAAAAAAAAAATTATAAGTACCAGTTGAAGAGCAGCAAAGGTCTTCAGATAGTGATTAAGGGTATTGAATCATACAATGACCCACTAGAAGTAAAGAAGGCGCACTCGAAATCAATGGCTTTAAAGTTAAGTCCGTTGTTAATATTAGAAACCGGGATAAGCTCCCCCAACCCCTTTTCCGAGTTGAATTAGAGCCTGGCGATATCAAGTTGAAGAAAAATGAAACACATCCTATTTATCAACTTAGGTACTTGCTACACTATAGAGTTACAGTTGAAGCACCACATAAGCAACGAGGACCTGCCCAGTGTATGAACTGCCAAGAGTATGGTCACACTAGGTCTTATTGTAGACTACATCCAGTTTGCGTAGTTTGCCGTGAGCTGCATAGCACAGCTGACTGCACCAAACCAAAGACAGTAAATACTGAAAAGAAATGTAGCAATTGCGGTAACCACCTTATTGCTAATTACAGAGGTTGTGAGGTATATTTAAAATTAAAAAACTCAACTTTAAACAGAACCCGAAACCTCCGAATGAAATCACAGTTAGAACCGAAATTTTATATTCTACA
Source organism: Eustalomyia histrio (assembly GCA_949748255.1). Taxonomy (NCBI): domain Eukaryota; kingdom Metazoa; phylum Arthropoda; class Insecta; order Diptera; family Anthomyiidae; genus Eustalomyia; species Eustalomyia histrio. The sequence goes on from OX456523.1 coordinate 153,142,211, forward strand.
ATACCCACAAATTATTACCAACAGTGCTTCATACTCTGAAGTTCTAAGAGGACAACCACAGCCCCCAAAAACTCCACAAGCCGCACAAGTCAATCCAAATGCTCCACATTCTCAATATGAACCCCAGATACATCCACTGAATCCCTGGTTGAAACTGTTACTAACTTTACAAACTCAATGAGTAATATGATGCAAGAGATTATGAGAAATCAGTCTATTTTGATGCAATCTTTGTTAACTAAACCATGAACAGTTTGAAAGTATGTTACTGGAATGCTAATGGCATATGCCAACATAAAGAAGAGCTCGAGTATTTTCTCAGAAATCAGCAAATTGACGTAATGCTTATTTCTGAGACCCATTTAACCCTGAGAAGTTCATTTTCAATTCGCGGATACAAAATGTAAGATACTAAGGACCCAAGAGGCAGGTCATGTGGAGGATCGGCTATTCTCAATGAATCTAGATTATAACATTTTCTTATGTGTGATCTTTGCGAAAATTATCTTCAGGCCACTACTATATGTTTTGAAGAATTCGATAAGGACTTAGTGGTTTCGTCAATTTATTCTTCCCCCAGATTCTCCATAACGGACGTACACAGGCTTTTTCGAATCATTAGGACCACGTTTTCTGGCAGCTGGAGACTATAATGCCAAGCATACATTCTGGTGGTCACGGCTTGTTACCTCTAAGGGCCTTGTTTTCTTAAATACAATTTCTAAACTGGGTATGGATGTGATCTCTAGTGGAGTACCCACGTATTGGCCAACAGATCGTCGGAAAATACCCGATCTGATAGACTTTGGAATAACAATGTCTATTTCAAGAGATTTGGTCCATGTGGAACCATTATTGGATCTCTCATCTGATCATACACCTACAGTTGTTACTATTTTCAACCCCTGAGGAATTGTACCCCCCTCTGGTGACTTAGCACTGACAGGCAAAACAACAGATTGGTTGAAATATAAAAAATTCATCAGTACACATTGCTCGGAAAACATACCGATAAGAACACCCGAAGATATCGACCTCTCGATTCAAAATTTTGAACCAAATCTCAAACTTGCTGCTCAACTTGCTACCAAACTCCCCCGACAAAAACAGATCTCCTCTACTTAAGGAACGATTGAAAGAATGCACTAAAAAATTAGGAAAGCTACTTGGACAGAAGAGAACTGCTTCATTAAAAATATATCTAAAAATTTAACTTCAACATCAAGAACTGATTACTCATTATGGCGTGCAACGAAAAATTTAAAAAGACCTGTCTTATGTAAGCCTACTTTGAGAAAATCAGGCGGAGGTTGGGCTAGAAATAATACTGAAAAAGGAGATCTGTTTGTAAAACATTTAAGAAAAGTTTTCACGCCAAATATAACAAGTACTGTAACAGAGTTGCTACCGATTTTACCCTCGCAACGAGCAGTTACCCGATTGACGTTTGAGATGAGAGAGTCGAAAATGCTATTTTTGAACTAAACCCCAAAAAAGCTCCTGGTATCGATGGAATCAGTAACCAGATGCTTTTACCCCGTATAGCATTAAAGATAATTCCACCAGAATGGAAAGTTTCACTCGTTAAAATGATACCCAAGCCAGGCAAGATCACACAAAAGTGGAATCGTATAGGCCTATTAGCCTATTATCCGATTTGCCAAAGCTGTTCGAGAAAATCCTAATGGAAAAGATAACTGTTCATGTGAAAAAAAATAACTGTATTCCAGCACACCAATTTGGTTTCAGGTGAAAACACAGCACCATTGAGCAAGCCCACAGGCTAGTTACTGTTGTCAGAAAAACGTTCGAGGAGAAAAAATACTGCTCTGCCTTTTTTATCGATGTTTCACAGGCTTTCGATAAGGTTTGGCATGAAGGTCTACTGTTTAAAATAAAACTTTTGTTACCAACAAATACTTACAAGCTACTCGAAAGCTATATAACAAATTACTCTTGCTGAAAAAAGTTTTGTCAGCTCTTCTCAAAATATACAAGCCGGAGTTCCACAAGGTAGCATTTTGGGTCCTCTGTTGTATATCCTTTATACTTCAGGCATGCCATTAGATATTAATACCCACACCGACTTTCGCTGACGATACTGCAATTTTAAGCGTCCATGATGACTAAAAAATAGAGTCTAGAATGTTACAGACTCACATTTCACAATTGGAAGCTTGGTTGGGTAAGTGGAAAATTAAGGTGAATGAACAGAAATGTATCCACATTACTTTTACACTGAGAAAAGAGACGTGTCCCCCCATTAAAGTTAATATCTTGAATATACCTCAACACACATGTGAGAAATATCTCGGTATTCACCTTGACCGTCGACCTACGTGGAAAAATCATATAGATGCGAAAATAACTCAGATAAAGCTGAAAACTGCTCAACTCGCTTGGCTAACTGGCAGAAACTCTAAACTAGGCCTAGACTGCAAATTACTCATTTACAATTCGATCATAAAACCCATATGGTGTTACGGAATTCAGCTCTGGGGTACTGCCTCTGCGTCCAATTTAGAAAAAATACAGAGAATGCAAAATAAATTTATGAAGACGATCACGAACGCACCCTGGTATGTTAGGAATTACAACATACATAAAGATCTGAATGTACCCCTGGTCAAAGCTGAAATTATTAGACACTGTCAACGCTATTTAACAAAACTGGAAACATATTCCAACATACTAGCCCGTAAGTTAACTAATAATCACGGTCACCAGCGTCTTAGAAGGAGTGACACTGCGGATCTGGTCCGCTAATAATTAGGAGCAGCAGTAATCTCTACTAAACCACATAACATCAGTCTGGCACTGGCTGGACTTAATAATTAATATTTAGATTTAAGATTTGGATAAGTATTGTTAGTTAACAGTTTTTGAAGATCCAATATATAATATGAAATATGAAAAAAAAGTCGTACGATATCTGTGTTGTTATTGAGTTCCGGTTTACGTTTTTCGATATAACAAGATCAATGAGATCTGGGATTTTTTTTAGATCTGGTGATACGAATTCCAAGCCATAACTTTTATACATCAACATTCTATAAAGCTGACTTCGTTTAGGATTTACAAGTCTGGAGCCCCAGTACGTGTGCTTGGCGTTATAGTCACCGCATGCCAAGAAGCGATCTCCTAATGTGCTAAAGAATTCCTCGAACTTTTCTTTTGTTACAGCAAAACGTGGAGGACAATATATGGAACTTATTGTCAAATTATCAGCACCTTCACGACGAATGGATGTTGCCTGCATATAGTCTTTGGCAAAATTTTTCAAGGCACGATGTTTGATTCTGTTTTGAATTAATATACCTGTTCTACCATCAGGATGATGGTACGATGGATACGAAAGTTGTGTTTGTTAGGTTAGGTTAGGTAGAAGTGGTAGCCTGCCAGTCAGACTCACTTAGACTATAAAGTCCCTTGTGATACCACGGAAGCTACTAAAAATTATAGCACTAGCTTCCCCCGTCGAACCATCCCGATTGCCTCAAAAAGCCTCTAAGTCGGCCGATATCGATATCAGCCAAATAACCCAGGTCCTCAAAGAAACATGAGCCCAAATGCGGTCCCCTCCTAAGAGCCCAGGGCAGGACAAGTGCAGAGAAGATGCTCTACAGACTGCTCCTCCTCTTCGTCACCCAAGCTTCTGCAAAAGTCACTAGCCGCAACCCTGAACCTGACTGCGTGCCTTCCAATCAGACAGTGTCCCGTCATGACGGACACAAGTAGGGATATATCGGGCCTTGACAGTGACAGCAACCTGTGCATGCGCTTCCTATCCAGACGGGGCCACATCTGTCTGGAACGAATACAATCACGGCCAGAGGGCCACCTATCTTTTGCCAACCCATAAGCACTCTCCCGCAGCCGAAACTTGCAAGTGGCAGAGGCAGGCCCACAGATTCCATTTCGTGTGGAATGTGTAGGGTAGTCCCCAGTCTTGCAAGCTCTTCTGCCCTACAGTTCCCTGATATGTCCCTGTGGCCCGGCACCCAAATAACAAGGATGCTGAACTGCTGAGCCATCCCGTTAAGAGATCTGCGAGAGTTCAGGGCTGATGTCGAATCCAGGAAGACAGAATCCAGAGATCTAATGGCAGCCTGACTATCAGAGAATATATTAATCCTTACCGTTGTGAGGACATTATACCTAAGCCACTCCGCTGCCTCCCTAATGGCTAGAATTTCAGCCTGAAAAACACTACAGTGATCCGGCAGTCTCCGCGCAATACTCAACTGTAGGTCCCTGGAGTAGACCTTGAAGCCTACCTGATCGTCGAGTTTAGAGCCAAACCCCATTGCCTCCCTATTTCCCTCTTGCACGCATAAAATGCCACTGTGGCCTTCCTCCATAATGTTGAGCCTGAAGTTCAGTCCAACAGTACCCCAAGACACTTGGCACAGTCCGCAAAAGGAATATCAGTGCCCCCCAAGGTGGTAGGTTTCACTAATGGAATCTTACATCTCCTGGTGAACAGTACCAATTCAATACCTTTATCCCGAGCCCACCTCTCCATAGTTAGAAGTGCCCCCTGAAGGACATCCCTGAGTTTACCAGGAAACCTTCCCCTGACTGCCAATGCCACGTCGTCCGCATATGCGACAACTCTAACATCAACCCCCTCAAGTAACAACAGAACGCCATTCAGAGTGAGATTCCATAGTAGTGGGGATAGTACACCACCCTGGGGTGTGCCCCTACCAACAAATCTACTCAGGTCCTGATAGGCCTGAAATCCTTAGGTCCCGTGTGGGAGGATTTCCCCGCTTTGGCAATAAAGACCACTTGGGTCTCCCTCCACATAATAGGGACATAAGTTAGGTCGATACAGCAGATGTATAGATTCCTGAGCCAAGGAATCAGTGTATCCGCCACCACCTGCAGTTAACACGGTGAGATCATGACTGGTCCGGGCGACTTAAAAGGTCTGAAGCTACTAATAGCCCACGCAATTCGGGATTCGGTTACAATCTTCCTGGCAGCGGCCGAAGGTTGACTTGATGCAGTACTAAGCTCAGAAGTTTCATTTCGGCAGTTACCAGGGAAGTATGTATCCAGGAGCAGCTCCGGTGATTCCCTACTGGATATTGTCCAATCCCCCTGCGGTTTCCTAATATATCCTACCGTGCATTGTGTGGAAGCCAAAATACTTCTTAGCCTTGCAGCCTCAGAGGTGTCCTCAACATTGCTGCAGAATTCACCCCAGGACCTATTCTTAGCCTTCCTCACTGCACTCTTGTATATTCTAAGTTTACTCTTATAAACGTCCCAGTCCTGTGAAACCCTTGTGCACTTTGCCCTGTTAAATAATTTCCTACAGCACTTCCTGAGATTCGCTAGCTCTGGCGACCACCATTGCGGTCGTTTTATACCCCTAGCCTTACCTTTGGGATATAAAGCTAGGAGCGAGTCATTCATGGCCCTTGTGACCTGTTCCACTGATCGCTCAATGTCCCTTATATCCCGAACGTTCATGTCAGATACCCCCGAAAAGAATATGCAGAATGTTTCCCTGTATTTCCCCCAGTCTGCTTTCCGAACGTTGGGTGGAAAAGAGGCTGTGGGATACTATCTAACTCATTTAAACAGAAGCTAATATAACGGTGATCTGAAAAGCTATGGTCATCCAAAACTTTCTAGTTCCCAGTCATATCAGCAAGTTCCTCAGAGACAAGGGTAACATCCAGTACCTCTTGTCTATTCCTAGTAATGTACGTTGGTTCATTGCCCCTAGTACATATAGTTAGGTTAGTATTCATAATATATTCAATGAGTAACTCACCACTATCATTGATGTCTGAGCTTCCCCAGATTTGATGGTGCGCATTGACATCACTGCACACAATCAGGTTGCACCCAGCTTTTCCTGCAGCATCCACGAGTACCGTCAGAGTGACCGGAGGTACATAGGTTTCATGCGCCATATACACCGACACCAGCCAGATTTGAGAGTTTTCACACTCAAGGCTGGCCACTGTCATGTCTTCGCTACTAAAAGAGGAGAGAAGAAAAATATTAAGACTGTTCCTTACAAGTTAACAAGATCTGTGCCTACCATTACCCGTACTTTGGATCAGCTTAAACCCGATAGTCCTTATTCCACAAATCCTTCCACCACTCAACCAGAGTTCCTGAATAAGGACCACGTCGAACCCTCCTTACATGCCTACGAGCTCCATCAGCCTCATCCAATCTACCAACCTTCCAATTGTGTGTTGGAAGGCCAGGATTACATTCCCTGAGCATACTTATTATGGATAATTCATCCTCTGGGATCACCGGAATCCATGAGTGTGCCCTTGTGCAGGTCGGGATGTCACTTTTGTCGACAACATCCAAAACCGCCCCTGGCCACACCTCACCAAGCTTCTTAAGGGCCGAACGATAGCACTCAACAGAGCGCATATTATCGAAAGCAATAAGCTTTATGCGGCCCTGGAACCAGCCTGCATCCTTGCACAAGGGAGGTGTTCCTGGAATCTCCGTGAGGACTTGGGAGTACACTGAGGACATAGCGCTCTCAATGTGACTCCATTTGTCCTTATGAACGATACCATCCACATCTCCCCTGTTGATGACCGCCATCACCAGGCTGTCCTTGACAACCTCAGCAAAGACCCTCCGACCAGTGCCATCACCAACTTTGGATCTTTTGGGTGCCGGCGGGTCATCAGGTGAACGCAATCTCTTTCCTGTTGGTTGTTTCGGTGGCGCAGCGTCCTGTTGCTCAGAAATGCTACGCGCCCATTTTAGCGACTCTTTCTGTTTTACAGACAGAGTAATAGGATCGGCCTTATCAAATCCCTCCAGAATTCTGAGAGAGAGGCGCCGATCACTGTACCTTTTCTTCGAAGATCTGGTATGCTTGCCTTTCGACAACAAAGTGTCAGGCAAGTTCCCAGCCTTGGTGGAGGAGGTAGGATCACTGGACCTGTTGTCGGGCACAGTTTCTGTTGTCGTCGCTGTTCGTTTGTTTGTTCGTTGTTCATGTTGGTACGAAGGTCGATCACATCATAGCCCCCGTTAATGTGACAAAGACTATTTACTCACGGAGGCGTCGAGGTATCTGTGAGGCTCGCGTTAGAATACAGTCTTTGGTAATCCCTAACTGCAAACCGTAAAATTCCTGAGCACGGGTCGCAGAACACTCGGAACTTAGGGGGGTCTATTTTGAGTATGAACCAATATAGCAGGGAAACTCATGGAGAATCGAGAGACACCTCCGTAGTAATTTATGGCTGATGCGCCAAAAATCTATGTCAAATAAGAGGACATACCGCTGATGATTTCACCGTCGCCCCAATATCTCGACAAAAAAGAGTTACCTTTGGTCGCGCACTCCTTTAAAGCTGATAATCCCATGTGAAGATGTACTGAGAACCATACATCAACACATGGGAATATAACCACAGAGTGCACTTAAGCCCTCACATCTCCACAAGATAGTTAACCAGGCGAGGTTTGTGTTTGTTGGTGTGGTGAGTTTCCGAAAATAGCATTACATCAATATTATTATTTTGCATGAAGTTGTATACTTCGGTTTTGTGTTGGCAGACTGTATTAAGATTTCTATGGAACCTTGTGATTGGATATTATTGGTGATGGTATAGGTTCCTTCAATATACTAGCATATGACGATGTTGTATTATTTTTGTTCTTTTGCTGTGGAATTTGGGTTACTTGTAACGACTAGCATATGAGAGCTGAGGAAAATTTTCATTTTGCTCAGCACTGTTCTGAAAGCCAGTTGTTTTCGGAATGCTTGGAAAATTAAAATTTTGGATTTGAGTATTCCCAAGCCTCTTTGCCTTTGTTATCTCCTTGAGGCGTTGGGCAACTGGGCAACCGCGGTAGTTTGCTGAATGATTTTGGCCACAGTTACTACATTTTTTAGCTGCAGTTTCTGGCTGAGAGCATTCTAAGCTTTTGTGAATGTCTCTACATTTTGAGCAGGCCGATGGTAACTTACAATACGTTCTTGTATGACCAAATTCTTGGCAATTTTGACATTGGACTGGACCAGAGCGTTTGACGAGCTCCTCGATTGTAATTCTACGATTGAGAAGGTATCTTAAACCCTAAATTGGGTCAGTTTGGCTTTTCTGTTTAAGTTGTGACGAGTTAAATGCAATTTCAACCTTAAACATTGGTTGTGGAATTTTGTTTTTGTTTACAATATTGTGAATAGACTTCACCTCATATTTTTCAATCGGAAGAGCCTCTTCTATTTCTTCAGTGGGTACAGAGCTGTCAATGCCCTTTATAACTACCTTCAAACCCTTTGCACCTTTTAGTTGATAAGTATAATAATTTTTTTTGCTCATCAAAACTTCTAACTACTTTGCTTATTTTCATTGTATAACTGTATTTTGGTTTCACTTACATTACCTTTTCGCAGAGAATCGTCATGACAGTTGTCCTTACCCACCAGTTGTGTCAGCATATTCACAATTGAGTTGGTAGTAGCCACGTGACGATCGACGATCAAGATGAATGCCTAAAAATTTGACAATTGTATGTTGGGGTATGTTTTGATTATTTATTCGGTTAAAGGGCAAATTTCTCTTCTTAACGTAAAAGTAATATAAACACATTTCTGCTCATTCACCTTTATTTTCCACTGATTTAGACACACTTCTAATTGACAAACGTGATTCTGTAAATTTCGAGAAGCCTCGAGTGGATAACTGTGGCAACTTAGTATCGCCGTATCATCGGCAAATGTAGAAGTACGCGTGTCAGAGGTATATAGGATATACCCAATATACTATCTTGTAGAACCCCGGCATGTATATTTTGTGGAGTGCTTAAAAAATCGCTTTCCTTAACTATAAATTTTTGATTTGTTATATAGCTTTCGAGTAAATTGTGTCTATTAGATGGCAATATATTCTTGATTTTAAAGAGTAGTCCTTCATGCCAAACTTTATCAAAAGCTTGTGAGACATGAGTGAAAAGTGCAGAACAGTATTCCTTCTCTTCATAAGCCTTTCTTATTTTACCAGTCTGGGAACTTGCTCAATTGTGCCATGTTTCTTTCTGAAACCAAACTGGTGTGAAGGTATTAAATTGTTTTCAGCAACAGCTACATTTAATCGAATCACTAGTAGCTTTTCGAAAAGTTTGGATAGATTTGATAACAGACTGATAGGCCTATACGATTCAACTTTCGTGTGATCTTTACCTGGCTTGGGTATCATTTTAACGAGTGAAACTTTCCATTCTGGGGGATAATATTCAAGGCGTAATATTGCATTAAAAATAAACAAAATTATTTTTACAGCTATCCGGGGTAACTCCAAAAGCATTTTATTACTGATGTTATCAATGCCAGATGCTTTTTTGAGGTTTAAATAAAAAATTTCCTTTTCGACCTCTCGCATCTCAAACCTAACGGGTACTGCTCTACGCTGGGGTAAAATTGGTGGCAACTCAACTATAACACTTGAATCATTTGACGTGAATACATTTCTTAAGTGTTTAACAAACAGATCTCATTTTTCAGTATCATTTCTCGCCTAACCTCCGTGTGGTTTTCGCAAAGGAGGCTTACATAAGACAGGCCTTTTTAAATCCTTGGTTGCACGCCATAACGAATAGTATGTTTTGGCTGTAGGCTCGAGATTTTCTAAGAATCTATTTAGTGAGTTTGTTTTCCGTGATTCAAGTAATTTACGTAAATTTCTTGTGCTTTCATTCAATCAAGCTTTGGGTTGTGGAGATCTGTGCAGTTGCCACTCTCTACGAGCTCTTCTCTTTTCGTTCAAGAGTCGTTCGACATCAACAGAAAGAACTGGTTCTTGTCTGAATTGTCGGCGGGGTTTATTAGCAAGTCGAGCAGCTAGTTTGAGATTAGATTCGAAGTTTTTAAGCTAAAGGTCGATTTCATCTGGTGTTCTTAGGCATATGTTTTCCAAGCAATGAGTACTGATAATTTTTTAAATTTGAGCCAATATGTGTAACAATAGTGGGTGTGCGATCGGAGGAGAGTTCCAGGGATGATTCTACACAAACTAAGTTCCTTGCGATATTTCTTGATATTTTAAAATCTATTAAGTCCGGTAGTTTATTACGATCTGATAGCCAGTATGTCGGTTCTCCACTTGAAATCACATCCACACCCATTTTAGAAATGGTATCAACCAAAACACGGCCTCTCGGGGTAATGAGGCGTGACCCCCAGAATGTGTTCTTAGCATTATAATCGCCAGCTGCCAGGAAGCGTGAACCTAATGAGTTAAAAAAAGATATAAACTGACTTTCAGTAATCTTAAATTTCCGGGGAGCATAAACTGATGAGATAACTGGGTTCATATCAAACTCCTCTACACATATTGTAGTAGCTTGAAGATAATCTTCGCAAAAATCATACATAAGATAATGCTTTAATCGAGTTTTAATTAATATGCCTGAGCCACCACATGCTCTGCTTCTGGAATCTTTTGTATCATACAACGTGTATCCTCGGATTGAGAAAGAGCTACGAGGGATAAATGAGTTTCAGAAACAAGCATTATATCTATTTGCTTGTTTCTGAGGAAATAATCGAGTTCGTCCTTATGCTGGCGAATGCCGTTCGCGTTCCAATAACATATTCTTAGACAGTTCATGGTTTGCTTAACACAGCCTGCAATAAAGTAGATTGCATTCGTATCATCTCCTGCATCATGTTGTTCATAGAGTTCGTAAAGTTGTTTATAGTTTGCACAAGAGAATCAATAGTAGCTTCGAGTCTACTAAAATTAACATTTTGAGCTTGTGGTAGTGCTTTAGGGTTCACAACACTTGCGTAAGACTGTTAATCTTTAACAGGGTTCGAGTTTTGCTGGGTGGATTCAGTAAAGGGTTGTTGACGGTGTCGTAGAACGTCAGCCAATGATACTGTCCCGGCATTAGACTGTATAAAGGGCGTAGGTAAAGTCCGCGTCTGCATCTGTGCAACTTGTCTTCATTTAACGAAAAACTGTCTCTCCGAAGAGTATACAGGACAGCCTTTAAAATTAGCTGTGTGGCCTCCGCCACAATTGCTACATTTTTTGGCGGTCGTATCGGATCTTGGCTTTTTGCAATCACTAGTGCAATGCAATTCACCGCAAACCACGCATACCGATGGAAGCTTACAATATGCCCTAGTATGACCAAATTCTTGGCAGTTATGACATTGAACGGGGCCTGAACGCTTGTGGGGTTCTTCAACAGAAACTCTTCGATACAGAAGGTACCCGATTGCATAAACTGGGTGACTCTGGCCCTTTCTCAAGTTGACATCTCCGGGCTCTAGCTCAATACGAAATAAAGGATGGCGTATTTTTTTCCATATTTTTAATATTTACAACAGACTTTATTTTAAAGCCGTCATTTTCCAGAGCCTCTTTTATCTCTGATGGGTCAACACTAGAGTCAATACCTTTAATCACTACTTGCAGACCTTTACTGCTCTTCAATTGATAAGTGTAAAAGTCCTTTTTACGGGTTTCAAAATAACATCAATTTTCGGAAGTTATCTTCACTATATATCTGGATTTTCGTTTCTGGGATATTACCTCTTTTAAGCACTAAATCAATTTAATTTGTTAAACACTTTTTATTTTACTTTATTTTATTCTTTTTAACTAAACCGGGAAATATAATATTTTTTTCACGGGTTGTTTTATTTATCAAGCGTCCAGATCGCTATTTTATTTTTAGTTTAACAGTTTATAACCAATTTTTTTTAATTTATTAAGGAACGGCAAAAAAAACACGTTAGTCTAGACAATAGTCTTACAATAGTAAGATTTAAATGTGTGATAAAATTTCTTTTTTTAATTTAAACCGTTAAAAAATAGAGACTCGGTTATCGCAACAACCTCAGTTTTCGCAACTGCCAAAATTTCTATTAGTTGCGTTAAGCGAGGTTGCACTGTATTTAGATTTATACCATTTTGAATTAGAAAATGATATTATCCTTGAAATTAAGTGGGGGTTTGATGATAGTACAGGCCATAGTGTTTACAAACAAAAGCTTAGCGATCCGAATTCTTACGATGAATTCCTCTTTATTGTTTCATTCGTTCCGTTAAGATTTTTGGACCAGTGGACCAGATAAAGTGTTATGGAATAATTCCAAACATTCCTCCACAAAGCATTGCCGGCCAATTAGTTTTTATTTACAAAAAGAAAATCCAAATATGATTAAATCTAAAGCAATATCCAATCGGAAATAGTTATTTACAACCATTGAGCTGTCTCCGGTAATAGAACCATTTCAATATGCATCCAACAATGATAGATGGTGCAGTTCTGAGTGACAAGTAACAAAAGTAGTGCATCATGTTTTGCCTGTGGAGCGAAGCCCTCTGAAATGAATTCAGTTGAGGTTTTATATACAATTTTTTAAACGCATACTCCACATCTCATACAGATTACCGCTTAGAACTTGGAAAGTTATCAAGCCTTATGACAAAAAATTATAAATGTAAGAAAATTAAAAATTCAAGCCAAATTCAAAGAGGAGGTAGGAATTATAGTAGATAAGGTAAAAACTGGTTATGGTACCACAAACGATGGGAACACTGCTAGACGATTTTTCAAAAATATTAATGTTTCGTCTAATATAACAGAAGCTTATCCTTCCCTAATACGAAAAATAATTTTGCAGTCTGAACCAAATGTGTCTCCTTTCAGACAAGCAGATAAGGAACATAATTATATCGTTGAACAGGAAAGTGATACTGAAGAAACAGCCGAAAATTTAATGAGAGATTAAGAAAGCAATATTGAATATGATAGTTTATGTGAATAAATATGGAAAGTTCTAATATTTTTAAATTTGGACGGAAGTCAATAATTGACTACAAAGGCATATGTGATAAGTTTCATCGAGTGCGGGCCGAGCGTTGGTCTCCTGCCGTGAAGATCCTTGAATAGTAGTCGTGCATTAGTCACCCCTTCGAACAACCCCTTGTAAATTCCCCTCGAGGTGCGGGGTATCTGTGAGTATCCTTATACCCGTCTAACCCAGTTTAAAGCTCATTTCAGCCGAGTGTGTATCGTGCGTCGGTCACATCATACGAGCCATTTCGTGGACGCCTTCGAGTGCCCCGCCCAGGACCGGAGACATCACTTGCCGTCGCACTACTAGCCTCAGCCGGAAGCGAATGGGATCTTCCCCTTTGCAGGACCTTCTCCTTCATCATTTTATAATTTCAATATCTGAGGTGTCTCTTGTATCGTAAATTAATAATAAAAACTTAAAACGTATTCAAAAATAGCCTTTTACTCTCAGTCACTGGATCAAATAAATTTCTGTGACGGTCCCTACCCTTGCGAACTTACCCCAGCTAACGGAGGAAATCTCATCGTTACAGTGGCGCCCGAGCAGGGACTCGAGAGTTTAAGGTTTGTTTTTAAAATATTTCGTTACAGTCCCGACGAAAGAGGAAGGCTTAACAAGGCCTCATTATGTTACGGTCCTCATGGGCATATGCCTTAAAGAAGGAGGAGCTCAACGAGTTTAGCCTTGAAACTTCGGGAAATATCGAAGAACTGTGTAAACCGTTCGGTCAATTTGTGAGCGGTGAACATAAACCCGAGGTTTTGCAAAGACTCCTACAACTACAAACGAAGCACGAACCCTCCCCATCTGGCGCGGAGGGTAAGTCCCTTAGAAGAACACCACTGCTGGCAGTATCGGCGGAAACTCCGACCCAACTCGAACATGGGAACATTGCCCGAGCGGACAGCCATACCATATCCACATTAGGTCCTGACATCAAATCGAGGGCCGAGCAGGTTCGGAGTAAAAATCGACGGAGAGGGAGAACCGTTGGAGTTCGCCGATAGTATAGGAGAACTTGCTCAGATGTACGCCATCAGAAACGACGCCATGCCAACCATGATGCCAGAAATCCTGACCGGAAGGGCTTTAATCTGGTACCGAAACAACAATCGGCATTGGGGAACGTGGCCAGCCTTCTGGAACGACTTCCTCAAGTTCTTCCTACCACACCCCCCCCCCCCCCCCCCGATACTTTGAGCGCCTGGAGGACGAGGTCCGGAAAAGACACCAGCGACCACGCGAACCTCATGAGACACATGCGTTATTCGAAAACACAGAAGCTAGGGCGAATCTTCCCTAACTCCCTCCCCGAATACCTGTGGTATATCCGTCGAAGAGATTTCGACACTCTGAACTCCTAGAATTAGCCGCTGTCCTGGAGTGTATCCCGACGGTGCCTCATCATCCCCGGGAGCAACATCGCCTAATGGTGTCGATTAGACCACCCAGACCCCACCAGAGGCATTGCTAACCCTCGCCGGGCATGCCGAAATTGTGGTCAAGAGGGACACTTTGCTGCCCAATGCGGAAATCCAAGCTTCCTGTTTTGCTGGGAATGCGGTCTACCAGACGTACGTACGATCCAGTGCTATCGCCGGTCGGGAAACAATCGTTGGAGCCGTACCATACGAGGGGGTACGGGTCCACACACCAACAGCCCTCGCAACTAAAAACCTCCATCCAATATACGCCTACCAAGCTGAAGGCAAACATCATCCTAGAGGGGCGGGTTATTCCGCTACCACCGGCAAGCTACAACCCTATGATTCCGAAGTTACACTAGCCGAAGGATCCCAGAGGCGGATCACGCACGCCCTGGACCATACGATCACCATGGGAAACCGACGCGTAACTACCAAAATCCTCGTCATGCCGGAGGCTACCGAGGACTTTATCATCGGCCTAAATTTTTTGGAGGCGTGTTGGACCACGCTTACATGTGCCGGACTTACCTGCGAATTCCGGCACAATTCCGCAGTGGCCGCACCACCGCGATGCGCTGATGAATCGACATCTATCGTCTCCACCCACGCAAGCATCCCCAACCAGTTCTGAAGATGATCCACGACGGTAAGGTGACCCCAACCCAGTCGTACCCAGTGAAGCCGGCGAGGCTGCGGAAAGACATGTACTGGTAGGTGAGCACAGCCAAAAAGACCAAGATAAATTTAAACTTTTCTGGAAGAGGAGCTACAGAAGTTCCGAGAGTTGCATGGATTATCCACCGCTGCTTAACACCGAATCGTGATGAAGGATGATAGGCCCTTTAAGAAAGGTACGCTCCGCGCAGCCCTGCCATACAGGCGATAATCGATGCGAAAACGAACGAATTACTGGCGAATGGCTGCATCGCGCCCTCTATAAGTGCATATAGCTCACCGATAACGCTAGCTCCAAAGAAGAATGGCACTTGTAGGCTGTGTATAGATTTCCGACATCTAAATAGCAAGTCAGATCCTGATGCGTACCCACTTCCAAGAATCGCGACGATACTAGACCGCTTAAGAGACGCGCGGTATGTTAGCAGCCTCGACTTAAACGATGGATACTGGCAAATCCCCTTAGAGGAGAGCAGCAATAAATACATCGCCTTCACCGTTGCTGGTCGGGGACTGTACCAATGGAGGGTGATGCCATTTGGACTATACTCTGCTTCGGCGACTTTCCAACGAGCCCTCGACAGCGTCATCGGCACAGAACTGAAACCAATCGCGTTCGCATATTTGGATGATATTATTGTCACGGGAAAGACGCTGGACGAGCATCTGTCCAACCTGAGGGAAGTATTTCGACAACTTCGGGCCGCCAATCTAAAAATCAACCCGCATAAGTACGAGTTTTTGAAGCGGGAAACCAAGTATATAGGTCACGTGGTCAGCGGAAAGGGCATCCAGACCGATCCCGACAAGGTAGCTGTGATCCGGGAGATGAAACTTCCGAAAAATATCCGCGAGATAAGAAGATTCCTAGGGTTGGCGTCCTGGTATCGACGCTTTCTACCCGATTTCGCTGCCATCGCGCAACCCCTCACTGCCCTCTTTAAGAAAGGCAAGCACTGAAAGTGGTCAGAGGACCAACAGGCGGCGATTGAGCTCTTGAAGGTGAAACTAACCGAGGCGCCGGTGCTGGCTTGCCCTGATTTCTCCAAACCGTTTACCTTACAGACCGATGCTAGCGATTATGGTCTCGGTGCTGTCTTAACCCAAAATTTGAAAGACGGGGAGCGGGTTATGGCTTACGCTTGCAGGAGCCTCAACGGCGTGGAAAAGAATTATACAGCCACAGAAATGGAGTACCTTGCCATCATCTGAGAGGGTTACCGGTTCCATGTTATCACCGGCCACTTGTCGCTGAAGTGGCTCAACTCTATAGAAAACCGGTTGACCCGGAGGGCCCTCGAATTGCAGCAGTATACATTCACTATCCAGTATCGCAAGGGCGAGAATAACGCGGTCGCCGACGCGCTGTCCCGCCAGCCCATGGAAGCGTTGCAATGAGCCGTAGAGAGCAGTGAAACCATAGCCTCATCTTGTGACTGGCTACAGCGGAAGAAGGAGGAAGTTTTGCACAACCCCACGAACTACTCGGACTACTCCATCATTGGCACCCATCATCCGGCACATACCTAGGCATCCAAATGATGAGGACTGCACCCCATGGAAGTTGTGTGTTGCCACGCCATTACGACAAAGGGTCCTACAGGAAAACCATAGCCAGCCCTCCGCTGGACATCTTGGCGTGCAGAAAACCATTAGCAGGGTCAGTAATCACTACTACTGGCCCTGAATGTTTCGAGATATAGCCCGGTTCATTCGAAGTTGCGGATCATGTTAGAGGTTTAAGCCGAGCCAAGTGGCGTCAGCGGGCGAGATGTTGGGGACGATTCCGCAAGAGCCTTGGTTTACTGTGTGCGTGGATTTTGTGGGGCCGCTGCCACGAACCAAGCATGGCAATAGTATGCTTCTGGTCTTCTTCGACCGATTTTCTAAATGGGTGTAGCTCGTACCAAGGCGTCGTTAAAGCATTTAGGGAGATTATATTGTCTAGATTTGGAACACCGAAGATAGTCCTCAACTGGTCAGAATCGGCACAATCAGTGGGACGACTACTTACCGGAGATTACATTGGCAATTAACACCAGTAGTTCGGAGTCAACAGGGTACACACCAGCTTATTTGGTCCAGGGAAGGGAACCGCGATTGCCGAAGGCCTTGTATGATGAGGTGGTAACCGAAACCGGCGCTCGCCATCACAGACCCGAGGACAAGGCCAGCGAATTGGTGGAAATTTTCAGGATTGTCCGTCATCAAGTCGGTAGATCCGCCCAGGATCAACGGTGGCATTATAATCTCCGTCGACGGCCCTGGAAACCGAGGATCAGGCACTTGGTATTGGTCCGTCAGCATCCTTTGTCCATAGCGGCCGAAAGTTTCGCCGCCAAGTTGGCCCCAAAATTTATCGGGCCCTATGAGGTTGTTGACATTCACATCAACATACATTTAATTTTAATTTTATTTTTTATTATTTTTAATGTTAATGAACTACATGAGTTCAGTTTTTTTTTGCTGACATTACATAGCTTTTTTTATCTTTTTTTTGTTTATAAACAATTGTTGACATAGCATTATTTTATTTGGTTTACTTGAAGTTCAATCATCCCAGACAATTGTTAAGCATAATTTTATTTTTTTTCCATTGAAATGATAGGTCAGCAATTATGCAAACAATTAATTGTGCAATAGTGGCATTCAACTTTAATTAATGTATTAAATTTTAGTATATAAGAAAGAGCAAAAATAAAGAAAGACGTTCAATTACTATAAGACATTTAAGGTGTTTTATTGATTGAATCTGTTAGCGTTCTACAAGTTAAGGTGCTTGGAGGACAATTAAGGCAATTAATAACTCAGATCAGATTTATGTGTTTGAACTGAATCATATTATAGCCGCAGGAAACAATTCTAGTACAATTATACATTGGTGACCCCAGAGTCTTTAGTAATCTCAAGTTTCCCCCCACCAGAGGTAAGGGACTTTTAACTCTAAAGGCGGAACACGCAACAATCCTCAAACACCAAAAACATTTGTGACCCCAGAGTCTTTAGTTATTTCAAGTTTCCCCCCAGAGGTAAGGGACTTTTAACTCTAAAGGCGGAACACGCAACAATCCTCAAACACCAAAAACATTGGTGACCCCAGAGTCTTTAGTTATATCAAGTTTCCCCCCACCAGAGGTAAGGGACTTTTAACTCTAAAGGCGGAACACGCAACAATCTTCAAACACCAAAAACATTGGTGACCCTAGAGTCTTTAGGTATTTCAAGTTTCCCCCCACCAGAGGTAAGGGACTTTTAACTGTAAAGGCGGAAAACGCAACAATCCTCAAACATCGAAACATTGGTGAACGCTTCAGAATTTGGAGCAAAGAAGCAAAAGCAATACAAACAGTAGTGCAAGAGCTACACAAAAAAAAATTCAACAAAACAAACAACAGTAGCTATAAAACAAAATGATGTCATTAAACGATCTTGTAAAGATACAAGAAGGAAATGCGGAAGAAATAAATCGGGTGATTATTACTATAAGGAAGACACCTATAGAAAGGATATCCGTAGAATATTATGAAAGAAAATCTAAGGAGCTCGAAGAATTGTGGAAGAACTTCGAAAAGTGATTCGACAGCAAAGGAAGATCATCCATATTTTTTACGAAAACTACGCGAAGAGACGGGTAAAAGGTATAGAGAGGCGGAACACGCAACAATCTTCAAACACCAAAAACATTGGTGACCCCAGAGTCTTTAGCTATTTCAAGTTTCCCCCCACCAGAGGTAAGGGACTTTTAACTGTAAAGGCGGAAAACGCAACAATCCTCAAACATAGTGCAAGAGCTACACAAACAGTAGTGCAAGAGCTACACAAAAAAAAATTCAACAAAACAAACAACAGTAGCACGGAGCTATAAAACAAAATGACGTCATTAAACGATCTTGTAAAGATACAAGACGGAAAGGCGGAAGAAATAAATCGGGTGATTATTACTATAAGGAAGACACCTATAGAAAGGAGATCCGTAGAATATTATGAAAGAAAATCTAAGGAGCTCGAAGAATTGTGGAAGAACTTCGAAAAGATAGACAATCGCATAAGAAGTGATTCGACAGCAAAGGAAGATCATCCATATTTTTTACGAAAACTACGCGAAGAGAGGGGTAAAAGGTATAAGGAGGCTGATAACTACATCCAAAAACAAATTCAAATAATAAAGGAACAATCAATGATGCAAGCAAGCAACTCAGGCATCACTGGGAAACAGGAATCGGAGACAACAATGAACAATTTGAAAAACATACAGAACGCCACCATATCTAAAATTATCATAACATTAAACGATATGCTATCCATAGGTGTACAGTATACAAGGCAGCAGATTGAAATAAAACTAAAGGAAGTCGATTACAATATGAAAACTATACAGCAGTTGCAGGATAAGATTTGTACGGAGAATATCGAGCACGATATATACCAATTTCTGGCAAAACAAACAGAAATAACGGAGAAAATAATGCAAATTGAAGACATAAAAGCTAGTTTGACGCCAGAAGCTATTAACCAAGTAAGAATTGATCAAGATACCCACCCGCATCATCTTCCTAAAGTAACAATACCAAAATTCAATGGGGATTATCTGAGCTGGCAACCATTCTATGACATGTTCAACAAATTAATACACAAAAAGGCAATGCCAACCATACAAAAAATGTGGTTTCTAAAAACAAATGTAACAGGTGAGGCCGCAAGACTAATACAAAATTTATCTCCAACAGAAACCAATTATGAGACGGTATGGAATACACTTCAAAACCGCTTTAACAATCCAAGAATTCTAACAAATAATATCATAAATAAATTGTTAGGCCAGCAAAAAATACCAGAAAATCCCTCTGCTGCAGCTATAAAAGGGCTGCACGATACGACGCGCGAATCCATTGCAGCACTAAACAATTTGAATATCAATACATCGACTTGGGATTCAATTGTAGTCAATATATTGATTAAAAAATTAGACCAGGGAACGCATGTACTGTATGAGCGGTCCACACAGCTTCCCAAATCTTTACCATCTTTAGAAGAGCTATTGGGTTTCCTAGAAACTAGATTCCACTCAACGGTTTCAGCAGCAACCACGTCTCAAGATACATACTCATGCAAATTATGCGACAATGGAAATCATCAGTTGTATCATTGCAAACAATTTTTATCAAGGTCAGTGTCCGAGCGATTAAAATGGATTCAACAGTAGCAACTATGTGTCAACTGTTAAAAGCCTGGCCACATAGCAAGACATTGCACAACAAGTTGCTGCAGAAAATGCCAGAAAAGGCACAACACGCTAGTTCACCTGGAAATTTATCAACACAACACAAACACTGCACCATCGACATCAAAAGAGGTGACCTCTGTGAGTAACACACCAGCGACCAATGTACCAACAACATCAACAGTAGCGTCGGCTCATTTGGCTGGGGCCCGGGAAGGCTACGTCCTGCTAGCAACAGCACGCGTAAAAATCACTGCCAATAACGGGCAATCTGGTATTTTCAAGGCAATATTGGATTCAGGCTCACTAATCAACATTGTGACAAACCGACTAGTAAATCAATTGTCCATCAAGCCCACAGAAACATCTCTATGTATCGAAGGTGTCGGCAGTCAATCACGCAGAACAAATCAACGCATCAACGTAGGGCTTCATTCCACGTCAACCAACTTCAGCACAAGACTGGAAGCGTTTGTACTCCCCAACATTATTCCAATTCAACCTTCCGAGGAATTCAATTGCACATCCTGGCCAATTCCAAAAAATATACAATTAGCTGATCCTGAGTTTAACAAACCCAACATCATCGATGTTCTTTTAGGCGCCGAATACTACCATGATCTGATAATTTCCGGTAAAAATAAGTTATCACCGAAACTGCCAAGTTTAATAAATACAAGACTCGGTTGGGTCGTTAGCGGAAGGCTAAGACAAGGCTCCATTCTATCAGCAACATGTGCAATAAATACAAAAGGCAGCCCAGACACAAACGAACTCATCGAGCGTTTTTGGAAACTAGATGGTTTTGAGTCTAATGACACTCTCACGGAGGGAGAAAGGCGATGCGAAACACACTTTATTTAAACCACAAAAAGAAACTCTGAAGTTTGATTCGTAGTACGACTACCATTTCGTGAAGACCCAAGTAGTTTAGGCAACACAAGAAGGCTTGCATTTTCAAGATTTATAGCCCTGGAACATCGATTAGCAAGAAACCACGACATCAAGGCTCAATATGTTGATTTTATGGACCAATATGAAAAGCTAGGCCACATGACTCGCATAGATACTTCTGAAATCAATGACCCCCATTGCTACATCCCCCATCACTGTGTGCTGAAACCAGAAAGTAGGTTCACAAAGCTCCGAGTTGTATTTAATGCGTCAGCAAAATCCTCGACAGGTCTCTCTCTTAACGACATACTGGCCCTCCAACTCAAGGAGATCTCTTTGGCATGCTGTTACGATTTCGATTGCCCAGATTTGTTTTCTGCATCGATATCGAAAAAATGTATCGGCAAATTCTGGTTGATCCGGCTGATCGAAATATGCAACTCATATATTGGAGAAGGGATCCGACTGAGACAATGCAAACATACAAGCTTAATACGGTAACTTATGGAACGGCTGCAGCCCCATACTTAGCTACAAAATGCCTACAGCAGCTCGCAGACAAAAATATGGAGAAATATCCTCTGGGCGCTAAAAGTCTAAGATACGATTTTTATGTCGACGATGGCATGAGTGGCTCAGACAGTTTAATAACAGCAGTCTGTATGAAAAAACAACTAATTAGTTTGTTACAAGAGGCTGGATTTAAACTGAGAAAATGGTGCGCAAACCATCCTCAGCTGCTGTCTGGAATACACCCTGCAGACGTGGAGCTAAACCTAGACTTCGACGATCAAAGCACAAAAATCTTGGGATTAACATTGAATCCCAAGGCAGACGTCTTCTGCCTCAAGGCAGATATCCAAGAAACCGAAGGAATCACAAAGAGAACAGTAACATCAAATGTGGCACGGATATTTGACCCATTGGGCGTCGCTGGTCCCGTAGTAGTTGCCGCAAAAATGTTTATCCAACAGCTATGGCAGCTAGAAGTAGCATGGGATGACGTACTCCCAGAAGATCTTTATAACTATTGGTGGTTATTCCGGCAAAACTTAAAACATATAAACAATTTATCTACTAAGAGACATCTGTTTGATGGCCAAGTCCCAAAAGACACGCAAATACACACTTTTGTAGATGCGTCAGAAAGAGCTTATGGGGCCGCAGTCTACATTCGTTCCAAATTGAAGGATAATCGAATCATAGTCAGATTGTTATGTTCCAAATCACGAATCGCACCCTTAAAGAAGGTAACCTTACCAAGATTAGAACTATGCGCTGCTCTCCTTGGGACCGAACTTACCAGGAGAGTAAAAAGGGAATTACGAGCTGAAAATATCCCAACATACCTATGGTCGGATTCAGAAAAAGTTCTTCACTGGATTACATCGTCAACATCGTCACTTCGCACTTTCGTCGCCAATCGGGTAAGCAAGATTCAAGAGCAAAAAACAAACATCCAGTGGAGACATGTTGGCTCGAAACAAAATCCAGCTGATCTAATTTCTCGAGGTATAAGTCCAGAAAAACTGTCTCAATGCAACCTGTGGTTCGTCGGACCAATATTCCTACATGGCAGTGAAAAGAATTTAATAAATCTCAATCTCCTCCTCATTCCGAAGAATTCAAACTAAAACCTGTAACGGCTATATCTACCACTTCACCTGGATTGGAAGAAATAATCTACAAAATTAAAAATCACGACTCATTCCAGACTCTTCAAAGGGTGGTAGCATATACACTTCGTTTCATCCAAAATGCTAGGACATCCAAAGCCGCCCGACCAATAAGCAAAACACTCACCCTTCACGAACTCACTTCAGCAACTAACCTAATCACCAAGGCCATTCAGGCGTCAGAATTCAAAATTGAGCTCAACAAGTTAAGGAAAGAGCGTGAAATCGAAAAATCAAGTCAAATAAGTGGTTTATCTCCTTTTCTGGACGAGAATGGCATTATAAGGGTAGGGGGAAGGCTGGAGGCCTCCTGCCTCTCATTTAATGCAAAACACCCAATACTCCTTCCATACAATGACCCGATCTCAAGGCTTAAAATGAAGATGCTACACATCGACAACCACCACTACGGTCCACAAACGCTGTTAGCCATCTCAAGACAGCAGTTTTGGATTATCAAGGGTAAGTCGGTAGCCAGAAGCATCGTCCAAAACGGTGTCAGATGTACAAAATCAAGACCAATCCTAATGCAGCAAGTTATGGGAGACTCACTCGCCACTAGTGTGACTCCAACAAGGCCATTCATGATATCAGGTGTAGACTACTGTGGCCCACTCTGGGTGCACTTCAAGTTAAGAGGCAAGAGGCCCCACAAGGTATACATAGCAGTCTTTATTTGTTTTTCAACGAAGGCAATACATTTAGAGGTAGTAAGCGACCTTACAACATAAGCATTTATTGGGGCTCTCAAAGATTTATTGCCCGCCGAGGACGCTGCCAAACCATATACTCAGACAACGCTACAAATTTTGTAGGAGCACGAAACCAACTTAAAGAATTGAATGACTTTATCTTTCCTGAGCATTCGCAGGAATCAATCAAAAGATCTTGTAGCAACAGTGGCATCGAATTCAAATTTATACCCCCAAGGGCACCACATTTCGGTGGATTATGGGAAGCAGCATTAAAATCCGCTAAACAGTTGCTGCTTAGAAGTATGGCAACAGCTTCACTTACATACGAAGAACTAGAAACTGTCATTGTCGAAATTGAGGCAATACTAAACTCGCGACCACTAACGCCTCCTGGTCAGTTTTTGATCGGAGAACCACTAACGGCACAAATAGATTCAAGAGCACCCAACCCTACCAACCCATCACTGTCAAAAAGGTGGACTCTTGTCTCCCAACTGAAACATGCATTTTGGAAACGCTGGTCATTGGAATACCTGCACCATCTCCAAGAGAAACGAAAATGGAAAACGTCATCCGAAAATGCAAGAGAAGGTAAATTAGTCATAATAAAGGAGGATAATCTACCGGTTATGCAATGGCCACTCGGCAGGATTCTTAAAACTTATGAAGGAAACGACGGCAAGGTTCGAGTAGCAGACGTAAAAACAGCATCTGGAATAAAAAGACGGCCAATTCACAATTTAGCCCCACTACTACCCGAGGACGAAATGAAAGAAAATGGAGCATCCCACTCTACGCCACAATTGCCATCTGATGAATCAGATATTCCACCAGTCAAAAGGGCCAGGACTAACAGTAACCCAATCGTTCTGACCAACGATCATAGCGATCCTTCTCATCCCAGCGGTCATAAGCAGTAACATCAATATCACCAACTTTTGCTCTGATCCAGGACTATATTTTGAAGGAATTGGAACTGTAAAACTCGTCACGGCTGAATGGAAGCTCATGGTATACTGCAAACTTATTCGAATTCCATCCTACACATCATGGACACAATTAAAATATCCTTACAACTGGATTTTTGTTTCCACCACAGAAGTAGAAATCTCAGCAGTCTGCGGCACAGAAACTTCACAACACCCTATAAGAGGCACTGGCATAATGCAAATAGACCAAACTTGTATAATCAAAAACAACCTCATCACGATTCAAGGTCACTTTAGTGCGTCAAACAGTTTGCACACATCATACGTCCAACTTAAGCACATCGACCGTATAAGCACACCACAGGAAATCAAACAAATTCTTAACACTACAGATAGCCAGTTTGAGACTCACCTTAATCAACTCAATAACCTGCAAAAACAACTTAATGAGTCTACAATTACACGTCTACCAGAGCTTATCAAGTCTAATAGCCAACATCACCATATAGTAAGCTATTCCGCACATATAATTTCCTTGCTCATCGCGGTAGCCATAACACTAATTAAAAGAAGCTCAACCCATCAAGAAGGAATAGGCCACAACTCCAACCAACCAACACCGCATCCAGTTCCATTACCCCGACCTGTCACCATTGACATCATAGACACCTAACCCACATGGGTTATCATCGACCAGTGGTCAACGCGGGGGAGAATGTTGACATTCACATCAACATACATTTAATTTTAATTCAGTTCAGTTTTTTTTTACTGACATAACATAGCTTTTTTTACCTTTTTTTGTTTATAAACAATTGTTGACATAGCATTATTTTATTTGGTTTATTTGAAGTTCAATCATCCCAGACAATTGTTAAGCATAATTTTATTTTTTGTCCATTGAAATGTTTGGTCAGCAATTATGCAAACAATTAATTGTGCAATAGCGGCATTCAACTTTAATTAATGTATTAAATTTTAGTATATAAGAAAGAACAAAAATAAAGAAAGACGTTCAATTACTATAAGACATTTAAGGTGTTTTATTGATTGAATCTGTTAGCGTTCTACACGTTGAGGTGCTTGGAGGACAATTAAGGCAAATAATATCTCAGTTCAGATTTATGTGTTTGAACTGAATTATATTATAGCCGCAGGAAACAATTCTAGTACAATTATACAGAGGTAGTGAATTTTTCGCCGCCAGTGATACTGCAACTCCGAGGGCGGAAAAATTGCGACGCGAAAACCGCGTATCTGAGCGATATTAAACCATACGTCGAAGAATCAACTAGTGAATAGCTCATTGCTAACCAATTGTTCGCTTTCCCCTATATTAAGTTATCGTTTATCAAGCCAACATCCCTCTCAATTATACGCGTCGGTATCACCTATCTTACCTCAACGTCAAGAACGATCTATCCGAAAATATACCACCTCATTCACCAACGACACACCCGTGCACAACCTACCAGCAGAAGGATCTATCCGAATATGTACCACTTCATTTACCAACGACACACCCGTGCACAACGTACCAGTAGAAATTACCATACCAGAGCCATCTTTGCCATATCAGAGGTTAAGAGAAAAATTACCAGAAGTAAATCTGTCTTTCACGTCATCACTGAAGTCATTTTTAACGTTATTTTCACCAACGCAATCCCCATCATTGTTCTCCCCACCAGACCCATCCCCACCGTTGCCATCGCCAGAGCTAGTTCCACCGTTGCCATTCTTATTGTTGCCATCTCCACCATCGCCGTCAAAGCTAGTTACATCGTTGCCGTTATCTCCAGCGCCATGTCTATAATTTATAGCACCTCCAGAGCCATCTTCATCGTCGTATCCAGATCTGTCTCCCTCAAAAACCTTACTAGAGCCATCTTCATCGTTGCCATCACCATTAAAGTCATCTTCATCGTTGTCAACATCACTTACTCCAACTCCATCATCAACAGATCCATCGCCCACTTATTCAGCTCCAGAGTCACCTCCATCGTTATTTCCACCAACAGAGCCATGTCTAGCGTTGCCACCACCAGAGTCATGTCGATCTTTTACAGTACCTCTGCAGCCGGACCCAACGTTTCCATCGCTAACAATCCCACCACCACCACGGTTCAATTATCGTTTTAGAACCGTTGCATCCCTTAATGGGGTACAAAAATAAGGCAGACAGCCGTTCCAGGACCAAATTAGCCGTCTCAAAACGTTTCACCGAAAACACCGGCGATTGAAAGGAGAATAAACGGCCCAACCTCCCGCGCCGCTCGTTTCTGTCTACACACTTTGTTATTATACTGGCGACAACTACAAATAGCTGCCATTAGGGGTATATAAAAAGCAACATCAAACAAATCTGAGTCAGTTGTTGACAGCAGCCGCGAACCCGATCAGAAGCTAATCCTGAAAGGAGAATGTGGCGTACATGAGCCACTTCCTTGAACATCACTCGAGGTCCTGCGAACATCCTTCGACGTCCTGTGCACATCCTTCGAGGTCCTGCGAATATCCTTCAAAGTCTGTGAACATACTTCGAGGTCCTGCGAATATCCTTCGAGGTTCTGCGAAAATCCTTTGAGGTCCTGCGAACATCCTTCGAGGTCCTGTGAACATCCTTCGAGGTCTAGCGAATGTCCTTCGAGGTCCTGCGAACATCCTTCCACGTCCTGTGAACATCCTTCGAGGTCCTGCGAATATCCTTTGACGTCCTGTGAACATCCTTCGAGGTCCTGCGAATATTCTTCGAGGGCTTGCGAACTTCCCTCGAGATTCTGTGAGAATCCTTCGAGGTCCTGCGAATATCCTTCGAGGTCCTGCGAACATCCTTCGACGACCTGTAAACATCTTTCGAGGTCCTGCGAATTTCCTTCGAGGTCCTGCGAACATCCTTCGAGGTCCAGTGAATATCCTTCGAGGTCCTGTGAACATGCCTCGAGATCCTGTAAACATCCTTCGAGGTTCTGCGAATATGCTTCGAGCTCCTGCGAGTATCCTTCGAGGTCCTGCGAACATCGTTCGAGGTCCTGCCAACATCCTTCGAGGTCCTGTGAATATCCTTCGAGGTCCTGTGAACATCCCTCGAGATCCTGTAAACATCCTTCGAGGTTCTGCGAATATGCTTCGAGGTCATGCGGATATCCTTCGAGGTCCTGCGAACATCCTTCAAGGTCCGGCGAAGCTCCTTCAGCGTGGTCCATGTACTCCTGCCGATAACCGGTGAGTATCCTTCAACAGACTAACCCTTATTAATCTTACTTTCAGTGTGCGGGCCGAGCGTCGTTCTCCTTCCGTGCGGAATCTTGACTGCGGGCCGAGCGTAGGCCTCCTCCTGTGAAGAATCTTGAGTGTGGGCCGAGCGTAGGTCTCCTCCCGTGAAGGTCCTTGAGTGCGGGCCGAGTGTTGGTCTCCTCCCGGGAAGAATCTTGAGTGCGGGCCGAGCGTTGGTCTCCTCCTGTGAAGAATCTTGAGTGCGAGCCGAGCGTTGGTCTCCTCCCGTGAAGAAACTTGGGTGCAGGCCTAGCGTCGGTCTCCTCCCGTGAAGAATCTTGAGTGCGGGCCGAGCGTTGGTCTCCTCCCGTGAAAATCCTTGAGTGTGGGCCGAGCGTTGGTCTCCTCCCGTGAAGATTCTTGAATAGTAGTGGTGGATTAGTCACCCCTTCGAACAACCCCTTGTAAATTCCCCTCGAGATGCGGGGTATCTGTGAGTATCGTTATAACCGTCTAACCCAGTTTAATCCTCATTTCAGTCAATTGGTCACAGCATACGAGCCATCTCGTGGACGCCTTGGAGTGCTCCACCTAGGACCGGAAATACCACTTGCCGTCACACTACTAGCCTCAGCCGGAGGCGAACTGGATCTTCCCCTTTGCAGGACCTTCTCCACCATCATTTTATAATTTCAATATCTTAGGCGTCTCTCGTATCGTAGATTAATAATAAAAACTAATAACGTATTCAAAAACAGCCTTTTACTCTCAGTCACTGGATCAAATAAATTTCTGTGACGATCCCTACCCCCGCGAGCTTACCCCAGCTAACGGGGGAAATCTCGTCGTTACAGCCTAGTCAGCGTTGCAGTAGCAGTGAGTAAATCCATGACTCTAGTACGGCCGTCGGAATCGGGGTAGACCATAATCGCACGTCGTACTGACCATTCATTAGGAGATAGATTGTCCTGCTTAATAACGACAATTTCATAAATATCAAGTTGACGCTTTGGGTTTTTCAATTTGTTCCTCTTGTGGAGCTCTTTTAGGTACTCATCCTTCCATCTTATGCAGAAGTAGTGGTGTTGAATTCTGAGTTTTTGCCATCTATGTGCCAGAGTAATGTTTCCGTCGCTTAAGTCTGGTTCTGCTGGGATCAATAAGGGTAAACCTATCAAAAAATGAGCTGGAGTAAGAGGGTTAAGATCCTGAGGGTTCTTGCTTGACGGTTAGGGGAGAAAACTCTTAAAAAGTGTAATTGAGGGTGTTCATTTTCTTAAGGTGATACTGAAAGCTTTTACTTCTGCTTCCCACAGTCCTACCACGTGTGGAGCTCCTGGCGGAATGAAGTGCCACGTCACATTCTGGAAACTGATAGTTGACGTAACAGGTAATTTCAAGTTCCTCACAAATTCCTGCCGTTCTATTCTCAATAACTGCCTAGCTCCTACGAAGTTAGCACCGTTATCGGAGTAAATGGCGGCAGGACATCCCCGCCTCGGAAAAAATCGTGCAAAAGCTGCCATAAAGGCCTGGGTAGATATATCCGATTTCGGTTCCAAATGAATGGCTTTTGTTGCAAACCAAACAAAAACGCATACGTAACCTTTCGTAATTCTGCAAGTGCGGCCAGAATAGACCTAAATATCAAACGGTCCAGCGAAAACAATTCCGAGATTGTAAAAGGCCGGGTTAGTAGGAGGAAGTGCTACCATCAGTTGAGTAGCTTGACAATTTTTGTATCGTATGCAGGGTGAACATCTGTTGATAATCGAGCTTATCAAGTTTTGGAGCTTGGGAATCCAAATACTGACCCAATTACTCTCAGCATGACCTGATTTCCTCCATGTAGGGTTATTAAATGGACATGAAGGGTTGGTAGTTTGGCAAATCAACTTGTATGGGTAGTCAAACTGGATGACGTTCATCATAAGTTAAACAACTTGATTTTGCTAATCGGCCATTGGCACGAATAATATTTCTAAAGTCTAGAAAGGGTGTGAGGGTAAGAAGGCTACTCTTTTTGTGTATTGGGATTTGCATCCCTAAACACTGATACTCGTCTGTAAAATATTGGGTTTGACAAATGATTATAAGTCTATACTTAGTTGAGTTTATCTCCTGAGACACTAGTGAAAGCTTGGGTGATTTAATAAAATATTGAGTCTTTCTTTCATTAAAACTGTATTATTACGATTAAGTTTCCGTCGGGTAAATGAGCTGTAGTCACAGAATCGATATACATACGACACGTCTCGGAGGGCTTTGGACCATTTTGAGTATCTGCTCAGAATGTCAGGATTTTCCCTGTCTTTGGGGTTGTTAGTGACAGTTACAAAATTTTGTGTAGTTGTTGGCCATTTCGATGAGGGTTCCTTCAACCACGAAGGTCCATTCCACCAAAGGGAGTCTGATTTCAACTCATCAGGATTACAGCCACGGCTGTCGACATCTGCAGGGTTATCATATGACGTTTTCAACTCCGACTGTCACCGATATTGTCGCAACACGATTTGCAACAAATGTTTTCCATCAGCTTAGTTGCTTTTTAAGCCAAGACAAGACTATGGATGAGTCTGTCCAAAAATATGTTCGATGCTGCGGCAAGTTGAGTTGAGTGAGTAAATTGTTTTCCATATTTGCCAATAACGCAGCTCCACAAATTTCCAATTGAGGCAAAGCCAGCATTCTGAGGGGTGCAACCCTAGTTTATGGAACTTGGTCCATCTGTGGATGTTATTCGATTATAAAAAACAGCCGAATAGACTTTTTCAGAAGCATCTGAAAAGCCAAGAAACTCAATTTCAGCTGAGGGTATGTAATAAATCCATCTTGGAATACGAATTTTTTCAATATTATCATAATATTTTAAAAACGTTTGCCATTTTATTAGGATGAGGGGTTTGAGACATTCGTCCCAAGCTTTGTTGCCCTACCATATTTGCTGCATAATAATCTTAGCAGAATGACAACAGCCGCTAACCAAACAGCTGGGTCAAATAGGCGCGCAATTTCAGATAAAACTGCTCGCTTTATGTATGCCGATTCTCTCTCAATCATGGGTACATTAAAGAAAAATATTTTTTTTTTTGCATTTTATCGAATGCCAAGATATTTTGTGTTGTTTGATTCTGGGAGAGTTAATAGATCGACGTCGAATAGAAGGTCTTCGGGTAATGTGTTCAAAAGATCAGCAGTATTTGAAAACCATTTTCTCAATGGAAAGCCGGCTGAGTCCAGCACTATGATCAATTCTTGTTGAGCTCTGTTAGCTTCATTAATGGAATGAGCACCAGCTAAAACATCGTCAACCTACAAATTGCTTCTTAAAATTTGAGATGCTATTGGGTGGGTAGTTTGAACCTCTTTAGCCAGTTCTAAAAGAGTCCGAATTGCCAAATAGGGTGCGAAATTGACTCCGAACGTGACTGTTTGAAGCTCGTAATATTGAATGGGTTCGTTGACGCTTTTACGAAACAGTATTCGCTGAAAGGGGGTTTGGGTAGAGTTCACTAAGATCTGCCAATACATTTTTGTAATGTCGGCATTAAAAACGATCTTAAAAAAGCGCCTTTTTAAAATTACAATAACTAAATCTTGCTGCAACGTGGGACCAGTAAGTAACGCATCGGTTCAACTTCTACCGTTCAATGTTTTGCTGGAAGCATTAATTAAAATTCGAACCTTTGTCATAACACGATCAATTTTCAGGACTGCGTGGTGAGGTAAATAATAATGATAATTTGAAGAAGTTTTTGTGTTGTAACTAATGGGTTTCATATGACCTAAGTCTATATATTCTTGTAGCGCATTATCATAATCCACTTGAAGCTCGGGTTTCCTCATCAACTTCTTCTCGTTTCTTAAATATTGAGCCATTGCTATATGGCGAGAGTACCCTAACTCCATTTGTAGGGTTCGAAAGGGAAGGGATAACGGCTATCGGGTAAACGTTGGGTTGTCTCCCCATAATATTCTCCGCAAACAGAATCTTCAGAAGACTTAATGGGTTTTCTGGGGACTTCTTCAATTTCCCAAAAATTAGTTATACATTTATCAAGTGAAAAGTTGAAAAATTACACGATGGTTTGGGTCTGGCCTGGACCTGTCAATATCCATCCGAAATTTGTCTCTTGAGTGATAAGAGTATTAAGAAAGCCATTCTTAACACCTGTTAAGAAGACCTCCGTGTAATATTAGCTGCCGATCAACATATCGACACTTCGTTTCAGCCAATTGAATGTCGCCAGATCATTGGCTATATTTGAGTTTATATCTTGGGTGGGTAAATGACTAGAGACTTCTTTCACAACAATTGCTTCCATTGTCATTTTTAAATAATTTTTGGTGTTATACCTTACTGTCACATCGCATACTTTATTGGACCTAGAAGAACCAAGGTCTTCTAATCCTGCGATTTGGGCCAATATGGGTGTGGTGGGTATTTGCTTAGTGAGACTTATTTTTGAGATTTCCCAAAGTGAGTCTGCTTCTTTGGTGCTTGGCTTACAGTGAGAAAGGTATATCCCCTTCTCTCATTATGATTTCGATTATCAGAGAACTGTTTGGATTTTGGGTTTTGATTCGAATAAAACTCTTTGAATTCCTAACCGACTCAAGACCATTATACTCCGATCTTAAAAAATTATCTAATTCTAACCAAGAAGGCATTTCAGCGCTATCTATCAGAGTTCTTTCAAATATGACGAGGGTTTCCCTGGGTAATCTGTTGGTACAAAGATAAAAAATAATCGGATCCCAATTGTCAGTACTTATACCCAACGTGTTCAAAGTTAAAATACAACTACTAATTGTCCTTTGTAGACTTCTAATGACCGAACCGCATTGGACACTAATATGGAGTAAATGAAATAACCTACGCAATTGAGCATTAATATGCATGCGCTTATTCTCATGTTGATTAGTCCATTCCCTCCGGGCTATATCGAACACCTTGTTTGTCAAGGGTGCGTCATCAACTATTCTTCTTGCTTCTTTTAAGGTTTTTTCCTTGAGATGAACATAATTTTTCAATGCCACATTCGCAATATTAATATTTCGTCTAATATAACAGAAGTTTATCCTTCCCTCATACGAAAAATGATTTTGCAGTCTGAACGAAATGTGTTTATTTTCAGACAAGTAGATAAGAAGAAGCATAATTATAATCAAATAAAAAACTTTATCGTTGAAAAGGAAAGTGATACTGAATAAACAGCATAAAATTTAATGAGAGATGAAGAAAGCAATATTGAATATGATAGTTTAAGTGAATAAATATGGAAAGTTCTAATATTTTAAATTTTGTAAAACATAATTTTATGCATGATTTCATGCATTAACATACATGTTAAATTTGAAACAAATGCTATTATTCGTAAGACCTTAATTATAATTTTTATTATAATTTTTTGTTGCAAGAACATGTGAGTACTTGGTATGTTCTCTGCCAAAATTTTCGAGAATTTAAATAAGAGTGTTTGGTTGACCACAAAAACATATGCTGAAAATTGCATAGTTCTATGACTATTTCTTACACTTTTAAATATATTTGTATTAAATGGGCATATGGGTGGTGGGCATGTTCTTTGTTCAATATGTTCAAAATTTGGGCGGAAGCCAATAATTGACTACAAAGGCATATGTGATAAGTTTCATCGTTCTGCGATTACTCCTTATTTTAACCATATTTTCAACATTATAAGTGAGGTGGGCGTGTCCTTTGTCCAAATTTTTCAAAATTTTTATGGATATAAATATTTGACCAAAAAAGCATACGAGCAAAGTTTTATCGTTCTGCGATTACTCCTACTTTTGCACATATATTGGTTTCAACGTTGTATGAGAGGTGGGCGTGTCCTTTGCACAAATTTTTCAAAATTTTGCGGGAGTCAATATTTGACAACAAAATCATATGTGAAAAGTTTCATCGTTCTCCGATTACTCCTTCTATTTTTGGCCGCTCGTTGTATGAACTCACGACATAGTGTAGTGGTACTATTAGAAACACGTGGTGTTCTTCGGGTTTGGGTGTGTGGAGCCATTTTCTAAATGGAATGAAGTAAAGAAATTAACATAAGTGGTGAATAATGGACGTTAGTGTGTTAGATGAGTGTACTGAGTGAATTTTGGGTAAGTATGTAATGTTAGAGAATTAAGATACAAATGGGAAAAGGACAGCGGCCGGGGATGGCACGCTCCCTCTTCTATCTTAAACAGGGAGGGCAGCGACTGGTGACGGCACGCTTCGTCTGATTAACTACGTCTAGGCAAGGGCAGCGACCGGGAACGGCACGCTCACTCTGGTATCTTCAACAGGGGGGACAGCGACCGGGCGGCACGCTTCCTCTGTTAAACTACGTCTAGGTGAGGGCAGCGACCTGGGACGGAACGCTCCCACTGGTATCTTCAACAGGGAGGACAGCGACCGGGGACGACACGCTTCCTCTGTTAAACTACGTCTAGGTGAGGGCATCGACCTGGGATGGCACGCTCCCTCTGGTATCTTCGAAACGCCTCCTCTGATGTCTTCACAAGGAAAGGACAGTGACCTGGGGACGGAACGCTCGGTCTGGTATCTTCAACAGGGAGGACAGCGACCGGGGACGGCAGGCTTCCTCTGATGAACTACGACTATGTGGGGGCAGCGATATGGGACGGCACGCTCCCTTTGGTATCTTCAACAGGGAGGACAGAGACCGGGGATGGCACGTTTCCTCTGATGAACTACGTCTAGGTGAGGGCAGCGTCCTGGGACGGCACGCTCCCTCTGGTATCTTCAAAAGGGAGAACAGCGACCGGGGACGGCACCTTTGCTCTGATGAACTTCGTATGACCTACGTTGATAAAGTAAGAGGGAGAGAAAGAGAGAGAGATGGAGAGAGAAATAAAGAGAGAGAGAGAGAATGAAGGAGTGACCAGGGACGGCTCGCTTCCTCTTATGAGCTGTTCGAGGATCTCCACAGAACCTTCCAGGATTTTCGCAGGCCTTCAAGGATATAAGAAGGACTTTCAAGGATATCGGCAGGACCTTCAGAGGTGTTGGCAGGACCTTTAAGAATGCTCACAAGACCTTCAGGGGTTTTCGCAGGACCTTAAAAGGGGTTTTAAGGATCCTCAAAGATATCCGCAGGATCTTCAAGGATATCAGCAGTACCTTCAAGGATATCTGCAGGACTTTTAAGGATATCGCAGGACCTTCAAGGGTGTTCGCAGAACCTTCAGAGATGTTGACAGGACCTTCAAGGATGTTGACAGGACATTCAAGGATATCCGCAAAACTTCAAGGATGTTTGCAGGACCTTCAAGAAAGTTGATAGGACCTTCAATGTTGATAGGACAACCGTGGTTTTCTTCCCTGAACCAAATACGCGGGGCTGTATCCAGTCGACTCTGAGTTACTCGGGTTAATAGCCAGGGAAATCCGGGCCAGTTGAGCGATCATCATTTTCAGAGTGCGGTTCACCTTCTCCGTAGGATTCTCCTGTGGGCAATAAGAGGAGGTGAATTGTTGTCGGACACCGATCTCCTGTAGATACTTTTCCAGTACGCGGCTGATGAATTGACTACCATTATCCGTTATCAATACCTTCAGTGTGCCAAATCTGGCTACGATCCTCTCTCTAAATGCTTTAACGGCCCCCTGGGCGGTAGCTTGCTGAAGTGGTACGAGCTCGATCCACTTGGAAAAACGATCAAAGAAGACGAGGAGCATATTATTGCCATGCTTGGTACGTGGCAGCAGCCCGACGAAGCCCGTGCAGGCTGTGGCCCAAGGTTCTTCCGGAATCGTTACCAACATCTCGCCTACTGGAGCCACCTGGCTCGGCTTATACCGTTGGCATGACTCGCAGCTTAGAACTAATCGGGCTACATTTCTAAAGATACCGGGCCAGTAGTAGCGGTTACTGTCCCTATTAATGTTTTCCTCACCCCAAGGTGTCCAACGGAAGGTTGACTATGGTTTTCTTGCAGCACCCTTTGTCGCAGTGAATTGGCGACACATAACATTCAGGGGGTTCAACTTCATCTTTTGGATGCCTAGAAATTTGCCTGAAAAGTTGAGTGTCAACTATTGAATAGTCCGGGTACTTCGTGGGGTTACGCAGGACTACCTCCTTCTTCCGCCGTAACCAGTTACAAGTTGAAGACGTGGTTTCAGTTCCCTCCACGGCTCGTTGCAACATCTCCAGGGGCTGGAGGGATAGTGCGTCGGCAACCACGTTATTCTTACCCTTGCGATACTGGACTGTGAAAGTATATTGCTGTAATTCGAGTGCACATCGGGACAACCGGCCAGAGGGATTGTCGATGGAGTTTAGCCATTTCAAAGACAGGTGGGAGGTGATGACATGGAAGCAGTAACCTTCTAGGTACGGCCACGTTTTCCGTATTCCCCAGATTACGGCTAGGCACTCTTTCTCGGTGGCCGTGTAGTTTCTCTCTGCCCCGTTGAGGCTCCTACTCGCGTAAGCAATAACCCGTTTACCGTCTTCCAAATCTTGAGTCAGCACGGCACCCAAACTATAATCGCTAGCGTCTGTTTGTAATTTAAAAGTCTTCGAGACAGGCCAGCACTGGGGCCTCGGTTAGCTTGGCTTTTACCAGTTCGAACGCGGTCTGTTGGTCCACTTCCAATGCCTGCCCTTCTTTAAGAGGGAAGTGAGGTGTTGTGCAATGGCCGCGAAATCGGGTACAAAGCGTCTGAACCAGGATGCAGCTCCAAAAAACCTTAAAATTTTGCGGATATTCTTCGGGGCCACCATCTCACTAATCGCAGCTACCTTGTCCGGATCGATTTGCATGCCTTTTCCGCTGACCACATGACCGAGGTACTTGTTTTCCGTTTACGGAAACTCGCACTTATTAGGGTTAATTTTAAGGTTGGCGCTTCGGAGTCATCGGAAGATTTCCTCCAGCTTGGATAAATGCTCGTCTAGCGAATGGTTCAAGCTCCGGCCCGATGACGCTGTCGAAAGATCGCTGAAACGTCGCCGGGGTGGAGTGCAGCCCGAATGGCATCAACCGCCATTGATACAATCACGGCAACGGTGAAAGCGGTGTATTTCTTACTGCTCTTTTATAAGGGGATTTGCCAGTATTCATCTTTCAAGTCGAGTCTGCTCACATACCGTGCATCTCTCCAATAATGTCGCGATTCGTGGGAGTGGATAAGCATCAGATTCCTATTTGCTCTTTAGGTGTCTAAAATCTATGCACAACCGTCAAGTACCACTTCTACATGGCTCAATACAGCCATTCGTGAGTAGTTCGTTTACTTTGACATCGATTATAGTCAGCATGGCCGGGTTACGCGGGGTATACCTGATCTTAAATGGCCTATCGTGCGTCATTACGATTTGGTGTCGAGCGGCGGTGGAAAGTCTTAATCTTGTCTAAGCCTTCGGGACTATGATCACTTACCGGTATATGTCCGTTCGCGATCTCGCCGGCCTCTTTGGATCCAGGTGGTGGAGATATTGGGTGTCGATTTATCTCGGCGCCTTCTGCTGGGGTGGCAACAACGGCTGTGTGTAAAAATTTGCATGTACGGCCTGCGCAAGTAAGATTTGCCTCGCACTCTTCTAGGTACTTTAGTCTGATAACCAGGCCTTCGGTGGCATTAGGCATGACCAGGAGTTTGGTGACCAAGTTCCGATTTTTTTTTAAATCTTCATTTACATAACCGAGCCATTAGAGCCTTATATGGTTAATTAAAGCTACTATCTAAATAAGAAACTTCTAGATAAATCATATAATTACAAATTATATCATAAATCCCTAACCGAGCACTAGCAACAAAGGCTATCGGCTCGTTGTAGCGAAAACAAACCAGAGCTTCTGGTGGGAATTGCACCCACGACCCCCGCACTGATAAGCTAGCACGCTACAAACTAGCCTTCTGGGGCGCTCTTTCCAAAGTAATTTCCCAAATTAATTTGATGGTCAAGCGCATGTGTGATTCGTCGTTGGGATCCGTCAGCTAGCGTAACTACAGATTCATACATTTTGACTCACGAAGCAGCTCGTGGCCCCCATATCGATGGTGGCAGCTATTACGCGGCCCTCTAAAATGATGTTCGCAACGAGCTTCGTAGGGGTGTAGTGTATGGATGCGAGGGATGTTGCACTGTGGGCCCGTATCCCCTTGCTCGGTACGGCCCCGATGATCGTTTCTCGACCGCATTCCCAGCAAAACAGGACGCTTGGATTCATACGCTATTAGGCGATGCTGCTCCCGGGGAGGCTGCGTTGTTGACGGGATACATTCGAGGTCGGCTGCCAATTCTAACAGTATTCGAGGATGGCGTTACGGAAAATACGTTCTATCTTCTGTGCTTCGGAGTAGCTAGGGTATCTCATCAGATTTTGCATCTCGAGGGTATACCTTCGGAATGACTCTCGGGGGTCGTTGACGTCTTTTACGCACCTCATCCTCAAGCCGCTCAAAATATCGGGGAGGTAAAAAGAATTTGAGGAAGTCTCTTCTGAATGCCGACCACGTTCCCCATTGGCGATTGTTGTTCCGATACCAGATTAAAGCCTTGCCGGTAAGAACTTCCGTCATCATGGCCGGCATGGTGTCGATTCTAATTGTATTGTAGCATGAATCATATTCGTTATTACCAACAAGAATATCATAAAGTACTTAGTACTTAATATAAAAGAATATCATATAACATAACGATCAACACTTTTTGCATTGTACAAGCGACTGTTGTGATTACAATAATCTAAGCTGAGAATACTTAGTCTAATGATATAACATCCACTGTAAACATTATTAAACAGTCAACCCTTTTGGTGTCGCACATTGATCGTTGTTTCATACATTATGTATCTAACTAAAAGTACTTATTCCATTGCTACATTTCCCACTGTATGTTGAATTGCTTAGTAAGCAATAATGTATTATAAATTCGGATCAATTTGTTCAATAAAGACGATTTTTGCCTAACATTCAAGAGAGCGATAACTCCGCTCTTGCCAAGAATAAAGA
Organism: Eustalomyia histrio; assembly: GCA_949748255.1. Taxonomy (NCBI): domain Eukaryota; kingdom Metazoa; phylum Arthropoda; class Insecta; order Diptera; family Anthomyiidae; genus Eustalomyia; species Eustalomyia histrio. The sequence goes on from OX456523.1 coordinate 153,180,766, forward strand.
ACCTACCTTTTGTGTTTCAATAAAAAGGACAATTATTACAGTATACATGTTAGCTAGCTCTTCTATTCTTTCGACGAATTCCAACGGATCTCCGTCTCCGTCGCACTTTATCCCCCATTTCCGAACTTGATCAGCTTGCGATTTGAGGTCGGGACCGACCGTAGATGTACCATACTGGCAGTCAGATCTCGTCGTATCCCCAGGGTCAAGAGCTTTAGAAAGTACTGACAATAGCGGTGTCCTTCTAGGGGACTTACTCTGCCCACTAGAGATGGAAAGTTCGTGGTTTGTCTGTATCAGTAACAGCCTTTGTAGAACCTCGGACTTATGAAGAGGAGACCGGGGACGGCACGCTTTTTCTGATGAACTACGTCTAGGTGAGGGCAGCGACCTTGGACGGCATGCTCCCTCTCGTAACTTCGCAAGGGCTGGACAGCTACCGGGGACGGAACTCTTCCTCTGAAGAACTACGTCTAGGTGGGGGCAGCTACCTCGGACGGGACGCTCCCTCTGGTATCTGCGAGAGGGGAGGACAGCGACCGGGGGTAGCTCGCTCCCTCTGATGAACTACGTCTAAGGCATGGCAGCGACCTGGGACGGCACGCTCCCTCTGGTATCTTCAACAGGGAGGACAGTAACCGGCAAAATTCTCAGCCGCTTTAGACAACGGGTGTTGACGAACCAGGACCAAGTCCCCAATCTTCGGTTTCCACTATATTGTGACCGTTGATCCTGGGCGGATCTGCCGATTTTGAAAATATCCACCAATTCGATGGTCTTATCCTCAGGTTTGTGATGGTGCGCGCCGGTTCCAGTCACCACCTCATCGTACAAGGCCTTGGGCAACCGTGGTTCTCTTCCCTGAAACAGATACGCGGAGCTGTATCCAGTCGACTCTAAGTTACTCGGTTAATAGCCAGGGTAATCCCCGATAAGTGGTCGTCTCACTGATTATGCCTATTCCGGGCCAGTTGAGCGATCATTATTTTCAGAGTGCGGTTCATCCTCTCCGTAGGATTCTCCTGTTGGCAATAAGAGGCGGTGAATTGTTGTCGGACACCGATCTCCTGTAGATACTTTTGCAGTTCGCGGCTGATGAATCGACTACCATTATCCGTTATCAATACCTTCGGTGTGCCAAATCTGGGCAGGATCCTCTCTCTAAATGCTTTACCGACACCCTAGGCGGTAGTTTGCTGATGTGGTACGAGCTCGATCCACTTAGAAAAACGATCAAAGAAGACGAGGAGCATATTATTGCCATGCTTGGTACGCGGCAGCCGCCCGACGAAGTCCGTCTAGACTATAGACGGACTTCGTCGGGCGGCTGCCGCGTACCAAGCATGGCAATAATATGCTCCTCGTCTTCTTTGATCGTTTTTCTGATCTTCCGGAATCCTTACGAACATCTCGCCTGCTGGATCCACCTGGTTCGGCTTATACCGTTGGCATGACTCGCAGCTTAGAACGAATCGGGCTACATTGTCATAGTGTCTCCCACTATTCCCTTAACGTTATTTATATCATATACATATACACACGCTGTTTTAACTTATTAAGCATTTTACCAATTATTTTTTTTACTTTATTCCAAAGAATTTTAAAATATATTTATTAATTGTATTTTCCCAAGAATTGTTTGTCCAAATGCATTTCCGCTAACGAAAATGCAACAGTTATCAAAATGCACCATTAATTCCAAATAAGTTTAATAACTTTATTATTTGTATTTATTAAATTGTCCGAGTACATTATTTCCAAAGAATTTTAATAACTTTATTGATTGTATTTTCAGGTGCATTTCCGCTAACGAAAATGCAACATTAACAACATTATACATTTTGTCCAAAGAATTGTTATACTTTGTTCAAGTGCAAAATGCACCAGACAAATTTCTTAAGAATTTTTTTGCAAACATTTATTGTTTAATTTATATTTCCAAAATGTAACATAAAGCAAAATAATAGTATTTCAGAAAGTAGAAAATAAAAAAGAACAACGAATCCTTTAAAAGATTAAAGGATATACAAAATTTTTGTGAAAATAAAATTTAGTGAAAGTGACATTCGAATTTCATACAAAATTTTATTTTTCGAAAACTTTAGTTAAAGTGACATTTGAACTTCATAAGATTGAAGAACGAATCCTTTAAAAAAAAGAAAAAAAAACTAAAGCACATACAAAATTTTGTAAAGAGAAAATAAGAACAAGGAATCCTTTAAAAGATTAACGGACATAAAATTTTTTGTTGTGAGAAAACTTTAGTTAAAGTGACATTTGAACTTCATAAGATTGAAGAACCAATCCTTAAACATACAAAAATTATTTTTGTGAAAGTGTCATTTGAACTTCATAAGATTGAAGAACGAATCCTTTAAACATACAAAATTTTTTTGTGAAAGTTACATTCGAAATTCATAAGATTGAAAAACGAATATTTTAACATACAAAAAAAAAACAAACAATAAGGTGAAGAAGAGGATAAAAAGATTTACCCTTATCAATAATATATTCCTAACAAAAGCCGAAAAATTAAGATACATCCAAAGTAACCTAATAGAAGCAAATATATACACCTGTAAACACATCCTAATCAAATTTAAACTCAACAGTAGAAACACAGAGCCAAGCAGACAGCAATATAACAGCATCAGAAAGTAAGGATTAGATTAACTATATTATATTTATTTATTTATTAACATTATTAAATGTATGTAACTGAAAAAATAAGCATAGAGTCAAAAATCGAAAGAAAATTACTGTATACATCCGGAGAACTAGAAACAAAAAAGTTACAAGAATTCCTATATAAAATAACCTTGATAAAAATCAAAGCAAAGAAAAATTATTTAAAACATAAGAATAAAAGATGTGTATAAGTCAGAATTTCTTTTTCCTTTCCCAAATCCATTCGAACTAAAAATGGCAGTACAGGTCGAAAATCCAACAAACAGTTTAACTATAAACCCTTTGAAATACCTAAACAACTTACCTGAATTCAGGAGACTTACAGACGTTTACCACACTTATTGACCGAATACACCCACACCTACAAACATACGACGAACTGTCCCAACTACTTTTTTCTGACGTAATAAAATCAAAACTCAAAGGAAGGACAAGACAGGCAATAGAAATAAACTGCCACGCGACTTCATGGATAGAGATTAAAAACATACTACAGAATAATTTTGGGGATAGACGTTCCTGCGAAGAACTCTTTGACGAATTACGAAGCGTGACCTTTAAAACAAACACCTTAGATTTCTACAACGACATGAAGACCAGGTTACACAAATTAAATAACAAATTAGTAGTTATTTTAGGAGAAACCGAAGCAACTAGACAGAGTGCGATAAACAATAAACGCACTGCCCTCAACATCTTTAAAAACAAAATCCCTGAACCGATGAAATCCATCCTATTCTGTATGAACCCAGAAGATTTAGAACAGGCTATGGACATACTGCTCCAAGCCGGATACGCACATGTAGGGAACAATAACGGGAACGACCCAGAAATTAAAACTCATTCAAGTAATAGAAATAATAACTATAGAAACAATACACAGTACAATAAAAAATATAGTAGGAATACCAACAACCATTCATACAACACCGACCATACCAACAACCATTCCAACAACACCGACCATACCAACAACCATTCCAACAACACCGCCCATACCAACAAACAAACTCACAAAACTCCAGTCCTCAAAATCAATCATCCCAGAGACCAAATAATAGAAACCAAGTAGAACCTATGGACATAGGAAAAATTGAAGTGGCTGAAAATTTTCAGGAATCAGCCTCCAGAATAAATTACCATTTATAATAATAAAGACAAGGATAGGTTTTATAAAATTTATAATAGACACGGGCGCAACAAATTCCATTTTAAATCCGGGGATCTGCGACCCCAAAAGAATTCATACAACTAGCCCACTTTTAATTAAAACTCTTCACCATCAAATTTACGTTGACGAAAAAGCCATAATACCTATGTTCAAAGAATTAGGCGACATTGAAACAAATAAAGTACTAGAATTTTATATAATCAGATTTCATAATTTTTTTGACGGTCTAATAGGTAATGATATCTTGAGACCACTAAATGCCTGTATTGATTATAGAAAGAAGGAAATAACCGTCGGTAAGAAGACACTCCATATGCACTTCGAAAACGAAAACTTAAATAAAAAAAGGATAATAGCACCAGATGACTCTGACCTAGTATATTATAAGGAGGAAAACGACGGAAATATTGTAAAAGAAGGAATTTTAAATGTAGAAAATGGAGAAGTAGAGATAAACTTACTATCTGAAACTAACCGTGTGACTACGCAGAAGGTAGATCACGAAAATTTTAACATAATCGAGAATAAAGAATTTAAATCATTGAATGACCAAATTAGAATAGGACACTTAAACCCCGAGGAAAGATCACAACTATTACAAATTATAAACAAGTATCATAATATTTTTTACCAATAAAGTGATAGACTCTCGTTTACTTCCTCAATAAAACATAGAATTAGAACTACAAACAATATACCGATATTTTCCAAGTCGTACAGTTACCCGTACGTACATAAAAAAGGAGTTACGGATCAAATCCAAGAGATGTTGAAAAATAAGATAATTAGGAATAGTAATTCTCCCTATTCAGCCCCAATTTGGATCGTGCCAAAGAAGGCCGATGCCAGCGGGAAATCCAAGTGGAGACTTGTAATCGATTATCGTAAACTGAACGAAGTTACGATTGACGACATGTTCCCCATCCCAAACATAGATGAGATTCTCGAAAAACTGGGAAGAAGCCAGTATTTCACTACACTCGATCTGGCGAAGGGTTTCCACCAAATCGAGATAGAGGAAGAAGACATCCACAAAACCGCATTTAGTGTCGAAGGAGGAAACTATGAATTTCTGCGAATGCCTTTCGGACTAAAAACAGCCCCTGCAACATTCCAGAGATTGGTGAATAATCTACTCCAATATTTTATTAATAAAATCTGCCTGGTATACCTGGATGATATAATCATATTTTCAACATCCTTACAAGAACACATGAACTCAATCAGACTTATATTCGCAAGATTACAGGAGGCAAACCCAAAAATCCAATTCGATAAATCAGAATTTTTAAAAAAGGAAACAGAGTTCCTTGGGCACATAATAACAACGGAGGGGGTCAAGCCCAATCCTAAAAAGATAGAATGCGTTGTTAACTTCCCAATACCCAAAACGACAAAACAGATCAAGCAATTCTTAGGGCTCACAGGCTACTACAGGAAGTTCATAAAAGACTACTCATCTATCGCTAAACCAATGACTTAATGCTTAAACAAAGATTCAAAAATAACCATAAATGACCCAGAGTACGAAAAAAGTTTCAACACCCTCAAGACCCTATTAACAGATGATCCAATATTAGCATACACAGACTTTTATAAAACATTTACATTGACAAAAGACGCGAGTAATTACGCCTTGGGAGCAGTACTTTCGCAGGATAATCACCCAATATGCTATGCAAGTCGCACCCTTAATAAACACGAAATAAATTATAGTACAATAGAGAAAGAACTATTGGCCATCATATGGGCTACAAAATACTTAAGGCCCTAACTCTTTGGTCGCAAATTTATAATAGAAACGGATCATAAGCCATTAACATGGCTCTTTTCTATAAAGGAACCCAATTCAAAACTTGTTAGGTGGAGATTAAGACTATCTGAATACGATTACGAAATCAAGTACAAGAAAGGAACAAAGAACGGTAATGCCGACGCTTTGTCAAGAATTGAAACTGAACCCAACATTAACACACTAGAATGCGACAGTGTAACGATAAAAAGTACTAATTCACCAATTAATATGTTTAAAAACCAAGTAGTTATAATAAAAACAACCTCTGGATCATTAAGAATAGAAAATAAATCTGTTTTTAAAAATAAGAGAAGAATAATTTCTATGAAAGAAATGGACAGGGAAACATTTTAACCCAACACAACTCAATGTTATTTTTATCGAAGATGAATTTTATACAATGTTTAAAAATGTTTATGAGGAACTATTTTCAAATACCGCAAATTTTAGGGTACTTAGATCTACACTCATGACAGAAGACATAGAAGATGAAAACCGGTTAACCGAAATTATTTAAAATTAACACCTTAACAAAAATTATAGAGGAATCCAAGCAGTATATAAAGAGTTAGTTACGCGAATTTACAATCTAAATTGAAACAAAGGATAACTCAGTTCATAAATAATTGCGAAATCTGCAACCTAGAAAAGTATGATAGAAAACGGGCTCTACTAAATATTTAGGTAAAGGATTAAAAATAATTGCAGGTACAATGGACAGCGAAGACGAAGAACAAATAAGTAAAACTCTTAAATTACTACACACAAATGACGAAAACTTAACACACAGGATTAACAACTTAACTTATATTAATAATGTCATGAACTCACCAGATTCAGAATATTACTAACCATATAAATTACCAGCAAAAGACAATTGGAAATTATTTAACAATATTATTCAAAAATATTATAGGAAATAAAATTTCAACTATAGAAGACGAGATAACATTTATAGAACACATATACCAGATTAACAACGACATCTCACTCTTACGCCAACATATAGATGACGTCGGACAAATTATTTTCTTCGGAAAACTGGGAATTATACCCACAAATATTCTCACTCAAACCGAACTTAACCTAATCTCAGACTTTGACAGTAATACCAACATCAAGGTATCCATTGCACTTCACGACGGTAACATCATCATTATTCTCTCTATACCACAATTTTTACAAGAACCAATATCTATGGTGACATTCGTACCAATACCTGACAAGAATAATAAATACATACAGCTTAATCAAACCAATGTTCTCGTAGATTCAGAAAACAATATTTATAGCACGTTCATTAAAGAAAATTTAATAAAAATCAACGACAATTGCTTAAGCAAGATATTAAATTTTGAAGAAGCTAACTGCAAAATGCAAACATTTAATAAACAGGAAAGAGCTGAAATAATTCCAGGCATATTAGTTCTCAAACGATTCAATAGTAACATATCGCACAATTGCAATAAAGCTAAATTAAAAATTTCGGGAAATTACCTAATAAAATTCGAAAATTGTGAAATATACGCGTTAAATAAAACTTTTACAAATGTTAAAATAAAAATACAAGATAAGTTTATTTTACCTAATCTCATAACAAAAATTAAAGACAATAGTAATACAACACTTGCAGACATAAAAATTTAATCTTTATATCTAAAACAAATAGAATACGAAGAAACACTGAAACAAGTACTATATACAGATAAGAACACAAAAATACTTAGTTTTAGCATAGACATCTTAATTATTATATCAATATATCTTAATTATTTTTTATACTTATTTAAGAATACAAAAACATATATTTCAAACGTACAATTAAAAAACGAAACTACTATAAATAACCCGGCAAAGATAATATAATCTCGTCGGAGCCTCAAACTAACGGTGAGGGTGTTATAGTGTCTCCCACTATTCCCTTAACGTTATTTATATCATATACATATACACACGCTGTTTTAACTTATTAAGCATTTTACCGATTATTTTTTTTACTTTATTCCAAAGAATTTTAAAATATATTTATTAATTGTATTTTCCCAAGAATTGTTTGTCCAAATGCATTTCCGCTAACGAAAATGCAACAGTTAACAAAATGCACCATTAATTCCAAATAAGTTGAATAACCTTATTATTCGTATTTATTAAATTGTCCGAGTACATTAATTCCAAAGAATTTTAATAACTTTATTGATTGTATTTTCAGGTGCATTTCCGCTAACGAAAATGCAACATTAACAACATTATACATTTTTTCCAAAGAATTGTTATACTTTGTTCAAGTGCAAAATGCACCAGACAAATTTCTTAAGAATTTTTATGCAAACATTTATTTTTTAATTTATATTTCCAAAATGTAACAGAAAGCAAAATAATGGTATTTAAGAAAGTAGAAAATAAAAAAGATTGAATATTATTGATTAAACCTTAAACCCAGTTGTTTTATTTTTTTCGTTGTTCTTCATTTCGGTGAAAAAAGTCTACATCTCTAAAGATAACGGGCCAGTAGTAGCGGTTACTGACCCTATTGATGATCTTCCGCACCCCAAGGTGTCCAGCTGAAGGTTGACTATGGTTTTCTTGCAGCACCCTTTGTCCCAGTGGATTGGCGACACATAACTTCCATTGGGTGCAATCTTCTTCATTTGGATGCCTAGGAATGTGCCTGAAAAGTTGAGTGTCAACTATTGAATAGTCCGGGTACTTCGTGGGGTTACGCAGGACTACCTCCTTATTCCGCCGTAACCAGTTGAAAGTTTAAGACGTGGCTTCAGTTCCCTCTACGGGCCGTTGCAACGTCTCCAGGGGCTGGTAGAATAGTGCATCGGCAACCACGTTATTCTTACTCTTGCGATACTGGACTATGAAAGTATATTGCCGTAATGCGAGTGCTCATCGGGACAACCGGCCATACCATAATCGCTAGCGTCTGTTTGTAATTTAAAAGTCTTCAAGAAATCGGGACATGCCAGCGCTGAGGCCTCGATTTGCTATTTAGGTGTCTAAAATCTATACACAACCGTCAAGTACCATTTTTATTTGGAGCTAGAGTTATCGACGAGCTGTATGCACTTCTAGATGGCTCAATACAGCCATTCGCGAGTAGTTCGTTTACTTTGGCATCGATTATAGTCTGCATGGCCGGGTTGCGCGGGGTATACCTGATCCGAAATGGCCTATCGTCCGTCATTACGATTTGGTGTCGAGCGGCGGTGGATAATCCGTGCAAATCGCGAAAATTTCGTACCTCTTCTTCCAGGAAAGTCTACATCTTGTTTAGGTCTTCGGGACTATGATCATTTACCGGTATATGTCCGTTCGCGATCTCACCGGCCTCTTTGGTTGCTACTGGGTTCGGAGGCTCCTCTCGGATCCAGGTGGTGGAGACATTAGGTGTCGATTTATCTCGGCGCCTTCTGCTGGGGTGGCAACAACGGCTGTATGAAAAATTTCCATGTAAGGCCTGCGCAAGTAAGATTTGCCTCGCACTCTTCTAGGAACTTTAGTCTGATAACCAGGTCTTCGGTGGCATGAAGCATGACCAGGAGTTTGGTGCTAACACGATCAATTTTCACGACTGCGTGGTGGGGTAAATAATAATGATAATTTGAAGAAGTTTTTGTGTTGTAACTAATGGGTTTTATATGACCTAAGTCTATATATTCTTGTAGCGCATTATCATAATCCACTTGAAGCTCGGGTTTTCTCATCAACTTCTTCTCGTTTCTTAAATATTGAGCCATTGCTATATGGCGAGAGTACCCTAACTCCATTTGTGGGGTTCGAAAAGGAAGATCAACTTGATAACGGCTATCGGGTAAGCGTTGGGTTGTCTCCCCATAATATTCTCCGCAAACAGAATCTTCAAAAGACTTAATGGGTTTTCTGGGGACTTCTTCAATTTCCCAAAAATTAGTTATACATTTATCAAGTGAAAAGTTGAAAAACTACACGATGGTTTGGGTCTGGCGCGATTCATCAACTGGACCTATCAATATCCATCCGAAATTTGTCTCTTGAGTGATAAGAGTATTAAGAAAGCAATTCTTAACACCTGTTAAGAAGACCTCCGTGTAATATTAGCTGCCGATCAACATATCGACAGGTCGGCTCTCATACAACTTCGTTTCAGCCAATTGAAAGTCGCCAGATCATTGGCTATATTTGGGTTTATATCTTGGGTGGGTAAATGACTAGAGACTTCTTTCACAACAATTGCTTCCATTGTCATTTTAAAATCATTTTGGGTGCTATACCTTACTGTCACATCGCATACTTTGTTGGACCTAGAAGAACCAAGGTCTTCTAATCCTGCGATTTGGGCCAATATGGGTGTAGTGGGTATTTGCAACTTTCGCCTAAAAATGTCTGTAATGAAGCTTTCATCTGAAGCTGGGTCAGTTAGTGCTCTCGCCGGGAACAGTTCGCCGTTAACCTCGACATTTAGAATCGCTGTTCCCAATAGTTTCCTTCTATTTGCGCAAGATTTATTTGTAGGGGTAACCGTAGCAAAAGACGGCGCCGCATTTCTTGACGTCGACTGTTGAGACAAATCATTCTTATTATTTTCGGGTTTCTTGATATTCGAGCTAGCGGTGGATTTGTGTAGCAGTGAATTGTGGCGATTACCACTCTGCCTACACGTAAATGTGCTGCGGCAATCCTTAATTGTATACCCAAAATCGAAACAATTGTAGCAGATTCCTTCCTTTTTAACGAAATCAATTCTCTCATATACTCCGAAAGAAGTAAACTTAGTACACTCTCTGAGAGTATGATTGCTCTTGCAAAAGCTTGCAAATTGAGCCATTGGGTTTGATAGATTTGGGCGGGTGGGTTTGGTTAGAGTGTGAGACTCTTTGGTTATTTTTGAGATTTCCCAAAGTGAGTCTACTTCTTTGGTGCTTGGGTTACAGTGAGAAAGGTATTTCCCCTTCTCTCATTCTGATTTCGATTATCAGAGAACTGTTTGGATTTTTGGTTTTGATTCGAATAAAACTCTTTGCATCCCTAACTGACCAAGACCATTATACTCCGAACTTAAAAAATTATCTAATTCTAACCAAGAAGGCATTTCAGCGCTGTCTATCAGAGTTCTTTCAAATATGACGAGGGTTCTGGGTAATCTGTTGGTACAAAGATAAACAATAATCGGATCCCAATTATCACTACGTATACCCAACGTGTTCAAAGTTGAAATACAACTATTAATTGTCCTGTGTAGACTTCTAATGACCGAACCGCATTGGACACTAATATGGAGTAAATGAAATAACATACGCAATTGAGCATTAATATGCATGCGCTTATTCTCATATTGATTAGTCAATTCCCTCCGGGCTATATCGAACACCTTGTTTGTCAAGGGTGCGTCAACAACTATTCTTCTGGCTTCTTTTAGGGTCTTTTCCTTGAGATGAACATAATTTTTCAATGCCACTTTCGCAATATTAATATTTCGTCTAATATAACAGAAGTTTATCCTTCCCTCATACGAAAAATGATTTTGCAGTCCGAACCAAATGTGTTTATTTTCAGACAAGTAGATAAGAAGAAACATAATTATAATCAAATAAAAAACTTTATCGTTGAAAAGGAAAGTGATACTGAATACACAGCATAAAATTTAATGAGAGATGAAGAAAGCAATACTGAATATGATAGTTTAAGTGAATAAATATGGAAAGTTCTAATATTTTAAATTTTGTAAAACATAATTTTATGCATGTTTTCATGCATTAACATACATGTTAAATTTAAAACAAATGCTATTATTCGTAAGACCTTAATTATAATTTTTATTATAATTTTTTGTTGCAAGAACATGTGAGTACTTGGCATGTTCTCTGCCAAAATTTTCGAGAATTTAAATATGAGTATTTGGTTGACCACAAAAACATATGCTGAAAATTTCATAGTTCTACGATTATTTCTTACACTTTTATATATATTTGTGTTAAATGGGCATATGGGTGGTGGGCATATTCTTTGTTCAATATGTTCAAAATTTGAGCGTAAGTCAATAATTGACTACAAAGGCATATGTGATAAGGTTCATCGTTCTGCGATTACTCCTTATTTTATTCATATTTTCAACATTATAAGGGAGGTGGGCGTGTCCTTTGTCCAAATTTTTCAAAATTTTGATGGATATAAATATTTGACCAAAAAAGCATATGAGCAGTTTTATCGCTCTGCGACTACTCCTACTTTTGCACATATATTGGTTTCAACGTTATATGGGAGGTGGGCTTGTCCTTTGCACAAATTTTTCAACATTTTGCAGGGAGTACATATTTGAAACAAAATCATATGTGCAAAGTTTTATCGTTCTCCGATTACTCCTTTTATTTTTGGCTGCTCGCTGTATGAACTCACAACACAGTGTGGTGGTACCATCAGAAACACGTGGTGTTCTTTTGGATTTGGTGCGTGAAGCAATTTTCTAAACGAAATGAAGTAAAGAAATTAACATAATGTGGTGAATAATGGACCTTAGTGTGTTAGATGAGTGTGCTGAGTGAATTTTGGGTGAGTATGTAATGTTAGAGAATTAAGATACAAATGGGAAAAGGACAGCGGCCGGGGATGGCGCGCTCCCTTTTCTATCTTAAACAGGGAGGACAGCGACTTGTGACGGCACGCTTCGTCTGATGAACTACGTCTAGGCAAGGGCAGCGATCGGGAACGGCACGCTCACTCTGGTATCTTCAACAGGGGGGACAGCGACCGGGGACGGCATGCTTCCTCTGTTAAACTACGTCTAGGCGAGGGCATCGACCGGGGACGGCACGCTCCCTCTGGTATCTTCAAAAGGGAGAACTGCGACCTAGGACGGCACCCTTGCTCTGATGAACTTCGTATGGCCTACGTTGATAAAGTAAGAGGGAGAGAGAGAGATAAATAAAGAGAGAGCGAGAGAGAATGAAGGACTGACTTGGGACTGCTCGCTTCCTCTTATGAACTGTTCGAGGATCTCCACAGAACCTTCCAGGATATTCGCAGGCCTTCAAGAATATAAGAAGGACTTTCAAGGATATCGGCAGGACCTTCAAGAATGCACACAAGACCTTCAAGGGTTTTCGCAGGACCTTAAAAGGGGTTTACAGGAACCTCAAAGACATCTGCAGGATCTTCAAGGATATCAGCAGGACCTTCAAGGATACCAGCAGGACCTTCAAGGATATGTGCAGGACTTTCAAGGATATCGCAGGACCTTCAAGGGTGTTCGCAGAACCTTCAAATATGTTGACAGGACCTTCAAGGATATCCGCAAGACTTCAAGGATGTTTGCAGGACCTTCAAGAATGTTGACAGGACCTTCAAGGATATCCGCAGAATCTTCAAGGATGTTCGCAGGAACTTCAGAGATGTTGACAGGACCTTCAAGGATATCCGCAGGACCTTCAAGGATGTTTGCAGGACCTTCAAGGATATCCACAAGACCTTCAAGGATGTTCGCAAGATACTCACAAGTTGTCCAAGGATGCTCGCAGGATTAGAATTTAATATTTAGTATTGAAATTACCTTGTGCTCTCGTTCACGGCTGCTGGCGACTGGCCCAGATTTGTTCAATGTTGCTCTTTATATACTCTGTATGTTCGCCGAGGTACACCTGAGAATTCTTGGGAAAAATAACGACAGTTGTTTCAGGATTAGGAGAGACAAAGAATAAACAGTAAGAATGGTTACGATTCATTCATTTTATTTCCTTCCATGGACTTATAAATATTCAATAATTTAATAATTCAATAATTCAGTTTATTTATTCAGTAATTCGTGGTGAGTGTTGGCAGAAACGAGCTTCGCGACTTCTGTCATTATTCATGAATTCCCCCTGGGGAACTAAATTGGACGTTGCCAGGTCTACTTCGTGGAATTGCGCTTCGGAGAAGAACCACCCTCATACTGACGCCTCGCCTTACATAGATGATGACGGGAATGATGATGACGGAAATAATGATGTTGATGATGACGAATATTGCGACGTGGATGAAGACGACTCCTTCAGGATGGATCGCCATGGTGAGGTTATCCCCTGCGGTGCGTTTTGGACTGCTTCTGCCGTTATGGTGGCTAGCGCCTGGGTTGTTTCGGATTCTTCGTTTAGCCATGCATTGCTGCGATGGTGATTGCCGATGTTGGTGGCTGTGTTCCCAAGGAGACGTCTATTGGCGCGGCTACCAAGGGACATCCGATAGACGACGATGATGATGAGGATGACGACGAAGATGACGTAGAGGATGCTTGCTTTGAAGGGGAATATCGTTCACTTGTTCAATGTCCTGATGACCTTGCTCGCGTACTTCTTCTACGATCGACTCCTGTTCCGGTGAGGCCATTACGGAGATCTGGGGTGATGGCTGAGGCGTCGGTATTTCGCTGCCACTGCTGAGCTCAATGGTGTCTTCCTCTCCGTCGCTGTATATCCTCATGGGATGACTTCTGTAAGCCCGTGGTTGATGTGGTTCTTGGCCGGCGATGTTGGTGTCGCGTGTCGGTAAGGGTAGGTTACGTCCGCTACACGCCTGGCGTATTTCCTCCTTTGTTAGCCGTCTGAATGAAACTGCACAGCGTTTGAAAGCTGGTGGACTTGACCCGTCCATTGTGGGGGTATCAACTTGATAACCGTGTTCCACCAGGGCCGTAAGGCTTCCTGAAATACATGGCACAGGTGTGGCTGTTTGCCGGAGAATCGTTGGTCCCTGATTCCAATCTCAGGCGGCTCGTTAGCGGGCAGTGGAGAGATGGATGATTATTATGGGTTGGTCTGGATGATTGCTTCGGCAAGGATATCGTACGCCGACCTTTGTTCGCCCTTTAAACTTTATTGTCGGTCATTTTATTTTCTTCTCGCTGCTTCACTTCCTTATCACTCTACGAACAGGTATGTTAAAGTGTTTACGTGTATATGTATGTGGTTAGTGTGTTTATGATCTGAGTGTGGGGGATAGATGATTAATTATGATCTGAGAGCGAGAAGAAAACGAAGCATGAGTTTTCCGTGTTTCTGATGTGGGGCGAGGGAGATTGGTTAATTTTGAATATGAAAAGAGTGAATGTGAGGGAACATAAATTAGTTAACTACGTCCTCGACGTAGGGTTTAATTTCACTCAAATGAGCGCTCCTCACCTCGTTATTCTCCCGACCCCGGTGTTGTACTATCACCGGAGACGGAAAATTCACCACCTCACCACCAACTGTGGGGCCAATTTTGCGGCAAAATCCTCAGCCCCTTTAGACAACGGGTGTTGACAAACCAGGACCAAGTCCCGAATCTCCGGTTTCCAGGGCTGTCGACGGAGATTATATCGTGGCCGTTGATCCTGGGCGGATCTGCCGATTTTGAAAATATCCACCAATTCGCTGGTCTTATCCTCAGGTTTGTGATGGCGCGCGCCGGTTCCAGTCACCACCTCATCGTACAAGGCCTTGGGCAACCGTGGTTTTCTTCCCTGAAACAAATACGCGGGGCTGTATCCAGTCGACTCTGAGTTACTCGTGTTTATAGCCAGGTTAATCCGAGCCAGTTGAGCGATCATCATTTTCAGAGTGCGGTTCAACTTCTCCGTAGGATTCTCCTGTGGGCAATATGAGGAGGTGAATTGTTGTCGGACTCCGATCTCCTGTAGATACTTTTGCAGTACGCGGCTGATGAATTGACTACAATTATCCGTTATCAATACCTTCGGTGTGCCAAATCTGGCCAGGATCCTTTCTCTAAATGCTTTAACGACGCCCTGGACGGTAGCTTGCTGAAGTGGTACAAGCTCGATCCACTTGGAAAAACGAACAAAGAAGGCGAGGAGCATATTATTGCCCTACTTGGTACGCGGCAGCAGCCCGATGAAGCCTGTGCAGGCTGTGGTCCATGGTTCTTCCGGAATCGTTACCAACATCTCGCCTACTGGAGCCACCTGGCTTGGCTTATACCGTTGGAATGACTCGCAGCTTAGAACTAATCGGGCTACATCTCTAAAGATACCGGGCCAGTAGTAGCGGTTACTGTCCCTATTGATTATATTCCTCATCCCAAGGTGTCCAGCGGAAGGTTGACTATGGTTTTCTTGCAGCACCATTTGTCGCAGTGAATTGGCGACACATAACTTCCAGGGGGTGCAACTTCATCGTTTGGATGCCTAGAAATGTGCCTGAAAAGTTAAGTGTCAACTATTGAATAGCCCGGGTACTTCGTGGGGTTACGCAGGACTACCTCCTTCTTCCGCCGTAACCAGTTACAAGTTGAAGACGTGGTTTCAGTTCCCTCCACGGCTCGTTGCAACATCTCCAGGGGCTGGAGGGATAGTGCGTCGGCAACCACGTTATTCTTACCCTTGCGATACTGGACTGTGAAAGTATATTGCTGTAATTCGAGTGCCCATCGGGACAACCGGCCAGAGGGATTGTCGATGGCGTTGAGCCATTTCAAAGACAGGTGGGAGGTGATGACATGGAAGCGGTAACTTTCTAGGTACGGCCGCATTTTCCGTATTCCCCAGATTACGGCTAGGCACCCTTTCTCGGTGGCCGTGTAGTTTCTCTCTGCCCCGTTGAGGTTCCTACTCGCGTAAGCAATAACCCGTTTACCGTCTTCCAAATGTTGAGTCAGCACGGCACCCAAACTATAATCGCTAGGGTCTTTTTGTAATTTAAAAGTCTTCGAGACAGGCCAGCAATGGGGCCTCGATTAGCTTGGCTTTTAGCAGTTCGAGCGCGGTCTGTTGGTCCACTTCCAATGCCTGCCCTTCTTTAAGAGTGAAGTGAGGAGTTGTGCAATGGCCGCGAAATCGGGTACAAAGCGTCGGAACCAGGACGCAGCTCCCAAAAACCTTCATATTTTGCGGATATTCTTCGGGGCCACCATCTCACTAATCGCAGCTACCTTGTCGGGATCGATTTGCATGCCTTTTCCGCTGACCACATGACCGAGGTACTTGTTTTCCGTTTTCGGAAACTCGCACTTATTAGGGTTAATTTTAAGGTTGGCGCATCGGAGTCATCGGAAGACTTCCTACAGCTTGGATAAATGTTCCTCTAGCATCTTTCCCGTGACAATGATATCGTCCAAGCATGCAAAGGCGAATGGTTCAAGCTCCGGCCCGATGACGCTGTCGAGAGATCGCTGAAACGTCGCCGGGGTGGAGTGCAGCCCGAATGGCATCACCCGCCATTGATGCAATCACCGCAACGGTGAAAGCGGTGTATTTCTTACTGCTCTTTTATAAGGGGATTTCCCAGTATTCATCTTTCAAGTCGAGGCTGCTCACATACCGTGCACCTCTCCAATATTGTCGCGATTCGTGGGAGTGGATAAGCATCAGATTCCGATTTGCTATTTAGGTGTCTAAAATCTATGCACAACCGTCAAGTACCACTTCTAGATGGCTCAATACAGCCATTCGCGTGTAGTTCGTTTACTTTGGCATCTGTTATAGTCTGCATGGCCGGGTTGCGCGGGGTATACCTGATCTAAAATGGCCTATCGTGCGTCATTACGATTTGCTGTCGAGCGGCGGTGGATAATACGTGCAAATCGCGAAAATTTTGTAGCTCTTCTTCCAGGAAAGTCTTAATCTTGTCTAGGCCTTCGGGACTATGATCACTTACCGGTATATGTCCGTTCGCGATCTCGCCGGCCTCTTTGGATCCAGGTGGTGGAGATATTAGGTGTCGATTTATCTCGGCGCCTTCTGCTTGGGTGGCAACAACGGCTGTGTGTAAAAATTTGCATGTAAGGCCTGCGCAAGTAAGATTTGCCTCGCACTCTTCTAGGAACTTTAGTCTGATAACCAGGTCTTCGGTGGCATCAGGCATGACCAGGAGTTTGGTGACCAAGTTCCGATTTATTTTAAACCTTCATTTACATAACCGAGCCATTAGGGCCTTATATGGTTAATTAAAGCTACTATCTAAATAACAAACTTCTAGATAAATCATATAATTACAAATTATATCCTAAATCCCTAACCGAGCACTAGCAACAAAGGCTATCGGCTCGTTGTAGCGAAAACAAACCAGAGCTTCTGGTGAGAATTGAACCCACGACCCCCGCACTGATAAGCTAGCACGCTACAAACAAGCCTTCTGGGGCGCTCTTTCCAAAGTAATTTCCCAAAGTAATTTGATGGTCAAGGGCATGTGTGATTCGTCGTTGGGATCCGTCAGCTAGCGTAACTACAGATTCATGGGGTCGTAGTGTGGTGGTATCCAGCAAGGTGCTGACTACATTTTGACTCACGAAGCAGCTCGTGGCCCCCATATCGATGGTGGCAGCTATTACGCGGCCCTCTAAAATGATGTTCGCCACGAGCTTCGTAGGGGTGTAGTGTATAGATGCGAGGGATGTTGCACTGTGGGCCCGTATCCCCTTCCTCGGTACAGCCCCGATGATCGTTTCTCGATCGCATTCCCCGCAAACCAGTACGCTTGGATTCCTACGCTATTAGGCGGTGCTGCTCCCGGGGAGGCTGCGTTGTTGACGGGATACATTCGAGGTCGGCTGCCAGTTTACGGCCTTACGGAAAATACGTTCTAACTTCTGTGCTTCGGAGTAGCTAGGGTGTCTCATCAGATTTTGCATCTCGAGGGTATACCTTCGGAATGACTCTCGGGGGTCGTTGACGTCTTTTACGGACCTCATCCTCCAGCCGCTCAAAATATCGGGGAGTTAAAAAGAATTTGAGGAAGTCTCTTCTGAATGCCGACCACGTTCCTTACTGGCGATTGTTGTTCCGATACCAGATTAAAGCCTTGCCGGTAAGAACTTTCGTCATCATGGCCGGCATGGTGTCGATTCTAATTTTATTGTAGCATGAATCATATTCGTTTTTACCAACAAGAATATCATGAAGTACTTAATATAAGAGAATATCATATTACATAGCGATCAACACTATTTGCATTGTACAAGCGACTGTTGTGGTTACAATAATCTAAGCTGAGAATACTCAGTCAAAATTATATAACATCCACTGTAAACATTATTAAACAGTCAAACCTTTTGGTGTCGCACATTGATCGTTGTTTAATACATTATGCATCTAACTAAAAGTACTTATTCCATTGCTACATTTCCCACTGTATGTATAATTGTTTAGTAAGCAATAATGTATTATAAATTCAGATCAGTTTGTTCAATAAAGACGATTCTTTACTTAACATTCAAAAGAGCGATAACTCCGCTCTTGCAAAGAATAAAGAACCTACCTTTTGTCTTTCAATAAAAATGACAAATATTACAAGGCGATCCTGCCAGTCTGGACGTGCTAAATATTTAAATAGCACCTACAAAAAGAAAAACTTTAAAACTGGTTGTGCTAAAAATTTGAAAAAGCACCCATAAAAGTGGAATCGCCCAAAAAAACTGGCACTCTCTTCAACATTTAAAAAAAATCCTGGCGGATCAGCCACAACGATTCACCAGTAGCGAGAAGGATGAAAAGCCCAAACCCGGGGCCACAGCCACCAACAATTCAGGAGTACCTCGAGAGGCAACAGAGAAGGACGGCACCTGTAGAAAAGGAAGACTATAAAGAGGCGTGGAGGCTACACCCAAAAGCTCAAGAGGGAAAAGGCAACTTTGCCACGCCTAATCAAAGCAAACCCTCCACCTCCTTGGAACCAGGCAACCAAACTATGGAGCAAGATTGACTCCATAGACTTCCTGATAAGGCAACATCTAGTAAAATAAAGATAATATGTAAGCCACTTGTAATTAGAAGAGGTGCGTTTTAGCCGCACCCATAGGGACAGTAAGCGATTACTCGTTCGTGTCCAAATTTTTTTTTTAACAATACAAACTAAAATTTTTTGAAATAAAATTTAGGAACAAAAAAAAAACAAATATATTTTAAAGAAAAACTTGAATTCGAAAGAAAATAAAATTTAAAAGAAAAGAATAACAACATTTAATTTATAAAATTATTTTGCTTAAAGATAAATAAATAAATAAATGAGAATTTTATGAACTATTTAAATATTTTGTGAATGGTCACTATTTTGACTGGAGGAAGAATCAAAATTTTTTTTTAAGATCAACCACAGTCTATGGTTGAAAAGCCAAATGCGAACGTGGTGAATGAGGTAGTCTTACAGAACGATAAGATCAATTTGTTTCCTGTGGATCTATACCTTTTGTTGATTACCATAGTGATCACTTCAAGTTTTATTTTGAATATATATGGAATGCACAATAAGAGATTAAAGAAGAAATATCTTAGTAGAGCAAATGATTTGGAAAAAGTTTAATGGAGTGGCAAAGAATTTTGAGTAAAGCAATGGCTATTAAAGAGAGTTTCGATGAATCATATAAGAGTTTAAATACGGACAGAAATACTAGGGAAGAGACTATACAGCGACATATAGACAGACTAATCGAATGCTTGGAGAAAACAAAGGTTTTATTCAATGCTCATTACTCCAGAATCACAGTAGCACAGAGAGCAGCGGCTGATAGCTTTATCTCATATATTAGGGAAAAACTTGTTTCCGTGGCACTTAGGAAAAATTCAGTACTCGAGGTACCCAAATCAATACATGAAAAAATTTTCATTGTACATCCAACAGAGTCCAAGGACGGAAAAATTTTGAATATGCCACAAACTGTTGTAGAATTCTTAAATACTGCCTAAAAGCTGATTTGCGACTTTTATGGCAAACCCGAAAATCTACGTACTTTCTTAGTTTCACTCCAATTAGTAGATTCTCTTAAGGAAACTCATGACCTGAATAAAAGGAACTGCTAGAAATTTAATTACCACCGAATCAACAATCGCTGACATTATTTCTAAACTGACTAGTTCAGAAAAAGGTGAATCTCTTGAGGTATTGACAGCAAAGATTATGAATATAAAGCAAAATAATAAAACTGCAAACATTTATTGCTCTGAGATAGAGTCTCTTACTAAGCTACTTGCAAACGCATATACATATATCAGATGGTTTACCATGCGGTTTGGCAAGCAAATATTCTCCCCAAATTGCTGTGAAGGCATTGACCAAGAAACTTGTCAAAAGTTGCACTGAGGCAACTGGCCAACAAAATGCCATCCTATATTACGGACAAGAACGAAATAAATTTTTCTGTGGAAGGTTCCGTAGAGGAAATAATTACCAAAGGAATAATAATAATGGCAATAATAATAACAACAATAATAATTCAAATAGAGGTAATAATAACAGATACAGACGAGGATGGAAATTATGTACGAACAACTAGCTCAAATGAAGACAATTCGGAAAACCCGAATACTCCCCTAAGATTAAGTCAATAAACAGAACAGTCTATAACTTTAACCTTAGCTTTATTAGTTTCATCCAAATTGAAATAGATATAGTTAACAATATGGTAACACTATTAGTAGATACCGGAGCGGATATATCCTTAACAAAACATAAATGCACATATTACAACACTTACTGGAATAGGAAAGGGAGAAATCAAATCTATTGGCATAACATTTTTGATTTGAGGACTAATAATTTTTTAATACCCCACAATTTCCATGTGGTAGATGATGAATTCCCAATACCTTGCGATGGAATTATTGGTATGGATTTCATAAACAAGTTTAATTGCATACTTGAATTTAATCAAAATATACTGAGACGACATAATATAAAACACCAGATAGTTATACCAATAACTAATAGGTGCAATGAAGATATTCCTTACCAGCAAGATCTGAGGTAATACGCCAAATAAATCTTTCATGTCAAAACAAGGAAATATTGATACCTAATCAGGAACCCCATCCTGGTGTTGTCATAGCCAGTACATTGGAAAAGATTGAAAATGCATTTATAATTATACTTAATACTAATAATACAGTAAATACCCTGAAACAAAGTAAAATTTTGACGGAGGATATCGATAGTTACGAAATAATCAGGCATAATTCCTCCGATAAACATAGAAGAACGGAAATATTGAACAGACTTAGGAAAAATTTTGCAAAGGAATTTAGTGAAACATTGACGGAATCGGAAACTATTGCCACTAATAGTTTTACAGACAAAGGTTAAGGATTAAGGACATAGAACCAGTATACATTAAGAACTTGCGTATTCCACATACACATAAAGAAGAAATTGAGAAACAAGTCAACAAATTAATAGATGATGGGATAATTGAACCTTCATATTCCGAATACAATAGTCCTATTTTGTTGGTTCCCAAGAAATCTCTTCCAAATTCTAGGGAAAAGAGATTAGTTATAGATTACAGACAACTCAACAAGAAATTAGTTGCAGTTAAATTTCCATTAACAAGAATAGATGATTTTTTGGATCAAATTGTCTCGATTTGATTTCCGGATTTCATTAAATAGAATTGGAAAAAAATTCTATTGATCTAACTTCATTCTCAAAAAACAGAGGCTTATATGGATTTACTAGACTACCATACGGTCTAAAGGTAGCACCAAACTCATTTCAAAGAATGAAGACAATTGCTAATAGTGGTCTGAGACCTGATCAAGCTTTCCTTTACATGGACGACTTAGTTCTTCTAGGTTGTTCAGAGAAACACATGCTTAGAAATGTAACAGCCGTTTTCGAATTATGTCGTAGAAACAATCTCAAATTAAACCTTGAGAAGTGTTCATTTTTTATGCACGAGGCAAAATACCTCGGCCACAAATGCACCGATAAAGGAATACTCCCAGTTGATAGTAAATATTCAGTAATTGAGAACTATCTGTTACTAATACAGACGATTTATTAAGAATTTTTCTGAATATTTAAGACATCTTACTAGATTATCGAAAAAAGGTCTACAATTTGCATGAACAAAGGAATGCGACATTGCTTTTAAATATCTGAAAAAGACTTTAATGAAACATTATTGCAATATCCAGATTTTGAGAGGCAACTCTGTATAACGACAGATGCAAGCAGACACGCTTGTGGCGCCGTACTTACACAGGAATACGACGGGAAACATTTACCATTAGCATATGCCTCAAGAAGCTTCACAAAAGGAGAAAGTAATAAATCAACCATTGAACAGTAGTTAAGTGCCATACACTGGGCCATAAAGCACTTTAGGCCATACATCTATGGAAAACATTTGCTGGTTCGATCGGATCATAGACCGTTATCATATCTATTTTCTATGAAGAATCCAAGTTCTAAATTGACTAGAATCAGACTTGATCTTGAAGAATACGATTTTGAGGTTAAATATCTTAGGGGAAAAGATAACTATGTTGCAGACGCATTATCGCGTATTACAATAGGTGAATTGAAGAAATTAAATATTGAAAATGAAAACATACTTCGAATAACTACGAGGTCAGTAAGTAAAAAGACACAAAATATGGCAGATAATAAAAATAATCGCCATCAATTGAATGAAAATGAAAAGCCTAATATATATGTACCAATTAAGAACACTGACGTCAGAAAATATTATAAATTGAAGATTACTCCCGGAAGATGTTATATCAAGCGAGGAAAATCTATATAAGCATATATACGAATTAGTGATTTGTTTATCAATGGAAAACTTGACTTCGGACAATTTTTTCAGAGGCTCGAAGAAGTGGCCTAAAAGAGTGGCATAAAATTACAAAATTACAAATGGCACCTAGTAAGAATATTTTAGAATTTGTCTCTATTAATGAATTCAAACAAATGGGCAAAACATATTTGAATGATTTAAAAGTAGCGCTACTGAATGAGGTGACCAGAATTGATAATAAAGCTGAAATTATTCAAGATGTCATGAGACGATACCATGATGACCCTGCAGAGGGAGGTCACTGCGGTGTTTTTAGAACATTAAACAAAATTAAAAGATATTACTATTGGAAAAATATCACAAAGGACGTAAAAAAATACGTTAAATCATGCCAAAAGTGTCAAATGGCTAAAACATCAAAACACATAAAGAGCCCGATGGTATTAACGCCAACGCCGGTAGATACAGTAGGTCAATTACCAAAATCTTACAATGGCAATGAATATGTAGTCACTATAATATATGTAATGACAAAATATCTCGTTGCAATTACGATACAGGACAAAAGTGCTAAATCAGTTGCAAAGGCAATTTTTGAGTATTTCATTCTTACTTATGGCCCAATGAAGACGTTCATTTCGGACATGGGTACAGAGTATACAAATTCTATATTAACGGAACTATGTAATTTACTTAGAATAGGGAAACCCACTTCAACTGCTCACCATCATCAGACAATGGGTACAATAAAAAGGAGTCATAGAACTTTTAACGAATACATATGATCTTATATATCCGTTGACAAAGTTGATTGGGATGAGTGGCTTAAGTACTTCACGTACTGTTTCAATACTACTCCATCGTCAGTTCACAACTACTGGCCATATGAATTAGTTTTTGGTAGACTTCCGTATGAGTTTCAGCAATTTAATGATGTAGATAGAATTACTCCACTTTATAATGTAGATAATTATGCTAAGGAAGTAAAATTTAGGTTAGAAGTAGCATATAAGAGGGCCGAGAAATGTTATATATATCTAAGTTGAGGCAGAAATCAAACTACGATAGGAATACATTAGACTATAATTTTGGAACAGGAGATTTAGTTTTGCTTAAAAATGAAGTAGGTCATAAATTAGACCATCAATATAAAGGACCATATGAAAGAAAAAACATAGATTTAAGAAACAATGTAACCATAGTTGATAAGAAAACAGAAAAGGAACAAACGGTTCATAAAAATAGACTTAAGCTTTGTTCACAATAAAAACAAAATATATAATACATTTTGACGCATCATTGAGATATATATATATGATAATAAAAAATAATAAATAAAATAATAAGAAAATAAACATAAGTAGTTCAAAAGATTCATTTCCCTTTATTGTAAAAGAATATGCATACAACAAAAGTTATATAAGCATTCTTCCGTAAAAGGGAGGTGTAGCATGAATCATAATCGTTATTACCAACAAGAATATCATGAAGTACTTAGTATAAAAGAATATCATATTACATAACGATCAACACTATTTGCATTGTACAAGCGACTGTTGTGATTACAATAATCTAAGCTGAGAATACTTAGTCTAATGATATAACATCCACTGTAAACATTGTTAAACAGTCAACCCTTTTGGTGTCGCACATTGACCGTTGTTTCATACATTATGTATCTAACTAAAAGTACTTATTCCATTGCTACATTTCCCACTGTATGTAGAATTGCTTAGTAAGCAATAATGTATTATAAATTCGGATCAATTTGTTCAATAAAGACGATTTTTGCCTAACATTCATGAGAGCGATAACTCCGCTCTTGCCAAGAATAAAGAACCTACCTTTTGTGTTTCAATAAAAAGGACAAATATTACAGTATACATGTTAGCTAGCTCTTCTATTCTTTCGACGAATTCCAACGGCTCTCCGTCTCCGTCGCACTTTATCCCCCATTTCCCAACTTGATCAGCTTGCGATTTGAGGTCGGGAGCGACCGTAGATGTACCATACTGGCAGTCAGATCTCGTCGTATCCCCAGGGTCAAGAGCTTTAGAAAGTACTG
Organism: Eustalomyia histrio; assembly: GCA_949748255.1. Lineage (NCBI taxonomy): Eukaryota > Metazoa > Arthropoda > Insecta > Diptera > Anthomyiidae > Eustalomyia > Eustalomyia histrio. The sequence goes on from OX456523.1 coordinate 153,205,951, forward strand.
ACAATAGCGGTGTCCTTCTAGGGGTCTTACTCTCCCCACTAGAGATGGAAAGTTCGTGGTTTGTCTGTATCAGTAACAGCCTTTGTAGAACCTCGGACTTATGAAGAGAAGACCGGGGACGGCACGCTTTTTCTGATGAACTACGTCTAGGTGAAGGCAGCGACCTGGGACGGCACGCTCCCTCTGGTATCTTCACAAGGGAAGGACAGCGACCGGGGACGGCATGCTCCCTCTGGTTTCTTCAACATGGAGGACAGCGAATGCGGATGGCACGCGAATGCCGATGGCAGGCTTCCACGCTGGACAGCTAGCGGGGACGGAACGGTTCCTCGAACTACGTCTAAGTGGGGGCAGCGACCTCCGACGGCACGCTCCCTCTGGTATCTGCTAGAGGGCAGGACAGCGACCGGGGGTAGCTCGCTTCCTCTGATGAACTACGTCTAGGTGAAGGTAGCGACCTCGGACGGCACGCTCCCTCTGGTATCTGCGAGAGGGGAGGACAGCGATCGGGGGTAGCTCGCTCCCTCTGATGAACTACGTCTAAGGGATGGCAGCGACCTGGGACGGCACGCTCCCTCTGGTATCTTCAACAGGGAGGACATTAACCGGCAAAATTCTCAGCCGCTTTAGACAACGGATGTTGACGAACCAGGACCAAGTCCCCAATCTTCGGTTTCCAGGGCCGTTGACGGAGACTATATTGTGGCCGTTGATCCTGGGCGGATCTGCCGATTTTGAAAATATCCACCAATTCGCTGGTCTTAACCTCAGGTTTGTGATGGCGCGCGCCGGTTCCAGTCACCACCTCATCGTACAAGGCCTTGGGCAACCACGGTTCTCTTCCCTGAAACAAATACACAAATAGCTGTATCCAGTCGACTCTGAGTTACTCGTGTTAATAGCCAGGGTAATCTCCGGTAAGTGGTCGTCCCACTGATTATGCCTATTCCGGGCCAGTTGAGCGATCATTATTTTCAGATCATTATTTTCAGACTACCATTATCCGTTATCAATACCTTCGGCGTGCCAAATCTGGGCAGGATCCTCTCTCTAAATGCTTTACCGACACCCTAGGTGGTAGTTTGCTGATGAAGTACGAGCTCGATCCACTTAGAAAAACGATCAAAGAAGACGAGGAGCATATTATTGCCATGCTTGGTACGCGGCAGCGGCCCAACGAAGTCCGTGTAGACTGTGGCCCAAGGATCTTCCGGAATCCTTACGAACATCTCGCCTGCTGGAGCCACCTGGCTCGGCTTATACCGTTGGTATGACTCGCAGCTTAGAACGAATCGGGCTACATCTCTAAAGATACCGGGCCAGTAGTAGCGGTCACTGACCCTATTGATGATCTTCCGCACCCCAAGGTGTCCAGCTGAAGGTTGACTATGGTTTTCTTGCAGCACCCTTTGTCGCAGTGGATTGGCGACACATAACTTCCATGGGGTGCAATCTTCATCATTTGGATGCCTAGGAATGTGCCTGAAAAGGGTACTTCGTGGGGTTACGCAGGACTACCTCCTTCTTCCGCCGTAACCAGTTACAAGTTTTAGACGTGGCTTCAGTTCCCTCTACGACTCATTGCAACGTCTCCAGGGGCTGGTGGGATAGTGCGTCGGCAACCACGTTATTCTTACCCTTGCGATACTAGACTGTGAAAGTATATTGCTGTAATTCGAGTGCCCATCGGGACAACCGGCCATACCATAATCGCTAGCGTCTGTTTCTAATTTAAAAGTCTTCAAGAAATGGGGACATGTCAGCGCTGAGGCCTCGATTAGCTTAGCTTTAAGCATTTCGAACGCGGTTTGTTTGTCCTCCGTCCACTACCAATGCCTGCCTTTCTTTGAGAGGGAAGTAATAAGTTGTGCGATGGCCGCGAAATCGGGTACAAAGCGTCGGAAGCAGGATGCAGCTCCTAAAAACCTTCTAATTTTGCGGATAGTCTTCGGGGCCACCATCTCCCGAATCGCAGCTACATTGTCGGGATCGGTTTGCATGCCTTTTCCGCTGACCACATAACCGAGGTACTTGTTTTCCGTGTTCGGAAACTCGCACTTATCAGGGTTAATCTTAAGGTTGGCGGCTCGGAGTCATCGGAAGACTTCCTCCAGCTTGGATAAATGTTCCTCTAGCATCTTTCCTGTGACAAGTATGCAAATGCGAATTGTTCAAGCTCCGGCCCGATGACGCTGTCGAGAGATCGCTGAAACGTCGCCGGGGTGGAGTGCAGCTCGAATGGCATCACCTGCCATTGATACAATCACCGGCCAGCAACGGTGAAAGCGGTGTATTTCTTACTGCTCTTTTATAAGGGGATTTGGCAGTATTCATCTTTAAGTCGAGGCTACTCACATACCGTGCATCTCTCAATATTGTCGCGATTCGTGGGAGTGGATAAGCATCAGATTCCGATTTGCTATTTAGGTGTCTAAAATCTATGCACAACCGTCAAGTACCATTTTTCTTCGGAGCTAGAGTTATCGACGAGCTGTACGCTCTTCTAGATGGCTCAATACAGCCATTTGCGAGTAGTTCGTTTACTTTGGCATCGATTATAGACTGCATGGCCGGGTTGCGCGGGGTATACCTGATCTTAAATGGCCTATCGTCCGTCATTACGATTTCGTGTCGAGCGGCGGTGGATAATCCGTGCAAATCGCGAAACTTTCGTACCTCTTCTTCCAGGAAAGTCTTAATCTTGTCTAGGTCTTCGGGACTATGATCATTTAGTGGTATATGTCCGTTCGCGATCTCACCGGCTTCTTTGGTTGCTGTTGGGTTCGGAGGCTCCTCTCGGATCCAGGTGGTGGATACATTAGGTGTCGATTTATCTCGGCGCCTTCTGCTCGGGTAGCAACAACGGCTGTGTGTAAAAATTTGCATGTGAGGCCTGCGCAAGTAAGATTTGCCTCTCACTCTTCTAGGAACTTTAGTCTGATAACCAGGTCTTCGGTGGCATGAAGCATGACCAGGAGTTTGGTGACCAAGTTCGGATTTTTTATTATTTTTTTTTTTAATTTTCATTTATATAGCCGAGCCATTAGGGCCTTATATGGTTAGATAAATCATATAATTACAAATTATATCCTAAATCCCTAACCGAGCACTAGCAACAAAGGCTATCGGCTCGTCGTAGCAAAAACAAACCAGAGCCTCTGGTGGGAATTGAATCCACGACCCCCGCACTGATAAGCTAGCACGCTACCAACTAGGCTACCGGGGCGCTCTTTCCAAAGTAATATCCCAAAGTTATTTCAAGGTCAAGGGCATGTGTGATTCGTCGTTGGAATCCGTCAGCTAGTGTAACTACAGATTCATGGGCTCGTAGTGTGGTGGTATCCAGCAGGTTGCTGACTACGTTTTGACTCGCGAAGCTGCTTCGTGGCCCCGTATCGATGGTGGCAGCTATTACGCGGCGCTCTAAAATGATGTGCACACTTGGATTCCTACATTGGGCGGAAAAATATCCACCTTGACCGCAATTTCGACACGCATTGCGAGGATTAGCGATGCCCCACGGGTGGTCTGGGTACTCTCCTCTGGCATTATTAGGCGGTGCGGCTTCCGGGGAGGCTACGTTGTTGACGGGATACATTCGAGGTCGGCTGCCATTTCTTAAAGTTCATCCAAGGTGTCGAAGTCATTTCTGCGGATGTACCAAAAGTATTCGAGGAGGGCGTTATGGAAAATACGTTCTAACTTCTGTGCTTCGGAGTAACTAGAGTGTCTCATCAGATTTTGCATCTCGAGGGTATTCCTTCGGAACGACTCTCGGGGGTCGTTGACGTGTTTTACGGACCTCATCCTCCAGCCGCTCAAAATATCGGGGAGTTAAAAAGAATTTGAGAAAGTCTCTTCTGAATGTCGACCACGTTCCCCACTGGCGATTGTTGTTCCGATACAAGATTAAGGCTTTGCCTGGGACGGCACGCTCCCTCTCTTATCTTCACAAGGAAAGGACAGCGACCGGGGACGGCACACTCCCTCTGGTATTTTTAACAGGGTGGACAGCGACTGGGGACGGCTCGCTTCCACATATGAACTACGTCTAGGTGAGGGCAGCGACCTGGGACGGCACGCTCCCTCTGGTATCTTCAAAAGGGAGGCCAGCGACCGGGGACGGTACGCTTCCTATGATGAACTACGTCTAGGTGAGGGCAGCGACCGGGGATGTCACGCTCCCTCTGGTATCTTCAACAGAGAGGACAGCGATGGTGAACTACGACTAGGTGAGGGCAGCGACCTGGGACGGCATGCTCCATCTCGTATCTTTGAAAGCGGTGAACAGCGACCGGGGACGGCACGTTTCCTCTGATGACCTACGTCTAGGTGAGGGCAGCGACCTCTGACGGCACGCTCCCTCTGGTATCTTCGAGAGGGGAGGTCGGCGACCGGGGGTAGCTCGCTTCCTATGATGAACTACGTCTAGGTGAGGGCAGCAACGTGGGACGGCACGCTCCCTCTGGTATCTTCAAAGGGGAGGAGAGAGAACGGGGACGGCACGCTTCCTATGATAAGCTACGTCTAGGTGAGCGAACGGGGACGACACGCTCCCTCTGGTATCTTCAAAGGTGAGGACAGCCACCGGGGACGGCACGCTTCCTCTGATGAGCAACGTCTAGGTGAGTGCAGCGACCAGGGACGACACGCTCCTTCCGGTATCTTCAAATAGGAGGACAGCGACTGAGAACAGCACGCTTCCTCTGATAAATTACCACTAGGTGAGGGCAGCGACCTGGGACGGCACGCCCCCTCTGGTATCTTCAAATTCATGTAAATTTATTTAACCTTTGGTTATCATATTCAAGTTTGGGTTATACAATTCAGTTTTGGCCTAAGGGGTTCACTTGAGGCTAAATATCAATTGTTAGGAAGAGGTAAATGTTTTAACCTTAGATTTAAGTTTTAACAATAGATTTAAGTTTTTAGTACTAGAGTTAAGTTTTTTAGCATTAGATTTAAGATTTTTAAGATTTAAGCATTAGCTTCAGGCTAAAAATATAATTTAGCTTTTAGAATTAGGTTCAAGTTTTTAAACATAAGATTTCAGCTAATAATAGTATTAAGTTTTTAAGATTCGGGTTTAACGCTTAAGTTTTCCCTGTTAAACTTTTATTTTTCACTTTTTTGCACAAGAGATCGGACTTGCTCACGAATAATAATGTTTTGGTTTTATCTGTTGAACATGAAGTTGCGTGAAGTTTCTTGTGCTAAACATCACAAGGTGAGAAGAGTTAGTGTTGGCACTCTTGGTAGTATTTAGTACCTTTTCTTCACTAGGTGAATAATTGGATTATAGAGGTCCAATACCTGACAAATATATTAGAGGATATAAAAAAAAATTTTTGGAAAGTATGGTGCCGATAGGATAAGATACAGACTAGATACTAATTCAATTCCGCTAGATTAAGCGTTTATCCGACTGTGTGGCGTTAGCAATATTTTCATGCGACACAATAATCGCAGTGTCATCTGCATGGGCAAAAGTAGAGCTTTGTTTTTATGTATTCATCATTTCATTCGCTATGACCATATTTCGACGAAAGTTATTCACTTAGGGCGTTGCTGATTTTAACGCGAAAAGTACTGCAGTCTAAATAGTTTTGAACCATTCTTAACAGATACCTCGTACTCCGCTATTTTTCACGATTTTCAACAAGTTTCTATGTGATAATGTATCTTTGCTGAAATCAATAAATAATACTAAGCTGTGTGTGTTTTTACTCAGGCAACTATTTATGTAGTATGATATTTTTACTGAGTCTTCTAACGATTACTTCGTCTAAGACCTGTTCAACTGGTCTATAGTTTAATACTCACATATAATATATTTTTTATAAATTCGCCTAATTAGTTATGTTTTTAAAATACTAGGTATATTAGTATCTTTTATACTAAAGTTTATTAAAGCAGTTATCACCGAAAGCGAAAAGCATTGTATATAAGATCATTCGGTCTTATCGCATCATACCGAGCACCTTTTTATCGTTTGTATTCTTAAAATATTAAACACTTCTTCTTCATTTGTAGGTGTTTTATATGTTCCAGATCTAAGTTTTTTTTTAAATCTTAAACGGTACAATATTTTTTTTAAATATTTCATTGCATGAAAGTTTGGTTTTGTAACAGGGCCACATACAATCTTATTTTGGCTTTGTATGAGTAAAAATAAGAATAAATATTAATAATATTATAATGTTATTGATATAAAAAGTTTAGAAATTTATAAGAATAATTGGAACGCATTTCAAGGATAAAAATTTGGAAAAATTACAGGAATTGTAAATGCGTTTCTTATAACAGAAGTAAACTAAATTTTATATTAATTTGCTTGAAAGTTTATTGGGAAGAGTATTTGTGATTTTACAAATATAAAAAATAAGATTATAATAATCCCTTGTTATCGCTGAGTGGATGTAAATCCACAAGCGTCGACATAACCTCTTTGTTGAAAACCTCAAGCGAGACTTATTGATGTTTGTGTTTTTGTTCAATGCATTAGCGCATGTAGGTGTGAGAGAAAAACGGCGCGTAGAGGTTTTGCTTGGCTCTGATTTATAATAATTATGCTAAATGGCCGCTGCGCAAGTGTGTGCGCTTTTAACCAGATTTTTCATAACATTTTGGCATATTACGAGTGTTATTGCCCCAATTTCTTCAATAATGTTGTTCTTTAGCATCTGGCTTGTTGTCGTATACCTTGCCCTTCAAGTGCCCCCAAAGAAAGTAGTCGAGGCAGTCAAACCAGCAGATCGAGGGAGCCAATCAAAATCTTCTATTTTCTCGCAAAATACGGGAGTGTAAAGGCCGTTAGTGTGTCAATTGAGGATTTTCAGCTCGCCAGTAGCGGCTATTCTGTTTATTAACAAATCCAGCCATGTCAAAATGTGCACTCCGCTCATAATGATTTTTCGCCAAACTGGGCGTTAGATGCCCATAATAAATTGTTAATGACTTCTCTGCACAACTGTCAAATAAAAACTGACAAACGTCAACCAAACAGAAATAGCGGTCAAAAAAGATCGACCTTGAACATAAAAAACACACTGCATATAGTGTCATTCTCTTTTCCAAGTGCTGCAAAGCTTAATAATTTTTTCAACATTTCCCTTAAAACTTTTTGCAAAATTATAAGACATATCCCTTGCAGCATTTGTTTTTAAGTTTTTATTTATCGTTTCATCAATGTTATTTTTTTTGTTGCCAATTACATTAATTAACTGCCACGTAACTCGCGAATTGTTTATATTTTCAATAAACTTGTTTTCGTAATAATTACTTCTCGCGTAATACAATTTTTTAATAACCATCTTTCTAAAGTTTTTATATCCAACTTCATAGTTTTTATTTTCTCCGATATTTCGCCACTTATTACAAAGATTATTTATGCTGGCTCTGTCGATTTTTTCAAATTTTTATTCTCTATAATTTTCTAAGAAAAAAATCATGTTTCTTTGCAATAAAAAAACAATTTATAAAAAGAATGTGACTATATGATCTAAAAATTGTTTATGCCGAATATTACAACATTTTTTTAGATCTGCACTAAGCCACAAGTTTTTTTTCTAGCTGTCTTAGGGTTTTAGTTTTCATAAATTTTACAAAAGCTATTATAAAAATTATTAAATAAGTCTTAAGTAAAATAAGTATTAAGGAAGCTAAGTCACTCCAATTTATTTCTTTTATTGCTCACTTTAGTACTATTTATTTGAGCCCTCCTAATCACTAATCAGATTTAATTCTTCTTCATTCTCGAAAATTTTGCTGTTATTACGGGAAATTTTGCTAATTTGAATCCAGTGGTATTTTTGGTAATCGAAGCAACACATGTCTGCTGACTTGTTGTACAATTAATTTAGGATAAAAATTCGTAAGCGCTACTAAATTTTAGTAAATTGCTCTAAACTGCAATTTAAAATCGATCTGCTAGAATCAGCAACGAATTTTACTAAATATTAGGAAAGTTTATAACAGCTAGTAAACATTAATAAAAATCTGTACAAAGTTTATAAAAATAAATTAGATCTAACCAACAAAAATTTTTGATCAATATTGGTGAACTAAACTCAGCAAACATGGCAATACTAGGAAGATTTCCCAATCGTATTGCCTAGTCGCAAAATTATATTGCGGCAATAATCGCCTTCGTATTGCGGAAGATACCCCATTTACTAGAAAACGTATCCGTAATACGAAAATAATTCTTCTAAAAGATAAAATAGCAATATAAGTAATATTGTTGCATTATCATCTGCAAGATAAATACATTATATCGTCCCATAACCACCCATAAGATAAATACACAATTATTTTATATAAGTACATGTTATTTTTGATTAACTATGTTACATGGAATTCGCACAACAATTTACTACTTTATCATCCCCTGGTGGGATTTGCTCTTCTTTTGAAATATATTTTCTGCAAAGGAAAATAAATATTTTTCATTTGGAATTTTTTAAAATTATTATGTAAAAATTAGCTTACTTTGCCTTATATGATTTATTTTTGTTAATTTTCCGTCTGATCGTTGATAAAATGGTGTTAATTCCTATTATTTCTAAATTTTGCTTAATTTTTTTTTTTGAAATGACATTCAATTTTTAATATTTTTTTTTTATCTTCCATGGGTTATTAAAAAAATATCTTCGCAATAAATTTTTACTAATACGCCAAAATATTTTCCAGCTAATAAAAATATGATATGTTCACAATACTACTTTGATGATTTTTTGATGGCGATCAAACGGCGATATTTCCGTAATATCTCCTTGGCGATATTTCTTCCAAATGATTATTGGGAACTCGATGAATTGTAATATATACATTAGGGTGATCAAAAATTATATGGCATAGCCAAGCAGGCATTAAAAAAAGTTTTAAGAGACACGTTTCTTTTTCGCTATCGTTAAAAAAGTTTCCAAACGAAATGAAGTTTTGGATTAATTTTGTTTAAGGTTTTTGTTCCGAATTGACTTCAAAAACCGATTTTTATTATCAGCACAATATGGTGCATAACGTGGTGTAATAATATAAATATTAATATAAATATATAGAAAAATTTCAATTTATAAAAAAAAATATCAAAAATGCACAAATTTAAATTAAAAAAAGATATGGTTTATATTTTATGATATCATATTTTATGTTACCAAATTGACATATGTACATTAGACCGTACCACCTTATAGGCAAAAAAAAAGTTCACCGTACACCCTCAAATATAAAGTATTTTAACAAGAAAATTTCGAAAATGTTTTTTTTTTTTTGGCCGAACGTAGGGGTCGCCATTTTATATTTTTCATTATGTCTTCGCCATTTACCGTCGGATCTTAAAGTGTTGTATATCAATGTTTTTTGTCCCGGGGAGACCGATGTATTCCTCGAAGGAGCCATTGACCTCAAGTAACCCGTTCTAGTATTAACCCACCAGATCTCAGTTGCTACCACCTTAATGTACTACCCTAATATTTTAAAATGAAAGTTCGCAATAAAGCAATAAACTTTTGCTATGAAAGTATTCCAATAATTCCAGCGGAACTATTATTTTATTTTTTTTTTTAATTTTTTTTGTTGCCGAATGTAGGGCATTTTTAATTTTTTTGTCATATCTTCTGTATTTACAGTCGGATCTTAAAGGGTTATATATCAATGTTTTTGTCGCAATGATACCAATTTGTTACATAAAAAATCATTGACCTAAAGCACCCTTTTATACTACTTAAGGGGTAAAACCTACGTAAAAAGCCTATATATAAAAACTTCCTTTTTTTATTTTCTTTATTTACGGAGATGTATTAACAAAGATTGGTTTTCACAAGATTTATGAAGGAGTACAAAAAAATATTTGTTTTACACAAAGTTTTACAAAATGATAGTATATTTACAATAGAGGTCCACGGCACGCAGCATTACTTAATCAATTTTTGATGGATTTCTCTGAAATTTATAATGCATATGGAAAACCAAATTATCTATGGATGCGCCTAGGAGTTTTTGATAGGTCAAATACTTTTTGACTTACAGCTGTTTCTTTACGAGTATAAAAAATAGATATTTTAACTTTAACACTTCGCTGTTTTGTCAAAAATTAATATACCCAAAAACTCATACGCTTTTCTTTAGATAATTTAGTTTTTTATATAAAGTGTATGTTTCAGAGCGATCCACTTAAAATTGGTTAAATTATGCTGAGTGCCGTGGATCACTTATAAAATAACACAAATTTTAATCGATCATATTTTGACGTGATTTAAGTTGGCTGTATTATTTGAGTCAAGAGAACTTCAATATGGACTTCTTAATAGCTATTAGTTGCGATGGAACTCCTACCAACACTGGCTACAAAAATGGAGTCATTGTAAGAATGGAACGCCATTTGCAGAGACCTTTGCAATGGTTCGTATGCCTATAATTTAACCAATTTTATGTGGATCGCTCTGAAACATACACTTTATATAGAAAACTAAATTATCTAAAGAAAAGCGTATGAGTTTTTGGGTATATTAATTTTTGACAAAACAGCGAAGTGTCAAAGTCAAAATATCTATTTTTATACTCGTAAAGAAACAGCTCTAATTCAAAAAGTATTTGACCTATCAAAAACTCCTACGCGCATGGTATAAAAGGGTGCTTGAGGTCAATTATTTTTGATGTAAAAAATTTGTATCATTGCGACAAAAACATTGATATATAACCCTTTAAGATCCGACTGTAAATACAGAAGATATGACAAAAAAATTAAAAATGCCCTACATTCGGCAACAAAAAAATAAATAAAAGTTCCGCTGGAATTATTGGAATACTTTTCTAGCAAAAGTTTATTGCTTTTTTGCGAGCTTTCTTTTTAAAATATTAGGGAAGTACATTAAGGTGATAGCAACTGAAATCTGGTGGGTTAATACTAAAAAGGGTTACTTGAGGTCAATGGCTCCTTCGAGGAAAACATCGGTCTCCGCGAGACAAAACACATTGATATACAACACTTTAAGATCCGACGGTAAATGGCGAAGATATAATGAAAAATATAAAATGGCGATCCCTACGTTCGGCAAAAAAAAAAAAAACATTTTCGAAATTTTCTTGTTAAAATACTTTATATGAGGGTGTACGGTGAACCTTTTTTTTGAGGTACGGTCTAATGTACATACAAGCAGAGTAGGAAAGGAAATACTAAATAAATTGATTGAAGTTTTAATTCTTCCAGTCTGTAAGGATTTGTATTTCAAAGACTCAACAATGAATAAATAAATATGTTAAGTAAATAAATAACAACACCGCGTAAAGTACACAAATGCATCTCTTACAAAAAAGCACATACATACGCAATGAGAACGAAACATTTATTTTGGGTGTTCGTTAGCGTACTTTTGAAGGGATTCCTGTTAGTTTTGGACAGGATTTTATACCTCGTGGAGACCTAAAAGATGTACCCAACGCTCAAGGGCGTAGTCCCATAGAGGCTCTTAAGGTGAAAAATATTTAATTTTTGCCTGAACGGAAACTTATTTCATTTTATGCTCTCCTAGAAACAGTGCTCAAGGGATTTCCGATAAATCTGGACATCATTTTAGCTCTCGGGGAAACGATAAGATGGACCCAATTCTCAAGGGCATACTCCCATGGGAGCCTTTTAAATGAAAAAAATATATATATATTTTTCGCCTCTACGGAAACTTTTTTCATTTTGTGCTCTTCTGGGCACAGTTCTGAAGAGATTTCCGAAAATCTTCGAAGTTATTATAGCTCCCCGGGGGAACCTATAAGATGGAATTAATTTTTAAAGGTGAGCTCGCTTGAGGGTGCCGTAAAAATATATTCTTGCTCCTTTTTGGTTTTTGCTTTCCTATGAACAGTTACAAAGTGACTCCCGAGAACTTTAGACGGTAAAATAGCCCTCGGGGGGTGCTGTAAGACGGACCGACTTTCCTTCCATGGAGGTCCTTTATAAAAAAACATTTATTTTTCTCATGTACGGAAACTTATATAATCCATGCAGGCGAAATAAAAACACTTTTTTATTTAAAGGACCCCATTAGAGTAAGAACTTGGAAATTCTGTTCATTTATAGGTCTTCCTAAGGGTTCTAATTCTGTACAAAGGGAGTCCATTTGCAACTGTTTCCAAAAGAGTAAAGAACCAATAAAGAGTATAAAGTGTTTGGTTCCATTTACAGGGCCCCCATGGGCGCGCATCCTTGAAAAGGACGTAAATCTTATATCCCTTCCCGAGAGCTATAATCCTGTCCAAAGTTATCCCTTCTAAACTGTTTTCAGAAGAACAAACAACCAATAATGAGGTACACCATTGGAAAGTACGTTTATCTCTCTCCGACAGGAACTGTTCCCAGGAGAGCAAAATCCAATAGCGAGCAAAATTGTTTTAGGCTGTACGCCCATGGAAAGGGCGTAATTTATTTAAAATAAAATAACAAGTACGTGGTCGTACACGCATGGAAGGTGGGTCCATCTTATGGAAACAGCAGAGACAAAACGCGATAAGCTTCCGTACCAGAAGAAACCAAATGCTTTTATCCATTTGAAGGACCCCCTTGTAGTACGACCTTGGAAAGTTGGTTCACCTTATAGGTCTACCCGAGGAATTAATCCTGTCCAAAGTCCTCTGGAATCCCTAAATCCTACAAAAAATCCATTTTAATTTTTTGCTGTATATTTAGGCAATATAAGTTTGCAAGCATGTTTTAATTATTAAAAATAAAATTTTCAATATTTCGGCCGATAAGAGACTAAATTACAAGACAGATACCGACGGGTGCATTCGAATGTATAAAAACACTATAGACAAATTTAGACAACGTAAACAAAATTAGTTGTCAAAAGCTCGCGAAAAAGTGAAGTTCTCAACTCAATGAGAGAAATATAGATACATTTTTTAAAGTAACTATTAGAAGAAAAACTGTTAATTTTTCTTTATGTGTTTTGTAAAAATTGTTAATTATGTTTTTCTTGTTATTAGATCCCAGAAGATGATTATCGAAGATAATCGAAATATCGGAAAATAAAAATTAAAATATTTAAATAACAAAATCTTTGTGGTTTTATTATTAAAAAATTATGACCTAAAGCCGAACAAAACTTATCATTTGAAATAAAATTTTCTTCAATATCCACTTATTTAAAATTAGTAATTTTTTTTTTCAAAAGTTTTGTAATATGATTTCTGAAATTAGCAACCAAAATTTGTAAATATTCGGTTAAACTTTTGTAATTTGTAAGATGTTGATAACAAAAAATTACTTAATAATATTTGTTTTACTATAAATTTTTCTACTAACTCTTTTTCTGAGCTGTCCAAAAAAACATCAAAGTTTGAATTCGCGATCTCCATAATGTTGCCCCTATTCCTTAATGTCTAAAAACTCTGTGTCAAATTTCAGCAAAATTTGTTTATATTTAGCAGTAGCACAAGAAAATAACTTTTAATAATAAGTAATTTGTCGTTAGAGTAATTTATACAAAAAGTAGGGTTGAATTTAAATTGAATTATTTTTTAAACTATACGCTATAATGTAACAAAATTTTCTCAAAAGATGTAACTAACAATTCTACTTGCTAACGCCTTATATGAGTAAATTTCTCAAATCTGACCTTAATTTATATAAAGATTACGAATCTGCAATTAAAATTAAAAACGAATACATACATGTGTGGTTTCAAAATTATAAGCGGCATTTGAAAACTAAACAAAATTAGATTTTTTTGTGGTATTTTCCTAACTATCAAAAAACATTGTCATCAGTTCTTATACTTTTGCAATCTACTTACCAAGGGCTTTCATTGGACATGACATCCCAACAAACAATACGTTGCGTTTACGTATCGTTATTGGTCAGTCATAAACGGAATCCAACTACATTAACGTACGTTTTCTGGATCCGTATGCGGACGAGAAATGGAATTTTAAGGATCATCGAAACTGATTCGAATCCGTTTGAAAACCGTCAATGACGGACCGGATATAACGGATGAAAGACATAGTGTTCCGTTGAAAGTCCGTTAATGACTGACCGTTTACGGATCCATATTTGGTGTGTATTCGTACCGTTTTTCGAACAAAAAACGGATATGTGTAAATGAACAAATTTTTTAATTTTGAATAACAAATTATAGTTTTTTTCTTTAAACTTTTTTTTATATAAATATGTAATAAAATAACAAAACAAAACTTTTACTAATTTAATTAAATGAAATATTCACCTCCAGCATAATTAGCATCTCTATCCATCACTGCGGTTATGGCCCATTGAATATCATGAAAAAATAATAGAACGCAAATTTGCACATTTATTAACAAAATCTATTTTAAATTGGCAGACAATATTTTTATTTGCAAAATTGCATTAATTTGCGTACATCACCGTAAAACTTGTTTTAAATTTCATAAATATTTACCTAATAGATATCACTTAAATTTATTTTCGGTGTGAGCTGTATGAGAGCTTACTCAAAATATGCATCTGTTTTTCTAAACTTTAGCGTGCATGATCACAGACATGTTTTAATTATTCGTTTTTGACACCAAAATAAATTTAAAAGAAGCGTAAGAAAAACTAATAAAATTCGAGGAAGTACGTATTTGACAATACAGAAACAGATGCACCAAAACGAAGTCAAAACGTATTGTTTTAAAAAATTCAATTATACGGTCCGTTAATGTTCCGTTTACGTACAAGTTTTGACAGATACGTATTTACTGCCCGTAAACGTGCAGTAAAACCGGATTCATGAATCCGTACGTGTTACAGAGTCCGTTGAAAAGGTTTCTTGGGATTGTTTTAAATATTTGAAAGGATAATTGTTATAAATGTAACTTAACGTAAAATTTTACTTTTTAGTTTCTCACTATTATTTAGCGTAATAAATTAAATTGTTAACAAAAATCCTATCTCACATAAGAATTCCAACAAACAATACGTCCCATTTACGTACCATTTTCTGGATCCGTAAACGGACCAGAAAACAGATTTTAAGGAACATCAAAACTGATTCGAGTCCGTTGAAATATGGATCGTTTACGAACCGATATATCAGATGAAAAACCAAGTAGTCAATTAAAAGTTCGTCAATGATGGACCGATATATCGGATGAAAAACGGAGTTGTCCCCTGAAATTCCGTCAATGACGAATCGTTTACGAATCCGTATTCGGTCCGTATTGGTACCGTTTTTTCAACAAAAAACGTATTTGTGTAAAAATATTTTATTTGGATTTTTCTAGCAAATTTTATTTTTGTTGTTTTAAATTTATTTACAAAGATATTTGAAATTGAACTTTTACAAACTACATACAACAAATACCAATTACAAACAAATACCATATTTATCTCCAGCACAATTAGCATCCATGAATCACTGCGATTGTGGCCCATTAAAAATCATGAAAAAATAATACAAAAATTTAATTTTGGTTTAAATGGTAGTACTTACGATATGATGTAGCACACAACGCAAATTTGCAATTTTTTTCACAAAATCTGTTATAAACTGTCATGCAATATTTTTATTCGCAAATCTACCTAAATTTGAACACATCATCGTAAAACTTGTTTTAAATTTCATAAATATTTACCTCATGGTTACTTCAGTATTCGATTTTGATAACTAAACAAATCCAAAGCAACGGAAGAAAAACTGATGAAAAATAGTGGTCCTTATTTGACGGTACAGAAACGGATACAGCAAAACTGAGTCAAAACGTATTGTTTTCGAAAATTCAAAACTACGGTCCGTTTACGTAGAAGCTTTCACGGATACGCAGGATTCATGAATCCGTACGAATCGGAGAGGTTTCCTGGAAAGACATTCCGTGGACATATAACACAGTAAGTACGTCAAAATGACACACGAAATCCCTAGAACCCCGTTTGAAGATTCAGGTCCCTTTTTGAAGAGTCAGGTCGTTTTAATAAGATATTTAGATTTTAAGTTTGTATTGACTTAATTTTTTTAATACATTTTAACGAAAAGACTGAAATTTTTTTTTTTTCAATGACTTAATTTATTGTTTTTTTTTTACCTATTTACTATTTATAACTATAATTTTTAAATTAATCTAGAAGGTAAGGAGTTAAAATTATTTGTAGACCAAAAAATAATGATACCCCAATATTAATTCTACACTGGAATGTGTTTAATTCGAGGTAAAGTACACCAATACGTATACCTAATATTATTGTAACAGTTTTTTATGACTCTTATGCCGTTTTTTTCTGAACAAAAATTTGATTTCTTTTTGATTGCAAACGAAAAAAAATATTAGTAAATAAGTAAAAAAAAATAATAAATAAAGTCATTGCAAGAGTTTTCGAAGTTTTTTAGTAAAATTTTATCAAAAAATAGTTTGAGTCATTACAATCTATTACGATTACACCGCAAAACAATTAATCATCGCAAAACAATTAAACTACGGTATAATCCAAACTTGGAAGACGATCCTAGTTATACCAAATCTGTACGTTTCGATACCGATTGATGTCGAAACGATTTGCGTGTGTATATTCAAACAATTTGTAAAACAATTGAAAGAATAAGGCAATAAGAATATTCCTCGTGAGTTGCAACAATAACAATCGTTAAGTTGTGTGGAGGTTGTATTAGCTAAACGGTAGTCGTTTAACCTAACTCAACACAGCACAAAACAAAAGACCTAATAGAAAATGAACCCAAATAAAAAACCAAATACTGTAACACCCCGAAACAGTCTAACTAATTTTTGAATTACTAAAGTTAAAGAGTAACAAAAATGTAATAACGAACTAAATGAAAGAATTAAGCAGTTAGAAAAAATTTGCATACAAATGCAAGAAGAAAATTAAAATCTAAAAACAATTTTAGATGAAAAGCTTGGAAATGTTAATCCAAACATAAGCAAACCTCCTTCTTGCCAAAATAATATAATCTTTGAAACAGATGAAGTTATCAGGGAAACTGATTGGATTTAAAAAAAAAAACAAGAAAAGAAAAAACAATCCAAAAAGAGGAAAGCATTTGTATTCAACAAATTGATGAAAATAGTAATCAATATGACCAAACAAGACTGCAACGTATAATGGTTTCAATCGAATGCCCTACTGTACAACATAATGATGAACGACAAAATATGCAACAAAAAGATACAAATGACCGCCCATAGTAGTTTTAAATGTTAATAATTTTCAAGAATTTCACAACCATCTGAAAAATATTATTAAAAACAAATTTCTAATAAAACTATTAAGTAAAGGATCTTATAAAATAAGCACTTTTCACTCAGAAGATTATAGGAGCATTAAATTTGAATAATTTTGATTGGTATAGTATGGTAAAAAATTTGCATTATTCAAATAACCCGGAATGTATTATTGCTGATCTGCAATCCTAAGGGTATGAAGCTATTGATGCTGTTAACAAATTGAAATGGAAATCTAAGGAACAATTAAAAATGTTCAGAGTATCATTTGATGCATCCGAAGATATCAAAAAATATATGCAATTCGTCATATTCTTAACACAGTAATAGTAAATGCAGAACCAGTAAAACACCAAAAATTAGTTCCACAATGTAGAAACTGTCAATCCTTTGCGAATACGAAAACTTACTGCAATAAACAACCACGCTGCGTGAAATGTTCTGGCAATCGTAGTACTATTGAATGTGATAAGCAGATTGTAGCTAAAGAGCTTCAAAAATTCCGAAAAAATGCCATTAAAGTCCGCAATACTCTAAACAAAGAAACTAGTGAAGATTTTAAAGCAAACACACCATTTAGAAACTACGCTTCGCAAGAAAATACTGTTAGAAAAGCCAAAACAATAAAAATAGTCACGAATCTAATATTTATCAGTCAAAACCTAAACCAAATACTTTTGCAACAGTTTTAAAAAGTCAAAATACAAATATTAAATAGACTTATCAAACAAGAAACTTTTTTTAAATCCATAGAGTTTCGTTTAGCTCAACTAGAACATATAACCCAATAATATTTAAAAAAACAAAAATCGCACTGAAGATAATATTGTGGAATGCCAACAGTCTAATGAGACATCATAGAGAACTCGAATTAGTTCTAAACAACTAGAAAATAGATGTATGACTTATCTCTGAAACACACTTTACAAAGGAATCTTTTATTAGGTTCAGAAACTAAGAAGTGTAGCATACTATTCATCTTCAAAATGCTGCAAAGGGAGGAAGTGCTGTCATCAAACGCAAGAATATAACACATTATGAAGAAGATAAGTTCAGATCAAAACAATTCCAAACGACTACAGTTAGGTTGACTACAAATTCGCAGAGTCTTCTAATAACACCATTTTACAGTCCTCAGCGACACACAATTAAATCCAACGAATATAAAAACTTAATAATAAAACATACTTCAAAGTTTACAATGTCCCCGCCCTTCAATGCAAAGAACACTTCGGTTTAAATACTCCAAAAGACAACGAGCTTTAAAAACAATTGTAGAAACAGGATGTGTAGTTGCTCCAACCGGAAGTCCAACAGGCAAAAATATAATTCCAGACCTTATAGATTTTTTCATCATAAATAAGGTATCAAAGTCATGTATTAAGCTAGAAAATGGATTTGATTTTAACTCCGATCATTCCCCTATTTTTATCAGTGTGTAATGTATTTTAATTACTCTAATTAATTACTCATTTTAATTACTCTAAGTTACTCAATTTTATTTTATAGTTATTTTGGAAAATTACCGTTACTTTTATTTATAAGCAATGCATTTTTCAAAATAAAGCATCACTTTTGATCTTGCCTCTATATTGGCATTTTTATTATGTTTTAAAAAGCATTCACTTGCTTTCTTACACTAGCATTCATTTGGTAAGGATTAATATTATTAAGCCAGTGGTGCGTATTGGCGCCGGCAAAATCCGGGTAGGAGCCTTTTTTTATTTTTTTGAATTTTTTTTTTTTAACGTTATAAGTGGTTGAAAATTCAAACTTAACCATTGTTGAACCTCAAATAACGGATGAAATTGAAGAAGATGTTGCGTTAGTTACATAGCTAAGTCTGCAGCATGCGAGAGCACACCAAATCTACTCAACAAACAAAATGTGATTTCGAATCGAGCGAATATAAGAGATATGATATCATATAAACGAAGATTAAGAAAAATATGGCAACAGTCTAGGTCTCCAGTAGACAAAACAAGGCTTAATAGAATCACACATGAGTTGAGTTTAGAGATCAAGAGATATAAAAACGAATCATTTAACAGTTATCTAGAAGGACTGAATAATGAAAAAACTTCAGATTACTCATACTTGAGGAGACCAATTATACAAAACTCTCCAATCCACATGACAAATGGAAATTGGGCCAAGACCAACAGCCAAAAAGCTGAATTGTTTTCAAGCCATCTGGCTTATGTTTTTTCTTACAAGGACAACGCAATGCCTTCAGTAACCCAAGACCTAGATATTGGTAACAATAATGTTATCGTAAGAGAAGTAACGCCAAATGAAGTTTTAAATCATATTCATACTAATCTTAAAATTGAAAAATGTCCTGGTTTCGACCTTATAACTACGGAAGTCCTTAGACATCTGCCACATAATATTATAATAAAATTTACACAGGTTATTAATGCATCATTTAGACTACTATACGCACCATTATTCTGGAAAGTAGCTGAAGTAATAATGATACCAAAGCTTGGAAAACTTTTAACCGATGTTAAGTCATACAGGCCAAAATCGCTTTTGGCTATACTGTCAAAACTATATGAAAATATATTGCAAGATCGCATTAAACCAATTAAAGAACACAAAAACATAGTTCCTAAACATCAATTTGGCATTAGGAACGCACACTCGACTATTGATGTAATAGAAAATGCTCTAAAAAAAGGTTTGTTCCGCAGAGCTATTATATTATTCACAGGCTTTACACAAAGTCTGTCATACAGGTCTCCTAGCAAAACTCACAACACAACTGCCCAAGGCTTATTGCTACTTTTGCTGATGACACAGCTATTCTATTAATTGCCAGAACTGAGAATGAAGCAAAACAGAAACTACAACTAACTTTAAATTCGGTCTTTGATTGGACCAAAAATGGCGCATTTATTTAATCAGCTCTAAATCAACGCATGTTGACTTTACAACCAAATCTTTGCTATGTAAATACAGGTGCCCTACACAAAAATAGCTAAATACCTTGGTATGACACTGCAACTGAAGTGGAAAAAGCGAAACTGGTTGAAAATCAAATCTTTCAATTGAAAATAAACTAATGATGCACAAGCAAGAAAAATATAAACATAATACGTTTTCAAAATAATATCCGAATTCAAAAGTATATCCGAAATGCAGATCTTCATCGTGATCTTGGCGTGAATAACGTAACGCAAGAAATTTCCAATATTGCAAACAAACACAACAATCAACCTAATTGTAAATTCTAATGTCGTTTAACGACTTCATATATTTTAATATACTAAAAATATTAATTATTTTTATTTATTTATTACTTATCTTAAATTAGGGTTTATTAAGATAACATTATTAAGTAATGGCGACTATGGCCTTCAGTTAATATAGAGTCCGCCATCTAACGTTTTTTTCCAGCTAGTGCTTATTTCGTGAATGGTAACACTTAGCTCATGTCTGATTTGACAGATAATTAGTTTTATCCTTCCGCTGAACGAATATGGTTGTGTATACGCTTGAACAACGCTGGGAAATATTGCGACATTACTTTGAAAATCATGGTAATGTTGCAGAATGTCATCTTTTCAGATGAAGCTCATTTTGATCTTGGCGGGTATGTAAACAAGCAAAATTGTCGCATTTGGGGCACAGAAAACCCGCACGCATACATTGAAAAGCCGATGCACCCAAACCGAGTCACTGTTTGGTGCGGATTTTGGTCCAGAGGCATAATTGGGCCATTTTTCTCCGAAAATGAGCAAGGAGTGGCCGTTACAGTCAATGGCGATCGTTATCGGGCCATGTTGAACGAATTTTTGTTCACAAAAATTGAAGAGGAGGATATTGGCAACATTTGGTTTCAACAGGACGGCGCTACGTTTCACAGAGCCGAAGCTACACTCGATGTTTTGCGCCCTGTTTTTGAAGATCGCATTTTCAGCCGCAGAGCTGATGTCGTTTGGCCACCTCGGAGCTGCGATTTGACACCGTTAGACTATTATTTGTGGGGTGCTGTCAAAGATAAGTGTTACGCCGACAAGCCAGAGACAATTGACGCTTTAAGGGACAATATTCGTGAAGCCATTGGTGAAATACAGCTGCACACAATCGATAATGTGCTTAAAAATTGGAACGATCGTGTATTATTGATCGTCCATTATTAACCGGAAGGATTGTACTTTCAAATAAAAAAAGGAATTTGAGAAAATATTCAGTAGTTGTTTTTATAGCATTTTCAAAAAAAAAGTTATTTGGCGGACCCTATACTAGGTAATATATATAAATACTAATAATAATATAAGTAATTACAATTAAGTTTTAATATTGTTTTTTTTCTATTTTAATATTTGGTGAATACATATAATGTTTAACATATTTTATGCGAATATTTTTTGCATGTTTAGTTAAGGGTATTTGAATTTCTTTGTAAAGATTGTTTGCCTTTAAAAAATGGAGTAGTGAATCAATGTTTTTGAGATATGTGTTGGTATGGTGTTCCATAGGGTACCCATTTAGAATTCGGTTGAGTGTGGATTCAAATGCTATGCAAGAGCATAATATATGTTTGACCGATATATGTTCGGTGTCGCAAAAGGGACACATATTAGAGGTGTGGTTCAAAATATGTCCTGCTTGTTGATTTTAACGTTAGGTTCTAATGTTAGTTTTACCAGGATTAATTTCCCTGTACCAGCTTGACATTTTGGACCATTGGTCCATTTCCATTAGCAGAGAGTCACTAATATAGTTGAGTATGTCATCTGTGTTTAAGTTATCAGTCTGAATGAGAGGTGCCTTTAGAGAAAATTTGGTGTAGCGTCTCCAAATTCGTTCCCAGGAATTTGACAATGCCCTGGGATCCATAATATTCGGACTTTCGGATAGTTTTCTATCAAAAAGTTCCTTATGTATGATTAATAAAAATTATGGTTGTGTAAATTTCTAATCGGTTGAATAGAAGAGAGAATCAGTACAGATAATTGTCATAGATATAAAATTTTTTACGAACTTTATTGCAATCATTTTTAGTCATATGAAATTGAAACTGGACTAAGTTCAGAAACTGAAAATGTACACATTATAAATATTTGTAACTTTACTAGCCCACCTTTACATGTATATTATATAAATAATAGAAAAGCCTTTATTAGACTTAAAACTATATAATAAGGACTAAATATAAAAATGTGAATTTCATTTATTTTTAATTTTTTTATTATATTAAATTTAAAAATGAAATTTTGTTTATTTTTAATTTTTTTATATGATATTATAAAAATAAAAAATTGGTTCTTTAATTTTTTTTTATAATAACACTAATAAACTCAAAATATTATTTATTTTCCATTTTGTTTGCTGTGGGCTAAAGCAATAAAATCTTAAAAAGTGCAAAATTAAGAGGAAACACTCTTAAAATAAGATTTAGCTTTCTTAAATCAATCTTGTATTAGTCTTAAAATAAGTTTACATTGAGCTTATTTCAAGATTGCAAAAATATTAAGAAAAAGTTTTTATTCTTAAAAGTAGAACGAATCAATTTTATAATTATCATTCTTAAATTAAGATTTTCATCTTGATTTTAGCATTTTTGAGCTTAACAGACTTTCATGACGTTTTCGGTTTGTTTTGAGCCTGTTTAGCTTAAATATAGCCTGTTTTTTCCCTGAGTGTAAACAAGTTGGTCGTTGGCTTAGAAAGTTAAGGCGCTGATTGGAAGTATTCACAAAGCATATTCTACTTTTGTTATTGGATTTCAAATTAACAACACTATATTTTGAATGAATTTCGTACATTTTTGGTTATTTTATTATTTTACATGAAAATTAAAGCGCCATCAAGCGGAGAAAAAAATTCTTTTTTTAATAAAAAAAATCCATATTTAATTCCCTTTTCAAAACTGGCTTTAGCATTAAAATCGGTTCACCCATTCTGTTTTTATAGAACTTTTTATAATAGTATTACATTACAAGTGAACCTTCGAACCACGGTCCTTCATAGCTTAAAAATCGATTTTCTCAAAATTCTGACGTGCTACAGCAAAACGCCGAGACACGTATTTCTTTATTTTAAGCCTATCTTCATATTCTGTTAATATTTCTCATGTGTATTTGATTATATCGTACTGTGTAATAAGCAAAGTGGAGCACGCTTTATTCTCGCCCAAAAAAAAAATACTCACGAATATTACTTTAAATGGTATATAGAGGGGTTCTTTATCTAACTTTGTGCAATACCAGAACAGTTATTTTGACTTCTGATTGTTTATTTTACATACCTCATTTGGGGTAAAGTGGGACATTTTAAAAAAATCGAAACAAGATGTGAAAGTATCATAAACCAGTTTAGAAAGTGATTTTCCGCCGATGAGTATGCAAACATGGTCAAAAGTTGGGATGTCCCACTCTACCTTACATAATATTGGATAATGTAAAGAGACGAAAATTTAAATACATTTTTTTTCTTAGTATTTTTTGTAGAAAGTAATAAAAAAAACTGCGATTAAAAAGTGGCAAATGTATAAAAATAGATGTTTTGTCCCGTTGGATATTTGAAGTCGTTTCCGGGTCCACTTAAAATTATCGGATTTACTCCAAACTTAATTTATGTAGTTTTTTAATATAAAGGAACAATAATCTGGACGGCAGTATATAAAAATCCGATATTTCAAAATAAGAACCCCCCTTAATATTATATATATATTAGGGCGGGTTATTTTTTTTGATGAAGCGTATAGCAAAAACGTAATCTATAGGTGATTCTGAGAAATTTTGCTCAGGAGACCATAGCTCTAAGTCGGATTTGGAGCCCCCCAAAATTTCAAAATATATATTTTTCCATATATAAATAGAATAATTTAATTAAATTCGTCATCAAATCGGATAGAATTATAGTAGATCTCTCAATCTGGGCTTGTTTGAAAGGTATTTTTATCACTTTTCAGAATCTGTATTGATATCAATATTTTTTTTATTTTTAGTAGAGATACTAGGAATTTTTGTCGAAAAATAGCCTAAAATGAACTTTTAACTAATAAATTCTGTATTTTCTTTGATTTTTTTCGAGATTTGTTTACAGATTATGAAAGTTGAGATAATTTCCAACAACTTTTATTACGATAAATTTTTTTGTTTTCGAACTCCTTTTTGTTGGACATTTTCAAGGTTTCAACAAAAAACACTTTTTTTACATTTTTTATTCAATTTATTTTTAAATATTATTCTCGACCTACAATTTATTGTTTTAACGTGGAAATATTATTTTTTAAGGTCCTTTTTACTTTCCATTCGAGGAGTTTTTTTACGACTTTCTAATGTCATTGCCATAACTCCTTCACGATTCTTTTCTATAACTCGTTTTGAAACACTCGTTAATAATTGTACATGTCTTTCTGTTACTTGTATGTGCATTGGAATTTGTGGATCAGCCAGTGGTGGTTCATCATATTCAAATGTGGTTCATCGAAATCTAAGTATTCTACCAAGTGATCATATGGAATCTGTCGAGTAAATGCTGGTTCAAATAATATATCGTCGTTATTCATATCAACCATATTGACATAATCGGTAGCATCGAAATTTAAGATATATTTTTTGTAAAATCTGAGTTTAGTTGGATCGTACAATTTTTCTCGATAGTGTAAAATCTTTTTGATAGCTCTATCCCGTCTTGCTTTTCGATCATCAAATAACATTGTTAATAAGATATTTTCTGGATGTGCATAATATGAGTTGCTTTGAATTACACCATCTACAATATTACGAAAGTTTAAAGTACATTAACACATAAACTGTAATAATATAAACTGCCAAAGTTTTTAAATTGGTCGATGGTGTATTAGTAGTAGTCGTAGTAATCTACTTGCTTTGGTTATCCAACGAGAATGTGCAATTGGTCCTGGTTTAATGTTAGCTAAATCAACTGGAACAATACCACTCGAAATTACTTTAGCTATTTGATATAAAAATTTAACATCTGTTGACAGTTCGAGCTCATGTTCATGATCCATAATTGCAGGCATATTCTCCAGTGGTATTGGATCAAAATCAGCTACTACCTGATAAATGAAATGTTTAGATCAATTAAAATGAAATTATTTTAACTTTATTTCAATCGAAAAAGTAAAATAATGACAATATATAATGATAATAAATGATGATATTAAATAAAATAAAGTGTTACATACCTGCAATTTCTCACATTCTTGAATAGCTTTGAATGACTTTCCACTTGCTGCTCGTGGTCCACTGGTGACTGTTTTGTCCAATGCTTCATATAAATGACGAAATGGCAGTTCATTGAAATGAAGTAGACATATAAACCAGTGAATTGATATATTTAACTGTTTTTCAAATAATCGTAAAGCACCATTTTCTGTTTGGTTTTTGCATCTTCTTGACTACCCAAATTTACATATCCAAGTAACTCATTATAGGGCTCTTTCAGAACAACTAAATGCGGTTCTTTTACCATAGTGGCATGAAATTTGTCATTAATGTTCTCTGTAGTTAATGGGTCATCTTTTCTACCATCGAAAGAGAATGCAGTTATGGAAGAATTTGTATGTCGTGTACGAAGCACTGCATCTCTAGATTTAACTTTTTCTCTAGCCACTTTTGATTTATCCATATAACAAGATTACCATGAACATCTCTAAAATTAATATCTTCGAAAAAAACAGACTCTATCTGTAACACCGAATCTAGCACACATCATAGCAAAATTTAAGGCATCGTATCTTTGAGTATAATGACCTCGTCTCATTTGAACAGTTGCTTCTGTAACTTCTGTTGTTGTTTCATTTTCATCTTCATCCATGTGTAATTCAGGTTTTTCGTAACTTGGATCATCGGTACCAGTTGTAAGTGTTGGTATTGTTTTAGCTACTTCTTCAACGTCTTCCGTATATTCAGGTATTGTGAATTTTCTATCATTATGCTAGTCCAACAAAAATTCTTTTAGATGTTCTGGAATCAATCCACACGAGCATTCTGTTGTTTTTAATTTGCAATTACATTTGCCAATATAAAATAATTCGTTTATTGAATCAAGAAATACTTTAAATTCATCTCTTTTGCTTCTATGTTGTACATGTTTCTGGTATTTATCAAGCAAACCAGTTATTTTTTTTAAAACACTATTTCTATAAATGATTTCAATATTTAATTTACACCAAATTTGGATCAATTTATCTGTTACGTGAGGAGTAAAAGTTTTATACGAAAACATTTTATTTTCAAATTTAGCACGATCACTTAAATAAAAATAATATTTTAAAATGTCACAATCGTTTAAATTAAGATCAATTAAATCACTTGATAAAGTAAAAACAACAATACCTTGATGAGGCATGTTAGTCAATCAAGAGTCAAAACTCGTTGATGTTGTTGCTTCCATTTGCGAAGACACCGCAGACGATGTTGATGGTTCTTGATTATACACAATAACTTTGATATTATCACTGCACTCTTTGATTGTGTCACACTAAATTTAAAAATAAAAAATATTGGTATTGTGATAACCGAGATTTTATTTAAGTATTTTGGAAAACTGCGAGGGCATTGCACGATGAACGATTAAGGAAGAAGGAAAAGCAGGCTTGGCAACGTTTAGTGTTGGTAAACGTAATTATTTTGTAACGTCATTATTCAGTGATACAAAGTTGTTCAATTCTGCCAGGTATCAATACAGATTCTGAAAGGTGATAATAATACCTTTCAAACAAGTCCAAATTGAAAAATCTACTATAATTCTATCCGATTTTATGACGAATTTAATTAAATTGTTCTATGTATATATGGAAAAATTTATATTTTTTAATTCTGGGGGCTCCAAATCCGACTTAGAGCTATGGTCTCTTGAGCAAACTTTCTCAGAATCAGCTATGGATTACGTTTTTGCTATACGTTTCATCAAACAAAATCGTTCCATACAATTTGACCCGCCCTAATATATATATATATATATATATATATATATATATATATATATATATATATATATATATATATATATCTCTATATATATATATATATATATATATATATATATATCTATATATATTGTAATGTATTTATTACACATCTCTAATCGTTGATTACACATCTCTAATAATTTATCGTTGAATCAGATGTTTTTAGAATCAGCTGTGTTATTTTATTTTTTTATTAGTAAATAAACAAATATATTATGTATGTATGTGTAAGCATATAATTGCATGTAAATAGATAGAATAAGGATTAGATTTAAATACCGTTATTTAAGTTTATAAGGAGACAAATTTTGTAATAAAGGATCATTCTAAATACGAAACCTAGCCGAGCAATTGGCTCTTTGTTTTCCTCTGAATAGAATTACCAGCACTCCAAGTAGTGCTTTGCCTTGGCGCTTGTTAGTGCCGGCATTATTAGTAGTGCCAGTGGCGTTTCAAACGCCGGCCAACAAAAATTTAATAAATTAAAATAGGGAACGGAATTTTTATTTGTATAAATGACCACCAGTCATTACATGGCGGTCCTGCCAAATTTGGAAAAAACTTCTGTGCCGGTCACAGGAAACAATTACACCACAGCACCTACCAATACAGCAAATACTCCGGCAAAACAACAACCACAACCAATTACCATCGAGGAATATTTGAAGCGGCAGCAGCGCAGAGCAGAGGAAAGATTGACTGCAATCCTGCCAACACAAAAGCCAAAGAGAAGAAGAGCAGGCAGAATTGTAAAGCTGCGAAGAAAATTGGCAGCGCTAAAGAATATTGTGTCGTCCGAAACACCACCATCTTGGGAACGGGCCACTGAAATTTGGGAGCAAATCGATGCTATCACTAAGGAGTTAAAAGCTCACAAAAACAAATAATCTTTTTAAAAAAAAGAATAATGCAAAAAAAAAAATAAAACTACAACACGCCATAATGTGGCATTAAAAATAATTTTTATTTAAAATTTTTTTTATTTATACAAAGCATATTATATAAAAATAAAAACACAACACTTGATTTTAAAGTTTGAAGGAAATATTTATTTGAATTTAAAAACTTTAAATTGAAAACTTTAAAAATTTATTAAATTAACACTTGTAAAAAATAAAAGAAAAAGCACATTAAAAGAAAATACGAAAAAGTCATCTACCGATCAGCTGACGATTAAACGTCAATCATCGCAGAGCTGTATTGTATAGATCATCTAATCACTGAACACCCACCACTACAGGGTTGTATTAGAGTACTCGGTACCCATACACTTATAAAAATTATTGAAGTAGAATAACATATTTTTTTTTTTTAAACTAATTTTATTTTGTTTAAGACAAATATTGGAATGAAATAACCAATTTTTTTTTTGTAAATTAATACACATGGAGAAATTAAGGTATTAAATTAACAAATTTTTTTATATTAACTATTTTTTTTTCTATTATCATTTTTATAAATGAGTTTTATAAATGAATGTATTGAGGAGTTAGAAAAGCTCAAATTGAATATAAAAAAGAGCAAAAATAGAATTTATGAGGAAAAATATAGGGAAGGTAAATTAGAAAGATTAGAGTTTTTAAAACAGAGCGTTGAAGAGTTCACTAAAGATAGTGAAGATAAAAATAGTGAAACACTTAAAACAGAATTTGAAATTTTGCACAAGGAATTAGTCGAAATAATTGAAAACATAAATATAAAGAAGAAAGATACTGAACAGGATAGGCAAGAAGGTAATTTACCAAAAATGGCTAATTTTGATATTGGTATAGTTAGTAAAAACCTACAAAGGTTCTTACGAATACTTAGAGGATTTCATAACTCAATCGGAATTGTTACATGATTTGATAAAACAAGAAGATAGAGAAATATTCGTTAAGTACATCTACAATTTTAAATTATCGGTACATGTGCGAAGTATTTTAGGTCGTTCAAACCGACCAGTAACTTTTTATGATTTATAAAAAGCATTGGAAAGCGCTTTTCCCAATCCGAAAACGCTTCAAGAAGTTCTGACAGAGTTAGGTACAACAAAGCAAGATAAGAGTAGCATATCTGATTTAAGGAAGAAAATTGCCGAACTTTCAGACCATATGAGTAATTTTGAAATTAAAAGTTTACCAAGCCCTACACAAGAGGCTAAAGATGCTATCTACAAAGTGAGTGATAGTGTTGCGCTAAATGTATTTATGAAAGGAGTTAATGTTGAATATCAACCACTTCTATTGGCAAATATGCCAAAAACATTAAATGAAGCAGTTGAGAGATGCATGACGGCAGAAAGAAATTTAGGAGTAGATAATATGAACCTATTTCGCATAGATAGCCGTTCAAGTAACAATTTTAGAAAAAACAATGATTTTAATAACAATTATAGAAACAACAATGGTTTTAACAACAATTATAGAAACAATTATGCTTTTAACAACAATTATAGAAACAACAATATTTCAAACAACAATTATAGAAAAAACAATGGTTATAACTACAATTACAGGAACAACAATGGTTCAAACAACAATTACAGAAACACCAATGGTGCGAACAACAATTTTAAAAAAAAATAATGGCGATTTTGGAAACAACAATTACAACAATAAAAATAATGGCAACAACAGTTTCAGAAATAGTAATTATAATCAAAATGAAAACCCCACTAGAAACAACGGTTTCAATGAAAATAGCGATAACAGCAAGAAAGCACAAAATAGTAAAAATAACGCATACAAGTCTTTACACTACAATGCTGATGAGGGAAACTAAGAGGGCCGGGTAACGGAAAAAGTTGCCCAATGAGGCCAAAGTTAACAATTTATAAAATATCGAGCAACATAAATGTATACATAACTTTAGAATGTTGTAATATTAATAGAAGTCTAAAATTTTTAGTTGATACGGGGGCGGATATTTCAATATGTAAAAATAAAAATTTCTCTAATATAAATACAACAGAAATTGTCAGATTAACCGGTATAACAAAAGAAGCCGTCGATTGTATAGGCACAAAAAGTTTAAATCTAAAAATTATAGAAGAAACTTTTCAACACAGTTTTCACATTGTGGAAAATGATTTTCCAATCCAAACCGATGGATTAATCGGACGGGACATTTTGGAAAAACACTTATGTAAGATAGATTTTGAAACATACACAATCACTTTTAATATAAATGAGAAGGAGGTTGTCATACCAATGAATTCGAGGACAATTCAACCAATAAACATGGTTGTACCAGCAAGAACAGAGGCAATCATTCCTCTTGATGTAGAAGTAAATGAAGATAGCATTGTGCTGAGTAAGGAGTTAGCCGAAGGTGTATTTTTAGGAAATTCCTTAGTACCCGCGAAAGGCATAGCACATGTTAAAATACTGAATACTACTGACAACAGTGTGATTTTTAAAAGTGCTAGTTGCAAAATAAAACCACTAAAAAATTATAATGTATATTCGACAGGGAAATCAAGTCAGCCTGACGGTGACAGATTAAGTACACTTTTAAAAATCTTAGATATTGGGGGAAGTGACCCACATGCAGAAAAATCTCTAAGAGAAATTTTTAAAGAATTTCAAGATGTTTTCCATCTTCCAGGGGAAGAACTTAGTGTTAATAATTTTTATACACAACAAATACAAACGACAGATTCAACACCGGTATATATAAAAAACTACAGACTTCCACAGACACAAGTAGAGGAAATAAATAATCAGGTTGACCAATTATTAGGCGACAACGTAATTGAGAATTCGGTTAGCCCATACAATTCACCACTACTAGTGGTACCAAAAAAGTCAACAGATGATACAAAAAAAATGGCGTCTAGTAGTAGATTTCCGTAAACTAAACGAGAAGATAGTCAACGACAAATTTCCGCTGACAAGAATAGAAGATGTGCTCGACAAACTTGGTAGAGCCAAATATTTTTCAACGCTGGACATGACCAGTTCATTCCATCAAATAAAATTACATAAAAATTCACGCCCTTTGACAGCATTTTCCACAGGAAATGGTCATTACCAATTTAAGCGATTACCTTACAGTTTGAAAATATCTTCAAACAGTTTTCAGCGAATGTTAACAATTGCGCTTAGTGGCTTAGATGCTGAAGCTTTTTTATATGTGGATGACATTATTGTATTTGGATGCAGTTTAAAGCACCACAACGACAATTTAATAAAAGTTTTTCAAAGGTTAATGAAATACAACCTCAAATTAAATGCAAGCAAGTGCAGTTTTTTAAAACCAGAGGTAGTGTATCTTGGGCACCTCATAACAAATAAAGGAATTACAACAGATCCAGCTAAGGATGACGTAATTAGAAACTACCCAGTTCCGACAAGTGCAGATGAAGTAAGAAGATTTGTGGCTTTCTGCAATTACTATCGCCGATTTATACCAAAATTTGCGGACATAGCTAAAAATTTAAATGCACTATTAAAGAAAAACAAACCTTTTCTATGGAACAAAGAATGTCAAGACTCGTTCGAAACACTAAAAGAAAAGCTTATGAAACCACCAATACTTCGATACCCAGATTTTACCAAACCATTCATTTTAACCACAGACGCGTCAAATTATGCTTTTGGTGCAGTTTTATCGCAAGGTGAAGTTGGAACAGATTTACCAATTTCATACGCGAGCAAATCATTATCAAAACATGACCTAAACAAACCCACAATAGAAAAGGAGTTGTTAGCTATTCATTGGGGGATTAATTTTTTTAGACCTTACCTATATGGTAGAGATTTTATCGTAGTCACTGACCACAGACCGTTAATTTCTCTATTTTCACACAAAAACCCGTCGTCAAAAATGACACGAATTAGAATGGATTTATCTGATTACAATTTCGAAATACAATACAAGAAAGGAAAAATTAATACGAATGCGGATGCATTATCAAGAATAGTTCTGAATAGTGACACATTGAGAGCAATGATCCTAGAAGCGGATGAATCAGCTAAGAAGGTGTTAGCAATAACCAGAAGCAAGAAAAAACAATTGGAAAATGAAAATAACCCTCACATTACAAACAATGCAAAATGTACGTCCGAGCAAAGGCCTGATCATCTTTTTGTCTGGGACTGCACATCAATATCAGATTTACGTAAAACAAGAAAACTTAAGTTTCAATTACATAAAGATTTTAAAAATAATTTAATAGAAGTATCGGATAATGAAATCATAGCAAGATGCAGCGATAATTCATCGAGCACAACGTTGACGTTGAAGAAACTGTTATCAAAAATGCGTGATTTAAGAATAACCGAGCTAGCGTTGAGTAAAAACGATAAAATATTTAAAACCATGGCCATGGACAAATTTAAAAATTTATACAACAAATTACAATTGAAAACGAAAACAAATTTAAAAATATTAATATATGAAGAACCAAAACGAATACTTTGTAAAGAAACACAGATGAAACTTGTCAATGAATACCACAATTCAATTCATGGAGGACATTTAGGCATCAGAAAGACGGTTTTGAAGCTGAAGCAGCGCTACATATGGAAGAATATGAGCAAAATGGTAAAACAACATATTTTGAATTGCAAACAATGCAAAATAAATAAACAAACTAAACATACAAAAGAAAAAATGATGTTAACAGACACACCAGGAACTAGTTTTGAGGTGGTGTCAATCGATACGGTTGGACCTTTGCGTTTGTCAAACTACAACCGATACATACTTACAATTCAATGCGAACTTACAAAATACGTGGTAGCATTTCCTATGGAGACTAAAGAGGCGAGAACAGTGGCAAAAACACTGGTAGAACAATTTATTTTGAAATACGGTAATTTCAAAATCTTAAAATCAGATAAGGGTACTGAATTCACAAACGAATTAATGTCAGAAATATGCAAATTGTTAGATATAAAACAAATTTTTAGCACACCTTACCATCATGAGACTTTGGGCTCAATAGAACGAAATCATAGAGTACTCAATGAATTCTTATTAAACTTCTGTAAAGATAGTGAATGGGATAATTGGGTTCAATATTTTACATTCGCGTACAATACAACGCCACACATAGATACAAATTACACGCCATATGAATTGGTCTTTGGGAAGTTACCTTACCTGCCAAATGATAAAATTAGAAGTAATGAAAAAATTTACAATATAGAAAACTATGCAAGAGAATTAAGGCAAAGATTAAAATTTTCTTTAGAGAAAGCAAAAGAATATTTAGAAATAGCTAAAGTGAGTAGAGTAAATAAATTTCGAAACACAAAATCACTTAATTTAGAAGTAGGAGAGCTAGTGCTACTAAGAACAGTGAATAGGAAGAAAAACCAGGCACTATATCATGGGCCATACAGGATAATAGAAAGACAAGGAGTTAATTCTATTCTAGATATAGGAGGTAAAATGAGAAAATATCATAATAATATGTTAAAAAAATATAATTAAATGAATTGTATTATAAAAAAAAAATATTATAACATTTTTTTTTTTTTTTCAATAAAGGGTGAGGGTGTAATGTATTTATTACACATCTCTAATCGTTGATTACACATCTCTAATAATTTATCGTTGAATCAGATGTTTTTAGAATCACCTGTGTTATTTTATTTTTTTATTAGTAAATAAACAAATATATTATGTATGTATGTGTAAGCATATAATTGCATGTAAATAGATAGAATAAGGATTAGATTTAAGTACCGTTATTGAAGTTTATAAGGAGACAAATTTTGTAATAAAGGATCATTCTAAATACGAAACCTAGCCGAGCAATTGGCTCTTTGTTTTCCTCTGAATAGAATTACCAGCACTCCAAGTAGTGCTTTGCCTTGGCGCTTGTTAGTGCCGGCATTATTAGTAGTGCCAGTGGCGTTTCAAACGCCGGCCAACAAAAATTTAATAAATTAAAATAAGGAACGGAATTTTTATTTGTATAAATGACCTCCAGTCATTACAATATATATATATATATATATATATATATATATATATATATATATATATATATATATATATTCATTGCCCATACTTTGAAGACATCTGTATATACAGCCAAAAAAGTCCCTATAAAATGCGCTGTGTCCAGTAAAATGTCTTCAGAGTAAAAACCCGTCCTCGCAACATGTGCTGTGCACATATATATATATATATATATATATATATATATATATATATATATATATATATGCATTGCCCATACTTTGAAGACATCTGTATATACAGCCAAAAAAGTCCCTATAAAATGCGCTGTGCCCATTAAAATGTCTTCATGTAAACAGTAGAATAACGAAAAGTTTAAGGACAGTCCCCAAAGTAACAAAATGTCTTCACAGTAACTTGTTGAACGAAAACCCGTCCCCGCAACATGAGCTGTGCACATATATATATATATATATATATATATATATATATATATATATATATATGTGCACAGCACATATTGCGGGGACGGTTTTTCGTTGAAGACATTTTGATACTTTGGGGACTGTCCTTAAACTTTTCGTTATTCTACTGTTTACACTGAAGACATTTTTCTGGATACAGCGCATATAATAGGGACTTTTTTGGCTGTATATACAGATGTCTTCAAAGTATGTGCAATGAATATATATATATTTATATATATATATATATAAATATATACAGCCAAAAAAGTCCCTATAATATGCACTGTATCCAGTAAAATGTCTTCAGTGTAAACAGTGGAATAACGAAAAGTTTAAGGACAGTCCCCATAGAACCAAAATGTCTTCATAGTAACTTGTGGAACGAAAAACCGTCCCCGCAAAATGCGCTGTATCCAGTAAAATGTCTTCAGTGTAAACAGTAGAATAACACTGAAGACATTTTTCTGGATACAGCGCATATAATAGGGACTTTTTTTGGCTGTATATACAGATGTCTTCAAAGTATGTGCAATGAATATATATATATATATATATATATATATATATATATTCATTTCGCATTCTTTGAAGACATCTGTATATACAGCCAAAAACGTCCCTATAATATGCTCTGTATCCAGTAAAATGTCTTCAGTTTATACAGTAGATAAATGAGAAGTTTGAGGACGGTCCTCAGAGTAGCAAAATGTCTTCGTAGTAACTTGAGGAACGAAAATCCGTCCCCGCAACATGAGCTGTGCATATATATATATATATATATATATATATATATATATATATATATATATATATATATATGTGCACAGCTCATGTTGCGGGGACGGTTTTTCGTTCCTCAAGTTACTACGAAGACATTTTGTTACTTTGAGGACCGTCCTCAAACTTCTCATTTATCTACTGTATAAACTGAAGACATTTTACTGGATACAGAGCATATTATAGGGACGTTTTTAGCTGTATATACCCCCGCAACATGTGCTGTGCATATATATATATATATATATATATATATATATATATATATATATATATATATATATGTGCACAGCGCATGTTGCGGGGACGGGTTTTCGTTCCACAAGTTACTATGAAGACATTTTGGTACTTTGGGGACCGTCCTCAAACTTTTAATTATTCTACTGTTTACACTGAAGACATTTTACTGGATACGGCGCATATTATAGGGACTTTTTTGGCTGTATATACAGATGTCTTCAAAGTATGCGAAATGAATATATATATATATATATATATATATATATATATATATATATATTTATATATGTATATATATATATATATATATATATATATGCACAGCGCATGTGCGGGGACGGTTTTTCGTTCCACAAGTTACTATGAAGACATTTTGTTACTTTGGGGACTGTCCTTAAACTTTTCGTTATTCTAGTGTTTACTCTGAAGACATTTTACTGGACACAGCGCATTTTATAGGGACTTTTTGGCTGTATATACAGATGTCTTCAAAGTATGGGCAATGAATATATATATATATATATATATATATATATATATATATATAATCATATATATATATATACAGTGGCTCACATCGTAAGTCGGGCAAGTTATTAGGAAAACTTTATCAACAATTTTTAATATTGCGACAAATTATTTTTTCAAATATTTTTCATGCATTGTATTAAGTATTTAATAAACAACAAAACAAACTATCAATGACGTCACACAATTTTAATGTAACGGACAATTTTAGGCATATTACAAAAATTCTTACAAATTATGCTCACAACGAAAGTCGGGCAAAGAAGAAGTAACAAGTATGTGATTTGAATTACCGTTATAATTTAGCATCGCTAATAATATTTGAATTTGAGTGTTATTAGTTGACCTCGAGCTGTCGGTACAAGACAATACATTGCATTATTTTTACAATGCCACGTGCAACTAAGCAATCAACTTTGGATGAACGACAAATCGTTATTAACAACCATTTCGAGGGAAAAACGGAACGCGAAATTGCAAATATTGTCAAAAAAAAGTAAGTCAACGGTCCATGACATAATAAAACGATACAAGGAAAGCAAAAGGATATCAAATAAACAACGTGTGGTATCGAAAAAGAAGCTTAGCCCCAGAGACGAAAAATGTATAGTTCGTGAAGTACAAAAAGATCCTTTTGTTTCTGCTCCAAAACTTGCCGCAATGGTCAAGACAAATTTTGGAAAAGATGTTCATGCAGAAACGGTAAGACGGGTGCTGCGAAAAAATAATTTAAATGGCAGAGTGTCTCGAAAGAAGCCGTGCATTAGCGAAAAGAATCGAAAAGAACGCCTTGTTTTTGCACGCGAACACATGTCAAAGGATTTTTCATTTTGGAGCACGGTAAACTTAATTTTTTATGTTGTGTAAATTATTTTTATTAGTATTTTAACATTTTAAAGGTCCTCTTCACGGACGAAAGCAAGTTTAATTTGTTTGGGTCCGATGGTCGGCGTTATGTATGGCGTAAGCCAATGAGGAATTTTGCCATAAAAACACAAGAAAAACGGTGAAGCACGGGGGCTTATCAGTGATGGTATGGGCATGTATGGCAGCTTCGGGTGTGGGAAATCTTCACTTTATTGAAGGTATAATGGATAAACACATTTATCTCGACATCCTGAAGACTCACGTAAAGGAAAGTGCAAGCAATTTGGGTATTGCTGATAATTTTAAATTTTATCAAGACAATGACCCTAAGCACACATCCCTTGTAGCCAAAAACTGGCTGTTGTACAATTGCCCTAAGGTCATAAAAACGCCTGCCCAAAGCCCTGATCTCAATGTAATTGAGCATTTGTGGGATGAGCTAGGGCGTAGAATGCAAACACGATTGTGTTCCAATAAAGAACAACTAAAAGCTGCATTACAGGAAGAATGGAGTAAAATAACTCCAGATGTTTGCAAAAAATTAGTTGACTCCATCCCAAAAAGGCTTCAAGCTGTAGAAAATCAAAAAGGATACGCAACAAAGTATTGATTGTTATATGATTAATAGAGCTTTTGAGCTTGCCCGACTTTCGATGTGAGCATAGGTATAAGTGTTGTTATAATTTTTTGTTTTTGGTTCCTTTATATTAAAGTTGAAATATTTAATTTTTGTTTTTTAATGTTCCTTAATAAATGCCTCATTAAATGTATTAAAAATATTTTGGAAATAGCCAAGCAGTTTTCTTATTTAAGATCTTAAAGTTTTTGTGATAACTTGCCCGACTTACGATGTGAGCCACTGTATATATTCATTGCCCATACTTTGAAGACATCTGTATATACAGCCAAAAAAGTCCCTATAATATGCGCTGTATCCAGTAAAATGTCTTCAGTGTAAACAGTAGAATAACGAAAAGTTTAAGGACAGTCTTCAAAGTAACAAAATGTCTTCATAGTAACTTGTGGAACGAAAAACCGTCCCCGCAACATGCGCCGTGCACATATATATATATATATATATATATATATATATATATATATATATGCATTGCCCATACTTTGAAGACATCTGTATATAGAGCCAAAAATGTCCCTATAAAATGCGCTGTGTCCAGTAAAATGTCCTTAGTGTATACAGTAGAATAACGAAAAGTTTAAGGACAGTCCCCAAAGTAACAAAATGTACTGTGCACATATATATATATATATGTGCACAGCACATGTTGCGGGGACAGGTTTTCGTTCCACAAGTTACTATGAAGACATTTTGTTACTTTGGGGACTGTCCTTAAACTTTTCGTTATTCTAGTGTTTACTCTGAAGACATTTTACTGGACACAGCGCATTTTATAGGGACTTTTTTGGCTGTATATACAGATGTCTTCAAAGTATGGGCAATGCATATATATATATATATATATATATATATATATATATATATATATATATATATATATATATATATATAT
Source organism: Eustalomyia histrio (assembly GCA_949748255.1). Taxonomy (NCBI): domain Eukaryota; kingdom Metazoa; phylum Arthropoda; class Insecta; order Diptera; family Anthomyiidae; genus Eustalomyia; species Eustalomyia histrio. The sequence goes on from OX456523.1 coordinate 153,244,401, forward strand.
ATATATATATATATATATATATATATATATATATATATATTTACCTTTTAAATAAATTAAGTTCTTTCTATATTGCAAATAATAAACACTGTTTTAGTTCTTCACACTCAGCGTCTTACTTATCAATTGAACTGCTGCGTCACCGAGTACCAGTATTTATATGAGTAGTCAGGTATTCTAGTTATTTCCAGTTTATTTCGACACTAGATTTTTCCAGCTGTCAAAATTCGTGTGAAGAAATTTCTAGTGGTAGAAATTTCTTGTAACACTGCCGCCCACTTAAGCCTGTTCGTCCCGATCAGACATAGATATTGCTTTTCCACAGTTGACAAGTCGTTCTAGATGATCAACCTTCATTTTGGATCTTGGCTCTGATCTTTCTGTATTCTGTATGCCATTATTCAATCTTTTAATTACTCTATAGGGTCCGTCCCAATGCGTTTGTAGTTTGAAAGATAATCCTTTCTTTCGTTGCAGAACCAACTCGCCCTCATTAAATCCTTCAGAATTCGCTGCTCGATCGTACCTCGCCTTCATCTTATCGCTGACTATTTTAATTCGATTGCGCACAAACTCATGAAGCTCGTTAAGGTCTTCTTTTTCCCGGGAAGCGTTATCGTTGTCTTTATCTACAGCGGCGGGCTTAACACCAAATTCTAAATCGCCAGGCAATTTAAGTTCCGTTCCAAAAATAACTTTTGCAGGCGTCCGGGAGGTTAGATCGTGAACAGCCGATCTATATGCCAGCAGAAATTTGGGGATGTGTTCGTCCCAGTCCTTCTGATGAGTACTGACCACTTTTCTTAAGTATTCCTCTAAAGTGCGATTGAGTCTTTCGACCATACCATCAGATTGCGGATGCAGCGGGGTGGTTCTTGTTTTTCTTATTCCATACAACTCACACATTTTCTCTGATCAGAGTGTAATTCTAATGGAACACCGTAGCGGTACACCCAGTTGTTCACAACTGCGCTTATTACCGTTCTGGCTTCCTGGTTCGGTATAGCGTATACCTCAGGCCATTTACTAAAATAGTCGATGACCACAAGAACTTAACGGTTTCCGGAATCACTGACAGGGAAAGGGCTTGCTACATTCATTGCTGTCCGCTCACATGGAGCACCCGAGTTGTATTGTTGAAGTTTCCCACGACTTCTCCTTACTGGTCCTTTAGCTGCGATGCATTGCGCGCAATTTCTATCCAATCGCTTACAGCTTGCTGGCAGCCGACCCAGTAGAATCGTTGTTTTAACTTTTCTAGGGTTTTCGTGACACCGAGTTGACCACCACTGGGACCGTCATGGAACTCTTTTAATACTTCATCTATTTTGCTTGACGGCACCACAATTAGCTTTGCCTCAGTTTTGCCGTCCGCACTTTCCCATATAAGGTATAAGCAGTGATTATTTACCCGTAGACTGTACCACTGGGCCCTATATGCCTTCATCAGCGGACTTTCAGCTGATATCTGCTCGCGGGTAGGCCTCCTGTTTTCGAACAATGTTTGCACTCTAAATTGAGGGGCGTCTTGAAAGGGCGTCCGCATTGCAATGCTTTATGCCTTTCCTGTGCTCGATGCTGAAATCATAGCTTTGAAATCGTTCAATCCAACGAGCTAGCTGCCCTTCTGGTTGTTTAAATTGCAGCAGCCACCTGAGTGCAGAATGGTCGGTTCTTAGTTGAAAGTGCTGACCATACAGATACTTGTGGTAGTGCTTTACACATTCTACCGCCGCCAAGAGTTCCCGTCGCGTTACGCAGTAGTTTCTTTCAGTACGCAATAGTTTCTTTCAGGCTTCGAAAGTACTCGACTGTAATAGCCCATGACTTTTTCGGTTCCATTGATAACCTGCGAAAGCACACCTCCTATTCCGTAGCCGTTTGCACCGCTATCCAGCACAAATTTTTCCCCGTCCACTGGATATCCAAGAATCGGTGCCGTACATATTAACTCCTTGAGTCTTAGGCTTTACCCCAATGAAATGGTCGCGCCTTCTTAGTCAGCTCATGTAGTCTTGCAGCCACACTGGCAAAGTGCAGATACCTAGAAAGCTGCGCAACTCGTGCGGGTTTTTCGGGCAAAGCCAATCTTTTACAGCCCGAATCTTATCTTCATCGGTTGATATACCCTCTGCAATATACATTTCTTTGCGCTAAGCTTGAGTCCAGCCGCAGATATTCGCCTTAAAACTTCTCCTAAGTTCTTAAGGTGATCATCGAAATTTTTTCCCATGACAATTATGTCATCAAGGTACACTAGGCAAGTTTTCCAGTGGAGTCCTTTCAGCACATTTTCCATTAACCGTTCAAATATTGATGGAGCATTGCAGAGTCCAAAGGGCATCACAATAAACTGCCATAATCCGTCACCTGTGCTAAAGGCAGTTTTCTCCTTGTCTTGGTCACAAATTTCTACTTGCCAATAACCACTTTGCAAGTCCAATGTGGAGTACGATTTGGTTCCTGCTAGCGTGTCTAGAGTGTCGTCAATTCTCGGTAGTGGATAGCTGTCCTTCTTGGTGATATCGTTTAGTTTTCTGTAATCAACACAGAATCGGGTGCTGCCATATTTTTTCTTAACTTAAACTATATGCGAGCTCCATGGGCTAGAAGATGGTTCGATTACTCCACTACGCTCCATATAGTTGACTAACTCCTTTACTTCATTTCGTTTTGCTAGAGGAATACTTCTGGGCGCCTGCTTTATTGGCCTCGCTTCACCAGTATTTATTCGGTGTTTTACAATCGCCGTTCTTCCTTGATTTTAGTTTTTTATGGCGAAGACAGAGCCGTTTTTCCTGATTAATTGTTTGGCTTTATTTCTATCAGGGGGCGCCAGTTATTTTACCCATTTTTTGCCAGCATCTCTCGATCTTCAACGGACGCATTGGAAGGTTCCAAGTTCTTTTCCCAACTGATTATTGCTTCTGGCGCAGTACATTTGGCTATTTCAGAGTTCGCTCTGATAACTTTTTCACAATTTGATAGGTTCAGTACTCTTACAGGAACTCTTTTGTCTTTGCTGGTTTTCACGAGGGCTTTCGCTGTTATTAGTTCACTTTTTATTTCTGATGGTTCTACCACCCACAAGCTGCTGTCCTCACAATCTCCCTCCATACGCACCCATACTAAAGTTTCTGCCCGTGCTGGTAGTTTTTGGTGGCTGATGGTAAATAGCTTTCTTACCTGATCGTCGCGTTCATATTTCAACATTCTGCCAAATCATAACTTTTTGCCCCATATGCAGGTTAATGCCGTGACTAATCATAAAATCTGCACCAATAATTACTTCGTCCACAATATCGGCAACAATAAATACGTGACTGACGCTTATGTCGGCAATTGTTAGTTTCACATTAACCTTACCATAGACAGAAGCCTGCTCTCCAGTAGCTGTTCGCAAACTTACCCCGTGCAACGGTTTAACTGGCTTTCTAATTATATTGGGCCTGATGATGGACTGTGATGCTCCTGTATCTATAGTTAAAATGTGCTTTTGTCCGTTGATGCACCTACAAGCAGTAAGATTGCTTTTCCCCTGCTGTGCTTTTGATATGGAGATTGTGGGAGCTAGCTCATGCCCCGTAGTGCTAGGTCTTTTTAGTTTAACGGTGACTCTTGATAGGCTCGGAGGCTTTTTCTGGGTGCTTTGCAGTTTCGCTGAAAGTGTCCCACTTTACCGCAGTTGTAGCATTTGTTCTTCAGTTTGCTTCGCTTTTCACCTAATGCCTTCATAACTGCCTCTGTTAACTTTGTTCACTTTGTGCTTATATCCTTTTCAGCAGTTACTTCGAGGTTAGGCACCTTGAATATTTGTGACATGGAAATCACCTTCGTAGTCTCTTGGGCCAGTGCGAATGAAACAGTTTCAGCAAAAGTCGATTTCTGCGAGGCACACACCGCATGTCTCACATCAGAATCCCGAATTCCATTCACAAATGCTTCAATTTTGAACTGATCTAAGAATGGATGATTTTTGCTAGGATAAGTCAACTGCACCAACCGATCAATTTCTGTTGCAAAGTCCTGTAATGATTCCTTTGGTTTCTGCAGCCTACCTCTTAGTTCCATTCTGTATATTTCTTTTTTGTGTTCGCCACCATACTTTCGCTGCAGTGCCACCATTATGTCGTCATAATTATTTCTGCACGTGATTGGCACACTTTCTAGAATTTCTGCAGCGTTTCCTTTTAAGGCCAGAATCAACTCTATAGCTTTTTCTTCGATGTTGCACATGTTTCTGGCGGCAACTATCTCGAACTGGAACTTAAAAACATTAAACGGTACGCTGCCGTTCGAACGGCAGATCTTGCAGTTTTTTCTCGACATCTTTAGCTTGTATTTACACGCCATTCTCTAATTCGGACAACTTCTTGTCAAATCTATTAATTTTCTCATTAGAGGCTCTGCAAGATTTTTGCAGCTTTTCTTCCATCTTAGCAAACATTTTCTCGTTATCTGCTCTCGAAGTCTCTATCTTAGCTAACAGTTTCTCGTTGTCTGCTCTAGAAGTTGCTTGAAGTTTAGCTAACAATTTTTCGTTGTCTGCTGTAGAAGCTTCTAATAGCTTCTTGTTGCTTGCTCTCGAAGCTTCTAACAGTTTCATGTTGTCTGCTTTCCAAGTTTCTAGCAGTTTTTTGTTGTCTTCCATCTTTTGCGTCATAGCAGCCAACATTGTGCTTAACTCCATGTAACCTTCTGTTTTACGGGTACTAACCTCAATTTCTTCTTTTTCGTCAAACTCATAATTAGCTATGTAAATGTTACGCCGCTCAAATTCCTCTATGAGCCTCTTTCGCAATTCGACTTTATTTCCTGCTATCTGTAGCGCCAATTTGCTCAATTCCTTTTTGAGCTGTTCCACCTTAAGCTCTCCAATTTCATGACTGCTTATGATTTTGCAATCGCACTTCCCAATTGTTACGATTTTACCCTTTATAAAATCGTTGATTTATTTACCTTTTAAATAAATCAAGTTCTTTCTATATTGCAAATAATAAACACTGTTTGAAATTATTTATAGCTCTATTTATTTATAACAGTCACTAAAAATTACAGAAAAACACTTCAATAGCACACTTTATTTAAACGGTATAAATAGACGAAACGTTAGCCACACTTTAGTTCTTCTTATCAATTGAACTGCTGCGTCACCGAGTACCAGTATTTATATGAGTAGTCAGGTATTCTAGTTATTTCCAGTTTATTACGACACTAGATTTTTCCAGCTGTCAAAATTCGTGTAAAGAAATTTCTTGTAACAATATATATATATATATATATATATATATATATGTGCACAGCACATGCTCCGGGGACGGTTTTTCGTTCCACAAGTTACTATGAAGACATTTTGTTACTTTGGGGACTGTCCTTAAACTTTTTGTTATTCTACTGTTTACATTGAAGACATTTTACTGGATTCAGCGCATATTATAGGGACTTTTTTGGCTGTATATACAGATGTCTTCAAAGTATGCGCAATGAATATATATATATATATATATATATATATATATATATATATGCATTGCCCATACTTTGAAGACATCTGTATATACAGCCAAAAATGTCCATATAAAATGCGCTGTGTCCAGTAAAATGTCTTCAGAGTAAACACTAGAATAACGAAAAGTTTAAGGACAGTCCCCAAAGTAACAAAATGTCTTCATAGTAACTTGTGGAACGAAAACCCGTCCCCGCAACATGCTCTATGCACATATATATATATATATATATATATATATATATATATATATATATATATATATATATATATATCTATATATATATATATATATGCATTACATATACTTTGAAGACATCTGTATTTACAGCCAAAAAAGTCTCTATAATATGCGTTGTATCCAGTAAAATGTCTTTAGTGTATACAGTATATTAATTAAAAGTTTGAGGACGGTCCCCAAAGTAACAAAATGTCTTCATAGTAACTTGTGGAACGAAAACCCGTCCCCGCAACATGCTCTGTGCACATATATATATATATATATATATATAATATATATATATATATATATATTCATTACCCATACTTTGAAGACATCTGTATATACAGCTAAAAAAGTCCCTATAAAATGCGCTGTGTCCAGTAAAATGTCTTCAAAGTAAACACTAGAATAATGAAAAGTTTAAGGACAGTCCCCAAAGTAACAAAATGTCTTCATAGTAACTTTGTTACTTTGGGGACTGTCCTTAAACTTTTCGTTATTCTAGTGTTTACTCTGAAGACATTTTACTGGACACAGCGCATTTTATAGGGACTATTTTGGCTGTATATACAGATGTCTTCAAAATATGTGCAATGCATATATATATATATATATATATATTATATATATATATATATATATATATATATATATATATATATGCATTGCCCATACTTTGAAGACATCTGTATATACAGCCAAAAAAGTCCCTATAAAATGCTCTGTGTCCAGTAAAATGTCTTCAGAGTAAACACTAGAATAACGAAAAGTTTAAGGACAGTCCCCGAAGTAACAAAATGTCTTCATAGTAACTTGTGGAACGAAAACCCGTCCCCGCAACATGTGCTGTGCTTATATATATATATATATATATATATATATGTGCATAGCGCATGTTGCGGGGACGGGTTTTCGTTCCACAAGTTACTATGAAGACATTTTGTTACTTTGGGGACTGTCCACAAACTTTTCATTATTCTACTGTCTACATTGAAGACATTTTGCTGGACACAGCGCATTTTATAGGGACTTTTTTGGCTGTATATACAGATGTCTTCAAAGTATGGGCAATGCATATATACATCTGTATATACAGCCAAAAAAGTCCCTATAAAATGCGCTGTGTCCAGCAAAATGTCTTCAATGTAAACAGTAGAAAAACGAAAAGTTTAAGGACAGTCCCCAAAGTCTTCAGTGTAAACAGTATAATAACAAAAAGTTCAAGGACAGTCCCCAAAGTAACAAAATGTCTTCATAGTAACTTGTGGAAAGAAAAACCGTCCCCGCAGCATATATATATGTGCATAGCGCATGTTGCGGGGACGGGTTTTCGTTCCACAAGTTACTATGAAGACATTTTGTTACTTTGGGGACTGTCCTTGAACTTTTTGTTATTCTACTGTTTACACTGAAGACATTTTACTGGATTCAGCGCATATTATAGGGACTTTTTTGGCTGTATATACAGATGTCTTCAAAGTATGCGCAATGAATATATATATATATATATATATATATATATATATATATATATCATTGCCTATACTTTGAAGACATCTGTATATACAGCCAAAAAAAGTCCCTATAAAATGCGCTGTGTCCAGTAAAATGTCTTCAGAGTAAACACTAGAATAACGAAAAGTTTAAGGACAGCCCCCAAAGTAACAAAATGTCTTCATAGTAACCTGTGGAACGAAAACCCGTCCCCGCAACATATATATATATATATATATATATATATATATATATCATTGCCTATACTTTGAAGACATCTGTATATACAGCCAAAAAAAGTCCCTATAAAATGCGCTGTGTCCAGTAAAATGTCTTCAGAGTAAACACTAGAATAACGAAAAGTTTAAGGACAGTCCCCAAAGTAACAAAATGTCTTCATAGTAACCTGTGGAACGAAAACCCGTCTCCACAACATGTGCTGTGCACATATATATATATATATTCATTTCGCATACTTTGAAGACATCTGTATATACAGCCAAAAAAGTCCCAATAATATGCGCCGTATCCAGTAAAATGTCTTCAGCGTAAACAGTAGAATAATTAAAAGTTTGAGGACGGTCCCCAAAGTACCAAAATGTCTTCATAGTAACTTGTGGAACGAAAACCCGTCCCCGCAACATGCGCTGTGCACATATATATATATATATATAAATTAAACTCTACGGAGTTTTTTTTTATTTAAAAAAATATATTTTTTTTCCGGAGCGAACTCCTTACTTTATTAAATGAATGTAATTTTAACACTGAACTTTATAAACTTAAAATAATATTAATCTACCCTGACTAAATACCTACATACCATCACCTGATGTTATTCCCGGTATTCAATATTGCTGTATAATCATATTTCGATGAGAACGTAATGTTTCCCAACATTACACATGTTGTGCTGTAGACATATCGTCAGCGCTTTCCATATTCTAAATGTATAACGTATTCTACGTTAACTCCTCCCTTCTTAAGAACAATTGCCCTCAATTGTTTTCCCTTTTTAATCAGAAATAGGGTATGTCGTGTAGCCGTAAATTTGATGAATAAGTGTTGCCACTAGGTTGGATATTTGTTAGGACTACTGCGGGTGTAGAAGGTAAGTATGAATTGGGCATGTTAATTCCGGAATCTTCTGTTTGTTTGAAACTTCTCACAAAGTGGAAGAACAGGAATCCAACAACTATAAGTATAATTACAAAAAATATAATTGACACGCCATTTACCATTGCTCCATATTTTATCGTCTGAATTTCGTGTGTGTTGTTTAGATGTAGCTCATTTAGGCTTTCAATGGTTAAAAGACTCTCTATTTCCTTTTCCGATGGTGCTGGTTGTAATACGGCAGGTATGATTTTTATTTGCGGGGCCTCAAGGCTGCGGAACATTCTGTTTTGTGCCACCATTGTTGTATTGGAAAATTTAATGAGAAAGGTGCCAGTTAGATGATGTTTAACTTTGCCGATGCTGATTGTATCGTTGTAGTCGTTAAGCAGCATCATTCCAGGGAATATTTTTTCTATTGGTGGGATATGTTGATTGTTGATATAGGTGCAGGCAGATGGTAGGCTTTCAATAATGTTGGGTATACAAGTACTATTACTTAAATCTATTAATTGATTTTCATTACAAATTTTTATTGAGCTGTATTTTTTACAGTCATTTTCTATTCCATATATTTTATTTTCATTTTTTATAATTTCTTTAAATAACAATTAAATAATTTTTTTATTTTTCTTTACTGGTCGAATTATAATATTTTCATAAATTTCTTCGCTCGTCAGCGGTATTTTAATAATATATAAAATCATAGAATCCTTATACATAATATTCACTTTGGCGTATTCCACCGCCTCTTCCGTTGATGCAAATGGCATCTTTTCTTTTTCTAATTCTTCTAATGCTAATAAAATTTTCAATTTATTTAAAATTATAGAATTTACTATTCCATTTTTTGCCCATTGAATGGCATATTTAATATTCATTATTTGTTCTTTTATTAATCTAATTCTATTCTGTAAGTTTAACAGTATTCCATTGTTTAAGTAATCTTCTTTATGTATCGCGTTTGATATTTTGTTAACAATTTTCGTAATATTATTTATTCTATCATTTACGGATTGATTAATTACAATCTGTTTATTGTTATTATTATTTAGATCATGCAAATTAAATTCCAACATTTCGAAGTCATCGTGGTCTGGGGTGCCAGCGATATACTTCCATGCTGTACCAATTACGTTAATAGATCTTTTATTTCTTAGATTATTCTTATTATTACTAACATTATTATCATTATTATTTTTATTATTATTTTCATTATTATTATTGATTTTATCCACAGGATTAATACTTTGAACTAGTTCCAAAGTTTGTATAATTTCTTCATTTAGGAGAGGATAGAATAGGTTGGATTTAGGAATGTTGTCTCTAATGTATGACTGCGTTTGTTCAAGGAATTTGTCATACAAAGCCAAGTCGATAGGATGTATTATCCTAAAAGTTCCGTCCCGAATTTTGCTACCACCATTACTGATCGTTATCAGGTGGGCTGAGGTATAGTCCAGTATTTCATATCCGGCATTACACACCGCAATTATTGATCTGAAAAAAATTAAAATTTAAGGAGACCGTGTTTTAATTAGTGATTTATGAACGACTCTCCCGGATCTCGTTGTGACCGTAGAATTTCCGTTTCTAGCCACTATTTCCTTCTTATATCTCGGTGTCAATTTGTTACCAATTCTTTTGTTAATTTTCACATAAATAATTTCTCCCTCTGCATACGTCCTAGAAGGTGCTTTACTTCTATTGTGATAACTGAGGTCAGAAATTTGTTTTTCCTGCAATTTTCGCATAGTTTCCCTACGGAAACTCTCGAGTTGTTCTGGTTTTTTCCCTGTTGTAGAATGGACCGACAAATTATATTCTTTGACGGATTTTTCCACTAACTCTCCAAAATCGTTGTGAGCCCTTTCGGTCTTCAAACAACGCATTATTTCCTGGAGCGTCGAGTGAAATCGTTCCACTTGACCATTTGAAGAACTTGTATATGGGGGCGTGCGATAAATTTGAATTCCAAATTCATTTTCCATCATATGATTTGTTGCAGCTGAATTGAATGATTTTTCGTTGTCAATAACTATTGTTTCAGGAATGAGGAAGAAGAGAATATCTCTCAAAGGCTGCCGAATATCCTCAGCCGCTCTGGATTTAATTACCTTTGCCACAGCAAACTTTGAAAATTTGTCCATAGCTGTTAAGACGCAATGATTGTCGCTAATAAAAATATCCAAGTGGACAATCTGTCCCGGAAATTGTGGAATGGGCGTGACCTGAATTTGCGGTTTTGCAGGATGGCGGTCATATTTATTTTCCCTACAAATCGCACAACTTTTAAGCTTCCTAACTATTTTCCGATTCATGGATGGAAAATAATATTTTTCCATAATCTGAATCCTATTCTCACGAGCATTCCTGTGTGCTCTATTATGCGTACGCAAAATAATATCCTCCTGTTGCCGTTCATCAGGGACATCCTCAACCTGTTGTTGAGTGAACCTTATTTTGTAACTGCTAAAGTGGAGGGGGTAAATCTCTTGGATTTTGCCCATAGTACGTTCATCAGTCTTGATGCAATTAATTACGGATTGATTCAAATAACGTTTAAGAATCCTTACCAGACTATCTGGATCACATTGGGGTTCGACAATTGTATGTCTATTGTACGTTGGAAAGATAATTTCGAATTGGTATGATGGTTCATTTCCATTTGTCCTAAGAAAAATTTGGTTCCTAAATACATTAATAGGTACATCGACAGAATATATTAAATTGTGAGATGAACTTTCATCGCTATGTACACTAGATGTCAAAGTGTTCACCGGAATTTGCGGGATTCTTGACAAAGCGTCTGCAACGACATTTGCCTTCCTGGTTTATAGTGCAACTCGTAGTTGTACTCTTCCAGAATTGCCTTCCACCGTTTCATCTTGCTGTTGTTATTCTTGTTGCTCAAGGCATAAGTAAGGGGCTGGTGGTCGGTAAAAATATTTACCTTTGCGGTACCGTATAGGTAGTTTCTAAATGAATTCAAAGCCCATATAATCGCCAACATTTCCTTCTCATTTGTGGCGTAATTCTCTTCGGTTTTGCTAAGTGTTCTGGATATGAACATGATAGGTTTGTCTTCCTGCGACAAAACTGCGCCAATAGCAAAATTTGATGCGTCAGTGGTTAAATTAAAATCTTTATCGAAATTCGGATACGTTAACATAATATCTCTGGAAACCAGAGTTGATTTTATTTTGTTGAAAGCAACAATAGCCTCGGAGTTCAAATTTATCCTGGTTACTTTCGAACGATTTTTGGACACGCGTCCCTCCTGCCCTCTTAAAAGGGATGTCAGGGGTTTCGCGTAGTCCTGAATGAAGCGGCGTTAATACCCCGACATACCCAAAAAGGATCTTAATTCCTTTAATGTCGTGGGTGGCGGAATTTTCGAAATAGCCTCTGTTTTCGCCGGGTTTGTCGTAATTCCTTCTGAGGAAATTATGAAACCTAGGAATTCAACAAACTTTCTAAAGAAGTGGCACTTGTCCAATTGGACTTTCATGTTAGCCTCTTCAAGAATTCCGAAAATTTTTCCCAAATGTTGAATATGATCGTTCTCGGATCGGCTAAATACGATAATATCGTCAATATAGACGAAACAAAATACACCGATGCATTCACGCAGAATATCATCGAGTGCCCTCTGAAAAATCAACGGGGCATTTTTCAGGCCAAACGCCAGTCTGGTGTATTCGTATTTCCCATTGTTAATGGAAAAAGCCGTTTTCTCTATATCAGATTCTTTAAGCGGGATCTGATGAAAGCCGCTTTTTAAATCCAGCACTGAGAAAAACTTATTGTTTCCAAATTGCGCAAGGACTTCCGAAATATCCGGGATTGGATATTTGTCTGCTGTAGTGACAGCGTTAAGCTTCCTGTAGTCTGTAACTACCCTATACTGCTTATTACCCGCTGAATCGGGTTTTTTTGGGACAATCCAGACGGGTGAATTGTACGGAGATCTGGATGGTCGAATGATGCCATCTTTAAGCATCGATTGAATCTGGCTCTCCACCTCCGTCTTTAACGCCATTGGATATGGATAATACCGTGTGTAAACCGGTGTATCGCTCTCCGTGCGAATTTCTCCCACTACCTTAGTAGTGTAAGTTAACCTTCTATCCGGTTCGGCAAAGAGGTTTGGTACCCTTGATGTTAAAGCAAGAATATTCTCCCTTTGTTCTCTCGTCATGTGTTCGCTTTCTATATCCATGGTGTTTACAAATTGTGATTTTCTCTGAAACAATCTAACTCTCACACCATTGCCAATAATCATGTAACTCTCTTTAATATATATTACCGCGCCAAGTTGTTTGAGGCTTTCGTGTCCCAGAATTCCACGAAAGGATTTCAAATGGGGCAAAAGGTAAAACTTGAGATCAACGTCTCGAATATCAAAGAGGTTGATAAAAGTATGTTGACTAATTCTCACGTCTCCCGCTACCGATCTAGCAAAAAATGATTTCTCATTTGGGAGAACTCTCCTTGGGAGAGATGGCTGGACATAATTCTTCGTAGAGCCGGTATCTATTAAAATATTTAGTACTACTCCACTCCTCGTTTTGCACTTTATGTACGGTAACGAAGAATCCGTTAGTCTAAAAAATGTAAATCGCTGAAATCCTGTGGCTGATCGTCCTGATCAGCGAAAGCAACTGCTTCCTCTGGGATTTGCTGGAAGTAGTCTTGGGTATTCTCAGGGGCATTACCCTCGGGCTGATGGTCAAATTCGCCACCTTCTGGTGGGTGACCATAATAACTTGCCCCCTCCGGTACATAGTTCGCTTCCAAATGGAAGTTCCTCTATACTTTGTTGGCAGAAGCCCGGAAATTATTAGGCATTGGCCTCTTTCCATAAAAATCATTAGGCCTCGGGCTATTCATATAATTAATCCTATTCGAGCGTAAACTCGAATCCATTTCCATTGGCTCAGAGCGAGCCTGTGGTTTAGGCGCAAATGGCCGTGGAGGCGCGAATTGCGTCTGTTGGGGAATATTCTAATTAGTAAAATTCTGCGTTGGTCCCGAAGGGAAATTGTTATATTGGTAAGTATTCGATCGAGGCTGTGGTATATAAGCCAATTGAGGATTAAATCCATGCCGGATTTGAGTGTCCTTCAGTGGGAAATTCTCCCTCGGTTTCTGAATTGGATGGCTGAACATCCCATTAGTATAACTCCGATTTTTCCGGGCATAATCAGAACGGAAATTCTGATTTTCCAATTTCAGACACAAATGAAGGGCTTGCGGTAAGTCTGCAGGTTCCTTCATTCCCAAAAGACGTGCTAAGTCGCCTTTAAGGCCTCGTACAAAGGTGTCGAGTGCCTTGTCCCGATAGGTTTGCGTAAAAAGTCTTAGTGGCTCGTCGGCCAAATCCATAGACCCGATTTTATTCAAGATCAGTGACAGGTGCATATAAACCTGTTGATAAAATTCCTGAATCGTTTGGTTCCCTTGGACCGAAGAAATCATTTGATATTCCAGTGTTCGAATATCTCTCTTATCCGCATAATGCATTGCCAGGCATTTTGATATAGCCTTCCAATTTAGAGGGGTATTATAAGATTCGAGGGCAGTGTCTGCACCGCCTGTTATCTTATTGCGTATAACGCTCAATATCCCGTAATATTTCGGCGTGCCCACAATAGGCTCGTAAATCTGCAAAATGCGATCTACGCTGTTCCTCCACGAGTTGAATTCTCCGGGATTACCAGAGAATTCTCGTAAGCAACGCACAACATCCGGAATTTTATCCAATTCCGAATAATTACCACGTTGATTGGGATCAATTGTTTGATCCACAAAACTTTGGAAATTCACATTGAGGTTTTCCGTCGGCCTCATCAAGGTCTGTATTTGGGTTTCAAATACATTTCGCGCTATTTCAGTAATCATCGCGGTTGTCTGTTCAGGGGAAATTACAGGAGCTTGTGCGGGTGTAACATTTTGTGCATTTAGGACGGGAGGTCTTATAAGGTTGTTGGGATTAGACATTTTATATTTATTATTTTTTTCTTATTTCAATACAAAAAGAAGCGAAAAAGGAAACTGGAAACTTATTTTCTAAAATTTAGAAAAAAATTATATAATAATTTTTCTTACAATATTATAATCAGGATCCTGCTGCAGACAGAAATGGCATCCGTTAACATCCCGTTCATGATGAAGATGATAGTTAGCTGGCTTATATTTGATCTGCGGGTACTTCACTACCCTTGTTAAGATTTTATTTGTATGTACTGATTTCTTAAGTCCCTTATTCAAAAGTTACTATTCTTTATTTGGCGTTACTTTATTTAAACTTATTATTTTTATTTTGAAGTCACTTTTTTTCTGTTAAATTTATTGTAAAGTTATTATTATATTTTTATATTTTGTTTTGTTCTTTGCTCAGAGTCACTTTAACTTTATTTTTATTTTAAAGTCACTTTTTTGTTAAATTTATTGTAAAGTTATTAATATTATTGTTATGTTTTGTTTTTTAAAGTCACTTAGTTTCTTTTATTTTTGCTTTTTTAAAGTCACTTAGTTTCATCTTTACTTTTTTAAAATCACTTAGTTTTATTTTTTAAGGTCACTTAATTTCAAAGGTTTCTACAGTCACTTAATCTTATTTTAGTTTCTGTTTATTTTCACTCAATTTTATTTTTGTTTCCTACGGGAATTTTTTAATTTTATATCCCCTATGAGGATCCCTTTTTATCTTTTTAAAAAAAATTTATCTTATTCCCTATGGGAACTTGTATCAAAACTTTTTTTCATATTATAATTTAAGTCCGTGAAGCGGCTGGTATTTAAATACCGTCCTTTTTTCTACTTAAGAGTAGATACTCAGGGGCCTCGTTCTTCACACTTTTGCAAATATGCAAGGGACTTTGGCAACCCGTAGTTAATCGTTTTCCAAAGGATTTTAACTCGTTGTAACGATACCGCGGGTCCCTGCTCGGGCGCCAATTAAACTCTACGGAGTTTTTTTTATTTAAAAAAATATATTTTTTTTTCCGGAGCGAACTCCTTACTTTATTAAATGAATGTAATTTTAACACTGAACTTTATAAACTTAAAATAATATTAATCTACCCTGACTAAATACCTACATACCATCACCTGATGTTATTCCCGGTATTCAATATTGCTGAATAATCATATTTCGATGAGAACGTAATGTTTCCCAACATTACACATGTTGTGCTCTAGACATATCATCAGCGCTTTCCATATTCTAAATGTATAACGTATTCTACGTAAACTTATATATATATATATATATATATATATATATATATATATATATATATATATGTGCACAGCACATGTTGCGGGGACGGTTTTTCGTTCCACAAGTTACTATGAAGACATTTTGTTACTTTGGAGACCGTCCTCAAACTTTTTATTAATCTACTGTATAAACTAAAGACATTTTACTGGATACAGCTCATATTATAGGGACTTTTTTGCCTGTATATACAGATGTCTTCAAAGTATGAGAAATGCATATATATATATATATATATATATATATATATATATATATATATATATATATATTCATTTCGCATACTTTGAAGACATCTGTATATACAGCCAAAAAAGTCCCTATAATATGCGCTGTATCCAGTAAAATGTCTTCAGAGTAAACACTAGAATAACGAAAAGTTTAAGGACAGTCCCCAAAGTAACAAAATGTCTTCATAGTAACTTGTGGAACGAAAACCCGTCCCCGCAACATGTGCTGTGCACATATATTTATATATTCATTGCCCATACTTTGAAGACATCTGTATATACAGCCAAAAAAGTCCCTTTAATATGCGCTGTATCCAGTAAAATGTCTTCAGTGTAAACAGTGGAATAACGAAAAGTTTAAGGACAGTCCCCAAAGTAACAAAATGTCTTCATAGTAACTTGTGGAACGAAAAACATGCGCCGTGCACATATATATATATATATATATATATATATGTATTCAGTGAAATGTCTTCAGTGTAAACAGTAGAATAATAAAAACTTTGAGGACGGTCCCCAAAGTACCAAAATGTCTTCATAGTAACTTGTGGAATGAAAACCCGTCCCCGCAACATGCGCTATGCACATATATATATATATATATATATACATATATATATATACATGTTGCGGGGACAGGTTTTCGTTCCACAAGTTACTATGAAGACATTTTGATACTTTGGAGACCGTCCTCAAACTTTTTATTAATCTACTGTATAAACTAAAGACATTTTACTGGATACAGCTCATATTATAGGGACTTTTTTGCCTGTATATACAGATGTCTTCAAAGTATGCGC
Source organism: Eustalomyia histrio (assembly GCA_949748255.1). Taxonomy (NCBI): domain Eukaryota; kingdom Metazoa; phylum Arthropoda; class Insecta; order Diptera; family Anthomyiidae; genus Eustalomyia; species Eustalomyia histrio. Next base: position 153,261,055 of record OX456523.1, read on the forward strand.
AATGAATATATATATATATATATATATATATATATATATATATATATATATATGTGCACAGCGCATGTTGCGGGGACGGGTTTTCGTTCCATAAGTTACTATGAAGACATTTTGGTACTTTGGGGACCGTCCTCAAACTTTTAATTATTCTACTGTTTACACTGAAGACATTTTACTGGATACGGCGCATATTATAGGGACTTTTTTGGCTGTATATACAGATGTCTTCAAAGTATGCGCAATGAATATATATATATATATATATATATATATATATATATATATATATATATATATATATATATATATATATATATATATATGTGCACAGCGCATGTTGCGGGGACGGTTTTTCGTTTCACAGGTTACTATGAAGACATTTTGATTCTTTGGAGACTGACCTCAAACTTTACATTAATCTACTATATACACTGAAGACATTTTACTGAATACAGAGCATATTATAGGGACCTTTTTGGCTGTATATACAGATGTCTTCAAAGTATAGGCAATGAATACATATATATATATATATATATATATATATATATATATATATATATATATATATATATAAAGTATGCGCAATGAAGACATCTGTATATACAGCCAAAAAAGTCCCTATAATATGCGCCGTATCCAGTAAAATGTCTTCAGTGTAAACAGTAGAATAATTAGAATATTCATTTCGCATACTTTGAAGACATCTGTATATACAGCCAAAAAAGTCCCTATAATATGCGCTGAATCCAGTAAAATGTACTCAGTGTAAACAGTAGAATAACAAGAAGTTTAAGGACAGTACCCAAAGTAACAAAATGTCTTCATAGTAACTTGTGGAACGAAAAACCGTCCCCGCAGCATGTGATGTACACACACATATATATATATATATATATATATGTGCACAGCACATGTTGCGGGGACGGTTTTTCGTTCCACAAGTTACTATGAAGACCTTTTGTTACTTTGGGGACTGTCCTTAAACTTTTAATTAATCTACTGTACACACTTAAGACAGTTTACTGGATGCAGCGCATATTATAGGGACTGTTTTGGCTGTATATACAGATGTCTTCAAAGTATGCATAATGAATATATATATATATATATATATATATATATATATATGTGCACAGCACATGTTTCGAGGACGGGTTTTCGTTCCACAAGTTACTATGAAGACATTTTGTTACTTTGGGGACTGTCCTTAAACTTTTCGTTATTCTAGTGTTTACTCTGAAGACATTTTACTGGACACAGCGCATTTTATAGGGACTTTTTTGGCTGTATATACAGATGTCTTCAAAGTATGGGCAATGCATATATATATATATATATATATATATATATATATATATATATCGCTGTATCCAGTAAAATGTCTTCAGTGTAAACAGTAGAATAATGAAAAGTTTGTGGACAGTCCCCAAAGTAACAAAATGTCTTCATAGTAACCTGTGAAACGAAAAACCGTCCCCGCAACATGCGCTATGCATATATATATATATATATATATATATATATATATATATATATATATTCATTATGCATACTTTGAAGACATCTGTATATACAGCCAAAACAGTCCCTATAATATGCGCTGCATCCAGTAAACTGTCTTAAGTGTGTACAGTAGATTAATTAAAAGTTTAAGGACAGTCCCCAAAGTAACAAAAGGTCTTCATAGTAACTTGTGGAACGAAAAACCGTCCCCGCAACATGTGCTGTGCACATATATATATATATATATATATGTGTGTACATCACATGCTGCGGGGACGGTTTTTCGTTCCACAAGTTACTATGAAGACATTTTGTTACTTTGGGTGCTGTCCTTAAACTTCTTGTTATTCTACTGTTTACACTGAGTACATTTTACTGGATTCAGCGCATATTATAGGGACTTTTTTGGCTGTATATACAGATGTCTTCAAAGTATGCGAAATGAATATATATATATATATATATATATATATTCGCATACTTTGAAGACATCTGTATATACAGCCAAAAAAGTCCCTATAATATGCGCCGTATCCAGTAAAATGTCTTCAGTGTAAACAGTAGAATAATTAAAAGTTTGAGGACGGTCCCCAAAGTACCAAAATGTCTTCATAGTAACTTATGGAACGAAAACCCGTCCCCGCAACATGCGCTGTGCATATATATATATATATATATATATATATATATATATATATATATTCATTGCGCATACATGCGCTATGCACATATATATATATATATATATATATATATATATATATATACATATATATATATACATGTTGCGGGGACAGGTTTTCGTTCCACAAGTTACTATGAAGACATTTTGATACTTTGGAGACCGTCCTCAAACTTTTTATTAATCTACTGTATAAACTAAAGACATTTTACTGGATACAGCTCATATTATAGGGACTTTTTTGCCTGTATATACAGATGTCTTCAAAGTATGCGCAATGAATATATATATATATATATATATATATATATATATATATATATATATATATATATATATATATTCATATATATATATATATATATATATATATATATATATATATATATATATATATATATTCATTATGCATACTTTGAAGACATCTGTATATACAGCCAAAAAAGTCCCTATAATATGCGCTGTATCCAGTAAAATGTCTTCAGTGTATACAGTAGATTAATGTAAAGTTTGAGGTCAGTCTCCAAAGAATCAAAATGTCTTCATAGTAACCTGTGAAACGAAAAACCGTCCCCGCAACATGCGCTGGGCACATATATATATATATATATATATATATATATATATATATATATATATGTGCACAGCACATGTTGCGGGGACGGTTTTTCGCATTTTATACGGACTTTTTTGGCTGTATATACAGATGTCTTCAAAGTATGGGCAATGCATATATATATATATATATATATATATATATATATATATATATATATATATATATACATGCGCTGTGCACATATATATATATATATATATATATTCATTGTGCATACTTTGAAGACATCTGTATATAGAGCCAAAAAAGTCCCTATAATATGCGCTGTATCCAGTAAAATGTCTTCAGTGTATATAGTAGATTAATGTAATGTTTGAGGTCAGTCTCCAAAGAATCAAAATGTCCTCACAGTAACCTGTGAAACGAAAAACCGTCCCCGCAAAATGCACTGTGCACATATATATATATATATATATATATATATGCATTTCACATACTTTGAAGACATCTGTATATACAACCAAAAAAGACCCCGTAATATTCGCTGTATCCAGTAAAATGTCTTCAGTGTAAACAGTAGAATAATGAAAAGTTTGTGGACAGTCCCCAAAGTAACAAAATGTCTTCATAGTAACTTGTGGAACGAAAACCCGTCCCCGCAACATGCGCTATGCATATATATATATATATATATATATATATGCATTTCACATACTTTGAAGACATCTGTATATACAGCCAAAAAAGTCCCTATAAAATGCGCTGTGTCCAGTAAAATGTCTTCAGAGTAAACACTAGCATAATGAAAAGTTTAAGGACAGTCCCCAAAGTAACAAAATGTCTTCATAGTAACTTGTGGAACGAAAACCCGTCCCCGCAATATGTGCTGTGCACATATATATATATATATATATATGTGCTGTGCACATATATATATATATATATATATATATATATATATATATATATATATGAGCACAGCACATGTTGCGGGGACGGTTTTTCGTTCCTCAAGTTACTACGAAGACATTTTGTTACTTTGAGGACCGTCCTCAAACTTCTCATTTATCTACTGTATAAACTGAAGACATTTTACTGAATACAGAGCATATTATAGGGACGTTTTTGGCTGCATATACAGATGTCTTCAAAGAATGCGAAATGAATATATATATATATATATATATATATATATATATATATATATATATATATATATATATTCATTATGCATACTTTGAAGACATCTGTATATACAGCCAAAACAGTCCCTATAATATGCGCTGCATCCAGTAAACTGTCTTAAGTGTGTACAGTAGATTAATTAAAAGTTTAAGGACAGTCCCCAAAGTAACAAAAGGTCTTCATAGTAACTTGTGGAACGAAAAACCGTCCCCGCAACATGTGCTGTGCACATATATATATATATATATATATGTGTGTACATCACATGCTGCGGGGACGGTTTTTCGTTCCACAAGTTACTATGAAGACATTTTGTTACTTTGGGTGCTGTCCTTAAACTTCTTGTTATTCTACTGTTTACACTGAGTACATTTTACTGGATTCAGCGCATATTATAGGGACTTTTTTGGCTGTATATACAGATGTCTTCAAAGTATGCGAAATGAATATATATATATATATATATATATATATATATATTCGCATACTTTGAAGACATCTGTATATACAGCCAAAAAAGTCCCTATAATATGCGCCGTATCCAGTAAAATGTCTTCAGTGTAAACAGTAGAATAATTAAAAGTTTGAGGACGGTCCCCAAAGTACCAAAATGTCTTCATAGTAACTTATGGAACGAAAACCCGTCCCCGCAACATGCGCTGTGCATATATATATATATATATATATATATATATATATATATATATTCATTGCGCATACTTTGAAGACATCTGTATATACAGGCAAAAAAGTCCCTATAATATGAGCTGTATCCAGTAAAATGTCTTTAGTTTATACAGTAGATTAATAAAAAGTTTGAGGACGGTCTCCAAAGTATCAAAATGTCTTCATAGTAACTTGTGGAACGAAAACCTGTCCCCGCAACATGTATATATATATATGTATATATATATATATATATATATATATATGTGCATAGCGCATGTTGCGGGGACGGGTTTTCATTCCACAAGTTACTATGAAGACATTTTGGTACTTTGGGGACCGTCCTCAAAGTTTTTATTATTCTACTGTTTACACTGAAGACATTTCACTGAATACATATATATATATATATATATATATATATATATATATATATATATATATATATGTGCACGGCGCATGTTTTTCGTTCCACAAGTTACTATGAAGACATTTTGTTACTTTGGGGACTGTCCTTAAACTTTTAATTAATCTACTGTACACACTTAAGACAGTTTACTGGATGCAGCGCATATTATAGGGACTGTTTTGGCTGTATATACAGATGTCTTCAAAGTATGCATAATGAATATATATATATATATATATATATATATATATATATATATATATATATATATATATATATATATATATATGTGCACAGCACATATTGCGGGGACGGGTTTTCGTTCCACAAGTTACTATGAAGACATTTTGTTAGTTTGGGGACTGTCCTTAAACTTTTCATTATGCTAGTGTTTACTCTGAAGACATTTTACTGGACACAGCGCATTTTATAGGGACTTTTTTGGCTGTATATACAGATGTCTTCAAAGTATGTGAAATGCATATATATATATATATATATATATATATATGCATAGCGCATGTTGCGGGGACGGGTTTTCGTTCCACAAGTTACTATGAAGACATTTTGTTACTTTTGGGACTGTCCACAAACTTTTCATTATTCTACTGTTTACACTGAAGACATTTTACTGGATACAGCGAATATTACGGGGTCTTTTTTGGTTGTATATACAGATGTCTTCAAAGTATGTGAAATGCATATATATATATATATATATATATGTGCACAGCTCATGTTGCGGGGACTTGTTTTCTTTCCACAAGTTACTATGAAGACATTTTGTTACTTTGGGGACTGTCCTTAAACTTTTCGTTATTCTAGTGTTTACTCTGAAGACATTTTACTGGATACAGCGCATATTATAGGGACTTTTTTGGCTGTATATACAGATGTCTTCAAAGTATGGGCAATGAATATATATATATATATATATATATATATATATATGTGCACAGTGCATTTTGCGGGGACGGTTTTTCGTTTCACAGGTTACTGTGAGGACATTTTGATTCTTTGGAGACTGACCTCAAACATTACATTAATCTACTATATACACTGAAGACATTTTACTGGATACAGCGCATATTATAGGGACTTTTTTGGCTCTATATACAGATGTCTTCAAAGTATGCACAATGAATATATATATATATATATATATATATATATATATATATATATGTGCACAGCGCATGTATATATATATATATATATATATATATATATATATATATATATATATGCATTGCCCATACTTTGAAGACATCTGTATATACAGCCAAAAAAGTCCCTATAAAATGCGAAAAACCGTCCCCGCAACATGTGCTGTGCACATATATATATATATATATATATATATATATATATATATATATATGTGCCCAGCGCATGTTGCGTGGACGGTTTTTCGTTTCACAGGTTACTATGAAGACATTTTGATTCTTTGGAGACTGACCTCAAACTTTACATTAATCTACTGTATACACTGAAGACATTTTACTGGATACAGCGCATATTATAGGGACTTTTTTGGCTGTATATACAGATGTCTTCAAAGTATGCATAATGAATATATATATATATATATATATATATATATATATATATATGAATATATATATATATATATATATATATATATATATATATTCATTGCGCATACTTTGAAGACATCTGTATATACAGGCAAAAAAGTCCCTATAATATGAGCTGTATCCAGTAAAATGTCTTTAGTTTATACAGTAGATTAATAAAAAGTTTGAGGACCGTCTCCAAAGTATCAAAATGTCTTCATAGTAACTTGTGGAACGAAAACCTGTCCCCGCAACATGTATATATATATATGTATATATATATATATATATATATATATATGTGCATAGCGCATGTTGCGGGGACGGGTTTTCGTTCCATAAGTTACTATGAAGACATTTTGGTACTTTGGGGACCGTCCTCAAACTTTTAATTATTCTACTGTTTACACTGAAGACATTTTACTGGATACGGCGCATATTATAGGGACTTTTTTGGCTGTATATACAGATGTCTTCAAAGTATGCGAAATGAATATATATATATATATATATATATATTCATTGCATGAATATATATATATATATATATATATATATATATATATATTCATTGCATGAATATATATATATATATATATATATATATATATATATATATATATATATATATATATATATATATATTCATTGCGCATACTTTGAAGACATCTGTATATGCAGCCAAAAAAGTCCCTATAATATGCGCTGAATCCAGTAAAATGTACTCAGTGTCTCCAAAGTATCAAAATGTCTTCATAGTAACTTGTGGAACGAAAACCTGTCCCCGCAACATGTATATATATATATGTATATATATATATATATATATATATATATGTGCATAGCGCATGTTGCGGGGACGGGTTTTCATTCCACAAGTTACTATGAAGACATTTTGGTACTTTGGGGACCGTCCTCAAAGTTTTTATTATTCTACTGTTTACACTGAAGACATTTCACTGAATACATATATATATATATATATATATATATATATATATATATATGTGCACGGCGCATGTTTTTCGTTCCACAAGTTACTATGAAGACATTTTGTTACTTTGGGGACTGTCCTTAAACTTTTCGTTATTCCACTGTTTACACTGAAGACATTTTACTGGATACAGCGCATATTAAAGGGACTTTTTTGGCTGTATATACAGATGTCTTCAAAGTATGGGCAATGAATATATAAATATATGTGCACAGCACATGTTGCGGGGACGGGTTTTCGTTCCACAAGTTACTATGAAGACATTTTGTTACTTTGGGGACTGTCCTTAAACTATATATATATATATATATATATATATATATATATATACATATATATATATATATATAAGTTTACGTAGAATACGTTATACATTTAGAATATGGAAAGCGCTGATGATATGTCTAGAGCACAACATGTGTAATGTTGGGAAACATTACGTTCTCATCGAAATATGATTATTCAGCAATATTGAATACCGGGAATAACATCAGGTGATGGTATGTAGGTATTTAGTCAGGGTAGATTAATATTATTTTAAGTTTATAAAGTTCAGTGTTAAAATTACATTCATTTAATAAAGTAAGGAGTTCGCTCCGGAAAAAAAAAATATATTTTTTTAAATAAAAAAAACTCCGTAGAGTTTAATTGGCGCCCGAGCAGGGACCCGCGGTATCGTTACAACGAGTTAAAATCCTTTGGAAAACGATTAACTACGGGTTGCCAAAGTCCCTTGCATATTTGCAAAAGTGTGAAGAACGAGGCCCCTGAGTATCTACTCTTAAGTAGAAAAAAGGACGGTATTTAAATACCAGCCGCTTCACGGACTTAAATTATAATATGAAAAAAAGTTTTGATACAAGTTCCCATAGGGAATAAGATAAATTTTTTTTAAAAAGATAAAAAGGGATTCATAGGGGATATAAAATTAAAAAATTCCCGTAGGAAACAAAAATAAAATTGAGTGAAAATAAACAGAATCTAAAATAAGATTAAGTGACTGTAAAAACCTTTGAAATTAAGTGACCTTAAAAAATAAAACTAAGTGATTTTAAAAAAGTAAAGATGAAACTAAGTGACTTTAAAAAAGCAAAAATAAAAGAAACTAAGTGACTTTAAAAAACAAAACATAACAATAATATTAATAACTTTACAATAAATTTAACAAAAAAAGTGACTTTAAAATAAAAATAAAGTTAAAGTGACTCTGAGCAAAGAACAAAACAAAATATAAAAATATAATAATAACTTTACAATAAATTTAACAGAAAAAAAGTGACTTCAAAATAAAAATAATAAGTTTAAATAAAGTAACGCCAAATAAAGAATAGTAACTTTTGAATAAGGGACTTAAGAAATCAGTACATACAAATAAAATCTTAACAAGGGTAGTGAAGTACCCGCAGATCAAATATAAGCCAGCTAACTATCATCTTCATCATGAACGGGATGTTAACGGATGCCATTTCTGTCTGCAGCAGGATCCTCCCGTCCTAAATGCACAAAATGTTACACCCGCACAAGCTCCTGTAATTTCCCCTGAACAGACAACCGCGATGATTACTGAAATAGCGCGAAATGTATTTGAAACCCAAATACAGACCTTTGAAGACATCTGTATATACAGCCAAAAAAGTCCCTATAAAATGCGAAAAACCGTCCCCGCAACATGAGCTGTGCACATATATATATATATATATGTGCACAGCACATGTTGCGAGGACGGGTTTTCGTTCCTCAAGTTACTATGAAGACATTTTGTTACTTTTGGGACTGTCCTTAAACTTTTCGTTATTCTACTGTTTACACTGAAGACATTTTACTGGACACAGCGCATTTTATGGGGACTTTTTTGGCTATATATACAGATGTCTTCAAAGTATGGGCAATGCATATATATATATATATATATATATATGTGCACGGCGCATGTTGCGGGGACGGTTTTTCGTTCCACAAATCACTATGAAGACATTTTGTTACTTTGAAGACTGTCCTTAAACTTTTCGTTATTCTACTGTTTACACTGAAGACATTTTACTGGATACAGCGCATATTATAGGGACTTTTCATTGCCCATACTTTGAAGACATCTGTATATACAGCCAAAAAAGTCCCCATAATATGTGCTGTATCCAGTAAAATGTCTTCAGTGTATAGAGTAGATAAATGAAAAGTTTGAGGATGGTCTTCAAAGTATATATGTGCACAGCACATGTTGCGAGGACGGGTTTTCGTTCCTCAAGTTACTATGAAGACATTTTGTTACTTTTGGGACTGTCCTTAAACTTTTCGTTATTCTACTGTTTACACTGAAGACATTTTACTGGACACAGCGCATTTTATGGGGACTTTTTTGACTATATATACAGATGTCTTCAAAGTATGGGCAATGCATATATATATATATATGTGCACGGCGCATGTTGCGGGGACGGTTTTTCGTTCCACAAATCACTATGAAGACATTTTGTTACTTTGAAGACTGTCCTTAAACTTTTCGTTATTCTACTGTTTACACTGAAGACATTTTACTGGATACAGCGCATATTATAGGGACTTTTCATTGCCCATACTTTGAAGACATCTGTATATACAGCCAAAAAAGTCCCCATAATATGTGCTGTTTCCAGTAAAATGTCTTCAGTGTATAGAGTAGATAAATGAAAAGTTTGAGGATGGTCTTCAAAGTAACAAAATGTCTTCATAGTAGCTTGAGGAACGAAAAACCGTCCCCGCAACATGCGCCCTGCACATATATATATATATATATATATATATATATATATATATATATATATATATATATATATATATATATATATTTGCACGGCGCATGTTGCGGGGACGGGTTTTCGTTCCACAAGATACTACGAAGACATTTTGTTACTTTGAGGACCGTCCTCAAACTTCTCATTTATCTTCTGTATACACTGAAGACATTTTACTGGATACAGAGCATATTATAGGGACGTTTTTGGCTGTATATACAGATGTCTTAAAAGAATGCGAAATGAATATATATATATATATATATATATATATATATATATATATATATATATATATATATATATATATATATATATATATATATATATGTGCACAGTGCATGTTGCGGGGACGGGTTTTCGTTCCACAAGTTACTATGAAGACATTTTGTTACTTTGGGGACTGTCCTTAAACTTTTCGTTATTCTAGTGTTTACTCTGAAGACATTTTACTGGAAACAGCGCATATTATAGGGACTTTTTTGGCTGTATATACAGATGTCTTCAAAGTATGGGCAATGAATATATATATATATATATATATATATATATATATATATATATATATATATATATATGTTCATTGCCCATACTTTGAAGACATCTGTATATACAGCCAAAAAAGTCTCTATTATATGCCCTGTATCCAGTAAAATGTCTTCATTGTAAACAGTAGAATAACTAAAAGTTTAAGGACAGTCTCCAAAGTAACAAAATGTCTTCATAGAAACTTGTGGAACGAAAAACCGTCCCCGCAACATGTGCTGTGCATATATATATATATATATATATATATATATATATATATGCATTGGCCATACTTTGAAGACATCTGTATATACAGCCAAAAAAGTCCCTATAAAATGCGCTGTGTCCAGTAAAATGTCTTCAGAGTAAACACTAGAATAATGAAAAGTTTAAGGACAGTCCCCAAAGTAACAAAATGTCTTCATAGTAACTTGTGGAACGAAAACCCGTCCCCGCAATATGTGCTGTGCACATATATATATATATATATATATATATATATATATATATATATATATATATATATATATATATATATATATGCATTGCCCATACTTTGAAGACATCTGTATATACAGTCAAAAAAGTCCCTATAAAATGCGCTGTGTCCAGTAAAATGTCTTCAGAGTAAACACTAGAATAACGAAAAGTTTAAGGACAGTCCCCAAAGTAACAAAATGTCTTCATAGTAACTTGTGGAACGAAAACCCGTCCCCGCAACATGCGCTATGCACATATATATATATATATATATATATATATATATATTCATTGTGAATACTTTGAAGACATCTGTATATACAACCAAAAAAGTACCTATAATATGCGCTGCATCCAGTAAAATGTCTTCAGTGTAAACAGTAGAATAACGAAAAGTTTAAGGACAGTCTTCAAAGTAACACAATGTCTTCATAGTAACTTGTGGAACGAAAAACCGTCCCCGCAACATGCGCCGTGCACATATATATATATGTATTTCACATACTTTGCAGACATCTGTATATACATCCAAAAAAGACCCCGTAATATGAGCTGTATCCAGTAAAATGTCTTCAGTGTAAACAGTAGAATAATGAAAAGTTTGTGGACAGTCCCCAAAGTAACAAAATGTCTTCATAGTAACTTGTGGAACGAAAACCCGTCCCCGCAACATGCGCCATGCACATATATATATATACCTAGTACTTTCATAATTACTGACACACTGTTAGTCGCCCCCACTGTAAGAAATGCACTGAACGTTCAGTGTAAACAGTAGAATAATGAAAAGTTTGTGGACAGTCCCCAAAGTAACAAAATGTCTTCATAGTAACTTGTGGAACGAAAACCCGTCCCCGCAACATGCGCCATGCACATATATATATATACCTAGTACTTTCATAATTACTGACACACTGTTAGTCGCCCCCACTGTAAGAAATGCACTGAACGTACTCTCGTTACGTTGACAGTTTTTTGACAACTATCATTTAAACTTTATTTGTGTGTAAAAAGTTTTTGTCGTGCGTTACTTTAAATTATGGAATTGGGAGATATTAATAACCGTATTGTCGTAATTGGCCTAAAAAAATGTGGAATGGAAACTGGAGACATTTATCGAACATTGCAGCCGCTTGGGATTAGTCGTAGTTTTGTTTATCGTGCTGTGAAACTGTTTGGGGATACTGGTGGAGTAGCAGACCGCCCGAGATCTGGCCGTCCGCGCTCTGTGCGAACTCCCAGAGCCGTTTAAGCTGTACATAATCGAATTTATCGAAATCCACTCCGAAAGCAGCAAATAATGTCGCGGGAGATGAATATATCGAATGTATCCATTTCTCGCATCATTAAATATGATTTGGGACTTCGGGCTTACAAAAGACACACGGGGCTTCTACTTACGGCGGCGTTAAAGCAGAAACGGAAGCAAAAATCAAAAGCATTGATTCGCCAGTACGCCAAAAACCGCCACAGAAAAATTATGTTTACTGACGAAAAAATTATTACTGTGGAGGAGTCGTTCAATAAACAAAATGATAGAGTCTATGCTCAGTCATCTCTGCAAGCAAATGAATTGGTTCCTAGAGTTAAGAGAGGTCACCACCCTGCTTCTGTGATGGTATATTGGGGAGTCGCCTATGATGGGGTCACCAAGCCTCATTTCTGCGAAAAATGTGTTAAAACTTCGGCAAAGGTGTACCAATCTGACGTTTTAGAAAAGGTTGTGAAGCCATTAAATAGCACATTGTTCAAAAACGAGACGTGGACCTTTCAACAGGACTCTGCCCCAGCCCATAAGGCAAAAACCACTCAAGACTGGTTAAAAAACAATTTACCAAACTTTGTTTCTACGAATGATTGGCCATCGGGTAGTCCAGACCTGAATCCTTTAGACTATAAATTGTGGTCCGTTTTAGAAGGCATGGTCTGCACTACTCACCACGAAAATTTGGAATCGCTTAAGCGTGCACTTATCCGCGCAGTGGACAATTTCCCCATGGAGGTCGTGCGTACTGCAATAGACGATTGGCCGGTCAGACTTCGGTCGTGTTGGAAGGCAAATGGCGGCCATTTTAAATAATTTTTTTTTATTATATTCTTCAATATTTAAAAAACCAAAATAAAAAGAAAAAATTAAAAACCTCTTGTTGTTTGTTTTTTATCAAGAAAAAGCCGTGTGTCAGAATAATTGAAAGTACTAGGTATATAAATTTGCTAAAATCCCACAATTTGTTATAAGTTTTGTGGCATATTAGCACATTTAATTACTTTAATGCAATTAGTGTTTTTCCCGATAAATATAAATTCAAATTAATAAATATGCAAGTGCTTATGCAAATTTAAAATGTAACTGACATAGAAACATGTTTTTTTATTATTGTTACATAGAGGTCACTACATTGCCAGATCTGTAAAAACAACAGAGTAGTATCTTGCAAATTGTGTTAATATTTTCGTTGTCGCTTTTTCTTTGATGTTGGAAGATTTGAATAATACTCCTGGTTTTGTTCTGAAGTTAAAAAGCAATATATATGTCAATTAAGATGTCCAAAATATTATCGAAATCGACTGCGGAACAAGCACCAAGCTCTTCAATCGTTAGAATACGAAAATTATTAAAATTATATGAAAAGTGGAAAAATATTGAGAAAACAGTCCCTGAGAAAAGATAAAATGCCCAAAAACAGGCTGCTGAAACATTTATTGAACATCTGGATGAGTTTTTTAATATTGACATCGTCGACAAAATTCGGATAGAAGAAGATATACAGTTTCTAGAAATGCAAAGACAAAATGACGTCCTGGTTGCATGGCTGATCTCAACATGGCTTTTTGCATCGAGAAAAAAAGCACAGGAATGTAAAGTAAAGAAGATGAAAGTTAAAGGAAGCACGAAGAGCAAAAGTCGAGATAAGCAGGTAAGTTTTGTGTATTAATAAATTTTAGTTTAGTTTTTAATCGATTTTCTATAGATGTTTCTTAACTTAAGCTCAAATTCTGTATTAGGTAGAAAACGTGGTCGCAAATGTTTTATTACAGCTCGGTTAGTAGCAGCGCTGGACAACGCCAAAGTGTCTGATGGAATGGCAGTACACATTCTCATAGCAGTTGCTGAAGCATTGGGAGGAACTTGTTAGTAATCGTTCAACTATTGATCGATTGCACCAAGAAAACCGTATAAAAGAATCCAAAGATATTTCAGCTGTTTTTACGGATAACCTAAGTAGATTGTTTAAATTTTTCAACAAAAGGTAATATTAAATTATGTAACAATCTTATTATCATTTATAGGTTATTAAAATTGTTTCGATGGTAGCTCATTTTGATGGAAAGTGCATGAAAAATTTGATCGGCTTCACAAAAGTTGAACGGATTGCAATTTTGGTAAGCTACAATGGCGCATCAAAATTTTTTGGTGCACCGAATGTAATTCTGAAAGATTATCAATCAATCTACCTTGCCGCAACCACGTATATGAAATAATATTGCGCAGCGTTTTCAAATCAAAATTATATTCAACCTCTGCTCTACAAGTTTTAATATTTGAAAGATTTGCCAAATCATGGCCAAGAATTATTTACAAATGACAATGAAGATGCAACTGTTTGTTTACAAATAAGTCCAGGTGAACGTGTAAATTTGTTGTGATCAACTGACTAAATCTCAAAATCAAGAAGACTATAAATAATTACTCCAGTTGGTCTTAATCTTTCTTGGGGAAACGCGGTATAACTTTCGAACGCGTGGTCCAACTAGCCACGCACGATATATGTCAAAAGCCTAGTATTTTTTAAAAATATTTCTGTTCCGTGACCAATTCTCACTTCATTTTTCTAGTGAAACTTTATATTAAAGTTCAGATGTACTAATGCCGCTTCAAGATTTAACTTTTTTCAAGATGCTATAAAGTATCGGAAACTAACCCAGAAATCTCAGAAGTAATTCTTTAAAAAATGAGCAATCATTTATGGTACATTTCTGAAGAAACAGTAGCTCTAGCCTTTTTGATTCAAATATAAGTTTTAAAGAAAAACGTAAAATAGTTGAAAAACTTAAATTAAAGAACCAATTCTAAAATTAAAAAATGGTCGATACTATTTATAAGACTTTCAAAAATACCCTTAAGTGATTTTGAATCAGAGAAAACAAGGCATTTCTTCAGTCGGTTTAGTTTATCCCTGGAATTTCTTGAGTTGGAGCCTTCAACTTGGGAAACATCATTTGAATTTGAGGAAGGTTGGACATTCTGTAAGGACTTATTTGTTGTAAATGACACTGCTGAGAGAGGCGTTCATTCAGGACTATAACAGAATATTAACCAATGCTGAGAAGGAATAACAATTATTGCTTCAGGTTTTTGAGGCTTATCGGCACGTATAACAAATCTGATCTAGTATAATATTCATAATTTTAAGAAATAATGATTCAGAAACCAATTCTCTATTTCAATTTGATTTTTGTTATGTTTAATCAGATCAATAAAAAACATTTTTCGAAAAAATTACTTAAAAAAAGTGTAATTTTGTTCCACTTATTAGTACAGAGGTATATTGAAGTTGTTTTCGGATTCGCTCCAAGTTTTACTTATTTAATTTTTTAGTATAACTATAAACGGCAAACTTGAATCAAAACACTTTAAAATTTGGCCATACTAATAAAAACACCTACAGTAGTGGTCAAAACATTTGGAACTGAGATAGAATTTGAACTTTCCATTGATTAATTTTCTCCAAATCACATTTCGTTATATAACTTTATTTTTTTTCATGTCATCATACATTGTTTTTGTTAAAAATATAAAAAGAAACAATTCCGTCAGTAAAAAAACAAAAAATTAATTTTAAGAGATGTATTCAAAATGCAGATTTAAAAAACATTTGCAATTCTTTTTACTCTTAGGCCCATTATTATATCTTGCCTTTAAGGTACGTGTTAGTTAAAGGTAACTTTAGCTAAAGTGAGGAATAAAGTGACCTTTAACTTTTTTTGGTTATTACAACTTCCTTATAAAATAAAATTAAGTTTTTTAAAAATATGGCATTACCAGACCAAAAACCGATTACTTTTGACAAAATAAAATGGTTCTTAAAAATACGTTGTGGCAACGAAATGGAATTGGCCTAATTCAGCGGATTGCTATACAATGACGGCCACAATATATAGAGACCTTTTAAGCTCAGTTATGCTTCAATATGCTGAATGAGAAATGCCACTTTCATGGACATTCCATATCCTCAATGCCTAAAGGATGTTCTGAGGTAATAAAAATAACGGCTATGCTACAAAATACCAAATATTTAAATCGATTTCTGTACCTGTTCTTTAAGAGTTACAAGTGTTTTGAACACTTGTATTTAGTCTAATTTTGTTAAACTTAATTTTTTTATTGTTGTAAATTTATGAATATTTTTATTTTTGTAACATAGTATGCAATAACTGAATTAAAAAAACAGTCAAAAACGTACTCTGGGAGTCTTTGTTAAAAAAAATAAAGAATTAGGCAAAATGTGATTTCAGTTGAAAATGTGTTGAACACCACTGTATATCGCTCATTGGCGAGACCGACGTAACTTAAAAAATCGATTTCAAGATAATTGCATTTAAAGTTTTCAATTTAGCCTAACTGTTGAGAAAAATACAAATCACTTTTGTTCGCTATTTAATAAGGGAAAGTGATATCAATACCATTTTTTGATATGTTTTAGATTATGGTGTGACCCATTTCCTGCATTATTAACTCAAAAATCGTGTCTTTTGAGTTATGCCGGTCTTGTCGCAAATGAGCGATATATATATTAGAGTGGAATTAGAAATCGCAATCTCCGACAATAGATTGCTGGATCAAATTTCATCTGTCATTTTTCGGATTAAGATCAGCTAGATATTACAGCAGATATTAAAGAATATCCATTGGATTTTACTCGGGTAATTATAAATCGAGTAACTTCGTCATAACTTCGTCATAACTTCGAATGAAGAATTTAACTTTTTAAATTTGATTTGTTAAAGCACTTAGCACATTTTTATTTAAAAAGTTCTACCAACATCATTTACAATACAAAATGTACATATATTTCCATCTCTACACAAACCACACAACTGTTATCAGTGAACTATAAGTGGAATCAAGAATGTACTTCAAAGGTTTTGCTTATTGTTACCTTGTGTGAAAATACCATCCTCAACATTATTTGTCATTGTTACGATCGACAGTGAAAGCAAAAGATTCAGAAACCACTGAATACAAATACTACATACTATTTTGATGGAAATATAAATATATTATGTATACGTGTTTAGCAAGTATCTGAAATAAAATTTTCAAGTTGCTGAAGAATAAAAAATATATTTTATAATGCCTAATATAACACGCTCCAAATGTGTAGTTACTATTGGCTTTACATGATATGAACGAGAGTTTGTCGACCAATGGAACATCAGTTAAAACAAAGATAGCATGTGTAAAGTATATACTTCGCTTACTCACAAGGAAAACATATACAAAACTAAAAATACCCATATAAAGTAAGATGTTTGGATATGTATTTTCCTGCGTTGTGCTTGGCTCTTATCTCATATTAATTATTCCCGCCCATTTTTATTTTTTGTATATGCGTTTGAGGGAGAAAAATGCTATACAGTTATTGTAACATCAACCAGGTGCGAGTAATAATAATGAGAAAATGTATGTAATGTAATAATGAGAAAATGTATGTACCAATCGAAATTAGTAAAAACTTGTGCATCTTAATATGAAAAACTTGTTCGAGGGCTATCCAGAAGCCATATCAGAAGCACTCGTTAGTACTGTTCAGGCCTCTTGTTTCATTTGACGGAATCGTGTCGAGTGGTTATTCATAATAAATTCACTGATGTGGGTTTTCTGTCGTTCGTGTGCCTGAAATTAGAAGTATTTGAATAAAAAAGAAAGGAATTATTTTCCGCTATTGGCGTTATAAGACTTTAATACAAATTTGTTTAGTGATGTTTTCTAGTGTTTTTGTCAATACGTTTCATTCTCGCGTAATTTAAGAGATTAGCCGTTGTTAAAATTGTGAAACGACGACCCTTTTGTATTAAGTGCTTTTAATATAATTGAGAAATATACATAAATATATCGTTTAGTGTATAAAATATTTGATATTATCTTTTCCATTTCTGATAAGTATTAGATCTTAAGTGTAATTAATAATGGTGTCTGTGATTTGGTAGTTTTATTAGATTTTGTGTACTAAATCAATATAATAATTAGGGGATTATACATAAACGTCAAAAAAAGGTAAACAGAACAAAAAAAAACTTTTTTTTCCATAAAAAGAGTAACTATCTCGATGAATTCCCGATGATATTAATAAAATTAGGGTATATGATAGAAGGGACAGAACAAATAAGCATGCGTACCCGTTTAGTGACCCAATCGCATGTTTAAGGGCTAAAAAGTGGAGTCAACTTTTTTAGTATTTGCCTTTTTGATGTTTGTTCCAAAGAAATATATAGAAATTAGCTGTAAAATACCTTTGCAATTGATAAAGATATTTTGCGGTTACAAATAACATTTATTTTACGGACACCTTGAGGCATTATAGTGGCCCAAGGAGCCCGCCCCCCGAAATTATTTCCAAAATACATTTTTTTTACTATGCTTAGTATACATATAAATTGCTTATATTTTTTGTTTCCAATTTTTTTTTTGCAAGTCCAATTGTGTTTTACCAGATTTTGCTGAAATTGTAATTGTAATATGTACAATTTTTTTTGTCCTCTTCCACTATTATTAATTATTTCCACACTCATAATATTATTTGGGTAAAACAACCAAAAATACACTTAAGTTTTCAAAATCCGATCAATTGCCCTGTTTATTTAATTTAACGCCTTTTATCTTTTTTCGAACGTTTTCTAAAAAAGGAGTAATAAAAGGTTAATTTACACGTCGACTATCCTTATCTGCTATTACTCAGTATTGGGGTTAAAAATCAGCAAAACAACAAAATAATAAAAACATTAGAAAAAAATATATGTAGTTTATTGTTCTTAAATATTGTATTTTGTGTGGGTGAGCTGGCTAAATAAAATCTTAACTAAATTCAGTTATCTAAATATTTATGAAGTTTTAAAAAATGTTCAAAGATTTTGTCAAAGAAAGTTTAAAATCTTTTGTCAATTTGTATTTAGTTTAGAATTTATTTAGCTACCTCGCACAGGTCCTAAGTGGAATTATATAATTTGTATATTTTCTTTGTTAAAAAAAATTGGTGTTTCCAATTGTAATACTTTTTTAATTAAAAATCTGATCTTCTTAACTGAAATCCCCAAAATTTCAGATTTATGAGTTTATATTTATATCAAAACATATGTATTTAAAATTGAAAATATTTAATTAACAACACTTCATGCTTTATAAATTACTTTTGGAGTCATTCCAAAAGTTTTTATAACAATTTAATCGTTTTTGAAATGGTCTTTGAATTTGAGTTTTTATTTTTAAAAATTCAATGTAGTTTAAGGTGGCGTTGTACAAAATGGCCCCAATCATAAAATGTAATAAAGACCCATTTTTTCGGGCAAAAATTACCCCAACCAAATGAAAATTATCCCCAAAATTAAGTTTGGGCATATTTTCATTTATAAGATTAAGCCTTTTCTTCATGTAAAAACACCAATTTTAAGAAATAAAATATGACCCCAAATATGATCAAATGAAAAATGACCCCAAAATATGCAAAGCGAAGAAATGTTGCTTATGCACAGCATTATACGCATTTATTTCGCATGAAATCAATAACATCCGAATGTACTCCTTATAAACATTAAAGCTACTTGGGCCTACCTAAATTAAGACATTTTAAAGAATTAGAATAAAAATCATTTTATATGAATAAAATATTTTAGTGATGCGCCACCCCTGCCTTTCAAAAAAGTTCAGTAATTAAATAAATTTCTGCTCTCCGTTCATGAGGGTGTCCTCCAGGCCAGTTCTTATTAAATTTGCTGGAAACAATGGAAGAGCCATCAATTTCCGATATGCGGTTTTTGCAGCATCCGTCGATCTTATAAAATTTTAGAGCGACTGGTTTTCTATGACATTGCGTCTTAGAGCTTGGCAATTTTGAAACATATTACGAATAATATTTGTTCTTAGTGTATGAAAAACAAAATTTGTTTATGAATTTAAAAGCTGTAAATTTTGTTTTAAATGCTCCGAAAAGGTCAAAAAATTTAGGTTAGAAATTGCCAGCTTTAATAAAAAATTTAAAAAATATATTTTTGGTCCCCTCCGAAACAAAATTCTGGACACGCCACTGACTCTGATGGTTTTGTATAAATGTAATACGTAATATTATAAGAATAAACCCTTTTATACCACTCATCGATCCCGTTGGAATTTTTTGACAAAATATGGTAGAAAGATGTATTGGTTTGCCAATAAGCATTTTTTTGTTACTTTTTAACTTTTATAGCGCCCTTTTATGTCGGAATAAATAATACATTTTAAATTTTTAGGCTTTGTTTTTATTTAAGATTTAAATTTTTATTAATTATACAAAATACTATAAAAAAAATGTACACCTGCCTTTAAAATCACTGACCGTGAATACTGAGAAGGGTTGTGTTGCGGCAACCGAAAATACTAAAGTATTCTATCCTGCTGCCTCTGTGGAATTTTTTAAATTTTTATTCTCTATAATTTACTAATAAAATTTTTATATGATCTAAAATCCTATTAATACCATTAATTTTTTAACCATATTTTTGGTTTGGTGAAAGAAAATAGCACATTAATATACATTACAAAATAAAATTGGCTAATTTTTAGCATATTAAAGCTTTTGCAAATTAGAAAAATTCTTTATCCAATATGCTTGC
The DNA here is from genome assembly GCA_949748255.1 of Eustalomyia histrio. NCBI lineage: Eukaryota > Metazoa > Arthropoda > Insecta > Diptera > Anthomyiidae > Eustalomyia > Eustalomyia histrio. The sequence goes on from OX456523.1 coordinate 153,282,279, forward strand.
TTCACAAAAAAGTACACACAGCACAACAAATTTTCTCACCCAAAAAAAAATCTTTGATGTCCTAAAGCAATCCAGCATAAATTTAAATAACTTCCAAAAAAAAATAAATATTAATATGTCAAAAATGGATTTTTTTAAATATTTATATGCCAACCCTGGAACAATAACTTTATAATTTATTTGTATAGACAAAACTAAACTATTACAGTCGAGGGCGAGTATAACGTATACTCGGAATAACGAAAACGCGATAATTTATACTCGATATAACGAACAATTGGTAAAAAATATAGCAATAGTTTAAAAAAAAACTAAATAAGAAAATAGGAACTTCAAGCCCTGCTGTGCGGTTGTGTTTTATCACGGCTAATAAAAAAAAATAATAAAATAATTACCTTACCGAAAAACGTATAATAGTGAAATACCGATACGTCAAGAGATAAGTGGCATCCAAGTCTACGCAATTGACGTCAGTAAATAAAACATAAATTACACTCAATAAGCAAAGGAGACAGGTATAATTGTAAGGATTGATATCAGATGTCTTGCTTTGATGTGCTAAATTTGTTTAAGTACTGCATTATCGACTCAATATCAACCACATTGTTGTGAATGATAGATCAACATTATCCGTTAAGTTCAAAAAACTACACTATAAACCCACAATATTAGATCAGCTACAACTAACAATTATTTACACGAATAAATGTCTAACCTTAAAATACCTGCTTCTCGTAGTACAATTACCAAAAACATTAGCTCACCGTCACTTAAATCGATGAAGCTAGACGATGGTGTGTTAGCGATTAAAACAGACTTAACTGAAATGAAGCAGATGTAAGTGAGATCGCAACTACATACTGAATAAATTTTTAATCGGTTATCTAGTGAGTTGGTAGCAGTAGAATAGAAGCTTGTTCATAATATTGAGAGTGAAATCCAAGTTATTACTGAAAGAGCAAATGAAGATCGCATAGCCTCAATTGAAAGTGAATTAAACACTATTGACAAATTAACGAATGAAATCGAAGTGTTAAAGAAGGAATTATATGACATTAATTAAACTTAATCATAACCCAGCCAAGGATATTTCCGCCGATGCACACATTTTTGGAATTAAATACGAAAAATCAGAAAACTGAAAATCAATTTTCAATTAGGTTTGTCGCTCAATTGATTTCATATCACCTCAAATTCGAGACATTTTTAGAGTTCCTCCTAAATCAGCTAATGATAACATAGATACAGCTGTAATAATAAAATTCTACACGCCATACGACAGAAATCGTGCTCTCAAATCATTCTCTGAATTTCCCAAAAAAAAGGAAAGGTGAAGTATCTATGCTCACTGCTGCATTTATTTGGGACACTACAAACATTCCATATTTATGAAAGTTTAAGTATTGATAACAGAAAATTATTACAACAAGCCGTATTCTCTGTCAGAGGCAAGGTTCACATTAGAGTGCATAAAAATTCAAAAGCTATTCTAATTACCAGCCTAAAAGACATTGACGACTTAATTTAAATACTTTTTGATTTTTAATATGTAATTACTAATTTCATAATATTTTTTTTTTAAACTATTCTTAATTAAGATGCTTAAACTTGTAAAGCTATTTGATATTTTCTATACCCTTTTCATGTTAATTCTATCTCTATATCTTTCTAATCTATATTTTCAACATTTACGAAAATTCTTAATATTTAAAACTGTCTTTTCTGCAATTTTTAATGAGTGGACACAGTACAAGGAGTGGTGTTAATGAAAACTATTCTGTATTGTTAAATGTACTTTGTAGTCAGAGACGTGGCTTCAACATAGTTCATTTTAATGCCAGAAGTTTGAACGGATTAAAGTTTGATGGAATTAAATGTTCATTTGAAAAGTCTGAAATAGATGTTATATGTGTTACTGAAACATGGTTTAATAATGATGTATCTGATACTTATTATAAGTAAATGGTTACAATTTATTTCATAATAATAGATGGAAAAAGAATGGTGGTGGTGTGGTCATATACTGCAGGTCGAATCTCAAATACAAGCTTTTAAGCAAATCTGATAAGTCTGCTAAAATTGAATATATTAATGTTGAAATTTATGATAATGTAACTAGGATTTTAATTTCATGTGTGTATAACCCACGTAGGACGTACTCTTTAGAGCCATTTTTTACCAATTTTAATACCTTTAGTATTGATTACGATTTTTATTTGGTCTGTGGTGATTTAAACGTAAATTTGTTGGCTGATGACTATCGTAGTGAGGAACTTCGTGATTTTGTATGCTCGTTTGGCCTTTCGGTTGTTAATAATGAACGGCCAACCAGTTTTTGTCACAATACCATTCTGCTATCCGACATTCGTTCCTTGTTGTTGTTTGATCAAATCTCTTTTGTTTCTGATCATGATTTATTGTTTTGCAGTGTTAATGTCTCAATTAATAGGGATAATACTTCTCATCTTGTAATATATCGCGATTTCAAATCAATTGACTTAACCGATCGTTGGTTTCAACCTACAGTTGATGGAAAATTGGACATTTTGCTATCTTCACTGAGTAATGCGTATCTTTTATGTTAGATCTAATTCATGCTTTTGGTATACCTCTGCTGCAAGGGAATCAATTCGTGAGCGAAATCGGTGCTATGTAGCCTGGAAGAGACATTCAACCCCCCTTAATAGATTCCTCTATACCAGAATTAGGAATCGTACTAGTCTTGTTGTCAGAGAAGCTAAAAAATCTTATTTTGCTCGTCAATTGAATCCAAACTTGCAGTCCGGCCAGTTATGGAAGAACATCAAAAACTTACGTGCTTATTCCAGGGATACGACTGATTGTAGTTTGGACCCAGATGATTTAAATGAATTTTTTTGTGGACATGAGTCCCCAGTGATTTAGGACAATCTTACTCTTGATCCATCTCTTCATTATGCGAGCATCTTTCATTTTGATACTGTTTCTGAAATTGATGTTTTCAATGCCTTTATGGGAATACATTCAAATGCTGCTGGAGAGTTTCTATAAAATTCTTGAAGATAATATTGGCACACGTGGTCGGTGCAATACACATATTTTCAATCATTATATAACCACTTCCTTCTTTTCTGACGAAAAGTTCTCTCATCCACGCAAGCCAGTGATTTTAGACCTATAAGTATACTTCCTGCCATGGCAGTATTCGAAAGACTTATTTCTCGACAAATTACTGATTATCTCAATGATAAAACTCTTCTATCGCCATTGCAGTCAGGTTTTCGGGAGAAACGTAGTTGTACAACTGCGGCGTTAAAGGTGATTGATGATACATATTAGACCTAAGTATGATCTGGGGCATTGTCTATTATGTGCTTGTTGGACTTCTCAAAGGCCTTTGACAAGGTTGACCATGTTTCACTGTGCAGTTTTTGGTTTTAGTAATGATGCAGTGTCTTTGATGCGATGCTATTTGTGTGATCGAACGCAGAAAGTGATTGTAAGGGGAAGGGAATCTGGACTTAGACACATGAATACGGGTGTTAGGAATGATAATAATTTAATCGTTTTTGAAATGGTCTTTGAATTTGAGTAAAAATTTACACCTGGCTATTCCACGTTCCCATGATATCTGTGATGTTTTTTATTTTTAAAAATTCAATGTAGTTCAAGGTGGCGTTGTGCAAAATGGCCCCAATCATAAAATGTAATTAAGACCATTTTTTTCGGGCAAAATTTCATAATGAAAATTATCACTAAAAATATAATGAAAAATGACCCCAACCAAATGAAAATTATCCCAAAAATTAAGTTTGGGCATATTTTCATTTATAAGATTGAGCCTTTTCTTCATGTAAAAAACACCAATTTTAAGAAATAAAAAATGACCCCAAATATGATCTAATGAAAAATGACCCCAAAATATGCAAAGCGAAGAAATGTTGCTTATGCACAGCATTATACGCATTTATTTCGCATGAAATCAGTAACATCCGAATGTACTCCTTATAAACATTAAAGCTACTTGGGCCTACCTAAATTAACAAATTTTAAAGAATTAGAATAAAAATCATTTTATATGAATAAAATATTTTATTGATGCGCCACCCTGCCTTTCAAAATAGTTCAGTAATTAAATAAATTTCTGCTCTCCGTTCATGAGGGTGTCCTCCAGGCCAGTTCTTATTAAATTTGCTGGAAACAATGGAAGAGCCATCAATTTCCGATATGCGGTTTTTGCAGCATCCGTCGATTTTATAAAATTTCAGAGCGACTGGTTTTCTATGACATTGCGTCTTAGAGCTTGGCAATTTTGAAACATATTACGAATAATATTTGTTCTTAGTGTATGAAAAACAAAATTTGTTTATGAATTTAAAAGCTGTAAATTTTGTTTTAAATGCTCCGAAAAGGTAAAAAAATTTAGGTTAGAAATTGCCAGCTTTAATAAAAAAATTTAATAAATATATTTTTGGTCCCCTCCGAAACAAAATTCTGGACACGCCACTGACTCTGATGGTTTTGTATAAATGTAATACGTAATATTATAAGAATAAACCCTTTTATACCACTCATCGATCCCGTTGGAATTTTTTGACAAAATATGGTAGAAAGATGTATTGGTTTGCCAATAAGCATTTTTTTTGTTACTTTTTAACTTTTATAGCGCCCTTTTATGTCGGAATAAATAATACATTTTAAATTTTTACGCTTTGTTTTTATTTAAGATTTAAATTTTTATTAATTATACAAAATACTATAAAACAAATGTACACCTGCCTTTAAAATCACTGACCCAACAAGAGCGTGAATACTGAAAAGGGTTGTGTTGCGGCAACCGAAAATACTAAAGTATTCTATCCTGCTGCCTCTGTGGAATTTTTAAAATTTTTATTCTCTATAATTGACTAAAAATATTTTTATATGATCTAAAATCCTTTTAATACCATTAATTTTTTAACCATATTTTTGGTTTGGTGAAAGAAAATAGCACATTAATATACATTACAAAATAAAATTGGCTAATTTTTAGCATATTAAAGTTTTTACAAATTAAAAAAATTCTTTATCCAATATGCTTGCTTCACAAAAAAGTACACACAGCACAACAAATTTTCTCACCCAAAACAAATCTTTGATGTCCTAAAGCAAGCCAGCATAAATTTAAATAATTTCCAAACAAAAAATAACCATTAATATGTCAAAAATGGAATTTTTTTAAATATTTATATGTCAACCCTGGAACAATAACTTTATAATTTATTTGTATAGACAAAACTAAACTATTACAGTCGAGGGCCAGTATAACGAATACTCGGAATAACGAAAACGCGATAATTTATACTCGATATAACGAACAATTGGTAAAAAATATAGCAATAGCTTAAAAAAAACTAAATAAGAAAATAGGAACTTCAAGTCCTGCTGGTTGTGTTTTATCACGGCTAATAAAACAAATAACAAAATAATTACCTTACCGAAAAACGTATAATAGTGAAATACCGATACGTCAAGAGATAAGTGGCATCCAAGTCTAGGCAATTGACGTCAGTAAATAATATATTACACTCAATAAGCAAAGGAGACAGGTATAATTGTAAGGATTGATATCAGCTGTCTTGCTTTGATGTGCTGAATTTGTTTAAGTACTGCATTATCGACTGAATTTCAACCACATTATTGTGAATGATAGATCAACATTATCCGTTAAGTTCAAAAAACTACACTACAAACCCACAATATTAGATCAGCTACAACTAACAATTATTTACACGAATAAATGTCTTACCTTAAAATACCTGCTTCTCGTAGTACAATTACCAAAAACATTAGCTCACCGTCACTTAAATCGATGAAGCTAGACGATGGTGTGTTAGCGATTAAAAACAGACTTAACTGAAATGAAGCAGATGTAAGTGAGATCGCAACTACATACTGAACAAATTTTTAATCGGTTATCTAGTGAGTTGGTAGCAGTAGAATAGAAGCTTGTTCATAATATTGAGAGTGAAATCCAAGTTATTACTGAAAGAGCAAATGAAGATCGCATAGCCTCAATTGAGAGTGAATTAAACACTATTGACAAATTAACGAATGAAATCGAAGTGTTAAAGAAGGAATTATATGACATTAATTAAACTTAATCATAACCCAGCCAAGGATATTTCCGCCGATGCACACATTTTTGGAATTAAATACGAAAAATCAGAAAACTGAAAATCAATTTTCAATTAGGTTTGTCGCTCAATTGATTTCATATCACCTCAAATTCGAGACATTTTTAGAGTTCCTCCTAAATCAGCTAATGATAACAAAGATACAGCTGTAATAATTAAATTCTACACGCCATATGACAGAAATCGTACTCTCAAATCATTCTCAGAATTTCCCAAAAAAACGAAAGGTGAAGTATCCATGCTCACTGCTGCATTTATTTGGGACACTACAAACATTCCATATTTATGAAAGTTTAAGTATTGATAACAGAAAATTATTACAACAAGCCGTATTCTCTGTCAGAGGCAAGGTTCACATTAGAGTGCATAAAAATTCAAAAGCTATTCTAATTACCAGCCTAAAAGACATTGACGACTTAATTTAAATACTTTTTGATTTTTAATATGTAATTACTAATTTCATAATATTTTTTTTTTCAACTATTCTTAATTAAGATGCTTAAACTTGTAAAGCTATTTGATATTTTCTATACCATTTTCATGTTAATTCTATCTCTATATCTTTTTAATCTATATTTTCACCATTTACGAAAATTATTAATATTTAAAACTGTCTTTTCTGCAATTTTTAATGAGTGGACACAGTACAAGGAGTGGTGTTAATGAAAACTATTCTGTATTGTTAAATGTACTTTGTAGTCAGAGACGTGGCTTCAACATTGTTTATTTTAATGCCAGAAGTTTGAACGGATTAAAGTTTGATGAAATTAAATGTTCATTTGAAAAGTCTAAAATAGATGTTATATGTGTTTCTGAAACATGGTTTAATAATGATGTATCTGATACTTATTATAAGTAAATGGTTACAATTTATTTCATAATAATAGATGGAAAAAGAATGGTGGTGGTGTGGTCATATACTACAGGTCGAATCTCAAATACAAGCTTTTAAGCAAATCTGATAAGTCTGCTAAAATTTAATATATTAATGTTGAAATTTATGATAATGTAACTAGGATTTTAATTTCATGTGTGTATAACCCACGTAGGACGTACTCTTTAGAGCCATTTTTTACCAATTTTAATACCTTTAGTATTGATTACGATTTTTATTTGGTCTGTGGTGATTTAAACGTAAATTTGTTGGCTGATGACTATCGTAGTGAGGAACTTCGTAATTTTGTATGCTCGTTTGGCCTTTCGGTTGTTAATAATGAACGGCCAACCAGTTTTTGTCACAATACCATTCTGCTATCCGACATTCGTTCCTTGTTGTTGTTTGATCAAATCTCTTTTGTTTCTGATCATGATTTATTGTTTTGCAGTGTTAATGTCTCAATTAATAGGGATAATACTTCTCATCTTGTAATATATCGCGATTTCAAATCAATTGACTTAACCGATTGCTGGTTTCAACCTACAGTTGATGGAAAATTGGACATTTTGCTATCTTCACTGAGTAATGCGTATATTTTATGTAAGATCTAATTCATGCTTTTGGTATACCTCTGCTGCAAGGGAATCAATTCGTGAGCGAAATCGGTGCTATGTAGCCTGGAAGAGACATTCAACCCCCCTTAATAGATTCCTCTATACCAGAATTAGGAATCGTACTAGTCTTGTTGTCAGAGAAGCTAAAAAATCTTATTTTGCTCGTCAATTGAATCCAAACTTGCAGTCCGGCCAGTTGTGGAAGAACATCAAAAACTTACGTGCTTATTCCAGGGATACGACTGATTGTAGTTTGGACCCAGATGATTTAAATGAATTTTTTTGTGGACATGAGTCCCCAGTGATTTAGGCAATCTTACTCTTGATCCATCTCTTCATTATGTGAGCATCTTTCACTTTGATACTGTTTCTGAAATTGATGTTTTCAATGCCTTAATGGGAATACATTCAAATGCTGCTGGAGAGTTTCTATAAAATTCTTGAAGATAATATTGGCACACGTGGTCGGTGCAATACACATATTTTCAATCATTGTATAACCACTTCCTTCTTTTCTGACCAATGGAAAATTGGCAGGATATTTCCGATTGCAAAAGTTCCCTCCTCCACGCAAGCCAGTGATTTTAGACCTATAAGTATACTTCCTGCCATGGCAGTATTCGAAAGACTTATTTCTCGACAAATTACTGATTATCTCAATGATAAAACTCTTCTATCGCCATTGCAGTCAGGTTTTCGAGAGAAACGTAGTTGTACAACTGCGGCGTTAAGGGTGATTGATGATACATATTAGACCTAAGTATGATCTGGGGCACTGTCTATTATGTGCTTGTTGGACTTCTCAAAGGCCTTTGACAAGGTTGACCATGTTTCACTGTGCAGTTTTTGGTTTTAGTAATGATGCAGTGTCTTTAATGCGATGCTATTTGTGTGATCGAACGCAGACACATGAATACGGGTGTTGGGAATGAAAATAATGATACTTTAGATGTTACATGTAACAAATTGAATGCGGATTTGAAATCAATTTAGTCTTGGGTGGAGGCTAACAACTTGAGGCTTAATCCAGGGAAGTTTCTTGTATTAACAGTGAGTAAGAATGATTTGTGTATTAATTTATTGCCGCCAATAATGCTTGGGGAAACTTCCCTTACTTATGTTAAGAAAGTTAAATATTTGGGTTTCTACATAAACCATATCAACAATGTGATACGTAAGATTTACCTTACACTCCATAACTTGCGTTTGTCGTCTAATCATGTTCCGACTGAAATGAAAAGACGTTTAGTTATTCAGTTAATACTGCCGATAATAACTTATTCGGATGGGGTCTATAGTAACCTAGATTCCGGGTCTTTACACAAACTACAGGTGTCTTTTAATAATATGTCATCGTGGAGAACATAGGTTCTTGGGTGTGACCTCGTTGACTATCTTCGGATGTGTAACCTATTATTTTTACACAGACTGATAATTCAGAAAAGTTTGTATGAAAAGCTACGATTTGGTCCATCAACTAGATGCATGACTTTGATCCACCCCCTTACAAACTCTTAAATACCAGCAGAATGTTTTTATTAACGCCATTAAGCTTTGGAATTCTTTACCAATTCATTTTAAACTCATATCCAGAACTGACAGTTTTAAAAAAACAATTTTTGATTACATTAATATTAATAGCTAGTCTTCTTATCTTTTATTTTTTTTACTTTACATTTTGTTTTAATACTTTTTTTATTTTTTGTTTTCGTTTATCATTTTATTTTCTAGCATTCTTCTCTTGATTTAATCTATCTTCTATTAATATCAAACAGTTATTTAATTTTAAATAGGATTTTATCATTATTTTTTTAAAACTTAACTATTACAATTACTATTATTTTATAAATATATTTTAGAATTCTATTAACTCTATTTTATTATGTTTGCATGTTAAATCTTTATAAACATTTTTTTAATAATGACTTGTTTTTATGTAATTTATTTGAATTATACAAGTATCTTCTTAATGTTCTAACAATGATAAATCATAAACAAATAAATAAATAAACAAATAAACAAAAAAATTAATAAATAAATAAATAAAATAAATAATTTCAGATTTGTTTGTTTCTGAACCTTCTAGTGTACCTTTATTGCAGTACTTTTTTAATTTGTTGTAATCTCAAAATTTTTTAAAATGCTAAAGATGAAGTAAAATTCATTCAAAAATGTGTTGAGATATAATGAATGGGCCTGACAATTTATCATTTTTTATACCGGGCTTCGACTGTACATCCTTCTTATTTCATAGTTTATCGCTGTTCAAAAACATAAATTTCTCGGGTCTTGAAAGTAGGTGTGGTTATAGGCCGTGGTTATAGGAGTAATCAAAAAAATTATTAAGATGTTCACAAGTGGGTCTGCTAAGTGTTGTATCGTACTATTTGAAACAAATTGTTAAAATTTAATTGAAAAAAATTAACAATAGGTGATAGAACGAGGCAACATTTGTACCATTTGTTTATAGGGCTATATTTAAGTGTGTCACTCTCAGAAAAAAAGGTTAGTCGAAAATTTTGTAAACGGTTTTCAATCTCACTTTACAATTTTTGTACTCATTTTTAGTAAAAAAATTTTACAAATTACAGAAGTTTTACAGAATATTTACAATTTTACAAATTTTTGAAAACCGATTTGCTAAAATTTAAAAAAGTGCTTATTGTAGGAAATACTTTTTCTAATAATTAAAACATACATACGAAGTTAAATTGCCTTAAAATGTTACATAGGTTGGAAAAAGGTATCTTTAGTGAAGATACTTTTCACAGCCGAAAATATTTAAAACTTTACCTTAAGATCCAAAAAATTTACTAAAATTATTTTTCAAAGCAAAAATTCCCAAATTTAAACAAAATTATAAATTTATTTATATTTTTACTATTTCTTTAAATGTAACAAGTGTATCTAAAAATAATTTGTGCATTTTAATATTTTTTTTTATAATTTAAAATTTTGCTTATTATATAATTCATTGAGTTTACAGCAATTTACTCAAATTACTAAAATATTTAGTCATTTTTTTGCTGATTTTAGCAAACCGATTTTAAATTCCGCTTTACAAAAGGTTTACTAAAATTTAGTAGCGGCAACTAATTTCTTTTACTAATGTCATTGTAACAAAAAAATGGTTTTTAAAACAAAGTAAAAGTATATTTTCTATAATTTTTTTAGAAAAGGTAAAAATCTAAAAACCTAGTTTTTTCGACCTATTTAAGCATTTAAAACAAAATTTACAGCTTTTAATTTTTTTAAATTTATTTATCACTGAAATCTAATTTGTACATTTAATATTGAACTTAAAAATTAATATGACCATTTGTTTAAACTGTCTGGGTCTACCTCTTAACGATATATAGACATTCGAGCTAATGCAGAGTCTTACTTCGCCCATTAAATTTCTTAAGTACGTTTTAATTCTCTTTGTATTGCAAAGCTTCTCTCCGCTTTTAGATCATTTTGATAACATTCTTTGAGGGTACAAAATTCTTTTGACGACATTGACCGGACATTTTCGTGACCGGATCTAAATATGGATTGTATAAGACTGATCTGTAATATTCCGTTGGATCGATAAATATAGAAATTATTAAATAAAATGATACTAAAGCACAAAACTTCTGTTTTCTATCGTTTTCCACACATAAAATTTATATCATTTTTAATCTATTTTGTGCCACGCCCAATTCACGGATCCCGCCAACATTTATTCAGATGTTGTGTATTGATAACCAAGATGCTTGTACCTTATTTGGAAACATTCCCTCTTTCTGTTCTCCAAATATACAGAAAAACTGACCGACACCGTTAAGTCAAATGTGTTGTACGTATTTGTTATGTTCAAAAAAACAAAAAAAAGTCTTAAGAAAATATAAAAAAAATTGTATAAAAAAAGTTGAATAGACGGGAATCGATCGCGCGACTAAAAGAAAAAAACTATTTGTGAGAAAGCGCTTAGACCACTGAGCCATTGAAGAACATACGCAATCATCGTTAATAGAAGTAAATAAACAGTTTTCGTTAAAAACAGAAGGACTTCGTACTTCATAGGAACCCATAATATATACACTTTACTTTTAGATCAATATTGTTGAAATTACAAACGGATTGACAAACTTATTTATACCCTTTTTCATTATCTGTTTTGAAGGGTATAAAAATATTTAAATAACAGATATATAATTGACAATTATAGACGATCGAGGGAAAGATTAGTTGTTAATAAGCAAAGAAGCAAGAGCTTTTCATCTTAATTTTTACGTATCTTATCTATAACTACTTATCAAGTCTATATCTTCTTATCAATTCTTTAATTTGTATAAAATTCGAAAAAGCAAACCTTAAATAGAAAAAGAAAATAGATCAATATAAAAACAATTTTTTACATTTTAATTCGTGCGTTAAATAAATAAAATACAATCGTATGTAGAGTTTTGAGATGGAAAAAAAAAAATAAAATATAATTTAAAAAAATATATTTTAAAAAAAGTTTGTGTGCAATTGAATGCAATGAATTGTTAAGAAAATACTCCACAAAAGTACATAGTTTTAAAACACCTTAGTCTAGAGATGTAAAACTTCGATAGTTTTGAGCACTCGATCCTACTCAATACAGTTTCCATCCATACAAAAAACTGGGTTGTTCTTTCAGACCCAAAAACAGGGTATTCAGGGAAAAAATACGTTTATATTGGAGACGGACACGTGACCGATTTTTGACTCACGCTCATGAATCAAAACAAATATTTTTTATACGCACGCTCACGCACGATCACGTGAGTAATTTAAATTTTTGCTTTCGCTCACGAAGTACTCATGATTCAAAAATTCAAAATATTTCGAAAAATTAAACAAAATAATTTATTTTATCACTTTAACCACTTGAATGAAGTGTTACCATACTTAATACTAGAGTTTGCATTAATCGCAGTTCACGGTTAACCGCACCCACTATAAACTATTTTTTAGCCTAATTGTTAAGAAATTTTAACGTTAAAAAGGGCAAAGTATACCCGTCCTTAAATTATTGGTTCTAGAACTACTTTTCAGGGAATAACTAAACATTCCTTTAAAACATCGCTGGAACTACTGGTGGTGTTCTAGAACACATGCAATGGAGTCATGTTTGTATTATCACTACATCTTTGGTGTGATTTAGGAACAAGTGATTTATAACAAGTTATATTTGACTTCCGCATCGGTTGCCAGAACCTGATACTAAGTTTTAAAACAGCTCAATAGAGCTATTTAAAATTTCTTAAATATTTAATATAAATTAACAAAAAAAAGTTATAAAAATTTGTCTTATAAAAATAAAAAACAGCATTTACCGAAAGGTAGAAAGGAAGGACAACTTAATATAAATTAAATAAATAAATGCTTAACACATGTTTCGTTCTTATATTCGTATGAGGGTTACCCCTTCGACTTTTTTGGAATATTTTCCCTTAAAGTACTATTAACTAACAAATCAATGTATACGAAATTTTTTAAAAATTTATTTAAAAGAAAAATTATTTCAAACAAAACTTTTTTAGTATAAAATATATTTTGCAAAAAATTTTAACTAATAGTTCTTGAAACTGTTTCACTATAAAAAAAATATTAGTTTTTAATTCGATCTACCTTAGAGATTTATGCTCCTTGATGGCTTCTTAAAACTAGTTTCGAGCGTGAAGATTTCATACAAAATAACTAATTAGTACCTGTTCCTCAAATTATTTAATAGAACTAGTGCCGAGGGTGACAATTTAAAAAAAATGGTATGGCTGACAATGCCAAATTAGAATTAGTTTTGGCTCAGAAGATCTAGATTTGGAATTAATGCAAGTTTTGCTGGGTACTTACACCATAGAATTATGAATAGTAACTGCTTCAATTTAAGACAAATACTAGTCTGATCGAATTAGACAATTTTAGCCAATTAGTGCACAGTTTCCGTTTAAGCGGAAGGTAATTTGGTTGCTCCAAATAAGCCAAAATTTAACACCCTAATTTTCAATTAAAACTATGTAAACATTACGATTTCAAATTTGTAAAAATTTAAGAGTTTATAACACAAAAATTGCTTAATTCATACAGAAAAGTTGAAACCCGAGTTAACTATTGATTAAAAGAAAATGCCAAAATGATGCATACAAACCGACAGCTTTTTTGGTTTTGGCTTATATATAACGATGAATGGTAACCGATGCGGGTAACGGGTTTTTAATTATTTCGTAAACGGTATTTTAGCGATAACAATATTTTAGTTATTTCGCTCAGGGTATTTCACGGTTAACGGTTTTCTAATTATTTCCGTAACGGTATTGAGCGATAACGGTATTTAAGTTATTTGGGCAACGGTATTTTAAGGGCAACAGTTTTTCAGCTATTTCGGTAACGCTCGCGGGGTCCCTACCGTGTTCCGGGAAAATGGGCATATTCTTCCTCCTTTAAGGTAGAACGAGCGCAGCTCAAATAAATATTAAATTAAGTACCCAGGTAAAAATATTCATATATGTTCATATATCATCATATATGGTCTTATATATGAGCATATATGTGTTCATTAGACCGTACCTCAAAAAAAAAGTTCACCGTACACCCTCAAATATAAAGTATTTTACCAAGAAAATTTCGAAAAGTTTTTTTTTTTTGGCCGAATGTAGGGGTCGCCATTTTATATTTTTCGTTATATCTTCGCCATTTACCGTCGGATCTTAAAGTGTTGTATATCAATTTTTTTTTTACTCGCGGAGACCGATGTTTTCCTCGAAGGAGCCATTGACCTCAAGTAACCCGTGCTAGTATTAACCCACCAGATCTCAGTTGCTACCACCATAATGTACTACCCTAATATTTTAAAATGAAAGCTCGCAAAAAAGCAATAAACTTTTGCTAGTTAAGTATTCCAATAATTCCAGCGGAACTATTACTTTATTTTTTTTTTAATTTTTTATGTTGCCGAATGTAGGGCATTTTTAATTTTTTTGTCATATCTTCTGTATTTACAGTCGGATCTTAAAGGGTTATATATCAATGTTAAGGGGTAACACCTATGTAAAAAGCCTATATATAAAAACTTCCTTTTTTTATTTTTTTTTATTTACGGAGATGTGTTAACAAAGATCGGTTTTCACAAGATTTATGAAGGAGTACAAAAAAATATTTGTTTTACACAAAGTTTTACAAAATGATAGTATATTTACAATAGAGGTCCACGGCACGCAGCATTACTCAATCAATTTTTGGTGGATTTCTCTGAAATTTATAATGCATATGGAAGACTAAATTATCTATGGATGCGCGTAGGAGTTTTTGATAGGTCAAATACTGTTTGACTTATTCGATCATATTTTGACGTGATTCAAGTTGGCTGTATTTTTGGCGGCTGTCCCAGAAGATTCACGTACTACATGAACGGTGATATGGTACGGTGATAAAATGCGCTGATGCATTGATATAAAAATAAATCAGGAGAACGCATTTTTTATGTTTTTTTTGTGTTGTTATTCATAATTTTTCTTAGTTTAACCTGCATTAAATAAAAAGTTAGTTTAGACCGGTTTATATGTAATTTTTCATTTATTTTATACTACATTTTAATAAATGAAATTTTTTAAATCCCAAAACTGGCTAATTTTCATATTATTTTTTAAAATATTTTATCACAAATTTAATTTTTCTTGTTTCATTTTTTTGTTCAAATTTTGTAAATTAAGATTTCTTGAAAAACTTTTTTAGACAATAAATTTTTGTTAGCAAATGAAAATTGAACACATCGTAAAAGCAAAATCTTATTAAACGAATTTTAAAATTTATCAACTTACAGATATTTGTTTTTCAAATGATTTATCAAAAAACTTGTAAACCAAAAAAAAAAAAAAACTTTAACACCCCATCAGATCAGGATTCGAACCCGAGACACCTCAAAAAAGAATCAATTATTTTTTGCGCAGCCTCTTACCACATGCAGCCACGCATGAGTTGTGTGAAGCTGTGTTATACTTGAATACATCATATAACATACCACCCTTAAGAACAGAGAATTAAAAATAAATAATACTATTATGTTAGCGAGTTAAGAAAGAAAACAACTAATAAAACAAAAACGACGAATAGATACAACTAAAACAACGAATAGAACTAAAACGACGAATAGAACGACTTCAACGAATAAAATGCAATGCATAAAAGTCTTTGTACTTTTTGCATAGACAATTCAACAAAGTGAATACATAAAGTGCAGAGCCCTAATCGACACATTAAAATGCCACAAAGTGTATAATAAGGATTTTGTATAGCAAAATTAGGAAAGGTAAAAATCTAAAAACCTAGTTTTTTCGACCTATTTAAGCATTTAAAACAAAATTTACAGCTTTTAATTTTTTTAAATTTATTTATCACTGAAATCTAATTTGTACATTTAATATTGAACTTAAAAATTAATATGACCATTTGTCCAAACTGTCTGGGTCTACCTCTTAACGATATATAGACATTCGAGCTAATGCAGAGTCTTACTTCGCCCATTAAATTTCTTAAGTACGTTTTAATTCTCTTTGTATTGTAAAGCTTCTCTCCGCTTTTAGATCATTTTGATAACATTCTTTGAGGGTACAAAATTCTTTTGACGACATTGACCGGACATTTTCGTGACCGGATCTAAATATGGATTGTGTAAGACTGATCTGTAATATTCCGTTGGATCGATAAATATAGAAATTATTAAAGAAAATGATACTAAAGCACAAAACTTCTGTTTTCTATCGTTTTCCACACATAAAATTTATATCATTTTTAATCTATTTTGTGCCACGCCCAATTCACGGATCCCGCCAACATTTATTCAGATGTTGTGTATTGATAACCAAGATGCTTGTACCTTATTTGGAAACATTTCCTCTTTCTGTTCTCCAAATATACAGAAAAACTGACCGACACCGTTAAGTCAACTGTGTTGTACGTATTTGTTATGTTCAAAAAAACAAAAAAAAGTCTTAGGAAAATATAAAAAAAAATTGTATAAAAAAAGTTGAATAGACGGGAATCGATCGCGCGACTAAAAGAAAAAAACTATTTGTGAGAAAGCGCTTAGACCACTGAGCCATTGAAGGACATACGCAATCATCGTTAATAGAATTAAATAAACAGTTTTCGTTAAAAACAGAAGGACTTCGTACTTCATAGGAACCCATAATATATACACTTTACAGGCTCTTAGATCATTATTGTAGAAATTACAAACGGATTGACAAACTTATTTATACCCTTTTTCATTATCTGTGGTGAAAAATATTTAAATAACAGATATATAATTGACAATTATAGACGATCGAGGGAAAGATTAGTTGTTAATAAGCAAAGAAGCAAGAGCTTTTCATCTTAATTTTTACGTATCTTATCTATAACTACTTATCAAGTCTATATCTTCTTATCAATTCTTTAATTTGTATAAAATTCGAAAAAACAAACCTTAAATAGAAAAAGAAAATAGATCAATATAAAAACAATTTTTTACTTTTTAATTCGTGCGTTAAATAAATAAAATACAATCGTATGTAGAGTTTTGAGATGGAAAAAAAATAAAATATAATTAAAAAAAATATATTTTAAAAAAAGTTTGTGTGCAATCATGAATTGTTAAGAAAATACTCCACAAAAGTACATAGTTTTAAAACACCTTAGTCTAGAGATGTAAAACTTCGATAGTTTTGAGCACTCGATCCTACTCAATACAGTTTCCATCCATACAAATAACTGGGTTGTTCTTTCAGACCCAAAAACAGGGTATTCAGGGCAAAAATACGTTTATATTGGAGACGGACACGTGACCGATTTTTGACTCACGCTCATGAATCAAAACAAATATTTTTTATACGCACGCTCACGCACAATCACGTGAGTAATTTAAATTTTTGCTTTCGCTCACGAAGTACTCATGATTCAAAAATTCAAAATATTTCGAAAAATTAAACAAAATAATTTATTTTATCACTTTAACCACTTGAATGAAGTGTTACCATACTTAATACTAGAGTTTGCATTAATCGCAGTTCACGGTTAACCGCACCCACTATAAACTATTTTTTAGCCTAATTGTTAAGAAATTTTAACGTTAAAAAGGGCAAAGTATACCCGTCCTTAAATTATTGGTTCTAGAACTACTTTTCAGGGAATAACTAAACATTCCTTAAAAACATCGCTGGAACTACTGGTGGTGTTCTAGAACACATGCAATGGAGTCATGTTTGTATTATCACTACATCTTTGGTGTGATTTAGGAACAAGTGATTTATAACAAGTTATATTTGACTTCCGCATCTAATAACTAGTACCTGTTCCTCAAATTATTTAATAGAACTAGTGCCGAGGGTGACAATTTAAAAAAAATGGTATGGCTGACAATGCCAAATTAGAATTAGTGTTGGCTCAGAAGATCTAGATTTGGAATTAATGCAAGTTTTGCTGGGTACTTACACCATAGAATTATGAATAGTAACTGCTTCAATTTAAGACAAATACTAGTCTGATCGAATTAGACAATTTTAGCCAATTAGTGCACAGTTTCCGTTTAAGCGGAAGGTAATTTGGTTGCTCCAAATATGCCAAAATTTAACACCCTAATTTTCAATTAAAACTATGTAAACATTACGATTTCACATTTGTAAAAATTTAAGAGTTTATAACACAAAAATTGCTTAATTCATATAGAAAAGTTGAAACCCGAGATAACTATTGATTAAAAGAAAATGCCAAAACCGACAGCTTTTTTGGTTTTGGCTTATATATAACGATGAATGGTAACCGATGCCGTTATTGTCAAGGGAAACGCTATTTTCAATTATTTCGGTAACGGCATTTGAAGGATTACGATATTTTAGTTATTTCGGTAACGTTATTTTAAGGGTAACGGGTTTTTAATTATTTCGTAAACGGTATTTTAGCGATAACAATATTTTAGTTATTTCGCTCAGGGTATTTCACGGTTAACGGTTTTCTAATTATTTCCGTAACGGTATTGAGCGATAACGGTATTTAAGTTATTTGGGCAACGGAATTTTAAGGGCAACAGTTTTTCAGCTATTTCGGTAACGCTCGCGGGGCCCCTACCGTGCTCCGGGAAAATGGGCATGTTCTTCCTCTTTAAAGGTAGAACGAGCGCAGCTCAAATAAATATTTAATTAAGTACCCAGGTAAAAATATTCATATATGTTCATATATCATCATATATGGTCTTATATATGAGTGTTTGCCGTAAATGCGAAAGATATGGAAATAAAAATACAAAATTTGATTTGTTTTAAAGAGACAAGGGATCTCAATTTATTTAATAAATAATTACCTTTTAATAAAATTAGCACGTAATGCTGTGACGACAGTTGAAACGAATTAGAAAGCTTATACAAAAAAAATATAGCAAAGGCAGCAAACAATGCTTAAATGGACCGTTAACGGTTTTACTCGTTAGAATCTAGATAAATACTGCCACCTATGTTATAAAAGAGGGGAGTAAAAAGAAGATTCTACCGAATAGTTAACCCTACAAGGGGTAGGGGGTAGCAAAAGGGCACATTAGATATAATTAAGCAAAAAAGTAAGGCTTAGGTTTAAACATTGCCGGCCACCTTGCAACATTAAGAAATGTTGCAACAAAATATTATTCATACAAATTCTTATTAAGTACTATAAAGGTAAATAAATTTTAAATTATTTAGTTCAGATTTATTATTTATTATTTATTATTCATTTTTTTTTTTTCAAAAAACACTTAAATCTAATCGGTCAAAGGGACCATCCAGTGTAGACTGATTTTGCGACGACCGGTAAAGTAACCGGGTGATCCAAGGGGACCGGATGGACACAAGGGTGCCGGATGGACTCAAGGGAGTCGGTTGATCGGTTAAGATCGGTGATCCAAGGGGACCGGATTGACACAAGGGTGCCGGATGGTCTCAAAGGAGCCAGTTTGATTTTAAAATGATCTTTCCTTTATAGAGAGGATTGGCCAGTAATAACCCAGCCAAAAATAGTATACTGAGCTAATGGAAGCCCCGGGCTCGAATGTATTTTTCCCTTCATTACTTGAGGGGTAACCTCTGGTCCTAAGACCAAAACGACGCGACCCGAACGGTTAAAATTGGGGTCGGCCAGCTGAAACCCAGCAAAGTTTTCCTTTATTGTGTCCGAAACGGACTCCGAAGGAGTGTTTACCCCCTTCATTTTCGTCACCTTGGCTGTCACAGTAATCGTCTGCGAGGCATCATAAGTCGGGCAGACTGTAAAACGGCAGTATTTACTGTAATCCATGCTGGATACAGAAAGCCCAAGTCGATGCACTAATGACTCGCAGACGTAACTAATGCCACAGCAAGGGTCCAAAGCTGCTCGGACCAGAATAAAACGGTTCGGCGTCTGGAGCTTCAGTATAAGTGTCGGCGAAAAAGTGACAACATGGCGAATTGGAAGGGGGCAAGCCTGTGCTACGGACAACGCAGAAGGGTTAGCGGACGTAGTTTTCCTCGCTAAGTGCCTTTTAGAGTACTGTGCCGTTTGCTGAGCATGTCTCTTAGTGACCAAAAGATTTAGCCGATCGCCATGGAGAAGGACGTGGTGATCTCCATTGCACCGACGGCATTTTAGCTTGCTCGGGCAATCGTTGGAAACGTGAGAAAATGCCAAGCAACGACAACAATAACCGTGTAAAAGCACCTGTCGAAGTTTTTTCTCCATTCTGAATTTGAGAAAAGTTTTACATGCCCGTAAAGGATGTTTTCCGTCGCAAATTTTACACATCCGAACTTCTAAATTTTTGTTGGGTTCAACAATCGAGCCTGCGGTTCCATTAGCTTCCGGAAAAGATTCGGAAACCGACGATGGTGGTGGTATTACGTCCGATTCGGGCGCAACCGTTGGAGGAGGTACAACAACAGGAGTAGCAGTTTCCACTATGACAGGTGTTGAAGTGGGTGCAGCCGAAGGGACTGCGGCAGAAACAGGTGCAGTTATCTCCATTGTTTCGTCAAAGTCCTCAAAAATAGCATCATCAAAAAAGGGTAATGCGTCCATAGTGCTAGGGAAAGTTATAGATTAGCAAATAAGAAAAAAAGTTTTAATTAGTTGGTCAGAATGACCAGTTTTGCGATATGTCGCCTTACAACTCCATTCGCAGTGCGTACATCAACGACCCTAACATGACCGTCACTACCCGGATATAATTTTACGACACGGCCTAATCTCCACGAAGTTGGAGGTAACTGTTCGTGCCGAATGACAACCACATCATTCTCTTTTAATTCGCGTTCCGGATATTTCCACTTATATCGTTTGTGCAAGCTCAATAAGTATTCCTCTTTCCACCGATGGCAGAAGTGTTGGAAAAGAGCTTTCATTTTCCGAAATCGATTAACTAAACTAATTGGAGAATCGTGAATTGCTGGTTCAGGAGGAGCAAGAATAGGAGAACCGATAAGAAAATGACCAGGAGTTAGAGCAACCGGTTCTTGGGGATTATCAGTAATAGAACACAGCGGACGCGAATTAAGACAAGCTTCTATTCTCGCCAGAAGGGTAGATAGTTCCTCAAACGTATATTTAAAAGCCTGGGCTTCTTTTCTAAAATGAAGTTTAAAACTTTTTACCCCGGCCTCCCAGAGGCCGCCCATATGCGGAGCTCCAGCGGGAATAAAGCGCCAAGTAAGTCCTTGAATGCCATAAGTCGAACACACTGATTCCTGACTTTCCCTAAGAAAAATTCTAAAATCCCTCTCAAGTTCACGTGAAGCACCAACGAAGTTCGTGCCATTATCAGAAAAGATAGTATTCGGGCAGCCTCTACGAGAAATAAATCGTTGAAATGCCGACAAAAAAGTAGCCGATGATAAATCAGAAGTTGCCTCCAAATGTATCGCTTTCGTAGAAAAGCATACAAAAATACACACATAACCCTTGGTTATTCGGCAAGCCCTACCAGTGAAGCTCTTGATCTCGAAAGGCCCTGCGAAATCCACACCAGTTGTGGTAAAAGGCCTATCAAGAGAAGTTCTCTCAGGGGGTAAAGCGGCCATAATCTGACTGCAAGAGCGCTTCTTGTCAAGAATGCACCGTTTGCAGCGACCAATTACTCCCCGAATTTTCGAGTTTAGCCTGGGGACCCAATATTCTATGCGAAGTATTCGCAACATCAATTGATTTCCACCGTGGATCGAAATCAAATGAACAAACTCCGTTAAAAGCAGCGTAAATCTACTGGAGTATGGTAAAATAATGGGATGAGTCTCAGAATAGGTGAGAGAAGATGATCTGACTAACCGACCATTAAGTCTCATAATCCCATTTTCGTCAAGAAAAGGATTTAAAGACACGAGAGTGCTCTTTGGATTCAAAGGTTCTCCGTCCAAAAGGCATTTATATTCATCCGAAAAGTGAAGCTTTTGAGACACCCTAGCCAAATGCCATTTTGTCCTTTTTAACTCAAAACTCGAAAGAGTTTTATTGACACACAAACGACGACCCGCTCTATGGGCTGGATGACTATTATAAAAGAATCGTAAAATATACGATATTACACGAAGGGCTCTATCAAGACGAGAAAAATCCTTAAGAATATCCTCATAAATATTTCCTCCGCTTGTGTCCGTAAAAAACGAAGCATAAACTTGAACCACTCGACATTCAATGTCAGTGTCAAGGCGAGAGAGAGATTGGCAGAATACCATTCGGATTTATCTCGTTGAAGCCACTGTGGCCCATGCCACCAAAGTGAATTGTCAGCCAGCTCCGATGGAGCAATGCCACGGATGCCCAAATCGGCAGGGTTATCCTCAGAGCGAACGTGATACCAATTATGATGACCAACATTTTCTTGAATTCGACAGACCCTATTAGCAACAAATGTGGTCCAAGAACCAGGGTCTTTTTTTAACCATGAAAGGACTATCGTAGAATCAGTCCAACAATAAATTTGGTGAAGTCGAATATCAATCTCGCTAAGTACAGACTTCAAAAGTTCAGAGGCCAAAACTGCACCGCAAAGTTCAAGCCGCCAAAGGACCAAATGTTTGCCGTAAATGCGAAAGATATGGAAATAAAAATACAAAATATGATTTTATAGGGGCCACTTTCGTTTTGCAAGACAACAAATGTGTATGAATTTCACCGCTGGTGGACACGATGCGAATATATACGAAAGATGCAGGAGTATAATGAACCCACCTAGGAATTCGAATATTATTGACTTCGTGATATGAAGTTACGAATTTCTGCCAATTTTCCTCCGTGGAGCGGGGAAGTGAATCGTCCGAGCCGATATTATCCAGCCACACCCTCTGCATTATTATCTTCGCCACAATCACCACTGGACCCAGCCAACCAACAGGATCAAACAATCTAGACATAGTAGCCAAAACTTCCCGTTTAGTATGACTCGATTTCTGTGAAATAGTATTCACCTTAAAGTAAAATGAGTCTAATTGAGCATTCCACTGAATGCCCAAAGTTTTAGAACTACTTGACTCAACAAAAGTCAAAAGCTTAGCGTCGACCAAATGTTCCGGTGGAAAGCCTTCTAAAATAGTGCGATCGTTAGAAGTCCACTTTAAAAGTTCAAATTTTGCCGATTTCAACGCTGATATAAGCTGATCACGAGCAATTAGCGCAGTAGAAACGTCGTGAGTCCCAGTTAAAACGTCGTCAACGTACATGCACCTTCGTAGAATGTCCGATGCCACAGGGCACTCAGCCTCGGAATCATCCGCCAGCTGCAGCAATGTGCGAATAGCAAGATACGGAGCGCAATTAACACCAAAAGTAACCGTTTGTAGCTCATAATCTTTAACGTTCTCCGTCGGAGTATCTCTAAACAAGATTCGTTGAAATGGAGTATAAGCTGGATCAACTCTAATCTGCCTATACATTTGCGTGATATCGCAATTAAAAACAAATTTAAAAAGTCGCCAACGCAAAATTAAAAGAACTAAGTCAGCCTGCAAAGTTGGACCAACATAAAGGCAGTCATTTAGACTAATTCCGTTCGACGTTTTGTTCGAAGCGTTAAAAACCACACGCAATTTGGTAGTTTTCCGTTCAGGTTTAACTACTGGATGATGTGGTAAATAGCAGGAAAAGGTAGTAGCGAAAGAAGGATTTAACACGAGTTTCATGTGGTCCAGTTGCAAATATTCCTTAACGACATTATCGTACACTTCCTTAAGTTCAGGTCTTCGCAGAAGCGATGATTCTGTCCTAAGATATTGCTTCAGGACGTTCGACCTTGACTCACCTAAAGTCACCTGCTGAGAAAATTCAGGCTTAAAAGGAAGTGTCACAATGTAGCGACCATCAGAACCCCGACGTGTTGTGTTCCTATAATTTTCCTCACAAATCTTATCAAAAGTCGATAAGATTTTCCGTTTAGGAGTTTCCTCAAGTTCCCAAAACCTAAGAAGATTTCTATTAAGGCAATCCTCCTCCGAAAATTCGACCCGAGTAGGAAAAATATGAACTTGAGGTTGCAAAATTGGACCAGTGATAATCCAACCAAAGACTGTATTTTGAGCTAGCAATGAACCCAAAACATCCACAGGAGCTTCCCTTAAACAAATTCTAGGATAAATCTCACCACCAAGCAAAATATCAACAGGTCTGCTGTCACAATAATTAGAATCCGCCAAACGAAGATTTGGCAAAATTCTCCTCATATTAGAAGGCAATGAAAAAGAAGGTATGTTCCCAGAAACATTAGCCAACACAAGAGCTAAAGTTTTCGCAGAAAAAGATGAATCAAGAGGAGAGCCAATTGTAATGGAACAAAGTTTCTTTGACGTAGTCGATACTTGTTCCACGCCAGATATTTGCGCATTAGTAGTATGCGTCAAAATTCCCAAGCGATTTCTAAAGCGTTCCGAAATAAAGGTACTCTCGGAGCAGGGGTCAATAAGAGCGCGGGCAGGGTACGTCATACCCTGGTGAACTACGTTGACCATAGCCGTCCCCAATAAAACGGTCCTATTTTGAGAGGTATGAAATACTTGTCTAGTGGTAGGCAATGTGGAGTTGCTACCATTAGAAGTGGACTGTATGTTTGAATCAATATGTGCAGGGTTGGGAAGACGAGTAGCCGTACCCGAACCCGTAGCTATACCAGACGAATTATTTCCTCTATTCGAACTTTCATTAGAAGGAAAATCACGATGCAATAAAGTGTGGTGACGTTTATTACATTTCGAACAACTATGGGTGCTATTACAATTCCTAGCCTCATGTGTCCTCGAAAGACAATTTACACAACAATGGAACTTCTTCACTGTTGAATACCGATCCGCTTCAGATAAACTTTTAAATCTAGGGCATGAGCGCAAAAAATGCACCTGATTTCTACATAAAATGCACAAAGTGCCTGTAGAAGTAGAGGCCGCAGTATGGTGCGATTTCACCTTTAATTCTGCAGACCTTTTTAAAACGTGTGAGCCACGAAGATCGCGAGAACACTCTAAAGTGTCGATCCTTTCCGTTAGAAAGCGATCCAAATCACTCCAGAGAGACAAAGCCTTTTTATCCCTAACGGACTGTTCCCAAAGGTTGACAGTGGTAGCAGGTAACCGTTGGATACACATAAAAACGATTATATGTGAACTTAATTCCCCCGACGCGAAATGTCCAAAGTAGACACGGCCGAAAGACAACCATTTATACCGCGCTGTAAAGTTTTCAACCCCTCATCAGTCTCCTTATCAAGAAAAGGGAGATCGAAAAGCAAAATGAGTTGATGGTTTACCAACCGACGTAAATTTTCGTACTTATCGGTCAAACTTTTCCAAGCGATATCAAATCCCCGATTCGTAAGCGGCGCTTTTGAAACGAGATCCCGTGCATCGCCACTTGTTTTCTCCAAAAGAGAAAATAATTGTACAATTGGACTAAGACGCGAGTTATTAATGTAAACCGCGGTAAAAAGATCGCGAAAAGTGGGCCAAGAAGTAACTTTACTGTCAAAGACAGGGATATTGCACGGCGGAATGTTGAAATTTTGACAAAAATCATCCGAGTTAGCCGATAAAACCGGAGACTGATCGTGGGTTTTTGTGGTACCTTTGTTCCGCGGTTCGAAATTATGCAATTTTTCCTTAATTGCTGCTAAACAGCTGACGTACGCATTAAAGCTCGCATCATACTTAGCTTCAGCCGCATCTACATCAGCCGGTTCAGTCGTATCCGCATTTTCCAAAAAACTTAAACACGATTTATAAGACGTTTTAACATGTTTAACATGTATTTCGAGAGTGAACACCGTATGAACATTTTCACGAAGTTCATTAAACTTTGCTTCGAATTTAATAAGAGCGTCGGACTCTCTTATAAAAATATCCATAGCGTTATCATACATTTTGTTATTCAAAAAGTTTAAAAAATTTTAAAATATTCGAAAAAGTGAAAAAATTTACGCAAAATTATTAACTCGCGAAATAAGACCGAATTTGTTAATAAATTTAACAAAAATGTCGAAAAAATTTTATTTCCAAATTTGAAAACACAAACTATATATGTCGCGACTATGACGGCCTGTAGAGTGACTTTTTTTTTTTGTTTACAAAAAACCAAACAAAAAAACCGTATGTAGGTATGTATGTTTGTGTGTATATGTACGTATGTAAATCACAGCTTATAAACAAGGAGAGCACAAAGAAAAATATAAAAACAACCACTTTTTAATTTAATAAATGTTTTTGTTGTTTAAAAAAAATAATTTAACAATAAAGAAAAGCTCACAGTTTAAATACTTTCAAAGACAAATGCCGAAAATTTTCACGCAAATACACTGACTTATTTAATTTACTTTAATTTCTTTTAAATAAATCTTTTTTTAAAAATTATTTTGTAAAAATTAAATTATCCGTCGTAGAAAACAAAAACACACCGGTACACACTACAAAGGGAGACAATGCGATCGTTAACAGAAAAATATCGGCAAAAAAAAAATTTAATAATTTTAAAATAAA
The DNA here is from genome assembly GCA_949748255.1 of Eustalomyia histrio. Lineage (NCBI taxonomy): Eukaryota > Metazoa > Arthropoda > Insecta > Diptera > Anthomyiidae > Eustalomyia > Eustalomyia histrio. The sequence goes on from OX456523.1 coordinate 153,308,902, forward strand.
ACTAATAAAAAACTGTTAATTTATTTTTAATTTGCACTATATTTTTTTTTTTAAAACTTGCCAATATTTCCAATAGCACAACACCAAAAAATTATTAAAGTACGCACCTTTTTTTTTATTTTGTTTTTCCTTTTAATAAAATAAATTCCAATTTTTTTGTTGCGGATGATGTTATTAATACCACCAATTGTTTTATTTCCACTTGTAAGGGAGAAAATCCGGTTCGAATGGACCAAATGTTTGCCGTAAATGCGAAAGATATGGAAATAAAAATACAAAATTTGATTTGTTTTAAAGAGACAAGGGATCTCAATTTATTTAATAAATAATTACCTTTTAATAAAACTAGCACGTAATGCTGTGACGACAGTTGAAACGAATTAGAAAGCTTATACAAAAAAAATATAGCAAAGGCAGCAAACAATGCTTAAATGGACCGTTAACGGTTTTACTCGTTAGAATCTAGATAAATACTGCCACCTATGTTATAAAAGAGGGGAGTAAAAAGAAGATTCTACCGAATAGTTAACCCTACAAGGGGTAGGGGGTAGCAAAAGGGCACATTAGATATAATTAAGCAAAAAAGTAAGGCTTAGGTTTAAACAATGAGCATATATGTGTTCATTAAACCGTACCTCAAAAAAAAGTTCACCGTACACCCTCAAATATAAAGTATTTTACCAAGAAAATTTCGAAATTTTTTTTTTTTGCCGAATGTAGGGGTCGCCATTTTATATTTTTCGTTATATCTTCGCCATTTACCCTCGGATCTTAAAGTGTTGTATATCAATGTTTTTTGTCTCGTGGAGACCGATGTTTTCCTCGAAGGAGCCATTGACCTCAAGTAACCCGTTGTAGTATTAACCCACCAGATCTCAGTTGCTACCACCTTAATGTACTACCCTAATATTTTAAAATGAAAGCTCGCAAAAAAGCAATAAACATTTGCTAGTAAAGTATTCCAATAATTCCAGCGGAACTATTACTTTATTTTTTTTTTAATTTTTTATATTGCCGAATGTAGGGCATTTTTAATTTTTTTGTCATATCTTCTGTATTTACAGTCGGATCTTAAAGGGTTATATATCAATGTTTTTGTCGCAATGATACCGTTGTTGCATCAAAAATCATTGACCTTTTATACTACTTAAGGGGTAACACCTATGTAAAAAGCCTATATATAAAAACTTCCTTTTTTTAATTTTTTTATTTACGGAGATGTGTTAACAAAGATCGGTTTTCACAAGATTTATGAAGGAGTACAAAAAAATATTTGTTTTATACAAAGTTTTACAAAATGATAGTATATTTACAAAAGAGGTCCACGGCACGCAGCGTTACTTAATCAATTTTTGGTGGATTTCTCTGAAATTTATAATGCATATGGAAGACTAAATTATCTATGGATGCGCGTAGGAGTTTTTGATAGGTCAAATACTGTTTGACTTATTCGATCATATTTTGAAGCGATTCAAGTTGGCTGTATTTTTGGCGGCTGTCAAGTTTATAAAAAATGTGCCCCAGAAGATTCACGTACTACATGAACGGTGATATGGTACGGTAATAAAATGCGCTGATGCATAGATATAAAAATAAATCAGGAGAACGCATTTTTTATGTTTTTTTTTTGTGTTGTTATTCATAATTTTTCTTAGTTTAACCTGCATTAAATTAAAAGTTAGTTTAGACCGGTTTATATGTAATTTTTCATTTATTTTATACTACATTTTAATAAATGAATTTTTTAAATCCCAACACTGGCTAATTTTCATATTATCTTTTAAAATATTTTATGACAAATTTAATTTTTCTTTTTTCATTTTTTTGTTCAAATTTTGTAAATTAAGATTTCTTGAAAAACTTTTTTAGACAATAAATTTTTGTTAGCAAATGAAAATTGAACACATCGTAAAAGCAAAATCTTATTAAACGAATTTTGTTTGCAAATGAAAATAAGCAACATCGCAATTTTTTGAATTTTCTAAAATTTTAAAATTTATCAACTTACAGATATTTGTTTTTCAAATGATTTATCAAAAAAACTTGTAAACCAAAAAAAAAAAAAAACTTTGACACCCCATCAGATCAGGATTCGAACCCGAGACACCTCAAAAAAGAATCAATTATTTTTTGCGCAGCCTCTTACCACACGCAGCCACGCATGAGTTGTGTGAAGCTGTGTTATACTTGAATACATCATATAACATACCACCCTTAAGAACAGAGAATTAAAAATATATAATACTATTATGTTAGCGAGTTAAGAAAGAAAACAACTAATAAAACAAAAACGACGAATAGATACAACTAAAACAACGAATAGAACTAAAACGACGAATAGAACGACTTCAACGAATAAAATGCAATGCATAAAAGTCTTTGTACTTTTTGCATAGACAATTCAACAAAGTGAATACATAAAGTGCAGAGCCCTAATCGACACATTAAAATGCCACAAAGTGTATAATAAGGATTTTGTATAGCAAAATTAGGAATTAATCACACTTTATATGTAAATATTTTTTTGTTTTTAAATAGATAGATGATAAAAAAATGTATTAAAAATACAATAAAAAAGTTTTTATATTTTTTTAAATATAAAATAGTAATATTTTAATGTAATTGATTCAAAAATTTTATTATTAATATTTTTTAATTAATTTAATGTAAAGAAAAAACATACAAAATTAAAAAAATGAATAATAGTGTTTATTTTATTAAATTGTACTTATTTTATTGTAAAAAATATTTGTATATCAATTTTTTGTTACCAATCGCAACGAACGTCATAATGAGCATTCTTAACTCGAAATAATCTTTTTCCTTGACAATATTTGAGTTGAGAAATGTCTATGCATTTTTTACCTAACAGTAACATTTCTTCGTATCAACAGTCATTGAAAAGACATTGTTACATTTTATATTATCTTACATTAATGTGAGATGGAACTTCTTAACTCGACAAAATCTTTTGCTATGTATTTTATGCATTTTGTACATCCTTTCATTCAATAGTCCTTATGTTATGTTATGTTATGTTATGTTATGTTATGTTATGTTATGTTATGTTATGTTATGTTATGTTATGTTATGTTATGTTATGTTATGTTATGTTATGTTATGTTATGTTATGTTATGTTATGTTATGTTATGTTATGTTATGTTATGTTATGTTATGTTATGTTATGTTATGTTATCAATTCCCGCTTGGAGCCGTGTCGTTAGTTGTTCCAAATCCCGTTAATAGTTGGTCTATTATTAATCCGGTTTGTGTTTTGAATTCTTTTTTTTTTTTTTTTGAAGAAATTGAGATATTTCAAAGGAAGGCGGTAAGCAATGAGCAATATACATTCACAAAAGCGTATCCAGCAGTGGAATGTAGAAAGTCCATACTTATAACTATTAATACAAGTGTCTTTAGTTATTTTTGTATTGTTCATTTCTGTAGGGCTTGCATTACAAATAGAGCACCTACTTGCTGAGTTCTTCAAATGAATAATTTTCAAACAATTCTGAAAACTTTCTATCTTTTGATCTTACAGAACTTTGACTGAATACTTTCTTTTTTCTAAAAGTTTTCTTCCTTTCTTCTTTTGTAGTATGTGACATGGTTGTTTCCATTTCTGATGCTATTGAAGATTCCATTGTTTCTAGTTGTTCTTTATCAGACATAAAAAATATTTCATGTTGACAAGTTTTGCTTGTGCTTGGTTCCTAAACATTTTGATTTTAAAGTTTACCTTTTTAGATTAAAAAGATTTTCAATATACAACTTACATTGCCTCGGATCTAAAAATTTCCAATGCTACCACTTAGAATACTTTTAATCGATTTTTTTTTTATTTTATGGTCAAACAATCTAATTTTTTAATAATACTTCTTGTTCAAGACTTGAATCCCCAATTTCGCCTTTTATAAATTTATATACTTCTGGGATCTTATTTTCTAAAGACACAGATAACCAAAAATCAACTATGTATATCGGAATTTATAATAAATAAAATTTGACGAAATAATTTTATTATGCATGTCTATATTGAGATGAACCAGTGGGATTATTTACCTCACGAGGGCTCACTGTTTGATTATAATGACTACTGCAGCACAAGGTAATTTCAGTATTGACTAGATATTAATTTTTAGTGATAATTCCACAATTAATTGAAATATTATTGATAAAAAAACTGGTAAAAACTTCAAAACAATCATAAAATATTAAAAACTGATCACGTTAAACTAAAATAAACACGCTGTCATCTCTTGTTCAAATATAAAAAATAACGAAAAAAAGCAAAATGTAAATAACAGGGCATATCGTAAGCTTATTATTAGTTTGAAATTTTTTGAAAAAAAAAAAAAAATAAGATAGGTATGGATTATATACACTCTAATAAATTTCTGTTGAAATTTACCCAACTTATAGAAGGAAACTGTACTCCTTCTATAAATAGGGTAAATTTAGTCTATGTGCGAAGAAGTACACACATTATGCGAAAGTTGATACACACATAATTGGCAATGTTACATTGAAAGTGAGTAAAAATTAAATGAAAGTTTTAAAGTTATTCGAAAATTTACTGAAATTGCGCGTAAAAAAACCTATTCGAAGAGTAAATATACGCATGAAACGCCTAAAAATACATTTATATATGCGTACTTATATAAAAATAATGTGTATATTTACAAACGCACGGTTTAAATTAAGCTGCAGAAAAATATTTTTTTTGAAAGAATAAATTTATTTATGTATGTATGTATGTATGTATGTATGTATGTATGTATGTATGTATGTATGTATGTATGTATGTATGTATGTATGTATGTATGTATGTATGTATGTATGTATGTATGTATGTATGTATGTATGTATGTATGTATGTATGTATGTATGTATGTATGTATGTATGTATGTATGTATGTATGTATGTATGTATGTATGTATGTATGTATGTATGTATGTATGTATGTATGTATGTATGTATGTATGTATGTATGTATGTATGTATGTATGTATGTATGTATGTATGTATGTATGTATGTATGTATGTATGTATGTATGTATGTATGTATGTATGTATGTATGTATGTATGTATGTATGTATGTATGTATGTATGTATGTATGTATGTATGTATGTATGTATGTATGTATGTATGTATGTATGTATGTATGTATGTATGTATGTATGTATGTATGTATGTATGTATGTATGTATGTATGTATGTATGTATGTATGTATGTATGTATGTATGTATGTATGTATGTATGTATGTATGTATGTATGTATGTATGTATGTATGTATGTATGTATGTATGTATGTATGTATGTATGTATGTATGTATGTATGTATGTATGTATGTATGTATGTATGTATGTATGTATGTATGTATGTATGTATGTATGTATGTATGTATGTATGTATGTATGTATGTATGTATGTATGTATGTATGTATGTATGTATGTATGTATGTATGTATGTATGTATGTATGTATGTATGTATGTATGTATGTATGTATGTATGTATGTATGTATGTATGTATGTATGTATGTATGTATGTATGTATGTATGTATGTATGTATGTATGTATGTATGTATGTATGTATGTATGTATGTATGTATGTATGTATGTATGTATGTATGTATGTATGTATGTATGTATGTATGTATGTATGTATGTATGTATGTATGTATGTATGTATGTATGTATGTATGTATGTATGTATGTATGTATGTATGTATGTATGTATGTATGTATGTATGTATGTATGTATGTATGTATGTATGTATGTATGTATGTATGTATGTATGTATGTATGTATGTATGTATGTATGTATGTATGTATGTATGTATGTATGTATGTATGTATGTATGTATGTATGTATGTATGTATGTATGTATGTATGTATGTATGTATGTATGTATGTATGTATGTATGTATGTATGTATGTATGTATGTATGTATGTATGTATGTATGTATGTATGTATGTATGTATGTATGTATGTATGTATGTATGTATGTATGTATGTATGTATGTATGTATGTATGTATGTATGTATGTATGTATGTATGTATGTATGTATGTATGTATGTATGTATGTATGTATGTATGTATGTATGTATGTATGTATGTATGTATGTATGTATGTATGTATGTATGTATGTATGTATGTATGTATGTATGTATGTATGTATGTATGTATGTATGTATGTATGTATGTATGTATGTATGTATGTATGTATGTATGTATGTATGTATGTATGTATGTATGTATGTATGTATGTATGTATGTATGTATGTATGTATGTATGTATGTATGTATGTATGTATGTATGTATGTATGTATGTATGTATGTATGTATGTATGTATGTATGTATGTATGTATGTATGTATGTATGTATGTATGTATGTATGTATGTATGTATGTATGTATGTATGTATGTATGTATGTATGTATGTATGTATGTATGTATGTATGTATGTATGTATGTATGTATGTATGTATGTATGTATGTATGTATGTATGTATGTATGTATGTATGTATGTATGTATGTATGTATGTATGTATGTATGTATGTATGTATGTATGTATGTATGTATGTATGTATGTATGTATGTATGTATGTATGTATGTATGTATGTATGTATGTATGTATGTATGTATGTATGTATGTATGTATGTATGTATGTATGTATGTATGTATGTATGTATGTATGTATGTATGTATGTATGTATGTATGTATGTATGTATGTATGTATGTATGTATGTATGTATGTATGTATGTATGTATGTATGTATGTATGTATGTATGTATGTATGTATGTATGTATGTATGTATGTATGTATGTATGTATGTATGTATGTATGTATGTATGTATGTATGTATGTATGTATGTATGTATGTATGTATGTATGTATGTATGTATGTATGTATGTATGTATGTATGTATGTATGTATGTATGTATGTATGTATGTATGTATGTATGTATGTATGTATGTATGTATGTATGTATGTATGTATGTATGTATGTATGTATGTATGTATGTATGTATGTATGTATGTATGTATGTATGTATGTATGTATGTATGTATGTATGTATGTATGTATGTATGTATGTATGTATGTATGTATGTATGTATGTATGTATGTATGTATGTATGTATGTATGTATGTATGTATGTATGTATGTATGTATGTATGTATGTATGTATGTATGTATGTATGTATGTATGTATGTATGTATGTATGTATGTATGTATGTATGTATGTATGTATGTATGTATGTATGTATGTATGTATGTATGTATGTATGTATGTATGTATGTATGTATGTATGTATGTATGTATGTATGTATGTATGTATGTATGTATGTATGTATGTATGTATGTATGTATGTATGTATGTATGTATGTATGTATGTATGTATGTATGTATGTATGTATGTATGTATGTATGTATGTATGTATGTATGTATGTATGTATGTATGTATGTATGTATGTATGTATGTATGTATGTATGTATGTATGTATGTATGTATGTATGTATGTATGTATGTATGTATGTATGTATGTATGTATGTATGTATGTATGTATGTATGTATGTATGTATGTATGTATGTATGTATGTATGTATGTATGTATGTATGTATGTATGTATGTATGTATGTATGTATGTATGTATGTATGTATGTATGTATGTATGTATGTATGTATGTATGTATGTATGTATGTATGTATGTATGTATGTATGTATGTATGTATGTATGTATGTATGTATGTATGTATGTATGTATGTATGTATGTATGTATGTATGTATGTATGTATGTATGTATGTATGTATGTATGTATGTATGTATGTATGTATGTATGTATGTATGTATGTATGTATGTATGTATGTATGTATGTATGTATGTATGTATGTATGTATGTATGTATGTATGTATGTATGTATGTATGTATGTATGTATGTATGTATGTATGTATGTATGTATGTATGTATGTATGTATGTATGTATGTATGTATGTATGTATGTATGTATGTATGTATGTATGTATGTATGTATGTATGTATGTATGTATGTATGTATGTATGTATGTATGTATGTATGTATGTATGTATGTATGTATGTATGTATGTATGTATGTATGTATGTATGTATGTATGTATGTATGTATGTATGTATGTATGTATGTATGTATGTATGTATGTATGTATGTATGTATGTATGTATGTATGTATGTATGTATGTATGTATGTATGTATGTATGTATGTATGTATGTATGTATGTATGTATGTATGTATGTATGTATGTATGTATGTATGTATGTATGTATGTATGTATGTATGTATGTATGTATGTATGTATGTATGTATGTATGTATGTATGTATGTATGTATGTATGTATGTATGTATGTATGTATGTATGTATGTATGTATGTATGTATGTATGTATGTATGTATGTATGTATGTATGTATGTATGTATGTATGTATGTATGTATGTATGTATGTATGTATGTATGTATGTATGTATGTATGTATGTATGTATGTATGTATGTATGTATGTATGTATGTATGTATGTATGTATGTATGTATGTATGTATGTATGTATGTATGTATGTATGTATGTATGTATGTATGTATGTATGTATGTATGTATGTATGTATGTATGTATGTATGTATGTATGTATGTATGTATGTATGTATGTATGTATGTATGTATGTATGTATGTATGTATGTATGTATGTATGTATGTATGTATGTATGTATGTATGTATGTATGTATGTATGTATGTATGTATGTATGTATGTATGTATGTATGTATGTATGTATGTATGTATGTATGTATGTATGTATGTATGTATGTATGTATGTATGTATGTATGTATGTATGTATGTATGTATGTATGTATGTATGTATGTATGTATGTATGTATGTATGTATGTATGTATGTATGTATGTATGTATGTATGTATGTATGTATGTATGTATGTATGTATGTATGTATGTATGTATGTATGTATGTATGTATGTATGTATGTATGTATGTATGTATGTATGTATGTATGTATGTATGTATGTATGTATGTATGTATGTATGTATGTATGTATGTATGTATGTATGTATGTATGTATGTATGTATGTATGTATGTATGTATGTATGTATGTATGTATGTATGTATGTAAGTTAAGATTTTTTTATTGGATTATTAAAAAAATATATTTCAACGGCACGACACTGTGCCGGTCACAAACAAAACACTTCAATTCAAAATCAAATCCTAATTAATTTTATTTTATTATCTTTAAGTTATATTAACACTTCAATTCAAACCTTAATTCTATTTCATTAACTTTACTTTACTTCATATTTACTAAAACTTAAAGATGAACCGTTATGACTCGACGCGTAGCTAAGACTGCCCAAAACCATCCAACATTCACAACCATTAAACCTCGCACACGTTGCCGCGACATGCACAAAATGCAGACGCTGACCAAGCATAAAATTATATCGTGTACCTTTTACGCGTGTGAGAACAACCAACATTAACTGCAGTTACCGATCACGTTGTTGTGACATGAACAGAATGCTGACGCTGATCGAACATAATAATATTAGCAATTCTTAAGCGTGTGAGAATTGCACAATTAATTGCTGACTCTGCCATCTTTACCCCGTTGGCAGAATTAACAGTGTTGTTAACTCCTCCCTGTTCAAATATCTGCGTCCCGCAGATTGTGTGATTCGATTGACAAGTAGGATCATGAAAATTACGGGCTTGTATTGTAGGTAGGTTGAGTTTTCGCGTTATTCTGTACCATAGGAATCCGATACAAATACCCATTGTCAGGAAGCCGAAGTGGATGCCTAGTGATAATTTCAAATTCATCTTCAGGTGTTGAAGCTTGTCCACATTGCGTAGTGTAATATTGTGCACCTGGCTTATGTCTACCAGCAGTTTCTCGTTTGTTGCGTTTGTTAGGACAGGTGGCAAAGGCTGCAATTTTGAAATAGAAGTACTGGAGAACGTTTCGTTGTCCAACCTAATCGTCTCGTTAAATAGTTGTATGAGGTAGGTACCATTTAGCAGTTCTATTCGATCTCGAGTCTTCAAAAGTCCTTCGTAGTTTGTCACGAAAATGGTATCGGAAGTAATCATTTCTAGAATTCGCGTCTTCACCATTTTGTATTCACAATTAGCGTGCCCTCCCTTCAGGAGCCGTGGTATACAGGTTTCTTCGGATAGGCGACTTAGGGATGACTGTTGACAGACCATTACTTCGTTAATGTTTAGGCAGGAACCCTTCACGCCATATGTTTCATCTTGGCTAACTAGTACTTCACTAAATGATAATTCGATCTGTTTTTCTTGTTTTATTGCTGCCCTTGTTATGATACGATGGTAAAGGCTTTGTTTCAGCTTAGGAATGGATAAAACGTAGAGCAATAGAGATACATTCGTGTAGATCGACGGATTTTCATACTCGATTGCTTCTGCAACATTGGCATACGGTAACGTTTCTATTTCGGTGATGATGTTTTCGAACTCTATTTTGTCCAGCAAATTGGTGTTGACGATTCCATTTTTGGCCAATTGACAAGCCCTCACTATTTCGTTGATTACATCTTTTAAAACAAGGACTTGGTTGATTGTTCCTTGTCCTATGCGTTCAGCTTCTCTTCCATTATTTATTTCGTTCATTCTAGATATAAGCTCGTTGGTTTTACGGACAACTTCATTTGTGGTGTTAAAAAGTTGTGTGTTGATTTTGTATTGTTCGTTGTTATTACTGATTATTTCGTTTTGGCTCCCCAAGATTGCATCCCAGTCTGTGGCATCTGTTCTGCCTGCAACCCATTTCCATTCGGACCCAATCCAATTAATCGATCTTTTTGTTCTGTTCTTGTAATTCGGTTATCCTCTCACGTATTTGGGTAAGATGATACTTTATTATTTCCTTATTGTGGCTTGGTGGCATGTGTTTTTCGACTAGTGTGGTCATATTATTAGCGATTTCCGTATATTCGTTGAGGTTAATGGTATGGATCAGTTTAAAGTTGCCATTTATGGTCCATGCATTTCCAGCTCGGATCGTCACTATAGGGGCGTCATAACGGTAGATTTGTGCTGCGCCTACGGTAGTTATGTAGAGATTTATGAGGGTAAGTACTGTCACTAGAAGCATCTTGGTTTTCTGAAAAATAGTAATTTGCGTATTAAATAGTGTTAGTGGTTAGTAAAAAATGGGCAATGCCATTTCCCTTTTTTTTTGTTTTTCTTAATTTAAGTTTTGTTTTTCTTTTTTTTTTGTACCGAAAAGGAGTGAAAAGAAATGACGGTTTCATTATAACCCGTCTGTTTTTTCTGATTCTTTTATCAATTCTTCTTTAAATTCTTTATATGAGTTTTGTGAATCCTTTTACCACTAACCGTTTGAATTGTTACCCTATTATCTTTTTCTACGATCTCCTTTCTATATATGGGTTTATTTTCCCCATTAATATTTTTTACCCTAACGTAAATTGTGTCACCCCTCTTGAATTTTCTTGGCGATGAACGCTTTTCGTTCATTCGCTTGGTCCTCTCTTTCGCGTTTCTTTTAATTAGTTCCCTAAGATCCTTATTAATCTTAGAGCGTGCCTCGAGTAATTTGTCAAAATCGGTCGTTCGAGTTCTATTGAAAAATATGTCGCCCAGTCTTTTACCGGTGACTGAGTGTATGGTGTTATTATACCTGTCGACTGCTACATACATCAACTCTTGTACACTTAACTCAGAATTCTCTGCTTTTAGACACCTGAAGATTTCGATATGGGTCGAATGGAGACGCTCGACCTGACCATTTACTTCACTTCGATGAGATGGTGTCAATTAAGTCTGTATACCCAACCTCGCGAGGAAATCTTTGATTAAAGGGCTTATAAAACTACTCTCATTATCAGTTACCAAAATTTTCGGGGCTGAGAAAAAATGCAAAATTTTGACCAGTTTTTCTCGGATATTCAAAACAGATCTGTCACTAATATGAAAAAGCTTCGCAAGTTTTGAAAATTTGTCAAGTACCGAGAGAAATTTCTGATTCTGTATCTCCATGATATCCATGTGCAAAATTTCGCACGGCATGGTTGGTGTAGGCGTCATTTGCAAAAGGGGTTTCGATGGATTTCTGTCATATTTATTGCCATTGCATATATCGCATTTCTGCAAGAATTTTTTAACAAGGGCATACATACGAGGAAAGTAGTATTTTTCAAGTATCTGTTCCTTGTTCTCTTTTGCGTTTCTATGAGCCCTACGGTGTTCCGTTTGAATTATTTCGAACTGATGATTTTCGGAGGCAATGTCAGTAACTATTTTCTGAGCGATTCTTATTTTATATCTCGAAAAATGATCTACATAGAGGTCCTGTAAAATAGACAGATAACATTCTGGTGCCTTAATGCCGTTAACTACGCTGGGATTTAGGGTATTTTTTAGGATGTCTGTGAGTTTTTCGGCATTCCATTCAGGTGCTGAAATATAATGTCTCAGAAAGTTTTCATGTGGTTTTTCCTGAGATTGCAGATCAGGCCCAATTTTAATGACAATTTGGTTCCTGAAAACGTTAATTGGAGCCTTCACATGAGGAATCAAGTCCGAGGCATCCTGGCTAGCACTATGAATTGTTGAACCCGTCGATTCGTCGTCATAATCTCTCGTTTCGGATGAAGTTTCCGTCATCTGAGAATCGCCTTCGCTAGCCTTTTCGGTAGACATATCGCTAATGTGGTAAACACAGGTTTTTAATCTAGACAAAGCATCAGCAACGTAGTTTGATCTACCTGGTTTATAGATCAACTCGTGATTATACTCTTCTATACGTGCCTTCCATCGTTTTAATTTCGCATTAAAATTCCGATTACCTAAAGCATAGGTAAGCGGTTGATGGTCAGTATAGATCTTGATCTTTTTTGCGCCGTATAAACAATTTCTCAAGTTGTCCAGTGCCCACACTATGGCCAACATCTCCTTCTCATTTGTGGCATAGCCTTCTTCAGTTTTATTTAGCGAACGGGATATGTATGCAATTGGTTTATCCTTTCCAATTTCTCCTTGCGAGAGAACGACTCCGATTGCTCAATTTGAAGCATCAGTAGTCAGGTTAAAATGTTTGTCGAAATCAGGAAAAGCAAGGATTTCCGCTGTAGTTAAAATTGTTTTCAATTTGTTAAATGCCAATAGTGCTTCATTATTTAGTTTAATCGGGACTTTCTTCGATTGGCTAGCTTTTACCTGAGCGTTCTCACCTCTCGTCAGGTTTGTAAGGGGCTTTGCTATTTTCGCATAGTCCCTGATAAATCGTCTATAATACGAGGTCATTCCTAAAAATCCCTTAAGTTCTTTCAGATTGCAGGGGGGTAACAGATTCTCGATTGCCTTTACTTTTTTCGGATCTGGTCTTATACCGTCCGCACTCACTATGTAGCCAAGAAATTCCACCTCTGTCTGCATAAAGTGGGTTTTTTCAATATTAACCTTTAAATTCGCTTCCTCCAGTCTTTTGAAAATCGTATCCACATTTGATAGAAGTTCTTCCTCACTACTCCCGAACACAATTATGTCATCGATATAGACATAGCACATCTTTCCTATGTATTCCTTTAGAGCATCATCAATCATTCTCTGAAAAATGACCGGGGCGTTTTTTAGTCCGAAGGGTAAGCGAAGAAACTCAAATTTCCCATTCATGGTTGAAAACGCAGTTTTCGGGATATCGGATGTCTTCATCGGAATTTGGTGAAAGCCTGAAGTGAGATCTATCGTGGTAAAATACTTGGCGTCGCCTAAGCTTACCAGTGTTGCGTTAATGTCCGGAATTGGATAAGTATCAGGAATAGTTACAGCATTGAGTCGTTTGTAGTCAACGACAAGACGATATTGCTTTTCGCCATTCGGTTTCGGTTTTTTTGGCACGACCCAAATGGGGGAATAGTATGGACTGTTGGATGGGCGTATTATTCCTTCGAATAGTAATTCTCCAATTTGTCTTTCCACTTCTTCTCTCATTGCAGCCGGATGTGGATAGCTTTTTGCATAAATCGGTTCTGAGGTAGTAGTTTTTATTTCGGCCTGTACGTTCGTCGATACGGCTTGACTGTCATCTAGTGGACCAAATAAATTTTGGTATCTGCCTATGATCCCGTTGATTCTCTCCCTTGTCTCAATTGGCATGGATTCACTTAAGACATAATTCACACTGTTAGAGAAGCTAATTTTAATAGGGATAATTATCGAGTCTTTCATCAAAAGAGTATTATTTCTTCTATCAACCACTGCTCCAAGTTCCCTAAGACTATCGTCGCCAATTATTCCATCAAAAGTTTCAAGGCCAGGCAATACGTAAAAGGTGAATGGATCCTGTATTCCATATTTAGAAAAGAACTTACCAACTACTTTTTTCATTATCTCGATTTTCCCGCTTGCGGTCTTAACAATAAATAGTATTGCTAATGTAATGCCCCCGGCAGACAGTTCCGGACAACAGAAATTTTTGCTCGAGCCGGTATCGATCAAAAACTCCAATGCTCTGTCATCCCTATCGTATTCTATGTAAGGTAGGCCCGAGGGCCTCTCTCCATAAAATTTTGTTCCGATACCGTGTCGTCGAAGTCATCATATACCAGGTCCTCTTGGAATGAACCTTCCTTTTCATCTTGATCGGAACCTAAATGGAAAGGCGGGAATGTTTGTCCTTCCTATATATCTCATTAGCGCTCCTTTTTTCTGGCTTGGGACGGTTTATATAATCCCGGTTTTTATAAACGGTCTACGTCCATTGGCTCTGGTTTCACTTGTGGGTTTTTAGATTCATAATTATTGTATCGATAATTATTATTTCCTTTTGCCAATTGTTGTGTCTGTAAAAATTTGGACGGGAGTTATTGTAATGAGCTCTAGGTGGCCTCGTAGGGACCACTGGAAGTTGATTGGACGTTGGTTGTACAATAGTCCTGGTTTGTGCCCTGGAATGCAAAATATTATTTCTCATAGTGAGGTTCTGGAGTTCCAACCAGGCTGAGTACGCTTCTGGTAATGTTTTGGGGCGTTGGATTATCACCATCCTGGACAGTTCCGGGTTAAGTCCAGGGCCCTATTCCTATGTGTAGTAACCAATGCGTTTATTGTTTCCTCGGTATAAGATTCCGTTTTTAATTTATTTATTATGAGTGATAGTTGATGATTTACCGTGGAATAAAACTCGTCTAATTTTGACGAGCCTTGGGACAACTGATTTAATTGGTGCTCAAGCGTCTGAACATCCCTTTTGTCCGCATAATGCAGCGACAGTACCTTTTTGACTTCTTTCCACTAGCTGTCAAAAATATTATAGGAGACCAATGCAGCATCCGCTTTTTCCACAACTTTTTGTCGTATGCTTTGCATGATTGACCGATATATCGGTTTATTTCTGACGATTTCGAAATACCTCAGAATCATTTCCACCGAGTGCACCCAAGATACGTATTGTAACGGGTTGCCATCGGGTAGGCGACTAATAGTCCGTAAGTCTTCCTCAGTCTGGGGGACTTGTAAGGTTGTGGTAGGCTCTGCCGTACAAATCAGTTCGCTACCTGTCGGCCGTTCTAGCGATTCTAGTCTCTTTCTTAGTTCCGTCACGTCATTAGTCTGTTCTATTCCGTTGATCCTATTTTCCATTGATCTAAATTCTTCTATGAGTCGATTGACGGCTCCAGTTAGGGTAGTCAAATTGTCCCTCATTTCATCCATGATTGTTTTCATATAACTTA
The DNA here is from genome assembly GCA_949748255.1 of Eustalomyia histrio. Classification (NCBI taxonomy): domain Eukaryota; kingdom Metazoa; phylum Arthropoda; class Insecta; order Diptera; family Anthomyiidae; genus Eustalomyia; species Eustalomyia histrio. Next base: position 153,324,719 of record OX456523.1, read on the forward strand.
ATGATTTTCTAAGGATAAAACGGTATTGGTATGAGGATTCACTTACCTGACTCTTGATCGGCAAATTAGAAGATTTAGTTATACTCTTGTCACTTTTCACTCACGTTTCACTTGATTTCAAGAATTAATTATGTTTACAATTTCCCTCTTTTTTTATTATTACTTTTTTTCTTGAATCTTGTTAATTTAGATTTTCTCCTTTTTTTATATATATACAATATATTTTTCTTTTAGGGATTTTCCTTAAGGATATATGTTCCCTTTTCTCTTTTCTTTCTCAACTTTATTTTTCAATTTTATCTTTCAAAAAATTTTTTTTTTTTTAATAAAAAATTTCTTGACTTTCTTGTTAAAAATTTTATCTTTTTATATTCTTTTTTTTGTATACTTTTTCTCTTTTTTGTTTTTTATTAAGATTTTTTCATTGACTTTCTTTCACATTCAAAATTTTTCTTTTGTGTAATCTTCTTTGTTCTATTTATTCATATATTCCTTGATAGGGAATAGTTCTTTCGTTTTTTGTTTGGAGTCTGAGCTACTACGTTTCGCGGCGCGATCCAATAAAAAACCTTTTTAGGTCCTCACGGAAGGTCCGTAGCATCCTCTTTGGTGATCTGTTTTTATACTCGCAGATACCTACTGGGGTACGGGTGGCTTCACTTCCGCCTTGGTAACCTTCTGTGGTATTTTGCCACCAGGAATACCAGATTAGCAGAGGAGGAGGCTTATTTGATTTTATTAATCTCTTTTTTTATTTATTTCTGGAGGGACCCGTAGGAATCGCAGAGACGTTATATTTTAACAATTCATTCGAGAACCCGCAAGGATAAAAATAATCAGCGGGTCCCTGCTCGGGCGCCAGTTAAGATTTTTTTATTGGATTTATTAAAAAAATATATTTCAACGGCACGACACTGTGCCGGTCACAAACAAAACACTTCAATTCAAAATCAAATCCTAATTAATTTTATTTTATTATCTTTAAGTTATATTAACACTTCAATTCAAACCTTAATTCTATTTCATTAACTTTACTTTACTTTATATTTACTAAAACTTAAAGATGAACCGTTATGACTCGACGCGTAGCTAAGACTGCCCAAAACAATCCAACATTCACAACCATTAAACCTCGCACACGTTGCCGCGACATGCACAAAATGCAGACGCTGACCAAGCATAAAATTATATCGTGTACCTTTTACGCGTGTGAGAACAACCAACATTAACTGCAGTTACCGATCACGTTCTTGTGACATGAACAAAATGCAGACGCTGACCAAGCATAAAATTATATTGTGTACCTTTTACGCGTGTGAGAACAACCAACATTAACTGCAGTTACCGATCACGTTGTTGTGACATGAACAGAATGCCGACGCTGATCGAACATAATAATATTAGCAATTCTTAAGCGTGTGAGAATTGCACAATCAATTAATTGCTGACTCTGCCATCTTTACCCCGTTGGCAGAATTAACAGTGTTGTTAACTTGTATGTATGTATGTATGTATGTATGTATGTATGTATGTATGTATGTATGTATGTATGTATGTATGTATGTATGTATGTATGTATGTATGTATGTATGTATGTATGTATGTATGTATGTATGTATGTATGTATGTATGTATGTATGTATGTATGTATGTATGTATGTATGTATGTATGTATGTATGTATGTATGTATGTATGTATGTATGTATGTATGTATGTATGTATGTATGTATGTATGTATGTATGTATGTATGTATGTATGTATGTATGTATGTATGTATGTATGTATGTATGTATGTATGTATGTATGTATGTATGTATGTATGTATGTATGTATGTATGTATGTATGTATGTATGTATGTATGTATGTATGTATGTATGTATGTATGTATGTATGTATGTATGTATGTATGTATGTATGTATGTATGTATGTATGTATGTATGTATGTATGTATGTATGTATGTATGTATGTATGTATGTATGTATGTATGTATGTATGTATGTATGTATGTATGTATGTATGTATGTATGTATGTATGTATGTATGTATGTATGTATGTATGTATGTATGTATGTATGTATGTATGTATGTATGTATGTATGTATGTATGTATGTATGTATGTATGTATGTATGTATGTATGTATGTATGTATGTATGTATGTATGTATGTATGTATGTATGTATGTATGTATGTATGTATGTATGTATGTATGTATGTATGTATGTATGTATGTATGTATGTATGTATGTATGTATGTATGTATGTATGTATGTATGTATGTATGTATGTATGTATGTATGTATGTATGTATGTATGTATGTATGTATGTATGTATGTATGTATGTATGTATGTATGTATGTATGTATGTATGTATGTATGTATGTATGTATGTATGTATGTATGTATGTATGTATGTATGTATGTATGTATGTATGTATGTATGTATGTATGTATGTATGTATGTATGTATGTATGTATGTATGTATGTATGTATGTATGTATGTATGTATGTATGTATGTATGTATGTATGTATGTATGTATGTATGTATGTATGTATGTATGTATGTATGTATGTATGTATGTATGTATGTATGTATGTATGTATGTATGTATGTATGTATGTATGTATGTATGTATGTATGTATGTATGTATGTATGTATGTATGTATGTATGTATGTATGTATGTATGTATGTATGTATGTATGTATGTATGTATGTATGTATGTATGTATGTATGTATGTATGTATGTATGTATGTATGTATGTATGTATGTATGTATGTATGTATGTATGTATGTATGTATGTATGTATGTATGTATGTATGTATGTATGTATGTATGTATGTATGTATGTATGTATGTATGTATGTATGTATGTATGTATGTATGTATGTATGTATGTATGTATGTATGTATGTATGTATGTATGTATGTATGTATGTATGTATGTATGTATGTATGTATGTATGTATGTATGTATGTATGTATGTATGTATGTATGTATGTATGTATGTATGTATGTATGTATGTATGTATGTATGTATGTATGTATGTATGTATGTATGTATGTATGTATGTATGTATGTATGTATGTATGTATGTATGTATGTATGTATGTATGTATGTATGTATGTATGTATGTATGTATGTATGTATGTATGTATGTATGTATGTATGTATGTATGTATGTATGTATGTATGTATGTATGTATGTATGTATGTATGTATGTATGTATGTATGTATGTATGTATGTATGTATGTATGTATGTATGTATGTATGTATGTATGTATGTATGTATGTATGTATGTATGTATGTATGTATGTATGTATGTATGTATGTATGTATGTATGTATGTATGTATGTATGTATGTATGTATGTATGTATGTATGTATGTATGTATGTATGTATGTATGTATGTATGTATGTATGTATGTATGTATGTATGTATGTATGTATGTATGTATGTATGTATGTATGTATGTATGTATGTATGTATGTATGTATGTATGTATGTATGTATGTATGTATGTATGTATGTATGTATGTATGTATGTATGTATGTATGTATGTATGTATGTATGTATGTATGTATGTATGTATGTATGTATGTATGTATGTATGTATGTATGTATGTATGTATGTATGTATGTATGTATGTATGTATGTATGTATGTATGTATGTATGTATGTATGTATGTATGTATGTATGTATGTATGTATGTATGTATGTATGTATGTATGTATGTATGTATGTATGTATGTATGTATGTATGTATGTATGTATGTATGTATGTATGTATGTATGTATGTATGTATGTATGTATGTATGTATGTATGTATGTATGTATGTATGTATGTATGTATGTATGTATGTATGTATGTATGTATGTATGTATGTATGTATGTATGTATGTATGTATGTATGTATGTATGTATGTATGTATGTATGTATGTATGTACTGTATGTATGTATGTATGTATGTATGTATGTATATGTATGTATGAATGTATGTATACAGTACATAGCATACTTACAGTATTATGTATACTGTATGTATGTATGTATGTATGTATGTATGTATGTATGTATGTATGTATATGTATGTATGTATGTATGTATGTATGTATGTATGTATGTATGTATGTATGTATGTATGTAATGTATGTATGTATGTATGTATGTATGTATGTATGTATGTATGTATGTATGTATGTAATACAGCACTTAGGCCAATGGTGGCAGTTTAGTTGCCGGGGGCAATTGTATTAACTTGGCTGTTTTTACCGATTTTAGTTTTTATTGCCTTATTAGAAAGATAATTTACTGTTCATTACGATTTTTTAATCTTTTTAATTCAAAATCAATTTAAAATATTAAAAATTAAAAAAAAAAAAATCAAAATGTCATATGTTTCCCATATATACCGATTTTCAAACTTCAGGGACGTTGAGGCACGTGTTTCTCCTTTCCGATTGTCCTAATTTTTTGGGAGACGTCGTTTTACACTGAAATACATATTTTTAGAGGGGGGCCCAGTCAATAACTACATTTTTGCTCCATACAAGGTTGAAGCACCCTAGTGTACACCGTTTTCAAAAGCATATCCTTAGGTCAAGTGCTGTTTTAAAGATACCATAATTGTGTGGGGTAAGATTTTCATTTATGTAAAAAGGAGTGTCACTTTGAAAACCAGCATTAGTTAAACGTAATGGCGATTTAAATTTGCGACGATGGGCTGAACAATTCTTAGAAAATAGTGTTTTTCATAAGATGTGTTAAATTTGATTACAATGGGTTTATCATCGACACTACCATAGTTTTTTAAGTGTTTTGTGCGGAAAATTAATTTGAATGATGGCAAAGTTATGTTTGAAGTGTTGCATATATTTTAAAAAATTTAATTTAAGTTTTTATTATTATAAAAAGGTACACCAGTAATACGTACATCTGATGCCACCACAGAATTTTCTTGATCTAAACGTTTTATTTTTAAATTTTAAACAACAGATTTTAGTTTGTAAATTCCGTATTAACCGTTTCAAGTTTAATTACACGATTATTCAATTCTTTTGCATCGTTTATTATATCAACTTTTAAAGTATTAAATTTTTGCTCAATTTTAGTTATTAAACAACTCTTACTTTCTGCAATCATATTTTTTATTAGTTCAGTTTGCTCTCTTATATATTCGTCATGTTTTGTAAGTTTAGCATCTAACCAATACCACAAACGATTTGAAAAAATAAGATCTGCCACTGCGGGAATATTATCAGATGATAATATTCCCGCTTCATCTGCTGTTCTCTTAGCTTTAAGCGTCGACATAACCGTATCAGCAGACAACGAGATATGTGCAGTTTCTATTCTGTTATTTCTACTCGTTTACATTATTGATTCTATTGCTTGTTATTTTTATATTTGTATTGTTTATGATTGTTAAAGAAATAATATATATTCGTGTTTCAATTTTGATTTTTACACTTAACAGTTTATTAAACTCTTTCTTATTGCAAGAGTATAATATATTTGTCAATATTCTTTTAATATTTGCTTGTATATTCTTATTGTGTTAAGGTTAAGGGTCAAAATATTACTTTTTCGAGACAAAGGCAAACCTCGAGAAAGAGTATCGTAATCCGGGAAGAATCTCGGTAGTCTCATATCGAAAATGCAGCCTACGAGATATAGCGTTAAAAAATCTAAATATATAGCAGCACACTCGCATAGCCCTTCTGAGGTCCGAAAACCGGGTCAAAAGATCAGAGTCAACAACCATTCAGAATGTGGCAGCCTTCGCCATGAAGGTCCATGCCACCACAAATCGTTATTACAGAGTTCACTAGCTGTGATACCACGAGAGGCAAGATCGGCTGGGTTATCCTTTGAGTCAACGTAAAATCAGACATCCTTACTAACAATCTCAACTATTGAAGATACGCGGTTTGCAACGAATGTCTTCCACAGATCAGGAAGTTTTTGCAACCACGCCAGCACAATAGTCGAATCAGTCAACATGTAGGCCCGATAATTTCCAAAATCTAGCTGGGTTTGTATAGATTTCAACATTTTTGCCATTAATTCGGCACCTAATAGTTCCTTTCGAGGAAGTGTGACAAATTTCACGGGGGCCACTTTCGTTTTTGCAGCAAAGAGATGGGTGTGCACCTTTCCATCTGACGACACCGTGTGAAGGTACATCGTAGCCGCACAGGCTTTCTCTGACGCGTCACAAAACCCATGGAGTTCGATAGAAGCAGAAGGCTCAAAATCAACGAAACGGGGATTCGAATCTTTTTGATATTTGGGTAATCTTCGAGAAACTGTTTCCATTGATTCAAAGTAAAAGGATTAAGCTCCTCATCCCAATTGATTTTCTTTCTCCAGATTTGTTGCATGATCATCTTGGCAACAATAATTTTGGGAGCAAGCCAACCGGCGGCCTCAAATAATTTCGCTATTTCCGAAAGCACCACACGTTTGGTGAAAATAATTTCATCGGGGTATTTTACAGGGTTGAAGTAAAAGTAATCGCCTCCGGCATTCCATTTTAAACCAAGTGTTCTCGAGGTACTTGTCTCTGAAAGCTTCAGAAACTCGTCACCCAATAGGTGCTCGGGGAGTATATCTTTTAAAAGATTCTCGTGGTTGGCTGTCCATTTTCTAAGGGAAAATCCATCTGAGCTTAAACCCCTTACATGTTCCAGACGAGCTTCTCCAGCCTTGTCAATATCATGAGATCCGACAAAACTTCATCGACGTACATATGTTTTCGTAGTATCTCAGATACGATGGGGTTTTCGGCTTCGCATTGCTTGGCTAGTTCAAGCAATGTCCGATATCTGCGTATCGATATCGGCGATAAAGACGCATCGGAAAAGTCTCCATCTCAAAATAAGCATAGTCAGATCAGATTTTAGAACGGGACCGGGGTACAATATATCGTTAATAGTTACGTCATTGGACAAGGAATTAGAGGCATTAAATACTACCCGGAGTTTATTTGTCGTACTATCATGTTTTATCACTGCATGATGGGCAAGATAGTAGGAAGTGTTGGGGTTTGCTGATCAATCGGGGGAATGACAGTCATATGACGAAGAGTTAAATTTTCGACGATAACTTTGTCATAGTTTGATTTAGTGAGGGGTTTCTTCATTAAATGAATTTAATTTCGAAGGTATTGTGATACAACGTTATAACGCGAGTGACCGAGAGTTTGATTTGTGGGAAAGTATCGTCGAAATGGGAGAAAAACTACAAAGCGACCATCTTCGTTCCTGTATGTGGTCTTCTGATATAGATCTTCACAAAAAAGATCATCATCGGATAATCGGGTGACTTCTTCGGGCTCCCAAAAACAAGTGAGCTGATGATCCAATTCAACTTCATTAAAAAATGTGAAAACAGTTGGGGATCGATGAGAAGAAGGAACCAAACCGTTTACGATCCAACTAAAAACTGTTCTTTGAACCACAATATTCTCACAAGTTTTCTCCTTAGAGAATTAGAAATAAATGACGATTTAGACCCAGGATCTATGAGAGCACGAACAGTAACATACATCTCACATCACCTACACATACATCTACTTAAGCTGTACCAAGAATGATATACGTGTGTGGAAAGGATTGTAAGCGAGTTGAGTACGATTGACACATGTTAGCAGAAGGAGCTGCCGTGGTGGAGGGAATCTCATTGAGTTTTGTCAACGTTAGGGGTTATCGATACCAGAATGGTTGGGGTTAGGTTTCGAAAAATCTGAACCTATTGCTTGAGAATTCCGACTATTACCATTAACATGGTGTGGGTTTACAGATATGTGGTGGCGTTGATTGCAAAATGTACACAAATATTTGCTTTTGCATTTCTTTGTAACGTGTGAAGTTGCTAGGCAGTTAAAACATCGATTCTGGTCACGAACTGTAGAGAGGCGATCCTCTACAGTCATTTTCAAAAATACGGGGTGTAATAGATTTTTAATAGTTCTCTTTATTCTTGAAAATTTTATAACAAACGACAATTGAAACTTGAAAAATATTGAAAGCTTAAAATCAAACTATGTTAGATTTTTAACAAAACTAAATTGATGACATGTTATTAATATTACAAGTAGATAACCTAACAACTCGCCCATCCTGACTTTTTATCGCCCCGACCAAACTTCAAATTAGATAAGTATCACTTTGTACAAGGCATCGCAATATCCATAAACGCAGTCGTCTTGACTCGACAATGCCATCATGTGGTATTTGGGTAACCTGATGAGATTCAATGTCTGTCACAACATATCGATCATGTGGTAACCTTTTCTTGATCACATAAGGACCTTTGTACCTTTTAAACAATTTTGCATTTGAACCTATAGGTTTGATCATATTTTGCACAACAACGAAATCGCCAACCTTAAATGCCTTTGCAGGAGTGCTATGCCTCAAAAAATATTCTTTGCTGTATTGTTGTGTCGTGTCTATGTTATTTAACTCTTCTAAACGAATTTCTTCTAAGTTATAAGCTTCGGTATTAACATTTTCTTCTAAAAATTCTGTAAACTCGTCTACCATTCTACTCCTCATTAGCAAGTTTAGACACTCAATCTGCATGAGTAATAGGTTAAGTTAATTTCAGCAACATTGATTTCAATACTCTATTAACGCTCTCCACTTGACCATTTGCTTAAGCAGAAGCAACTGCTATTTTGATATGTTTAATATTATTTCGTGATATAAAGTTTGAGAACTCTTTAGAAGTAAAACAAGTAGCTCTATCGGAAACTAAACGTAATGGTCGACTGAAATTATCGAAATATTGTTGTAAAGCCATACACAACTCCTGATTTAACAGCATAAAATTTGACATGCTTCGTAAGCCCATCAACAATCAATATATATTTACGGATAGAACGTATCGAAAGTAAAGGACCGAAATGATCAATATAGATCGTGTGGAAGGCAATAGGTTCTTTTGGAATGTAATACATGTTATATGGTTAACTACCTTTATCCTTAATTTTGAACACCAATAATAATTCCTGAGCTTCTCAACAGTTTTATCTACACCTAAGTGATTAATTTTCTCGTGAGTCATTCGAATAACATTGTTTTCCATTTCAGTTGGAACATACAATTGATTTCTTCCCCCTATCCCATTTCTAAATACTTATCCATGAATCAAAGAAAAATTATCATCTATCCCATTTTCCAATTTTATTTTTATTTCCTTAATATTCATTATTCATCTCTATTCTGTGTAGTTTGAATTTTTAAATCCGTTTCATAAATTTCATCAGAATCGATCGCATAACACCGACTCAATGCGTCAACATGACCCATTGATATCCCGCTCCGATGTTTTACACTATAAGTATAATTTTCAAAACTGAAGACCCATTTTGCTATTCTTAAAATAACTTGCTTCTTTTGCATTGCTAGCGCCAACGCATTACAAGCAGTTACAATAAAGAAATGAATTCCACCCAGCTGTGTTCGAAATCGTTCAAGAGTGTATACTGTTTCTAGTGTCTCTAGTTCAAAACTATGCAGTTTAGATTCACTTTCTGATGCAGTTTTAGAATAATATGCACTAGGATGAAATTTTCCGTCATCCTGTTTTTGCATCAAAAGTGCCCCAAATCCTGATTTGCTGGCATCGGTATGTGACTCAGATTCTCTTTGAGGCTTATAGATTAATAATATTAGAGGAGAAACTAATAAATGCCTTAATTTCGTAAACGCGATACTACAACTACTGTCGAAGTTAAAAGTGACTTCTTTTTTTTTAAAGACGATAACGGTTTTGCTATTGTTGAAAAGTTCGGTACAAATTTTCAAATGTATGAAAATAATCCCAGACACTGTTTTAACTGTTTACAATTCTCAGGCTGAGGAAAATTTTGAATAGCTTCAATATGAGTACTATTAGGACGAATACCAACAGAATTTAGAATATAACCTAAAAATTGTATTCCAGTGTATCCAAATTTACATTTACTCAACTTAAGTTCAAGTCCTTTTGAATATAATCGTTGTAGGACCTCTTCCACTATTTTCAAGTGAGTTTCAAAATCTGATGTTGCAATTGTTATATCATCCATATATACTACTATTTTCCCTGATAAAATTAAATCTTTTAAAATATCATATATAAAACGATGAAAAATGCCGGATCATTTTTTAAACCAAACGCCATTCTTCTATATTCATATTGTCCTCTAGGTGCCACAAATGAAGTGTATTTAAATGAATCCTCATGCATTTTCACTTGATGAAACCCATTCTTTAATTCTAAAGCTGTAAAAAATTGTTTTCCTTCTAATTGCTCAAGACAGTCTTCTATAAGCGGCATGGGAAAATTATCTCTTACAGTTTTCGAATTTAGAAATCTGTAGTCAACACATAGTCTGCCTTCCCCATTCCTTTTCCTAACTGTATTATATATTTTTTAATAAATTATTCATTATATTTTTAACTTCTTTTTTTTCTGCAAATGAAAGTCTAAGGGGAGGAAAGTGGAATGGTGTGTCATCAATCAAATTAATTTTCATTTTATAATCATATGATACTCTTTTAATTTCAGTAAGAAGATTACAATAACATTTATTTATTATCATTAGCAGATAGAAATATCTTCATCATCAAACTTTGTGCTAACATCTATTTCATTATCAACCTCGGCTTGTAACACAGAAAAAACTGTTTTATTAGGTTGAATTTCAACATTTTCGTACTTTTTTAATTTTATCAACCAATTAAACTGAGTATATTTCAATTAAAAAATTGTTAAAGGATGCAACAGTGTTCAATTCTGAACAGGTGCAATTCAATTCTGAATAGTTGCTATCCTCACCAACTATATGATGATCTAAGTGATTCGATTGATTTGTCTCAACAGTAGCTCTCTTTCTCCATATGTCCAAAGAAATAAATGACTATTTGGAGTGAATTCAGAATTCTTTGTAATGTTTAATTCTTTTATTTCTAATAATTCGTTCAGTATAGAAGTTATGGGCGACTTTGTATGCACACTTTTCCGATATTTTGACGTTTTTGCCAATTTTCATGACGTCATATTTCGAAAACCGAAAGGGTTTGTGGTCGAAAGGTTAATGATATGATAAACAGGACAAGGAAAAAACTAAATAAAATTAAAAAACATGATACAAAAACCATTTTAATGCAATTTTAGTTCAAAACAAATTTATTATTTCTACTTGCAAAATATGTTGAGGCAGATGTGTTTCAGAGTGGTCTCCAAGAAAACTTTAAATGCACGATATTTGGATAAACAGCAATATATTATTTATATAAATGTTAAGGAATTTTTTTAGTAAAGGGTGGTTAAATTTTAAGGGCCGATGTTGATATTGAATAAATTATTTAGGAAATTATCATCATTTCTTTTTATTATGGTAAGATGGCATGGTTCAATTATGTATGTAACAAAATATCGACCAAATGGCCGCCGCGACTTCGGCGGCTCACCTCCATGCGATGGTCCAAATTTTCCGTGACGCTGAGGCATAATTGAGGTTCTATGCCGTTAATGTGCCTAATTATCTCATCCTTTAGCTCTTGAATTGTTGCTGGCTTATCGATGTACACCTTTTCTTTCAAATAACCCCATAGAAAGAAGTCCAACGGCGTCAAATCACATCGCCAGCACGTGAGAACACGGCAATTGAATATGTCGCGCAAAAGAGCGATTGTTTCGTTAGCTGTGTGGCAAGTGGTACCGTACTGTTGAAACCACACATCGTGCACATCCATATCTTCCGATTCGGGCCATAAAAAGTTCGTTATCATCTCACGATAGCGAACACCATTCACAGTAACTGCCATACCGGCCTCATTTTGGAAAAAATACGGCCCGATGATGCCCCCAGCCCATAAACCGCACCAAACAGTCACTCTTTGTGGGTGCATTGGTTTTTCGACAATCACTCTTGAACTATCAGTCTCAAATGCGGCAATTCTGCTTATTGACAAATCCACTGAGGTAAAATTGTGCCTCATCACTGAAGATGATTTTCTTCGAGAATTTATCATCCACTGTTGCCATTTCTTACCACCATTCTGACCATTGACGACGTTTGGAATGGTCAGGAGGCTTTAGTTCTTGAGTCAATTGCACCTTGTAAGCATGTAAATGTATGTCTTTATGCATAATGTTTATCAACGACGAGCGTGAGAGGTGCAATTGTTGGGCACGACGACTAGTTGAGGTGGACGGCTCTTCAGCCACACTATCGCGAACAGCAGCAATATTTTCTGCAGTACAATCTGTACGAGCATACACTGGTGTTTTCACATCTCCTACAGACCCGGTTTGCTCAAATTTTTGCACGATTTTTCCGATTGTTCGCACATTGGGACGATTAAATTGACCAAAAAAATCACGAAGTGCACGATATGCATTTTTATTTGAGCGCCTATTTTCATAATAAGCCTGAATAACTTTAACACGTTGCTCGATTGTGTATCTTTCCATGGGTCAAATTGAGTTAGTCTGAAAATTAGAAATGTCAAATGAAATGCAGAAAAAACTTGACTTTAGGTGTGGTTCACATTCAACATCGGCCCTTAAAACGTAAATCACTTAGTTTTTTTTGGGGGGGATATATCTCGTTAACCTCCTTCCCCTGAATCAGCGCCTAATCCCATACGAATACAAAGATAACAGTGCTTGCTTGGAAAAATAAAAAAATATTATTCATAAAAATATTATTATTCATAAAATATATATTGTAGATTTTAAACAAATATATAATATTCGTCAATGTAACCATGTTTAACAATGTTTATTTTTTCTGCGTGTATCATATACGTTTTGGTAATTCTTTTACCAGACTTATAATTCAAATTTGTTGTTTATGATGCTAACTTGATATATCGGGTTTTCCAATAAGAACTTGACAACTTTTTTTAAATAAAACGCAAACCATTTGAAATATTTACAAAACTTTATGATCGACTTGAAATACAATCAAAACATTTATGAATGGAACTCGACTTCGTTCATATGGCCACCGCGGGCACGTCGGCAGCGATCGATTCGTTGGACCCAATTTTCGATGACTCGGTCACACATTTCGGCCATAACGGCCGCTATTTCGCGTTCAATGTTGGCTCTGAGTTCTTCCTACGTCGTCGGCTTGTTGATTTGACGTAGCCACAAAGAAAAAAGTTAAGAGGCGTTAAATCGCACGAACGAGGCGATTTAACGGACCAGTTCATTGGTCCATTCCTTGAGATAACACGCTCACCAAACTTACTCTTCAATAAATAGATTATGACGTGTGTTGTGTGGCTTGTGGCACCACATGTCGTCCAAGTCCATGTTTTCCGATTCAGGCCAAAAATGATTGGTAATCATGGCGCGATAACGATCGCCATTCACAGTAACGTGATCGTTATTGTCGACGAAAAATAAGGCCTAATGACGCCGCAGGCATGCAAACCGCACCAAACAGTTATTTTTTGTAGATGAAGTGGTGATTAATAAAGCACATGTGGATTTTCACCAAACCAATAACGCATATATTGCTTATTGACGAACACATTGAGCCAAAAATAAGCTTCGTCACTGAAGATGTTCATCATCTTGGCGCATCTTCTCCAGAGCCGATTCGGTCCATTCGGGAATGGTCCATCGGCTTCAATTATTGAGTCACCTTGATTTTGTATGGGTGTGAACCAAGATCTTTACGCAAAATTCGCCATAAAGTGGTCTTGGCGATGCCCAGTTCTTAAAAACGCCGCGGAATCGACTGATTTGGATCGTTTGCTACCTACGCCTGAACGTCAGCGATATTTTCGTCACTTCGACCAACCCGTTGTCTCACTGGCACGGCAGCATTACACAATGAATATGTAGACTAAAATTTTTGCAATAAACTTGTTATTGCTTGTCTACTAGGCCTAACAGCTGAACTGATTTTCCTGAAATATTTTGAGCACCCCATGATTACTATATGCCATATTATATCGCAATTGTATAAAAGGGCGTGCCACCTCCCCTATAACGGAAATTTTTAAATTGATATTTTGCTGCTTCTATTTAACGTTTTCGAAAAAAATTTTGTGAGAAAGCTTACAAAATGCTTATTTGTCATTGCATCAAAATCGGACGAGTTTTAAATTATTTTTTATCGGCTTCTGTGACACATATTTGAAAAAAATGTAGACCATAATTTTCTAATAATGTTATTTAACTCTGCACCAAATGTGGGCATCTCTCAAACAATCAAATATTTTAAATTTCTTTAGTTTTGCTCCTGTAAAACGTATTGAAGCGAAATTTTGGTGAATCAGTGATGCAAAATGTACCTGTTTCAGATACTACTTTTATTTACAACAATGTTTTGTTTGTCAAAGAAAAACTGATTACTTTTATTTAAAAATCTGTCTTGTTTCAAATAAAAATTATTTTAAGTATATCAAGTAAATACAAAAAAAAAAATAAAAGAAACAAAGTAGACTGTCAAATATCGGTAAAAAAATTCTTGATAAATAAAATTTTGTATTGGCAAATAAATTTCCTATTGCTTTTTAGTAATGGTATTTGTGAAACATAAAGTGTGTAATATTTAAATGAAGCAAAAATAGACAAGTTTTAAAACAGGTAAGTTTAAATATATACTTTTATTTATCAAAGTAATTATAAATAGTTTTATTCTTTTACTTTGGCACTTACCGAAAATTGGGCGCGATAGTATGAAAACGCGTTGCAATATAGCTCGATTTCCGTTATACGTATTTGAGAAGAGGTTGTCACGTCATTTTTTAACAAAATGTGTCCAAAATGGGGGCAAGGTTAGAAAAATGGGGAGTGTCACATCCTCTTCATGCTGCACATTTTCGAACAAAATTGTGTACAATATCTTATAGCAATTCCTTAAATACTGAGTAAAATATGGCCGGAAATGGAAAATGGCGTGGTACCTTCCATACAACCCCAGATTTTTAAATGCTCTACCCAGGCTTCTACTGAACGTATATGAGCAAGTTGGTCTCCATATTTTAATAACATTTTTACTCGGTAGAATAAAACAAGGGGCGTGTCACCTGTCATACAACTAAATGCTTTATATCTGTTTTCCTCATCTAGTGTTAAGTAAAATTTGAAATTGAGAATTTACACAACATTTTTAAGCATTGAGCCAAAAGTGGACGAATAGCGAAAAGAGAGGGCGGGTTTGATATTGCTTTATCTCGGTTGATTCTGAATGTATTTGAGCGGAGGCAAGCACTTCGGTTTTTAACAATAATCTAAGCACTGCCAATAAAGTAGGCGGTATGGAAATACGGTGCGGGATAGTCAATGTAACCCAAGTATATAATACTTACCTATTAAAAAATTTTGCACGACTAAAATTTTTGAAATGCATCTGATAACAACTCCCTAAGATGTCAAATACAGAACGGAATTAAATAGAGGCAGTGGCACCTTACATGCAATCCACAAATTATAATTGCTTTGTTTCGGCATCAGTAACGCATATTTTAGCAAAATTCTGCACCGCGATTTCTAAAAATGTTTTTAAACTCTGCACTAAATGGGGGCTTTATGAAAGAAGTGGGCATACCACCTCCTAAACAAATCAAGGTTTTAAATTTCTTAACCGGCTTTTGAGAAACGCATTTCACAAAATTTTATGCCATGTGAGAAAAGTAATTGTGATAGGACGTGCCACTTATTATACAGCCCGGAAACTTATAACAATTTCCTAAGGCACTGTGCGAAAAGTTAGCGAAATATAACAAGGAGCATGGTACCTTCAAAATTTGCTTCTGTTAAACACATTAAAGCGAAGGAATATCGTTTCTATTGACTGACCTACTTACTCACAAACATAACATCGCCCAGCCCAAACCGCATGCTGAAGCTAGAAAATTTATATTTGGTACATAGGTTCCTCCTCCGGCGCAGAAATCTGCACATATGGTATTTTTGGAAATTCTTCCCTCTTTAAAGTTTAAAATATATGTTTTCCCTGGAGCATGGGCCAATTCATTAAAGAGGTACATTTTATGTATTTCATCAGGGACGTGATAACAATGGGAGTTCAAACAACGAAAAACCACCCTATTAAACCTGGTTTGTAGGTTCTTCCCCAGGTGTAGACATCAGCTAAGACGGAATTTTTGGAAAATCCTACGGGGAGGGGTAAAAAGGAAAAGTCTCCTATCAAACGCCTGAAATTTGAAATATGTGTTACATGGACTAACTCATTGATAAGGTACATTTTAGTGTTATTGCCAGGGATGTGGTAAAATGGGAGCTCTATGGGCGAAAAGTCTTCGTATTTACTGCCTGCCTAAACCGCTAGAGCTAGGAAGTTTCAACTTAAAACTTTTTTTACCTGTTTCTTTGAGTATCGACTGACAAGGACGGATTTTTAGAAATTTATACGAGGATTAGGAATGTTTACTATTTAGCGGTCTGCCCTGCTTTTGGCTAGAAACATGGAAAAAATCCATTTCACTTGGGGACCATTTTCATCTGGGGACTTCGCTAGAAATGCTAGCGGGCTTTACCAGCTAGTTATTTATAAATACGTTACTTATAAAAAGTGTCTTAAAAACCATTAAACCACCTTTACCGAAATTAAGATTGATTTGCTGTTTCTAGATCACGAAACACCGTAAATTAGGTGCATTTTGTGTTTATTATGGGGCAAGCTATAAGTTGGCTTATGCCATTGCCATATACATTTCGCATAAGCCAACGCTTAGTATTAACGCTTACTTATGTCAAATTTTGTATGGGAATGACAAAAGCCAACGCCGATAGCTTCCCGCATAAACATAGCTATTGCATACATAAATAATTTGTTTGTCTTGGATTAATCGTCATCTGAGAACTGCTTACAAAAAAGTTTTTTTTTTAATATAGTGCTATGATTCTTGCCAAGGTCCACGGTTTTATTGTTTATGTCCTTAAAGTAGATTTAAAAGAGTTATGAGAATACCAAACATAAGAACTCGACAAAACAATGCGACAGGGGCTTTTAGAGTAAAGCAGGTAAACACGATTTCAGATCGAGAACTTTGAGCTTCAGGATAAAGACGCACCAAAGTAATTCAAAAAATTTACAAACAGATTAAAATTTTGAATAGAATTCCATAAATATTATTGTAAAATTTTATTAACATACTTTTGTTTGTCACATATTCTGCGAAATATAACAATTAATGCATACAAGCACATTTTTTAATGTAAAAATAAATTTTAAACTTATTAATTTCAACGATTTTTTTATGAATATTTTTTTATGCAATAAAACAATTACATAGAATAATTCGAATTTGTTTTGACACATGTGTCATATCAAGCCAGATCGAAATTAATTCTGGTTCTCGATTCTTTTTAGAGTCTTAGTTTTGTTTCTATTTCTTTAAAAAATGTATTCGAAAACTTAAAAAATATTAACTGGAAGTATTGTCGAAAAGTATACAATTTTTCGATGAAAACATGTGTGCGAGAAACAAAAAAAGTCGACTTAACATATGTGGTATCGAAATCTATAAATTTTTTTTCGAAAATATTCGAGAAAATGAGATCCATTTTCATTGACTAATTACAATTTTTATTAGAAATTTCATTTATATTTCTCCAATAAGGAACAGTTTGAGATTTGTATTAAAGTGAAAAAACTTTTGCCATCATATATGACCATATCTGGTAAAAATTAAAACATATTATATGGAAAAATATATGTACTAATATGTGCATATATATGGCATATATGAACCAATATATGGAACATATCATTATATATTGCCATATATGGTATCATATATTATCACATATGAACTTTTACTTTGAATGTATTTGCTCATATACATATTGTTACGATTTTACCCTTTATAAAATCGTTGATTTATTTACCTTTTAAATAAATTGAGTTCTTTCTATATTGCAAATAAGAAACACTGTTTGAAATTATTTATAGCTCTATTTATTTATGACAGGCACTAAAAATTACAGAAAAACACTTTAATAGCACAATTTATTCACACGGTATAAATAGACTAAACGTTAGCCACACTTTATTTCTTAGCACTCCAGCGTTTTATTTTATAAACTGAACTGCTGCGTCACCGAGTACCAGTATTTATATGAGTAGTCAGGTATTCTAGTTATTTCCAGTTTATTACGACACTAGATTTTTCCAGCTGTCAAAATCCGTATGATGAAATTTCTAGTTGTAGAAATTTCTTGTAACAATATACTTCCATACATGGCATATATGCTAATACAAGTTCAAGTTTTTAATTTCAAATATTGTGAAATATTTTCTACTCAATTCATGATTCCACACAAACTTGTTAAGATTTCTTTAAAATGTGGTGATTTTAGTTTGGCTTAAGGTCATTAGTTGTTTAGAAACAAATGTAAAAATATAAAATTAAATACAAGTTTTATATTTTTATGTTTATAACATTTGTTTTTATTCGATCTAAGTTTTTATTTCGATCTAAGTTTTAGATCATCTTTTGGAACTTTTATGAAATAATAGAAAAAATTGTAAATATAAATACACAATTATTATTTAACAAAAACAAAATAAATTAAATAATTATTACATTTTCTAAGCAGAATTAATATTCCCGAGCCACAATTTCTAGACTTCACTGTCAGTAATTGTCAATTAGTCTATGTTTTAGTCCTCTATGCTTATTTACTGTATGTCTATAAATTTGAGCACAGTTATCTGTATCTCTCTTATAATTTAGCCTCTTTAGAGAGGGAGTGTCAATAATATGGAGCATTTCCAGCATAAATCTCTTTTTGTACACTCTAATTAATTTCTATTGAAACTTACCTAATTTATAGTAGGAAACTGTACTCCTACTATAAGTTGGGTAAATTTACTCTGTGTGCGTAAATGAAAAAGTACGCACATTATGCGTAAGTTGGTAAACACAAAAATATTAAAATTACATTGAAAATGCGTGAAAATGAAACGAAATTTTTAAAATAAACAGTAACTTTACCAAATTTGTGTGTAAATAAACACGATTTACATGTAGATGTACACATAAAATGCGTAAAAATCTATTGTAAATACGTAAAAATCCCCAAAAATGCGTATATTTGCCACCAAGATGTTGAAAATTAAACGCCAAAAAAATGTTTTTCCAATAAAAACAATAAATTTATTTTTAATATGTGTTTGATTAAAAACACAGTACGATTAATAACACAGTACGAAATGTTAACAGAATATGAATAAAATAAAAAAATACTTGTCTCGGCGTCAGAATTTTGAGAAAATCGATTTTTATGTTTCGAAGAATTCAAATTGATATTTCAATAGAGACAGACGTGTTTTTCTAAGCTCCACAGATTTTTTTAATCTAATTACAATATAATACACAAAATAACAACCTAAAATCTTATTGTTATTATAACCCCAGCTGATAATTTAAAGCATATTATAAGTGTTTTTAAACATAAATAAACATCTAAAAACAAAAGTTAAAAACTAACCTCAAAATAAATAAACAACTAGAATACATAAATAAAAAAAAAATAGTTTCTTAAGAGAGCCGCTGTAAATCAATAGAAAGTTGATCAGTGTTTTTTTTTTATAAAAACAATCGGCATAAAAGTGATAAAATAATAAAAACAATATAACCGCCTGGACGCTAAAAATCATAAATATAAAACCCCGTGTTACTTCTTCTTTATTGTAAACACAAAACAATAAAAAAGTTAATAATAAACAAAACGCTTCGTTGTTTTTTGTTTTTTTCCTTCCCCCTCTCTTTGTTATTAACAACAAAGTTTTTATGAGTGATCTCAATACTGCGTTAAATGAGAGACGTCTCAGCCTAAATGGCCGCAATGCATACATAACAGTGAAAGTAAAAGATAATAAAGTAAACAATAAGAATTGCAACAGCAATTATTTAACCGCGAAGCCAGTCAGAGCTAGTTCTCCTTCACCATCTCTTTTTAATAGAGATCAAGAAAAAGTGCCAAATAACACCAATATTGTTGGTTTAGAAAAGAGATTTGATTGAACAAACCAACATCAACAACCATATGCGTATTCTCTGCCTGCTTTGACTGCAAACACTTTGTCAGCAGCAGCAATGGAAAAACAAATTAACACTATTGAAACCCCCGGTACTAATCTGGTTAGTTCAAAAGTAGCTGAGCCAAAACAATCTTCAGTGCAGTATACGCCCCAAACCCCTTTGCAAACAAATTCGGTCATAACACCAGTTGACGGTATCGTATCTAACCCTACGGTACAAACAGGTATAGATCGATATTTTACTGTACTGGAGAGAAAACGTAGTCCAAAATCTTCAAGGACTCCTCAAACTTTAAAACAATTGAAAGAGCAGTCGGACGTTTCATCAGGTAATCGATTTGCTATCCTGGATAATGAAAGCAATGAACCGGAACCACCAGGTAAGGCGTATAAACCTCCCCCTATTTATTTAAGAGAACAGAACTCAAATGAAGTTGTTAAGAACATTATTACTTCTATTGGTAAGAATTCTTTTCACGTTGTTCCCCTTAAACGAGGTAAGCTTTTTGAAACAAAGATTCAAACTTATAGTGAAAAGTCTTTCCGCAAATTGGTTTCCGACTTTGATAAACAGAGGCGGAATTATTACATATACCAATTGAGAAGCAGCAAAGGTCTGCAGATAGTGATTAATTGACTCATGCGTCGATCCTAGTGAAGTGAAGGAGGCTCTGGAAAAATACGGCTTTAAAATAAAGTCGGTAGTTAATATTAGAAATAGGGACAAATTACCCCAACCCCTTTTTCGGGTAGAGCTCTCTGCCGTGTGGGTAGTTTGTGCTGAACTACACTGCTCTAGCAACTCTAGTCAGCCTAGATCCAAAGAATGTGCCAAAAAGTGTAGCAACTGTGGTGGAAATCATACGGCTAACTACAGAGGTTGAGTAGTTTATTCTGCCGAGAAGCAAATGCTTGTTGACAATTGAAGATCTGCCCCAGTCCGAAGCCATTATAGCCAAAAAGATTCGAAATTTCCACAACAACCCCCAATAAAAAATTTTCCTTTAAATACATACCGTTGAGGGTAGATCGTATGCTGATGTAGTATATTCTCAGTTCCAGCGACCTCCTCCTAATAACAATTTTAGCAAATTAGAGAAAACGCTCGATACTCTAGTGACTATTAACGATTTCACCAATTTAATGTGCAACATGATGCAAGAGATGATGAGGATGCAGTCTATGTTACTGCAGGCCATTCTAAATAAACTATGAACAGTTTGAAATTATGTTTCTGGAACGCAAACGGCATCCGCCAACATAAAGAAGAATTGGAATACTTTCTCAAAAGCAAGGATATTGATGTAATGCTTGTATCGGAATCTCATTTGACCTCGGTTACACTGTTTATAACACGAAAGACCCTATAGATAGGGCATGTGGAGGCTCAGCCATTCTCGTTAAATCTCGACTAAAACATTATCCCATGAGTGACCTTTGTGATAACTATCTTTAAGCAAATACTTTATGCTTTGAGGATTTTCTAATACGGAGACACTATACACGGATTTCTATAGATCATTGGGATCATGTTTTCTGGCTGCTGGCGACTACAATGCCAAGCATTCATTCTGGGGTTCACGGCTGATTACCCCGAAGGGCCGTGTTTTGTTTGATGCAATTTCTAAAATGGGATTAGATGTGATCTCAAGTGGAGAACGTTCTTATTGGCCAACAGATCGGCAGAAAATACCGGATCTTATTGATTTCTGGGTAACAAAGGGTATCCTCGAGAGGGGTACTCTCCTCAAATCACACACCCACTATTCTTACTATTTTAAGCCCCCAAGAAATTATATCACCCACTAGTGATTTAGCACTGACATGCAGAAGAACAAATTTGCTAAAATACAAAAAATTTATCAGTACTCATTGCTCGTAAAACATACCGCTAAGAACACCAGACGATATTGACCTCTCGATAAGAAATTTCGAATCAAATCTCAAACTTGCTGCTAAACTTGCTACTGACACAACAGACAAAATGTATTTTTTCTGGGGATGTCGAACGACTCTTAAATGAAAAAAGAAGAGCTCGAAGAGAGTGGCAACTCCACAGATCTCCACAACTCAAGCAACGCTTGAAAGAATGTACAAAAAACTTTCAACGGTTACTTAAAATCCAGAAAACTTCTTCACTTAATATATTCCTTGAGAACTTGGATCCTACATCAGCAACCGATTACTCGTTATGGAGTGCTACGAAAAACCTTAAAAGACCTGTCGTATGTTAGCCTCCTTTGCGTAAATCAAACGGAGGTTGGGCACAAAATGATACCGAGAAAAGAGATCTGTTTGTAGAACATTTAAAAAAGTTTGGAATGGTCAGGAGGCTTTAGTTCTTGAGTCAATTGCACCTTGTAAGCATGTAAATGTAAGTCTTTATGCATAATGTTTATCAACGACGAGCGTGAGAGGTGCAATTGTTGGGCACGACGACGAGTTGAGGTGGACGGCTCTTCAGCCACACTATCGCGAACAGCAGCAATATTTTCTGCAGTACAATCTGTACGAGCATACACTGGTGTTTTCACATCTCCTACAGACCCGGTTTGCTCAAATTTTTGCACGATTTTTCCGATTGTTCGCACATTGGGACGATTAAATTGACCAAAAAAATCACGAAGTGCACAATATGCATTTTTATTTGAGCGCCTATTTTCATAATAAGCCTGAATAACTTTAACACGTTGCTCGATTGTGTATCTTTCCATGGTTCAAATTGAGTTAGTCTGAAAATTAGAAATGTCAAATGAAATGCAGAAAAAACTTGACTTTAGGTGTGGTTCACATTCAACATCGGCCCTTAAAACGTAAAACACTTAGTTTTATTTGGGGGGGATATATCTCGTTATCCTCCTTCCCCTGAATCAGCGCCTAATCCCATACGAATACAAAGATAACAGTGCTTGCTTGGAAAAATAAAAAAATATTATTCATAAAAATATTATTATTCATAAAATATATATTGTAGATTTTAAACAAATATATAATATTCGTCAATGAAACCATGTTTAACAATGTTTATTTTTTCTGCGTGTATCATATACGTTTTGGTAATTCTTATACAGACTTAAAATTCAAATTTGTTGTTTATGATGCTAACTTGATATATCGGGTTTTCCAATAAGGACTTGACAACTTTTAAATAAAACGCAAACCATTTGAAATATTTACAAAACTTTATGATCGACTTGAAATACAATCAAAACATTTATGAATGGAACTCGACTTCGTTCATATGGCCACCGCGGTCACGTCGGCAGCGATCGATTCGTTGGACCCAATTTTCGATGACTCGGTCACATATTTCGGCCATAACGGCCGCTATTTCGCGTTCAATGTTGGCTCTGAGTTCTTCCAACGTCGACGGCTTGTTGATTTGACGTAGCCACAAAGAAAAAAGTTAAGAGGCGTTAAATCGCACGAACGAGGCGATTTAACGGACCAGTTCATTGGTCCATTCCTTGAGATAACACGCTCACCAAACTTACTCTTCAATAAATAGATTGTGACGTGTGTTGTGTGGCTTGTGGCACCGTCCTGTTGAAACCACATGTCGTCCAAGTCCATGTTTTCCGATTCGGGCCTAAAATGATTGGTAATCATGGCGCGATAACGATCGCCATTCACAGTAACGTGACGTGATCGTCATTGTCGGCGAAAAATAAGGCCTAATGACGCCGCAGGCATGCAAACCGCACCAAACAGTTATTTTTTGTAGATGAAGTGGTGATTAATAAAGCACATGTGGATTTTCACCAAACCAATAACGCATATATAGCTTATTGACGAACACATTGAGCCAAAAATAAGCTTCGTCACTGAAGATGTTTTTGCAATGAAATTCATCATCTTGGCGCATCTTCTCCAGAGCCGATTCGGTGAACGTACGTCGCGTCAAATGGTCCATCGGCTTCAATTATTGAGTCACCTTGATTTTGTATGGGTGTAAACCAAGATCTTTACGCAAAATTCGCCATAAAGTGGTCTTGGCGATGCCCAGTTCTTGAAAACGCCGCGGAATCGACTGATTTGGATCGTTTGCTACCTACGCCTGAACGTCAGCGATATTTTCGTCACTTCGACCAACCCGTTATCTCACTGGCACGGCAGCATTACACAATGAATATGTAGACTAAAATTTTTGCAATAAACTTGTTATTGCTTGTCTACTAGGCCTAACAGCTGAACTGACTTTCCTGAATATTTTGAGCACCCCATGATTAACTCTGCACCAAATGTGGGCATCTCTCAAACAATCAAATATTTTAAATTTCTTTAGTTTTGCTCCTGTAAAACGTATTGAAGCGAAATTTTGGTGAATCAGTGATGCAAAATGTGGCTCAATTCAACTACTACAAACCGTACCTGTTTCAGATACTACTTTTATTTACAACAATGTTTTGTTTGTCAAAGAAAAACTGATTACTTTTATTTAAAAATCTGTCTTGTTTCAAATAAAAATTATTTTAAGTATATCAAGTAAATACAAAAAAAATAAAAGAAACAAAGTAGACTGTCAAATAACGGTAAAAAAATTCTTGATAAATAAAATTTTGTATTGGCAAATAAATTTCCTATTGCTTTTTAGTAATGGTATTTGTGAAACATAAAGTGTGTAATATTTAAATGAAGCAAAAATAGACAAGTTTTAAAACAGGTAAGTTTAAATATATACTTTTATTTATCAAAGTAATTATAAATAGTTTTTTCTTTTACTTTGGCACTTACCGAAAATTGGGCGCGATAGTATGAAAGCGCGTTGCAATATAGCTCGATTTCCGTTATATGTATTTGAGAAGAGGTTGTCACGTCATTTTTTAACAAAATGTGTCCAAAATGTGGGCAAGGTTAGAAAAATGGGGAGTGTCACATCCTCTTCATGCTGCACATTTTCGCACAAAATTGTGTACAATATCTTATAGCAATTCCTTAAATACTGAGTAAAATATGGACGGAAATGGAAAATGGCGTGGTACCTTCCATACAACCCCAGATTTTTAAATGCTCTACCCAGGCTTCTACTTAACGTATATGAGCAAGTTGGTCTCCATATTTTAATAACATTTTTACTCGGTAGAATAAAACAAGGGGCGTGTCACCTGTCATACAACTAAATGCTTTATATCTGTTTTCCTCATCTAGTGTTAAGTAAAATTTGAAATTGAGAATTTACACAACATTTTTAAGCATTGAGCCAAAAGTGGACGAATAGCGACGAGATGGCGGGTTTGATATTGCTTTATCTCGGTTGATTCTGAATGTATTTGAGCGGAGGCAAGCACGTCGATTTTTAACAATAATCTAAGCACTGCCAATAAAGTAGGCGGTATGGAAATACGGTGCGGGATAGTCAATGTAACCCAAGTATATAATACTTACCTATTAAAAAATTTTGCACGACTAAAATTTTTGAAATGCATCTGATAACAACTCCCTAAGATGTCAAATACAGAACGGAATTAAATAGAGGCAGTGGCACCTTACATGCAATCCACAATTTATAATTGCTTTGTTTTGGCATCAGTAACGCATATTTTAGCAAAATTCTGCACCGCGATTTCTAAAAATGTTTTTAAACTCTGCACTAAATGGGGGCTTTATGAAAGAAGTGGGCATACCACCTCCTAAACAAATCAAGGTTTTAAATTTCTTAACCGGCTTTTGAGAAACGCATTTCACAAAATTTTATGCCATGTGAGAAAAGTAATTGTGATAGGACGTGCCACTTATTATACAGCCCGGAAACTTATAACAATTTCCTAAGGCACTGTGCGAAAAGTTAGCGAAATATAACAAGGAGCATGGTACCTTCAAAATTTGCTTCTGTTAAACACATTAAAGCGAAGGAATATCGTTTCTATTGACTGACCTACTTACTCACAAACATAACATCGCCCAGCCCAAACCGCATGCTGAAGCTAGAAAATTTATATTTGGTACATAGGTTCCTCCTCCGGCGTAGAAATCTGCACATATGGTATTTTTGGAAATTCTTCCCTCTTTAAAGTTTAAAATATATGTTTTCCCTGGAGCATGGGCCAATTCATTAAAGAGGTACATTTTATATATTTCATCAGGGACGTGATAACAATGGGAGTTCAAACAACGAAAAACCACCCTATTAAACCTGGTTTGTAGGTTCTTCCCCAGGTGTAGACATCAGCTAAGACGGAATTTTTGGAAAATCCTACGGGGAGGGGTAAAAAGGAAAAGTCTCCCATCAAACGCCTGAAATTTGAAATATGTGTTACATGGACTAACTCATTGATAAGGTACATTTTAGTGTTATTGCCAGGGATGTGGTAAAATGGGAGCTCTATGGGCGAAAAGTCTTCGTATTTACTGCCTGCCTAAACCGCTAGAGCTAGGAAGTTTCAACTTAAAATTTTTTTACCTGTTTCTTTGAGTATCGACTGACAAGGCCGGATTTTTAGAAATTTATACGAGGATTAGGAATGTTTACTTTTTAGCGGTCTGCCCTGCTTTTGGCTAGAAACATGGAAAAAATCCATTTCACTTGGGGACCATTTTCATCTGGGGACTTCGCTAGAAATGCTAGCGGGCTTTACCAGCTAGTTATTTATAAATACGTTACTTATAAAAAGTGTCTTAAAAACCATTAAACCACCTTTACCGAAATTAAGATTGATTTGCTGTTTCTAGATCACGAAACACCGTAAATTAGGTGCATTTTGTGTTTATTATGGGGCAAGCTATAAGTTGGCTTATGCCATTGCCATATACATTTCGCATAAGCCAACGCTTAGTATTAACGCTTACTTATGTCAAATTTTGTATGGGAATGACAAAAGCCAACGCCGATAGCTTCCCGCATAAACATAGCTATTGCATACATAAATAATTTGTTTGTCTTGGATTAATCGTCATCTGAGAACTGCTTACAAAAAAGTTTTTTTTTTAATATAGTGCTATGATTCTTGCCAAGGTCCACGGTTTTATTGTTTATGTCCTTAAAGTAGATTTAAAAGAGTTATGAGAATACCAAACATAAGAACTCGACAAAACAATGCGACAGGGGCTTTTAGAGTAAAGCAGGTAAACACGATTTCAGATCGAGAACTTTGAGCTTCAGGATAAAGACGCACCAAAGTAATTCAAAAAATTTACAAACAGATTAAAATTTTGAATAGAATTCCATAAATATTATTGTAAAATTTTATTAACATACTTTTGTTTGTCACATATTCTGCGAAATATAACAATTAATGCATACAAGCACATTTTTTAATGTAAAAATAAATTTTAAACTTATTAATTTCAACGATTTTTTTATGAATATTTTTTTATGCAATAAAACAATTACATAGAATAATTCGAATTTGTTTTGACACATGTGTCATATCAAGCCAGATCGAAATTAATTCTGGTTCTCGATTCTTTTTAGAGTCTTAGTTTTGTTTCTATTTCTTTAAAAAATGTATTCGAAAACTGAAAAAATATTAACTGGAAGTATTGTCGAAAAGTATACAATTTTTCGATGAAAACATGTGTGCGAGAAACAAAAAAAGTCGACTAAACATATGTGGTATCGAAATCTATAAATTTTTTTTCGAAAATATTCGAGAAAATGAGATCCATTTTCATTGACTAATTACAATTTTTATTAGAAATTTCATTTATATTTCTCCAATAAGGAACAGTTTGAGATTTGTATTAAAGTGAAAAAACTTTTGCCATCATATATGACCATATCTGGTAAAAATTAAAACATATTATATGGAAAAATATATGTACTAATATGTGCATATATATGGTATATATGAACCAATATATGGAACATATCATTATATATTGCCATATATGGTATCATATATTATCACATATGAACTTTTACTTTGAATGTATTTGCTCATATACATATTGTTACGATTTTACCCTTTATAAAATCGTTGATTTATTTACCTTTTAAATAAATTGAGTTCTTTCTATATTGCAAATAAGAAACACTGTTTGAAATTATTTATAGCTCTATTTATTTATGACAGGCACTAAAAATTACAGAAAAACACTTTAATAGCACAATTTCTTCACACGGTATAAATAGACTAAACGTTAGCCACACTTTATTTCTTAGCACTCCAGCGTTTTATTTTATAAACTGAACTGCTGCGTCACCGAGTACCAGTATTTATATGAGTAGTCAGGTATTCTAGTTATTTCCAGTTTATTACGACACTAGATTTTTCCAGCTGTCAAAATCCGTATGATGAAATTTCTAGTTGTAGAAATTTCTTGTAACAATATACTTCCATACATGGCATATATGCTAATACAAGTTCAAGTTTTTAATTTCAAATATTGTGAAATATTTTCTACTCAATTCATGATTCCACACAAACTTGTTAAGATTTCTTTAAAATGTGGTGATTTTAGTTTGGCTTAAGGTCATTAGTTGTTTAGAAACAAATGTAAAAATATAAAATTAAATACAAGTTTTATATTTTTATGTTTATAACATTTGTTTTTATTCGATCTAAGTTTTTATTTCGATCTAAGTTTTAGATCATCTTCTGGAACTTTTATGAAATAATAGAAAAAATTGTAAATATAAATACACAATTATTATTTAACAAAAACAAAATAAATTAAATAATTATTACATTTTCTAAGCAGAATTAATATTTCCGAGCCACAATTTCTAGACTTCACTGTCAGTAATTGTCAATTAGTCTATGTTTTAGTCCTCTATGCTTATTTACTGTATGTCTATAAATTTGAGCACAGTTATCTGTATCTCTCTTATAATTTAGCCTCTTTAGAGAGGGAGTGTCAATAATATGGAGCATTTCCAGCATAAATCTCTTTTTGTACACTCTAATTAATTTCTATTGAAACTTACCTAATTTATAGTAGGAAACTGTACTCCTACTATAAGTTGGGTAAATTTACTCTGTGTGCGTAAATGAAAAAGTACGCACATTATGCGTAAGTTGGTAAACACAAAAATATTAAAATTACATTGAAAATGCGTGAAAATGAAACGAAATTTTTAAAATAAACAGTAACTTTACCAAATTTGTGTGTAAATAAACACGATTTACATGTAGATGTACACATAAAATGCGTAAAAATCTATTGTAAATACGTAAAAATCCCCAAAAATGCGTATATTTGCCACCAAGATGTTGAAAATTAAACGGCAAAAAAATGTTTTTCCAATAAAAACAATAAATTTATTTTTAATATGTGTTTGATTAATAACACGGTACGATTAATAACACAGTACGAAATGTTAACAGAATATGAATAAAATAAAAAAATACTTGTCTCGGCGTTTTGCTTTAGCACGTCAGAATTTTGAGAAAATCGATTTTTATGTTTCGAAGAATTCAAATTGATATTTCAATAGAGACAGACGTGTTTTTCTAAGCTCCACAGATTTTTTTAATCTAATTACAATATAATACACAAAATAACAACCTAAAATCTTATTGTTATTATAACCCCAGCTGATAATTTAAAGCATATTATAAGTGTTTTTAAACATAAATAAACATCTAAAAACAAAAGTTAAAAACTAACCTCAAAATAAATAAACAACTAGAATACATAAATAAAAAAAAAAAATAGTTTCTAAAGAGAGCCGCTGTAAATCAATAGAAAGTTGATCAGTGTTTTTTTTTTATAAAAACAATCGGCATAAAAGTGATAAAATAATAAAAACAATATAACCGCCTGGACGCTAAAAATCATAAATATAAAACCCCGTGTTACTTCTTCTTTATTGTAAACACAAAACAATAAAAAAAAGTTAATAATAAACAAAACGCTTCGTTGTTTTTTGTTTTTTTTCCTTCCCCCTCTCTTTGTTATTAACAACAAAGTTTTTATGAGTGATCTCAATACTGCGTTAAATGAGATACGTCTCAGCCTTAATGGCCGCAATGCATACATAACAGTGAAAGTAAAAGATAATAAAGTAAACAATAACAATTCCAACAGCAATTATTTAACCGCGAAGCCAGTCAGAGCTAGTTCTCCTTCACCATCTCTTTTTAATAGAGATCAAGAAAAAGTGCCAAATAACACCAATATTGTTGGTTTAGAAAAGAGATTTGATTGAACAAACCAACATCAACAACCATATGCGTAGCAATGGAAAACAAATTAACACTATTGAAACCCCCGGTACTAATCTGGTTAGTTCAAAAGTAGCTGAGCCAAAACAATCTTCAGTGCAGTATACACCCCAAACCCCTTTGCAAACAAATTCGGTCATAACACCAGTTGACGGTATCGTATCTAACCCTACGGTACAAACAGGTATAGATCGATATTTTACTGTACTGGAGAGAAAACGTAGTCCAAAATCTTCAAGGACTCCTCAAACTTTAAAACAATTGAAAGAGCAGTCGGACGTTTCATCAGGTAATCGATTTGCTATCCTGGATAATGAAAGCAATGAACCGGAACCACCAGGTAAGGCGTATAAACCTCCCCCTATTTATTTAAGAGAACAGAACTCAAATGAAGTTGTTAAGAACATTATTACTTCTATTGGTAAGAATTCTTTTCACGTTGTTCCCCTTAAACGAGGTAAGCTTTTTGAAACAAAGATTCAAACTTATAGTGAAAAGTCTTTCCGCAAATTGGTTTCCGACTTTGATAAACAGAGGCGGAATTATTACATATACCAATTGAGAAGCAGCAAAGGTCTGCAGATAGTGATTAATTGACTCATGCGTCGATCCTAGTGAAGTGAAGGAGGCTCTGGAAAAATACGGCTTTAAAATAAAGTCGGTAGTTAATATTAGAAATAGGGACAAATTACCCCAACCCCTTTTTCGGGTAGAGCTCTCTGCCGTGTGGGTAGTTTGTGCTGAACTACACTGCTCTAGCAACTCTAGTCAGCCTAGATCCAAAGAATGTGCCAAAAAGTGTAGCAACTGTGGTGGAAATCATACGGCTAACTACAGAGGTTGAGTAGTTTATTCTGCCGAGAAGCAAATGCTTGTTGACAATTGAAGATCTGCCCCAGTCCGAAGCCATTATAGCCAAAAAGATTCGAAATTTCCACAACAACCCCCAATAAAAAATTTTCCTTTAAATACACACCGTTGAGGGTAGATCGTATGCTGATGTAGTATATTCTCAGTTCCAGCGACCTCCTCCTAATAACAATTTTAGCAAATTAGAGAAAACGCTCGATACTCTAGTGCAGACTATTAACGATTTCACCAATTTAATGTGCAACATGATGCAAGAGATGATGAGGATGCAGTCTATGTTACTGCAGGCCATTCTAAATAAACTATGAACAGTTTGAAATTATGTTTCTGGAACGCAAACGGCATCCGCCAACATAAAGAAGAATTGGAATACTTTCTCAAAAGCAAGGATATTGATGTAATGCTTGTATCGGAATCTCATTTGACCTCGGTTACACTGTTTATAACACGAAAGACCCTATAGATAGGGCATGTGGAGGCTCAGCCATTCTCGTTAAATCTCGACTAAAACATTATCCCATGAGTGACCTTTGTGATAACTATCTTTAAGCAAATACTTTATGCTTTGAGGATTTTCTAATACGGAGACACTATACACGGATTTCTATAGATCATTGGGATCATGTTTTCTGGCTGCTGGCGACTACAATGCCAAGCATTCATTCTGGGGTTCACGGCTGATTACCCCGAAGGGCCGTGTTTTGTTTGATGCAATTTCTAAAATGGGATTAGATGTGATCTCAAGTGGAGAACGTTCTTATTGGCCAACAGATCGGCAGAAAATACCGGATCTTATTGATTTCTGGGTAACAAAGGGTATCCTCGAGAGGGGTACTCTCCTCAAATCACACACCCACTATTCTTACTATTTTAAGCCCCCAAGAAATTATATCACCCACTAGTGATTTAGCACTGACATGCAGAAGAACAAATTTGCTAAAATACAAAAAATTTATCAGTACTCATTGCTCGTAAAACATACCGCTAAGAACACCAGACGATATTGACCTCTCGATAAGAAATTTCGAATCAAATCTCAAACTTGCTGCTAAACTTGCTACTGACACAACAGACAGAATGTATTTTTTCTGGGGATGTCGAACGACTCTTAAATGAAAAAAGAAGAGCTCGAAGAGAGTGGCAACTCCACAGATCTCCACAACTCAAGCAACGCTTGAAAGAATGTACAAAAAACTTTCAACGGTTACTTAAAATCCAGAAAACTTCTTCACTTAATATATTCCTTGAGAACTTGGATCCTACATCAGCAACCGATTACTCGTTATGGAGTGCTACGAAAAACCTTAAAATACCTGTCGTATGTTAGCCTCCTTTGCGTAAATCAAACGGAGGTTGGGCACAAAATGATACCGAGAAAAGAGATCTGTTTGTAGAACATTTAAAAAAGTATTCACGCCACATATATATTATATTCTATAGAAGAGTTGGAACCATTTGCACCTTCCCAGCACATAGCAGATTACTCCCCGTTAACGTTTGAGATTCGGGAGGTCAAAAAGGCGATCTTTGAATTAAACTCCAAAAAAGCCCCTGGTATTGATAATATCAGTAACAGGATGATTATAGAGCTACCCCGTGTAGCATTAAGAATAATGCTAATTATTTCTAATCCTATAATGCGCCTAGAATATAATCCCCCAGAATGGAAAGTTTCACTCATTAAAATGATACCCAAGCCAGGTAAAAATCACACAATGGTTGAATCGTATAGACCAATCAGTCTCTTGTCAAATATGTCTAAGTTGTTTGAAAAGATACTAATTAAAAAGCTGACAGTACTAATATATCAAGGTAACTTAATTCCAGCTCACCAATTTGGGCCCACTGTTGTATATTTTATACCTCGGACATGCCATTGAATGAAAACACTCACACATCAACATTCGCTGATGATACAGCAATACTTAGCGTTCATAATGAACATAACAGTTTTGGAGGACTGGCTAGATACACTCACCAAAAAAATTATGTAATGCCAACTGGAAATTTTGCTAATTTGAGCCCAGCGGAATTTTTTTCTAATCTTAGCAACACATGTCTGCTGACGTGTAGTACAATGAAATTCGTAGAAAAATTAGTAGCCGGTTCTAAATTTTAGTATACTTTTTGTAAAGTGGAACTTAAAATCTGTTTGTTAAAATCAGCAAAAAAAATTACTAATATTTAGTAAAAAATTTAAAATTTATTTTTTTTTATCGAGCATCAAAATATTTTTTTTCATAAAAAAATTTAAAAAAAAATCAAAGGCTTAAAAATTTGTTAAAAATTAAAAAACAAAAAATCCCTGAAGAAGCTATCCATTGAGATAGCGAAATATTGGATAACAAATAAATAATTTTGTATAAAATAGACCTTAAGCTTGAATCTTAAAAATTGTTAAAACATAAAATAATCATTTTGTTTTAATTTGGTAATTTCTGTTTTGAAAAATATTTAGTATATTTGTTTTTACTTTTAAGATCAAATTTTAATTGTTTTAGGGCTGATTTTTAGAACTAAAAAAACTTTTTTGTGCTATTTTAAGTGGATGTTCTATTTTCAGATATGAGTCGGTATATTCACTTCCGATCCCTTTATTTAATCTATGTAACATTTTAAGGCAATTTAAGTTTGCAGGTGTAAGTTTTTATTATAATTATAGAAATAAAATTTCCTTCAATATTCACTTTTTTAAAATTAATATTTTTTTGCTAATTTTAGCAAATCGGTTTTCAAAAATTTGTAAAATGATTTCTGAAATTAGCAACAAAAATTTGTAAATATTCTGTAAAAACTCTGTAATTTGTAAAATGTAAATAGCAAAAAGATTTGCTAAATAATATTTTTTTTACTAAAAATCACTACAAAAATGTAAAGTGGGATTGAAAACCGTTTACAAATTTTTCTACTAACTTTTTATTCTGAGTGTAGTTGGAGAATTAATGTTAACGAGCAGAAATGTATTCATATGACTTTTACTTTGAGAAGAGAAACTTGCCCACCGATCCGGATTTATTGTCCGAACATACCCCAAGATACATGTGTAAAGTACCTTGGTACTTTACACATGTACATGTGAGACCGTCGTCTCACATGGAAATGTCATATAGAAGCGAAACTAACCCAAATAAACTTAAAGGCTATTCAACTCTCTTGGTTAATCGGTAGAAATTCTAAACTTGCCTTGGATTGTAAACTATTACTATACTACTCGATTATAAAACCCATATGGTGCTATGGAATACTATAAAAATTCAGAGAAGGCAAAACAAGCTCTTGAGAATTATTACAAACGCCCCCTGGTATGTTAGGAATGACAACATTCACAATGATCTCAATGTACCCTTAGTTAGTAACGAAATCACTAGATATAGCAACAACTACTTGAAGAAAGTGGAAACTCATCCCAATGTTCTTGCACGGAACCTTTTGAATAATGATGGGCATAAGCGACTAAGATGGAGGGACATTGCAGACCTATCGAACATATGAAGGAACAATTTTCAGATGCCATACATATCTATGAATATAAATTTATGAACAAATGAAAATTCGTCTGGCACTGGCTGGACTTAATATTAAGATTTAGTTTTAAGATTTGCATACTTATTGTTAGTTCACAAAATTCGTGAAGATTCAATAAATAAATAATTGAAAAAAAAATGTTTCGAAGGACAGTGGAGGTTCACTTGTAATGTAATACTATTATAAAAAGTTCTATAAAAACAGAATGGGTGAACCGATTTTAATGCTATTTTGTTTTTGTTACAATAAAAATGGCATACAATTGCTCCGACTGAATTATGCCGTTCGCATTATAAACAGTGGATGAATAAACAAAAATGAAGATTTTTGCCACTTGATTAACAAATTCATTAATTTATAAGTGTTTATATTTACTCACTATGCTTTATTCTACATAAAAATTTACCAATTTTATAGTAGTAAAATTACAATCATAGTTTAGAGTGTAGTTAATCTCTTTTTGTATCATTACACAGTAGGCTGCAAGTACTATTTTCGCTCTATTGGCTTATTTGTTGCTTTAAGATCAGATCGATGTGAAGCTAGTCTTGTTTTTAATTTTGTTTTGGTGGTACCTTATCGCACAAGTATTTTCCGTCTCCATTACATGTTATTTCATATATAAGGTTTGAATTATCTTCCTTTTCGACTTTACTTTTTGTTCTACTAAACAATTTGTTTACAGAATTGTCCGTTTTAAATGTCAATTCGTATTTTTTACGATTATAAATATTGGTATTTTTTAGTCTTTCCGATAAACCTGGTATGTACGTTGTAGATTTGTATATTTTAGGAGGGTTTAACGTGGTTAATTAAATCCTTGATGGTTTTAGTGGGAAATTCGTTTTTCCCCAGTGTGTTTGTTAAAATTTGTATGTTTTTTTTTTATAAAAATATTTGTCACTTAAAGCACTGCTCAAAATTATAGCGCACTTAAGGTTTAGCATGAATTTCATAAAAGCTTTTCGTAGGAAATATTTTTTTTTCTATATTAATTTAATACTTAACTGTATTGCAAATTTATATAACAAGAAAAAAATTGTAGCATTAAAAGTAAAAGAGTGGAAACTAATTAAAAATGGTATGTCATAATTGAATGTGTCAATGTGCGCACTCTTTATGTTAAAATTATAACTGGACTTTTTGCTCTTGTAATTTAACTTAAAACAATAAATTACATTTAGTTCTACTTAAAACCAAGTGTTTTGAGTTAAGGCTCCATTAGCCGACCGTTGAAAACGTAGATGTAAAGTAAATGTAGATGTACCGTAAATGTAATTACGATTATAGAATGCCTAAAATCGTGTCATGTGTTTTTGACATAAGCAAAAAAGTTTGTGTGTACACACAAATTAGTAATTTGTTTTAAGCCGCCATCAACCTTCATTTTTTGTCTTTTATTTACCGAAAATGGATAGCGAGGATTTGTTCATCATTTTAAGTTTTTTGCGTTTGTGTAAAATATATATTAAAAGAAAGAAAAATCATAAACGCCGAGTGAGAAGGTGGGGTGTTCGACCCATAAATAAAGACTATATCATTGGTGGTTACAATAAAAAAGTTTTTCGATCTATAAAAAAAAGTGATGAAGAACAGTTTTTTATACATACGCGTATGCCTCGAGAGTTATTTGACGTACTTTTGGGTATGGTTCGTGAAGAACGTATTAAGCCGAGGCAACGGATTGGACCAGAAGAGCGACTTTCAATTACCTTATTGTAAGAAAGATCTTATTTATAATAATGTATATCCATGTAGTTTGTTTAAACATATAAACTCCTTTTTAGGTATTTTGGACATGGATATTCCCTACAGTCGATAGCTTGGAGCCACAAGCTCGGAAAATCGACCATCCGAGCCATTGTGCTATAAACATGTGAGGCATTGTGGCGTATTTTGCGAGCCAACAACATCCCAGTTTCAGGACATTGAAAACGACTTCAATGCTTTATGGAATATGCCAAACTGCGTAGGTGCTATAGACGGCAAGCATATAGCCATTAAGTGCCCTCCAAATTCTGGATCGATGTTTTACAATTATAAAAAATATTTCAGTTTGGTGCTTTTGGCAGTATGTGATGCAAGATATACTTTTACATCAGTTAGCATGGGAAGCTATGTTAGCCAAAGTGATGCAGGTAAATATTACACATACAAAATTTTTGTATTTATGTTACTGATTATTGGTCTTACAGGAATATTTCGTGTGTCACCATTTGGACAATCGGTGATTTCTGGGAAAGTTCCCGTGCCGCCAAATAAGCCTTTGAATGCACAGTGTCAGGATACTTTTCCACATTTTTTTGTGGGAGATGCTGCCTTTCCTTTAAAAAGCAATTTAATGCGACCTTATCCTGGAACAAATTTGGATACACATAAAAGAATCTTTAATTACAGACTTTCCCGAGCTCGGCGTGTGATTGAAAATTGTTTCGGGATACTCTGCGCACGTTAGAGAGTTCTTTTAACAACAATTGAAATGTCGCCGGAAAATATGGATACCATTGTACTGGCCTGCACAGTTCTTCACAATTTTATCATGTTGAATGATTTAAAAAAATGGTATTGTCCGGCAATTTTGTTGACCAGGAGGCAGAAGATGGGTCTTTTCAAGAACGAGATTGGAGAATACAACTAAGAAACAACGGTGAATGGCCCATGAGATCGATTTCTACTCATATACGTAGATCTACCCAAACAGCTATAAACTTAAGAGACAGATTGGCAGAATTTTTTTGCAATGAAGGCACTATTCCATTTCAATATGGTTTTTTAAAGTAAAAAATTTAAAATTTTTTATTTTTATAAAATACATATATGTATGTGCATACATATTGATATATTTACATTTTTTTTAATAAATAATTTCATTGTTTACTAAAACTTAAATAAGTATTTTTAAATTAAAAAGGCAATTCCAGGTAAAACGAAGCAGAAGCAAGTTAAAAAAAAAAGAAAAATAATAAATTCAGTCTGACCGTTGTCAATTTTTAAAAAGGAACTAAAATCTATGTACAGCAACGTGCAAAATAATGGCAGCATGAAATAATATGGACGCCTAAGATTAAAATTGAAAATGGATTTTCTTTAAAACGAAATCGAGTACTACAAAAAAAGTAAACATTGTTCTGTAAGTAATTTACCAAGCTTTTATATTCGCCTCTCCTAGACCAGATTATGTAAGTAGTTCACACGCAACTATATTATTACTAAATATTTAGAATATTTAAAAAATATATTAAAAAAGTTTATTTTTCTGTTTCACCATCGTACCGTATGCACTACTTACATAATCTGGTCTAGGAGGGGCGAAAATAAAAGCTTTGTAAATTACCTACAAAACAATTTTTACTTTTTTTGTAGTACTCGATTTCGTTTTAAAGAAAATCCATTTTCAATTTTAATCTTAGGCGTCCATATTATTTCATGCTGCCATTATTTTGCACAGTGCTGTATGTTTAAAAGCTATAACCAACAAAAAATAAGATTAATATGAAATAAAAAAATTCAGTCTCATTTGTTTAAAACGTCTTAGTTATCGGGTTCCAGGCTCATTTCCATTACCAATGACGTTACCCTTTGTATAGACACTTTCTGTTTTGTCTGGCTCATGGAACGTATTGTAGAAACAATCATTTTCCCAAAACCAGTGAGTGCGTCTTCTTCCTTCTCTTTTTCCATTTTTTTTCACACATCTTTGTGAAAACATCGAGGGCTTTGGAAAAATGTTGGTCATCACTACTTTCTGCCTGTCTTTTTCGTTTAGCCATGGCCGGTGTAGTTGGTAAAGGCAATATTGGCGCGAACGATGTATCTGGTAATGCTTCCGGCAACGGCGGAGAAACAGATACTGGCGACGGGTCAGACAAGGGCGAATGTACTGGCAATGGCGATTGCGAATTTAAATAAGAATCAGTGCTTTCCTTAAAAATGTTGTATGAACATCGCATCCTGAAAATAAAAATTATAAGCAAAACACATGTACATATGGATGTATATCATTACTTACGGTCTCGGAACAATAAAAGGCGCTATAAATTCCATCGATTGCATCAAGGGCCATTGCGATGCATACTTCGCTCCATTACCAGATGGCAAATTTTGTTGCCGTTTCTCCTTTACATACCTGTCCCGGAGGCAGGACTATCTCTTCTGGCATAGTTCTTCTACAAGAACAATATAATTGGTCTTACCTGGTTGTTCCATCTCTACAGAAATCTGCTTCCAAATGATTCTCTTTTTCTCTGGATTCTTATATCCTGGAGAATATTTACTGTATAGGCACTCATTCGCCTGTACCAATATTATTAATTTTTCATCATCCATGTTCAACTTGACTGTATTTATTTCTTTAAAAAATTTAAACAAAATGTAATACAGCTGTTCGAAACATTGATGGTAGTTCAGTGTGTTTACATTATTTGTGGGTTTGTGAAAAAAGTACCAAAGTTATTAAAATAGTACCACTCACTATTGTAAACTTTTTAAAATTGTTATAACTTTTTTGAGCAAAGCTAAAAATAAGTTTTATACATTCATTTACATATCTAATCCCTAAAAGTAAGTAATTTTATTTATTTTGAACACCGTTATTTCTTTTATTTATAAAGTGTCATTTTCATTACTTTATTACAATCTTTGTTACAATTGTTTTAATTCTTTTTGATTACGAACGTGCTTACAAACATTGTACGCATGTACTTATACCATTATTTTGCAATTCTAAGAATATATACATATGAACGTTAATATGTTGAATATTATAATAAAACTTTTGCATCAAATACCCTGAAACGATTATCAAAGTCTCTTGTTAGATTTCATTTAGAAAACAATTGACACAGGCAACTAAATTTATCAAATATTTCGTGTATAAAAAGAAGATTAACAACTTAAAAGCTTTAAATAACAAAAGAGTAAAAATTACTTAAAAAGGGTTTTTGTGCCCCACTTTTGTTTGCTTGTAAATTTACCATCACTGGCTACATCTGTCACGTAACCTCGTACTGAAATTCTGTTTTCAAGAGGTTGAGACGTTACGACTACGTACCACTTCAGTCGGGTAAGCATTTGCATAGCTTTTCGTATAGCAAAAAAAATCAGTTGATACATTTACATTTCTACATTTACGGTCGGCTAAATGTGCCTTTACATTTTTACATCGCGATCATAATTTTTCAACATTTTTTGGTTATAATTGTATTTAAACATTTCTGAAAAACAATATTTGGTGGGCTAGGGGAGTGGTGGTAAACCATTGTACCACTCGGGATGTTAAGTGGTACAAAAAAGTACCAACCGTCTGTTTAACCAACTAAACAAAAAAGAAGTATAGTAAATACTATATCATATTTTATTGATTTTTGATGTATTGTATAAGAAATGTATAGAAAGGTTAAAAAAAATAGTTTTTACATAAAATTTATTCAAGATATGGCGCAAAGAACATTTTCAGCGCTGCAGTTGGTACAACGACGTCGGGAAGTTCCTACAACAGGAAGATGCATTGGCTTTAGATTGGCAGTATGTAATGCTGGGCCTGGTTTTATTGATCGACGAACGGGTGCAGTTTTTAGGCCTTCCTAGATGATAAATGAACCACGAATTGACGGCTGCCATCATTATCAAAAGATAAAAAGTTTTCTTCCACCACATATTCGATTTTCGATCATATTCGTAAAGGCCAGACATTTGATCAGCCAAGTCAACGCCTCACATGATCTCGCTATAAAATCAATTTAGTTCGGATATGGGACTTCAATCTTTTCGCCTGTTTTCAATATTTTTGTAACAGTTGTAAATGTTGCATCGTGACAATTACTTAGTACCAAAACTTCTTCCGTGTCTTCCCATTTTGCGCATTTTCTGCTTCACCCCTTTTCAACTTCTTACCAAAAAAATTTAGGCACAATTTTGGCTGGAAAGGAAATAGTGTTTGAAAAAAATTCACAGAAGTTTGAAGATAATGTGGTATGTTTCAGAACACAGCAACATTTAATTTAAAAGGTCGAAAGGGTTAATAGGTTTTTTGCACTGACCTACATCTTACATTTTTCATCAAATTGCAAAGATGTTAACATCTTATACAGGCCAAAAATTCTACATTTGCAAAAGATGATCCTTTCTCATTTAGTTCCATCTTACATCTATCGTTATTTTAAGTGTCATCACAACAAAGCAAAATGAGCGGCATATGTAAGAATTTCATACTTATGTCTACCAAAAATTCTTCTTTATCATCATCTTCCAGAATGCCCTTTAATATTTCAATGTACTGCGAAATCGCTCTGCTAGTAGTCGTCAATTAGCGTCTGAGTGGTCATCCTCGCTTGGAAAGTCAATAAGCGCTAGTACGACCCGTCGCCGTCTTTACAACCACGGCATCAAAAGCTGTACCGAAAAAGTCAATTGTATTTCAGAAATATTTAATTGTATTTCAGAAATTGTCAATTGTATTTCAGAAATAGTCAATTGTATTTCAGAAATAAAAAAACACCCTACGTTTTAGAGTTGTAATATTTAATTTCGTTATTGTCTTGTATTTTAATAATTTTTGTATTTTCGAATGCTGAAAATTGAAATTTGGTATGCAGGTTCCTTCTCCAGTGTAGATAATAGCTATGACGTGACTTTTAGAAAATCCAAAGCTGAGGGGCAAAAAAGCGGAAAATTCTCCCCCTTGAGGGCCTGCAAAAACCGCTGGAGCTGGAAGTGCAATTATGCAAATGTGCATATGTGCAAAAGTACAAATGTGTTAATTTGCAAAAGTGCAATAGTGCAAATTTGCAAAAGTCCACAAGTGCACAAAATGTAAAAGTGTGCAAATTTTCAGATATGGAAGTTAGCAAATGTGTAAATATGTAAATTTTATTTCTTTATTTCATTCATTTCCCCCTGCGGCGTAGTGTAGCATGAATCATATTCGTTATTACCAACAAAAATATCATGAGGTACTTAATATAAAAGAATATCATATTACATAACGACCAACACTATTTGCATTATATAAGCGACTGTTATGGTTACAATAATCTAAGCTGAGAATACTCAGTCAAAATGATATAACATCCACTGTAAACATTATTAAACAGTCAACCCTTTTGGTGTCGCACATTGATCGTTGTTTCATACATTATGTATCTAACTAAAAGTACTTATTCCATTGCTACAATGTATTATAAATTCTGATCAATTTGTTCAATAAAGACGATTATTTACTTAACATTCAAGAGAGCGATAACTCCGCTCTTGCAAAGAATAAAGAACCTACCTTTTGTCTTTCAATAAAAAAGGACAAATATTACAGTAGACATTAGCTAAGAAGAGGTTCTTGGAAACTCCTTCGGGGAAAAGCAAAACGGAAAAACTCCCCTTTCACGGCCTGCCCAAACCCCTATATCTAGAAACCGGAAATTTGAAATATGCTTTTCTTGGAATATGTGCTAACTCATCGATAAAGTCTCTCCCTTAACAGCCTGCTAACCGTTGGACCTAGGAAGTTGAAATCCAACGGTGAGGGGCAGAAAAAGGAAAAATTCTCACCCTTGACTTCCTGCCAAAACCGATGGTTCCTTTTCCGGTGTAGACATTCAACTAGGTCGGATTTTTGTAAATGTCTACGGAGAGTTGCAAACTGATTTAGTTAGAAACCTGAAACTATGAATATTCGTTAACTGAAGTATGTGCTAACTCATTGCTTAGCTACATTTTAGAATTTATGGTTAACATTGGGGTTCAAAGGGAAAAATCTGAAATTTAAAATATGTGTTACGTGGAGTATGGGCTAACTCCTTATTGAGGTACATCTAAGAATTTTGGTCTGGGTCATGATAAATATTGGAGACTCCGTGTAATTATCTGGAAACTCAGTGTACTCCCAGGCGTTAGCCCGGGCAATCATGGCTGAATTAACGGTACTAAATTGGTCCTGATTTAATATAATTATATATAAAATTATATATAATTATATATAATCATATATTATTGACTAAGAAAAAATGTGGAGAAATAATTATATTTAAAGCGAAAAAAATATATATATAAATTTCACCACTTATATCCTATAAAAATTTCTTGTTCTTGTTATCCCGAAATGATTTAAAATTTGAAAGTTTTGTAAAAAAATATTAATAAAAAAAACAAACTAAAAGCACAAAGAAATTGATCTTACTGTCTAGGATTCGAAACCATTGACATGGGGCCGCATTTAATTATATAAATGTATCTTTTTTCATATCAAAAACACTATATATATGGAACTATATATAATAATATCCCAAATTTGCACAAATTGCATCATATATAATTATATCTTATGCCATATCAAAAATATTTCTTGTATTAGAACATGTATTAAACAACATATAATTACATTTCATAACATATTAAAAAATATTTTTGATAATAGCCCATATATTAATATATCTCAAATATTAGATAGCGTATATAATTATTAATGGTTCTGTATAATCCATATAAAGGGTGTCCCAAGAAGAACGCAATTTTTAAATTTTAAATAAAACAGATATTTAAAAAAAAATCGTGAAACTTTATTATATCGTAAAGTAGACAGAATGAGGTTATGTATGGAACATTATATCGTGCAGATGGCCGCCGCGGCTTTGCTG
This sequence comes from Eustalomyia histrio, assembly GCA_949748255.1. Taxonomy (NCBI): domain Eukaryota; kingdom Metazoa; phylum Arthropoda; class Insecta; order Diptera; family Anthomyiidae; genus Eustalomyia; species Eustalomyia histrio. The sequence goes on from OX456523.1 coordinate 153,367,903, forward strand.
GCATGCACGCGATCTTTTAATGAAATTTTTAATGACCGTTTTGCATAAATGCTGCGGTATTTCATTAATGCAGCGTCCAATTTCCTCTTTTAAGGCTTGATTCGTCGTCGCTTATTCGCGTAAACCATCGACTTCAAAAAACCCCAAAGAAAAAAATCTAATGGTGTTAAATCGCCGCCTAGGCCAATTCTGATCTCCAAAACGCGAAATAACACGACCGGGAAATGACTGATGCAGCAATTGAATTATTTCTCTGGCTGTATGACATGTGGCGCCGTCTTGTTGGAACCACATGCCCTCCACATTCATTTCTTCAATTCTAGGCAAGAAAAAACTGGTTATCATTTCACGATACCGAACACCATTGACTGTTTGCGCTTGACCTGCCTCATTTTCATAAAAAAAGGTCCAATGATTCCTTCAGCCCAAAAACCACACCACACAATGACACGTTGAGGATGCATTTGCTTCTCGTGAATCACTCGAGGATTTTCCTCACCCCAAATGCGAAAATTCTGCCTATTGACGAAGCCATCAAGATGAAAATGGGCCTCGTCACTGAAGATGATTTTATCGGCAAAATCAGCATTTTCATGTTGTCTCTCCAATACCCAATTAACGAACTCCCTTCGCTGTCCATGGTCAGCTGGCTTCAGTTCATGAGTCAATTGAACTTTGTATGCATGAAGATGCAAATCTTTCGTCAAAATTCGCTGCAAAGTAGATTTGGAGACACCAATTTGCTGAGCTCGGTGTCGAATTGAGGTGGATGGAGTTTGAGCGGCATCATCACGTACAGCTGCGACATTTTCGGTCGATCGACCTGGTCGATGGCGCGTTGTTGTCTTTACATCACTAACAGACCCAGTTTCGGCAAATTTATCCATTAATCTCTTTACAGTTGACCGCAATTTGCGAACTGTAGCCGCAAAACTTTCACCATTTTTGTAAAACAATTTCACAATGAGAATGCGTTGTTCATTCGTGTAGCGCTCCATTTTTACTAACCTCGTACCTTCTACTAGCAAACAATAACAATTGTTCAAATGTCAAACAATGACACTTCGAATGTTGCCAGATTTAAAAATTGCGTTCTTCTTGGGACACCCTTTATAAGTATATATGGTTCCGTACAAGCCATATATAAATATATACAGTCCCGTGTAACTCATATATAATTATATATAGTGTTATATGCAATTTTATATAATATAATATATACCATATCTTATCATATAAATCATACATAATTTTATAAAGATCAATATATAAACAGATATGGTTATACATATATGATAAAACATAAAGTAATTTTAAAAAATGTGTGTAATATATAATTATTTACTAATATTTTATTTATTTAGCTAAAGATCTTTTCCTTTTTTATAAAAATTCTTATTTTATTTTCAATATTTCGCTAACAATTTGTTAGCATCTAACATCTTTAGCTGAATAAATAAAATATTAATATTGAAAAAAGATCAAATAAAGTTATATAATTATATAATTATTTACATATATATAATTATGTATTTATATCATTATTAGATAAGGCTACATATGTTTTTATCTAAACTTTTTTACTTGGGTGTATAGGATTTTAAAGCAACTTGTGTTCATTTTTAATAAAAAAAAGGGTCAAAGATTTAGAAGACATATAATTTAATTTTTTTAAAAGCGCGTAAACTATCATCTTTAAAATTCTATACAGATTTTTTAAATATTTACGAAATGTGGGGGTTTAAAGGTTAAAAATAAGGGAAAGAATTAAATTTATCCTACAATTGATCTTAGACCCTATAAAGTATATATAATCTGGGTCCTTATGAAGAGCGACGTTGATTTAACGATGTCCGTCTGTCCGTCTGTGTGTTGAAATGGGTTTTCCGAAGACCCCAAACATGATGAGGTCTTGATAGTTATATATTTCTGTTACATGTGATCCATTTCTGTTTGCTATTGAAAATCAGCCAGATCGGTTGATAAATGGCTGAGATATTAACAAAAAACCAGGTCTACCTCTAATTTTTTCCGTAAAATTCCTTTGTTTTTTATATGTATGTTGAATATTACGCATAACAAACACATCAATTTCGATTCTTTCACCTCTTCACCTTTTATACACAAACAACAAACACATACAAAGATTTCTCATTTAAATAAAAACCAAACAAATCCCTATTGACCGAAAACTGTTCATTTAACTCTATAAACGATGATTCCATATAGCCTTCATAGCTGAGTTGTCTGAACGCTATGTCACAAATAATTTTTTTCTCTAAGAACGCGAGTTCGAATCCTACTGAAGACACAATTCAACTTTTTTTTGTACATTTTTTTTTATTTTCTTAAGACTTTTTTTATTTTTTTTAACATTAAATAATTAATTTCCCATCTAAAAATCGAAATATATATGAGCATACATGATCATACATGGGCTTGTATATGATCATACATGGGCATGCATGGTCATATACGTCCATACATGATCTCATATATGATCATATATCTTCGGATCCGAAATTTGAGGGTATATGGTGATATATGTGCATATATTATCATACATGCTCACATATTATTCATGTATGCTCGTATATGATCATATACGTCCATATACCCTCAAATTTCGGATCCAAAGATATATGATCATATATGAGATCATGTATGGTCATATATTGAACAATGTATGGACGTATATGACCATGTATGATCATATACAGGCCCATGTATGATCATGTATGCTCATATATATTTCGATTTTTAGATGGGGTAAATAAAATTTTATATTAATAATTAAATAATCCATAAATAGGCTAAAAACATCAAAATTTTTATAAAAACCCTCTGATACAAACGGTTTTATTTCTATTTTTTGCTCCGATTTAAACGAATTTATAAACAGATATTAAAACCATTTTCTCATATATTAAGAAAATTTTATACATAATTTCCCTTTGAGTGCAACTATTTTAGGTCATAACTTTTATATTATATTTATAAAAAAAATTATAAACTATTTTCCTTCAAATTTTTAAAATTAAGCTAAATAAATTAAAAATATTTTGTAATAGAAAGCGAAATAAAATCCCAAATGCAAGTTTGCCAGCTAAATCAAACTTTTTTGTAGAAATAAAACCCTTGCAGTTCTAGTGATTTCTTTTAACGATTTGCTGAACTTCTTTTCTTTCACCTCTTCACCTTTTATTCACAACCAACAAACACATACAAAGATTTCTCATTTAAATAAAAACCAAACAAATCCCTATTGAACGAAAACTGTTCATTTAACTCTATAAACAATGATTCCATATAGCCTTCATAGCTGAGTTGGCTAAACGCTGTGACACAAATACTTTTTTTTCTCAAAGAACGCGAGTTCGAATCCTACTGAAGACACAATTCAACTTTTTTTTTGTAAATTTTTTTTTATTTTCTTAAGACTTTATTTATTTTTTTGTTTTTTTTTTAACATTAAATAATTAATTTGTATTTTATTCAATTTTAATTTATAAAAATTAAAATTGCTTTTTTTGACCTTTCAATATTGCAATTAACATTATTCTTTTCATGTTTTTGGTCATTAAAACACTATTTTTCTTTATCGGGATATTCTCCAAATAAATACTTCATAGAGTTTTATTAGCCAAAACATTGATCTATTACTTTCAAGAATGAGATGACCTAGAAAATCCCCGAAACACGTCATCTAATAAAAAATAATAATAAAATTTTATATTAATAATTAAATAATACATAAATAGGCTAAAAACATCAAAATTTGTATAAAAACCCTCTGATACAAACAAAATACAAACGGTTTTATTTCTATTTTTTGCTCCGATTTAAAAAAATTTATAAACAGATTTTTAAACCATTTTCACATATATTAAGAAAATTTTATACATAATTTCCCTTTGAGTGCAACTATTATAGGTCATAACTTATAATAATTTATAAAAAAAATATAAACTATTTTCCATCAAATTTTTAAAATTAAACCAAAGAAATTAAAAATATTTTTAATAAAAAAGCGAAATAAAATCCCAAATGCAAATTTGCCACCTAAATCAAACGTTTTTGTAGAAATAAAACACATGCAGTTCTAGTGATTTCTTTTAACGATTTGTTGAAATTCTTTTCTTTCACCTTTTATACACAAACAACAAACACTATTCTAGAGGTGTAATATGACCTATGGATACGTCTTATATAGCAAAAGATCACAAATCTTTAGTATAACATATTTGCTGAAATTTGGAAATATCGGTTCAGATACAAAAAAGTTATGCCCAAAACATACATTTTTTTTAAATACCTATTTTCTGGAACCATAAATCTTCCCGAGTCCAAGTTTTATCACCAAACTAAATGGTTAATTTCCTCTTAAAGGCGTCCGTATATAAATCTGTCCATTCCATATATGTCCATATATAAACTTCAGTTTTTTCCTAACCATGGTGAAGGGTATATAAGATTCGGCATAGCCGAATTTAGCCGCTCTTACTTGTTTTCTTTTAACATTAATAACTAATTTTAATAAAATTTAAAATAATAATTAAATAATCCATAAATAAGCTAAAAACATCAAAGTTTTTGTAAAACCCGTCTGATACAAACAAAATACAAACGGTTTTCTTTCTATTTTTCTCCGATTTAAAAGAATTTATAAAAAGATTTTTAAACCATTTTATATTTCATATATTAAGAAAATTGTATACATAATTCCTTTTTGAGTGAAACTATTTTAGGTCATAACTGATAATAATTTTTATAAACTATTTTAATTGAAATTTTTAAAATTAAGCTGAAGAAATTAAAAACATTTTTTAAAAAGGCGAAATAATATCCCAAATGCAAATTTGCCAGCTAAATTAAACGTTTTCGTAGAAATAAAACACATGCAGTTCTAGTGAAATCTTTTAACGATTTGTAAAAAAATATTTTTTTGGTCGAAAAAAGCTTTTTTAGAACTAAAAACATTTTTGAAAAAAAGAAAAAATAAGACAACGCTGATTGGCATTCTGATCGTATTTGTTGTTGTTTTTATTTTATTTGCTGAACTTTTTGTCTTTCACCTCTTCACCTTTTATACACAAACAACAAATCCATACAAAGGTTTGTCATTTTAATAAAACCCAAACAAATCTGTTTTAAACGAAAACTCTTTATTTACTTCCATTAACGACGTTAGATTATGTCCTTCAATGGCTGAGTGGTGTTATCGCTTTGTCACAAACCTTTTTTTCTTTTAGTCGCGCAATCGAGCCCCGTCTATTCAACTTTTTTTATATTTATATTTTTTTAACACTTTTTTTTTGATTTTCTTAAGACTTTTTTTTGTTATTTTTTTATTTTTTTTAACAAAACAAATACGTCCAGCACAGTTGGCTTAACGATGTCGGTCAGCTTTTCTGCATAATTGGAGAACGGAAAGAGGTAAAGTTTCCAAATAAGGTGCAAGCATCTTGGTTATCAATACACAACATCTGACCAAATGTGGGCGGGATCCTTGAATTGGGCGTGGCACAAAATAGATTAATTTATATCTTAAGAATGGTAAGACCGTAATTAAATACTCCATAAAAATTTTTATAAAAACTAAAATTTTAGAGCTGTAATATGACCTATGGATACATCTTATATATTCAAAGATCGCAAATCTTTAGTAGAACATATTTGCTGAAAATAGTTATGACCAAAACATACATTGTTTTAAATACCTATTTTCGGGAACCATAAACCCATATATAAACTTCACTTTTTCCCAACCATGGTGAAGGGTATATAGGATTCGGCATAGCCGAATTTAGCCGCTCTTACTTGTTTTAAATAGTTTTATTTAAAAGTGGGAATAAGGTAGAGTTGTACAAGTATAGAGTATTTAGAATTTTACAACTACAGACCAAAGTGCTTTAAAACTCCGTACTTTTGTGGAGTATTTTCTTGTCTATTCTTGACTTTATGCAAACGTGTTAAGATATTTCTAAAATTTAAATTTGTTTTTTTTTTGTTTTAAAACTCTACATACGATTATAATTTTTTTTTATCGCTCAAATTAAAAAAAAAATATTTTTTTGATTTTTTTCTATTTGAAATATTTTTTTTTTGTTAATTAATATTGTTATAAGTATCCCAATAGGGATGCTGTTTTGTTTAGTGATATGAAGTTTATTATACATTTCTAGGAACATTTTTAAATTAGGCTTATTCTCAAGCCTGTTTAGGTAATTTTTTAAGCAGTAGTATTTTACAGAAAACAGACTAAAATGTTTAATAAGAAAAAAATATCCACATTTCTGTATGTTTTTTAACTGATCGGTGAAATTTAATAAAACATATAATTTCGGGAGAAAATTTTGGAATTTCAAAATAAAACTAAAAACTTCTTTTATGATTAAAAAAATTATATAAATTAAATTCAGGTACATGCTTATACGTTTTTTCGTTAGTTTAACAAACTCCTTGTTTTCACATTCAATATAATTTGCCATGAAATTTGAAAATTACACACAGAACAACGAAAATAATTGTATTGCTGTTTTTTGTGTAATTTTCAAATATCAAGGTAATTTTTATTGCAAGATCATAACTTGTGTAGAAATTACTTAAAAAAAGTGTTGCCACAGTTTTACCAATACAAAAAGCGTTCGCAAAGTTAACAATACGACTTAAAGTAAAAACAAGTAAGAGCGGCTAAATTCGGCTATGCCGAATCTTATATACCCTTCACCATTATTGGGAAAAAACTGAAGTTTATATATGGACATATATGGAATGGACAGATTTATATACGGACGCCTTTAAGAGGAAATAAACCATTTAGTTTGGAGATAAAACTTGGACTCGGGAAAATAGGTACTTTAAAAAAATTTATGTTTTGGGCATAACTTTTTTGTATCTGAACCGATATTTCCGAGTTTTTCAGCAAATATGTTATACTAAAGATTTTCGATCTTTTGCTATATAAGACGTATCCATAGGTCATAATACAGCTCTAGAATAGTGTTTGCTGTTTGTGTATAAAAGGTGAAGAGGTGAAAGAAAAGAATTTCAACAAATCGTTAAAAGAAATCACTACAACTGCATGTGTTTTATTTCTACAAAATAGTTTGATTTAGCTGGCAAATTTGCATTTGGGATTTTATTTCGCTTTTTTATTAGAAATATTTGTAATTTCTTTAGCTTAATTTTAAAAATTTGAAGGAAAATAGTTTATAATTTTTTTTATAAATTATTATAAGTTATGACCTAAAATAGTTGCACTCAAAGGTAAATTATGTATAAAATTTTCTTAATATGTGAGAAATAAAATGGTTTAAAAATCTTTTTATAAATTCTTTTAAATCGGAGCAAAAAAATGAAATAAAACCGTTTGTATTTTGTTTGTATCAGAGGGTTTTTATAAAAATTTTGATGTTTGAAGCCTATTTATGGATTATTTAATTATTAATATAAAATTTTATTTAAATTAATTATTAAATGTAAAAAAAACAAAAAATAAACAAAAAAAAATCTTAAGAAAATAAAAAAAAATGTACAAAAAATAAGTGAATTGACCGGGATTCGAACCCGCGACCCTTCCACCTGTGGTGAAAGGTATAAAAACGTTTGTATTTTGTTTGTATCAGAGGGTTTTTATAAAAATGTTGATGTTTTTAGCCTATTTATGGATTATTTAATTATTAATATAAAATTTTATATAAATTAATTATTAAATGTTAAAAAAAACCAAAAATAAGCAAAAAAAAAAGTCTTAAGAAAATAATAAAAAAAAATTTACAAAAAAAAGTGAATTGACCTGACCGAGATTCGAACCCGCGGCCTTAGAGAAAAAAAGTATTTGTGACATAGCGTCAAGACAACTGAGCTATTGAAGTTCACACAAAATCATCGTCAATAGAGGTACATATATAAAAGTCTTCGTTCATTAGAGATTTGTTTAGTTTTTATTTAAATGACAAATCTTTGTATGTGTGTTGTGTGTGTATAAAAGGTGGAGATGAAAGAAAAGAATTTTAATTATTAATATAAAATTTTATATAAATTAATTATTAAATGTTAAAAAAACCAAAAATAAGCAAAAAAAAATCTTAAGAAAATAATAAAAAAAAAGTGAATTGACCTGACCGAGATTTGAACCTCGAACCCCGCGGGCTTAGAGAAAAAAAGTATTTGTGACATAGCGTCTAGACAACTGAGCTATTGAAACTCACACAAAATCATCGTCAACAGAGGTACATATATAAAAGTCTTCGTTCATTAGAGATTTGTTTAGTTTTTATTTAAATGACAAATCTTTGTATGTGTGTTGTTTGTGTATAAAAGGTGGAGATGAAAGAAAAGAATTTTAATTATTAATATAAAATTTTATATAAATTAAATGTTAAAAAAAAAACAAAAATAAGCAAAAAAAAAATCTTAAGAAAATAATAAAAAAAAATGTACAAAAAAAAGTGAATTGACCTGACCGAGATTTGAACCTCGAACCCCGCGGGCTTAGAGAAAAAAAGTATTTGTGACATAGCGTCTAGACAACTGAGCTATAGAAGCTCACACAAAATCATCGTCAATAGATGTACATATATAAAAGTCTTCGTTCATTAGGGATTTGTTTAGTTTTTATTTAAATGACAAATCTTTGTATGTGTGTTGTTTGTGTATAAAAAGTGGAGATGAAAGAAAAGAATTTTAACACATGGATGTGTTGTTATGCTCAAAAATCTACATACATATTAAACAAAGGGATTTTACTGGAAAAATTAGAGGTAGTCCTGGTTTTTTGCTAATATCTCAGCCATTTATTAACCGATCTGTCTGATTTTTAATAGCAAACAGAAATGGATCACATGTAACAGAAATAAAAAACAATCAAGTCCTCATCATGTCTGGGTTCTTCGGAAAACCTATTTCAACACACAGACGGACATCGTTAAATCAACTTCGCTATTCATAAGGACCCAGAATATACATACTTTATAGGGTCTAAGATCAATATTGTAGAAATTACAAACGGAATGACAAACTTATATATACCCTTCCACCTGTGGTGAAGGGTATAAAAATGTGCCGGTAATTTAGGGGTAAAGTAATATTCTATTATTTCGGTAAGGTTATTTTAAGGATAACGCTATTTTCTATTATTTCGGTAACGTTATTTTAAGGATAACGATTTTTTCAGTAATTTCGGTAACGGTATTTTAGGGATAACGATTTTTTCGGTATCGGTATTTTAGCGATAACGGTATTTTCTACTATTTAGGTAAGGGTATTTTAAGGATAACGATTTTTTCAGTTATCTCGGTATCGGTATTTTAGCGATAACAGTATTTTTTATTATTTCGGTAACGGTATTTTAAGGATAACGATTTTTCAGTCATTTCTGTAAAGGTATATTAGGGGTAACGATACTCAATTGAAAGGGTATTGAATCGATAACGGTATTTTAGCGGGATTGCCTGCCAACCCTGATATAATTATATATTCGGGAATTATATATACGGGAATTTGAGACTAAATTGGTTCTGTACTTATTTGATTTTATATGCAATCAAAATTAAAAACAAATTTGTGGTTTTTAAATTATTTGCGGTTTTCAACAAAATTCGATTTTAGATTTTTCTTTTCTATATATATACTTCCATATATATACTTCGTGGTTTCTTGTTTGTTACTATTTCTAGTTTATAGCGAGTTTTCAACCTCCATATGCTTACAAAAACATAGCAAATCACCGATTTTTAAGCTAGGTTTATACAGGTACTTTGATCCTGCAGAACCCATAATTTTAGACAAGCTAGAGCCTCTAAAAGAAGTCAGATGCTGGTAAATTCCTATCTAAAAATGTTGTCGTCAAAAAATCCAACTTCTTGTACTTTTACAAACTACTTACCATGGGCTTCCATTAGAAATGACATTGTTTTAATTTTTGAAAGGATAAAAGTTATCCTTGTAACTAAACGTAAAATTTTACATATTTTAGCTTCTTGGTATTATTTAGTATATTAAAATTAAATCCTGTCTCACATAAGAAGACAAATGAAAATTTCTTGATCAAAATAAATACGCGACTCTTAATTTAATTTTGATTTCAAATTCGTAATGTACACCCAAAAATATATTAGATTTGATGAGTCACGATCGTAAATATTATATTTAATTTTTCTCAAATTTTAATTAATTTAAAATTATCGAACAACTACAACTTTCAAACTTCAATGGCGGTGTGCTACCCCTAAATAAATTTTTATTAATAGTATCTAAATAATCCTTAACAACTAGTTGCAGTGAATGAGCAGCACACTCTACTGATTGTACTGAGAACACGGAGATTTCTCGAAGAAGGTCGCTAGAGGCAGTGTAATCAGACTCGCTGAATAATTTCACAATTTTAATCAAATTCCGACCATTATCCGTTGTAATAGTTTCAATTTGGCTATTTTCGATGCCAAAAGTCTCCAAAACATTTTTATCTTTAATATACTCAACTATAAATTCAGTTTATTAAATTGACATTAAGGGGAGCTTTCACCTGCAATGGGTAATTAATGTATTTACCTGTATGACGCTCCGTCAGCTCAATGCAGCCTAGCGTTTTTATAATAATTTTCGATTTACTGTAAAACTGTATTGTGTATTATGCTGCGTTGAAGTCTTGTAGCCATGTAGACTTCCAATACAGCAACTTACTTTTCAGTTTCTCTTTTAACCAGCTTCTTTCGTTTTCGTATGCTTCACTAACTTATTTATATTTCTGGATGTAACTGCTGGAATACCAAGCCCATCAACGAGTTGATTCGTAATGACCTTGTAAGCATCTGAATCAAAAAATGCAACGGTAATTTTTCACACACGTTTTTTAATTTCTTCAGAAGCCATTGTTATCGAACATCTAGCATTTTTTAATACTAATTCACATTTCTTCTACCCGTTATTCAGTTCCATGTTGTATTGTTGTTTAAGCGTGTTGATTAAACGACGCTGTAAATTGATAACATTATCACCTTTAAAAACGCTTTTACACAGCCGGCATACTGTAAATTCAAAAAATTTACGACTAGTAGTATCGGAATTGCGACCACATTCGCGATGTGAACTTTTTGGAAAAGTAAATTTATAAATAAGACAGTGATACAAAATAGAACTTTCCGAATCGGAAAGGGATGAAATAAAAGCAAATGAAAGTTTACATTTTTAATAATAAAACCCTTAAGGGTTTTTTTAGTTTAGTGCGATATTTTTTTAACACGCTTTTGAAGTTGGTGATTTTGGAAAGCTGTTTAACAAGAAAAAATCATCAAAAATTTGATAAAACAATGCTTATTTACTTTTATTATCCTGCGAAGTTGTGGTATCTTACTATTTTTGGGGTCGACAAATTCATTGATATTTATTTTTACCTAAAACTCACGCTAGATGGCGATGTCATAAAAATGTTGCTATTTCTTGTAGATTGTCATAGAAAAAACGGGGTTTTTACTTTCTTTGAGGCTAAAAAATCAAATTTTCATGTTGGCTTCATTAAAACATATGTTTAATGATATTACGAAGAACATTTTATTATTGTCAGTACGTTACTATTACAAAAATTGTATTTTATAAAAATATATGTTATTCTGATTATCTTAATGATATTTTCGTCTTTTTGGATCCGCTAAATCATCATCACCATCATTGTAAATTTCCAAGTTTATAGTAGTAGCAAAAGCTCCAGAAGCATAGATTGTGGATCTGTGTATGTTTCTGGTTTTTGTTCATCGTCAGTATCCTCTTCATCGGTGGTTCTCTTTAACCATCAGCATAAATCTTCTAACATAGAATCTAGTTTCCATGGTTAAAGCTGTTTGGTGAAAACGTTCACCTAGCTCATCAGATTCTGTGGAAAGTAGGTTTTCAAACCAATCCATATGGTGATGGAGAAAATTAATTTTAAAACACACCCTACGAGAAATAAAAGGTCGATTGATCCAAGGTGACAAATCTATGAGGGCTGAATGAGGGACATGTCACAAGGCTGGTGTAAAATATAATTCTGTGTCTGAAAAAGTGGTGATTTCTGTAAAATTACCAGTGTCCCAACTTTTGAAATGGTGGCAGAACATTGACTGGTTCTATCTAGATATATCATGTAACTAGAGAGAAATGAACATAATACCAAAGAAATTAGGACCGTTATAGTTGAAATAATAACAGAACATGGAACTGGTGGAAAAAATTTTGCTGTGCTTAAAAGACAGTCAATCGGTGACGAAAACCCCAATCCCGGGACTGTTACAAAGCTGAAATAATACTGAACTGATTTAAACAGAACCGATTTTGTTTATAAAGAAGTTATTACGCAACTGTTTTGATAGTGCCAAATAACTGTATTAATTAAAAATGATGTCAATGTGCATAATGAAAAAAAATCCACGGGTACCTTGGCTAACATGTATCACTTAAGTGTTTATTCAGAAATACTTAAGGGGGGATGTATTGAAAATTTCGATCGACGACTCTTTTCTCTTAACATTGTTAAATTTTATTACAAAATTCATTAAATTACAAAATATGAAAATTATTTCTCGCTTAACTCCATTGTGGACACTGTTCCATTTATACTACTATATAATTGAAAATTGCTGCGTTTGAAAATTTCTTAAGTAAAATTTATTTTAAAAATACTACTAAGTTCTGACTATAATGCTGGTCCTTAGACTTCATCGGATTATTTTCGAATTAGTTTTTTTTTTTTTTTGAATGATTTCTTAAAGTTGGTTCCTTGCATAATAGTCAAAAAATTGCGAAATTTAAAACTGAAAGTCCATCAAATATTGCACCCTGGCTCTGCGCCTTTTAAAATAAATTGGAATCATGCTTGTCTATGCGATACGATGCGACACTCAAATTTTATATAAATCCGATGAAGCACCGAATAATTTTCAATATGTCCCACGGTACAGTTAGGGCGGTTTTGATACTATTCTAACTAATACGTTAATGTTTATAATAGGAATTAATATATCAATATAGGCCCGTAAAATCATAGCGATTTTTTTTAAATATTTTTTGTATTTGTATGTGTTTGCGGAAGGTTAACATTTTTTGACGAGAATCCCCAACACGACTTGAATGCGTTTATAGAACATAAGGGTTTGGAGCTTAAGAAGAAAAATGAACGTTTTTCTCTATAAATTGTAAACATTATTAATTGTCAATCAGACTAGCTAGTTTCTGCCTCTTTTTTTTGGACAGGCGTCATAATTGATTTTCCATTAAATAGTATTAATTATTTTTGTGTTACAATTGTAAGATTGTCTCTAAAACCAGCAAAAAAGGTTTCAGCTACTTACCAGCCTATTTACTCGCTTAATTACTTTTGTTCGCGATGACCCCAAAAGTAATGAGTGGTCATTACCTTCTCACTTACGAAAAACACAAAGTACTAGGTGATCATTACCCTCTCGTTTACGAACAGCCAAAAACAATGAGTACTCATTACTTTTTGGGCATCGCAAACAAAAGTAATTAAGCGCGTAAATAGGCTGGTAAGTATTTGATACCATGTTTTTGCTGGGTATGATAATTTTTTCAACAACCAGTCGGCTGTAGGAATCGAACTAGTTGTCCTACATTACAAACATAACTTTGCTGAGGCAAGATCACTGTTTAACCATCTCACCTTAGCAAGGCCTAGATTGCAATGCAACTAACTCGAAGTTTGTTCCTATTCAGCTTTTTGTTATTGTTTTTTTATTTAAAAGTGATCAACAAAGGCACACAAACATTTTATTCTTAGATTTTTTTTGTTTATCTTATAATCTCCTCGTCTTCTCTTTTGCATGTTGCCAGACGTATTTTTTGTACATTCAAGGAAGGGCAGCTTGCGTATATTGAGACGTTTGCCACTGGGCAGATTTTCAATTATATTTTTTAAGTTTATTATTCTGTCATAAATATGTATTAACAATTTTTTAATAAGGGAACGATATTCGAGTCAAATTTAATTCATTTTAAAAAAGCAAATTTTGTATCCCCCGTTTTTATAATCAAATGTTTGTTTTGGCCGAAGAAACCCTGATACTGACTTAAAACTTTTCCTGAATCAAATGCGGGAGAATAACAACCAAAATTTGATAACTTCTATTGTGCAATTTTCTTTGATTTATCTGTTGAAAAATCCAGAATTGAATATTTTTGAACATAAACCAGAATTTATTAATAACATCGTGAATTTTGAATTCACAACGTTTTAATTTTTGATTCGCGAAATGTTGATTCTTAAATTTTTTAAAGTACTCGATTTTTATTAAAACATTAATTTATAAGTAAATTTAAATTACATTTGCAATTTTTATAAAATCAATGTATTAAATGTAAATTTATTTCTTACATATAAAATACATTAGTTAATAAACAATCAATTTTAATTCGCGAATCAAAAACAATTTTTATTGAATTATTGGATTTTGATTTATTATTATGTAAAAATTCACCTTTTGGGAAAATAATTCTTAAGGCGATCAGATTCGATTTTGAGAGCGAAATTAAAGTAAAAATCGGAAAAACATTGACAGCCAAAGAGCTAAACTTAGTCCTAGGGCATTAACGTAAATAGGAATATCAGGGGCGGATTTTCCCTCACAACCCTGCTGGCAACCCCATCCATAATTTAAAATTTTTTACTTAATTTTTTGTTTAATTAAATAGCAAACAATTTTTTGCTCTTCAGTTTTGTTAAAATTTGAAATAATTCACATTCTGTGATTGTATTTATTATTTTTTTTTTTTGAGAAAATAGTTTAAAAATTGCAAAATATAAAAATTTGCAAAATATTTTTTCATAAACATTGTAGGTAAATTCAGTGACTGAACCTTATCGAATCTTTTAGAAACACGTTCTTATTTTGACATACTCGGAAGAAAAATGGACAGGATACATGCTAATTATTCTTCGCTGTATCATGTTCACTAACAACAGTCAAGTGATAAGTCACAAGACTATTCATTCCCTACAAGTTCTGCGACATAATTGCGATTATTATGTAACCAGTTTTTTTTATTAATTTCTTGTATTCAGTCCTGTGGTACTTACATTTGAGCCAGTCACGTAATGTTTCATCATGTACTAGTTTTGATACTCTTCATGTAGTGTCTAACATGAGACTAGTTATGTGTTAATTCTAACCTATTCTGGTGCGCATTTACTTACATCAAGTCAGTAATATGGTACTTTAAACAAAGTCAGCGACATATCGCAAGTAGCTTAAAAGGTAGAAATTGTCACCTCCTCTGACAAGCCCATGTTAAAGTTACCTCTTACTTTCATATAAGAGAACCAACTCGAGGACCGGTTTTTGTCACAAAATTCCTGTCACGTAACCAACTCTGTGACTGGTCTATTTCCCTTAGGGCATATTCACACCAAGTTCCTTAAAGGCTTGCAAGAGACTCTAAACTCTTTGTGTACTATCTGCTTCTCATTTTTTTTGACAAGAATATTCTCGATTACGTCTTTCATTGCATTCGATGCAATTAATTGATTTTGATCCAAATCATCAAATTCAAACATACCTGTAATATTAGAAAAAAAATGTAAATACATTTTTTAAAATCATTTGTTTTAAAAAATGTAAATACATTTTTTAAATCATTTATTTTATTTATATACAATACCTTTTTTTCTTGCTAGCACTGAGACGTAGAAAAGTAGATCTTAAATTAGTAAAAGCTGGTCCATCTACAGAAAACACTTTTACAAAATTTTTTCAAAGACCCAATTTAATATGAAGTGGTGGTAGCAGTACATTAGGTGTGTTCGACGTACGTTACCGCGGGTGCCCGCGGGAACCCAATCTTACCAGAAAGCGTTTCTTGTAACAAAAATTGGGTAAATGAGAGCGTTCATGAGAGAGTAATTGTGTTTCTCTTTTTACCAGAACTTAGCCGTATTTTTTGTTTGGTTAAAATGGTAAAATTGTCAAATCATCACCTATTGCTAATAAGTTAACTGTTTTGCATGTTTGAAAAAAAATTAAAGTTAAATAAAAGTTTACTATAAACAACTTTTCCTTCTTAATAATGAAAAATACATTTGAAAATGTAAATATATATTTGCAATTTCAAATATATTTATTAATTACGCTGTTTTTTAGTATGAATAAATTTGACGTTTATTTTTGGGTATGAAATATGGATTTGTGCGTTCGCAGTATTTCGGGCATTTTTATGGTTTTGTGAGAGAATTTTTTGCTTACTCTCATTTTACCAGACTTAACCCAAAATGATCTCGTACAGACCTATTAGCTCTTCCAACCACTGTTGCCAGATTTGACGATTTATCGTCATTTTGACTATTTTTGGTACCCAAAATGAGTAAATGACGATTTTTGCTCCTAAAATGACGATTATTTAAAAAAGGCTCGAACTGGCATCGTTTAAGCAATAAACTTATTTCGTGATATTGCATTCTTGTTATTCAACAAATGGAATATTTGTTTTCCGTATAAATGAAGTAAAGTGTAAGAGGATAGACATATTTGTCTATAAATGTTGTAATTTTGTTTGATTATAATTAATTTATTTTGAATTTTACAGAAAATGAAAGATGATGAATCCCTTGATAACTAAAAAAGATATTCCCAACTTATTTATTATGTAATGTGTCTGTCATTCGATAGCATTATGTTCTAGTTATGCATATCTTTAATTACCGTCAGCTGTTGAAACTTTAACCCAAGATATTTACAATTATATTTGAAATAGTCCCAAACGAAGTAGTCAGTTTTATGATAGTACAAAAAAAAAATAATAATAAAAATGTATATATATATATAAAAAGAATAACATATATGAATATAAAACCCCTTTTAAAAAAAACCTTATTGCGTTGATAGTGGTCTGCAAATTATTTGGAAGTAGGTTCCAGAGACGTATAATGAATATAAAAAATTGGCATTCGGAAGCATGATCACGATGACGATATTGGGTTATCGCTTTGCCTCTTTGAGATCTTGAAAATTGCAAACGACTATAAAGATATATGTGTTGGTTGCTTTGTTACAATAATCTTATGAATAAAAATAATGTTTTTAAATTTAAGGTAGTTGAAAAAAGACATGTTAAAAATACGGCATGAATACTGTGTTATATGATAAAATTTTTCCAAACCGTAGATGAACGTATGATATTGTTGTAGTTGTGATAATAAGTTTTCTCATATCTTTAGAGTTGCAACCAGAAAAAACTTCCGAACAATATAGGAGATTTGGTAAAAGATATGTTTTTGCCAACAGAATTTTAACTTTTATAGGGGTAATGTGTTGAGTTGCCCATAGATTTTGCAGCATACTATATGTTCTGCCACTGGCCTGGTTAAAATGATCTGCCCATGTTAACGTTTTATTATATATAACAGCTAGGTTTGTAGCCATGTCTACAATATCAATTTTTGTACCGCCAAGAAAGATATTTATTTACCATCAACTTGTACACTTATTATTATGCATTTAGATTTATTTAGATTAAGTCGCAAACCATTTACTGAAGCCAGATCATAATTTAATTCTTGAGTTTTTTCAAAAATGAACTCCTTGGAGCAACTAAGATATAGTTGAACATCATCAGCATACATTTTTATGGTAGAATAACGAAGTTGGTGTGCAAGATCACTGGCATATAATGAGTATAGCAGTGGTCCAAGAATGGAGTCCTGTGGGATACCTCTTGTTACTTGTAAGGGACGTGAAATATATCCTCCACTAGTAACAGATTGGGATCTGTTTGAGAGGTAAGAGGAAAGCAACCTTACAGCAAATAGTGAGAAGTTAAATAATTTTGAGAGCTTAAAGCGTAACATTGAATGGTGCACTGTATCAAAAGCCTTAGAGTGGTCTAATAATACTAAAAAAATTAATTTTTTCTCTTCCAAGTTACTTCGAATATCTTCAATTACATCGGATAGTGCTGTTATACAGCTCCGTTGAGGTCTGAATCCGGATTGACGATCTGTAAGAAGGTGATTGTCATTAACATACTTATATATTTGCTTATGCAGTAAATGTTCAAAGACTTTGGAAAAATAAGGAAGGATTGCATTGGGGCGATATTCATTTCCTGGTTTTGGTACCGGCACAATTTTTGCATGTTTCCATTCCATAGGGAAAATTTTGGCGGTAATAATATTATTAAAAAGATGTGTAATAATTCGAATTATCGATGGCAATATCATTTTTATATCATCTTGTCCTACTGAATTAGACTTAACTGCCTTAAAACAGTTGAAATTAAATTCAATGGTGTCACATGGTGAAAGTTGGTGATAAAAGTCAGGCTGAACCGTTGGCATAGGAATATTAATAAAATTTTCATTAAGCAAATCCACATCAGAAATAATTGTATGAAAAACTGTCTTCCCAATGCCAATATCATGTATTTGCTTTTAAGTTTTTTTTACTGCCAATTGCTTCATTAAATTTGTCAAAATAGTAGGATGATTTATAGTGTTTTATTTTTCAAACAACAGCTTTTATAGCCAAACGGTATTCATTTTGTTATTCAGGTGTTTTATAACGTCTCCACATATGGTATATCTTATCACGATGCAATATTAATTGTTTCGTTTCATTTGTAAACCATATATTAAACCCAAAAAAATTTTACATCCGAGTCAAACTCGGTGGCTATCATTGGAAATAGTTGTAAACCGCTTGTTGGAACTGTTTGAAAATTTAAAAATTTATTTCTCATTTTGTAATTCAGGTGTTTTATAACTTCTCCACATATGGTATATCTTATCACGATGGAATATTAATTGTTTAGTTTCATTTGTAAACCAACCATATATTAAACCCAAAAAAATTTTACATCCGAGTCAAACTCTGTGGCTATCTATCATTGGAAATAGTTGTAAACCGCTTGTTGGAACTGTTTGAAAATTTAAAAATTTATTTCTCATTTTGTGTTAACATTGATAAAATCGACATGGCCAGATTAACTTTAACCAATTTGAATGAAACAAATCAAATTGCTTTAATATACCGATAAAACAAGATTTGTTAAAAATGTATAATAAAGATATATAAATGTAAAATATATAATTGTCAATATTCTATCTTATTGGTTTTTACTTCAGATCTCTAAAATTAATTCTATTGTTTTTCTAAAAAATTTATGTCATGCTGTGTTTAAAACATGCTTTTAAATACTATTTTTGTTTTGTAAATAAAACTTTTATACTAGTAAAATCAAAATTTGTTTTATTTTGACGATTTTTCAAAATAAATTGACGATTTTGATGATTTTTTTCAAAAAAATTGACGATTTTAGGACTAACATGCCTGGCACAAACAACTCTCTTGTATCTGAAGTATTTGTAGATACTACGGAAGTTAAATCTGGACTTCTTGGTTTTGGTATTAGAATAGACTCTGTATGTGGACTTGGTAATTTTGTACCAACATAAACCATGCCTCCTCTATTTTTTCTCTTTCTTCCTTTAATACTATTTACACACACATAACACTCTGATTGATTGTGTTCTCCTGAAAAGATATGAAAATGCAAAATAAAATTAATATTAATATAATATAAAAAATGGAGTATAATTTTCACAAAAAGATAATAGATTTAGAAATCGCATAGACGAACGCAAATGTACAATCAATAAAACGAAGATTACTCCATCGTAACACTGGAAAAAATTCGATATTGACAACAGAGGACTATGAAACGTTTATGTACAAACGGATGATAAGAACTTAACACATAGCAATCATAAACAAAGAAAACAAGTAGGTAAACTTAGTACACTGAAAGAAAAGCATTTTTAATATTTCATTCACAGAAGTTAAGGAAAATGATGAAATATTATATTTATTAACAATAAACAATTGTGTTCTATTATAAAATACTTGAAAACATTTATTAATGTTATATTTCAATTTATTGTGATTAGACCAAGAAAATAAATTATCCAAATCCTTCTGTAATAAAAGACAAAATTTGAAATAGATTTAAAAACTTTAAGATCATCTGCGTACAACAAAAATTCCGAATTTTGAAAACAAACAGCTATATTATTGATAAAAAGATTTAAAAATAATAGACCAATAACACTTCCCTGAGGAACACCAGAAGTGGTCACATATGGAGAAGAATTAAAACCATCTTTTGTAACAAAACATAGTCTGTGAGTTAGATAAGATCGCATCCATTTGAGAAATATGGAATGAAATCCTATTTTCTCAAGCTTTGCAAAAAGTATTGAATGCGAAATTTTATCAAATGCCTTAGATATATCTGTATAGATTGTGTCAAATTGTCTCCCATTTTCGAAGCCATCAATACAAAATTGAGTAAAAACAGCTAGATTTGTCAAAGTTTAACGACCATGCACAAAACCATGTTGGTTTTGAATAATAATTGGCTTTACAAAAAAGATAACTTGGTACAAATTATGCTCTCAAAAAGCTTAGCAATAGTAGATATTTATCTAATCGGTCTGTAGTTTTCCACGTTAAATTTATTTCCACTCTTAAAAACTGGGGTTATGGATATTATTTTCCATCTATAAAAACACCAATTCATAGAGAGTGGTTAAAAAGCAATATATTGATGAGGAGCATTTTTTTTAAAAAATGACGACAGACCATCATTATCACAACCTTTTGTGTTTTTCATGTTTGCAATACCATTTAAGACATCATCTTCAGACATTTCAAAATTTCCAAATTGTCCCAACGAAACAATATTTGATACATCGTAATGTTCACTATCAATTTCAGTTGGTTCATAGTGTGAACTGAAGAAATTACCAAAAATATTCGCAACTTCTTCCATATTGTTTGAAGAAATATTACCATAATATAAAGAGGACGGCAAGGATGATTTAGATTTTTTACTTTTAACAAAATTTCAAAAGAATTTTGGATCAAACTTAATAGATTGTTCAATGTTAGACATATATTGCTTATACAAGTAATTATCCAAAACATTAAATTCTTTCATGTAACGTTTGAATAGGCTTTCACTGACAGCATCATTAGTAGATTTGAAGATTTTAAAATGTTTGTTGCGCAAGTTTTTTAACTTATTTAAGCCTTTAGTATACCAAGGTATTTTGTGTATTTTCACAGATTTTATAAAGAAAACTATCATAATTTTCTGATAAATTGTTATTTTTAAAGAGATCAAGCCAATCAGTAGATAAAATAAGATTATTAACGGCTAAAAAATTCCCTAACTTATAGTTATACGGTAAATTTTTATTTAATACTAAAAAATCATAAGTTTATGATTCAAAATTAATAATAAGAGGAACATGATGCATGTCAGAGGTACACATAGGAAATATACATTTTTTAATAGAATAATTTAATTCATTAGAAATAAATATTAAATCTAATACCCTATTAAGCTGATTAGTAATATTATTTATTTGAACTAAATTTAAACCATAAAACAGTATCTCTATCTTTCCTAAAAATTTATAACAAACTAAATGGCTTTTTATCAATGTCCAAATGCTTTGCAGCATACGATATTAAAATCGAACAAAGACAAGAAATTTCATATTTGGACACAAAATTATGTAGATCTCATAATAACATTATTTTTGATTGGTATGAAAAAGAGATGGCCTCAGGACGAATCGTGAATTTTCAATCAACTCAGCCAAAATGCCAAATTATCAACACGGCAAAAAATCTCATTTACAGAGCCCTGAATATAAGTAACAAAAAATTTCATAAGAATAATATTATGCGAATTACCGAAATTCTTAAAGATAATAGTTTTCCTAAAAACCTCACTAAAAATCTGATTAGTGATACATATATAAAATTAGAAAATAAAAACTCAGATAAAATTTTAGAGGAAGTAAATAAGATTTTTCTCAGTGTAGAGTATATGCCAGGCCTCACGGACAAAAAAAACTAAAATCATCAACAGCTGGCGATATTCTATTTGCATAAAAATTTAATAAGACAATAAACACCATTTTTTCTAATTCAAAAGCACCAATAAGCAAATTTAAAGAAAACAATGTGGTGTATAAAATAGGATGTAAAGGAATTGACAACTAACAATGTAATCTAATTTACATTGGTACAACAAAAATAACACTAGAAATAAGGATGAGCGAGCACAATTAAGATATCATAAAAGGCAAAGAAACAACTGCTTTGAGCAACATATAATAGAAACAGGCCATACAGCTGACTTTGACAATATCACAATATTGGATAAGAAACTAAATGAGAAAAACCGTTTCAAAATGGACAGCCTCTATATACAACAGAATAACAGCAAAACGATGAACCACAAAGAAAACACACACAATATAAACCGCAGCTACAGAGTGGCGTTAGAAAACGGAACCATTACGCGATAATGTTAAAATTAATTATTGATGTGTGTTTATTTTTTTTTGTTTTTTAACTATTCTTTCTAATATATTTTGTAAACATATCATATATTAATGTTAGGAAAAAATTCTGTTGAAAAAGTCAACAAATAATTGACGAAACGTCGAAAAAAATATGTAATTAAATTGTTTTATTTTAATTAATTAACAATCAGACCTGATTAGGTCAAATAAAAACAAAAGGAAAATAGACTACAGTATTGGTTAAGTGATAAAATTTATGAAAAAATTAATATATTTGATATATAATACATGTAAAATAAATTTTAAAAAATTAACTTTATTAACTGGGTGAAAACCATACTGCATTGACTTCCTTTTCTTATTTTCTTTTGTAACCACGTAGTTAAAGAATTATTAGAAGTTTTTCAAACTTTTTCAGGCAGGTACCTAATCTACATTATCAATAACCTCTAATCTAAAATACTGTAAAAACAATTGGTTCATACTCTAATATTTTGAGACAAAATTTGTTTGTCTATTATATTTTCCACAAACATATCAATGGTATTTCAAATGATCCAAACATTCATTCATTTTTAACTTAAATAAAAAAATAAATGTAATTCGTGTCGCATGGTTATGCACGGTTTTGTGGTTCAAATAGAACTGTCTTTTATTTACAATAATTTCCTATCTTATATACTAAAATATTCTTACTATACTAAAATGATTACCTGCACAGCGATCTACATATTGTGTGCTTGTGCAGTATCATAAACTAATTAAGTATACTTATATATCTATAAAGAAAAAAGGACTATTTTGGGAATTATTAAGAGTAAGAAAAAACCAGTCATAAACTTAATGATAAACAATATTTAGATCATTTACTGTTTACATTATTTTCATTACAACACATTGGTTTTGAGGCAACCAATAAGGTTGGGTACGTTCATAAATGCAGTAAATTTGTGCATCACTGCAGCAGTTATGCCAAGTTTAGTTGCTGATGCGTGATCAGCTGTTGCAGGTGCTTTTATATTGCCCAACAACTGCACAATGTTTGCTTTTAAAAACGTTTGATGAAAAACATGTTCACAAAAATATTATCAAATATTATTGAAAGCCTTGATGGTAAAAATGACAGCTTTTTGTTAACTTATAATAAAAAAAGAATTAAAAAAAAGATGAAACGTCTTATGATTATTAAAAATCAATCAAAACGAAAAAAAGGCGGATTCCTAAAATAAAAATTAATATTATTGAAAATCTTGACAACTTTTTAATAACTTATAGTAAAAAAGAATTAAAAGAAAGATGAAACGACTTTTGATTATTAAAAATCAATTAAAACGAAAAAGAAAACTGATTTCGCTCTATTACATCAGAAACTTTAATGATGCCATAGTTGCAAAAATTTGCGGCAGCACTGTCAATTTTTTGCATAAAAAAACGTTTGACGCAAATCAGTACTACCAAATGATGCTTTTTGAACGTTTTACTTTTAATATGCTGCAGTGATGCGCAACTACTGCATTTACGAACGTACCCGTTGTTCACGGTTATGTGATTAAATGCTTATATCAATAACAACAAAATAATTACATTAAAAGAAAATAACCAACTTTGCACAACCTATACCCTTGTTTACAGATTATGTAGTTATGCGCTTATTTGTAGTGTTGGAAAATAGTATAAATTTAACTAACTGGCAACCCAAAAAAATCTACTTTTCAGCAAATGGCATCTCCAATTTTATATTTAATTTTGGTAGCATTGGCATTCACATATGGTTTTTATTTATAAAAATTAATAAAAATGAGAACATTTAATTACACTCATAATAATCTATAGGTAAAATACACAGAAACTGTGGTTAATTTTTGAAAAATTTTGTAATATATACAAATGACATCATAAATAGTAGCAAATTTTTATTGCTATTTTTTACGAAGTTTCATAAAAAATACTAAATGTATTTATAAAAATATTAATATTTTGTTAAAATGCAAAATAATTTTGTGCAAAAACAAAACTTCGTTTGTATTATTTACGAAATTTGTAAACTTAAGAATCTTATTACCATCAGCTGAGTACGAAAATTTTCTGATATTGCAATTTTATACTAAAAATAACTTACGATATCATTGTATTATTAACAAAATTTTTTTATATTTTACGAAAAATATAAATTTGTTTTTAAGCACACAACACGAATGTCAAAAGATCTCACAGCTAAGAGCACAAAAAATAAAATCATTTCATTCAGTAGCACCACAGGGTACACAGTGGAAACACCATGTTTAGTGCCGCTTATTTCGTTACGGACTTTTAGAAAACTACGTGGAAACTACTATTTCAGCAACTCTAATTACCTAAAAAAGCAACTAATTTCTCAACTACAAATAATTCTGTCTCTCTTCCTTGCGTCTTATTTTCCATTTCTCCAGCTTATTATTGGTTTGACCTACTGACAATTTTTGTAATAATATAGACGAAGGGATGAATATAATAAAAATATCCTCTTTCTAATGCTGAAACCCGTTTACCGATATTTCGCATCATAACTGAGATATCTAAAATCGACTTTGATATAAAATTAAGAATGAAAACTATTTGTTTTTCTTTTGAATATTTGGGCTGACGAAGCTGACGATCAATTTAATGTGTTTTGTGAGTGTGAAACTTTGTGAAACTTTGTTGTTTCGTTCTTTTGAATACTGAGATAAAATTAAAAAAAAATACATGAATTATGTGCAAAAATGTTATAAAAACATAAACAGTCTTTTATAATTACAATATCTAACACAAATATAAAACTTGTTGTGAGTTTGTACTAAGTTTGTGAAACAACAGCATAGTTAAACTTTTAGTAAATGCAGTCATGTTGCACTTCTATGGTATCTTTTATATACTTTTGGATAACATATGATTTAAAACATGCTGTGTAGTTGTTCACTTTTAAACATTATATTTTGTATACATTGTATTTAAATCTCTTTCGCACTGTAGTTGAGAATTGCAACAACCCTCATCATACGGTTTTTGTTCACTCGTTTGACAGCTATCACTTCTGACAACACTGGTATATCCTGTGAGTAGCACGCTAACTTTTAACAGAGCAAGTATATGCCGCTTTGTTGAAGAAATAAAGTACACTCTAAATTTTATTTTTTTTTTTATTAAAGGTATTTATTTTTTTATTGTAGGTATTTATTTTGTTTTTAATTTTATAACCAAATAAGCTGATTACCTACCTACCGTGAACGACCTTAATATTTTTAATTTTTAGTTTTTTTAATTTTTAGTGTTCAAGATTGAACACGCTGTAGTGTACGATTTATGTCATCTTATTGAGACATATAACTTAAGCCATCAAAGCAAAATTACTTGTATTTTAAAATAAAATAAACCGGTGAACCGATTTCATTATAATATTTTTTCTTTCTCATTTTGAAAAGATAAATAGAATAACCTATATTTTTCAGTGGCGTAAGTTCATGGTCGCTGGGTGGTGCACTGCACAAGGGCCCATGACCGACAGGGGCCCTTTGTTGAGAGTAGTAAATATTTTTTTTTTGTTTAATGTATTTGTGTATTTTTGAAATGTACAAAAAATTATACGTTAAAATAAGAAAATTATTAGCATACAATTTTTTTTAAGGATTTCAATATATGTATTAATAATCAATCATGCTGTACTACATGTCCAGTATTTAATAATGTATCGCTTTGTTTGATTGCCATTACAAAATCAAATACACGGAGTCATGAAACCATGCTATACAGCATGATTGATAGCATATTGATCGCTTGGTCAAGTAGAATTTCCACGCTCTGCCATTAAAATTCGTTTTTTTACATAAAAGCATTGTTGGAAATAACGTTAAAAAGTACAAACAAGGATGAACCTACTGAGGCCAAAATGTTAGAAAAAAAAACAGTAGACCATAATATGCATCAAGTTTTTTAAAAAATTATTACAAATTTTACCGACATGATAGAAGTCTATACAGCAATGCTATTATTTTACACAATTCTAGTGACCTTAGCAAGTGCTGAAAGATCATTTTGTAAATTAAAAATTAACTATAAACAAGATAGGCTAATCCAGATTATCCATTCTGACAATGATTGCAATAGAAAACGAAATGACAACAAAATTAGATGTATAAAAATTAATAGAAAATTTTTCAAATGTAAGCACGTAAAAAAATTTAAATAAAATTGTTCAAACTACGTACCACTTAATGATTTTTTTTGCACTTGTCTGTGTTTTTTTTTTTATTAGGGGCCCAATTTTATGTTTTGCACATGGGCCCTTGTTGACTTAGCTACGCCACTGATATTTTTATAAAAATATAATTCTTTAAAAAAAGTTGTTTTTGTAATAAAAAAAAAATCGTGTTTTCCCATAAAAAAAACAATTTTTTTCCATTAAAATACCATTTTTGTAATAGTAACGTACTGAGAATAATAAAATTTACTTCGTAATATCATTAGTAATATGTTTTATAATGAAGCCAACATGAAGAATTGATTTCTTGGCCTTATCCCATTCCAATTTTGGTTGATGCACTGTGTAATTAAACATTCAATAAAAATATACGTGTGAGACTCACGCGACTTACTTTACAATGCAAAGCATAGGAAACTAATTATTTTTTAGACTCAGATAATTTCAAAACAAGCAAATCCTCGAAAAACACGAACTAGAAAATTTTTAGCGAATTAATTACTTTACCTACTTACGCCCCTTTTTAAATTGTTATTGTTTTATTCCTTATCTCTTTATGCAGTCACAATTGGGTTTTGTTTAGCTGGTTATGATAAATAAAGATATTAGATATAAACCAACAACGATTTAATAATAGGAATCAAACTATAACAAATTAAAAACCCACATGTTTTTATTTTAATTGCGATTTATTCATTTGCAATACAACCGCTATACAAATTGTAATGATCTGACAAGCCTTGTCAATTTATATAAAATGGGTTTTATTTTCTGACGGGAAAAATAAAACTCCTTAAAAGAATTTTATTTTATAATGGCGAAATAAAACTCTCTTTTTAAGAGTGTCATCCGACCTCTTAATTTTACGTTGAAAAATAACTGTTTTAGATGGTTTGTTTTCTAAACTTTTTTACTCGGGAAGTATTATTATTTTTTATTTTTTGTTTGAATTTATTTTTACTACATACTATATTATATTATTTGATTGAGATGTTCATTATAAAGGGACTAATGTTAGTGTAAAATATTTGGTGTTCGTTAAACCGGGTATTTGTTAATCCGATTATTGAGTAAACAAAAGAACTAAATTAAGAAACCGTCGTAAATTTGCAGTAAACAGTACTGGTAACGCACTTTTTAACAGTCCTCTAGCAACCCTGCGGAAAAAAAGGGGTCAGTTGGAAATTGAGACCTGTCCTAGGACAAGCCAAAGTGACCGGTTCTCTTCATATAAAAAAACTGGTCCCGTGACCGGTCCCTATCACAGTGAACCGGTCACGTGTCCTGGGATATGTTGTTTTCCCACAGGGAACATATCCAATAACATATTCGCGGATATCCTCAGAGTATCGTATATAAATAGTACTTTGTAGTGTATGCATGACGTGGCTCAAATACGAATATAAACAATTTTTATATTTGTCATGCATAACTTTATGCCTAGTTGCGTTGTACTTGTATGTAATTGTAATAAAATAACAATAAAACAAAAATATAAGAAATCAAACGAAACCAATGCATAATTGTTTGAATATCCTAGGTCAGTAATTGCTTTTGTATAAATAAACACTTTTGAAAGAGGAGAACTCAGTTCATCGCTCTATGTTATAGTTTTATAACATGTATATTTTATATAGGACGAGTGTCTTGGATTTCGTCTGAAATCAAAACAAAGCTTATGTTATAAATGAACTTTGGATATTTGAATTGCACTCAATACTTGAGAGTTTACTCAATACCAAATTAAGAAGTTATTTCAACTTACTGAAATTTATGGGATATTGATACAATTGCATATAAACATATGGTTTCAAAACCATATGTATTCGTTTCATTAAATTTAAGTTATCGAGTGACTTTAGAAAGTAACTCAATTCTAGATTAAGTAAAATTCTCATGTTAGCTATATAAGCAGAGGAAATTTTAAATAAAGAAGGAATTATCAACCATTGTCAAACTCGCTTATAAATTAATTTTTAAGTGGCGAGACGCTTATAACAAAATTGCTACATAGCGTAGGAGTCTGATATCAAGAAAACGATATCAGACAACATTACAACTTATTGTATTTAGAACCATTTAATTTTTAACTTGGGTTAATACATATTTTATTAATTATTGTAAAAAGTTAAAAACCGTTTCTTCATATTCTAGAAAATTAAATCAACAGACAGTCGTATGTCAGCCCTAGCCACAGACAATTTAGAAAACAGCTCTGAAGCCTTTTCGGGGGATGCAGAACAAGAAGATAGTCATCTTTTGATAGAACTTAATGATGTCGATTTGGTTATGAGTTTGTCTCTTAAATCATCATTATGCACTACTGTTTCCCAAACACATATTGAACAGCAACTTTTTAAGCAATCATCAGCAACACCATCTACACATGTTGCTACAGCGGCAGCTGCAACAGTTGCTCATCAACAACACAATTTATCAAATTTTCACAGCCAGCACCATACTTCGTTTTTCAACAACAGTCATTCAACACCATTTAGTGTAACTGATATATTAAGCCCCATTGAAGAATCTTACCGAAAATTAGAAATCAGCGGAAACCCTCCATCACCTTACCGGTAATAATAAATAATTTTAGTATAAGGGTGAGTACCTAATTGTCAGTTGCATTGTAAAGAAACTTTCCGATTTTAAGTAAACCAATGGGGTTATTATGTAATTCGATTCTAAAGAAAAAAAATATACGAATTCGAACAAACTGTACTACGGTTTTCGAAAATTTATTTACAAACGAACTGAATTTGTTTTTCAAACGACCTGTTTATCCCTCTTTCAAAAAACAAAAAATAGTCTTTTGTAAATGCAACTATGTAATACGAAAGCGAGCGTTCAATGCGTTAAATCGTTCAAATTTTATTCGAATGGCAATTTGTTGCCGAAAAAAGAAAAAAATCTTAAAATATAAGCACTGCTAGGGGAGTTCTTAGAAGAAAATTGTACCAAACGTAGCTTATTAGAGAGGGAACATTTATTTTAAATTTCACAGTTCACATATTTTAAATTTCATGCAAAAAATAAATGTTTCTATCCAAATTATATAAGCAGGCCATCAAGTGGGAAGATGTTCTCCCTTTTGCTCTTTTCCTTAGGGACAGGCCGTTAACTCCCTTTGAACTCTAATTTTTACCACATCCCTGGCGACAATACTAAAATGTACCTTATCAATAAGTTAGACCATGTTCATGCCGTTAGGGGGAGACATCCTTTTTGCCCCTCCCCGTAGGATTTTCCAAAAATTTCGTCTTAGCTGATGTCTACAACTGAGGAGGAACTTACAAACCAAATTTAAGAGGGAAGCTTTTCAACCTTTAAACTCCCATTTTTACCACGCCCCTTACGAAAAATACAAAACGTACATTATCAATGAGTTAGCCAATGTTTCAGGGAAAACATATATTTTAAATTTCAGATTTTTATTAAAAGGGGCTTAGGCAGGCTGTTAAGGCGAAGGCTTTCCTCACTTTGCACCTACCCTTACGGATATCCAAAACCAATGCACCAAATTTTTATTTATTTGCTCCAACGGTTTGGCTGAGCGGTGTTGAGTAGGTGAGTGAGTCAGACAAGCAGTAACGTTATTCCTCCGCTTTAATGTGTTTAACAGAAGCTAAGGTAGACATTTTTAAACTTCCCCTTATTATATTTCCCTTGTTATATTTCGCTTACCTTTCGCACAATGATTTATACAAAATTTCAACAGTACCAGAGATAAAATATTTAAAAATTGTGGGTATAAATAAGTGCACATAGCTTAAAATTTTGTTAACAACAGGGGCCGAAAAAAAGCAATTTTTTTAAAATGCGTATCTTAGAACCCGGTAAAGAAATTTAAAAACTTGAGTTTTATATGAGGTGCCCGCTCACTTCTTTTCTGAAGCTCACATTAACTGCAGGTTCTTAAAAACATATATTGAAAACACGGTAAAATTTTTTTTCAAATATGTGTTATAAGAGCCGAGGTAAAGCAGTTAAAATTTTGGATTGCATGTAAGGTGGCATACCCTCTATTTCATTCTGTCCCGTATTTGATCCTTTAAGGAGTTGTTATCAGATGCTGCAAAAAATGTTATTAGAACAAAATTTTTTCAACAGGTGTGAATAAATATTACTATTAAGAACTTGGGTTTTCCGTTTTTCCAATCCGCCCAATTTCTTGGCAGTGCTTCTAATTGCTGTTAAAAACTACGTATTTGTCTCTGCCCAAACACGTTCAGAAGAAGCCGAGATAAAGCAATTGCAAATATTGGTTTGTATGGAAGGTGCCCGACCTCTCGTCCCAATTCCCCCCCTTTGGCCACAATGCTTAAAAGTGTTCTCACTGCCATGTTGAAATAGGTTTAAAATGAGGTAAGGAAAACCGATATAAATCTTTGAGTTGTATGAGAGGTGCCACGCCCCTCGTATTAGCCAGCCTATAATAGGATCGCAACTTAAAAATGTTGTTGAAATATGCATGCCAACTTTTGCTCATATACGTTCATTAAGAGCCGAGGTAAAGAATTTCAAAATCTGTGGTTGTATGGGAGTTCCCATGCCTTCTCTTCCATTTCGGTCCATATTTGACACAGTGTTTAAAGAATTGCTAAAAGATGTCGAACACAACTTTGTTCGAGCAGAGTACTATCACGTTTAAAAATTTAAGGTGATATGGAATGTGCCACGCCCCCATTTTTTCCATTCCCGCCCACAATTTGGACAGTGCTTCAAAATTTTGTTAAAAACGCAGTAACAACGTTGGCTCAAATACGTATAACAGAAGCCGACCTAAATTGCTGGTTGTACTATATGTGCCACGCCCCTTCGTTCGGTCACACCCAATTTTGGGTATGTTCTTAAAAATGTTGTTGCAATTCACCATACCAAATTTAACTTCAATAATAAAGTAAAGAAATTTATGCCCACATTTTAAAAGCATTATTAGAAAATTCGGGTCAAAATTTTGTTTAAATATGTGTTGCAGGAGCCCATAAAAACAATTTAAAATTGTTGCTTAAATATAAGTTTGTCAAGCCCCTTTGACCTAACTCCTCCGATTTTGGTACAGTGATTAAGAAACATTTTCTAAGATTTCTCACAAAATTTTATTCGAAAACGTTAAATAGATTCCGCAAAATATAAATTTCGGGTTATATGGGAGGTGCCACTACCAATCGCGATTTAACCTTTGTGTTTTTAATTTTGAAATTGATATATTTTGAGTTCCAGGTACCGTATTGACTTGAAATTTTGGGTAGCCTCCTAAAATATTGTTTTCTGTCGTACTCTAAAATAAAAATTATATTTTTTTGGGACCATACAAAAATGTACGTAATATATTAGTTTGAAATGAAGAAATAAATTTTGTTTTACTATAAATCTTTTTTTTTACTTATTTGTCATTATTTTATATATTGTATAAAAAAGAAGATATATTTTAATTTTTTTTTAAAGTGGTACTTTAGGTTACGCAACTATCACAGTGAAAACTGCTGAATGTTGAGCAAAACTGGCTTTCGGAATTCTTTGCAGGCTTTCCGTGTTGGTATTTTTCTGGGACCTAGGTAAAAATTTCCCTTATGCTTTTCTTTCATAATTATCTCATTCTTGTCGAGCGCGTGCTGGAAGGTTTTCAACAGCTGATGTTACTGGGTGGCATGATTTGTGAAGAAGGCGAATGCGTTGCGCTTTAAATTGATTAAAAAAGTTATGCAAACAGAGTAAAATGTTGAATTTATACGAGTATCCATAAGACAAACACTCTTATTTAAATTTCCTTAAAAATCTTTCCGGTATAGCATCATTTTCTTCATCACTCTCTTCAGTCCACAATAAAACACAACCCATTTTAAACTCTCTGTTTACATGTGCAAATATTTTCGTTATTTTAACGTTCTTGTTTTTCCTTTATAATTTGTTTTTAATTTTGACGTTTAAGCACAAGTGCTGACAACTTTGAAAATAAATTTTAAGTTCTGCCAAATTTTAAACGGATAAAAAATTTGGCATCACTTTTTTTAACCTTTTATACACAAATACAACTCTGTGACACATTGGAACGAATGATATAATACGATTTTACTTTCGAAATTGAAATAAATTTCAAAAGGTTTTACTATCCGAATCAAATTACATAATAACTCCCCAAGTTATATGTTACAAAATGTAACCAGATCTATTTTTGATGTCGCCGGACCCTGATTCCCTTTGATCACATATTTAAAACGATAGTGAAGCATATCACTGTCGGAAGCAAATATACTACACTATCGTCAATGGTATAATTTAGAAAACTACCTTTTTTTAAATTAGCCGATCATGATCCTGATATACAATTTTATTATAAAAATGGGGATCACCGAATTTTACGGTGACATTTTTCAGAAAGAAATTTAATTGTTTAACCCATTTTGCAGAAAAAAGTGCATCTACCAATTTGGCCGGCGGCATCATTGGACTGTACTTCTTATAGAACGATAAAAATCGCAACGTTACAGTCAATGGAGTAAGGTACCGTACGATGATTACCGACTTTTTTTGCCCAACATGGAAGAATTGAACTTGGTTGACATGTGGTTTCAACAAGACGGTGCTACATGCCACACGACGCGAGATACCAAAGCCTTACTTCGCTCATTGAATTTCCCAAGTACGTTTTGATTTTTCGTCTTCTAAAGCTTCCTTCCGCTTTGAGAGAGGCTATAAAATTCTTGTGGCAAAACGTCAACTATTCGGCTTGTTACGACCGGTAAATATAGTATTTGTCATACTTGAGATTCCTTCATCTGAATATGAAAAAGACTGATCTGTAGTACTGGGATCATCTATTTGTAAATTTGAACAGTATTTTTTCTTTCTACTTCTCTTGGTAACTCTGGCTCTATACCATACACTCAGAAAAAAGGTAGTACAAAAATTTTTAAACGGTTTTCAATCCCACTTTACTATTTTTGTACTGATTTTTAGAAAAAAAAATATTATTAAGTAAATTTTTTTGCTATTTACATTTTAAAAATTACAGAATATTTACAGATTTTTGTTGCTAACTTCAGAAATTATTTTACAAATTTTTGAAAACCGATTTGCTCAAATTAGCAACAAAAAAAATTACTAATTTTGAAAAAGTGCATATTGAAGGATATGTTATTTCTAATAATTAAAACATGCATACAAACTTAAATTGCCTTACAATGTTACATAGGTTGAAAAAGGGGATCGGAAGTGAAATACTTTTCACAACCGACTCATGTCCAAAAATAGGACATCCATATATTTTATAACATTAAAAACTTTTTTAGTTCTAAAAATCTAAAAATTTACTAAAAAAAATATTTTTCGAAACAAAATGATGAAATCGTTTGTTTTTACTATTTTTTAAGCCTTTAAATTTTTATTTTTAATTTTGTCTAAAATATTTATGAAAAAAATAAATAAAATAAAAAATGTTGCTCGTTAAAAAAAATATATATTAGTATATGCGAACTCGAAAGGTGAGTGTACAGCTTTACGATATCAGTAGTGTCCATAAAAATAATAATAAACTCCTAAGCCTTTCTTTTATTAGCCTTTATTTTATAGTCTTTATTTGATTAGGATTTACTGAGTAATTTATTAATAAGTACTTTTAATTGGAACATTTATTTAAAAAACAGCATTTTCGTTTAAAAAAATAACAATTGTAAATCAAAAAGTCACATATGAAATTCAAAAAATATTATTTCAAATTAAAATCCACCATTTGAAATTCCAAAAATATGAATTCTAATTAAAAAATATCATTCTACGTATATCACTAAACATGACATAGATATTCCACGTTTCTGTGATATCTGTGCTTTTTTGGCTTTTTAAAATTCATGTAGTA
Source organism: Eustalomyia histrio (assembly GCA_949748255.1). Lineage (NCBI taxonomy): Eukaryota > Metazoa > Arthropoda > Insecta > Diptera > Anthomyiidae > Eustalomyia > Eustalomyia histrio. Next base: position 153,402,340 of record OX456523.1, read on the forward strand.
GCGATGGTAAAAGTTGGATACTCTATGCGGATCAAAGTCGGATAAATACATCATGTTTAAACTCATCTAACAATTATTTTGCCAAATCGCATCTCATATGAAAGCTTAGATCTTTTTTAGATAATTGTTTCGAAAATAAGCCGTTTCTCTACAGATGTATTGCAAAAATGCAAAACTTAATTTATTCGCGAATATTTAAAAAAACATGTCTTCGATTTAAAAAAGTCACCAACCGCACATATATCATGGGAACGTGAAATAACCACGTACAAATTTAAAATCAAATCAAAAGACAACCATTTCAAAAAACTTTTTGAATGACTCCAAATGCAATTGATGTAAACCATCATTTGAAATTCAAAAACACCTAATGAAATTAAAGAAATATTTGTTGAAAATTTATCTTTTTTGAGTATCAATAGCGAATTATTGAATTTTATTTGTAATTTTTTAAATTTAAATTGCGTTCTTTTATTTAGGATTTTGTTTTTAATTTCGCTGACACTGAGATATTTTCTTTTTATAATTACAATTTGTTCTTTTGAATTTTATCTCGTTCAAAGGTGGAAACCCGCCTTTTCTGGCTAATCCATATAAAAATGGTGCAGGTTTGTAATGAAAAAATTAAAGTAATTCCTTACAAATTTGCTTATATACGCTATGATTTTTATATGGTGAATTTCTACTTGGAATACTAATTTTGTGAAAAAAAGCGCGGTTTTTAGCATAAAGCTGTCATTTTATGGCTTACAGTAAGCTCATTTTTTACGTCTGGTAGTAGTTGTATCCGTAATGTATTAAATTCATTTATATATTTCCATTATTTAACATATTTATTTTATTATTTATATACACCTTTTTTTAGCGCAACATGTGCTTAGTATTTTGGAATAATTAAATGACTAATAATTTTTATTACACAATCACTAACACCAAAAGAAATCGGCGATTACTCAGTTAAACTCGTATAGGTCGTTTGAAATTAATGATATCACATTTTCTGTAATCAAACAGCATGCTGATTAAAATCTGCATCCTTGTAAAGGGATTTTATATGGAAATAATTAAAAAGTTTTGTGTTGATTTTGCTGATTGCTAGTATGATGTTTGTTTACATTTAAATGAGAAAAGCCAATAATTCAAAAGACTTCGGAGCATTTTTTTAAATTCTTAATTTTTAAGCAGCTACTTAGCAAGTCTATATCTACTTAAACTTTTTTTTTTTTTCCATATTTTATATTATTTATTGAATCTTCACTTTTAAAAACTGTGAACTAACAATAATTATCCAAATCTTAAAACTAAATATTAATTGTTAAGTCCAGCCAGTGCCAGACTGATGTTGTGTGGTTCAACTGGGACCATTATTTCCCCTTATTAGTAGCGGACCAGATCCGCAGTGTCCCTCCTCCTAAGACGCTGGTGGCCGTGATTATCAGTTAAGTTACGGGCTAGTATGTTGGGGTGTGTTTCCAGTTTTGTTAAATAGCGTTGACAGTGTCTAATAATTTCATCTTTGACCAGGGGTACATTCAGGTCTTTATGTATGTTGTAATTCCTAACATACCAGGGTGCGTTCGTGATCGTCCTCAAGAATTTATTTTGCATTCTCTGAATTTTCCCTATATTGGACGCAGAGGCAGTACCCCAGAGCTGAATTCCGTAGCACCATATGGGTTTCATGATCGAATTGTAAATGAGTAATTTGCAGTCCAGGCCTAGTTTAGAGTTTTTGCCAGTAAGCCAAGCGAGTTGAGCAGTTTTTAGCCTCATCTGAGTTATTTTCGCATCTATATGATTTTTCCACGTGAGTCGACGGTCAAGGTGAATACCTAGATATTTCACACATGTGTGTTGGGGTATATTCAGATTATTAATTTTAATGGGTGGACACGTCTCTTTTCTCAGTGTGAAAGTAATATGGATACATTTCTGTTCATTCACCTTAATTCTCCACTTATCCAACCAAGCTTCCAATTGTGAAATGTGAGTCTGTAACATTCTAGACGCTATTTTTGAGTCATCGTGGACGCTTAAGATTGCAGTATCGTCAGCGAAAGTCGATGTGTGGGTATTAATATCTAATGGCATGTCTGAAGTATAAATGATATATAACAGAGGACCCAAAATGCTACCTTGTGGAACTCCGGCTTGTATATCTTGAGGAGAGCTGACAAAACTTTTTTCAGCAAGAGTGAATTTTCGATTTGTTATATAGCTTTTGAGTAGCTTGTGAGTATTTGTTGGTAACAAAAGTTTTATTTTAAACAGTAGACCTTCATGCCAAACCTTATCGAAAGCCTGTGAAACGTCGATAAAAAGGGCAGAGCAGTATTTTTTCTCCTCGAACGTATTTCTGACAACAGTAACCAGCTTGTGGGCTTGCTCAATGGTGCTGTGTTTTCTCCTGAAGCCAAATTGGTGTGATGGAATACAGTTGTTTTGTTCCACATAAACAGTTATCTTTTCCATTAGGATTTTCTCGAACAGCTTTGACAAATTGGATAATAGGCTTATAGGCCTATACGATTCCACTTTTGGGTAATCTTTGCCTGGCTTGGGTATCATTTTAACGAGTGAAACTTTCCATTCTGGGGGATAGTATTCAAGGCGTATAATAGCATTAAAAATAAAGAGAATTATCTTTAATGCTATACGGGGTAACTCCAAGAGCATCCTGTTACCGATTCCATCGATACCAGGAGCTTTTTTGGGGTTTAGTTCAAAAATAGCCTTTTCGACCTCTCTCATCTCAAACGTTAATCGGGTAGCTGCTCGGTGCTGGGGTAAAATCGGTGGCAACTCTGTTACAGAACTTGTTATATTTGGCGTGAATACTTTTCTTAAATGTTCTACAAACAGATCTCCTTTTTCAGTATCATTTCTAGCCCAACCTCCGTCTAATTTTCTCAAAGGAGGCTTACATAAGACAGGTCTTTTTAAATTTTTCGTTGCACGCCATAATGAGTAATCAGTTCTTGATGTTGGATCTAAATTTTCAAGATATCTGTTTAATGAAGCAGTTCTCTTATGTTCAAGTAGCTTTCTTAATTTTTTAGTGCATTCTTTCAACCGTTCCTTAAGTTGAGGAGATCTGTGCTGTTGCCACTCTCTTCGAGCTCTTCTTTTTTCATTTAAGAGTCGTTCGACATCGGCAGACAAAATAATATTTTGTCTGTTGTGTCGGGGGGGTTTGGTAGCAAGTTGAGCAGCAAGTTTGAGATTTAGTTCAAAATTTTGAATCGAGAGGTCGATATCTTCCGGTGTTCTTAGCGGTATGTTTTCCGAGCAATGTGTACTGATAAATTTTTTATACTTCAACCAATCTGTTGTTTTGCCTGTCAGTGCTAAGTCACCAGAGGGGGGTACAATTCCTCGGGGGTTTAAAATAGTAACAACTGTAGGTGTGTGATCAGATGAGAGATCCAATAATGGTTCTACATGGACCAATTCTCTCGCAATAGACATTGTTATTCCAAAGTCTATCAGATCGGGTATTTTTCGACGATCCGTTGGCCAGTACGTGGGTTCTCCACTAGAGATCACATCCATACCCAGCTTAGAAATTGTATTAAACAAAACACGGCCCTTAGGGGTAACAAGCCGTGACCCCCAGAATGTATGCTTGGCATTATAGTCTCCAGCTGCCAGAAAACGCGGTCCTAATGATTCGAAAAAGACTGTGTACTGATCCTCCGTTATGGAGAATCTGGGGGGAGAATAAATTGACGAAATCACCAAGTCCCTATCGAATTCTTCAAAACATATAGTAGTGGCCTGAAGATAATTTTCGCAAAGATCACACATAAGAAAATGTTTTAATCTAGATTTAATGAGAATAGCTGATCCTCCACATGACCTGCCTCTTGGGTCCTTAGTATCATACATTGTGTACCCGCGAATTGAAAATTAACTTCTCAGGGTTAAATGGGTCTCAGAAATAAGCATTACGTCAATTTGCTGATTTCTGAGAAAATACTCGAGCTCTTCTTTATGTTGGCATATGCCGTTAGCATTCCAGTAACATATTTTCAAACTGTTCATGGTTTATTTAACAAAGCTTGCATCAAAATAGACTGATTTCTCATCATCTCTTGCATCATATTACTCATTGAGTTTGTAAAGTTAGTAACAGTTTGAACCAGGGATTCAATGGATGCTTCAAGTCTGCTGAAATTTTGTATCTGGGGTTCAGATTGAGAAAGTGGAGCATTTGGATTGACTTGTGCGGCTTGTGGAGTTTTTGGGGGCTGTGGTTGTCCTCTTAGAACTTCAGAGTATGAAGCACTGTTGGTGATAATTTGTGGGTATTGTGGAATATAAAATTCGGGTTCCAACTGTGATTTCATTCGGGGGTTTCGGGTTCTGTTTAAATTTGAGTTTTTTAATTTTAAATATACCTCACAACCTCTGTAATTAGCAGTATGGGGGTTACCGCAATTGCTACATTTCTTTTCAGTATTTACTGTCTTTGGTTTGGTGCAGTCAGCTGTGCTATGCAGCTCACCGCAAACTACGCAAACTGCATGCAGTCTACAATAAGACCTAGTGTGACCATACTCCTGGCAGTTCGTACACTGAGCAGGTCCTCGTCGCTTATGTGGTGCTTCAACTGTAACTCTATAGTGTAGCGAGTACCTAAGTTGATAAATAGGGTGTGTTTCATTTTTCTTCAACTTCATATCGCCAGGCTCTAATTCAACTCGGAAAAGGGGTTGGGGGAGCTTATCCCGGTTTCTAATATTAACAACGGACTTAACTTTAAAGCCGTTGATTTCGAGTGCCTTCTTTACTTCAAGTGGGTCATTGTATGATTCAATACCCTTAATGACTATCTGAAGACCTTTGCTGCTCTTCAACTGGTAAGTATAAAAATTTTTTTTTCTGGATTCAAGAAATGATACTAATTTTCTGAAATTGGATTCACATTGAACTTGAATCTTAGTTTCAACAATTTTGCCATTTTTTATTGGAACAATATAAAAAGAGTTTTCCCCAATAAGGCTGACTAGGGTTTTAACAAATTCATTTGAATTTTGCTCTCTTAGATAGATAGGGGGATCATTATCTTCGCTTTCCAGTATGGCAAAACGGTTTTGGGATTGAGTGACATTTATTTCACCTCTACTAAGCTTAGGATAGGGAGCTGTTTTAGCCGATTTTGGGCTTCTTTTCCTTTTAACTATTTTAACATACCTGTCTAATCCAGTCTGTACCAATGGTTTGGCGGTAATGATGACTGGCAGGTCAACATTGGGTGTTGCGCCAGTTGAGGGGTTAATAGTTAAACTACTTACTGACGGAAAGTGAAGCATACTTTGGGGCTGTTTTAAGTTATTAGGTTGAGCCATAATATTAATATCACTGTTTAACGTAGCAGAAGATGTTGTTGGTGTTTTAATAGTCTCACTATTTTGTTAATTGTAAATAAAACAAAAAGTTTTCAGAGAATTATCTTAATATTTTTTATTATGATACAAGGATCTATGACAATTATGTATGAAACAAAATATCGGCCAAATGCTCGCCACGGCTTCGCTGGCATACCTCTATCCGATGGTCCATATTTTCAATGACTCTGAGACATAATTGAAGTTCAATGTCGTTTATGTGCCGAATTATCTCATCCTTTAGCTCTAATTGTTCTTGACTTATTGACGTACACTTTTTCTTTAAATATCCATAAAGAAAGAAGTCCAACGGTATCAAATCACATCATCGTGGTGGCCAATTAACATCGCCACGACGTGAGATAACACGACCATTGAATTTCTCTCGCAAAAGAGCCATTGCTTCTTCGTTGGCTGTGTGGATAGTGGTTCCATGCTGTTGGAACCACATATCGTCCAGGTTTAATCTTCCGTTTTTATTTCGCGATAGCGAACACCATTCACGGTAACTGCTTAGCCGACCTCATGTCACATTATCGCGAGCAACAGCAATGTTTTCCGCAGAGCGAACTGGACGATCATGCACAGGTGTTTTCACATTTCCTACATACCCGGATTTCTAAAATTTCCGCACAATTCTCCCGATTGTGGACACATTTGGTGGATTATGCTGACCAAAAAATCACGAAGTGCACGAAATGCATTTTGGTTTGAACGCCCACTTTCGTAAAAGGCTTCAACAATCTTCACGCGGTTCTCAATTCTATACCTCCCCATGGTTGAATTTGTCAAACACTGAAACTTGACGTTAAGGTGTGACTCACAATTAACATCGTGCATTATAGTAAGGACCTGTGCGAGGTAGCTAAATATATTCTTAATTAAATACAAATTGTGTTTTGAAATTGCTTTCAGAAATATTTAAAAAAATTTTAAGATTTCATAGAAATTTGGAAAACTGAATTTAATTTAGATTTTATTTAGCCAGCTAGCAGCCACACTATAATTAAATTTTTTCTAAAGTTCTTATTATTTTGTTGTTTTTTTCAAATTAAATTTATTTATTGTATTTTCAAAATTTTATGATCTAATAAAAAGTAAACATATCTTAAATCTAAAATTTAAATAAAAGTCCGGCCAGCGCTAGACCAACAATTTCATGGTGTAATTATTATTTGGTATTCAACTCGAGTGGGATTGTCTGAGCAACAGTGTCCCGCCTTTTTAATCGAGTGTCACCAGCACGATTCCGGGCTAATGGATTTAAGTGGATTTCTTTAGATATGTATGCTCTAATTTTTAATATACCAAGGGGCTGCTGTTATCATACGTAAAATTTTGTTTTGGAGCAGTGTCCCATAACTGAATCTTATAACACCATATTGGTTTTTTAACGGGAGTTATACAAAAGAAGTTTGCACCAACACTAGTTCTACATATTGATGGAATGTTCGTATGTATGTCTTATCATATGCGAGTAGATCCCTTAATAAACACTATAGAAATAAACCTGTGATTGAAAATTACTAGGTTTTTATTGGGGCATGGGGAGAAATTTTACTGTCGGACCACAGACCTTTAATATCCTTATTTTCTCATAAGAACCTAAGCTCGATAAGGATAAGATTGGAACTTTCAGATTATCATATATCATATATAAGAAAGGAGCCAATAACACAAATGCAGATGCACTGAAGAATATGATACCAGTGAATAATGACGAAAGTCTAAAGAACTAACAAGAGGTATGAACAAAACTTCATCAATTAATGAAAGTGTCAATAATGAATCTCATAGTGAGCCTGATCAACTCCGTATGTGGGGTTGCACGTCCATCAATGATATTAAAAATGCATGCAAACTAAAGTTTATTTTAGAAAAAAAAAATGAGAAATGATATATATATATATATATATAATTTACAGAATATGATAAATATTACAATAAAATGCGCATTAAGTGTAGCGATAATCCAAAGTGCTTAGGACTCTATTGGAGAAGCTTCCATCTTATTTAAAAACTAGTAAAAAAGAGAAATTTTCCATCTCAAGGGATGATGCAATATTTGAAATAATTCCTTTAGAAGAAGGCCAGATATAATGATTTAAACAAATCAAGTACAGGTGACATTTCTATACAATAAACCTCAAAATACACTAAAGCGATAGCAGAAAACAAGAGCTCATAGAATTATATCATAACACCCCCCTGTGAGGTGTGAGGAAAACATTGATGAAACTAAAACAGAAATACACGTGGAAGAACATGTCTAAAATGGTAAAAAATTGTATCAAAATGTGACTTATGCCAAAGAAATAAACAAATTAAACACACAAAATAACCACTTGAGGTGACCGATACGCCGTCACAAAACTTTAACACAATATCAATAGACACAGTTGGTCCTTTACGCCCAACGAATAATTTCCGATACATTTTAAGCATGCAATGTGAATTGACAAAATATATAATTGCTTGTCCATTGTAAACAAAGAAAGCAAAGTCAATAGCAAAGGCACTAGTGGAAAATGTTATATTAAAATATGGTTTAGTTAGCGTTCTCAAATCAGACAGAGATACAGAATTCACGAATGCAGGAGATGAAGGAGATTTGAGCTGATATATGGAAAACTACCACATTTACCAGGTGATGAAATCCAGAATCATCCCAGGGTATAAAATTTCGATAATTACGCCAATGAACTTAAGTCGAGATTAAAGTATTTCCTAGATAACGCGAAACGTATGACGGAACAAGAAAAGAAAAATATGCAGATAGAATCACACAAGAAGACGAAGAGTATAAATTTATAAGTAGGAGAAGCTACATATATAGGTCCCTATAGTAAAGTGGAAATTAATGATTTAAACGTTTCAGTAAAAGTAGGTGATAATATTAAAATTTACCACAAAAATTTATTAAAGAAATATAAATCTTAGTAACGTAAACATATAAAAAATAACAATAACTATAAGCAATAATACATAGTAAGCAAAAATTAATTATCATATATTATTTTTAATTGCTAATGACATTACTATTTAAATATTAATGACATTCATAAGATATAAAATTGCAAAACAAGATCATAAGTTCAAAAAAACAAAAATAAGAAAACAAAAAAAACATAAAATAGAATGAGTAAGAGCATATAAAATGAACTTAAAATTTGTAAACAAGCGTACAGTATACAAACACATACTTTTAAGCAATCCTCCAATTTCTCACTTTTGAATTTACAAAAATTGTATGATTCCTTTTGAGGGCGATGGTGTAGTGTATGTATACTGTAGAGTATTCAAGCAGTGCATGAAAACTGAGCATAGAGTGATTTTATTTAGGGTAATTTAAAACTACTTAAGCTAACATTGAAATACATATGGTAACATACACTCGACACATGTGTGTCGCAGATGTGTTCAATGCAATAGATGTTGCCTAGGTCACTCAAAATGATGCTACTGCACTCAATAATTATAAGTTAGTGTTTGGTATATAAAGAACGTAATTATTCAAAGTGGGGGCTTAACCTAAACTCTAATCTTGACTAGAACATAGTCATAATATTAGTAAAGTTAAGATATTTTAGTAATGAATAGAATGTGAATAAATAAAGATATACAAAAAACACAAATCCAGCCGGCTCCAGTTCATTTAATCAATCATGCATTAGTTCTTGGAGGATCCACTTAAGGTTCAATAGATTTTTTACCAATAAGCCAATATATCTGAGCTGCTTTTAACTTCATTTGAGTTAACTGTGTGTCTATATGGTAACTCCACATTGGTGCTGGTCAAGATGTATACCGAGGTATGTTACCTCCTAGTGTTGAGGCACCACTCGATTGTTGATTCGAATAGGAGAACACGATTCCCTGCGAACTGTGAATGTTATATGAGCACATTTTCGTTCATTAACCTTAATTCTCCATTGTTCAAGCCACTCTTCCAAGTGGAGTATGTATTCCTGCAGGTATCGGGAAGCTTCTATCAGGCTTTCGTGGACGCTTAGATAAGCAGTATCGTCAACAAACGTTGATGAGTAAATATTATTGTTCGTTGGCATGTCCAAAGTATATATCAGATACAAGATTGGCTCAAGATGCTACCTTATGGAATACCGGTTTCAATCGGTTCAGTGCAACTCAAAAAATCGCCTTCTTTAACCACAAATTTTTGACCAGTTATATAGTTTTGTATAAGGTTATATATGTACGCGGGAAAGTTTTGCTCCAATTTATCATGCTATACTTCGTAAAAAGCTTGATTTACGGCAATGAAGAGGGCAGAGCAATATTTTTTATCTTCAAATATCTTTGTGTGGTCTTTTCCCGACTTTGGTATCATGGCTACAAGTGAAACCTTCCACTCTGGATAGTACTCAAGGCGTAAGATAGCATTAAAAATTAAAAGAATTATTCTTGCTGTTAAGCGAGGTAATTCGAAAAGCATCTTATTACAAATTTTATCAATTCCAGGGTCTTTCTTAGGGTTAAGATCAAAAATAGCCTTTTCATTCTCTTGAATCTGAATTTTAAGCGGGACTGCTGCTCCAGAAACAGCAGGTGCAAAATCAGCTGTATTTGTAGATATGTTGGGTGAAAATACATTTTTCATATGGCCAACAAATAGGTTCCCTTTTTCAATATCATTTCGAAAAGTTGGCTTATGTATAACAGGCCTTTCAAGATTTTTAGTCCCACGCCACGATCTTCCAATTATTTGTTTAAAGATGCACTTTTTTGGCATTCTAACAGCTTTCTGAGCGGTTTTTGTGTTTTGCCGATTTTTAAACCCAATACTGAGTAATAGTAGATAAGGGTAGTCGACGCGTAAATTAACCTTTGATTATTCCTTTTTTTAGAAAACGCTCGAAAAAAGATAAAAGGCAGTAAATTAAATAAAAACCCAATTGACCGGGTTTTAACCACTTGAAATTATATTTCTGATTGTGGAAATAATTATTAAGGTGCCGTCATGGAGGAAGGATTACTATAAAGACTTCATCGTAAGCAGCGGCCAAATACAATTTTGTACATATTAAACGGTAACTGAGAGAAAATTGGGAAAATTTCCCTGATTACAAAGCAAATGTTTCCTCTTTCTGAAATAATTTCAGCAAATTTCACTGAAATCTAGTAGAACTCAATTGGAATTGCAAATCACAATTTTATATATACAAATGTTTAGTATATACAGGGTGGCGCAAAAATAACCTTCCGATGTTTTTGGCTGTAATTTAAAAAAAAAATGAAAAACTTTGATTCTTCTTGTGGATTATTTTTATTTGGTCTTTTAATTTTTTTTACATCAAGTCGAGAATATGATGTCATGTAAATGGCCTCCGCCACAGTTGATTGTCATTTGAGCCCTTTTTATGGCATTTTCCATCACTTTGCCCAAAACTTCCGGCGATAGGTCCTCACATTCTTGACGGATATTGTCTTTAAGAGCTGCAAGAGTCTGAGGCTTGTTGACATAAACCCGCGACTTCAAAAAGCCCCACAAAAAGAAGTCTGGAGCGGTCAAATCAGGCGATCTTGCTGGCCAGTGCAAATCACCAAAACGGGAGATTAGGCGCCCGGGAAATGCATCCTTCAGCATATCGGTTGTGGCACGTGCAGTGTGTGGCGTTGCACCGTCCTGTTGGAACCATATGTTTTCCAATCCCAATTCATCAAGTTGCGGCAAAAAGAACTCGTTAATCATTGCTCTGTAGCGCTCACCATTCACAGTAACCGTTTGGCCCGCGACGTCTTCGAAGAAAAAAGGTCCGATGTCTCCTCCAGCGAAAACAGCACACCATACAGTGACTTTGAGCGGGTGTAATGGCTCTTCGTGGGTTACAGTGCCCCAGAGGCGTAAATTTTGCTTATTTACGTACCCGCTAAGATGGAAATGGGCCTCATCACTCATGATTATTTTTGATGAAAAATCATCTTCATTATTGCTTAAATAAATAGTCACCAAAATTCCGCGTTCTGGAGCAGTGTAGCGTAACATTGTTTATTAACGTGTATTTCGCATGTGTTTACTACACAAATGTCAAAACAGAACTGACATAAGGGGACAATCGCAAAATTTATAGCATTTTCTGAAAGGAGGATTACTTTTGCGCCACCTTGTATATTAAACATAATAAAAAAATTTAATTTCTGAAATCATTTTTGGGGGGCCAGGGCCCCCTGGGCACGCCACTGCTAGCGGGCAAAGCCATGAAATGTCACAAAGCTGGTTTTAAAAATAATTCCGTATCCGAAAAGTGGTAATTGCAGATTTTATTGACTGGTTCTTCCTTAATATGTCAGTAACTAGAGAGAAATGTTCTGTTGAAATAATGACAGAACACGGAACTGGTAAAAAACTTTTTCTTGTGTATTAAAGAATGCCAATCAGTGACAAAAACCGCAATCGCGCGACTGTTACAGAGGTGCATAATACTGAATTTATTTAACTCTTCGGTTTGTGGGAAGGTCCCAGGGGATTTTCAAACTCTCACAACTCCTTAATGTTGTATGGGTAGAATACCCGAACCTTACATGTATTCCAAGAAAAAGTGCGCTGAATCGATTAAAGCTGGTTTTGAAGCGATGCGATCAATTGCTTACATTTTATTGAGGTTCAATTACGTTTAGTACAATACGTGGATTAGTGAAAAGGTCCCTACGGATCTTGTACTATTGTTGAATGGTGTTTTTTTTTTTACCTGTATTACTTTTTTCCAATTGAATGTTTACTACAAGATTTGCTACATCTTGCCTACAGGTATACGAGCAAGAAAACCGGTGTACATTTTCAGTCAGCTGCAGTATAAAAGGTTCCCAAGTTTTTTAAACCAAACCATATAACATTTATATATTGAATAGTGAACATCAAGTATGGAATTTTTAAATTTGCGTATATACGTATAAAGAAAAATGGCAGATTCAAATTTATAGTTTGAAAATATTTAATAACCAAAAACTTATTTTAATGCATTCCGATAAAGCAACTTTTCAACACAGCTTAAATACTACAAAGATCTATGAGTATTTTGAACTCATCCCAGCAAAAAAACATGGTAGTCTTTCTGTTCTTATAACTTCTCTCATTGCTTCCTAAACTTCAGTTAACATTCTTTTATGGTTTTTTGGTGTTATTCTTAGGAACTTCCAAAAGAAGTCATATGTTCATATTTGTATATAACCCGATGCATATCTTAAAAAATCACTCTCCTCATTGCGTCTAAATATTGTTTTCTGATCATTCAAAATCAAAAATTTTAATGAGAAAATAGTTCTGATGAACTTAAATAATTTTTTATTAAATATTTTTTTTTTATTTTTGCTTAAAATTTCATGCAAATTAAAATTTTTAATAAAAGTTTTGAAAAATCAAGTAAAACTAATTTTTTAACCTTTAATTAAAACTAGCTTATCCTATCATTTGCATTTTTTCATCTATGGCGACGCAATCTGTGCATTTTTGCAATTTGCATTTTATTCCACACTACACTTTTTCCAGTTTAAATTAGGAACTTTCAAAATAATTTTTAAATTGTGTAAAAATGTTTTAGAATAATCCAAAATAATTTTAAAATTGTGTAAAAATGTTTTAAAATAATCCAAAATAATTTTAAAATTGTGTTACAATTGCCCAAGAAGGTTTTAAAATTGTCCAAAAATTATTTTAAATTGTTCTACAATATTTTTGTTTTGGTAGTATACGAACCATATTTGGCCCAGAGGGCTTGGTTCTTGAATATTTGAATAAATAAAAAAATAAATAAAAAATTGTCTAAAAATGTTTCAAAATTGTCCAAACAGTTCTTAAATTATCGAAAAATATTTTTATTCAAATTTTTGAAAAATGTTTCTAACTTGGCCAACAATACTTTAAACTTCTCTTAAATACAATATTTTAAAATGTATTTAGATAATTTTGAAATATTTACATTTTGGGGAATTTTGAACAATTTTGAAATGCACATAGAATTTTTCGAAAATTTAAATAAATAAATTTTTGGACAAATTTACAACATTTTTGGATAATTTAAAAACTAGTTGGACAATTTAAAACATTTTATTTAATTTAACATTAACCATTTAACCTTTTCGACTATTTTAAAACCTTTTTGGTCAATTTTAAAACATTTTTAAACAATTTTAAAATTATTTTGGAAAATTCTGAAATAAAAGTAAAAATGGTGTCGCATACTGTGACCAGTCCATTACATTTTGTAATTACCCTGCGGAAAAAAAGCGGTCAATCGGGAATTGGGTCCTGCCCCGCGATAGGTGAAAACTGGACCGATTCCGTAAATACATATCACGAGACCGGTTCCTAAAGTACCTACCATGTGCCCGGTTTAAGTCATAACATGTTCTTTTGCGTTTGTTTTCTAATATGTTCTTTGTGGTTAGTTGTGTGACATGCTCTTTTAGACCAGTCCTGTGACATGCCACAGAGGGCAATTGACTCTTCCTAGGACAAGCCCATGTCCTTTTCATATAAAAAACCTGCTCTGGTGGCCGGTACCTATCATAATGAACCTGTCACGTGACGTGTCCTGGGATAGGTCACATGACCGGTTCATTGTGATAGGGACCGGTTATGGGACCGATCACTTTAACATGGGCTTGTCCTAGGAGGGGATCAATTGCCCTCTGCGACATGTCACAAGACTGGTCTAAAAGGACATGTGACTTTTAAGCCTGTCACGTGATAGGTACTTTAGGCACCGGTGCTCTTTTCAGCTATCTCGTGATATGTTTTTTCGAAACCGGTTCAAGTTTTACCTATCCCGGGACAGGTCCCAATTCCCAACTGACCCCTTTTTCCCGCAGGGTACAATGCATAAGTGCCCTGCGGAAAAAGGATATATCCTAGGACACGTCACGTGACCGGTTCATTGTGATAGAGACCGGTCACGTGCTATGTATTTTCGGAACCGGTCCACAAGACAGGTCCCGAATCCCAACTGACCCTTTTTTTCCGCAGGGTGTTTCTTATCGTCAATGCGAAAGTATTTTTTTTTCACTAATCCAGAAGTATTTATTTGTCCTAGTAAAAGGTATATTTCAATATCAACGCATAAAGTTCGCTTCTTTAAAATAGTTTTTATGCATTCTTATGAATTAAATTTTCTTCAAAGTTTAATTACTATGAGTGTATCAGAATATCTAACCCTGCTATTTTCATTGCTTCCCTAGAGTAAAGTATGGAATAATGGTAGTAGCTCTATTTGAATACTTTCATCCTATGACACGCCGATGTTAAATTCATCGATGAAACCATCAGAAAAAAAGTGATGCCTTGCCATAGTTGTAATGCTTTTATTGCTTCTTTGGTTGCTTGATTTTTGCTGGGTATTGCTAACGCACAATCAATACAAAACTCAACAACAATATTGCTGTCATTTATGTCTATAATGTCAACTTGTACAGGTAACAATAGTCTAGTTCCCAGCAAAAAAAATGGTAGTCATTCTGTGACTATAACTTCTTTAATTCTTTTATGGTGTTTCGAAGTTATTCTAGGGAACTTCCAGAATAATTCATATGCCCATATTTCAAATGTAGTGATTTGGATATAAAATCGATGCATATCTTAAAAATCACTACTTTGAAGCATACGTTAGAGTATATCGCATATTTTCATAGTCCCGCACTAAAGTCGGGCTTTAAATTAAAAACCTGTTATTATCTATTTTGCTATTATAGTCAGAATTAAAGCCGGTTGTAAGTTGAACCGGCTTTAAATGGGTATCACATCAAGTGTACCAAATGCCCGCTTACATTTTGTACTGAAAAATAAGCAAGTGGCAATATTGATCAGCTGATTTTATATGAGCTGAAAAAAAGGAAAAGTGTGTAAAGTAAATATTTGCAATTTCAAAATGTGAAAAACTTTATAAAAAAGGACAGAAAAGTGTATTTTTATTATCAAAAATTTATTAAATTAATAAATATGTAAGTAAATATTGTAAGTGTTGTTAAATTGGATAACACCAACTTCAGCTAGTTTTAATTTTAAAGCAGACTTTACCGATAAAAGTATACTTTTAAGGAAAGTCGACTTTAGAACTCCTAAAGTATACTTTATTTTAACTATGTTTATGCGCCATTGTTTTCTGATCATTCAATGAAAAAATGAAATTTTTATAGTTTTGTTTAAAATTTCATGCAGGTTAAAATTTATGCAGTTTTACAAATTTTAATAAAAGTTTTGAAAAATAAAGTAAAACAGATTTCTTCAACCTTTTATTGAAATTAGCTAAGCCTGTCATTTGCATTTTAGTTAGAAGTTATGGCGATGTAATTTGTGTGTTTTATTTTACACTACACCAATTCCAGTTTTAATTAAAAATTTTACAAAATAATTTTAAAATTGTGTAAAAATTATTTCAAATTGCCCAAAAAGGTTTTAAAATTGTCCAAAAAAATATTTTAAAATTGTCTAAAAATGTTTCAAAATTGTCCAACCAGTTTTTAAATTATCCAAAAATATTTAAATTTGTTCAAAAATTCACTAAAATTTTTGAAAAATGTTTCAAAGTTGCCCAAAAATGTTTTTTTTTACTAATGCAGAATTATTTATTTGTTCTAGGAAAGAGTATTTTATGGATTAAGTTCGCTTCTTTAAACTTATTTTTTTACATTTTAATGAATTAAATTTTCATTAAAGCTTAAATACTATAAAGTACAGGTTGGTTGAAAAGTTCCTGCGCTCGAAATGAAAGAATACTGTTTTTGTTACGATGATATATTTTTATTCAATATAATCTCCTAGAAGCTCAATACACTTGTTCCAATGATCTTCCAATAATTTTATCCCATCCTTATAATGGTTTTCCGGAAGCTCTGCAAAATAACCGTCTACGGCTGCTATGGCCTCTTCATTCGACGAAAAATGCTTTCCACGAAGAAATTGTTTGAGATTTCTTCTGAAGAGATAGTAGTCACTGGGAGCCAAATCTGGTGAGTACGGTGGATGTTCAAGCAATTCGTACTTTAATTCTTTGAATTTAGCCATCGTCAAAACACTTTTGTGAGCAGGTGCATTGTCTTGATGAAAAATGATTTTTTTCTTCTTTAAACCAGGTCTTTTCTCACGAATTTTTTCATCCAGCTGATCCAAAAGGCTGCAATAATATTCAGAGTTGATTGTTTTACCTTTCTGAAGATAATCAATCAACGAAATTCCTTTTGCATCCCAAAAAAACTGATGCCATAACCTTCTTTGCTGATCGTTGTGACTTCACATGCTTTGGAGCTGAACAACCAGCTTCAGTCCACTGTAAACATTCTTGTTTCAATTTAGGATCATGGTGGTAGATCCAAGTCTCATCCATAGTTATAAAACGACGCAAGAAGTCGGTTTTATTCGGCTTAAAACGCTCCAAATTACGCTGAGAATTTTTTTTTTCGATCCAGTTTTGAATTGTTAATGTGTGCGGCACTAACTTTCCAAACAGTTTTTTCATACGTAATTCTTCATGGCATTAGCAATTTCACGCTTAGTCAAACTTGGATCTTCACTAACCATATTATGTACCTGCTCAATGATTTCTGCTGTGGTTGCAGTTTTTGGTCGTCCTTCGCGTGGATCGTCTTTTAAATTCACCAGCCCAAAATTCAACGGTGCGTTTTGAAGGTAAGGACTCCTTTTACACTTCTAACAATTGTTTATAAATTTCCTTTGCTTTTAAACCCTTCAAAACAAAGAATCTAATGACTGCACGATATTCAATTTTTTCCATATTAAAAAAAATCAATGTCACGTCTACTTCAAATGGCTTGTAAACAAAGAAAGAATTGACAGAATGACTTGCAACTTTGCATGTGTTCTCAGGACAGTTATACCAACTTGAGAGAAAAAAAAGTTTGGAGCCAGCAGTGCCATCTCTTGGTGAGCGCAGGAACTTTTCAACCAACCTGTATATGTATAAACATTTTCCACACATGCATCAGAATGTCTAATCATTAACATTGCTTCCTTAGAGTAAGGTATGAGTAATGGTAGTAGCCATATTTGAATACTTCCATCCTATGATACCCCAATGTAAAATTCATCGATGAAACCATCAGAAAGGAAGTGATGCTTTCTCCATAGTGGTGATGCTTTTATTGCTTTTTGGCGGCTTCATTTTTGTTGGGGTTAATGCAAATACAATAAATGAGAAAAAGAGGATAACGAATAATTTTATTACTCAGTCTGATACACTACAACCATTGGTAATGGTCTTATCAAAAGGTGCTACACCCAAACTTCATTGACCAATACGGCATCTCATGAAAGCATAGTTACACCTAAACCAAAGGTTCAAAAGGGATTAGACAGGTATTTTACTGTACTGAAACGTAAACGAAGACCAAAGTCCTCTGGTATTGCTTCATCATCCAAGAGACGAAAACGTGCCCCTAGTAACCCCGAATCTAAGGTAGCTGGACTAGTTGGTAAATCACACAAACCACCCCCATTATTCCTAAGAGAACAAAGCTGGAATAAAATTGTTCAAAACTTAATAAAAAAAAAAAAACCTCGAAGTATAGAAAACCTAGAAAACAAAAACCTCTAATAATGATTACTTGAGCCCGAGATAATTAACAAAAAAATAGTTTTTTTTTTATAAATATAAAATTTTGGTTCTTTTTTAATTTTAGTATCATAATTGTTTGCCGTAAATGCAAGATGAGTACATTAAAAAAAGTAAAAAGTAAAGAGGTCTCTATTTATTTATTTAAAATATATTACCTTCGTAGAAAGTAGTAGCTGAAAGTTACCAATCGTTTTGAATAAAGAAGTAACAGAAACTTTACGCAAAAAGGAGGTGGCAAACAAGGCTTAAGTGACGTTACTTATAATCAGGGAAACCGCAAATATGCACTAAAAATATAGAAATATGCTCTTCAAATTTAAAAAATATGCTCTAAAAATAAAAAATTTTATATATTTTTTTAAACAAAAAAATATTTTTTATTAAAAAATCAAAACAATTCAATTTAATATACACACAATATATTTTCTGTTACAGACTGTAGTATATCTAAAAAGTAATACGAAGAGTTTGTTTTTAAATGAAGAATCAATTGAAATTGACAGAAATATATCTTTTAACTATTTGAATCAGTTATTCAAAAACCAAACTATAAAAAATACAGACAATCAGTAGAAGTTGATATTTTTAGTTAAACGTAAAATTTTTTGTTTTCTGTTTCTAAAAATAGAAATTCAAATAATTTCTTTTGATTTTTTCGTGAAAAGAGTATATTTAAATACAAATTTATTTCAATAAAAAGAAATTTTTTAAATACACATACACGTATAGAAAATAAAAAAAAGTATATATCTGTGTATGATGTGTTTTGGAATTTCATACAAATAAAAAACTTTCAATTTGAAAAACAAACCACAAAAATCGTTTTTCTACCGTTTTGTCGTTTAAAAATTGATGGTTATTTTAAACCACTTTCGATTGTTTTTATTGCTTTTGCCGATTTTTAAATAATGACTAAAAATAAACAACAAAATGGGCTGAAAATAATGAAAAATCATTAGTCCTCTTTTTGATTGCATTTTCGATTCATTTAATATGTATTTTAGATTGTCTTTAATGAAAAAATATTGTGTGCACAAAAAATTTGGGAATTAAAAAAATAAGATAAACATAACAACTAAAACAAAAAAACAAAGGAATGCAAAACAATAGGAACTAAATTTTTAAAAGGTATTACAAAAAACTGTAAATTTTTCCATATTTTAGTCAATTCTACATTTTTTATTTGGTTAGATGTGTCTTCCGCACTCTTTCGTGTCTGATTTTCGCGTCTTTATTTTTTTTATAAATCTTTTGTTTTAAACGGTTTCTTCTTTTTGATTAAAACAATAAGTATAATAAAGGAAGAGGAAAATGTTTAAAAACTACATCATTCATTTTTTGCTGTTTTTTTTTAAATGCAATTTTCAATAAAGTTCGTTGTTGCAATAAAATACAAAAAATTGTCTAAAATTTTCTAAAACAAAATGTCTGTTACATCTAAGTATAATTTTGTACATTGAAAAATTTTCTTCAACATCAACTGATGTAACGGCGGCGAATTTAAAAGCTAGTACTTCTTTAACATCATATGCCAAAACTGATTTTATTGAAGATCCAGTAAACTGTTTGCTTGTTCTGTTTATTACTTGAAGACCATCGTTTTTTGTTACAACCTGTTCAAGTTTGTTCTTTATATTTTTTGGTGTAGCATTCTGGTACCTTGTCATTATTTTTGATTGTTTCTGTTACTAACCCATATTGCTCAACAAATGGCGGTTTAGGAGAGGGAGCGCTAACAAATATTACTTTATAGTATATTAAAATAAAAAAGTATGCATAAAAGAAGTTAAAATATGCCCTAAAAGACACAAATATGCTTTAAAAATATAGAAATATGACCTAAAAATATGCTTTTACCTCAAAATATGCTCTTAATGCTGAAATATGCTCTTAAGGATAAAATATGCTAAAACAAACAAACAAAACAAATTGATGCCAGAATTCATACGACGCACAGAAAAAAACAAGATATTGGATATTTTCGGTTTCCCTGCTTATAATCTACGTAAATAATCCCTTCAAAGAAGTATAAAAGGGGATAAAATAGATCATAGCGTAGTATTAACCCAAAAAAAAGGACAAAATGTAAAAAATCGGTGAAAATTAAGCATTTGTGCTTAAACATTGCCGGCCACCTTGTAACATAAATATACTCGTGTGAAGGTACAATATTTTAAATTAAGTTCTTTTTTAATAGTAAATTTTATATTTTTTAGTCTGGTTCGAGATCATAGAAAAAACATTTTTTTCCAAATAAAAATTTTTCTTATGGAGAATACACAGAAAAGGTTATTAGACACAAGTTTAATGGAATGCTTTTTCTGGTCCGCTACGAATTTAATCAGCATTCTTCGTGCCCTTTAAAGTTCCAATTTTAAATATCTCTATTTAACTCACAAAAAAAGCTGTTTATGCTAACATACAGTTGATTTTGATTATTGAGTTTAGATGAAATTTACTTACTATTTTTGTGTTTTTTACATTATTCTTTTCTACCGAATGTCCAAATTACACTGTCCAACAGCATTTTTGGAACAGAATAGCGACCCTATAATTCTGAAAGGGTATGTTGAGTAGATCATTTTTGTAGAACAAACTTATGGTCCAGCACGTCTGAGTTTTTATACCCTCCACCATATATGGTGAGGGTATATATCAGTTTGTCATTCCGTTTGTAATATGTCGAAATATAGGTTTAAGACCCCATAAAGTATATATATTCGTGATCCTTATGCAATTTTAAGTCGATTTAGCGATGTCCGTCTGTCTGTCTGTCTGTTAAAATCACGATCACGACGCGAAGACGCAAGCGGGGGTGCCTATTTTTACCCAGATTATTGAACATCCTCCCGAGCAGTTTGGTATTTAAAATGAGCAAAATCGGTCAAGCGGTTCAAAAGTTATGAGTGAAAATGTGAAGGTACCTCTAAATTTTCCATACAAATTTGTACAATTTTTCTGTATCTATTTTTTTTTCTGTTAAGTAAGTAAAAATGTTATTAAGTCTTCTTATTGTTCGATTACATTTATTCTTACATACTATGATAACTAAGTTAACGTAAAAATGAACAATGTTAAAGTCGCTGACAGAGCAGACCTCTGTAAATAACATTGCTAAAACTAAATAACAAAAGTTCGTTACATAAATTGACAAAACATATTCATATTACAGTTCATGCAAAATTTAGTATATACGTATATCATCTTCATCCCCTTTGGTGGAGGGTATTCAAAGATTCGGCACAGCCGAATTTAGCCCTTTTTTACTTGTTTTTTTTACAGTGGGTCAAAGTTTTCATTTTTCGGTCGAAGGGAGCATTATACTATATGAAAAAAATGCTGTAAGTTATTGTCTGAGAGAATTCTTATGGTCAGAGTTGTATTGTAGAATTGTATGAGGATTATTTTTGTGGAAGATCTTAACCCTCTAACTGGTCTCTTTATGGGTCAATTTGACCCTTTTTTCGAGAAAATCAAAAAATATCCTTTAACAAAGGGCATTTAAGGATTAAAATATTCTACGAAAATGTTTGCCGGAAAATTTCAGTGGGGGTCACCAAAGACACCATTGTTGTAAATAAAGCTCTTTACGATTAATTGGCAAAATTACACGCCAACTTCTGTAAAAAGATTATAATTTTGTTTTAATAGTGGTTTATTATAGTATGTACATATTTATTTTTTTGCTTCAAATTTTCGAGTAAAAGGGAATTGGGAAATAGCAGTAGTATGACAATGGATTAAAGATTAAACTTAATATGCTTTCCTGTATTTAGCTTGACGTTAATGTTCCGATGGGTCAAGGTTTCTGTACAAGCCCCATACGTATTCAGCAAGCATTACACTTTGGGATTTCCCTTTAAATCTTTCTTCCAATACCTTTATATCCTGATGAAACCTTTCACCGTGTTCATCTGAAACCGCTCCAAAGTTTTCTTTAAAAAAATTGAGATGAGAGTGCAGAAAATGCAGCCTTAGTGACATCTTAACGCCAATATTGTTAAAACCGATTAGCATGCTTTCAATATTTTTTGCATAGTTTTGTGCTTTTGAGTTTCCAAGGAATTCTGATATAACCAGCTGCATAAAGTCAAATGCTGTTTTTTGCATATCCGACAGATGACCATAAAATTCTTCATCTTGTAATAATTTTCTTATATCGCGTCCAACGAGCATTCCTAGAAAAGGTAATTTACATTAAATGAAATAAATTATTTCTTAAAACCGTATTTTACCATCTTTTAATTTTGCTGCAGATAATCTGGGGAAATTGTTTGAATGCGTTTGAAAGCATTTCCTTGTGTATTTAAGCTTTTAATAAAATTTTTCACCACGCCCAACTTAATATGCAGCGGTGGAAGTATGACCTTATCTTTTGGGACAAGGGATTCATGGATTACATATAAGTCAAGAATAATATTTTTTTTACGTTCTTCGAAATATTTAATTAGATAATGGATGCTGGTAGCACGTGAATCCCATTTACAAAGAAAGCACATCTATTTTGTGTATCCTGTTTGCATTCCAGTCAATATTGCAATCATTTTGAAGTCTGCGCATACTTCCTATTTATAATTATAGTATTCAATTTTATTTAAGAGATTTGAAATATTTGCGTATGTTTCCTCCTTTTTTGTGGAATACGCAACCGGTATTGATGGATGCTGATTTCCATTGTGCAGTAAAACTGCTTTTAAGCTGTGTTTTGAACTATCTTTAAATAGTCGCCAAGCGGAAGAGTCCAGTGGAAGCTTAAGTTATTTTAGAACCTCTTCAATACTGCAACAGTATACAAGTTCTTCTAATTTTTAAAATAACTTTCCAGATCGGCGTGTCTTTTTCTTGGAAATGTAACTTTTACATCGGCTTTTATCAAATTCCTGTTTTTCAATCTGGAACATAATATTTTAGCTTTCTCTTTTGTTAGTCCTAAATCTCTTACAAGATCTTCCAAATAAGCTTGGTCTATCAAATTAGGAAATATGTTTAAACCATCAAGAGGCAAGTAACTTATATCTGATATGTTTTCAAACGCCGCTGTTATTTCTGTATTGGCGACTGTTATATTGGCCGAAAATGTATGTGTAGGCGGTTGAGGCACCGGAACACCTTCACAGCGCACTTCTGGTAAAATGACATTATTTGTTGCTTCGTATGTCATTATCGCGTAGTGCCTTTGGCTTCTACCAAATTTGTAATTTACGCAGAAATAGCATGTATCTGATTTGTAATCTTCAGGTTCAATCCATGTAATAGCCGCAGAAAATGGCAGCGCCTTAGTACCGGCTTTGTACCAGGTCAAAAGACCACTTTCGCAAGTAGTACATACGGTTTTTGGTATCCAAGCTTCAGATAAAAATCGTATTCCAAAGAAAAGAAAATATGGTTCTTCAATTGTAGGGAATATCTTTCTTCTGCTTTGATGGTGCGTAAAATGTCCACAAATAAAACAAAACCAATCTCTTAATTTGCAAACAGAATCCGCCATGCTTATTTAAGCTTTCATTTTTCTTTTTTTATATTAATTTTAGTAAAAATCACACCCGATATGTACTGCTTAGTAGTTCAATTAGCTTTAATTTTTTCTTTAATTTTTTATTATTAATTTCAATAAATATCACACCCGATTTGTAAGTCACAGCTGACTAGACGCGAGAACTCAGTGTTTGGCCCGGCCGAACTTGACGCCGTTTTTACCTGTTTTGTTTATGTTGGTGTATAATTTTACTAATTAAGCGTAAAGAGCTTTATTTACAACATTGGTGTCTTTGGTGACCCCCACTGAAATTTTCCGGCAAACATTTTCGTAGAATATTTTAATCCTTAAATGTCCTTTTTTAAAGGATATTTTTTGATTTTCTCGAAAAAAGGGTCAAATTGACCCATAAAGAGACCAGTTAGAGGGTTAAGATCTTCCACAAAAATAATCCTCATACAATTCCACAATACAACTCTGATCATAAGAATTCTCTCAGACATTAACTTACAGCATTTTTTTCATATAGTATAATGCTCCCTTCGACCAAAAAATGAAAACTTTGACCCACTGTAAAAAAAACTTAGACGTGCTGGACCATAAGTTTGTTCTACAAAAATTATCTACTCAACATACCCTTTCAGAATTATAGGGTCGCTATTCTGTTCCATTCAAAAAGTCTTAATTTGTTGACATGTGTTTTTAAATTGTTTTTTACATATGTATAAACAATTCTTTTTTAACCGTGCCAAGTTATATTTTTATACTAAAATGTATATTTTATAGTTGATCTTTTTAATACTTATATGTATGAAAATGTATTTTCAGTCTGGTTCGAGTTCATAAAAAACAAAAATTTTTTCAAATGAAAAATGTTTTCTTATTTTTATTTAGTAATCATGGAGGATACACAGCAAAAGTTATTAGACACAAGCTGAATGGAATGCATTTTTTGGCCCGCTATAACTCTCTTCAGCAATCTTCGCTTTAATTTTAATTCATTATATATTTTTTTTTTTAAACACTTACACTCAGAAAAAAAGTTAGTATAGAAATTTGTAAACGGTTTTTAATCCCACTTTACTATTTTTGTTCTGATTTTTAGTAAAAAAAATATTATTTAGTAAACTTTTTTGCTATTTACAGTTTACAAATTACAGAATTTTTATATAATATTTAAAAATTTTTATTACTAACTTCAGAAATCATTTACAAATTTTTGAAAACCAATTGGCTAAAATTAGCAAAACAAATTTACTAATTTCAAAAAAGTGGATATTGAAGGAAATTTTATTTCTAATAATTAAAACTTATATATGCAAACCTAAATTGCATTAAAATCCTGCATAGTTTGTAAAGAGGGATCGGAAGTGAAAATACTTTTCACATCCGACTTATGTCCAAAAATAGGACATCCACTTAAAATAGCACTAAAAACTTTTTTAGCTCTAAAATTCAGCTCTTAAGACAATTAAAATTTGACCTTAAAATCCAAAAAATTTACTAAAAATATTTTTCAGAATAACAATAAGCAAATTAAAACAAAATGATAAATTCGTTTATGTTTAAACTATTTTTAAGCCCTTGAATTTTTTTAATTTTGTCTAAAATATTTTTTTAAAAAAATATAAATTAGTATATTCGAATCCGTAGGGCAATAAAAAAAAAATAGCAGCTTTAAAGTGTAACAAGTGCATCTAAAAATAATTGAGTTATCTTGTGCATTTTAATAATTTTTTTATAAAGTAAAATTTTGGTATATTTTACAATTCATTGAGCTTACAGAAATTTACTTAAATTTAGTAGCGCTTACTAATTTTTTTAAACTAATTCGATTGTACTAATATTAGTAATACTTAGTAATTTTTTTGATGAGTTTAGCAAACCGATTCCAAAATTCACTTTACAAAAAGTTTACTAAAATTTAGTAGCGGCTACAAACTTTTATACTAATTTCATTGTACTACATGTCAGCAGACATGTGTTGCTAAGATTAGCAAAAAATACCGCTTGGCACAAATTAGCTAAATTTCTCGTAATATCAGCAAAATTTTCAGTTGCCATTAGAGACTTTTTTTTGGTGAGTGTATTCTACGAAGAGGATGATCGGATGGTCTCAAAGTTAGCCAGGTTGATCCAAGTTTATTAGGAGGTCCGGTAGACCTGACCAGCAAAATCGGATGTTTATTAAGAGGTCTGAGGGACCTGAGCAAAAAAGCTGGATGTTTATTGAGAGGTCCGAGGGACCTGATCAGCAAAGCTGGATGTTTATAAGAAGGTCCGTGAGATCTGACCACCAAAGCCGGATGTGATTGTAAGTGGCTTAAGAGAACCATATTAGCGAAGACTAACCCAAAAGTGACCCTCCAATCATGCAGAACCAGGTTAAAAAGGCAGGATCGGTAATCATAGAATGCTTTATGGGCATTCTAGCAAGCAGGATCGATTGGATCATAGTAAATAAAAGTAAGAAAAGAACATTTTTATGATTCAAATACATAAATCGGTAAGAAGATCGTTTCGAAACACACTTTTGCATAAAAATTTCAATATTATTAAAATACAAAATACCGATACTCGACGAAGTTGGACGTAATCGGTATGGTTTTAAAACGACAAAGGTTTCAATGAAATATTACGTATATGTCGTAAGTACGAGTTTTCCTTCTTAACGAACTGATTCTCACTCTGCGATAATTTATTAATCGAAGAATAGGATGGAGTATTTTTAGAGAAAATATCAAAATATTAAATGTGTGAAGACGTTATATCATGCAAACAAAAGAAAGTGATTTTAAACTTCGACACAAAAGCCAACGTCAACTTTCGAAAATAATAAAAGTGATTCCGAAATTGCTCCATAAACTGAGTTTTGAGCCAATAAATATCTCCAAACATTTGTCTGAGTTCGGCCTGAAAGTATTTTAGGGCACAAATCAGAGCTAATTAAGATGCCCTTAGGTCTTCCGATGGAAGGATACGAATTTGTTAATCGTTAATATTCCAAATTGTTTCTCACGTCATTATTGACGCAAACCTGATCTATAGGAGATTCAATATTTTCAAAAGATATTTTCTCCAAAACAGCAGAGACTACTTCGCAGAATCCTGACCTTCGAGCATTTGTAAAATGCGTCGGCATTCAGAAGTGTTCAGAAGTGAACGAAGCCTCTGAAGTCGGGTGACGTAGAACCCGAACTTGGTACGTAATACCCTGTAAAAAAAATGTTTTCTGCGTATATCCCTAAGCTCTCACATGAATTTTGCGAGATACGAAATACCTGCGGTTTGACCCCAACAAATTGAGCCAAATCTTTATTAAAATCCAACAAAGTAGATTGAACATTGGAGTTTGAAAGCAAAGGAGCTGTAACCGAACCCGAAATGTTGCCAGCTGAAGCGTTTCGTTTAGTAGAACTCTTAAAAAAGGAAACTTCGTCATGAAGCAAAGTGTGGTGACATTCCTCAGACTTAGAACAACCAATTTTACTATTACAGTTTTTAACTGAATATGTCTTCGAAAGACAATTGACACAATAGCTAAACCGTTGGACAGTTGCAAGTCTGTCAGAAACCGAAAAATTTTCAAAACATAAGAACACTCGTAAAAACAGAGACCGATTCGGATACAGAAGGCAAGAATTCCCAGAAATATCGTTTGTAGAATTTGCCGTAAGATTCCGTAGAGGTTTCATGGCGGGTTCTGAAGACCGAGAACAGAGAAGTCTGCTAGTAAGCAAAGCCAAATGTTGATCGATATTATGCGCAGAATTAACGAAAGCAGTCAAAGGCTGTTTTTTCGAACCCGTGCTACATTTAAAAGTTTACATCTTTTCGTTAATTGTCGACAAACAATTAACGTACGCGCAAAGTGCGGCGTCGTATTTCGAAGCAGCCATGTCAATATCATCAGGTTTAACTGAATTTGAAATTTCAATCCGGTAAATGGACTTAACGTTGTCCCATAATGACTTTAATTCCTTTCCGCGAATGAAAATCTTCACGAATCTTCATGAATTTTCCGACGTATTTTATAAGAGCATCGAACTTCCTTGTTAAAGTATCAAATGCGGTGATTGGCATTTTAGATTTGATCGATTTTTAACAGTTACGAAGATTTCCGAAAATTTACGAAAAATCACGATAAATAATTATAAAAAATATTAAACGCGTTACTGAAATTGATAACAAAGCCGATATTAAAATTTAAAAAATAATTTTTATTTATATCGCAAACGTAATATGACAAGACTAAAACGTAGTAATTTATTTTACCAATTTACGTACCAATTTATTTTAAAGAAATAAACAACAACTATCGTGGATTTTTCGACATTTTCGGGTATATTGACCTCAATTGGCCGTTCAGCGTCATTTGTACTTGTGCGTCGACAACGAAAGTCAGTTAACCACCTTTTTACCATTGAAATCTATGGTGCAGAGTCCCCATAGTATTTATCAAGTTTTTCGTGGTGTGGTTTGATTGACGGTTTAATTTTGGCAAAAAATAATGTCTACTGAGCACTCGAAATTCACTTTTTCCATTTTTAAAAAAATCCACGAGGTTGTATGTTTTGAACAGCTGTTAAACGCAGAGTAAAGGACAGAAAATTTGACAGTAGTCTATTAACAGGTGGTACTTGATGGGAGCAGTGTTGCATTTCATATAACTACGAGGGAAGTTCGAAAAGTCACGGACTTATTGATTCGCCCTCGTATTAAAACTTGCTAAGGGCTGGAAAACGATCAATTTAAAAGAGAATGAGAAGAATAGTATAAAAGATTAATACTTTTTTATGCAAAATTAATAAAATAAGTTTCAGTTATTAATTTATTTTCACAAATTTCCTTTTTATATGATTTTAAACACTTTAAAACTCATACACTATACGCACCTGTTATTCGTAGAAAAATAATAAAATTTTACTAAAAAATGCTGTTGTTATTTGTTTTGTCAATGCCACAAACAATATGGAGGCTTCTAGAAATACAAAATTATTTCCATTTTTCGTTGTTTTTACTGAAAATCCGGCTTCCATTGGACCAACTGTTTGCCGTAAATGCAAAATGAGTAAACAAAAAAAGTAAAAAGACAAAAAGTGAGAAAAAAGTGTCTATTTATTTATTTAAAATGTATTACCTTCATAGAGTGTAGTAGAAGAAAGTTACCAATCGTTTTCTATAAAGATCTAACACGAACTTAAAGCAAAAAGGAGGTGGCAAACAACACTTAAGTGACGTTTATTACTTATAATATATGTAAGTACTCCCTTCAAAGAAGTATAAAAGGGTAGTAAAATATATCATAGCGTAGTATTAACCCAAAAAGGGGTTAGAGTTTGCCAAAATGACAAAATGTAAAAAATCTATGAAAATTAGGCATTTGTGCTTAAACAATCATAGTACGCGTTAGGAAAACAACTTACACATAAGGTATGTGTGATTGCTAAGAGATGTAGCAAAATATTGCTAAGAAAACAGAAATATAGCAAATTATTGGTTTTAATAGGTTTTTTTGTCTAGGCTCTGCCTTCTTTTACACTCACCAAAAGAAATATGTAATGGCTACTGAAAATTTTGCTGCTATTACGGGAAATTTTGCTAATTTGAGCCCAGCGGTATTTTTTGCTAATCTTAGCAACACATGTCTGCTGATGTGTAGTACAATGAAATTAGTAGAAAAGTTTGTAGCCGCTTCTATTAATATTAGTACAATCAAATTAGTATAAAAAATTAGTAAGTACTACTAAATTTTAGTAAATTTCGGTAAACTCAATGAATTGTAAAATATAGCAAAATATTAATTTATAAAAAAATATATTAAAATGCACAAGTTAAATCAATTATTTTTAGATACACTTGTTACACTTTAAAGCTGCTAGTTTCTTTTGAAATTGCCTTACGAATTCGAAGATACTAATTTATATTTTTTTTAATCAAACAACATTTTATTATTTATTTATTTTATTTTTTTTTCAAAAAATATTTTAGACAAAATTAAAAATAATTCAAAGGCTTGCAAAATAGTTTAAACATAAACGAATTTATCATTTTGTTTTAATTTGCTAATTTTTGTTTTGAAAATTATATTTGTAAAGATTTTGGATTTTAAGATCAAATTTTAATTGTTTTAAGGGCTGATTTTTTGAACTTAAAAAGATTTTAGTGCTATTGTAAGTGGATGTCCTATTTTTGGACATAAGTCGGATGTGAAAAGTATTTTCACTTCCGTTCCCATTTTTCAACCTATGCAGAATTTCAAGGCATTTTAGGTTTGTAAGTATGTTTTAATTATAAGAAATAAAATTTCCTTCAATATCCACTTTTTTATAAATAGTAATTTTTTTGCTAATTTTAGCCAATCGGTTTCCAAAAATTTGTAAAATGATTTCTGAAGTTAGCAACAAAATTTGCAAATATTCGGTAAAAATTCTGTAATTTGTAAACTGTGTATTAAAAATCAGTACAAAAATATTAAAGTGGAATTTTAAAAACCGTTAACAAATTTTTCTATTAACTTTTTTTTCTGAGTGTAGAGGCTCTAGCTTGTCTAAAACTTTAGGTTTTGAACAAATCTTTTGCCGGATCAAAATGCATGTATCAATCTAGCTAAAAATCGTTAATTTGCTTTGTTTTTGTAAATATACGGAGGTTGAAAGCTCGCTATAAAGTAAAAACAATAAAAATCAAAAAAAAAAAAAAAAAATAACCTCGAGGTATATAAAAAATAGAAAACAAAAAACTTTTATCCAAATTATTTGTGGAAACTCTTTTTATGTGATCACAACTAAAAACAGGAAAATTCACGAAACAAAAATTCAGGTAAACACTGAAAATGTTTTTCGCAAAGTAGTATCTGATTTTGAAACCCTAAAACAAATGTAATACTTACCAATTTAAGAGCAGTAAGGGTCTTAAGGTTGTTATTTTAGGGAATAGATTCATGTGTGGATCCAGCGGGAACTGCAAGAGATTTGAAAAAAAGGCTTTAAAACAAAAAATGTTGCGAACATCATAGATCGATAAAAAATTTCACAACTTCTATTTACGATTGAGTTTGCACCCGGCGATATTCGTTTGGGAATGGGTGAAGTTCATCCAATTTACCACCTTAGGTATCTTCTTCACAGCAGAATTACAGTGGCAGAACCCCACAAACGTTCGAGTCGACCCCAGTGCCAAAACTGCTAGGAAATCTGGCATACTAAGGCATATTACCAACTTCCTCCTGTTTGCCTTGTGTGCGGCCAACTTCACAAACCGAGGTCATGTAACAAATCTAGAAATGACCCAAGTGTAAAGAAAATCACACTGCAAGTTTTACTTACTTAGAAACAAATACACTTAATGCTCGTCTGTGAGACTCATTTGACCCTGAGAAGTATAATATCTACAAGCGGATATACTTTGTATAATACAAATGACTCAAGGGATAGAGACAGTGGGGGCTCAGCTATCCTCATTAAATCTCGACTGAAACATTACCCAATGCCAGAAGTACCGTGAAAATTATCTTCAAGCAACAACCATATGTCTGAAAGAATTTGGTCAAGCTCTAGCGATCTCGTCAATTTATTCAACCCCCAGAATT
This sequence comes from Eustalomyia histrio, assembly GCA_949748255.1. Taxonomy (NCBI): domain Eukaryota; kingdom Metazoa; phylum Arthropoda; class Insecta; order Diptera; family Anthomyiidae; genus Eustalomyia; species Eustalomyia histrio. Next base: position 153,433,378 of record OX456523.1, read on the forward strand.
GCTGACGGATCGTCAGAAAACACCGGATCTAATCGATTTCGGGTTAACAAAATGAAATGCGAGACATTGTTTCATGTGCAACCATCACTAGAACACGTTCTCTGATCACAAACCTACAATTATTAATCTCTTTAACCCTACAACAGCAGTTCATCGAAATAGTGATCTAGCGATAACACGCAAATCAACTAACTGGTTAAAATATAACAAATACATTGGTACACATTGCTCAGAAAATATTCCGCTTAGAACACCAAATGAATGTGACCTCTCCATTAAAAGCATAGAATTAAACTTTCTAACTGCAGCACAACTTGCTACTAAACCACAACACCTTGCCAGACCATAAACTATTTCATCTGCAGATGTCGAACAATTATTAAATGAAAAAAGGAGAACCCGAAGAAAAAGACAATACCACAGATCTCCACAACTTAAAGCACTATTAAAAGAATGTACTAAAATACTACAAAAGTTATTAAAATCTAAGAAAATCGCCTTACTAACTACATACTTTGAAAGCTTACATGCTGCCCCAATCACTGATTACTCCCTATGGCGTGCTACAAGAGTTCTAAAAATACCAGTTATTAGCAAGGACTGTTCTTTGAACATTTAAAAAATATATTCACTCTAAATAATCCAAGAAATACAGTAGAAAAAAACGCGGCATAAGTGAGCAACGACACAGGCTTGTTAATATTTTAAAGAAATACTGTTCTGACCTTTTTATTGATGTTTCTCAAGCCTTTAAAAAGGTATGGCACGAGGGTTTACTCTTTAAAATTAAGCAAAGACCGACAGTAAAGCAGTATTTTGGGGCCATTATTATACTTACTCTGTACTTCAGATATGCCAACCAATGTTTATTCCCACACCTCTAAATTTTCTGATGACACAGCAATCATAAGTGTTCATGAGAACCCAACAATAGCGTCTCAAAAATTACAAACTCACATCTCTCAAATAGAAATCTGGCTAAAAAGGTGGATAATTAAAGTCAATGAACAAAAGTGTATTTATATTACGTTGACTTTAAGAAGAGAATCGTGCCCACGAATTCGGATAAATAATTATACCAAAAAACAATCACGTTAAATACCTTGGCATTCATCTTGACCGCCGGCTTACGTGGAAAACTCATATTGATGCTAAGCTGTACAACTTATATGGCTAATAAACAGTAACCCTAAATTTAGCCTAGATTGTAAATTACTCATTTTCAACTCAATTATAAAACCTATAAGAGCCTATGGTATAACTTTGGGGAATCGCTCTGGAATGTAAGAAATTCTAGCACACATAAAGACTTAAATGTTCCACTTATTAAAAATGAGATAATGAAGCACAGCACAAGATACATCAAAAGACTGGAAACTCACCCTAACACTCGAAACTTATTAGACAACTGTGGCCATCAACGACTTAGAAGATTGGACACGGCGGACTTATTGCATTGATGTTGAATTATGAGGAAATGATTTGAACACATTATGACCTTGACCTCCTAGAGTTTTATTTGGCACTGGCTGGATTTAATGTTAATATTTAGTTTTCTGATTTTAATAATTATTGTTAGTTCACTAAAATACTATAAATAATAATAAAATGAAAAGAAAACTTAAAACCAATTAAAGTTTTAACTGAATTCCTTACCAAAATCAATTAAAATTTGAATCAAATTTTTGATTAAAATTCTTCAAATTAATGAAAATTTTAATCAAAATTTTGATTGAAATACACTTCCAAATCAATTAAAATTTCAATTATTTAGCTGATATTTATGCTAAATCCAAAATAAATCATATAAAAGTCATTCCTTTTAAATAAAATTTGTTTAGCACAATAATCACAATGTCCCGTTGGACTAAATTTATTTTCATTAAAGTTTAAGAAGCATTCTGAAAACGCTGATTTACAATTAAAATCATAACATTTTTCATTGAAACAGAAAATATTCTTAAAATTCAATAAAGTTGACACGAGTGTCATTTTAAACAATCTATGAACTGAGCAATTTTATATTCCCGAGTAAAAAAAATACTCTGTCACAATATTTATTTATATTCAATTTTATATTCCTTAATAACTTATTTGATCCGAAATATGGCAGATCAAATTAGATCCAGCAATATATTTGGGGATTTAGAAGGATCTAAATTGATCCGAAAAGTGGCAGATCAAATTAGATCCAACAATAAATTGGGGATTTAGAAGTATCAAAATTGATCCGAGAAATGGCAGACCAAATTAGATCCAGCAATATATTTGGGGATTTAATTTTGATAAAGAAATTTTTGCAGCACTTTTAGTATCTTAGATTCCAATTTTTGCTATTGGTGTTGTAAGTGTTGGCGGATGGAGGATATATTTGACTGTGATTTAAATATTAGTTTGCACAGACGATTGGAACCAGATTTTTCGACAGGAAGGTAAAATCTGTTTGACAAAAACTCGGCAATTGTGCTTGTCTCCGTGGAACGATTTAAAATACCACGGATATTACCCCAATCATCACCCAATTGCACTTTGATGATAACAGTGCGATATAGTAACAGGAAGATTCGCCTTATTATTAGCACCTTTGTGGGTTCGGAGCCGCTCATGTTGGTGTAGAAGTGTGTGATGTTTTCCACCACATTGGTGACATCTATCTGTGTCTTGGCATCTGCGTAACAGATGGCTATGTGCAGGACAATTTTCGCAATAATGGTTATTTTTGACGAGTTGTAACATTTTAGACACGTTTATTACTTTAAACTTTCGACATGTTCTTAAAGGATGATCTTGGTTGCATATGCAACAATCAATTTGTTTAAAATTATGGTTTTGTTGAGCTTGTGGTTTTTGAACTTCTTCAAGGGGTGATAAACTTCTACGACGTCGGTTATTTAAAGACATAGTGCTGTAAATAATTAAAAAACTATATTAGTGTGATTCGGGATTAGAATAAGGGAGGAGGACTAATTTTACAATTGGCCTCGTAATATTGCGAGTAGAAGTGCGTATTTCAGCAACTCGATCTTTATTATACGGGAAATACTTTTTCGATACGGCCAAGTTACCATTTATGTGGGGGGAGCTTATCTTGCCTCATTATAACAAGATCGCCAATTGAAAAATTGCGTTTGGGTTAGGTACTCCTCTTTCGCAAGCGAAATGATGATGGAGTACCTTGAGCTTTTGCCAACAGTTTATGTAGCTAAGAGATTGACAAGACATCTCAGGTTACGGGGGTAATAATATAGGTGCGCCAATGATGAATCGACCTGGTGTAAGAGCACAAAGTTCACTGGGGTTCTCACTAATAGGACTTAATGGTATTGAGTTAAGAAATGCTTGGATCCTTGTTAGCATTGTGGTGAACTCCTCAAAGGTAAAATGAGAAATTCAATGTATTAACGTGTAAACCGACCAGAATAAGGAAAAAATTTTTGGGAACCTTTCGTCATATGATTGGGATAGTCTTCCGTTGACCCTCATTATGCCGTCTGTATCTATAAACGGATTGAAGGTAAGCAGGCAGCTTTTTCGGGGAATTTCCAAACCAAAAGAAAGCAAGTCATACTCGGGAAAGTGGAATTTTTGACAGGAGACTACCAGACGAGTTTTAACATCCGAATGCTGTATATTTGTAGAAGGACAGTCAAAGGTTTGTTTAAATCTTGGGTGAGTAGCTTTATAAAATCGAAATATATATGAAATTACACGCAAAGCTCGTGAGAGATCAGAAAAACTATTGAGAAAGTCAGATACAGGTAGAAGATTGATATGAGATTTAATGGGTCTCGCTTCCTCCTGTGTTTCTAGCGTCGTGACTGTTGTTGACTCCGAATTGGGGCGCTTAAGCCATGGAGGTCATGCCACCATAAATAATTTGAGACTAATTCATTTGCTGTGAGTCCTCGAGACCCTACGTCGGCAGGATTGTCCTTAGAGCTTACATGATGCCATCTATCAGTTCCAACCTTATCCACAATAGATGTGATCCTGTTTGCGACGAATGTAGTCCAGTTGGAGAGGTGTTTTTGCAGCCAAGAAAGGACGATCATAGAATCTATCCAGAGATAAAGTTCACATATGCTGATTTTTACCGTTGAGCTGAACGGGCTGGTTGGGCAGAACCAAGGACACGAATGAGATTGTCACAGGCTTTGAGAGCAGGGGTTATGTCATGAGACCCCGCTAACACATCATCTACATATGTTAGATGTTAATTATATAACGTTATTTGATCTTATTTTAATATTAATATTCAATTTTTTAAGCAAAAGATCTTTTTTTATAAAATTTCTTATTTTATTTTCGATATTTCGCTAACGATTTGTTAGCATCTTCAGGAAAACAAAATTTTAGTAATTATAAAAAAGTTGACAAACAAAAAATATTTAACATTTAAATATAAAAAATATTTAACATTTAAATATAAATTAAATTTTTAAAAAATTAAATTAAGATTTAAACAAATAGAAGTGGTAATTTTATAAACAACATTTTCCTGTTAAAGCTCGTAAAAACTATTTTCATATTAGTTTAAAACATGGGTTTATGAAATTTAACATAATAAATGTTGTTTATAAAATAACATTATGGAATTAAATTATTATAGTTATTAAAAACATATCTATACATTTAAGTTTCCTAATTTTTTACTAATTAAATGTCTATAATTCTGAGCTAAATTTTCTGTGTCAGCTTTAAAGTTCATTCTCTGTGTCAAAGGTGTATTAATGATTTCTAACATTTCTAACATATAACGTTTATTATAATTATTTTCTGTTCTTAATATTGAAACATTTTCAAAGTTATGATAGTGATTTAATATAGAACAATGAGATGACAATGCGGTTTTTTTCGAATTAATATTTCTATGTTTTTGGTCTGATTTATGTCCTGAAATTCTGGTCTTTAATTTATTCTTTGTCGTTCCTATATATACCTTATTAACATTCTCTTGATCATTTCCCTGACAGGGTATCCTGTAAACTAAATTTGACATATCCCACTTATCAATTCTATCTTTAGTTTTACTAAATAATTTCCCTAATGTATTAAAATTACTATTTAATGTTGTAAGCATATCTGGAATGATACAAAATAAGTCATATACATACTTCGTCATTATTCTTGGTTTTACATTTAATTTTCCTATAGACTCATCTAACAATTTTTCCATTATTATATCCGCTATGATTGGAGAGGCTGGAGATCCCATTGGAAGTCCCATTTGTTGTATATATATGTTATCATTGTACCGAAAATATCTATTATCTTTTATACAAGATTTTAAAATACGTAAAAATAATAACTTTTCCATCTCTGTATGTTGTATTATAACGTCCCATTTCTCTTCTATAGTACTCATTGCTAAATCAACTGGTATACTAGGAAATAGTGAAACAACATCAAATGAATCTAAAATCTCATCATTCTCTATATGTTGTCCTCTAATTCTATCTTTACATTGTAAAGAATTCTTAATATTGTATTTAGAAAATTTAGTAATTTCCCTTAGAATATTTACAATATATTTACATAATTCGAAAGAAGGTGAATAAATAAAGGAACAAATAGGTGTTAATGGAAAATTTTCCTTGTGGATCTTCGGTAGTCCATATAACCTAGGTGCAATAGCAATGTAAGATCCTTATTTAATAATTTATACTTTGTACACATACAATATTATTAATTCTCAAGTCATAATCATGTTTTAACAATTCATGTTTCTCTTGAATGATTAATTTCAAAATTTTCATGTGAAGATCCTGGTTATACTTAGATATTGTTTGTTGAATTCCCTTTAGTATATCTTGGTTGAAAATATTGGAGATATTCCTTGTTAAATTTACGATGAACTTCGAGAAAATTCCTGTATTTCTGCATTTTATTTTTTTTTTTTTAACTATCGGCATAAAAGTGTTAAAATAATAAAAACAATATAACCGCCTGGACGCTAAAAATCATACATTATTTGTTATAAAAAAAATTTAAATCAAAAACCCCGTGTTACTTCTTTTTTATTGTAAACACAAAACAATAAAAAAATAATAATAATCAAAACACTTCGTTGTTGTTGTTTTTTTTCGTTTTTTTCCTTCCGCCTCTCTTTGTTATTAACAACAAAGTTTTTATGAGTGATTTAAATTAGAGACGTCTCAGCCTAAATGGCCGCAATGCATACATTACACTGAAAGTGAAAGATAATAAAGTAAACAATAACAATTGCAACAGCAATTATTTAACCGCGAAGCCAGTCAGAGCTAGCTCTCTTTCACCATCTCTTTTAAATAGTGATCAGGAAAAAGCGCCAAATAATACCAATATTGTTGGCTTAGAAAAGAGATTTGATTGTACAAACCAACATCAACAACCATATGCGTATTCTCTGCCTGCTTTGACTGCAAACACTTTGTCAGCAGCAGCAATGGACAAACAAATCAACACTATTGAAACCCCCGGTACTAATCTGGTTAGTTCAAAAGTAGCTGAGCCAAAACAATCTTCAGTGCAGTATATACCCCAAACCCCTTTGCAAACAAATTCGGTCATAACACCAGTTAACGGTATCGTATCTAACCCTACGGTACAAACAGGTATAGATCGATATTTTACTGTACTGAAGAGAAAACGGAGACCAAAATCTTCAAGGACTCCTCAACCTTCGAAACAATTGAAAGAGCAGTCAGACGTTTCATCAGGTAATCGATTTGCTATCCTGGATAATGAAAGCAATGAACCGGAACCACCAGGTAAGTTGTTAACAACGTTATTACTTCTATTGGTGAGAATTCTTTTCTCGTTGTCCCCCTTAAACGAGGCAAGCTTTTTGAAACAAAGATTCAAACTTATAGTGAAAAGTCTTTCCGCAAATTGGTTTCCGACTTTGATAAACAGAGGCGGAATTATTACACATACCATTTGAAAAGCAGCAAAGGTCTGCAGATAGTAGTGATTAAGGGTGTTGACTCCTGCGTCGATCCTTGTGAAGTGATGGAGGCTCTGGAAAAATACGGCTTTAAAATAAAGTCAGTAATTAATATTAGAAATAGGAACAAATTCCCAACCCCCTTTTCGGGTAGATCTTGAGCATGGTGATATTAAATTGAAATAAGGAGAGGTTCACAATGTAAAGTATCTGCTTTATCGCAGAATTACGATTAAAGAACCCCATAGAAGAAACGGTCAGGTCCAATGTTTAAATTGCCAAGAATTTAGCCATACAAAGGCATATTGCAAGCTCCCCGCCGTTTGCGTAGTTTGTGCTGAACTACACTACTCTAGAAACTGTAGTCAGCCTAAATCCGAAGAATGTGTCAAAAAGTGTAGCAACTGTGGTGGAAATCATACGGCTAACTACAGAGGTTGTGTAGTTTATTCTTCAGAGAAGCAAATGCTTGTTGACAAGGGAAGATCTGCCCGGTCTGAAGCCATTATAGCCAAAAAGCTTCGGAATTTCCCCAACAACCCCCATAAAAAATTTGTTTTAAATACTCAGCATAATCTCAACGGTAGATCGTATGCTGATGCAGTATCTTCTCAGTTCCAGCCACCTTCTCCTAATAACAATTTTGGCAAATTAGAGAAAACGCTCGATATTCTAGTGCAGACAATTAACAATTTCACCAATTCACTGATGCAAGAGATGATGAGGATGCAGTTTATGTTACTGCAGACTATTCTAAATAAACCATGAACTGTTTGAAATTATGTTTCTGGAACGCAAACGGCATCCGCCAACATAAAGAAGAATTGGAATACTTTCCCAAAACAAGGATATTGATGTAATGCTTGTATCGGAAACTCATTTGACCTCGAGAAGTGTATATTTAATTCGCGGTTACACTGTTTATAACACGAAAGACCCTAGAGATAGGCCATGTGGAGGCTCAGCCATTCTTATTAAATCTCGACTGAAACATTTTCCCATGAGTGACCTTTGTGAGAACTATCTTCAAACAAATACTTTTTGCTTTGAGGAATTTCATAATAACATAGTGATCTCGTCAGTTTATTTCCCCCCAGATTTTCCATTACGGAGACACTATACACAAGTTTCTATAAATCATTGGGATCATGTTTTCTGGCAGCTGGCGACTACAATGCCAATCATTCATTCTGGGGGCACGGCTGATTACCCCGAAGGGCCGTGTTTTGTTTGATGCAATTTTCAAAATGGGTTTAGATGTGATTTTGAGTGGGGAACCTACTTATTGGCCAACAGATCGGCGGAAAATACCAGATCTTATAGATTTTGGAGTAACAAGGGGTATCCCCAGTGACTTGATAAGGGTGGAATCCTCGTTAGACCTCTCCTCGGATTACACACCCACTATTCTTACTATTTTGAGCCCCCAAGAAATTGTATCATCCACTGGTGATTTAGCACTGACAGGCAGAAGAACAAATTGGCTAAAATATAAAAAATTTCTCAGTACTCATTGCTCGGAAAACATATCGCTAAGAACACCAGACGATATTGACCTCTCGATAAGGAATTTCGAATCAAATCTCAAACTTGCTGCTAAACTTGCTACTGAACCCCCCCCGACACAACAGACGAAATGTAATTTTTCTGCGGATGTCGAACGACTCTTAAATGAAAAAAGAAGAGCTCGAAGGGAGTGGCAATTGCACAGATCTCCACAACTCAAGCAACACTTGAACTTACAACGGTTACTTAAACTCCAGAAAACTGCTTCACTCATTAGATTCCTTGAGAACTTGGATCCTACATCAGCAACCGATTACTCGTTATGGCGTGCTACGAAAAATCTTAAAAGACCAGTCGTATGTAAGCCTCCTTTGCGTAAATCAAACGAAGGTTGGGCACAAAATGATACCGAGAAAGGAGATCTGTTTGTAGAACATTTGAAAAAAGTATTCACGCCAAATATACCATACTCTATAGAAGAGTTGGAACCATTTGCACCTTCCCAGCACATAGCAGATTACCCCCCATTATCGTTTGAGATTCGGGAGGTCAAAAAGGCGATCATTGAATTAAACTCAAAAAAAGCCCCTGGTAATGATTATATCAGTAACACGATGCTTATAGAGCTACCCCGTGTAGCATTAAGAATAATGCTATTTATTTTTAATGCTATAATGCGCCTAGAATATTATCTCCCAGAATGGAAAGTTTCACTCATTAAAATGATACCCAAGCCAGGTAAAGATCACACAAGGCTTGAATCGTATATACCAATCAGTCTCTTGTCAAATATGTCTAAGTTATTTGAAAAGTTACTAATTAAAATGCTGACAATACTGGTAGATTAGGGTGACTTAATCCCAGCTCACCAATTTGGTTTCAGGCGGAAACACAGTACAATTGAGCAAGTTCATAGATTAGTAACCGTTATTAGAAAAGCCTTTGAGGATAAAAAATACTGCTCTGCTCTTTTTATTGACGTATCTCAGGCATTTGATAAAGTCTGGCATGAAGGGATAATATATAAGAGTAAACTTATGTTACCCCAAATACCCATAAGCTGTTTGAAAGCTGCATTACGAACAGAAAATTTACCCTCTCGGAAAAAAGTTTTATCAGCTCCCCTCAGGATATATAAGCGGGAGTCCCACAAGGTAGTATATTGGGTCCACTGTTGTATATTTTATACACCTCGGACATGCCTTTGAATGAAAACACTCACACATCAACATTCGCTGATGATACAGCAATACTTAGCGTTCATGATGATCCGTTAATAGCATCTGGATTGCTTCAGAACCACATAACAGTTTTGAAGTACTGGCTAGATAGATGGAGAATTAAGGTTAACGAGCAGAAAAGTATTCATATGACTTTTACTTTGAGAAGAGAAACTTGCCTGCCGATCCGGATTTATGGTCGGAACATACCCCAAGATACATGTGTAAAGTATCTTGATATCCATATTGAACGTCGTCTCACATGGAAAAGTCCTGTAGAAGCGAAACTTACCCAAATAAAGTTAAAGGCTATTCAAATCTCTTGGTTAATCGGTAGAAACTCTAAACTTGCCTTGGATTGTAAGCTATTACTATACAACTCGATTATAAAATCCATATGGTGCTATGGAATTCAGCTCTGGGTTACTGCCTCACCATCTAATATTATAAAAATTCAGAGAAAGCAAACAAGCTCTTTAGAATTATTACAAACGCCCCCTAGTATGTTAGGAATGACAACATTCATAAAGATCTAAATGTACCCTTAGTTAGTAAGGAAATCACTAGATATAGGAACAACTACTTGAAGAAACTGGAAATTCATCAAAATGTTCTTGCACGGAATCTTTTGAATAATTATGGGAATAGGCGACTACGATGGAGGGGCACTGCAGACCTATCAAACATTTGAAGGAAAAATTTTCAGATGTCATACATGTAAATTGAAAGAAAATTATGAACGAATAAAAATTTGTCTGGCACTGGCTGGACTTAATAATAAAATTTAGTTTTAAGATTTGCATACTTATTGTTAGATCACAAAATTAGGTGAAGATTCAATAAATAAATAATGAAAAAAACGACATGCTTACAACATTAAATAGTTTTGATCCCAACATTAAATTCACAATGGAGAGAGAATGTAATTCGCTACTCCCAAATTTGGATACATTGATAATTAAGAGAGGGAACAGATTAGTAATGGATTGGTATCCCTGCATCAGGGAGAATAATTAATTATTACTCTAAACATAGTAGGAACATTATCATGAGCACAGCTTAGAATTTTATAGAGATAGTATTGACAATAAGTGATGTAGAATTTCATAGAGGAAACATTATAAAGATCAGAGATATATTACGACATAATGGTTTTCCGACTGAGTTATCTTATAGGTTAGTTGGTCAATATAAAAATAGGATGACACAAAATGGAAAATACATAACTGAACCACGAATTTTTAAATCTTTGACATATGTCCCTGGATTATCAGAGAGATTGGCGAGATATAACATCTTTGATAAAGGGAAATATGAAATAGCTTATAGTAACTTTAATACATTGGGGAAATTATTTAGTAAAACAAAAGATAGAATTGATAAGTGGGATATGTCAAATTTAGTTTAAAATATACCTTGTCAGGGAAATGATCAAGAGAATTGTAATAAGGTATATATAGGAACGACAAAGAATAAATTAAAGACCAGAATTTCAGGACATAAATCAGACCAAAAACATAGAAATATTAATTCGAAAAAAACCGCATTGTCATCTCATTGTTCTATATTAAATCACTATCCTAACTTTGAAAATGTTTCAATATTAAGAACAGAAAATAATTATAAAAAACTTTATATGTCAGAAATGTTAGAAATCATTAATACACCTTTGACACAGAGAATGAACTTTAAAGGTGACACAGAAAATTTAGCTCAGAATTATAGATATTTAATTAGTAAAAAATTAGGAAACCTTAATATATAGATATGTTTTTAATAACTATAATAATTTAAATTCATAATGTTATTTTATTTTATAAACAACATTTATTATGTTAAATTTCATAAAGTATTAAAGAATTAAACCATTATGAAAATATTTTTTACGAGCTTTTACAGGAAAATGTTGTTTATAAAATTACCACTTCTATTTGTTTAAATGTTAATTTAATTTTTTAAAAATTTAATTTATATTTAAATGTTAAATATTTTTTATATTTAAATGTTAAATAATTTTTTGTTTGTCAACTTTTTTATAATTATTAAAATTTTGTTTTCCTGAAGATGCCAAATTGTTAGCGAAATATCGAAAATAGAATAAGAAATTTTATAAAAAAAAATATCTTTAGCTTAAAATATTGAATATTAATATGTTAGATGTAGTTCCTGAGTATATCAGAACCATCGGGGTTTTGAGATTCACATTTGTTTGCAAGTTCCAGCAGCGTTCTTATGGCCAGGTATGGGGCGCAGCTTACACCAAATGTGACAGTTTTTAGTTCGAAATCTTGTTGCTCTTCATTTGGTGATTTTCTGAATATGATTCGTTGGAATGCAGTATGGGATGGATTTATCAGTATCTGCCGATACATTTTTTCTATGTCTGCGTTGAAGACGAATCTAAATAGACGCCAACGTATAATTAGAATCGTTAACTCCTGCTGTAGGGTTGGTCCGGGGTATAGAACATCATTTAAGCTATCCCCCGTGACGGTTGGGCTGGATGCGTTTAAAACGACACGGAGCTTGGAGGTGGTGCTCTCAGGCTTTAGAATCGAGTGGTGAGGTAAATAATACAAGGGGGAGGCAAACGATTGAGGGGATACTTTTTTATATAATTTAAAATTAAATATTCCTCGATTACTTTATCGTAATCGTTTATATATTGAAGGTTTTTTAATAATCCAGCCTAATTTCGAAGAAATCGAGACAAAGCTCTGTTCCGAGAAAGGCCCAATGATATAGTATCAGAAAATTCTGGTTAAAAGGGGAGAGAGACCACAAAAGACCACTAACGGTTCTAAATGTCGATGTTTGGTAAAGATTTTCGCAATGAATATCTTCTTCAGAAAGTTAAGACTTCTTCGAGTTCCCAGAACTGGTGGAGTTGTTTATTTAAGTCAACGGTATGTGTAAAGGACGATAGAGACTTAAGAGATTTTTAAGATCTTAGTCTACTTGTTACGATCTATTCAAAAATAGTACTTTGTGCAACGAGTGAATGATCTGGATCCCATCTCACTCCACTTCTAATTATACGTGTGCTGCTTGATTAGCATAACGATCTGCTAGATGAATATTTAAGAACTTGGAGTTTATGAGTGACGACATTTTATAATAGGGGACATCACTAGTTGTTTTGAATTGCTTGTCAACTGGCGAACCAATCATAATTTAGCAAAAATGAGTTGAAGTGGCAGTCAAAGGACCACTTAATCCAGTCACCTCAGCTTGAAATGATTGGGTGGGAATCTATCAAGGGATCTTATGTTAAACATGCATACGTCAACGAGAGCGGTAGCCAGTATAAAAGACTCGTTAAAATTGGACTGTATATGTGTAGAATACGTTTAATGTGTCCTAACTTCATAAGCAGCAGCTGAAGTAGATGGGATCTGCATTAGAGGAGCTCGTATATTTGGGGTATTCTGATAATGATAATTAATTTGATTAGGAGGAACAGAAGCTGTATTTGATTCAGCTTGTTGAGGCGTGTTTCCCATATGAGGGGTGTTTGAACGATGCGGTAAAGTATGATGCCTCTTTTTACATACATTGCAAGAAAATTTGCATTTACATTTCTTTATCTCATGTGAGGTAGCCATGCAATTAACACACCGTTTTTCCCTTTTGACGGTCGTAAATCTATTCTCCACAGACATCAAAAGAAATAATGGACATAGTCGTAGGGGGTGTGAATTTTCACAGAGGGTACATTTTTCGGTGGGGTTTGAGACGATATTAGTTTGATAGCTATTATCCTTTCAAAATTCATGAGAACTTATCCTCCCAGGTCTAGTATTTTTCTGATATGACTGTGAAATGTTGCCGGAGGATGACCTTATATCCGTTACAGACTCGAGCGTTTGGTATCTCTCAGATAGAAAACTGTCCATTTGCTTCTAGGTAGGAAGCTCCCGATCGATTGTTCGATATCACGAAAGCTTGGACATGAGACATAATCTCCAGACACTTTGGCATGTCACATATACTGATATTCGGTTTAGAGCCTACAGGAGTTCCCGTTGGTGTAACTGGTGGAGATTTCCGCGTTAACGAATCTAAAATTTCATTGGCCTTTGATAAAGCTCTTACGTGTGCGTGGAGCGTTTTAAAAAACCTTGCTTTTAGTGATTCCATATTAACATCTTTTTCAAAAGATTTTTAATCCAATAGAATTTTATCATAGGCAGATCTAAATTCAGCCTTATGACGAACTATTTCATCCTTATGGACTGCTAATGTGTGGATGCTGTGATAAGTGGTTGATATACCAGGAAAATAGGCCTCGAATTCGACTACGCTATCAAATGCTTTTATAAAGATATCTAAAAGAGACATCATGAAAGTTAGTTTGCTAGGAGAGGAGAAAAGTACTGGGGTTGTGTATTTTTACGAATAATTGGAGTCGTTGAACAAAAAACGGTTACACTTTATTTAAGTGATACGAGATTTTAAGGAACAAGAAAACACTCATAACATCAAATACAATAATTGTTGTACAAATCACAAAGCAGTGTGTAAAACACTAAAATTCTGGTGTGGGGGTTTGCACAAAACAAATATTTAAAAAAAATAAACAACAACGTATAATTTCATATAGAGGGTTTTACGATTTTACACTTACAATTGGGTTTAAATTAATTAATGCAATGTTATATGTATGTGCGAATTGTTGTATTTATTATCACATCTATATTAATTTAAATAGTGAAATCTGTCGTAGTTTGATATTATTATAAGCTTTAGTGTTGGTTAATTAATATAAAATGAACTACATAAGATTTACCAAGTAAATCTCGCTTAAAAGCAGAATACACAAAAAAAGTTGTAAAGACTTTCTGTTGTTGAGTAAAATGTTTTACTTTATTAATTATTGTCTTATTCGCATGTAAATCAAAGTCTAGTTCTGCTAGATGTAATTCAACAAGTGATTTTATTAATGGTTTGTACAATACTAACTTCACTTAAATATCAATAGTTATGGTCTCGTCTACTGAGAGCACCAAAACCTTCCAATATTTCAATGCATTAAATGAATAAAGGTACTTATAATAACGAAAAATAAATAAAATAATTAATTTACTTTGCACCTAAACAATATATATATATGTATATATATATATATATATATATATATATATATATATATATATATATATATATATATATATATATATATATATATATATATATATATATGTGCATAGCGCATGTTGCGGGGACGGGTTTTTGCTCCACATGTTACTATGAAGACATTTTGTTACTTTGGGGACTGTCCATAAACTTTTCATTATTCTACTGTTTACACTGAAGACATTTTACTGGATACAGCTCATATTACGGGGTCTTTTTTGGCTGTATATACAGATGTCTTCAAAGTATGTGAAATGCATATATATATGACATAAGCTAAAGAGTGACAGAAGCCAAGATGTAGTCATATAAAAAAATATAAGTCATCAACACATGGAAGCAACCGTTCTTTTATATTTACTTAAAAAAACTGAATAAACACAGGATAGAAATGAAAAAATATTTTGTTAGTGTTTTTAAGGAAATAAGGTCTGATGAACTCATATTTTTTTGCATTCTTTTACCATTTTCTCTATAATATTTTTTTTTCGCAACGCATTTATTGTTAGCTATTTTGATATGTTTTTTAATTTTTTAGCTAACAAGAACTGCGAAAAATTATTATAAAAAAATTAAATAAAAAAAAATTGATTTAGCTGAATATTAGATTAATTAAATAATATAAATAAAAAATTATGAGCATATTTTAATCAAACATTATAAACGCTAAAAAATTATTTTTTTATATCTTCACTTTTTATTTGTGTTTATCGGTAGAGATTGCAAGACGAACATAAAAGTACATGTGTATCGGTAGTTTTGCTTAAAGTTTGTTCCCATTTTCCAAATTGAAATACCCAAAAATCCTTAAGTGTGTGAAGATGAATACGTAATATTAGCGTAACAATTTCCTTTTTCGCGTATTTTTTAATTTTTTTCGAATTTAACTAACTTTTTCCCATATTTTTCGAATTTTACTTTTCAGTTAGCGTTAAATTTGCCATTTTCCGCATTTTTTATATATTTTTTTTTAATTTAACTTCACACTTAGCGTCCATGATATCGAATTTAACTTTGGATAACTTTCATATTTATTTTCACACACTTAAATTCTTTACAAATTTATATTTTTTTTAGAATGATTTTTAGTAGATTTTGTTTGCTAAAAATAGAGCTTCAAAAACATGATTCCATGATTCTATTTTTAACGAATCGATTTGTAAATTTCTGTTCATCGATTGAATAATGTTCTTATTTATTAATCAATATCTAATTCAAAGAATAAATTTGATATTTGTTGTTTTATGAAAAGGTAAAATCGAACAAATTGATTACATTTAAAGAAATCAAGGGAACCAAAAATGATTCGCGAACACGATCACAAAACAAGTATTCTACCAAAATCAATATAAGTTATACTAAACCATTAAATCACAATATTTTCCATTTAATAAAAAAATTAGTGTTTACTATTCGTTAGTAACATTAAATTATGATCTCGAGCCTGATAAAAATTAAAAATATATAATTAAAACAAATGGATCGAATAATATACAAAATGTACATACAAAAACATAGGGCACGATGTAATTTATAATATAATAAAACAACACTCAAATATGTTGTAATAAAAAAATATTAGTATGCCAGATTCCCAATTCGTTCCCAGAAATGGAAACATAAACAATTGGAATGGCAACCCTGTCAGTTTGTGCTTCGAAAATCGGAGGTGGTTGACAAGGGTCATTCGAAATATATGGAAAAAAAGCTTAGTTTGTACGGGTAATCATACACTTACTATGAAAAATGAAATTTCGCATAGTCATATTCTTTAGGGTGTGTGATATATAAGCCTGTTAAAAACCATGAGTTGCTTGTGGGTTGGGTGGTTCTTAAGGAGGCTGAAGATGACCTGGTCGCTCAGGTCGAAAGTGTACACTTCCTCTAGCGCTGATACTCACAATTGGTGTTTACTATTCGTAAGTAACATTAAATTATGATCTCGAGCCTGATAAAAATTAAAAATATATAACTAAATCATTAATATTAAACAATATGAAATCATTGATATGAAGTCAATATTATTATTTATTCAAAAATTCATAAAACTAATAATATGAAATATAATGAATTATCTTTTTCAAGCTGCGCATTGCAACCAACACGTCATTAATTTAGCAGAAATGGCTTTCGGTAATCGGACTGAAAAATATATCAAAATTGAATTTTTTTATTAATAAATTTCCAAATCCCCAATTTGAAGCCAAATCCCCTTACCTGGCAACACTGTGTGTACAGACTCTGATGCGCACAGACAATGCATATAAAATGTTGCTTTTGTAAATAAAAACAACCCTGCAAACATTTGGAAGGACGATAAAGAAGCAATATCTTCCTTTTATTATTTGGAAGACAAACATCAAAGCAATACTTTGTTTACATTTTCTTTTTATCAGATTGAAAAAAAAATTGGCGACAAATAAAAAATTAAAATCTTAATTTAATTTTTTGTCTTTTGTAAAGTATTTTTTATCGCAGAAGTATCGATTTTTTATCACCAGGTGATTTTGAATATCTTTTCAATATCAGTTGGAGGATATTTAAGCAATTTTGAGAAATATACATATGCCAATAATAAAAAATACGTAAAATTGTTTATTATTAAATATTGGGATAATTGAGCAACCAAATTTACTTGGAAAGGTACAACAAATAAATCAACAATTACAAACAATAATTTTATTTGTGTGTTTAAATGTAAATAATAACGAATAACTAATCATAAGGAATGTTAGTATCAAAACCCGAAAAATCTCGATCCGTCCCGGGATCTCGATATTTTCAAATCCCGAATAATGGGTATTCAAGAAGGAATCACGATTGTATTCTTCACAATATTACAACTGCCCAAACAAAAATAACTACTACTTTTCTTAATACAACAGACATATCATTAGTGCTTTTATGCATAATTATTCCCTAAATGCAAAGGATAGTATGGACAAAAAAAAACCCGTTGCTGAATACATTTCGATATCCTCTGAGTCCATTTTTTACTGTTTTTGTTATTATACTTTTTTGTAAATATCTTTTTTACTGTTTCTTTTTATTTCCTGATTTTGATTCTGTTATTATAACGATTGTAGTAATATGTTATTATTTTATTTATTCTCTCAATTAAAATAAAATTAAAAAGCAAAACACAAAAAAACGTCAGGGTGATAAAATAGCGATATCTTCTTTTTGTCTTCCAAATGATTACTAAGCAATATCTTCTAGTTTCCTCCCAAATGAGCATTTGGCAAAATCGCCGATTTATCTTCCAGAAGTGTTGCTTTCGTATTATTTGGATGGGACATTTATTCCCGATGGGGGGGATCTTCCGCAATAAGAAAATGATTATTGCCGCAATAAGTTTTTCCTTCCAGGCGATACGATTTCGAAACAATTTCGTAACCCAATGTTTGCAGGGAATGAGTATGGATACCTTACTTTAAAAAATGAGGTTATGACGCTTTTAGTAGGTCAGTTTGTGTACTTTTCCAAAAGTTTAGTAAAAATTACTCAGTAACAAAATTCCTCCCAAAATGAAAAATACCAAAAAATAAAAATGCAAACTGAAAATTTGTAGGAATTAGTAAGATAGTTAAAACAGCTGATTGTAAATACCTAACAAAAAAATTCAACCGGTTAATATGGAAAAATATGAAAAAAAAACGGAAATTAGATGTGAAATGTTCTGCAGGAACATTCCGGACTTCCATTTTAGTTCTTCTATCGATAATAATCTGATATTTACACATTTTTTTACTTTTATAAAAAAATGTTTAATGTGTTTGGACAAATTTTTTGTTTTTAAATTATATTTTTTCAATCAGCGGTGTTTTTTTCTTAAAAATTCTTGCTGGCAAAAATTTATCCAGTAAAAACCAGGAAGTTCTCCTGTATCAAACTGTCACTTAACTCTCTTTTTGCGCTCGCTTACTAAGTATTTGTGTAAAGAAACAGCTTCCAGCAAAAACTTTTACAAACTTGTACGATTTTTTACAAATTTGTACAAATTTTTGATTTCCCAAACACACTTAATAATATGCGTAATATTAAAAAGTTATTAATAAACATTTATTATATATTTTTTGTTTAGTAATTCAAGGTTAAATATATATTATATGTTGTCAAAGTTTTAATTGAAAATTAACTAAAAATCAAAAAAAAAAAATTTATAAAATTTGGCAATAATTTATTAATTTTTTTATAAATTACATACATATGTTAATTTTAAGCTGTAAAAATCATCAAAAGTTTTAATCAAATACTTTTAGATCTAATTCAAGTGGAAGCAGTATAAATTCACCTGGAACAACATTGGGTCCATCTACAATGGCAAATCCATACACAATGGGTTCAATTTATCATAGTCCAGGTGTTCAAAGTTACTGTGGGCCTACAGAAAATTTATCTTTAGCAGGACATTACAGTGATATGAGAACTTCAGCATCGTGGTATGGCACCACAGCAAATGATCCACGATTCGCAAGTAAGTAGATGAACTGTATTAATACACTCAGGTCTTTTTTATGCGGTAGATGCGTTCCAAAAAAAAAACCACATAAAGAAAATCCGCATAAAAAGAATCCATTTCACACAAAATGGATGATTCATTCCGAATGGTTAAAAACCGTATAACTTCAAATCTAGACGTAAAACTTAAACGAAAATCGCATAAAAAGTGATAAAATAAAAAAACAAATAACCAAACAATTTATTTATTTAAAAAAACACAAGCAGTTAATTTTATCACACTTATCTGGTTAAATAAAATGGTTCTATAAAAGATAAAAAATAAATAAAGTAAGTATGAGTAAGTAAAGTTAAAAAATAAATTTAAATAAATAAGTAAAGTCGTTATAAACTAGAAACCAAAAAATTGCATTTATGAAATGAAAATTGGACATATAAAACTTTACATATTATCGGAATTACGACTTAACAAAGTTTTTGAATTGGTGCAAAATCACCCATAGATGAAATCACAACAAAATATGAAAGCTCAATAAAAATAATAATAAATAAGTCAAAGTTTAAACCGCATAACTTCAAATCGGCATAAAAATAGACCTAACAGTAATAGAATAGCTACAAAAATATGTTTTGCAACTATAGATTTGACGATTTATCGTAATATTAACGATTTCTCATCAAAAAATTGCAAAATTACGATTTTTGGTCCCAAAATTTCGATTTTTAAAGTTGAAGAACAAGCAAGCAAATGTTGTAGAGCCCCCCATTACCCGGTTTTACGGTACACCGGTCAGACCGGTTTTAAAACCGGTCTAGATAGTGGACCGGGTAGACCAGCCTACCCGGTTAACCGGGTTGTAGTACTTTTTGTAAATGTACGTTCTTGGTACTTTTCATTAAATAATAGAAAAATTCACACAATTTATATAAATTTGTAAAAAAAAACTAGACAAATTTTATAAAAATCAAAAATTTTTTTAAAAATTGAAAAATTTTTTAAAATTACAAAGTTTAATAAAAATTGATAATTTTTTAAAAATCCATAAAAAATTTATTAATTTTATAAAAATCCATAAATTTAGTAAAAATTAAACAATATTTTTTAATATCCAAAATTTTTTAAAAATTAAAAAAAAATCGATAAATTTTATAAAATAGATAAATTTTATAAAAATCTATAATTTTATAAAAATCCATAATTTTATAAAAATCCATAATTTGTTTCAAAATTGATAACGCTATTGTTGTTGACTAATGAGTATGTAAGTAAAGACGTGTGTGTATGATATGCTGTGGAAATTTTCATGGATAATCAGTATGTAAAATTTTATTTGTAGTGTTGTTGTTGGCATATGCGTATGTACAAGTATTAAGGTGTCCCTAGTTGTATGAGGAATGTGATATAAATTTCTTTTTATACAATAAAATACCAATGTAACAACATACATACTACGTACATTCTGACGTTGCTTTTAGTTAAATAAAAAACATTAACATATTGCATGTACCTACAATAATAAAATTCACAAAAAAATTCTAACCAAAAATTGTAATACTCTTTTCTTCATACAATAGAGAGCACCCTAATGTACATATGCAGGTACGTACACCCAGAGAACAGAATCAGTTGTGGCTACTGAATTTGTTGCCAATCGAATTCTTGCGGTTATGGCAACTGTCTTCATAAGCCAATATTTAGTTGTTGAATATAATATTTATATTCCACATATTTATTATGAAGTTTCACAAAATTTGATTTACTGCACCACAACTAATTTTAATTTTCTTTGATATTTAAATACCTATAAATTTAATGGCTAATTTTTAAATAGTTTTTTCTTACCGTGGTTACTACACATTTATAGTATGTATATGAAAAAGCCACGGTCTTTTTCGGTCCCATTTACGGCATTTTAATACCGTTGCTGGCAATGGGTTAAAATTTTGTAAAAACAATATAGACATAATTTTTACTTAATATCGAACAAATTTATTTAACATGTAGAGCAAAAATATTCCGAAACTGGCTTTTGAAGTCAGAAAGTCCTTCACTTTTCATACATTTTTATGATATAACCACGGTCTTTTTCGGTCCCATGTACGGCGTTTTTATGCCGTGGGTTATAATGTGTTAAAATTTCGCAGAAATAGTCTAGACGTAATTCTAACTTAAAACTAAGAAATATTTTAAACTTGTGGAACAAACATATTCCGACACTGCCTCTTGAATTCAGATTTGTATGAAATAGCCACGGTCTTTTCCGGTCACATGTACAGCGTTTTTATGCCGTGGATCATAATAAATTTGAATTTTTCAGAAATGATCTAGGCGTAGTTCTGACTTAAAACTGAGAAATATTTTTCAAGTTATGGAACAAAAATATTCCAAAACTGGCTCTTGCATTCAGAAAGTCCTTTCCTTTTCATACATTTGTATGAAATAGCCACGGTCTTTTTGGGTCCCATGTACGGCGTTATTATGCCGTGGATCATAATAAATTGAAATTTTATAGAAATGATCTAGATGTAGTTCTGACTTAAAACTGAGAAATATTTTTCAACTTGTGGAACAAAAATATTCCGAAACTGGCTCATGAATTCAGAAAGTCCTTTACTTTTCATACATTTGTATGAAATAGCCCCTGTCTTTTTTGGTCCCATGTACGGCGTTTTTATGCCGTGGATCATAATGAATTGAAATTTTGCAGAACTGATCTAGACGTACTTCTGACTTAAAACTGAGAAATATTTTTCAACTTGTGGAACAAAAATATTCCGAAACTGGCTCTTGAATTCAGAAAGTCCTTTTCATTTCATACATTTGTATGAACTAGCCACGGTCATATTTGTAAGGATTTTTTTTATTTGGAATAACTTATAATCCCTTAATAAAGAAAAATAAGGCACTTTGTTGTGGGAATTAAAAAGAGCGAAAAGGAACTAAAAAACAATCCATTTATTCAATTATTGGTATTTCAAACCAGCTTTAAAAATAAAATTAGTTTGGTAATGGTGTACAGTAGAGTCAACCATTTAGTTAGTGAATGTAATTAAAAATTAGTACAATCTTTCAAACTTAATAAAAAATTGTCGATATTTAAAAGTGGTAGCTACAAATACGGTAATCCTGATCAAATATACCACTAAACAAGTAAGAGTGCTATATATATATATATATATATATATATATATATATATATATGCATTGCCCATACTTTGAAGACATCTGTATATACAGCCAAAAAAGTCCCTATAAAATGCGCTGTGTCCAGTAAAATGTCTTCAGAGTAAACACTAGAATAACGAAAAATTTAAGGACAGTCCCCAAAGTAACAAAATGTCTTCATAGTAACTTGTGGAACGAAAACCCGTCCCCACAACATGTGCTGTGCACATATATATATATATATATATTCATTTCGCATACTTTGAAGACATCTGTATATACAGCCAAAAAAGTCCCTATAATATGCGCCGTATGCAGTAAAATGTCTTCAGTGTAAACAGTAGAATAATTATAAGTTTGAGGACGGTCCCCAAAGTACCAAAATGTCTTCATAGTAACTTGTGGAACGAAAACCCGTCCCCGCAACATGCGCTGTGCACATATATATATATATATATGTGCACAGAGCATTTTGCGGGGACGGGTTTTCGTTCCACAAGTTACTATGAAGACAACGAAAACCCGTCCCCGCAACATGTGCTGTGCATATATATATATATATATATATGTGCACAGAGCATTTTGCGGGAACGGGTTTTCGTTCCACAAGTTACTATGAAGACATTTTGGTACTTTGGGGACCGTCCTCAAACTTTTAATTATTCTACTGTTTACACTGAAGACATTTTACTGGATACAGCTCATATTACGGGGTCTTTTTTGGCTGTATATACAGATGTCTTCAAAATATGTGAAATGCACATAGCTCATGTTGCGGGGACGGTTTTTCGTTCCTCAAGTTACTACGAAGACATTTTGTTACTTTGAGGACCGTCCTCAAACTTGTCATTTATCTACTGTATAAACTGAAGACATTTTACTGGATACAGAGCATATTATAGGGACGTTTTTGGCTGTATATACAGATGTCTTCAAAGAATGCGAAATGAATATATATATATATATATATATATATATATATATATATATATATATATATATATATATATGTGTGCACGGCGCATGTTGCGGGGACGGTTTTTTGTTGCACAAGTTACTATGAAGACATTTTGGGGACTGTCCTTAAACTTTTCGTTATTCTACTGTTTACACTAAAGACATTTTAGTGGTTACAGCGCATTTTACAGGGACTTTTTTGGGTGTATATACAGATGTCTTCAAAGTATGGGCAATGAATATATATATATATATATATATATATATATATATAGTCTTAAGAAAATATAAAAAAAAATTGTACAAAAAAAGTTTAATAGACGGGGATAGGTCGCGCGACTAAAAGAAAAAAACTATTTGTGAGAAGGCGCTTATTCCACTGAGTCATTGAAGGACATACGCACTCATCGTTAAGATGATGATGAACAGATTTGTTTGTTTTTTAAATGGGAAATCTTTGTACGTGTTTGTTGTTTGTGTATAAAAGGTGAAGAGGTGAAAGAAAAGAAGTTCAACAAATAAAAAAAAACAACAATCACGAACACAATGCCAATCAGTCTTGTCATATTTTTTTCCAAAATCTTTTTAGTTCTAAAAAAAGTTTTTTCGACCAGAAAAATATTTTTTACAAATCGTTAAAAGAAATCACTAGAAAGAACTATTATTATTTCTACAAAAACGTTTGATTTAGCTGGCAAATTTGCATTTGGAATTTTATTACGCTTTTTTAAAAAATGTTTTTTAATTTCTTTAGCTTAATTTTAAAAATTTGAAGGAAAATAGTTTATAAAAATTTATTTTATAAATTATTATAAGTTATGACCTAAAATAGTTGCACTCAAAGAGAATTATGTATAAAATTTTCTTGATATATGAGATATAAAATATTTTCTAAAATTTTTTTTTTTAAAGCTGGCAATTTCTAAACCTAAATTTTTACATTAAAACTTGTTTATTACATTCACTGAGATCTAATGTATTTAATATTAAGTACATATTTTTGTAAATTATAAATTTGTCAGGCGAAAATTTTTACTAAAAATCGAGCGATTTTTGTTAAAAATTTTTCATTTTGTTTTTCGTATATTAATATTTGTAGAAGTTGGCGCCGCAGGCAAAAAATTTGTTTTTCTTACATTAAGAACAAATAAAATTCTTAACATATTTTGGGGTAATTTTTCATTTCATAATTTTTAGGGTCATTTTTAATGAATAATGAATAAAAGCCTCAATCTTATAAATGAAAATATGCCCCTAACTTAATTTTGGGGCTAATTTTCATTTCGTTGGAGTAACTTTTCATTATATTTTTAGTGTTAATTTTTATTATGAAATTTTGCCCAAATTTCACTCAAATTTAAAGACAATTTTAAAACGATTAGATTGTTTCAAAAACTTTTGAAATGACTCCAAATGTAATTTATAAAGCATCAATTGAAATTCAAAAACACCGAATTAAATAAAATAAATATTTGTTGAATTTCAATAATTTTTTAATTGCGTTTGGTATTTTTTTAATTTAAACTGATCTTTTTAAGTGTCGATTGCGGATTTTTGAATTTTATTTGTAATTTTTTGAATTTAAATTGTATTCTTTTATTTCGCATTTTTTTTTTTTAATTTCAATTGTCATTTTGGGCAATTTTGTCTATTTTATCATACACACACACGCATACCTATGTACATACTCATTAGTCAACAATAGCAATAAAATTTCATGTAAATTTTATGATTCTCTTTTAATCCTCTTCTATTATATATTTTTTTGTTGTTAAATGGGACCGAAAAAAACCGTGGATTTTTCATATTGCAGATAAACCACACATTACCAAATAGTGTGTAAAGTAATGTTTAGCCATAGGGGCCAATTCATTACTTTACCCCTTACTTCATTGATTAATTTTACAGGCTTTTTCATACAAATATATGAAAACCAAAGGACTTTCCGAATTCAAGAGCCAGTCCGGGTAGACCGGTTCTGACCGTAGGCTTTAAAAACTTTTGTAATTTTTAAAGAAAATTAAAAATAGTTAATTTTTAAAAGATTATTTTGAAAATAGATTTTAGCTGACTTTAAATGTATGTACTTCAATTGTTTGTTTAGTTAAATTTATTTGATTAAATTTGCCGTATAATACGTATAATATTTCCTCAATGATTTATTTTCTTGTGAATTTAATTAACATATTTATATCATGAATTCATTTACTTGTTTATAATTTGCGAATTGACTTTATCAAAATTATTTTTAATTTTTATTGAATTTATTTAATTAGGTTTAAAAAATAAATAAACCCAGCAAAACTTGCATTAGCCATATTTACCCACGTAGACAAACTAAACGTTAAATCAATTTTCAAAAGTGAGATTTTACAACGAACTCTACAAGTAGTTCTTTTAAGCCAATACTTGATCTAATTTGGCGTTGTCACCCATCGTTTTTATTTTAAATTGTCACTCTCGAAATTAGTTTTATGGAATTGTTTGAGGAATTGGTACTAGTTCAAGGAACGGTTCCAGAACATATTCATATATCCGTGATTTTTGTATGCGATTGTCATGCCCGGAAGTAGTTCCAAGAACCCATCAAGCAACTAATTATCAAAAAAATAATAAAAAAAGAGTTGTCTTAAATATTTTTTAAAAAATTTTTAATTTTTATTTTTTTAAACCTTTTGTTTTATTTATAACTTCACAATTCTTTGAGCTTAAAGTTGGCATTTTTATGTAAAAATATTTTTTATTTTCAATATTTCTCTCTTTCATCGTGAAGCGTTTTCAGATAATAATAATGAAAAATTAAACAATTTGAAAGTTTTGAAAAATTTTTTTCGCTAATCCATTGTGTAGCATCTTCATGAAATAATCATTTGTTTGAAAAAATTTTTAAAACTTTCAATTCATATTTGTGTTTGCGTGAGGGCAAAATATGAAAATAAAGAAGAAAAAAAATGAAATTCGATTGTTTGAGAAAAAAGATCTAAGATTTTATTTATATTAAATTTTTATATTACCGTCGCTAACGTAGAGCACAATAGGTTATCAAAAAACGAATGAATATCTCAAAACTAGGAGACTACTTATCTAAAGTGGTAAGCACAATGTTTAATACCCGTTAACGGGTTTTCTCGCTAGAATATGTGTAAAAACTACCAACAAAGTTGTACAAAGGCAAAGATGCTGAAAAATACTCGAACAAAAAATTTATGATTTGTAATTAAACACTGCTGGTCACCTTGCAACATCCAAGTGTTTTGCAAACCAATTCTTAAAGTTATCATAAAACGAAATGTGAGCTTGAATTAAAATAATTTATTTCAAATAAGACTTAAAACTAATTTGGCCACAAGGGACCCTGTGGAGAAAACACAAATCATAAAATATTAATAACCTGGGGCCCGTAGACTTTAAACTTACTAAAATTTAAAAAAGTATTTTTAAGTGTATGGTCCAGTATATGTATGTATATGGGCTAGTAGGGACCCCGTAGAAATAAAAAAGTATAGTGGCTCAGGAAGGACCCCGAAGCGGCAAGTAAGCACCGATTAATTAAATAATGAATATTAAATCTCTAAAAAGAAGAGAGACCAGAAATGACCCATCCGAAGATGGTATATTAAAGTTCAAACTCGGGTCCCAAAACCAGAATTGTTAAAGGTGAAATCGGCGAATTAGAGGCCTGAAAAATGTTCCCTTATAACGTCAGGCACCGACTCTAATGGGGGTTCTTACCCCTCTCATCCCCTGGACTTTTGCGTTAACTACGATTTTCTGTTCCGGGTTATATATCGTTAAGCCAAGCACGGTATAAAAGTTAGGATATACAAAATGCCAAATTTTAAGCTTCAACCTTAGACTCGCTGCCTTGCTACTTCGTTGCCACTTAGCGCTGTCACCATAAAAT
Source organism: Eustalomyia histrio (assembly GCA_949748255.1). NCBI lineage: Eukaryota > Metazoa > Arthropoda > Insecta > Diptera > Anthomyiidae > Eustalomyia > Eustalomyia histrio. The sequence continues at coordinate 153,460,653 of OX456523.1, forward strand.
TCTTAGCCGACACCATGAAATTCTTAGTCGATTTACAGAAACGTTTAGTTTCTAGTTATGGTGCTAGCCCAAGTACAGTGATGTGGATGTATACATATTTGAATCTTGTTTTTTTTTGTTTCTTTGCCTAAGACAACAAAAATAAATTGCCTAAGACAACGTAAAAAAACGGTATAGCGGTAGGTGATGTAGTTTCCGTAGAAGGCACAGGATCCGCAATCTCCATTGTATCTCCGTAGTCGAGCAGACCATCATCAAAAAGGTCCGGTAGTGCAGCCTTGTCGCTATAAAACAACAGAGATTTAGGTAAAATAGTGAGAAAATTAAAGTGAATTAGTCAGGATGACCAGTTTTGTGATCAGTCGTGTGTGACGTACATATATTCGCAACCGTTGTCTAACTACAATCAAGTCATTTACCTGAAGATCGCGTTCCGGATTTTGCTATTTATATCGCTTATGAAAGCTCGTTAAATACTGTCCTTTCCATCGACTGCAGAAGAGTTGAGCAAGAGTTTTCATTTTCCGAAATCGATTAACTAAACTCAAAGTGGGGTCATGTATCGGCTAGAATTGTAGAACCAATCAAAAAATTACTAGAAATCAGGGCTACCGGTTCCTGAGGACAGAGGGCGCGAATTTACACAAGCTTAAATTCGAAAAAAACACGTAGAGAATTCCTCAAATGTATATTTAAAAGCTTGATACTCTCTCCTAAAATAAAGTTTAAAGCTCTTTACAGCGGCTTCCCAAAGACCGCCCATATGAGTAGTCCAAGCTGGAATAAAACGACATGATAAGCCTTGTATGTTGTACGCCGAAAATTATGTGGATTGACTTTCTCTTATAAAAGCCTTAAAATCTCATTCTATTTCCCGCGAAGCGCCGACAAAATTTGTTCCGTTGTCAAAAAATATGGTATTTGGACAACCTCTTCTCGAAAAAATCTGTGAAAAGCTGATAAAAAGGAAGCAATAACGTTGCTAGCAGCAAAAAAAAGTTTACATAGTTTATAACACAGTACAACATTTTTCAGCTCATTGATTTGGGACTAAATTCTGAGAATCGCACGTGAAAGAAGCCCCATCTGCATCATTCGTTTTGTCAAGTTGGCTGCATTAATAATTTAATGGCCATACGATTTTTTTTGCTTAAAGTGGATTTTTATCACTTTTTCTATATTTTAACACGGTTATATCTCGGTATACCGTACGAAATATCTCTTTTGTGTCTGAAGCAAAGTTGTAGATATTGAATAGGAGAAAAGAAGCGGAACAAACCTACACGAAAAAGTGCATCCACTGCCTTAAAATCGCAAAAATTCCATTTTTTCTCCATTTTTCACTCAATAGCTGGATAACAATCCACATATATCCTGTTTTTTTATCACCCAATTGGTTTAGCTATTTTGTGTATATACTTCGCTTGACTCTCACGCTCTACTGTCTCCGTTACATACATACGCATCAGAGAACTGCAAAATCAACTTTTTTCTTGATTTAATCATACACAAAAATTCTTGTTTACATTAAATAATTCAACAAAATTCACTGTAGAATAAAATCAGCATCATGTTACTGAACGCGTAATTGGGATCAGTGTGGACCATATGTCGATTATGTTTACTGCAAATGTAATCACTCAACAAAAAGTCAGCGTTGAATAAATCAGAAAAAACAACAAACAACGCATATGAGTTTATTCATAATTACATCAAAATAGAAACACACATTAGGGTGGGAATTAAACCCGCTTTTTTAGAATTTTTATTAGTAATACAATACTAAAAATATTCTTCTTTGTGAAATAAAAATATTTTTTTTTTTTTTTAAATTTAGGTCGATATCTCAGACTTGCCTAATCCGGAAAAATTCAAATATTGTCTAAATTTTTTTTCATCTATTTCGATTGGAAAATTAGGCAATATTTAACTTTAACCGTATTGGGAGAGCCTGAGATATCGACCTAAATTAAAAAAAAAAAAAAAATTTCACAAAGAACAATATTTTTGGTATTACTAATAATAATTCTAAAAAAACGGATTTGAGACCCACCCTAATATACATATAACATATATGAATGTGTTTCCACAAAATCATCCCCTTTTTATAGATAAGAAACTATTTTGTTTTAATTATGAATACACACACACGTTGTTTTGTTTTTTTATTTATTCTATAATAATTATTGTTGAGCTGAACGAACAAGAATACAATGAATGGTATGAAAACAACCGTTGAAACCGTACGTTGGTGTTGAATAATATAAAATTTTTTTATATACATATATGCATTTCGTGTATAAATTAAAGCATTAGTTACATTTAACAGGGTGGGACTTAAATCCGCTTTTTTAGAATTTTTATTAGTAATAAAAATATTCTTCTTTGTGAAATATAAATATTTTTTGGAAAAAAAATTTAGGTCGATATCTCAGGCTTGCCTAATCCGGAAAAATTTATATATTGTCTAAATTTTTTTTCATCTATTTTGATTGGAAAATTAGGCAATATTTAACTTTAACCGGATTGGGCGAGCCTGAGATGTCGACCTAAATTAAAAAAAAAAATATTCCCAAAGAACAATATTTTTGGTATTCCTAATAAAAATTCTAAAAAAACGTATTTTAGACCCACCCTAATATACATATAAAGTTTATGAAATATATTTTTTTACAAAACCACCCCCTTTTTATAGATAAGAAACTATTTTGTTTTAATTATGATTACACTCATACAGGTTGTTTGTTGTTTTTTCTGATTTATTCTACATCAAAATAATTATTGTTGGCTCGAATGAACAGAATAAAACAATGGTTTAACAACGACCGATGATTATAAGCCAGTGACAAAACAATTTGCACATCGTTTGATTGATTTAAAATCATCAACGAATATGTGTGTTGGAGTATATTCAGCGTTTGAACGCAAACACAATTTATTCTTGTGTTGATTGCGTATGAACGTTTTGCAATCAGCAAATGCAGTTCTCTGATACGCACTTTGTTTGTTTTTTGTTCATTCGGCTTTTGAAAGCTGTGGAATAAACAACGCTTTTGTTCAGAGTGAATTACATTTTAAAACCAGAAGCACATTGAATATTTCAATATGGAAAATAACAAGTGTTTATATCGAATAGTTTAAAAGTTTTAGCCCCTTTTCTGACGATACTTTAGTCCAATTTCAACGTTTTTTTTTGCCATTTTCTTGACGTCATATTTCGGAATCCGAAAGTGTTTGCACTCTGGAATTTGAATAGGAAAACAGTTATGGAAAATTTCATTGAAATCGGAGGTGGTCGATCCGTTCCTTCAATTCATGTGTATTGAATCTATAGTAAAATTAGTCCAACAATAAATCTGATTAAGTTTTATATCAATTTCATTTACCACTGTTTTTAAAAGTTTAGAGCAATATATTACACCACAAAGTTCAAGTCGCAGTAAAAAAATTGATTTAATAGGAGCCACTTTAGTCCTCGTCGAAAGCAAATGTGTGGAACTTTTCCGTTAGGAGTCTCAAAACGAATATAAATCACCCCAGCGTATGCCTCCGATGGAGAATTTCGAAAAAAATATGCTAAATGGGGGCCTATATATCTCGGTAATAACAGCCTCATCAAGTTTCCGGAAACAAAGAAGATTGTTATTAGCATTATCTTCTTCTGAAAAGTCTACATGAGTAGAATTGACTTGAACTCAAGGTTGCCGAAAACCGTGTTTTGAGCTATTAAAGAACCCAAAATATCCCGAGGAAAGTCCTTTACCATAATTCTAGGATACAGTTCAGAACCGAGCACACCTGAAACGCCGACCTTCGTAGAAAGCGACCTTCGTAGAAAGTTTCAAACGATTCGCTAAACGTTCCAAAGTAAACGAAGTTTCAATAAGTGCGCGGGCAGGGTACGTAATACCCTGGTGAACAATGTTAACCATAGCCTCCCTAAAAGCGCATTTCTACTAACAGAAGCATGAAATACCTATCTATTATAAGATTTTTATGTCAGTATCAGAGTTTCCATGTCTAAAAATCATTCTAGAAAGCAGATTGTTGTGTAGGAAGTATAAGTGGCTGCTAAATTTTGATTATGAATACGAAGGATAATGAATTAGCTTTTTAATTCACTTTTATAAAATGAATTGAATTGTCCTCGAATATCTTTCCATAAACGCATTCAAGGCGTGTTGGGGATTCTCGTCAGCAAATGTTAGGTTAATCTTTCGCAAACACAATTTGATGAAATATAACAAATTAACATGTCCCTTTAAAAATTGCTATATGAATATTTAAAAAAATCTATATAATTTTACGAACCTATATGGATATGTTAGTCTCTATAATCACAAACATTAACGTATTGGTTAGAGTAGTATCAAAACCGCGCTAACTACACATTGTGACATATTGAAAATTATTCGGTGGTTCATCAGATCTACATGTATAAAATTTTACACACACGGAACTATCGCATAGACAAGCTGTTGGATGGGAACTCTTTAATATATATAATTTATTAATTCTTTCATTATCCATTCATTCTTATTACATTGAAATTATAAAAACTAAGATAATAAAGATTATAAACAATTATAACAGTGGCGACGAGTATAAAAGGAAATTTATGATAATTTCTTCTGTGTAAACACAAATAAATAAATAATATAGCATAAATTGTATATATTGTTGCGATTTTTTCCCCTCAAGGCAAATAAAACTTTGCATAATTGCGAAAGGAAAAAATGAAGTTCCTTCAAAAAAATGGAGGACAAATGCTTAAAATTCAACTGGAACAACAACAACATAATTTGGCTTTACATGAACTAGTGAAAAATTTGGCAACGGGCAAAACACATGAAAAGTCCAATTGTGACCAGGTTGAATTTCTTATAGAAGCATTAGCTTCGAATATCACTGAATTCAATTTCGATGAACATAACCTCACATTTGAAATGTGGTTTGCAAGATACTAAGATTTGTTTGAAGTCGATGCAGCTGAGCTAGATAATGCAGTCAAATGACGCTTTTTGATAAGAAAACAACACAGTTGTCTACAACAAATATACGAACTACATTTGCCCAAGCATACAAGGGACTTAGATTTCAAAGAAACTGTAAAGAAACTCACAGAGTTGTTAGGTACACAAACCTCTCAATTCAACATAAGGTACAATTCCTTGCAAACAACAAAATATGCCCACATTGATTTCATTACATATGCGGAGTATCGTAAACAAGCAATGTGAACAATTTAAATTGAGCGAATTGTCTCCGGATCAATCCAAATGCTTAATTTTTGTCATGGGGTTAAAATCACCAACAGATTTTGACATTCGTACAAAATTGCTGAATAAAATTGACAATGAAGGTAGCTCAATAACGTTAGACTCTCTGACAAGAGAATGCCTACGTCTGATTAATTTAAAAACAGACACAGTGCTAATCGAGACTTCTAACACAGAAATACAAGTAAATCAGTTGAAGGCAAACAAAAAACCAAAATCTGTCCCGAAGTATCCAATGCTGGTTTTGTGCTCGTGAATGTTCGTACAGAAATCACAAGTGTGAACAGTGTAGTGTAGTTCGCCACAAGGAGTGGTATTGTAATGTATCTTAGAAATCCAAAAAGAACACAAAATCAAAACCAAAAAGCTTTTTCAAAAACAAAGCAGAATTAAAAAGCATTTCGTTTGCATACAAAATAAATACCCAACGTAAATACATAACTGTTGAAATAAATAACGAAAAGCTCGATTTACAATTTGATATGGCTTCTACCATACTATCATATCAGAAAGACATTAAGAAAGCTCCATGTGGGAAATGCAGTAAAGGTTCAACAAGCAGCCCGAAGTGCTACAGAAAAACTTACACTTTCTCTACAATTTGATTGCAATATTAAATACAAAGACAGACACGTATTAGTTACATTTTACATCACAAGAATAAAAAATTTAAATTTGCTAGGATTGGATTGGATCGAAGCCCTTCAACTAGAAAATATGTCTATCAACGCCATTTGTAACAATGTTATCGTTGAAAACCGGGGAATTACTCCTTTGTCAATTGATATAAGCATTAATCAATTGATGTTCCAGATGTTTTTGGCTAAAAAATTGATATATGTACAAAAACAAGAGCGCATTTAGTTACAAAACCTAATATGCAACCAGTTTTTCGGTCAAAAGGTGCTGAATGTTTTACTTAAAGCACAGCCTTAAAGTTTGCTCCCAATAAATCCTAATACACGTCCAGCTATAATGTCACCAGAACATACAGTGGAGAATGAAACTGTTTGTAAAATGGCAGTAAAAGATTTAATTGATATGATGAATCTATCTCTTGATGAAAACTTTAAAACATTACCTGTAATAGATGATATTCAACAAATAAGATGTAAAGTAGAGGATGTATCCGAAAAAATTAAAGTACTTTCGGCAGAAAATCAAACCCTCCAAGAAAAAGTCAAAGCGTTGGAGGAAGACAAAGAAAAAACGGAACGTAGAATGTTGTTATTGAAAGATACAGACAAGAAGAAATGCATCATCATAAAAGGTTTAAAATCTCAAAAATCTCAGTATAAAGCCGTAATTAATTTTTTTAAAAACGAGTTAAAAATTAGTTCAAGAGTGGAGATTGAGTCAATTAAAAAACTACACAAAGGAGGTGAAAAGATAGCAGTTGTGGCCGAACTAAAATCAGAAAAATGGTATCAGAAGTATTTATAGCCTGTTCCTCGATCTTGAACGAAAAACTAGTCGAACGAAAGCAAGTCACTCGAATTCGAGTCAAATTGGGTTTCTCTATTTCGAAAGCCTTCGATCGTCTTTACTTACGTGTGTCAATTTTTGTTTCTTATGCATTTGCAAATCACAGAGATGCCAGATAATATATTTTGAGCATTTGTTACAATTTTCTTTAAAAGTAGCAAAAATTCTACTAAACTGCTTAAAGACAAAAACAACCCTGTTTAACAGTGATCAGCTGTATATGACAAATTAAATAAAAAAATAACAATAAAGAAATCAATTTTTATTTGAGAATGTGTTCATTTGTAAAAATTTTTGTTATCGATTGGTTGTGGGTGAGATTGTTAATCGGAAAGCTTTTCTGTTGCCTGTTGCTGTTGTCTGTTCGGTGCGGTCACTGCTACAGTGCTGTTAGCTCTTGTAAAATAAAAGATGTAAAATAAAAAATGCAAATATGAGCTCCTTGGGGCAAACGTAAGTCACAAACAATACACACTTACCTTTTACCACTTAGCAACAGCGTAGTAGGGGGTGAAACGGAGTTTAGTTTTTTGGTAAAATTTTCCTCCTCTGTAGAAAATTTGTTTGCTTCGAACACCAGAGTCCCTCTGGCAAAATCAGGCCTTTCTTCCATATAAAATACATGCGTCTTCAGCTGGTCCATTGTTGATTTTTTTTTTTAAATAAAATTTAAAATTCCCAAATGCAAGGTATTGAGATGACGAACAAATATGTATAATCGGATCTTTGATCGGTAAAGCCGTTCAAAATATATCGATAACATAAGGGCACATTTTCAAACAAATCATATTTTACAGTAACACTTTTCCAGACAAACCAGAAGAAAATCGACCGAAAAATAACAAAGTTATAAGCAATTGAGTGAATAAATCCAAATCTCATATTTTAAGAATAATTTATTTTTTTCGACAATATATTGGGTTCAATCTCCAAGCTACTGCTCAGTATAAACAAACCCTACGAAACTGTTCCCTTAGATCAAAGAACGACCCAATCGGACATTTCTAGCTCGAGATATTTTTTGTCAAGTGAAAAAAGGTCGAAAAATTAAAAAAATCACAATATTGAGATATTGTGATAAAAAAAATTTAACCTTGATTTTCGAATTCAGCGGGAGAAAATACATAAGGAAAATCACCTCTGATCAAATGTACATTTACGGTGTAAACTAGTGTAATGGGCCTTAATAATGAATAAATAAATAAAAGCTTTAAGAGCTAACTATATTATACTTTTGCTAGCTTAAGATAATGTGCGAATACAACAAACAAACTTTTCGTTAAGTTTCGTCAAGTGTCATTTGCTTAAGCAAACAGCGAAACTGACCGCACTTTACTTAAGGAATCATGTGTTTTTAGAAAAACTGTTTATAAAACAAGTAAAAAAGGGCTAAATTCGGCTGTGCCGAATCTTTGAATACCCTCCACCAAAGGGGATGAAGATGATATACGTATATACTAAATTTTGCATGAACTGTAATATGAATATGTTTTGTCAATTTATGTAACGAACTTTTGTTATTTAGTTTTAGCAATTTTATTTACAGAGGTCTGCTCTGTTAGCGACTTTAACATTGTTCATTTTTACGTTAACTTAGATATCATAGTATGTAAGACAATAAATGTAATCGAACAATAAGAAGACTTAATAACATTTTTACTTACTTAACAGAAAAAAAAAAAAAAAATAGATACAGAAAAATTGTACAAATTTGTATGGAAAATTTAGAGGTACCTTCCATTTTCACTCATAACTTTTGAACCGCTTGACCGATTTTGCTCATTTTAAATACCAAACTGCTCGGGAGGATGTTCAATAATCTGGGTAAAAATAGGCACCCCGCTTGCGTCTTCGCGTCGTGATTTCAACAGACAGACAGACGGACATCGCTAAATCGACTTAAAATTGCATAAGGATCACTAATATATATACTTTCTTAAACCTATATTTCGACATATTACAAACGGAATGACAAACTGATATATACCCTCACCATATATGGTGGAGGGTATAAAAAAACAAATTGCTAAGTACGCGGAAAATATTTTTATAGAAAATTTAATTGAAAATGTTAAAAAACAAACGTGCATGTATAACAAAAGGAGTGGGTTTTGTATTTGTTTTTCGATTGAGATGCAAGCACTGTTGCATTTTTTAGTACTTTTTTATTTATGTTTTCATTTGTTTCTTTTAATTATTTAAAATTAATATAGATTTACTTGTTAATTGTAAAATATTTGTAAATTGAACACATTAAATAATATTTTTTGAAAAGATACATATATTTTGGAAACATACGAAGAAAACAGTTTTTGCAAAAGTACATATATTTGCAACTAAGTGTAGTAAGTATTTAAGTTCAAAAAGTACATTGTAGCCACCCAAAAAACTTCAATAAGTTGATTAAGCATTTGACAGACTTTTCGTTAATTTTTGACAGTAGCTTAAGTTAGCAAAAGTATAATATAGTTAACCCTTTAGCTTTACTTAGGTACCGATTTTTTTCATAGGAGTACATATATAGAAAGCTGAAAATTTTTATTTTAAATCAGCACGATGTAGGTTGTTCTTTCATCAATTGCAATGAGTTTTTCCACAAAACGGCATTCTTGGATTATAGGAATTTTGTCGTAAAAAATTCGATGTTCGTTTTTGATTTTAGAAACATGGTTTCTTCGAACAATCTTCTTGGAATTTTACGCAGATCACGTTTTTGCTATACTCTTGGTCTGCAAAAAAATTTACACACCCTAATATATAAGAATGTTAAGAGGTAGTAAATTAAAATCTGAAGATTTTTAAAACAAAATAATGTAATGAATTTTCTAATTTGTCCGTCTCATTTAAAAATTAATTAATTTTTGACAAAAATATTTACAACAAACCAAATATGTGTATGTCACTGAGGTGTTCTTAAGTTAACAATGACGAAGCGAATGTTGAATAACAATCGTCAGCGCACACAAATCGCTAAACATTTTATTCATTAAGTTAAAGTATGCTGACACAGCATAAAACAACTATGACGAAGCATCTTTTGTAAAAATTTAAGAATAATATTTCCATGAACTTTTTAATTTTTAAGTGAATTAACCTTGTTGATGTGCTTTTATCGTTGCCAGACGTTCCACTTTTTGTTATGGAGAACTGCGTCCCGCACTGTTCAACGAATTCCCGCTTTCCTATTTTTTTACTAGAACTTTTTTAAATTAAAACTTTTAAAATCGTTCAAAAAGAAAAATTACAAAATATCCCTACTGAAAATAAACCAGTCACAGAGTTGGTCACATGACCGGAACTTTGTGGCAGAAACTTTTTCCTCAAAAAAAAAAAATTATGGGTGGGGTTAAAAGCAGGTCTAATGTTTTACCGACTTTTCCTTTAATTTTATTGTCAAAATCGCATCCGATCGCAAAAAAAATATTTTTCCAAAAGAGAATTTTCGGAAAATGTATAAGAGAGAATAATAAATCAAAATCAAATAATTCAATTTCTAATTTCTATTAAATAAAATTGTTTTGGATTCATGAATTAAAATAGATTGCTTATGAATTAATGTATTTTATATCTAGTAAATGAACTTATATTTAATTCATTAATTTAATAAAAACTGCAAATGCAAATTAAATTTACTCCTAATAAATTAATGTTTTAATAAAAATCGAGTACTTTAAACAAATTAAAAATTCATAATTCGCAAATCAAAAACGTTAGATCTTCTGGAATTAGTGCCAATTCAAAAGAGTTTATTTTAAGTTCACGATTTTATTAAATTCGATCGTTTTTGGTTTATGTTCAAAATATTTAATTATAGATTTCAACCAAATTGTCCAAAAAAAAGTACTCAAATTTTAGTTGTTCTTCTCCAGAGAAAATTCATTTGAATCAAAAAAATTTTTAGACAAATGATTTTCAAGTCATTACCAGATTTTCTACGGCTAAAAACATAAGTGGCTGCTAACTTTTTATTATTAATAAGGAGAATAAAGAATAAGTTTTGTAATTCACTTTTTTAAAATTAATTAAATTTGAGTCGAATATCATTCCATTAACCTTCCGCAAACACATTTTGATTAAATACAAAAAAAATTTAAAAAGTCTAATATTTGAAAAAAAAAATCGCTATAATTTTACGAGCTTAAACTGCATTTACATTAGGCTCTAAATTAACTTTAAACTAGATTTCGATCATGTGGTACCGTATACTATTATACACGAACTAGATTTCTAAATCTAGTTTAAACTAGATTTCGATACTTATGTAAATGTATTATATGGATATGTTAATATATGGATATGTTAATCTCTATAATAACAAACATTAAGATATTAGTTAGAATAGTATTAAAACCGCGCTAACAACACAGAACGACATATTGCAAATTATTCGCTTGTTTATCGAATTTATATAAAATTTTACACACACGCATCAACGTTAACAAATCATTTGAACAAAAAATTGTGTACATGCTCTTAAATAACTGTGTTATATGTGTTTAATGGCTTACATAAATAAATTTCAATTTGAATAATGTGGTTAATACTTAATATCCCATCTAAAAATCGAAATATATATGAGCATACATGATCATACATGGGCTTGTATATGATCATACATGGGCACACATGGTCATATACGTCCATACATGATCTCATATATGATCATATATCTTCGGATCCGAAATTTGAGGGTATATGGTGATATATGTGCATATATTATCATACATGCTCATATATTATTCATGTATGCTCGTATATGATCATATACGTCCATATACCCTCAAATTTCGGATCCGAAGATATATGATCATATATGAGATCATGTATGGTCATATATTGAACAATGTATGGACGTATATGACCAAGTTTGCCCATGTATGATCATATACAGGCCCATGTATGATCATGTATGCTCATATATATTTCGATTTTTAGATGGGATATCATCAATTTTTATTATTTTAAAATCATCAGTAGTTTTGAAGGGAATAATGTGTTAAATTTAAAGTAAAAAACACACATTAATTTTTGGAAAAACTACCAATATTATTTTTTTAGATTATAGTACAACAACTCTTCATTTAATGAAACAATTCACACTTTGTGGTTTATTTTTTTTATTTATTTATACTATTTGTATTACTGTTTTTTAATAATAACAAGAAATTTTGAATTGTTATATAAAATGAAGATACTATCTAAAAATAATATTGGTAGTTTTTCCAAAAATATATGTGTGTTTTTTTACCTTAAATTTTTTGCATGTAAATATCCCTTTTTCCCTTGAATTTAATGTTGATTTAATGTTACTTCATTTAATTTTAATAAAGAAAGCAATATTTTTGTTTAAAAATAAAAAAAAAAAAAGCATTTTTAATATACCGGGATACAGAAAAAGTACTCATATATGACCATAAATGAACATTTTCACCTGGCTACATATTTTTATACATAAAAAGTATAAATTTAAATACAAAAATATACGAAGTATAAAAAAAAATTTAAATATTAAAAAAATGATTTAAGTTAAAACAAAATTATAAATTTAATCTACTTATTATACAAAATGTATTATACTAACATGTTAAAATTACAACTATACATTTACAAATATATACCAACCAAATTATTAAATTAGTAAATGTCTTCGAATGAATTTCAAATTACAATTTTTAAAGAACTAATATCAAATTTTTAATTCCAATGTCAAATAGAGAAAGTAAAATCGATGAATATATAAATTTACTAATTACATTCTACAATAATATTTTGACGTATACAAAGCCTTATAGTGATCAAATATCGGTTAGTTCTCAACAAGAAACATCTTATAGACAATTAAACTGCAGAGAATTATTGTTTATATGCTTTTGTAAACTAAATTGTAAAATAAAAATTCCATTTGTAGTACATTTATTTGAACTGGTACAAAAAGAGATTTTGACAGAGTCAGTATCCGATACAGAGATAGCCGAGAGCGATTCCGAGTCCGAAACGAATATAAAAGAAAATAAATTCTTTTCTATAGGTGAAAATGTTCATATATGTTCATATATCATCACATATGATCGTATGTGTTTTAATATATGAGCATATATGAACATATATGTCATGTATGTAAGGATATATGGGCCAATACATTTAAAGATGAAGTTCATATATGGTAATGTATGAATCCATATATTGCAATATATGGTAATATATTGAATATGTTGGTCCATATATTGGTTCATATACGCCATATATGTTCATACATGAGTACATACATTATTTCATATATGGGGTAATATACTTAATTTTTTTTATTAAACCTTTGTATTATTATTACAATTATTTTTCCTGAATATGCTACACAATGGAGTAGCGAAATATTGAAAAATAAATATAACTTTTTATAAAAAACACAATAAATTAAAGGAATAAATTAGTTATTACTAAAGGAAAAAGGTTAATTAAAAGATAAAAATTACATAAATGTCTACAGATATTCAAATTTCATTTATACACATGCATTAACACACATGGACACATGGCTGATTTATATATTTATGTAGGACATACATGCATGTTTATGAGCATGCACAAACATATATTATACCTGTATGGATCAATACATGCAAATTTTTACCGGGATAAAATAATTTTTATAAATATTATTTGTTATTTTGTTTTGTTTTGAACCGAAATATTTTATGTACCTTCCTTTATTCCTGAATTTAATTTTAATAAAAAACATATTTTTTTTTATTGGAAAATAAATGAAAAAAAGTTTTTTAATATACTGCCATGTAGGTAATATACGCATATATGACCATATATGAACTTTCATATATGTCTATATATGACCATATACGACCATATACCATCAAATTACGGATCCAAGCATATATGGAATAATGTATGAACCCATATATGTGGTCATATATGAGCATATATGAACATTTTCACCTGGGTTAAGAAATTTTCAAACAGATAGCAATTGTCAATTTCATATATAGTTGTTTAAATGAAACAGTGTCCATAATTTCTGCAGTCATAAAGTCGGTTCTGTTTAAATCAGTCCAGTATTATGTCAGCTTTGCAACAGTCGCGGGGTTTCTGCCACCGATTGACATTCTTTTATACATAACAAAATTTGGTGAACAAGTTCCGTGTTCAGTCATTATTTTAACTATAACAGTTCTAATTTCTTTAGTCCACATTGATGTTATGTTCATGTCGTATTTTTTAATGTATGGTTCAGTTTTTCAATCTGATTTCTTTCTGTTGAAATGTATAAAAAAGGTCTGTAGTCTTGGTTATGGTACATATTTGATTTACAAAATTTAAAACAAAATTTTTAACGACATCAGTGAAATTTATAGCTAAACTAACAATTGACCTGAGGACAAGTAATTAATAAAAAAAACCGGTTACCCAGGTGAAAATGTTCATATATCATCATATATGGCTTCACATATGATCGTATGTGTTTTAATATATGAACATATATGTCATGTATGTAAGGATATATGGGCCAATATATTTAAAGATGAAGTTCATATATGGTTATATATGAATTCATATATGGCAAAATATGGTAATATATTGCATATGTTGGTCCATATATTGGTTCATATACGCCATATATGTTCATATATGAGTACATATATTATTCCATATATGGGGTAATATATTTAAATTTTTATCAGATATTGCCATATATGAGTGAAATTCGACAACTCTTCATTTAATGTAACAATTCATATTTTGTTGTTTATTTTTTTATTATTTATTTATTCTATTTTTAATACTGTTTTTTAATAATAACAAGAGAGTTTGAATTGTTATATAAAATGAAGAAACTTTAATCTAAAAATAATATTACCCAGGTGAAAATGTTCATATATGTTCATATATCATCATATATGGCTTCATATATAATCGTATATGTTTTCATATATGAGCATATATGTCATGTATGGAAGCATATATGGGCCAATACATTTAAAGATGAAGTTCATATATGGAATTATATGAATTCATATATGGCAATATATGGTAATATATTGCATATGTTGGTCCATATATTGGTTCATATACGCCATATATGTTCGTATATGAGTACATATATTATTCCATATATGGGGTAATATATTTAAATTTTTATCAGATATTGCCATATATGAGGGAAATTTAAACCTTTGTTCTACCGACTTAAGATACAGTTTGAATTCTTAAGTGAACATAAAGACAGAAACGTAATTAGATTAAATGACTTATACTACACGCAAAGAAACAACATGGTTGGGGCAATCATATTCGAAGAGCATCATATATTTTTGGGTTTATGGTTGAGCCAACCATAGTCGTACTATAATATTGTTATGATATTATGGGAATAAAATAGCCATATTTTTACCATAAAATGGTCCCTATAGTTATATTATGATTAAAAAATTGCTATAAAATGGTTCTAAATAAACATGTTATGATATTGAATTTATCATAATATTATCGCAAGTAATCATAGTATGCTCAAAATATTATCATTATGGTCCCACACTATGATTACTGCATAATCATTATATGATCCCTAATCTAGGAAAATTTCTTAAAGGAAAAGGTCTAAGAAACTTTGAAAAAGCTCTTTAAATTTAAGTATATTACTTTAGATATGTTTTTTCTAAAAAAAATTGATATTAAGGACTTTTTGAAGAAAAATTGTTAAGGAAAAAATCATAGATTCTAACAACTTTTCTTTTAAGAAAACTTTAATTCTGTGGACTTAAAAACTTAAATTTTTTAAAAATCTAATGAATTTTTTTAATAAAAAAATCTTAGATTTTAACAATATTTTTAAGATTTTTTTTATAAACTTTTCTATAAGAAAAAGTCTTTAGAACCTAAGAATATTTCTACTAGAAAAATTCCTTAGAATCTAAGTATTTTTTATAATGAAAAGTCTTCAGAATCTATGAATTTTTCCTTCAAAAAAGCCTTAGAATCGAAGTTTCTTTTGGAATATATGAACTTTTATCTAAGAAACAGTTTGGAGGATCTGATAATTTTAGTTTAAGGAAAGGTCATTCTATGGACCAAAAATATTTTTATCAGATAAATTTATAAATATCTATTATTTTGTGTAAGAAACCTTTTCGTACAAAAAAAGTTTTACTAAACAATATATGATGCTTTTTTTAGGACATTTTGTTGTAAAAACTGACTGAACTGATAAAACAATATTATGACCGTAAATGTTAAAGTCATGTCTTATTTGATGTATAATTATTTTTTGATTGTTGTCAGCACTTTATCGTTGCATAATTATCATATTTTTTTCATAGTCAGAATTTTTGTTACCACAGTATGATTACAGCCAATCATGTTATAAAATAGAAAGTGCAAATCATAAAATACTAAAATATTTATTAAATAATGATGGTAGCGACCATGTTGAAGGTTAGAAAACCAATAACTTGGTTGTGACAACAATACCCGATTGCAGCAAATACAATATAGTAGCAGTGATCATATTGCAACCATGGTTTTTCTCTGCGTGTAGGTATTGTATTTCCGTTCCAAAACATTTTTTTTAAATTAAAAATTTGTATTTCCAAAATTTTGTTTGATACCAAAACAAAGCTTAAGTCACTTAAGCCAAATGTAGTTGGGTCTTAAGACTATTAATAATTTTCAGTCTTTTTTATCCTTCGCCTCTAGAGGAGTAATACGTAACCAAAAAAAAAAAAAAGACAAGAATTGAGATTAATAATACAAATTTCAAAATCTTTCTTCTTAAAGAAATATAAATGAAATTATTATTATTAATATAAATTATTAATATTAATATATTTTGAGATTATAGTACAACAACTCTTCAGTTAATGTAACAATTCATACTTTGTTGTTTATTTTTTTATAATTTATTTATTCTATTTTTAAAACTGTTTTTTAATAATAACAAGAAAGTTTGAATTGTTATATAAAATGAAGAGACTATAATCTAAAAATAATATTGGTACTCTCTTAATCTAACAATAATATTGGTACTCTTTTCCCAAAATTTATGTCTGCTTTTTTACCTTAAATTTATAGCATGTAAATATCCCTTTTTCCCTTGAATTTAATGTTGATTTAATGTTACTTCATTTAATTTCAATAAAAAAAGCAATATTTTTGTTTAAAAATAAAAAAAAGCATTTTTAATATACCGGCATATATAAAAAGTACTTATATATGACCATATATGAACACTCATATATGTCCATATATGAACATATACGGCCATATACCCTCAAATTTCGGATCCGAGCATATATTGAATAATATATGAACCCATATATGTAGCCATATACGAACATTTTCACCTGGGTATATACCAATCGCAATTTGTTATGTCGCAGAACTTGTACGGAATGAATATTTTCGTTGCAAATCACTTGACTTTTGCAAGTGAACATGTCACTTAGCAAATAAGAAATAATTAGTATGTAACCTGTCAATATTTCTTCCGGGTATGTTATATTTAAAACATGTTTCTGTAAAATTCCATAAGGTCCAGTAACTCAATTTACCTGCAATGTTTATTACAAAAGTTTTTACAAATTTTTATATTTTGCAATTTTTAAACTATTTTCAAAAAAAAAATACAATCACAGAATGTGAATATTTTTCAAATATTAACAAAATTGAAAAACAAAATATTGTTTTTTTTTATATATCGACATTTTTTTTAATATTAGTATTCTTATTAGAGTGCTCTAAAGTGGGCTTTCAAGGTCATGTTTATTTAAAAAGTAAATAAAAGAATTTATTTTATTATTTATCCGACGTTTCGTTGGAGATTCCCAACATCTTCAGGGATATTTTTATTAATCTGGTAACCATAAGAATAAATATAAAGATGAACATAAATTAACAACAATTTGGAATAATAATCGTACTTACATTTCACAATATATATACAAACTATTGTTTGCTATAGTCAAATGAAACAAAAAATTAATTAAAAATTTTAAATTATGGGTGGGGTTAACCCAGACAGTCCTATTCACGCTAAGGCTCAAGGACAAAGTTTAGCTCTTTGGTTGTAAATGTTTTCCAAGCTTCTCCTTTAATATTACAATCGAAAACGCATCCTATCGCCCCAGGAAATATTTTTCAAAAATAATACATAATAATAATAAGTACACAATAATACTAATAAGTACATAATAATAAGTTCAAATCCAACAATTTAATTTCTAAAAATTATTAAATCAAAATTCTTTTTGATTCGAGAATTAAAATTTATTATTTCTTACTTAATTTTTAATTGAAAATTTAATACATTGTTTTTATTAAAATTTAAAATGCAAATTAAATTAACTAACAAATTAAGGTTTTAATGAAAATCGAGTATTTTAAATAAATTAAATATTAACCTTAACCGAATCAAAAAGCAAAATATTAGATCTTCTGGAATTAGTGCGAGTTCAAAGAATATTTTTTAAATTCACGATGTTATTTGATTCGGTCGTTTTTGGTTTATGGATTTTTCAACAGATAAATCCAAGAGATTTCTACAAAATTTTTTTTTAGTTTTAAACGATTTTTGAAACGTATAAGGGGCTGCTAACTTTTGATTATGAATACGGCGAATAAAGAATTAGTTTTTTAATTAACTACATTTGACTCGAATATCATTCCATTAACGCATTCAAGGCGTGTTGGGGATTCTCCACAGAAAATGTTAGTTTAACCTCCCGCAAACGCATGAAATACAAAAAATTTAGATGTCCCTTTAAAAATTGCTATTTGAATATTTAATAAATTTAATATTTAATCAAAACCCTATAATTTTACGGGCCTATATAATTACAAACATTGACGTATTGGTTAGAATAGAGTAAAGGCTTCTAAGGGTTAATGGGCCTCCGTTAAATAAAAAAAAACCTTATGTCTTCTTTTTGGTTTCCTTTTTTTATTTATTTATGCAGCTTTGCTGCTGACTTTAAGTTTTGTTTAACTCTAACTTATTTCTAATTTTACATCGACTTATATACTAAATTTGTTTGTAAGATAACAAAAGAGAAACGTCAAGTCAAAACAAAACATTGCCTCACTCAAAACATCTGTGTTTAAAGTGTCATGCATTTGTTGCATTTGAATTTTTGTGAGGTCTAGCAACAAACACATTACTTGACATTGGTCAGTGCTACAAACAATGCAACATGAAACCCTTTAGTAAATTTTTATTTATGGGTATTCATATTTATTTTAATGTTATTATTATTATTATTTCAAATGGCACTACGCACCGCGACCACAATAGGTCTTTTGTGCTGCCCAGAACCACCCGAAAGGTTCAAGCTATTGATGAAGCCAAGAACCTTGCCGGTTGAAGTGTTCCAAATGTCGGAAGGCGACAAGAAACGGTCACCCAAAAACTTGATCCTCCTGACACAAAGCCCAGGACAATCGCAGAGGACATGCTCTGACGTCTCCGATTCCAACCCGAAAAACCTGGGCCCCAACTCAGGTTCCCAAGTCCGGTTGGTCCACATGCTCCTACCTGACCAAAATCTGTTCCGGCAGCATCTTATTCGGCCGCTTCTCATGCTACCGAATTCCCTAAGTCTAGTTGAGCCCATGACGGCCGCCTCCATTACAGAGATATGCAACGGAGGAATTCCCACTGAAGACCGGTCTCCTTGCGAGGTAAGTGTCCCTAATATAGCGATCCAAGACTTTCTCCATAGTCTTAAAGAGAAACGAGCTGAGGCTAATTGGTCTATACGATTTAGGCAACTGTTCGGATTTTCTCCCTGCCTTTGGTAGGAAGACCACTTTTACCTTTCTCCACGGTGTTGGTACATGACCAAATAGCAGACTGAATCTAAATATCCTAACCAGCCTTGGGATAATTACGAACAACCCCTGCTGCAAAAGGCATGGGTAGACCCCGTCCGGACCTGGAGATTTGTATGGAGAAAACTCATTCACCGCCCACCTTACCCTGTTCTCCTGAAAGATAGACCCCGATAGACGTGCATTCCTCCCCGTCTGGTTTGGGACTCCCCATGTGGGATCCGACCCGCCGGAGATGACGCATCCCGGGAAGTGCGTATCTAGCAGGAGTTTGCATGTTTCGACGGGAGATTCAGTGTAGGAACCATCTGGTCTCCTCAGAGTACAGATACCATTCGTATGATCCCGTGATAGGCCTTTTGAAGTCGCACAGCTTCTGGAAGATTCGAGATCCTCTCACAATAACTGCGCCACGTGGACCTTTTGGATCTGCGTAGTTCCTTGTTGTATGCAGTGAGTGCAGCCCAATAGGTGACCCAGTCACCTGTTCGTTTGGCATTATTAAAGAGCTTTCTGGCTTTTTTTTTGAGCTCCTCCAGACCATTGTTCCACCATGGAGCATCGCTCTTCGTACTCCTGGTCTTTAGTGGGCAGCTCGCAGCGTAAGCAGAAGCTAAATTCTCTTGAATTTCCGACGCCTCATAATCAATTTCCCCTGAGCTCAGAATGAACCCCTTGGAAAAGTTGGTATCGCTTTCCAAGTGATGACGAAAGTTTTCCCAGTTCGTACGTCTAGGATTACGATAAACCTGATTAGAATCCAATGCACCGATAACATCAAAGACCAGATGTTGATGGTCAGACATTGATAGTTCATTGGAGACATGCCAGTTAGAGATGGCAAAAGACAAATTGAAGCTCGTAAGAGTGAGATACAAGACCTCCGACCTAATTGCATTCCTAAAAGTCGGTTCGTCACCCCTGTTCGCTACGTTTATATTTTTCCTGCATATAAATTCTAGCAGGTACTTACCACATTTGTTGGCATCTTTACTCCCCCATACCGTGTGATGTGCGTTGGCGTCGCACGCCAGGATCCAACTCACTGACCTCTTTCGGCAATATTCAACCAAGGCCGAAACCTCAGCTGTTGGTGCCGCTTCTACGTTGCCAGGCAAGTACGCGGAGGCGAGTACTACCTCATGTACCCCTTATAGGGAGGGTAACATTGCACAGATTGCTACCAAATCTCCCAAGACAAATTCTGAAATTGGAAGAAAGTTTAGACTATTTCTCACAAAGATGGCCACTCTGGGCCTAGTTAAATGAGAATTATAGATCAGCTTACCTTGACTTGCATTGAGCCTTTTTGTGACTCCATTGTGCACCCAAGACTCCTGGATGAATATTAAATCCAGGACATCTGTTGTGAACCTTCTGCTGGCGATGTCCGATGCTGCCTTTGCATGGTGAAGGTTAACTTGTAAGCACCTGAGGTGCTTTTCTGCTCCAGCTTTCTTTCAAGCCACGCTTTGCCACCTTTCTGCTACGATTTGAATTTAGCAACACAGCTTCTTCTGCCGAGTGCCTCTCACCCTTTTTCCGCCTTTCGGAAGCCTTCAAATCGACCCGTTTTTTAGTTGTGGGCCGTGGCTGCAGAAATGCTTGCCTTTGCCTGCTTGGGTATATCGCGCCCGACCCCATGTTGTTGGCGGGTGGGTCTTAGCAGCGCTGTTCCAAACCCAAAATTCACCCAGTGATCCTTTCGCTTGAGTATGTCAACTGAGATAGGGTCAATAGACAGGGTGAGCTCAACTATGCCACCCTTGATAACCCTATTTAGCACCTTCCAATACCCAACCGAAAGCTCGCAGTTCTGGCCCTCAACTAGTCTAAGAATTAAATCATTAGACGTGTCCTCCTTCTCGGGAAAATAGCCCACGAACACTTGGGCCTTCGGGACTTTTTCCTCCGCAACCACCTTCAACACAGCGTCGCTCCATGGCTTTAGAGTGGGGACATGAGTCTCGAGCCACTGCGCCGTGTCCTTGTCGCGGCAAACAAAACTGAGCCACCCTGGCTTAAAAGAGCAACTCGAAAAACTGGGCTTAATTGTTCCCTTACTTAGCTCCGCTATTTTGTGCAGCACAGCTCTTTGGATGGAGCAGAGCTGCTCATCCGTCCATCTAGTTGACGGGAAATCAGGTGGAATAACACCAATATTCACGGTGGCAACTGCATCCTTGTAGGATACCTCTTGTTTGCGCTGATTGGCTGGAACTGGCAAGGCTGGTTTCGGCAGTATAGCGCCTACATCCTTGCAAGGTGTGCCAACTGTACCCATATCAGCTGTCCGCTTTGCAGGATGTCTAGTGACGGGTGGTGTTGAGCCATCTGAGCGCACCCTTTTCCTGCTACCTGTGAGCTCTTTGACCTCCTTACGGGCCTCGCGCATAGGCAACTGACAAAGCCGCCGCGCAACCTCTAGGTCAATACCTTCTTCCAGGTACGTCCGCAAGCGTTTGCGAGCCGCCCTTCAGAGCTTTATGCGCTCAGTCTTCGGTTTCGACCGATCGCCTGGGACTGTGACGGCACTTACAGGCTGGGAGCTTAACAGCTCATCCTCCTCGTCCGTTGGGAAGTTAGTAGTTGTGTCTGAAATAGGTCCCGGAGGGTCCTGAGTTAAACTACTAACATCCATGGGTTCGGCAACATTAGATTCCAGAGCGCCCAATGTCTGCTCAGCCGAAACTATTGCTTCCTCTGTGCCTTTTAGGTTTAAAACCTTTTTGCATCGGTTTTCTCTTGCTCTTTATTTATTAGATTAGTTGAGTCCATCTAAAAAGGAAAGAAAAATAAGGGATTACAACAGAACACATAATAGCAGAGCCCTGTGCTACCAGTGAGCTGATACAACCAGGGTACGCCACGCCCTGGAGGCCACCGTTCAAAAACACAATAATGTAGTGCTATTCGTCCCATAGGCACGGTACAGATAACACCTGGGATTACTAGTTTTTATCGAGTGTCCGCTCTAGATCCGCCATGTTCTGTAAAAGCACAGCCACCTCGAGCAGGATGTGGATTGAAGCATGGATTATCCAGCCGCAGATGCGACTCCGGGTCGTTCATCACAAGGAACCACGTCTGCATCTGAATAAGTCTAGCTTAAACTCCACGCATGGACGGTCATTGGAGTCCTGATAGGCTAAGTCATCATCGATCGATGTACTGTGTATACGCTTCAAGGACCCCCTGTGTTCTTGCTGCCTGTCTCCTAAATTTCGATTTAGTAATAATTACTACGCCGAACTTTAGGAATCATTGTTATTAGTTTTGACTCATTCAACTTAAGGTCGAAATACAAACTGTTGTTTTCCTTTTGTACACTATGTACTAATAGTATGCATAGTATCAAAACACAGTGTGATATATTAAAAATTATTCGGTGGTTCATCGGATTTATATAAAATTTTACGCACACGCGACTATCGCATAGCCAAGCTTAATTCCAATTCCTTTTAAAGGGAGCTGTGATAGGGCGGAGTGTTTTAGCGACTTTCATTTTAAAATTTAGCGATTTTTTGGCTCTTATGCAACTCTTGTGATCGTTACATGTTTTGAATTAATATTAATTAAGGAATCAACTTTAACAAATCATTGCAACAAAAAATGGTGTATTTAATTTATATTTCGCGAAATAAATCATAAAGGAAATTATTCAATATAAATTAAAATTAATCATATCCACTTTATTCAATACCAAATTAATCCTTAAAATGATTATAAATTAGTCACAGACTCATGAAAAATGTTTGTTCAAATTAATTCGGAAAATGGATTAATATAAATTAATCAAATAAGTCTAAGGGCCACAATAATAGTCACAACTTATTTGGATTTTTGCCTTAAATTTTACTTAAGAAATTTTCTAACAGATAGCTATTTCCAATTATATAATCGTTTAAATGGAACAGTGTCCATAATGGAGTTAAGCGAGAAATAATTGTTATTTTTTTTAACTTAATGAATATTGTAATAAAATTTTAACAATGTGAAGAGAATTGCCTATTCGCTAGATTGGTGGTAGGGCTGCTATCTTCGTGTTCAATACCATGGTGCAAATATTCATGTTATTTAACTACTTACCTGAGCCGTTTAGATGTACTGTAACCTATGATCCAGTGGGAGTTAGAGGAATATAATAATCTAAGAGAAAAGAGTCGTCGATCGAAATTTTCAATAACAAATTTTGGATTTTTAGAGATAACATCCCCCCTTAAGTATTTCTTAATATAACCTTAAGTGTTGTGGTACCTATTAGTCAGTCACGGGCAGCTTGATTTGTCTGTCACTGATGCTTCATCACGCATATTGTCTTCATTTTGAATTAATGCAGTTACATGTCACTATCTAAACAGTTGTGCAATTACTTCTTTTTAAGCTACTTTAGTGTTAAATCATCATTTCCGCAGTTACAGTCGTTTTTGTTTAACCCTCCATTGTATGGTATTTTGCTTGATGTGTTGTGTTTTGATGTTTTTAATTGAAAAGCTTAGATTATATAAAGTAATAAAAAGACACAATAAATGTTTTTTTTTTTTGATTTTTGACAATAATATTAAAATACATGAGAAAATAAATAAATAAATTGAATGCTCAGCACAGTTTGTGCTTTGTTGGAAGTAAAGCAATACGCTCTGGTTTTACGATGGCGGCCTTACTCCACACGACATAACTGGCATCCCGGACGATTTGATCGAGGCGCAAACGAATGTGCAGCTCCTGATGTCGGTCTTGCTACTCTTTCAAAATTATTTTATTTTACCATTACATTGAATGCTTCTATAGCGCTTCAAATCCTGGGATTGCTCGTTCTACGTACATTGGTGGCTCGTTCTTCAATATTAGGCAGTGCTAATTGTGTCGTGGGCAAATGCAAACTTGAACGTCGCTTATCGGTTTCTTTTACTGGCTTAATTTCATTATATATAATTAATATCTACCATATTGTAGAATATTGCAAGTTTCGGTTTATTAATCGTTTGCAAGAATATGTGCCAAGTATCTGATCCATTGTATCCATGCCGAATTTATTTGCATTGTAATCCAGAATAACCATGGGTTTGCTTTTTTCAGTTGTGTCTGCATCGCCAGTATAGTGCATTGTAGACAGAAAACATACCGCTTTATTCTTTTTCGGAACATATGAGCACAGAGATAGATCGCTTTCGTAGAAGCCAAACAATGAGCTGCAAACCGGACGCGCAGGACATTTTAGGAACTGTCGTGGAACAAATCTTTTCAAATATCTTGTTACTTATTGATACACAACATTCTGCCCTCGATTTACTTCACGCTCTTGACCAGGCATCTTCATTCTTTTGAGGAGATAAAATGATTTCCAATCGCACAGCCACGATACGTTAATTTCGTAGTTGGCTGGTTTAGACGGAATTTATTGTGTAAACCGTGTGCGGTCTATATGGGAATAATTGCTCGCCAAATTGGCCGGCAACATCGGCAATAGCAGCAGTTTTACTGTTGATTAACCACTCCCGTCGCGTATTTGTGTTATCAAAGCGAATGAATTTTTTGATGAGCATAAATAGATCATATGACAATGCGGCTTTGTATATTAAAGCATTGGTTGGGCCCCACAGTTCCTTAGTAGGCTCATTATGTAATATAGTCAGCCCAGCATAAAAAACGATAGCCAGAAGTGATTGTGTTCCATTCCTTTTTCTTCGTAGGATTTTTCGAATTCCATACAGTTGTTACTTCCCTAGCTTTTCGATTGGTTTCCCGAATGATAGTATGTTATACGCCATATCTTCGGTGAAGAACGTGCGGAATGTGGGAATCATATGTGTCTTTCACTGGCCCTGGCTTCCTTATTCCTTCCACGTTATGAGCACGAATTCGGGTATTCGGTGGTGCGCTTTACTCCATTTTTTTAAATTTTTATATGTAAAATAACTGTCAGAAGTTTCGGTAGTGGCCTCATTGATGTGCGCGTGCGGTTCAGTTTCCGCATCCAACTCATCAACGTCAAGGTTTGGCTGATATGTTAGTTCGTCATTATCTTCAACCTTGACATCAAATCATTGTCGCTCTCCTCGTGATTCAAAAATTCTGCAAATCAATCATCGATAACACATTTCGCCTCCTCAGTCATTTGCTGCTAGCGTGTACTGTAACGTATTACCATTTCCGCAACATCCAAATTTGAATCTGCCATTTTTCTTTATACGTATATACACAAATTTAAAAATTCCGCGTTCAATATATAAATGTGGTTTGGTTTATGAAACTTATGAACCTTTTATACTGCAGCTTGTGATGCAGTTTATTTTCCACCTGGGGTATAGCTCAGCTGTCCAGGTTCTCCAAAGGTCTGAGGCAATTATAAAATAACACACGATAATCCAACCCTTTACAACGATGGCCGACAATACGACACGGATGCAGAGTAAACCACGTTTTGGTGCTCGAATAGCGAGATATACTTTAAAACACTGTGCGAGTTTTGATCGTATGTGATCGGCACTAACCGAAGGTAATATATACCGAACTCTATAATGAGTTTCGGCTCGGCTAGTTGGATTGATAAGCAACCAACTGGGATGAACAGTGGTTCCTGTACTTGAATAATACGGCTACCTACAACGAGAATAAAGAGCGACGAAGATAAACAACGGTTCTCGTGTTCAAATAATACGACTAACTATAAACGAGAATAAACAGCGGTTCTCGTGTTCAAATAGTACAACTAGCTAATAACGAGAATAAACAACGGTTCTCGTGTTCAAACAATACGGCTAGCTTATAACGAGAATAAACAACGATTCTCGTGTTCAAACAATACGACTAGCTAATAACGAGAATAAACAACGGTTTTCGTGAAGGGAAGCAGGAATCGGTAGAGAGATCAGGTATCACTTCGTTCTCGGGTCTAAGTATTACACGATTCGTCCCTCAGTTCTAGCTCCCCTTACAGCCTTTAACTCTCACACTATATATAAATAGTTTTCCCAACTTAATGAGAATTATATAAGGTGTTGCTATAAGTATGCTTTGGGTATGGGTAAAAGTAGTGATACTGGGTATGAGAATAAGTAGATTCGTAACGGCATGTTTCAAGCTGCTTGTATAAATTTAAAGGGTCGGCAAGATGTAGTAAATCTTGTCTTGGCATACAAATCGATGTTGTAAGCATTCAATTAAAAAAAGAAATACAGGTAACAAAAAAATACAATTCAACAATGGTCCGTAGGGACCTTTTCACTAATACATTTACTAAACGTCATTAAACTTCAATCAAATGTAAAATATGGCTCGTATCGCTTCAATTTTTCTTGGAATACATGTACGGTTCGGGTAAACAACCCATGCAACATTAAGGAGTTGTGAGAGTCTGAAAATCAAAAAGGTTCTCAAGGACTTCTCACAAACAGAAGAGTTAAATAAGTTCAGTATTATGTCAGCTTTGTAACAGTGACGAAATTAAGGGTTTCGCCACCGATTGGCGTTCTTCTATACACAGCAAAATTTTTTGCACCAGTTCCGTGTTCTGTCATTATTTCGACTATAGCAGTCCTAATTTCTAAAGTGCAAATAGTGTTATGTTCATTTCTCTCTAGTTACATGATATATTTAGAAAGAATCAGTTAATGTTCTGCCACCATATTTAGAGCACTGGTAATTCTACAGCATTTACTACTTTTCAGGTTATATTTTATCTCCAGCTTTGTGACATGTCACTCATTCAGCTATTACAGATTTATCACCTTGAATTAATTGACCTTTCATTTCCCGTAGAGCTTCTAATAAACATTCGTATCTGCGGGGACTTTTGTAGAATCTTAATGACCCATTTCATCCGGGAATGGAATGGTCATATAAATACTTTTGTAATCGGGAGAATAATATATGAACATAGATGACCATATCTTTAAATATTTATTTATTGAATTCATTTATAATCAAAAGCCTAAAGGCCTAAACCATTACATAGTACCCCAGCAAAAAAATGGTAGTAAGTCTATGGCTATAATTTCTTTCATTGCTTCCTAAACTTCAGTTAACGTTCTTTGATGGGTTTTTGGTGTTATTCAAATATAGTGATTTGAAGATATGCGATTTTAAGATATGCGATGCATATCTTAAAATCACTCTTTTCATATTTTATTTTTGATCTAAGGTACAGATTTTCTGTGCCTTTAATGTTTGTCGGTTTTCTATTTAGATTTTACCATACCAATTTTTTAAAATGCAAAAAATACAAATTCTTTTTATTAAAATGCAAGCACAAGACTTGTGGCCATATTTACGTTACGAATTCTTTGCACAAAACCTGATATTAAAACTACTCTTTCGCGATTTATGTAGCTTTTTACGGTTTTTTACGATTTTAACGAATTCTATCGCTGAAAAGACAATCGAGCTTAATAAAAGTTATGCCTTAGTAAAGAAGCAATAAGAAGGAAAATATTTCAACAAAAACAATGTATTTGTTTATAGCATCTTATACTTCAAGTTCGAGATTTTTCGAAATATTTATATGACAACAAAGCTTTCCGAGTTGTTCCCAACAAATTGTGTAGTATATTTTTTGGATTTAACAATAAAGTAAACGTATCATAAAAATAACTTGGTCCTTTAAATATAACAACACGTACAAAACATGTGTTTATTTTAAACCTTGATTATTATTTATTCCATGGCTGCCAAGCAAAGATGAAAAAAGAATTTTTGTTATTTTTTATTGCAAAATGTGAAAGTATCTGTGTATGGGGACCACAGTAATTTTAAGTCTTCCTAAGTATTTGGCTTAAGAGCTGCTGGGAGCTGATAATAAGGGAGAAGATAATAATTGTAATCACTCAGTTGAGCGATTATAATTATAGAGAGCAAGAGAAAAGAAATACAATAAACAAAATAATTTGGTCTAAGTATTTCTTTTCACAAACGTTATAAGGTTTATTTGGGATATTACCTTTTTTCTGGTTTTAGTTGTTAGCAAGGGGTTTGCAGCAATTAAAAAAAAACTGTATTATTACAATATAGCTGTTGCTGCGCAAAAATTAATGCCTGAACTGATTATAGCTGTTTCTAAGCAAGAAGTAACGCCTTGAAAAATGCTCTGCGGAAATAGTCTTTGAAAAGTCGGAAAATGCTCAGAAACCCCTCAATTAAATGGGCATTATTATATATAAATTCGAACACAAACCTACAACAATTTCTTTATATGAAAATTGAATTGAAAAAAAGTTGAACTTACTTGAATGCGATAGATGCGTCTCTGAAAAACCCATACCCATATTGACTAAATTTTCTTCGTAGTGAAACGAAAACAGCAAAAAATGGTCTTGCTTCCATATTCAAACAATAAAAAAAAATAGAAATAGTTTGTTTTAAATTATTTGTGACAAGCAGTGGCGTGCCCAGGATTTTGTTTCGGAGGGGTCCCAAAATATATTTTCAAATTTTTTTTTAAAGCTGCCAATTTCTAAACCTAAATTTTTTGACCCTTTTGAAGCATTTAAAACAAAATTTACAGCTTTTGAATTCATTAAGAATAATTATTTATAACTTATTTATTACATTGACTAAGATCTTATATATACGTTTAAAATTAAGTACATTTTGTTTGTTTTTGTGTTGTACAGCTTCTCTCCGCTTTTAGATCATTTTGATAAAAATCTATTATGCTACAAAATTCTTTTGACAAAACGTCAAAGACTCGGGCTGGTGCAATATATTATAAATTCTTTACCACATTATTGTGACCGGAAAATCTATTTGTCAGGCGAAAATATATACTAAAAATCGCGCGATTTTTGTTAACAAATTTTCTTGTTATTTTTTGTATATTAATAGTTGTAGAAGTTGGCGCCGCAGGCGAAAATTTTGTTTTGCATACATTAAGAACAAATATAACAAGTTTCAAAATCGCCAAAATTGTTACCAGAACTGGCTAGGAGGATATACCCGTGGACGGAGAGCAGAAATTTACTTAATTTTTTACCTACTTTGAAAGGCAGTGGTTGCGCATCTCTAAAATATTTAATTTATATAAAATTACTTTTATTCTAATTCTTTAAAATATTTCAATTAAGTTTGGCCTAAGTAACTTTAATGTTAATAATGAGTACATTCGGATATTATGATTCCATGCAATATAAGTGCGTATAATGCCGTGCATAAGCAACATTTCTTTGCTTTACATATTTTGGAGTCATTTTTTATTTCTTTAAATTGGTCTTATATTACATAATTATTAAATGCCTTAATCTAATAAATGAAAATATGCCCCAAACTTAACTTTGGGGCTAATTTTCATTTGGTTGGAATAATTTTTCATTATATTTTTAGGGTTAATTTTCATTATGAAATTTTACCCTACAATATGGAGTTTAATTATGTTTTAAGATTGGGGTCATATTTCTTGGGACCACTTACACGAAGCCACCGTGAACTATATCGAATTTAAAAAAAAAAACACAGATATCATGGGAACGTGGATTGTTAGATTGTTTCAAAAACTTTTGGAATAACTCCAAATGTAATTTATAAAGCATCAATTGAAATTAAAAAACTCCACATTAAATAAAATAAATATTTGTTGAATTTCAATAATTTTTGATCTTTTGAAGTATCGATTAGGAATTTTTGAATTTTATTTGTAATTTTTTGAATTTATATTGTGTTGTTTCCTTTCGAATTTTTTTTTTTTTTAATTTCATTGTCATTTTTGGGCAATTTTGTATATTTTTTATAAAAAAGCTTTATTTTTATATCTCTATATGTATATGGACTTTAACTGAACACGAAATGTAGCAATTATTGAGCTGCTCTACATTAACTAACAAACACATAATTTATAAGTTAAGTTTTGTTGTTTTTAATATTTCAAATATTTTTGTTTGCATTTAAAAGATTAAAGCCAAGAATTGCCAAGACTTGGCAGCTTTTTATAAAATCTTACTTTTTTAACTACTATATCTACTGTGAAAGTCTATATAAGTGTTGTTAATTAAATATTTTCAATTTTAAATACATGTGCTTTGATAAAAAAATAAACTCATATATCTAAAAAAAAAATTCTAGACAGTCAAAAAGGATAGACGTGTTATTTATTCGGTCCGTGAATTTATTAAAATATCGGCTTATTAGTGTTTAAAAAAAATATATAAAAAAACAACAGCGCTTGGACGCTTAAAAATAATATATTTATTACAAAAAACAAATAAACCGTGTTCAATTTAAAATTTAAATAAAAAAAACATTTATAAAAAACCCTTAACAAACAGGGATTTGTCTTGTTTGTTTTGTTTTGTTTATTTTTTTTTTTTCTTTTCTTTCTTATAAAGAAAAGAGCATATGAGCTCTATAATTCAAGAGGAGAGAAGGCTCAGTGCAAATGGCAGAAATGCCTAGGTTTTTCTAAAGGGAGATAACATCAATGTTAATAAAAACGTTAGTGATCCCAATTACAACAAAAATTATTTAACCGCAAAAACAATTGAGAGATCCCGTTCATGTTCTCCTTTACTCTCATGTGAAAAAAATAAAACCAATAACACAAAGGAACATGAAAATATAAAAGTACCAACAAATACAGTGCCTAGTTTAACAACAACACACAAAACGCTGTCTGCTTTGACTTCACCAAAACCTACAGCTACAATATCAACAAATAGTGAGACTATTAAAACACCAACAACATCTTCTGATACGTTAAACAGTGATATTAATATTATGGCTCAACCTAATAACTTAAAACAGCCCCAAAGTATGCTTCACTTTCCGTCAGTAAGTAGTTTAAATATTAACCCCTCAACTGGCGCAACACCCAATGTTGACCTGCCAGTCATCATTACCGCCAAACCATTGGTACAGACTGGATTAGACAGGTATGTTAAAATAGTGAAGAGGAAAAGAAGCCCAAAATCGGCTAAAACAGCTTCCTATCCTAAGCTTAGTAGAGGTGAAATAAATGTCACTCAATCCCAAAACCGTTTTGCCATACTGGAAAGCGAAGATAATGATGCCCCGGTGATACCTAAACCACAAAGACCTCCCCCTATCCATCTAAGAGAGCAAAATTCAAATGAATTTGTTAAAACCCTAGTCAGCCTTATTGGGGAAAACTCTTTTTATATTGTGCCAATAAAAAATGGCAAAATTGTTGAAACTAAGATTCAAGTTCAATGTGAATCCAATTTCAGAAAATTAGTATCATTTCTTGAATCCAGAAAAAAAAATTTTATACTTACCAGTTGAAGAGCAGCAAAGGTCTTCAGATAGTGATTAAGGGTATTGAATCATTAAATGACCCACTTGAAGTAAAGAAGGCACTCGAAATCAACGGCTTTAAAGTTAAGTCCGTTGTTAATATTAGAAACCGGGATAAGCTCCCACAACCCCTTTTCCGAGTTGAATTAGAGCCTGGCGATATCAAGTTGAAGAAAAATGAAACACACCCTATTTATCAACTTAGGTACTTGCTACACTATAGAGTTACAGTTGAAGCACCACATAAGGAGTATGGTCACACTAGGTCTTATTGTAGACTACATGCAGTTTGCGTAGTTTGCGGTGAGCTGCATAGCACAGCTGACTGCACCAAACCAAAGACAGTAAATACTGAAAAGAAATGTAGCAATTGCGGTAACCCCCATACTGCTAATTACAGAGGTTGTGAGGTATATTTAAAATTAAAAACTCAAATTTGAACAGAACCCAAAACCCCCGAATGAAATCACAGTTAGAACCGGAATTTTATATTCCACAATACCCACAAATTATCACCAACAGTGCTTCATACTCTGAAGTTTTAAGAGGACAACCACAGCCCCCAAAAACTCCACAAGCCGCACAAGTCAATCCAAATGTTCCACTTTCTCAATCTGAACCCCAGATACAAAATTTCAGCAGACTTGAAGCATCCATTGAATCCCTGGTTCAAGCTGTTACTAACTTTACAAACTCAATGAGTAATATGATGCAAAAGATGATGAGAAATCAGTCTATTTTGATGCAAGCTTTGTTAACTAAACCATGAACAGTTTGAAAATATGTTACTGGAATGCTAACGGCATATGCCAACATAAAGAAGAACTCGAGTATTTTCTCAGAAATCAGCAAATTGACGTAATGCTTATTTCTGAGACCCATTTAACCCTGAGAAGTTCATTTTCAATTCGCGGGTACACAATGTATGATACTAAGGACCCAAGAGGCAGGTCATGTGGAGGATCAGCTATTCTCATTAAATCTAGATTAAAACATTTTCTTATGTGTGATCATTGCGAAAATTATCTTCAGGCCACTACTATATGTTTTAAAGAATTCGATTAAGACTTAGTGATTTCGTCAATTTATTCTCCCCCCAGATTCTCCATAACGGAGGATCAGTACACAGGCTTTTTCGAATCATTAGGACCGCGTTTTCTGGCAGCTGGAGACTATAATGCCAAGCATACATTCTGGGGGTCACGGCTTGTTACCCCTAAGGGCCGTGTTTTGCTTAATACGATTTCTAAGCTGGGTATGGATGTGATCTCTAGTGAAGAACCCACGTACTGGCCAACGGATCGTCGGAAAATACCCGATCTGATAGACTTTGAAATAACAATGTCTATTGCGAGAGAATTGGTCCATGTAGAACCATTATTGGATCTCTCATCTGATCACACACCTACAGTTGTTACTATTTTAAACCCCCGAGGAATTGTACCCCCCTCTGGTGACTTAGCACTGACAGGCAAAACAACAGATTGGTTGAAGTATAAAAAATTTATCAGTACACATTGCTCGGAAAACATACCGCTAAGAACACCGGAAGATATCGACCTTTCGATTCAAAATTTTGAACTTAATCTCAAACTTGCTGCTCAACTTGCTACCAAACCCCCCCGACACAACAGACAAAATATTATTTTGTCTGCCGATGTCGAACGACTTAAATGAAAAAAGAAGAGCTCGAAGAGAGTGGCAACAGCACAGATCTCCTCAACTTAAGGAACGGTTGAAAGAATGCACTAAAAAATTAAGAAAGCTACTTGAACATAAGAGAACTGCTTCATTAAACAGATATCTTGAAAATTTAGATCCAACATCAAGAACTGATTACTCATTATGGCGTGCAACGAAAAATTTAAAAAGACCTGTCTTATGTAAGCCTCCTTTGAGGAAATCAGACGGAGGTTTGGCTAGAAATGATACTGAAAAAGGAGATCTGTTTGTAGAACATTTAAGAAAAGTATTCACGCCAAATATAACAAGTTCTGTAACAGAGTTGCCACCGATTTTACCCCAGCACCGAGCAGCTACCCGATTAACGTTTGAGATGAGAGAGGTCGAAAAGGCTATTTTTGAACTAAACCCCAAAAAAGCTCATGGTATCGATGGAATCGGTAACAGGATGCTCTTGGAGTTACCCCGTATAGCATTAAAGATAATTCTCTTTATTTTAAATGTTATTATACGCCTTGAATACTATCCCCCAGAATGGAAAGTTTCACTCGTTGAAATAATACCCAAGCCAGGCAAAGATCACACAAAAGTGGAATCGTATAGGCCTACAAGCCTATTATCCAATTTGTCAAAGCTGTTCGAGAAAATCCTAATGGAAAAGATAACTGTTTATGTGGAACAAAACAACTGTATTCCATCACACCAATTTGGCTTCAGGAGAAAACACAGCACCATTGAGCAAGCCCACAGGCTAGTTACTGTTGTCAACGTTCGAGGAGAAAAAATACTGCTCTGGCCTTTTTATCGATGTTTCGCAGGCTTTCGATAAGGTTTGGCATGAAGGACTGGAAACACACCCAAACATACTAGCCCGTAACTTAACTAATAATCACGGCCACCAGCGTCTTAGGAGGAGGGACACTGCGGATCTGGTCCGCTAATAATAAGGGGAAATAATGGTCCCAGTTGAACCACATAACATCAGTCTGGCACTGGCTGGACTTAACAATTAATATTTAGTTTTAAGATTTGGATAATTATTGTTAGTTCACAGTTTTTAAAAAGTGAAGATTCAACAAATAATATGAAATATGGAAAAAAAATAAATCTAAAATTTTGGCGATTCCAGTTAAGACTTAATGTGGTATTTGAATCTCATATTTTAAATTAAACAAGTAAAAAAGGGCTAAATTCGGCTGTGCCGAATCTTTGAAAACACTGCACCAATATCCTAAAAAGATGTTCTCTTCTGTTTTTGATACAAATAATATAAAAAAACTTTTGAAGTTATGTAGGTGAAAAAACTTTTTCAGGTGAAAAACGTTTTTAGATATGGAAAGAACTTTTTTGGTGGAAAAAAAATTTAGAGGTGAAAAAAAATTTTTAAGGTGAAAAAATTTTTTGTGGCGAAAAAAAATTTTAGTGGTGAAAAAATGTTTGAGGTGAATACAAAATATTTACTGCTAAGCGACTGGTGAAAAAAAATATGTTATGTACCAGTCGCTACTATGAAATTGTACTAAATTTGTATAGGCAATTTAGGGGCACTTTTACATTTTCACTTGTTTTTTTAAACATGGACTGCACAAAAAACACATTTTAAAGCATAGTTTTTGTCAAATACTCAATTTTGTTCCAGCTAATGGGAACTAGCTCTGCATCTGAATATGCCTAATGGAGAGAATGCACTTTCTGATGCGCCACGTATTGATAAATAGTTGCAACGAATGTTCGTTCTTTAAAAAATAGAAGTGTATTTGTAGGACAATATGCTTAATCGAGAGAATACAGCAAATAAATTAATTTGTTAAAGAAAGAACATGAGTTGTAACTATTTGTCAATAGATATCCCATCTGAAAGTACATTCTCTCCATTAGGCATATTTTGCTGCAGAGCTAGTCTCCATTAGCCATATTGTGCTACAATATGCAGAAGAGTATTATTGATCTTGTATTTTCTTCGTAACATAAATGAATATTTGCCAAAAACTATAAAAAATATATGTTTTATGTGCATATTATACCTTAATTTTTTAAATCAATATTCATTTAGATGTTTAAGAGCACAATATTGTACTTTATTCATGTGTATTTTTTTATAAGAGAAAAACTTAACATAAATATACATTTGCCAATCCCTCAATTCTCAAATATACAAATGGAATAAAAAAATACTATTTTCCTCTATGAAAATTTCTTTTTTGACATAAAAATGTGAAACAAATGCTTTTATTACGTCAAACATTTGAAAAGTTGACTTTAAAATTATGTAATAAGTCTACTAGTTGTAGTTAATTTAATATTTTTGGTAAATAAATTAATTGAAAGCCTAATCCAAGGCTATATCGCCATGGGCAGGATATAGTTTTAATGTGTTTCTGCGAAACCTAGTAGCGGCACTAAAGCAATTATGCATTATGCTCTTTCTTTATATATAAATTTCTTTGGACCTAGTTATGGGGCAGGGTATTGTTTTAGTTAATTCAGCAATTATGTATTTTGCTCATTCTTTAGATATAAATGTCTTTGGTTCCAAAAACAAAAAATACATTTTATTGAATGAAACGAAAAACCAACAAAGCTTAACAGAAAAACCCAATCTGGT
The DNA here is from genome assembly GCA_949748255.1 of Eustalomyia histrio. NCBI lineage: Eukaryota > Metazoa > Arthropoda > Insecta > Diptera > Anthomyiidae > Eustalomyia > Eustalomyia histrio. Next base: position 153,496,776 of record OX456523.1, read on the forward strand.
TTACTATATCTCCTATAGTAGCCAAAGAATAGGAGATATTTGATCATAAAACGATTTTCTTAGGTACTCCATATACGAAAGCGAGAAAAACACCATCTGGGCTGGATCTTCATATCTTTCTCCTGTCGGTATAATTAACCCATTAACGACGAATGGGTAGAAAAATACCCAAAAATAGAGCTGTCTTAAAAAAATTCTAACTAGAGCTAGGCGAAAGGTATTGCAAATCTGTTTTCCCGAATTGATAGAAGAAAGATAAAGCTATTAAAAAAAATTTTTTGGAGTCACATGGGACCATGACTTGGGGAAAAATTAGCGGGTCAAAGGTCACTAATTTTACAAAGTTGAAAAATTTTGACATAAATGGATCTGGAATGTTTTGGGAGTGGACTTTCCGAAAACTATTTTGTGGCCTGATCGCATAACATGTCTTCTATCTAAAAAATAAAAAGCAGCGGGATAGGTTCACTCCTCTGGGTTCCAGGTTCATGCCATAAGCATGGGTATTAAAATACCCACTTAGGCATAAAAGGGTTCTAAAACAAATTTTTATTTTTCTTATTTATTTAAATGAATTGCAAGTAAAAATGTGTTTCTTGTAATGTTTTTTATGAATTCATATATTTTATTTGTATTAAAATTACATGTAATATAAGAAAAAATTATTATTTAGTTTTTTTATTTTTTCAATATTTTTTGGAGTACCGGCATGAAACGATGCAAAACACTCCTTTGGATGTAAGTTTGCGTGGCATTTGGTGCATCCATATTCAGTTTTACCTGCACATTGTCCACAGCGGCCGCGATGACCAATCTTTTCAATCATATGATCAAACTTATCCATCCGCTTTGCCATTTCTTGGGCGTTCGTGGCCATTCTTTTATAACCACAGCAACGAATTTCAGGTACTGTTATCAAAGCTTCTACGACACTTATGCGAAAATCAAGTTGACTTAGGACTGGCACGCCTTCAAGTTTTCTGCAGATGCAGTGTAGCTTCCAAGCATTTACCATAGCAGCATCCATAGCATTAGTAATTAACGGCCAGTACCATTTCTTGCTCCGAATTTGAATGCGATAGTTATTCATTGCATTATCAAACAAATCAATTCCACCCATTCGCTGATTGTATTGGTGTATGAGATTCGGTTGCTCAATCGTTGCCATCTTCCGATTTTTCCGATCAAATCTCTTGGCTCGGCACATCGGCTCTACACCCAAGAAATTGGACATCACAGTGACCACCTAAAACAAAAGTAGTTAGTTTTGGAAAAATAAAGTAGAATTAAATATATTAACCGAATTATCATTCCAACGAACAGCGATTATTTTGTTGTTTTTGTCAAAACAAAAATCTGATGAACCTCGGGGCTTTTTTTCATCAATTTTAAATCATCCAATCTAGCATTATTGGTGCGATTGTCACGAACGGTACCATTTGCAAAATATGCTTTTTGAGTCAATTTGCATAGCAACTTATGGCTAGTAAAAAAGTTGTCAAATGTAACATTGTGTTGGTTTGGGTTTGATAAATTGTCTAACAATCGTAATACTACATTTTCTCCTAGACCACAATCGGCGTTATTGTTGGCAGAAGCGCCAGTATACGGAATAAAAAAAAACAGTATCCAGTCGCTGAAGCTAAGACCCAATATTTGTAGCCAAATCTTATCGGTTTACCTCTTATAAACATTTTTAAAGAGTGACGACCGTAGTATGCAATCATCTGTTCATCCACTGAAAGGTTGTGAGCAAATACACCAAATTGCATAAATTTTTTATTTAAGATATCATTCAATGTAGAAATTTTGGCAAATTTATCATTTGCATCCAGATTTTTACTATCACAAACGTGTATATTTTGTTTTATTTGTTCGAACCTATCTCGACTCATTGCATCTTTTACAATCTGACATCCTAAAGATGCTTGATTTGACCAGTATGATCTGGTGCTTGGTAAAGTATTATATCCTGTAAGATACAAGATTCCAAAAAATGTTTTTATTTCCAAAAATTGAAGTAATGAAACCAGTAACATTTTTTTGTCCAGCATATTCAATTGTTCTTCCGACGATCATATTCATGACTTCGTCATCGAAAAAACATTCCCATAATTGTAGTGGTGTGAACGAACCTATCAAATCCAAAAAAAAAAAAACTAAGGATTTGTAAACAACAAAATTATGGCACAAAACTTACCAATTTTCTCATACAATGCTTTTTGAGCATTTTCCTCATTGTCAAAAGGCTGTTTATCAAATTTGTAATTATGCGCTTTACTCCATTTAGGTTTATTTCCCACAGAGACACGACCTTTTTTTTGATGTAGATGGCTGGGGTTCATTGTCTGTATCTAATGTATCAGAGATTTCTTCCACTAACTCAGAAACCACTGGAAGGTTTTTATTATCATCATTATACTGGTACTCAATCTCAAACTGGCCAGGCATTTCATTAGGAAATTGAGTTTTATCATATAGTATTTGAAGATTATCATCTATATCTTCATTGTCGCTAATCTCATTAACCTTATCCGGCGGAGTAATCACAAAATTTATTTTATCTGCTTTATGGTTCAAGACATTTTCTTCCTCGTCACTAGTCCATCCATCTATTTCTGCTTGTAATTCAGTTACAGTTAAAACTTTACGATTTCGAAACATTTTCACAAACTTTAAAACACGACACTATTACTTTTTCAAAGATTTACTGAATATATATCGCAATTAGGACACACAATGAACTGCATGTATCAAATACCACAATAAACTGCAAAAACTTTCGTTTGCATTGAACTTCTCTTTCTCTAGCCAAAAAACGATGAAGTCCCAAATTATTTTTTAAAAATCACAACAAACACACCACACGCACCATACATACCACACACAACACACAATGAAATGCATGTATCAAAAAACACAATAAACTATATCAAACACTTTTACTTGCTTTTAATTATTTTGTCTCTATGCATAAACGGGGAAGTCCCAAACTATATTTTAAAAATCACACCACACACACTATACATACCACACACCACCTACTTTGTTTTCATGCCAGCAATTCAACTGTTATAGTTCAAATAGATTAACACACCAGATTTTCATCAAAACATACAATAAATATGTTTATTGCTACCATTTTTATGTTATTATATTTTACAAAAAATATATATTTTAGAACACGTTAATGCCTAAGTGGGTAGAAAAATACCCAAAGGCCACAGGTTCGTGTGCGACAGATAAAAAAAATACCACGTTAATATAAATGCCCTAAATACTAACTGTGTGAAATTTTATCGAAATCGGACAACGGAATCGGGGGTCAGGCATTAATGGGTTAATGGACGCATTAACGACGATCCAGCTCCTCTGGACCTTACCTCATTCTATATGAGCCCAACCTCCGGCAAGAAGATGATATACGTATATACTAAATTTTGCATGAACTGTAATATGAATATGTTTTATCAATTTATATGACGAACTTTTGTTATTTAGTTTTAGTAATGTTATTTATTTAGTTTTAGTAATGTTATTTACAGAGGTCTGCTCTGTTAGCGACTATAACAATGATGCTTTTTACATTAGCTTAGTTAGTAGGGAATCACACATATAGCTTTAAGAATTTTATTTTATTTAAACTTTTTATAACTTAAAAAAAATATATAATTAATACAAAATTTAAATTTTTAATTTTTTTTAGACAATACGAATTTTCGGACGATAATATATCTCCGGTCCTTAGTCAAGGAGAAAACTATATTTAAACTTTTTAAACATTAAAAAAAATAATTAATACAAAAATTAAATTTTTAAAATTTTTTAGAAAATACGAATTTTTGGTCGATAATTTATCACATGAAGCTCTTTCTTGCTCTCCGGGGCTTAGTTAAGGAGAAAACTCACTTCACTCACTTCCACTCATTTCCACTCATTTAAAATCACTTCCACTCACTTCCACTCACTACCACTCACTTCCACTCACACCCACTCACATCCACTCACTTAAATTTTTCAACTTTTTTAGAAAACACGAATTTTTGGACGATAATATTCAAATGAAGTTTTTTTCGCTCTCCGGAGCTTAGTTAAGGAGAAAACTCTATTTAAACTTTTTATAACTTAAAGAAAAAAAATAATTAATACAAAAATTAAATTTTTAAAATTTTTTAGAAAATACGAATTTTTTGACGAAAATACATCAAATGAAGCTCTTTTTCGCTCTCCGGATCTTAGTTAAGGAGAAAACTGTATTTAAACTTTTTATACTTCAAAGAAAAAATAATTTATACAAAAATTAAATTTTTAAAATTTTTTAGAAAATACGAATTTTTGGACGATAATATATTGAAGCTCTTTTTCGCTCTCCGGAGCTCAGTTGAGGAGAAAACTCTATTTAAACCTTTCATAACAAACAAAAAAAATAATTACTACAAAATTTAAATTTTTCAAATTTTTTAGAAAATACGAATTTTTGGTCGATAACATATCAAATGAAGCTCTTTTTTCGCTCTCCGGGGCTTAGTTAAAGAGAAAACTCTATTTAAACTTTTTATACTTTAAAAAAAAATAATTAATACAAAAATTAAATTTTTCAAATTTTTTAGAAAATACGAATTTTTGGACGATAATTTATTGAAGCTCTTTTTCGCTCTCCGGATCTCAGTTAAGGAGAAAACTCTATTTAAACCTTTCATAACTTAAACAAAAAAAATAATTACTACAAAATTTAAATTTTTAAAATTTTTTAGAATATACGAATTTTTGGTCGATAACATATCAAATGAAGCTGTTTTTCGCTCTCCGGGGCTTAGTTGAGGAGATAACTCTATTTAAACTTTTTATACGTTAAAAAAAAATAATTAATACAAAAATTAAATTTTTAAAATTTTTTAGAAAATACGAATTTTTGAACGATAATACATCAAATGAAGCTCTTTTTCGCTCTCCGGAGCTTAGTTAAGGAGAAAACTGTATTTAAACTTTTTATACTTTAAAAAAAAAATAATTAATACAAAAATTATATTTTTAAAATTTTTTAGAAAATACGAATTTTTGAACGATAATATATTGAAGCTCTTTTTCGCTCTCCGGAGCTCAGTTAAGGAGAAAACTCTATTTAAACCTTTCATAACTTAAACAAAAAAAAATAATTACTACAAAATTTAAATTTTTTAGAAAATACTAATTTTTCGTCGATAACATATCAAATGAAGCTCTTTTTTCGCTCTCCGGGGCTTAGTTAAGGAGAAAACTCTATTTTAACTTTTTATACTTTAAAAAAAAATAATTAATACAAAATTAAAATTTTTCAAATTTTTTAGAAAATACGAATTTTTGGACGATTATATAACAAATAATGGTCTTTTTCGCTCTCCGGGGCTTAGTTAAAGAGAAAACTCGATTTAAACTTTTTATAACTTAAAAAAGAAAAAATAATACAAATATTACATATTTTAGAAAATACGAATTTATGGTCGATAATTTATCAAATGAAGCTCTTTCGTGCTCTCCGGTGCTTAGTTAAGGAGAAAACTCGATTTAAACTTTTTATAACTTAAAAAAAATATATATCATTAATACAAAATTTAAATTTTTCAATTTTTTTAGAAAATTGAATTTTTGGTCGATAATATATAAAATTAGCTCTTTTTTCGCTCTCCGGAGCTTAGTTAAGGAGAAAACTCTATTTAAACCTTTATAACTTAAAAAAAAAATATAATTAATACAAAATTTAAAATTTTTCAATTTTTTTATTGTATAATAAGTTTTCTTATTATACATTATTCTCTATTTAAACTTTTTATACATTAAAAAAAAAATAGTTAATACAAAAATTAAATTCTTAAAATTTTTTAGAAAATACGAATTTTTGCACGATAATATATAAAATGAAGCTTTTTTTCGCTCTCCGGAGCTTAGTTAAGGAGAAAACTCTATTAAGTTAAGGAAAAACTCTATTTAAACTGTTTTTACATTAAAAGAAAATAATTAATACAAAAATTGAATTTTTAAAATTTTTTAGAAAATACGAATTTTTGGACGATAATATATCAAATTAAGCTGTTTTTCGCTCTCCGGGGCTTAGTTAAGGAGAAAACTCTATTTAAACTTTTTATAACTTAAAGAAAAAAAAATAATTAATACAACAATTAAATTATTAAAAAAATACGAATTTTTGCACGATCATATATCAAATAAAGCTTTTTTTCGCTCTCCGGAGTTTAGTTAAGGAAAAAACTTTATTTAAACTTTTTATAACTTAAAGAAAAAAAATAATTAATAAAAAATTAAAATTTTTCAAATTTTTTAGAAAATACGAATTTTTGGTCGATAATTTATCAAATGAAGCTCTTTCTTGCTCTCCGGGGCTTGGTTAAGGAGAAAACTCTCTTCACTCACTTCCACTCATTTCCACTCACTTCCACTCACTTCCACTCACTTCCACTCACTCCCATTCACATCCACTCACTTAAATTTTTCAACTTTTTTAAAAAATACGAATTTTTGGACGATAATATTCAAATGAAGTTTTTTTTTCGCTCTCCGGAGCTTAGTTAAGGAGAAAACTTTATTTAAAATTTTTATAACTTAAAGAAAAAAATAATTAATACAAAAATTCAATTTTTAAAATTTTTTAGAAAATACGAATTTTTGGTCGACAATATATCAAATGAAGCTCTTTTTCGCTCTCCGGGGCTTAGTTGAGGAGAGTTGAAGCTTTTTTTCGCTCTCCGGAGGTTAGTTAAGGAGAAAACTCTATTTTAACTTTTTATAACTTAAAGAAAAAAATAATTAATACAAAAATTCAATTTTTAAAATTTTTTAGAAAATACGAATTTTTGGTCGACAATATATCAAATGAAGGTCTTTTTCGCTCTCCGGAGCTAAGTTAAGGAGAAAACTCTATGTAAACTTTTTATAACTTAAAAAAATATACAATTAATACAAAATTTAAATTTTGAAATTTTTTTTAGAAAATACGAATTTTCGGACGGTAATATATCAAATGAAGCTCTTATTCGGTCTCCGGTCCTTAGTCAAGGAGAAAACTCTATTTAAACTTTTTATACATTAAAAAAAATAATTAATACAAAAATTTAATTTTTAACATTTTTTTAGAAAATACGAATTTTCGGTCGATAATTTATCAAATGAAGCTCTTTCTTGCTCTCCGGGGCTTAGTTAAGGAGAAAACTCACTTCACTAATTTCCAATCATTTCCACTCACTTCCACTCACTCCACTCACTTCCACTCACTTCCACCCACTTCCACCCACTTCCACTCACTCCCACTCACATCCCTTGAATTTTTCAACTTTTTTTAGAAAATACGAATTTTTGGACGATAATATTCAAATGAAGATTTTTTTCGCTCTCCGGAGCTTAGTTAAGGAGAAAACTCTATTTAAACTTTTTATAACTTAAAGAAAAAAATAATTAATAAAAAAAATTAAATTTTTAAAATTTTTTAGAAAATACGAATTTTTGGTCGACAATATATCAAATGAAGCTCTTTTTCGCTCTCCGGGGCTTAGTTGAGGAGATAACTCTATTTAAACTTTTTATACCTTAAAAAAATAATTAATACAAAAATTAAATTTTTAAAATTTTTTAGAAAATACGAATTTTTGGACGATAATACATCAAATGAAGCTCTTTTTCGCTCTCCGGAGCTTAGTTAAGGAGAAAACTCTATGTTAACTTTTTATAACTTAAACAAAAAAAATAATTAATACAAAATATAAATTTTTAAAATTTTGTAGAATATACGAATTTTTGGACGATATTATATCAAATGAAGCTCTTTTTTCGCTTTCCGGGGCTTAGTTAAGGAGAAAACTGTATTTAAACTTTTTATACTTATCAAATGAAGCTTTTTTTCGCTCTCCAGAGCTTAGTTAAGGAAAAAACTCTATTTAAATTTTGTATAACTTAAACAATAAAATAATTAATACAAAAATTAAATTTTTCAACTTTTATAGAAAATACGAATTTTTGGACGATAATATATCAAATAAAGCTCTTTTTCGCTTTTCGGAGCTTATTTAAGGAGAAAACTCTATATAAATTTTGTATAACTTAAACAATAAAATAATTAACACAAAAATTTAATCTTTCAAATTTTTTAGAAAAAACGAATTTTTGGTCAATATACCAAATGATGCTCTTGTTCGCTCTCCGAAACTTTTTTGGACGATAATATATCAAATGAAGCTTTTTTCGCTCTCCAGAGCTTAGTTAAGAAAACTCTATTTAAACTTTTTATACATTAAAAAAATAATTAATAGAAAAATTAAATTTTTCAAATTTTTAAAAAAATACGAATTTTTGGACGATAATATATCACATAAAGCTCTTTTTCGCTCTCCAGGGATTAGTTAAGGGGAAAACTCGATATAAACTTTTTATAACTTAAAAAATAAAAAATAATACAGAAATTACATATTTTAGAAAATACTAATTTTGGTCGATAATTTATCAAATGCAGCTCTTTTTCGCTCTGCGGGGCTTAGTAACGCAGAAAACTCTATTTAATCTTATTATACATTAAAAAAAAAAAATAATTAATACAAAATTCCACTCACTTCCACTCACTTCCACGCACTTCAACTCACTTCCACTTAGATAAGGAGAAAACTCGAGTTAAACCTTTTATAACTTAAAAATGAAAAAATAATACAGATATTACATTTTTTAGAAAATACGAATTTTTGGTCGATAATTTATCAAATGAAGCTCGTTTTTGCTCTCCGGGGCTTAGTCAAGGATAAAACTCTATTTAAACTTTTTATAAATTAAAAAAAAAAAATATAATCAATACAAAGTTGAAATTTTTCAATTTTCTTAGAAAATACGAATTTATGGGCGACAATATATCAAATGAAGCTCTTTTTCGCTCTCCGGGATTTGAATAAGGAGAAAACTCTATTTAAACTTTTTATACATTAAAAAAAATAATTAATACAAAAATTTAATTTTTAAAATTTTTTTAGAAAATACGAATTTTCGGTCGATAATTTATCAAATGAAGCTCTTTCTTGCTCTCCGGGGCTTAGTTAAGGAGAAAACTCACTTCACTAATTTCCAATCATTTCCACTCACTTCCACTCACTTCCACCCACTTCCACCCACTTCCACTCACATCCACTCACTTAAATTTTTAAATTTTTCAACGATAATATATCAAATGAAGCTTTTTTTCGCTTTCCAGAGCTTAGTTAAGAAAACTCTATTTAAACTTTTTATACATTAAAAAAATAATTAATAGAAAAATTAAATTTTTCAAATTTTTAAAAAAATACGAATTTTTGGACGATAATATATCACATAAAGCTCTTTTTCGCTCTCCAGGGATTAGTTAAGGAGAAAACTCGATATAAACTTTTTATAACTTAAAAAATAAAAAATAATACAGAAATTACATGTTTTAGAAAATACTAATTTTGGTCGATAACACAGTACAACAGCCAATCTGGGGGGTGAGAAATTCCAAGTCAGGGTGATGGTACTAGGTCAGTATAGTAAAACCGTCAAAGGGTTTGGCGTTCGTATGTGTCAGTTTTATGACCTTTTAAATTTTTTCCTTATCTTGATGTTTTTTCGCTTAGTTGTAACATTTTGGCAAAAAGTAGTTTAACATAACTCGAGAACCACTTGTCCGATTTTGATAAAACAAATTAAGAAAAATTAAGAATTACATTTTCTCTAATCTGTTTCTATACCGTTTTCCTATATGTGCCACACTTTCGAAGTTAAAAATGAATATATGAAGGGAAAAAAGTATTTTTTGCCTAAAAATTTAAATATTTTTTTTTTTTTTAATTCATAAAAAATCCAAAATGGAAAAAAAGTGCCAAAACTAATTACTTTCGCGTAAAGTCATAAACTCATGAGCAAAAAAAGGCATAGATCATGAAAATCGATGCACGCGTTTCTCATTTATTCACAATTAGGTAAATGTATGAATTTCAAAAATTTGCTCCAGATATGCAGAACATTATTTGGAGAAAACATTGACACTCACAAGCCGAACTCTCTCATATTTTTCTACTGTACTAAAAGAGAAATATTGATGTGGCAACACTGGTTCTGTAATGTTCACATAAAACATGCATTGTCATTATACTTCTTCTCTTTCTCACACTGGTTCTGTGATTTTTGTCATTCAACAAGTGCCGACGAACGCGAACAGTAAAAGTGATTTTTCTCCAGTTTTTTAAAAGTGAACAAAACTGAACAGAATATGGAACTGTGCAAGCCAGATATAAATAGCTTTTGCTACTGCTGTGGTCAATATGTCTCAACACATAAAAAAAGGGGAAATTTCAGTACTGATTTTGTTCAAACATACGAGATGTACTTCAACCAAAATGTTATAGTGAACGAAAATTGGGTACCAAATATAGTGTGTAAAAGCTGCTACAACCGTCTAATGGATTGGAAAAATAGAAGACGTGAAAGTATGCCATTCGGTATCCCAATGACTTGTACTAATCCTGGCGAAGGTCACAATCCATTGAATTGCTATGCATGTGCGAATAAAGGAGCCGCAAAAAGGATAAGAAAATCGTATAATTACGTTGGTGTTGCAAGTGCCGCAACACCATTGCCTCATTCGGACCACATTCCTGTGCCAAAAGCTTCTAGCCCAGATATTTTCTCTTCTACGACTGCTCCGACATATCATTCACGTGATGATCCCCCATATGAGCCATCAGTATCCAATGAGCCAATTTTAATAAATCAAAATAAGCTTGATTCAATTGTTGCCAAGTTGGAATTAACACAGCATAAATCGGAAGAGCTGGCTTCCATTTTGAAATCAAACAATTTGTTGGCACCCGGTGTGAAAGTCACAGCTTATCGAAGTCGTCAGGCAACACTCCAAAGTTTATTCCTTGTGAATGATGAAAAACCTTCTGCATATTGCCCGGATGTAGGAAAATTGATAGACGCAATGGAAATAAAATATGAAGCAGATGACTGGAGATTATTTATTGACAGTTCAAAACTCAGCTTGAAGGCGGTTTTATTGCATAAGACCAATAAAAACCTTCAGTTCCAATTGCCTATAGTACAGAAACGAAAGAAACATATGATGCACTGGAAAATATTTTAAAAATGGTTAACTACGCCAAATATATGTGGCGCATATGCTGCGATTTAAAAGTTGTAGCAATGCTTTGCGGTCTTCAAAGCGGCTATATAAAATATATGTGCTTTTTGTGCGATTAGGACACACGATTTTCCGGTGACCAATATGCATGCCACGGATGGAAACTCAGAGAGCACAGCAGGTTACAAACGACCAATATTATTCGTGAGCCTCTAGTGCCGAAGGAGAAGATATTGCTGCCTCCACTGCATATTAAACTTGGAATTGTTAAGAGCTTTATCAAAACTGTCGCCAAAAGAGATGAAGTTTTCTTGTGTTTGAAACTAATTTACCCGAGACTCAGCGAAAGTAAAATTAAAGAAGGTAAGTTATAATATCACATTAATTTCCCATGATTTTCCATCTTAACAAATTATTTTTTTCCAATCAGGCGTAGTAAATGGTCCAGATATACGAAAGCTGATTAAAAGTGACGCATTCAACAATATTTTGATTGACGCTGAATTGAATGCATGGCAGGCAATCAAAGAAGTAATAGAAGGCTTGTTGGGAAAGCATCGTTCTAACAACTACGATGTTTCTGTCGCAAGGATGTTAAGAGCATTCTCGGAAATTGGTCCTTGAAAATCCTTTATTTACATCATCATCTGGACTACTTCAGCAAACAATTGGCTACCGAATCTGATGAACAAGGTGAACGCTATCATCAAGTTTCTATGCCATTTGAAATGAGGTAATACTGATTTTTTATTTTTTCAAACTCATTTTAATAAAACAAAAACTTACAGATATAGAGGCAAAAAGTCGCCGAGTGCAATAATTGCGGAAATTTGCTGGTGGAGTAAGCTTGTGTGGCAAGACAAGGATGATCTTGATGATAAAGAATTTTCAGGAGATGCAGAAGGGCCAACAGTGGAATCACACATTGACATTATGTGTGGTTCAGAAACTAATGAATGCGATGCCACTAGTCCCGAACAACCACCATCGAAAAAGTCTAGGCAATATATATTAAAATAAATAAATAAAATAAAAATAAAAAATTATAAAAATGTTAACTTAATTTTTTAGTAGTTTATGGCCAGAAGTCTGGAGTTATTGGGGAAAATTTATAAAAAAGGCGATAAATGACACTTTTTTGAATAAAAACAAATATCAATATTCTTGTCAAAATGGGATACCTTCACTTAATTGTAAATAAAATCAGAACGCGTTAATCGATTTCTATGATCTATAACGCATTTTGTTTATAGGTTATGTGACTTTACATGAAATTAATAACACTTGATCCTTTTTTCCGCTTTTGGATTTTTTATGAATTTAAAAAAAAAAATTTTAATTTTTAGGCAAAAAAATATTTTTTTTCTCCACAAATTTATTTTTACCGGTAAAACTGTTGATTATAAAGAAAAACGTTATATGAACGGATTAAAGAAATTGTAATTCTAAATTTTTTTGAGTTTGTTTTAGCAAAATCGGACAAGTGGTTCTCGAGTTATGTTAAACTACGTTTTTGCCAAAATGTTACAACTAAGCAAAAAAACATAAAGATAAGGAAAAAATTTAAAAGGTCATAAAAACAAACTGACACATACGAACGCCAAACCCTTTGAGGGTTTTACTATACTGACCTAGTACCATCACCCTGACTTGGAATGTCTCAACCCCCAAACAATAATCCCAAAAATGTTCCATAGTGTAATTTATCATATGCAGCTCTTTTTCGCTCTGCGGGGCTTAGTAACGCAGAAAACTCTATTTAATCTTATTATACATTAAAAAAAAAATAATTAATACAAAATTCCACTCACTTCCACTCACTTCCACGCACTTCAACTCACTTCCACTCGCTCCACTTACCTGAGTGGAAGTGTGTGGAAGTGAGTGGAAGTGAGTGGAAGTGAGTGGAAGGGAGTGGAAGATAAAGCTATTTTTTCGCTTTCCGGGGCTTAGATAAGGAGAAAACTCGAGTTAAACCTTTTATAACTTAAAAATGAAAAAATAATACAGATATTACATTTTTTAGAAAATACGAATTTTTGGTCGATAATTTATCAAATGAAGCTCTTTTTTGCTCTCCGGGGCTTAGTCAAGGATAAACTCTATTTAAACTTTTTATAAATTAAAAAAAAAAAATATAATCAATACAAAGTTGAAATTTTTCAATTTTTTTAGAAAATACGAATTTATGGGCGACAATATATCCAATGAAGCTCTTTTGCGCTCTCCGGGATTTGAATAAGGAGAAAACTCTATTTAAACTTTTTATAACTTAAAAATATATATAATTAATACAAAATTTAAATTTTTAAATTTTTTTTAGAAAATACGAATTTTCGGACGGTAATATATCAAATGAAGCTCTTATTCGGTGTCCGGTCCTTAGTCAAGGAGAAAACTCTATTTAAACTTTTTATACATTAAAAAAAATAATTAATACAAAAATTTAATTTTTAAAATTTTTTTAGAAAATACGAATTTTCGGTCGATAATTTATCAAATGAAGCTCTTTCTTGCTCTCCGGGGCTTAGTTAAGGAGAAAACTCACTTCACTAATTTCCAATCATTTCCACTCACTTCCACTCACTCCACTCACTTCCACTCACTTCCACTCACTTCCACTCACTTCCACTCACTTCCACCCACTTCCACTCACTCCCACTCACATCCACTAACTTAAATTTTTCAAATTTTTCTTAGAAAATACGAATTTTTGGACGTAATATTCAAATGAAGATTTTTTTCGCTCTCCGGAGCTTAGTTAAGGAGAAAACTCTATTTAAACTTTTTATAACTTAAAGAAAAAAATAATTAATAAAAAAAATTAAATTTTTAAAATTTTTTAGAAAATACGAATTTTTGGTCGATTATATAACAAATAATGGTCTTTTTCGCTCTCCGGTGCTTAGTTAAGGAGAAAACTCGATTTAAACTTTTTATAACTTAAAAAAATAATATATCATTAATACAAAATTTATATTTTTCAATTTTTTTAGAAAATTGAATTTTTGGTCGATAATATATAAAATTAAGCTCTTTTTTCGCTGTCCGGGGACTAGTTAAGGAGAAAATAAAATTATTCAAATTTTTTAGAAAATTTGAATTTTTGGACGATAATATACTGAAGCTCTTTTTCGCTCTCCGGAGCTTAGTTAAGGAGAAAACTCTATTTAAACCTTTAGAACTTAAAAAAAAAAATATATAATTAATACAAAATTTAAAATTTTTCAATTTTTTTTAGAAAATATGAATTTTTGGTCGATAATATATCAAATTAAGCTCTTTTTTCGCTGTCCGGGGCTTAGTTAAGGAGAAAACTCTATTTAAACTTTTTATACATAAAAAATAAAAAATAATTAATACAAAAATTTAATTTTTCAAATTTTTTAGAAAATACGAATTTTTGGACGATAATATATAAAATGAGGCCTTTTTTCGCTCTCCGGAGCTTAGTTAAGGAGAAAACTCTATTTAGTTAAGGAAAAACTCTATTTAAACTGTTTATACATTAAAAAAGAAAAATAATTAATACAAAAATTACATTTTTAAAATTTTTTAGAAAATGCGAATTTTTGGACAATAATATATCAAATTAAGCTCTTTTTTCGCTCTCCGGGGCTTAGTTAAGGAGAAAACTCTTTTTAAACTTTTTATGACTTAAAAAAGAAAAAATAATGAAGAAATTACATTTTCTAGAAAATACGATTAAGGAGAAAACTCTATTTAAACTTATTGTGACATAAAAAAAATATATAATTAATACAAAATTTAAATTTTTCAATTTTTTTAGAAAATACGAATTTTTGTTCGATAATTTATCTATTGAATCTCTATTTCTCTCTCCGGAGCTAAGTTGAGAAAACTCTATTTAAACTTTTTATACATTAAAAAAAAATAATTTATACAAAAGTTAAATTATTCAAATTTTTTAGAAAATACGAATTTATGGACTAAGCTCTCCGGAGCTTAGTTAAGGAGAAAGCTCTATTTAAACTTTTTATAACTTAAAGAAAAAAATAATTAATACAAAAATTAAATTTTTAAAATTTTTTAGAAAATACGAATTTTTGGTCGACAATATATCAAATGAAGCTCTTTTTCGCTCTCCGGGGCTTAGTTGAGGAGATAGCTCTATTAGTATTATTGATTTTATATTTTCTTCGTACCATAAATGAATATTTGCCAAAAACTTATTGATTTTATATTTTCTTCGTACCATAAATGAATATTTGCCAAAAACTTTAAAAAATATATGTTTTAGGTGCATATTATACCTTAATATTTTAAATCAATATTCATTTTGATGTTTAAGAGCACAATATTGCACTTTATTCATGTGTATTTTTTTATAAAAGAAAAAATTAACATAAGTATACATTTCCCAAATTCTCAAAAATACAAATGGAATTAAAAAATACAATTTTCCTCTATGAAAATTTCTTTTTTGACATAAAAATGTGAAACAAATGCTTTTATTACGTCAAACATTTGAAAAATTGACTTTAAAATTATGTAATAAGTCTACTAGCAACATCTGAATGTATTATAATTTAATTAATTTTAAATAAATTAATTGAAAGTCTAATCCAAGGCTATATCGCCATGGGATGATATGCACTAAAGCAATTATGCATTTTGCTCTTTCTTTATATATAAATTATTTTTGGACCTAGCCATGGGGTATTGTTTTATTTAATTCAGTGCCACCTATTCAAAAGTAGCGGCAGTAAAGCAATTATGTATTTTTCTCTTTCTTTAGATATAAATGTCTTTGGTTACAAAAACAAAAAATATATTTTATGGAATGAAACTAAAAACCAACAAAGCTTAAAGAAAAACCCAATCTGGCTTACTATATCTCCTATAGTAGCCAAAGAATTGGAGATATTTAAACGGAAAATCCTAGGAAAATGCATCGGAAAAAATTATGAAAATTTCATAAAACGATTTTCAAATAGTTACGTCTATGAAAATACCGATGTTCTACCCTTCTGTAGGTACGCCAGATTTGTTGAGAAACTTGCGCTACACGATAATATGTATGCTTGTCAGCCAAATATACGAAAGCGAGAAAAACACCATCTGGGCTGAATCTACATATCTTTTTCCTGTCGGTATAATTAATGGACGTATTAACGACGATCCAGCTCCTCTGGACCTTACCTCATTCTATATGAGCCCAGCCTCCGGTAATCATAAGGGCTGAAGATGATATACGTATATACCAGATTTCGCATGAACTGTAATATGAATATGTTTTGTCAATTTATGTAACAGGACTTGTGTTATTTAGTTTTAGTAATGTTATTTATTTAGTTTTAGTAATGTTATTTACAGATGTCAACTCTGTTAGCGACTTTAACAATGTTGCTTTTTACGTTAACTTAGTTATTAGAGCAGTGCTGTTCATTTCGTGGGACAATTGTCCCCTGCTCAACTCACATGTATTCTTACGCTCTTGCTTTTAGTCGTCACTGAAACAGCGACGAGTGAACATGTGTAGCGGATGTATGCTGATTTTTTTTAATGCACTGAAAAAAATTAATAGCAATGTACGAAAAATATTTTGTGATACTACAAGATCTATAAAAATCTTTAATAGACTTAATAAAATAAAAACATTTTTTTTAAAATATATAAAAATTGAAATGTTTTGAAAAATTCGATTTAGATCGTTCATTCATTTATTCCGATCGAATGTGTTTTTCCTTCCACACATTGCATTTTTTAACAGGATAACATAAGAAATCCAACATATTAAAGATATTTTATTAATATGTAAATATAATGAAATCTTTAATATTGATTAAAAAAATATTCAACCTTTTTTTTATACTATAAAAAAAGACACCCTAATGTATACATGTATTTATTTTTTTCCTCTTAAAAATTTAATTTTTGTTTAATTTTTATTTCTTTAAAACACTTTTACACAAAACATTAACAGTTTCATATTTTCAATAAAAAAAAAATAAATTCAGTCAGATCAGGGATGGAAAACATGGTACAATTGTACTTTTTTTTGGTACATTTTTACCTTGGTTGGTACCGTGGTACTACCGCGGCTCATTTAGTACAATTTGAAATTTTTTCAATTTATAACTTGATAAAATTACATAACAAAAAGTCGACTTTTTTTAAAAGCAACTTTAAATTAAAAACCTGTTTTCATTTATTCAGCTTCTATAGTAAAAATAAAGTCAGTTTTAAGTTGAACCGGCTCTAAATTGGTGTCACATCAAATGTACCAAATGTTTCCATACACATTGTACTAAAATATTCGGAAGTGGGAATTATACGACTACATAAAATTAACTATAAATTTTGCTTCAAACCGGTCAATTTAAATTTTTTAAGTCTTTTTAGTGTCTAAGCAAATCTGACTAAATGCGATAAAATTGTTAAAAAAAAAGCGGAAAAAATTTTGGTACCGTGAGGATCGAAAAAGTACAATTTGTTTGTCTGGTTGGTAAAATAACAGAAAACATATTTTCCATCTCTGATTCAGATACTAGCACTGCTATTTACCCATTGAACATTTCTTACAGTGCAATTCTCATTTTCTCACGAACACAACTACATTTTTATTTTTGAACAGCACTGTATTAGAGTAACACACATATAGCTCTAAGAATGTTTTTATTCTCATTGTATGTAAGACAATAAATGTAATCGAACAAGAAGAATACTTAATAACATTTTTACTTACTTAACAGAATATAAAAATAGATACAGAAAAATTTACAAATTTGTATGGAAAATTTAGAGGTACCTTCACATTTTCACTCATAACTTTTGAACCGCTAAACCGATTTTGCTCATTTTAAATACCAAACTGCTCGGGAGGATGTTCAATAATCTGGGTAAAAATAGGCACCCCCGCTTGCGTCTTCGCGTCGTGATCGCCATTTCAACAGACAGACGGACATCGCTAAATCGACTTAAAATTGCATAAGTGTTTAGGGGCTAAGTTTTTAATCCCTAAATAAAAACACGGTTCTTTTTGTTTATGTTTTAAATTAAAATTCACTTTTTTGTCTGTTTATTGAATGTTTTGTATAAACGTTAATTATAATATTTTTTAATTCAAGTTTTTTGTTTAGTGTTGTGTTATAATAAAAAAAATCTTTATGTTTTTGTTGTTTTACAATTTAATGTTAAATTCAATGTTTTTTCTTGTTTATCACTTATGTTTGTTTTAACTTTGTCACTGCTTAAGTAAGACTAACATATTTTTTAAACATCTCTTCATGTATGACTTAATAAGAAAGAGTATTTATAAAAGGAATAGAAAATAAATACATTGTTGACCTGTACCGTTAATGGTACAGGAGGTCGTGGCTATTCTAAACATTCCGCCCCCCCATGATTAGGTGAGGCTTTTAATAAAGTTTATTTGTTGGTCCCACGATAATATATCCCAAAGCTGTTTTTTGAGCGATGACCTCTCCCATCTCCAACTCGATAACACCATCACGTCGAATTCTAGCTCAAGAAGAGTTTAGAGCGAGGGTCCATATCGGCCAACATATCTTCAGAAAACTCTTCGTATGGATGATCGCTGATAGGGGCTAAATAGGGGCGACGTGGTAGATCTTCGGTGATTAAGGCGAGTATCTTGTGGTTATACATATTTTTCGTATTGCGTGAGCGGATATGAACAGCGACAAAACGATGACCTTCCTTCTCTTTGGTTACGAGACTCAACTTTTGTACGGTTGTTGAAGGAATTTTAGAGGTGGTTGAGATTTTCCTCTAGTGGCAATTCGGACGGTAGCCGTTGGGATAAATACGTTTGGCCACATAAATGAAGGTACTGATGATGTTTGAGTCATTGTTGATTTTAACTTATGCAGTGATAGAATATCATCCTTTGGTTGTGGGGCTTTAATTTTGGCCTCAATAGCAATTTTTTCAATATTTTGTTGAGTGAAGCTTGCAATTTGTTGAACTCCTGACTTAATTTTTGACAGATTCGGTTGTGAGCTGTTGATATCGTGTTGAGTCTCTGACGTTAATTTATGTTGAGGGCGATCCATCTTTTTTGTAACTCCGGAGCTGTTCGGTGAAAGTACTTTTTTGATTTGTGGAGCATAGTGAAGAAGCGTATGGTGACGTTTTGTGCAAATGCGACAAGATCCTTCAGCTTTGCAATCATTAGCTCGGTGAGATCTTGTGAGGCAATTTGTGCAGTAACGTTGCAACAAGACGACTTCGTAGCGTTCATAATCGCTGGCTCTCAAAAATGTATTGCAAGACTTCAGGGGGTGGTCTTCTTTGCATAAGCCACACGACCAACGCCATTGTGGAGGTCTGGGTCTGAAGGTTGCCATGTCTGTAAGTATGAAAGAAGGAAAGGTATTAGCTTGGAAAACATTTGTGAATGAAGGTCATGTTAGTTTGTGTATAACACAACTATTTTGCTAATGGGTCTAGTACAAATTCCATTGGAGGTACGTATGTCGACGACCCGACTATTTTGATCGGCTCCCAGATAGGTTTTAACAATACGGCCTAGTTTCCACTCGTTGGGAGGTAAGTTGTTGTCTTTGATGACAACAAGGTCGTTAACTTTTCTTTTTGGTTTTTTCATTTGTATCTGCGATGAAGTTCGGTCAGATACTCAGCCTTCCATCTTGGAAAAATGAGTGATAGATGATCCTGAGGCGTTTCCAGCGGTTGAATAAGGTCAGATTTTCGCTGCTTAGATCAGGCTCAGCTGAGGTCATTAATGGAGCACCAATGAGAAAGTGTCCAGGAGTTAATGGTGATAGGTCATTAGGGTCATCGCTAGCAGGACTTAAAGGTCTAGAGTTTAAACAAGACTCTATTCGGGTCAAAATTGAATTTCATATTCGGCATCATTTTCTTTAAATGGGTCTTGAAGGATTTTACGGCCGCTTCCCAAAGTCCGCCCATGTGAAGGGCACCAGGAGGGATGAACTTCCAGTCAAGATTTTGATGACTATAGTGATGAAGCACTTGATTTTGAAGATTTTTCATAAATTTTAGGCGATCCTTTTTGATGAATTCTGCAGCACCGACAAAGTTGGTTCCGTTATCGGAATATACTAGAGCAGGACAACCACGCCTTCCTATGAATCGTGCAAATGCAGCTAAGAAGGCTTGGGCAGACAAATCACTTGCTGCTTCAAGATGTATGGCTTTGGTGATTAGACATGCTCGACCAGTGAAGCTTCGGATGTTAAAAGGGCCAGCATAATCTATTCCCATGGTTTCAAAAGTTCGGGCGAGGTTCGTTCGTTCTGGAGGTAACGAAGCCATTATTTGATTTTGTGTCTGTTTCTTATATAAGACACATGTTTTGCAATTGTAAATTACATTTTTCACTAGGGGCTTCAGTCTAAATATCCAGAACTCAGTTTGTAAAACTCGTATCATTAGTAGTGAATTCGGTAATCAATCGTGAAAATTTGGAATCGTAAGGCAACAAAATTGGATGACGCTCATTATAGGTCAGAGCTGGCGATTGAGCGAGTCGACCATTGGCTCGAATAATACCTAGGCTGTCGATAAATGGGTTGAGGGTCAAAAGGCTGCTGCTAGGAGAAATTTTGACCTTTTGTGATAGCTTTTGGTAGTCATCTGAAAAAGCATGTTTTTGTGTCAAAATTATAAGTCGATTTTTGACTGCCTTGAGTTCTTCTGCTGTGATGTCCCTTGAAGAAATTCTAAGATGGGTCCGATTTGCGCCGGTATTTCTCCAGAATCGCAAAATGTAAGCGATTACTCTATAAGGATGTGGTAGAGATGAAAAGCGAATTAATGGGCCTTCATAAATCTTTGTTGTTAAGACTTTGATTGGACTCGCTTCAATGTATGTCTCCTGTGGAGAAAATGGTACTGGCCACTGATTTTTCGGATATTTAAGCCATGTAGGTCCAAACCACCAAAGGTTATGTGTTTCTAATTCTTTTGGCGTACATCCACGGCTGGCGACATCTGCTGGATTTTCCTTTGACTCGATATGTTGCCAATTTTTCGTACCAACTTTTTGGGAAATTTCTGAAACACGATTTCCTACAAATGTGTTCCAGGAACAAGGCGGCTTCTTTAACCAGGCTAGGATAATGGTTAAGTCGGTCCAAAAATAGGTCTTCAAAGTGGGTATCTGAAGGGTTGGCGAAATCGCTGAAGTTAAGCTTGCCAATAGGACAGATCCACATAGCTCCAAGCGGGGTAGTGAAACGTTTTTGATGGGTGCAACACGGGTCTTTGCAGCCAAAAGAAAAGTGTGGATACAATTGTCGCAAAACCCATTGAGTTCTACATTACAAGAGGGGCTATATTGAATCCATCGGGGTATTTTCAGAGTATTTATTGAAGGACAATTTTGACAAATTTTTTCCATTTTATGCAAGTCAAAGTTTTCAAGATTTCGTCCCAGTCAATTTTATCCAGCCAAATCTGCTGCATAATCAACTTCGCATCTACTATGATTGGGGCCAGCCATCCGCAAGGGTCAAAGAATTCGGCAATTGTGGATAAAACTTCTCTTTTTGTATAATTTTGTTTTAATTCGATTTCTGGAGCCGTAAAGGTGAAAGAGTCTGAGGAAATGTTCCATTTTATTCCTAGGGTCTTTGTTCCAGCATTTTCGGATAAATTTAACCAATCAAGAGGTAGTAGAGTCTCGTTTGGCAAATCCTAGATAACACGTGGGTCATTGGAGGTCCATTTCATTAGGTCCAAACCGACAGATTTTAAAACAGCAGATAGTTCTCTTCTGGATTCGATGGCATCGTTTAAAGTGTGCCCACCGGCTAAGACGTCATCTACGTACATATTTTCTTTTAAAATGTGTGATGCTAAGGGGTGTGTTACTTTGAAATCTTCTGCTATTTGGAGCAGTGTTCTAATGGCCAGGAACGGGGCACAATTTACTCCAAACGTCACTGTAAGGAGCTCAAAATCTTCGATGGGGTCATCTTGAGATTTTCTAAATAATATCCTTTGATATTTGGTTTGAGTTGGGTCGATAAGTATTTGCCGGTACATTTTTGTGATATCGGCGTTGAAGACGAATTGAAAGAATCTCCACTTCAGTATTTGGAGCACTAAGTCCTGTTGAAGTATGGGTCCTGGATGCAGAATGTCGTTTAAACTTTTCTTATTTGAAGACGGGCAAGAGGCGTTAAAAACTACTCTAAGTTTTGTTGTAAGACTATCAGGTTTTATTATGGCGTGATGCGGCAGATAATAATTTGGGGTTTTTTGTATATCCAGGGGAGATAATTTTCTCATATGCCCCAGCTCAAGTTATTCCGATATTACCTGATCATATTGTTCCTTTATGTCAGGTTTTTGATTAAGGATTCGCTCCATTCTCAAATATTGAGCCATGGCGATGTTCCTTGAATTCCCTAACTCTCTATCATTTTTAAAGGGTAGGGTGACCAAATATCTTCCGTTTTCGATTCTACGCGTTGTAGATTGGAAGTTTTTCTCACAAAATATGTCCTCATCTGACCTCAAAATCTTCTTTGGGGTTTCCTCCACCTCCCAAAAGCGTGTGAGAGTTTGGTCAAGGGACTTTGTATTGAGGAGTGAGATAGCGTTCGTTTCCTGTGTTGTATTTGGTGTATTTGCCGATCCCCCCACAACCCAGCCAAATACGGTTCTATGCGCAAAAAGTGGGCCTACTATGCGCATAGGTGTTTGAAGGCAAAATATGAATTTGCCTATATCGAGGCCAATGACTAAGTCGATAGGTCTACTTTGATAGAAATGAGGGTCTGCAAGTTCTAGTCCTGCAGCCTCACTGAGATCCGTAAGATCCAACGTTTGAGTTGTCAAAAGTAGTGTCATGTCTCTCACTACCTGTGCCCAGACTTCTAATCTGAAATTGGGGTCAACGCTGGAGCAAAGATTAAATAAACAGGCTTTGACAGAAGTACCCCAGCTGTCAGTCATACCACTGAACTGAAGTGGGTTTCTTGTCGAAGGTATCGCTAGTTTGTTCTTTAACTTGTGATCCAGGGTCGATGATAGCTCTTGCCTAGTATCGCTGGCCGTTGATTTCGATCTCTACCATTGCAGTGAATAGCAAAGTTTCTCTATTGTTTGGGGGTTTTGCTCGTAAGGTCAGTGCTGTGGTCGTGGGAATTGCAGAATTTGAATGAAAAGTTGACTGTATGTTTGATGTGAGGGCTGCGGCGCTAGTGCTCGGCCGCATCGCGCTATTTTGGTGAACTAAAACTGAAGATTGAGGCCCTATCCCCGTATGTAGTAGGGTATTGGGTTTTTGACCACATAATCTACAGCTATATTGACTCTTACAATCCTTGACGCTATGATTTGCACCGAGGCAATTAAAACAAGCATTTGTGACTCTAGTTATTTGAATTTTATCATTGACGTTGCTTTTCAAAAATTTGGGGCATTTTCGAAGTAGGTGTGACTCCTTGCAATGAGGGCAATTGGTATTTAAGTAATTTCGATTACCCTTTTTGGTTGATTGCGAGTGAGTTTTGTGATTAGACCCACTTTTAATTTGTTTCGTATTGATTTGTAATGAATGTACCCTTTTCCCTTTCGTACAGGGCTTATTCTCGCATTGAGATTGAACATCTGGCAGTTTTGTGGCCTTGATATTTACGCTTGATTGTAGTGTTTTAAATTTTTTCGTTGAAAATTTATTAAATTGCGTCCAATTTGGGATATCTGCACAGTCGTCCAGGGTATTCTCAAACTCTTCTACAAATATTCGAGGAAGCTTTACTTGACAGATAAAAACCATAATTGGGTCCCAACAACAATGTTTG
This sequence comes from Eustalomyia histrio, assembly GCA_949748255.1. Classification (NCBI taxonomy): domain Eukaryota; kingdom Metazoa; phylum Arthropoda; class Insecta; order Diptera; family Anthomyiidae; genus Eustalomyia; species Eustalomyia histrio. The sequence continues at coordinate 153,520,683 of OX456523.1, forward strand.
ATGTTCAAAGAGTCAAGTGTTTCTAAAACACCGTTTGCCGAGCTTTGTAACTTTTGAACCGAGGCAGCAGAGTCTAATGAAACGTTAGGAAGATCAAAAAGAATTCTAAGTTGAGCATTGACCTGTTCCCTTTTGTTTTCATATCGTTTTAGTAATCTATCCCAAGCAAGGTCAAATCCATCGTTGGTCATAGGAATGTTTCCAAGAACTATATTTGCATCACCTCCTATTTTCTGTTTCAGGTATATGAGTTTTTAAATTTTTCCCATTTTATCGCTCCTTAAACAGATTGCAGTAAAAAGGTCGCGAAATGTGGGCCATTTTGTAGGGTCTCCGTAAAATGGGTCCATGTTGTTGTCCAATGTTGGTGGGTTGGAGGATGATCGACGTTCGGATTTGTTAACCGCTGTGCCCGTTAAGACTTGAATTTCTGCATTGATAGAAGCAGCACAACTTTTATATGCTGTGAGCGCCTGTTTGTACCGATCCCGAAGTTTATTTTTATCAATTGGTTTATCATCTGGTGCCTGCTTTAAGTCACGGCATTCCTCATAAGTCCTTTTTGTTTGGGTCCAAAGTGAGTCGAGTTCGACGCGAAGAACTTCCAATGCGTGAATATTGTCTTCGGCTCTTGTCTCGGAATGAACGCTTTCAAAGTCTAACAAGTCGTTCGTACAATTGACAAATTTGTCCAAAGGCATTTTGAAATATTGGGTCAACAATAAATAGGATCGAATGAAAAAGACTATAAAATGGCAGCAAAAGTCCGTTGACTGATAATAATTTTATCAATAGAGGGTCAAAAAGTACCTGCTAGCGATAAAACAATGTTTTATAATAAATTGGGTCATATATTGAAAGCCAATTTGTAAAAAAATTGTCCCCGGAAACTTATAAGGTTGTCTTTTGATGGCAACCCTATGATGTTTTACAGAATTAAATATAGCAGCAAGGGACAACAATAACAAACACACGCAAGAAGTTATTGTTGAGAATTTAAGTTTTTTTTTTCTAGGTCTCTGTCTTCACAATTTATTTTTGTTGTAGGTTAAATTTCACTGTACTTACTTGCTTTGTGTTTTTTTTTTTTTACTTATTTAAAGTTGGTTAAAGTTGTTGACGTCGATGTGCTGTCGCTGCTCGCTTCTTGTTGATGTTGAAGATCTCCGTTATTGCTGCGATGTTCTGTCTTAAATATTGTTGTTGGTAAATTTGCAAAACTTCTTTATTTTGTTGAAATTTTATGTTTTAAAAGGGTAAATTAAAGTCACCTCTCAAGGTCAACTTTAAACAAATGTTTTTCAGAGGAAAACAAATTTTAAAAACTTTATTTTAAAAACTTTACTTGGGTCTGTCTTTAATGTTTAATAACCAAGCACTTTTAATACCACTATTCGACACAAATTTTGCAAAAAATTTTTTAAGTTTTTTAGCACTCACAACACTTTTTTAATTTTTTATCTGGTTCGACCAGGACCAATGTTTAGGGGCTAAGTTTTAAATCCCTAAATAAAAACACGGTTCTTTTTGTTTATGTTTTAAATTAAAATTCACTTTTTTGTTTGTTTATTGAATGTTTTTAATTCAAGTTTTCAAGTTTTTTTAATTCAATTTTTTAATTCAAGTTTTTTGTTTAGTGTTGTGTTATAATAACAAATCTTTATGTTTTTGTTGTTTTACAATTTAATGTTAAATTCAATGTTTTTTTTGTTTATCACTTATGTTTGTTTTAACTTTGTCACTGCTTAAGTAAGACTAACATAATTTTTAAACATCTCTTCATAAAAGGATGGTACAGGAGGTCGTGTCTATTCTAAACAATAAGGATCACGAATATATATACTTTATGGGGTCTTAAACCTATATTTCGACATGTTACAAACGGAATGACAAACTGATATATACCCTCACCATATATGATGGAGGGTATATAAATTTAATACAATTGGAAACACGAATTTTTTGTTTTATAAGAAAATAAAGAAATTAAATAATTCCACTTAGGACCTGTGCGAGGTAGCTAAATAAATTCTTAACTAAATACAAATTCGCAAAAGATTTTAAAATTTCTTTGACAAAATATATGAACAATTTTTAAAATTTCATAGAAATTTGGACACCTGAATTTAGTTCAGATTTAATTTAGCCAGCTCACACCCACACAAAATAAAACATTTAAAAACAAGAAACTACATACATATATTTTTTCCAACGTTTTTATTATTTTGTGTTGCTGATTCTTAAACCCAATACTGAGTAATAGCAGATAAGGATAGTAAAAATAACCTTTAATTACTCGTTTTTTAGAAAACGTTCGAAAAAGATAAAAGGCGTTAAATTAAATCGGCTTTTAAAAACTTAAGTATATTTTTGGTGGTTTTTACAAAAATAATATTACGAGTGTGAAAATAATTAATAAAAGAGGAAGAATAAGTATATAGATTTCATTGAAAGAAGCGGCCAAATAAAACTTTGTTAGGTAACTGACAGCAAATTTCCCTGATTTCAAATCAATTTTTTATACTTTCTGCACAAATTTCAGCAAAATCTGGCAAAACCCAATTGAACCTGTAAAAAATTCAATTGGAAAAAAATACTAGCTATTTTGTATATAATATTGAAGTTTATATTTTATAGTTGATCTTTTTAATACTTATATGTATGTATGAAAATGTATTTTTAGTTTGACTCGAGATCATAGGAAAAGTTTTTTTTGAAAAATTTTTTCCTTATTTTTTAATTTTTTTTTATTAAACCAGCCGAATGGAATGCATTTTCTGGTCAGCTACGACCGAAATACCAATTGTAAATATCTCTATTTAACTCACAAATCAACGGAAAAAGCTATTTTATGCTAACATACAGTTGATTTTTATTATTGAGTACAGATGAAATTTACTAACTAAATAACACAAAAATAGTTAGTAAATTTCATCTGTACTCAATAATAAAAATCAACTGTATGTTAGCATAAAATAGCTTTTTCCGTTGATTTGTGAGTTAAATAGAGATATTTACAATTGGTATTCCTATGATCTCGAGTCAAACTAAAAATACATTTTCATACATATTTTGTAAATATTTATACAAAACATAGTAAAAAACTGTATTTTGGAAATAATTTCGGGGGCGCGCCATTGGTGGCAACTATGGAATAAACACAAATCAAGTCTTAAAATTATCACGGGCTTCATACTGCGTTGTTATATTGGTTGTCTTTTTAACGAAAAATTTAAAACATTTACTATATTGTTAAATCCTAATAATATACTACACAATTAAATTAGTTTCTATTTATATTAAAAATGAAGGTATTTGTTACAATATCTTCTGCAAATGGAAACTCTTTAGTTTGAATTTTTACAAGAACAGTTTTTAGAGGTACCCGAATACTATACTAAAATTTGGACTACGGAAGAACTCGGAAAGCTACACTCACCAAAAAAAGTCTGTAATGGCAACTGAAAATTTTGCTGTTATTACCGGAAATTCTGCTAATTTGAGCCCAGCGGTATTTTTTGCTAATCTTAACAACACATGTCTGCTGACGTGTAGTACAATGAAATTAGTAGAAAAATTAGTAGCCGCTACTAAATTTTAGTAGACTTTAAAGTGGAATTTAAAATCTGTTTGCTAAAATCAGCAAAAAAAAAATACTAAATATTATTAATATTAGTACAAAGTTTTAAATTTTTAACGAATTTATTATTTTGTTTTAATTTGGTAGTTTCTGTTTTGAAAAATATTTAATTCATTTTTTTTTTTACTTTTAAGGTTAAATTTTAATTGTTTTTAGGACTGATTTTTAAAACTAAAAAAACTTTTTAGTGCTATTTTAAGTGGATGTCCTCTTTTTAGACATGAGTCGGTATCTTCACTTCCGATCCCTTTTTTAAACCTATGTAACATTTTAGGGCAATTTAAGTTTGTATGTATAAGTTTTAATTATTAGAAATAACATTTCCTTCAATATCCACTTTTTTAAAATTAGTAATTTTTTTTTGCTAATTTTAGCAAATCGGTTTTCAAAAATTTGTAAAATGATTTCTGAAAATTGGCAACAAAAATTTGTAAATATTCTGTAAGAACTCTGTAATTTGTAAAATGTAAATAGCAAAATGATTTGCTAAATAATAATGATTTTACTAAAAATCAGTACAAAAATAATAAAGTGGGATTGAAAACCGTTTACAAATTTTTCTACTAACTTTTTTTTTTTGAGTGTATGCTGCCATATAAAAAAGTATTAGATGCTATATGCAAATACATTATTTTTATTGAAATATTTTCCTTTTAATTGTTTTTTTACTAAGGCATAACTTTTATTAAGCTCGATTGCAGTTTCAGCGATTGAATTCATTAAAATCGTAAAAACCTACATAAAACGCAAAACAGTAGTTTTAATATCAGGTTTCGTGCAAACAATTCATAACGTTAATCTGACCACAGGGTTGTGCTTGCATTTTAATAAAAAGAATTCACATTTTTTGCATTTCAAAAATTTGGTATGTTAAAAACTAAATACAGGTTGGTTGAAAAGTTCCTGCGCTCGAAATGAGAGAATACTGTTTTTGTTACGAAATATATTTTTTTATTTAATATAATCTCCTAAAAGCTCAATACACTTGTTTCAATGATCTTCCAATAATTTTGTCCCATCCTTAGAATGGTCTTCGACGAAAAATGCTTTCCACGAAGGAATTGTTTGAGGTTTCTGAAGAGATAGTAGTCACTGGGAGCCAAATCTGGTGAATACGGTGGATGTTAAAGCAATTCGTACTTTAATTCTTTGAATTTATCCATCGTCAAAACACTTTTGTGAGCAGGTGCATTGTCTTGATGAAAAATGATTTTTTTCTTCTTTAAACCAGTTCTTTTCTCACGAATTTTTTCATCCAGCTGATCCAAAAGGCTGCAATAATATTCAGAGTTGATTGTTTTACCTTTCTGAAGATAATCAATCAACAAAATTCCTTTTGCATCCCAAAACACTGATACCATAACGTTCTTTGCTGATCGTTGTGACTTCACCTGCTTCAGTCCACTGTAAACGTTCTTGTTTCAATTTAGGATCATGGTGGTAGATCCAAGTCTCATCCATAGTTATAAAACGACGCAAGAAGTCGGTTTTATTACGCTGAGAAATTTGTTTTCGATCCAGTTTTTGTTGAATTGTTAATGTGTGCGGCACTAACTTTCCCAACAGTTTTTTCATACGTAATTCTTCATGTAAAATATGGAGTACTCGTTCGTCTGAGATGCCCATGGCATTAGCAATTTCACGCTTAGTCAAACTAGGATCTTCACTAACCATATTATGTACCTGTTCAATGATTTCTGCTGTGGTTGCAGTTTTTGGTCGTCCTTCGCGTGGATCGTCTTTAAGGCTGGTACGACCACGTTTAAATTCACCAGCCCAAAATTCAACGGTGCGTTTTGAAGGTGAGGACTCCATATACACTTCTAACAATTGTTCATAAATTTTCTTTGCTTTTAAACCCTTCAAAACAAAGAATCTAATGACTGCACGATATTCAACTTTTTCCATATTAAAAAAAATTAATGACACGTCAACTTCAAATGGCTTGTAAACAAAGAAAGAATTGACAGAATGACTTGCAACTTTGCATGTGTTCTCAGGACAGTTATACCAACTTGTGAAGAAAAAATTTTGGAGCTAGCAGTGTCATCTCTTGGTGAGCGCAGGAACTTTTCAACCAACCTGTAGAAAACCGCCAAACTTTAAAAGCATTTCACGGAAAATCTGTACCTTAGATCGAAAAATAAAGTACACCATTGTAATCAGCATGATCGAAATATGTAAAATTGATAGTCAGAACTCTAGTAATTTTTTCTGTGTCATGTCGTGTAATTGAAAATGTTCAATTACAAATAATAAGTAATTGTAATTAAGCAACAAATAATTACTTGTAATTGAAAAAAATTCAATTACATTTTAAAAACCATTAAGTTAAAGTAAAAAATCCTACGAAGAACATTTGAAATAAAAAACCAACAAAACACTGTTCTTTGCTCTTCGTATTTGAAATATATTTAAAACAAGTAAGAGTGGCTAAATTCGGCTATGCCGAATCTTATATACCCTTCACCATGGTTGCAAAAAAACTGAAGTTAATAAAGGGTGTCCCAAGAAGAACGCAATTTTTAAATCTGGCAACATTCGAAGTGTCATTGTTTGACATTTGAACAATTGTTATTGTTTGCTAGTAGAAGGTACGAGGTTAGTAAAAATGGAGCGCTACACGAATGAACAACGTATTCTCATTGTGAAATTGTTTTACCAAAATGGTGAAAGTTTTGCGGCTACAGTTCGCAAATTGCGATCAATTTGGGGTCACAATTATGCTCCAAAAGAGTCAACTGTAAAGAGATTAATGGATAAATTTGCCGAAACTGGGTCTGTTAGTGATGTAAAGACAACAACGCGCCATCGACCAGGTCGATCGACCGAAAATGTCGCAGCTGTACGTGATGATGTCGCTCAAACTCCATCCACCTCAATTCGACACCGAGCTCAGCAAATTGGTGTCTCCAAATCCACTTTGCAGCGAATTTTGAAAAAAGATTTGCATATTCATGCATACAAAGTTCAATTGACTCAGGAACTGAAGCCAGCTGACCATGGACAGCGAAGGGAGTTCGTTAATTGGGTATTGGAGAGACAACATGAAAATGCTGATTTTGCCGATAAAATCATCTTCAGTGACGAGGCCCATTTTCATCTTGATGGCTTCGTCAATAGGCAGAATTGTCGCATTTGGGGTGAGGAAAATCCTCGAGTGATTCACGAGAAGCAAATGCATCCTCAACGTGTCATTGTGTGGTGTGGTTTTTGGGCTGAAGGAATCATTGGACCTTTTTTTATGAAAATGAGGCAGGTCAAGCGCAAACAGTCAATGGTGTTCGGTATCGTGAAATGATAACCAGTTTTTTCTTGCCTAGAATTGAAGAAATGAATGTGGAGGGCATGTGGTTCCAACAAGACGGCGCCACATGTCATACAGCCAGAGAAACAATTCAATTGCTGCATCAGTCATTTCCCGGTCGTGTTATTTCGCGTTTTGGAGATCAGAATTGGCCGCCTAGATCGTGCGATTTAACACCTTTTAACACCATGGGGTTTTTTGAAGTCGATGGTTTACGCGAATAAGCCGACGACGACTCAAGCCTTAAAAGAGGAAATTGGACGCTGCATTAATGAAATACCGCAGCATTTATGCAAAACGGTCATTGAAAATTTCATTAAAAGATCGCGTGCATGCCAGCAAAGCCGCGGCGGCCATCTGCACGATATATTGTTCCATACATAACCTCATTCTATCTACTTTACGATATAATAAAGTTTCACGATTTTTTTTTAAATATCTGTGTTTTATTTAAAATTTAAAAATTGCGTTCTTCTTGGGATACCCTTTATATGGACATATATGGAATGGACAGATTTATTTACGGACGCCTTTAAGAGAAAATTTACTTTGGTGATAAAACTTGGACTCGAAAAGATTTATGGTTCCAGAACATAGGTATTTAAAAAAAATTTATGTTTTGGGCATAACTTTTTTGTATCTGAACCGATATTTCCGAGCTTTTGAGCAAATATGTTATACTAAAGAATTTCGATCTTTTGCTATATAAGACGTATCCATAGGTCATATTACGGCTCTAAATTAGTGTTTGTTGTTTGTATTTAAAAGGTGAAGAGGTAAAAGAAAAGAATTTGAACAAATCGTTAAAAGAAATCACTAGAACTGCATGTGTTTTATTTCTACAAAAACGTTTGATTTAGCTGGCAAATTTGCATTTGGGATTTTATTTCGGTTTTTTATTACAAAATATTTTTAATTTCTTTAGCTTAATTTTAAAAATTTGAAGGAAAATAGTTTATAATTTTTTTTATAAATTATTATAAGTTATGACCTAAAATAGTTGCACTCAAAGGGAAATTATGTATAAAATTTTCTTAATATATGAGAAATAAAATGGTTTAAAAATCTGTTTATAAATTCTTTTAAATCGGAGCAAAAAATTTAAATAAAACCGTTTGTATTTTGTTTCTATCAGAGGGTTTTTATAAAAATTTTGATGTTGCACTCAAAGGGAAATTATATATAAAATTTTCTTAATATATGAGAAATAAAATAGTTTAAAAATCTGTTTATAAATTTTTTTAAATCGGAGCAAAAAATAGAAATAAAACCGTTTGTATTTTGTTTGTATCAGAGGGTTTTTATAAAAATTTTGATGTTTTTAACCTATTTATGCATTATTTAATTATTAATTTAAAATATTATTTAAATTAATTATTTAATGTTAAGAAAACAAAAAGAAAGTCTTAAGAAAATATAAACAAATTGTAAAAAAAAGTTGAATAGACTGGGAATCGAACCCGCGTCTAAGAGAAAAAAATATTGGTGACATAGCGTTAGACAACCGAGCTATTGAGGTCATGCGAAATCATCGTTAATATAATTAAATAAACAGTTTTCGTTCATTAGAGTTTTGTTTGGTTTTTATTTAAATGACACATCTTTGTATGTGTTTGTTGATTGTGTATAAAAGGTGAAGAGGTGAAAGAAAAGAATTTCAACAAATGGATGTTTTGTTATGCGTAATATTCAACATACATATTTAGAAAAACAAAGGAATTTTACGGAAAAAATTAGAGGTAGTCCTGTTTTTTTGCTAATATCTCAGCCATTTATCAACCGATCTGGCAAACAGAAATGGATCACATGTAACAGAAATATATATCAATCAAGTCCTCATCATGTCTGGGGTCTTCGGAAAACCCATTTCAACACACAGACGGACATCGTTAAATCATCTTCGCTCTGCATTAGGACCCATAATATATATACTTTATAAGGTCTAAGATCAATATTGTAGAAATTACAAACGGAATGACAAACTTATATATACCCTTCCACCTGTGGTGAAGGGTATAAAAAATAATCGAGTAAAATCTCTTGAATAGTAACATAGTAAAAGCAATAAACATAAATACAAAAGACTATGCACGGTGCTTAACCTTTGTTAAATTTTATATGCGAACTGGGACCGAAAAAGCTGTTAACTGTTAAATCTTATTTTTATGGACTATTAATGAAGATAATATTATTAAAAAATTTAAAAATATAAAGAACAATTAATTAAAAGTACCACTATTAAAATATTTTTAGCTTAAAAAAAAAACTCAAAATTCCTGTTCAGTTTTTTTAAAAAAGTTCAGAATTATCAAGAGTATAGTTCCCTCTCACGAAATTTTAAGTATTCTCTTGGAACACACATAGTAGTGCCTAGCAGTGCTGCCATATAGCCAATTTTAGCTGCTTTTTTCTCGTTTTTTAGGATGCTTAAGATTTTTCGTTTTTTTTATAATTTTTTTTTTTTATATAAAATATAATATTTGTTCAATATACTTATTATTTTTACTAAAATTGGTCATATAAGTAAATAATACTACAAAACTTTTCTATTGTTACGAAGTCAAATATAACACTGTGAGATCAATAGTTGTTTATCAGTAAACTTTGTAAAAAAAATAAAAACCAATTTTGTCCCTTTGTTTTAATTAATTTTCACTTTTGTTGTTGTTTTTTTTTTTGTTCAACAAATAATTGCTTCATGCAAAGGTTAAAATGAGACTGGTTTTTTTGTTGTTTATATTATTGGAATGACCAACTTAAAAGTTAAATTTCAATTTAAAAGAGTATGTACTTATGTGTACGTATGCAAAAGAATTTGAGAAAAATATAACTGAAGATGAACTGCAATTATTACAGGGTGTGATGATGTTTTTCTTTTTGGTCATCTTCAAACATTCAGGCCATCTAACATGGTGTGGGTCCCATGAAAAGATAACCCAAGGCTGATTTTTTAGCCAACCAGTCCAACACCACTCGATATGGCACCATCTCCTCATATATAATTGTAGATGTCAAAACCCAGTTCTAAATCGATTTTTGTGTTGCATCTGGGATCTATATCCACGAGAACGTCATCGTGAAATTCCGCACCCAGAAAACAGTATCAGTTGCGGCCACCTAATTTGTTTCCAATCGAATTCTGGCGGTTACGACAATTGTTTTTATATTAAATTATATTTTTAGTTGTGAGAGCCAATATTCATTTGTACAATCTAATATTTATATTTCACAGAATTATTATTACGTTCCACAAAATTTTATTTTAGAAAAAATTTTATTTTTTAATTTTTCCGGTATCGAACCTGGACATTGAGATTCATATTTAGTTTACACTCTTGCCATTTAAGCTTTTGAAAATTTTATTTTAATTAAAAAAATATATTTTTTATATGTTTGCCTTATCCGGGATTTTAACTGGAAATTCGGAGTACTGAGCTACCTCTTTACCCACTACACAACAAACACTTATAAATTTTGATGGCGAATTTCGAATTTAAACAATTTGTTAGGAAAACAAATATTAGTATAAAATTTGTTTATCAATACCAATCATTAGTGACGTCTATTATCAATGCAATCCACAATTCGGTTGCTTTTACTTGAACTCTAATTAAATGATATATTTAATCAGAATAACCATACTTGTATTTATCACTTTTAAATATCGACAATTTTTTAATTAATTTGATAGATTGTACCAAATTTCTAATTTATTCACTAAATAAATGGTTGCTTCCACCGCACACAAATACTAAACGAATTTTATTTTTAAAGATAATTGGGAACACCAATAATTGAATAATAGGATTGATTTTTAGTTTCGTTTCCCTTTTTATTATTCCCAATATAACATTTTTGCTTTATTAATGGATCTTAGGTTATTCCAAATAAAATTAAGTCTTCAAAAATAAATGTTAATGGTTTTGAACGAATTGCAAACAATCTTTTCTCTGGGTGTGCACCAGAGAACTGCAAATGCTAATTGCAAAACAAGAATATGTACATATGTGTTTGCGTTCAAACGTTGAATATACTCCAATACACATATTTGTTGATGATTTTAAATTAATCAAACGACGTGCAAATTGTTGTCACTGATTTATAATCATCGGTCGTTTTTATATTATTGACTTTATTCTGTTCGTTTGAGTCAACAATAATTATTTTGATGTAGAATAAATCAGAAAAAGCAATAAATAAAGCGTATGTGTGTATTCATAATTAAAAGAAAATAGTTTCTTATCTATAAAAAGGGGGTGGTTTTGTAGAAACACATTTCATAAATTAGGGTGGGTCTAAAATCCGTTTTTTTAGAATTTTTATTAGTAATACCAAAAATATTGTTCTTTGTGATTTTTTTTATGCTCGCCCAATCCGGTTAAAGTTAAATTGCCTAATTTTCCAATCAAAATAGATGAAAAAAAATTAGACAATATTTAAATTTTTCCTTATTAGGCAAGCCTGAGATATCGACCTAAATTTTTTTTCCAAAAAAATATTTTTATTTCACAAAGAAGAATATTTTTAGTATTGTATTACTAATAAAAATTCTAAAAAAGCGGATTTAAGTCCCACCCGAATGTACATTTATGAAATGTGTTTCTATTTTGTTTTGATTACACTCATACGCGTTGTTTGTTGTTTTTTTCTGATTTATTCAACGCGTGAACAAGAATTTTTGTGTATGATTAAATCAAGAAAAAAGTTGGTTTTGCAGTTCTCTGGTGCGCACATGGAATTTCTTGCATTGGTGCAGAATAGGGGTTTCGAGGTAGATCCTCTGTATATAATGCTACAACTTGTGTTGTCCATTTTTTCCTGTTGTTAGCTGGTTGTATTTTAATGGTGGCGAAATTATAACCCTTTTTATGAGACGTTAGTATATGTAACTCTTGAAAATATGATTTCGAAATACGAGATACAGTTGCAGCAGTATTGATTACAGCTCGCATACTATACCAATGATCTAATTTTTCATGTGTTATTTTTACTGTAGCTGTAGGAATAAATACACTCGCCCAGTTAAAAGGTGCTGCATCCCAAGCACTGAGATTCAGATCACTTGAGACGACTGATCGTAATGGCAAATGGTCAAGATGTGGTGCTCCACGAAGCATTGTATGATGACGCTTGTAACATTTCTGATATCCATGATCATTTCTGCATGAACCAATGAGATGTGATCTGGCTAGACAATTTATAATATTGCACATGTTTTTAATGCATGGTTGTCTTTACAAATTACGCACGAGAAATGCCATTGGTTAGATTTTGATGCCATAGCTGGAAGTATAAAAAAGAAAAGGGTCTTAATGTAATTTGTAAATTAAAATCTGTTTTTGCGGGTCAGTTGGAGTATTATATAACAATTTTTGTTATGGGTCGTGTACAGATTCCACTTGGAGTTTCTATGTCGTTTACTCGACTATTTTGGTCAGGTCCTGGGTATGTTTTGACAATACGACCTTATTTCCATCCGTTTGGTGGAAGATTATTGTCTTTGATGACAAAGAGATAAGTGACTTTAACGTTCTCTCGTTGATTTTTCCATTTATATCTGCGGTTGAGTTCAGTCAGGTATTCAGATTTCCATCTTTGGCAAAATGAGTGATTGATAAACTTAAGGCGTTTCCAGCGGTTAACTAGGATTAGATTTTCATTGCTTAAATCACGTTCAGCTGGAGTCAATAATGGAGCACCAATGAGAAAGCGTCAAGGGGTCAATGGAGATAGGTCATTAGGGGCATCGCTAGCAGGGCTTATAGGTCTAGAATATTCGACTCTATTCGGGTCAATATTGTAGATAGCTCTTCGAAGGTGAATTTAATATTTGTGATCAATTTTTTCAAAGGTGTCTTGAAGGATTTTTTTATCATTAGTTGATTTTCACAATGTAGCGTAATTTTATGGGTAAACTCGGTGATCAATCGGGTCAGTTTTTAGTTGTAAGGCAGCAAAATTTGATGATGCTCATTATATATCAGACCTGGCGATTGGACAAGACGACCATTATACCTAAACTGTCTAAGAAAGGATTTAGGGTCAAAAGGTTGCTACTGGCGTACTCTATACGCGAGAGATAACAATGAAAAGCGAAACAAAGGGGCTTCATAAGCCGTCGTAGTTAAAAGTTTTATAGGCTTCGCCTCAAATTTTGTGTCTCTAGAAAGTTTTTGAATGGGCCATTGATTTTTCGGTTGTTTTTGTCATTTTGGTCAATTCCCCCATATGTGATGGGTTTCCAGTTCTTTTGGTGTACATCCACGACTTGCAACATCTGCTGGAGTTTCTTTGAATTCAACATGTTGCCAATTTAGGGTGCCAACTTTCTAAGAGTCGATTTCCAATGAATGTGTTCCATGTACTATTGTTGAGTCCGTCCAAAAATAGGTCTTTAAAGGAGGTGTCTGAAGATTTGGATCCGCATAGTTCCAAACGAGGTAATGAAATGTTTTTGATAGGGGCAACACAGATCTTGGTAGCCAAAAGAAAAGTGTGAACATTAAGGTTCTGAAGTTATATTCTGATATAAGGTAGCAGAATAGGCTTTTCTGAGGCGTCGCAAAATACATGGATTCCCACATTACAAGTAGGGCTATATTGAATCCAACGTGGTATAATAAGAGTATTAATTTAAGGACAATTTTGAAAAAACTTTTGCCATTTTATACAGGTAAGGGTTATTAAGATATTATCCCAGTCGATTTTATCTGGCCAAATTTGTTGCATAATTAATTTGGCATCCACAATGATTGGGGCCAGCTATCCGCAAGGGTCAAATAATTTTGCAATTGCGGATAAAACTTCGTGTTTAGAGTACGATTGAATTATGTCGACTTCTGGAGTTGTGTAGGTAAAAGAGTCTTAAGTAACGTTCTATTTTATCCCAAGGGTCTTTGGTCCAGCATTTTCAGATAAGTTTAACGAATCAAGAGGTAATAGGGTCCCGCTTGGCAAAACCTGGATAACTGGATGATCATTTGAGGTCTATTTCATCAGGTCAAAACCGGCAGATTTTATAACTGTCTACTGTTCTAAAATCTTGTCTTGATTTTATGGCATCGTTTAAAGTGTGCCCATCGGCTAAGACATCATCTACATATATATTTTGTTCTAAAATATGTGATGCTAAGGTTTGGAGCAGAGTTCTAATGGCCAGGAACGGGACGCAGTTAACTCCAAACGTCACTGTAAGGAGTTCAAAATCTTCAATTGGGTCATTTGGAGATTTTCCAATTAATATCCTTTGATATTTAGTTTGAGTTGGGTCAACTAGTATGTATATGCCGATACATTTTTGTTGTATCGGCGTTGAAGACGAACCATAATAATCTCCACTTCAGTATTTGGAGTACTAAGTCCTGTTGAAGTATGGGTCCTGGATGAAAAATGTCATTAGAACTTTTCTTATTTGAAGACGGTCACAAGGCATTTAAAACTACACTAAGTTTTGTGGTCAGCCTATCTGGATTTATTGCTGCGAGATGCGGCAGGGTTTTGTTTATATCCAGGGTTGAAATTTTCCGCTTGTGTCCCAACTCAAGGTATTCCAAAATTTCCTGATCATTTTGCTTTTTAATGTCAGATTTTTGGTTTAGAATCCGTTCCATTCTCAAAGGGAAGGGTCTCTAAGTACCTTCCGTTTTCGACTCTACGAGTTGTACATTGGAAGTTTTTTTCACACAATGTGTCTTCTGACCTCAAAATCTTTTTGGGCTTTCCTCCACTTCCCATAATAGTGTGAGGATTTGGGGAAAGGACGTTGTATTAAGAAGTGAGATAGCATTAGGTAAACGATTTGATGTACCTGAAGGTCCCCCACGACCCAGCCAAATACTGTTTTTGTGCTAAAACGATCCTAATAGCCGCATAGGTGTTTTGTTGCAAAATATCAATGGGCCTATGTCGAGGCCAATTACCAAGTCGGCAGATTGACAATGGTAGAATTCAGGGTCTGCAAGTTATAATTCTGCAGCCTCACTGATATTCGGCAAAAATAACGACTTGTGCCCAAACCTCTAACTTTAAATTAGGGTCAGTTCTGGAGCAAATATTGAACAAAGAGGCTTTATATACCCGAACTGTCAGTCATACCGCTAAACTGAAGGGTGTTTTTGTTGTGGGCGGCCTCAATTTGGTTTTTAGTTTGTCCGAAATAAACGTTGTTTGGGATCCAGGGTCGATGATAGCCTGAAATGTTTCGCCTTATATTTTTACGATTGGAGTGAATATATATTTTTACGATTGGAGTGAATAGTAAAGTTTTCTCGCTTTTTGGGGGTTTTGTTCTTAAGGTCAAGGTCGTTGCATTAGGAATTGCAAGGTGCAAATTCAGAGTGGACTGTATGTTTGGAGCAAGGCCTGTGGCGCTTATACCTGTCCGCGTCGTACCGCTTTCATGAACTGAAGCTGTATTTTGGGATTCTGTCGCCTTGTGTTATAACGTATTATGTCTTTGGCGACAAATTCTACAACTTTATTTGCTTTGCAATCCTTGACACTATGATTAACACCGAGAGAGTTGTAATATGTGTTTGTAAATCTAACTACTACAGGACAAAATGTTAACCTTTAAAAATTAATAGAGATGACCATGAATTCTATATATTTCGGCCAAGCTGATACAATGGTTTATTTTTTAATCTAAGGTACGGATTTTCTGTGGAATGCCTTTAAAATTTTTCGGTTTTGTATTTAGTTTTTAATATACCAAATTTTAAAAATGTAAATAATATGAAATCTTTTTAATAAAATGCAAGCACAAGACCTTTGGCCATATTTGCGGAAAACCTGATATTAAAACTACTGTTTCGCGATTTATGTAGCTTTTTACGGTTTTTACGATTTTAACAAATTCAATCGAGCCTTAGTAAAGAAGCAATTTAAAGGAAAATATTTTTATAAAAACAATGTATTTGCATATAGCATCTTATACGTTAAATTCGCGATTTTTCGAAAATTTTATATGGTAGCATAGCTTTCCGAGTTGTTCCCAGAGTCCAACTTTTAGTATAATATGCGCTTACCTCTAAAAATAGTTCTTGCAAAAATTCAAACAAAAAGTTTCTATTTTCAAAATATATCGTAATAAATACATTCATTTTTATTATTAACACTCTAATAACAAAATTAAACTAGTAATATTAATGAAAACTGATGAAATTGTGTTGAATATTTTTCGGATTTAACAAAAAAGTAAACCTATCATAAAAATAAATTGGTAATTTTAATATTTCTGTATATAGGTAAGCGATATAACAACGCGTACAAAGCATGTTATTATTTCAAAACTTAAATAAAGTACACCATTGTAAACAGAATGACCGAAATATATAGAATTGATGGTGAGAACTCCATTAATTTTTTCTGCGTCATGCAGTTTCATAACGTACCCAGCAAAACCACACATTACCAAATAATGGGTAAAGTAATGTATAGCCATAGGGGCCGATGGATTACTTTAGACCGTACTTCATTGATGAATTTTACAAGCGATGAGCCTCAAGGTAATGTATATACCCATTACTTTAGAGGTGATAATGTAAGGGTTACTTATATGGTTACGAGAATGGAAAAAGTAATGTGTCTAAAAATAGATTTTTAAAAAAGTGGATTTTTTTTTTAATTATTACAAACATTTTATTTTAATTATTTGTTATTAAAAATAATGTGGTCAAGATGGGAATCGAACCAGGGAAATCTGGTTGCCATCCAAGAGCTCTGCCCACTGAGCTATCGACGCATATAGTATTTGATTGCTTTGAACTTAAATGAGTTCTTGCGCTTCGTTTTTTCACTAGTGTTGTCAAAACAAACATACATTACATTTATAAATCATATATCAATAATCAGTAACTTATTACTTTATGCTTGCAAATAATGAAAAAGGTAACGAGCTATCAGGGCAGTTATTATTAGTTATTTTAAATACCCCTGTTTGGTTTTAAGCGATTTTTCTGGTTTAACCCGTTATTAATTTGTGACGTATTTATTTGCAATGAATGGACCTTTTCCCCCCAGTTGAAGGTCTGTTTTCGAATTGAGGTTGAAGAATTGGTAACTTTGTAGCTTTTATGTTTACGCAGGACTGTAGAGTTTTAAATTTTTTGGTCAGAAAAATCTCAAATTGCGTCCAATTTGTTATGTCTGCACAGTCCTCAAGTGTACTCTCGAATTCTTCGGGGAAGTTTTATTTGGCATATAAAAACCATGACTGGGTCCCAACAACAATGTTTAATTTTCAAGGTATTAAGTGTTTCTAAAACACCGTTAGCTCTGCTATGTAATTTCAGAACAGAGGTAGCAGAATCTACAGAAACGTTCGGTAGGTCAAATAGGATTCTGAGTTGTGCATTGACTTGTTCTCTTTTATTATCGTATGTGCTTAGTAATCTATCCCAGGCCAGGTCAAATCAATCATTGGTAAATGGAATATTTCAAAGCACGTTGTTAGCATTACCTCCAATTTTCTGTTTTAAATAGATTAATTTTTCAATTTTGCTCATTTTATTGCTTCTTACACATATCGCAGTGAAAAGGTCCCTAAAGGTACGCCATTCTGTGGGTTCCCCATAAAATGGATCCATATCGCATTGGGGTAACCCCATTGTAATCGAATGTTGGAGGTTTAGAGGAAGATTGACGACCTACTTTAGATCCCGTCTCATTGAGTTCCGATAAAGCCTGAATTTCAGCGTTTATTGAAGGAGGTTGTTCGTTTGGTCCCTGCTTTAAATCTCGGCATTCTTCATAAGTTTTTTGACTTGGGTCCAAAGAGAGTCGAGTTCAACGAGAAAAAAAATTTGTAACCAAAATTTAAAAAAAGTTACCAAATGAGAAAATATATAACCAAAATTTAAAGTTTTATGTTTTTATTTATATATATTAATCTATTACTTTTTTTAATTTGTACTGGAAATATTATTTTATAGCAAAAATCTACAAAAAATTAAATTACCTGCTTTCATTGTCGCATTCAAATGATAAATCTTCGGATTCACTATTTGCATTGACTGCAGTCTTTTTGAATAAAAACCTAAAACAACCCAACAAAAAAAGTTCCGCTTACGTACCGTTTTCAATATGTAAAAAACAAAAACAAACTCAGGTTACGTACCGTTTCCTGGATCCGTAAACGTACCAGAAAACAGATTTTAAGGAACATCGAAACTTATGGTGTAAAAACCGGAGTTAAGTCCGTTGAAAGCCAGTCATTGAAGGACCGGTTACGGACAGCTGTGTAGTGTAAAAATGGTCTTGAGTTTTTGGTCCTATTATTTTTTTTAGATTTCTTAAAAAAAAAAATAAACAACGCAAAGAAAACATTCGAATGGATGGTAACATTACCACGTTTTAATTTTGGCCTTTTATAAAGTTTAATACCTGATAGAAATAAAAAAAAACAAATTAGTTTATGTTCAGCTTATAATATTTACAATGTAAAAAGTACATTTCGATTAGAAGCATAAAAGTTCTTCAAGTCACTAGTTCTGCACCTTGGTTTGCATTCATGCAATTTTAAATTTAAGAAAAGGGTTGCGAGATTTAAGATATATATTCTATTATATTTGGCTGCATATTTATATTTTTATAAAAGCAATAAACAACACCGCTTGCTACGGAATCAAGACTGATGAAAAACGGCGAAGTCCGTTTTAACGGCACGGAAACGGTTACAGCAAACTTAGTAAAAACGTAGTGTTTTTGGAAACCCGATTATGCGGTCCGTTAATATTTCGTTTTCGTACAAGCTTTGACGGATATGTGTATAGAGTTTTAGTATTTAAAACACGTTTGTTTGGTTTTAACTCTAGTGAGCAACTGATTCTTTATTCATTAGTAAACTTAAAGCTAAGTATAAAATATGTTATTAAGTAAGCGTGTAGAAATGCTGAGATAAGCAGATCCCACACTTACTGGTCAGCGTGTGTGCGGTATTATATTGCATATCTAGCAGGTGTTTACAGCCTGGCAATATACACTTATTAAGCACACTACACCTCCCTTTTTTTGAAAAAGATTGATCAATTAGATTGATTTATATAACTTAAATTTTAATTTTAATTGTATTTTTTTTTAAGTTTTCTTTTTCCTTTTTTTGTTTTTTAATTTCTAATTTTAAGTTTAACATTTATAATTATTTAAAAAATTTTTTTTTATTACTGTTATTTGAATTTTTAAATTTTATCAGCATTTATTATACAATTCAATCCTATTTTTATGAATTATTGATGATTTATTATTATCATCAATAATTTTTATATTATTTTTATCATCTACTTCTAAAACCCTAAATGGTCCTTTATAGGCCATATCTAACTTATGTCTAGCTTCATTGCGGACTAACACTAAATCACCACTGGCTACTATAGTACGGTTAGCCAAATTCTCCGAATATGATTGTCTATTGTTTTTTTGCATTTTCTATTAATTGATGAGCCCTGCGCTGTGCCATTCGGAGTCTAAATTTAACCTCCTTTTCATATGAGTCGATATTATATAATGGTTCTATGCCATCATCTTTCACAAAATCGAATGTTGGTGGTATTTTTCCAAAAAATAACTCAAATGGACAGTATCCATGAGCTGTTGATGGTGTTGTATTGTAACAATACACAGAAAATCTCAACCAATTATCCCAGTCGGACTTATCAAATGATATGTATGTTCTCAAATACTCATTGAATGATCTGTGAGATCGTTCAACAGTACCAAGAGTCTCACGATGGTAGGGAGTAGAGTTCAATTTCTCGACTCTCATCAGTGAACATAGTTCCTGTAATACCTGATTCATATATTCGGTACCCATATCAGTGACCATTCTGGCCATTGTACCGTATATTAAAAAAAATCCTTCCATGATTGCTTTTGCTACCGTTTTGGCGGATTTATTTTCTATGGGTATTGCGACTAAGTATTTAGTCAAATCGCACATTATAGTAATGGCATATTCGTTCCCAAAATAAGACCTTGGTAATGGTCCGATGGTGTCAATTATGACAATATCAAATGCCTTAGCCGGAGTCAGTGTCAAAATAAAGGATTCTTTTCCCTTAATCCACATTTATTCCGTTGGCATTTATCACATTTCTTGACATAGCGAGTGATATCCCTCGTCATGCCTTTCCAGTGATATTTCAATCTTATTTTCTTTATCATGCGGGTGATCCCTGGGTGTCCCCTATGAATTGGATCATCATGATATTTCCGCATAATTTTCATTCGCTAAGAATCGTTTTCAACTTTTATCAATGTTGGTGTGAGTACTATTTTTAAATTTTGCGTTTCCGGTTATTATAAATTCTTCTTTATTCCTCCCTAGGGTTTTTAATAGACTATCATCTAGTGATAGTTGTATCGTTGTCAGACCTATGTTATCAGCTACATTTTCAAGCTTTGGAAAAAGTCGACCTAAGTCCACGATTCCATTAACAATTAAGTCACGCAACTTATGTTCAGAAAGTTTGTTCTTTCCTTTTCAGATAATAAATTTATCCTTTGTAAAATGCAAACGTGGCATTTTTCTGTACTCTTGGGCACTCATTCCCTTATATATCCTTATATCCACCAATTGATTATCATGTGTGTCATTTATTTTGTTCACACATTTGCGATTCTTGTTAGACTGAAGTCTAGTTGTAACCTTCAGTATATTATTAATTTCCATGTTTTTGATATCAGAGAACTCAATTCGCGACAGCGCATCAGCCGCGTTGTTCTCTTTCCCCCTGATATACTCAACTATGAAGTCATATTCTTCTAAATCAAGTCTCATACGTGTCAATTTTGACGACTGATTTTTCATTGAAAATAAGTAGGTCAATGGTCTATGATCACTTCTGATCAGAATTTTTTTTTTCCATAAATGTATGGTCTGAAGTATTGTATCGCCCAATGAATGGCAGCTAGTTCCTGCTCAATCGTCGATTTATTGCTTTCGCCTTTCGTAAATGTTCTAGATGCATAGGCAATTGGCAACTGAATACCATGACTTTCCTGACTTAAAACAGCACCGCAAGCATGTTTACTAGCATCAGTTGTTATGCAGAATTTTTTCGTAAAATCCAGATACTGTAGTATCCTTGGACTTAATAGCTGTGTTTTAAGATACTCAAAAGGAATCTTTACATTCCTTAGTCCATTCAAAAGGAATATTTTTTCTAGACAATCTAGTCAAATGTCTAGACGATCCAGCAAAGTTAGGTATAAATCTTCTGTAGTAATTGCAAAATGCAACGAAGCATTTAGCTTCATCACCGTTCTTTGGTGTTGGATAATTTTCAATTATCGAAAATTTGCTATCATCTGGCAAGATTCCCTTGTCAGTACACTTGTGTCCTAAGAATGTCACTTCGCGACAGAAAAATGAACACTTATCCGGGTGTAATTTCAAATTGTTTTGCGACACATACTAAAAACGTCCTTTAGATTTCGTAGCATATGTTCCGTAGAACAACCAATGGCTATTAAATCATCCATGTACAAGAAAGCTTGGGCTGGTGAAAGTCCCGAAAAAGCTAATGATTCTTTGGAATGAATTTGGTGCTATCTTTATTCCATAAGGTAGTCTTTTAAACCGAAATGAACCTTTCTCAGTAGAAAATGACGTTATGTCCCTAGATTCTTCTTCTAGTTCTATTTGGTGAAAACCCGATACCAAATCTAGGCATGAAAAAAATTTGGCTCTACCCAATTGATCCAGTATATCATCTATTCGTGGAAGTGGAAACTTATACGCTAAAAGCTTCTTATTGATTTCTCTATAATCAAGAACTAGTCTCCATCGTTTTTGTGTTGTACCTGGCAAAGATTTCTTAGGTACTAACAAAATTGCACTATTATATTCCGAAACCGAAGGTTCGATTGTATCATCATTTACATATACACCTGGTTATTTTCTTCTTCCTTATGAGAGTGTGGTATTCTATAATTTTTTATGTAGACGGGTTGTCTATCGTTAAGTCTGAGATATTGCTTGTAAAAATTATTTGCATTTATTTTTTCAGACTCTAATGCAAAAATATCAACGAATTCAGAGCACAAATCTCTTAATTTTTTATCAATGAACTCAGGAAAATTTCTAGGTAGTTTTTCTATTTTTTCTCGATTTTTATGAGAATCGCTGTTCTGTTGGACGATTTCATAGTCGTTTAGACTTTCAGTTTGTATTCGAACATTAGGTATAATTAAATCCTTGTCGGTTGTATTGACAATTTTAACCAGAGGTCTTGTTCCCAATGTCACAGTATTTGCGACATAGACCCCCCTCTGTAGCATTTGATGTGGAATCACTATTTCGTTCTCAGTGTATTGAATATTTACCAATCTAATCACTTCCGATCTAGCAGGGAGAGATAAGGAATTTATATCTGGTGCATTCATCAATGTCATCGATATATGATATGGAAAGTTGGCAGGTCTTAGGATGATTAAGTCCACATGATCCTGATAATCCAAAATACATCTGTATTTTCTAATAAAATCCATACCTATAATTTCACAATATGGTATTGGGAAGTCATCCTCGACAACATGAAATTCATGTCCTCTAAGGATATCTTCAATCTTAAAGTCCGTTCCGACTTTACCTATGGTATTCAATAATCCCTGACCTATTCCACTAATATTTGTACATTTACTTTCATCTATTTTTTCGTTAAGGACTTGACCGATTTAAATAATGGAAACATCGGCACCCGTGTCCACTAAAAATGTAGACTTACTCTAATTCAACGATGATCTGATTTTAATATAGCTGTAGAGACTTAGATTTATATTGTAGATAGTTCTATCTATTGCGTATTCAGGGGTTGTTGCCCGTTTTCCGAATTATCTTCGGTAACATTGTACGCCATGTTATGGCTACTTCTGCCATTATTATATCCGTTGTGGCCATAACCACGGCCTCTGCCACGATAATTGTTAAAATTGAAAATGTTCCTGATTCCATTATCAGTCGTACCCTTTCGTTTGTTGCGTTTTTCACGATGGCTTTTACGGCTGATCGTGTGGCATAATGGCTTGCAATCTGTGTTGGCAAACCATCTGATATATACGCACCTTCCAATTTTTTTTTGTGAGGTCTTCTACCTCTTTTGCATTTTTGCCTTGTTGTTTTACGCACATCAGTTTCGCATTAACTACATCTACGGTTTCACCCCTTACTGTAGTTTTTAATTTTTCGATAAATTGATGCAAGGTTATCTCGGTCGAAACGAGATTTCTTGCCGTCCCTTTTAGCTTAGTCTTAACCAAGTGTACAGCAGCATTCTCATGGCCTTCCCTTATGGAATCCACGAGGCTCAATGCATCAAGGAAAGCCTGCCAATTCTCTGAATTTCCATCGAATTCAGGAATAAGTTTTGAGGCTAACCCTAGCAATTCTGTAACTGATTGAGGCATAATTTCGGGATTATAAGGATTATTTGAATTCTAATAACAAATAAAAAAATTTGCGTCTAAAGTTAAACTTTGTCAAGATCATTTGACATGGAAGCGGCCCGAATATAGTTCTTTCTCAACGACCTTTTATGTAGTTGATAAAGAGTTGTTAATAATTGCAATGATAGGATTGAAATTATTTTAATTAAATATAGAGTGGGCACTTCCACTGTAATTTCGTTAATTACATTCGCGTTTGGGTTCTTTACCTTGGATTCGTTGACACCCATGTTAATAAAAATAAGTAAGATTTATGGTTCCCGAAAATAGGTATTTAAAAAAAAGAAAATTATGTTTTGGTCATAACTACTTTCATCAAATTCATTCTATATAGTTAACATTCTATAAACAACCCGATAAAGGTAAACTGCAATATTTTTTCTTTTTAACTAAAACTAAAAATTTACCTTTTAACATGTTGTTTAAACTAAAAAAAATCACAGTAACACAACTGAAATTAATTTCACTTCAAAAATTCTTAAATTACTACACTATTAAATATAAGAATTTTGTTTAATATTAAAGTTTTCACATTTTATACCTAATTTCAAAAATATTGATGATTTCACATTTGTTTTTTAATTTTACAGTCGCATTAAAACTTAACGAATTGTTAAATTATAATTGAGTATTTAATTACGGTCTTACCGTTCTTAAGATATAAATTAACCTTTTTTGTGCCACGCCCAATTTAAGGATTCCGCTCGCATTTTGTCAGATGTTGTATATTGACAACCAAGATGATTGCACCTTATTTGGAAGTTTTCCTCTTTCCATTCTCCAATAATACAGAAAAGCTGCCCGACATCGTTAAGCCAACTGTGCTTTTTATTTATGTTTTTATTCGTTAGTTATTTAAACTGTACTTTTTAATTTTGTTTTAATTCGTTAGTTATTTAAGCTGTACTTTTTATTTTTTTTTAATTTGTAGAATTTTACAGTATTTTCCCGAATTTTGTTTTTCAGTTTTTCCAGTTCTTCGTTCTTATATGGAATTTTCATTATTAATAAAAAAAATTTGCAGACTTTTATATTATATTTTTTCTCACTTTAGGTTTTTTTTAAGTGCTTTTTTACCATTTTTTTTTTGTTATAAAAGGTTTTTGCTGTTTGACAATTTTTTTGTTACACTTCTACAATGCACTTTTTTTCTATGCACTGTTTTTTTTTTTTCTTTAAATCACTGCATCTGTTGTTGAATGTTGTATTTTTATTTAAAGTTTTCTGTTTTTTTTATAGGTTCTTTAATAAATTCATTAAATCATTTTTTAGCTTACACAAAGTTGTTGTAAATTTACTTTTATCTGCTTTGCTGATGATTTAAGCTTCTCGGTTGACGTTGTGGTTGTTGGTTCTTCTTTGGATTTTTCTGCGTTGTAAACGCAATTCAGTTGATGATGATTTTAAAAATTTAAATTATAGAGTTTTAGTATTGAAAACACGTTTGTTTGGTTTTAACTCTAGTGAGCAACTGATTCTATTCATTAGTAAACTTAAAGCTAAGTATAAAATATGTTATTAAGTAAGCGTGTATAAATGCTGAGATAAGCAGTTCCCACACTTACTGGTCAGCGTGTGTGCGGTATTATATTGCATATCTAGCAGATGCTTACAGCCTGGAAATATACACTTATTAAGCACACTACACGTGTTTTACGGACGTAAACGTGTCGCACAATCCGGATTCATGATTCCGTATGAGAGTTCGTAACAATGTTTCTTGTGAAGTTAAAATTTTTCTTGAATTTACATACATTCACACATGTAAAATACAAATACTTATCCATTGTGCATTTACTTAATGTTTTTTGCTTTTTTTACCACCAACACATAAGTTTACTTAGCAATTGTTCAATTCAGAATCCTTGTTCTCATCGTTATGCCTGGTTTTCATTATGTCATATGAACTGACAACAAAAACTGACTCAAATGAATTCTAGTCATTTTGTGTCAAATGCGTTTTCGTTACATCTTAAAAACTGACAATGAGTCGAGAAAGCAGAGCGTGTCAAAGACTTATGTCAAATTTTGGTGTCAGTTGACTGACACGCCGTTTTCATTACAAAGGTCAAACTTGATGTTTAAACTTTTGGCGAGCGAACAGCTGATTAGAAAATATTAATTTTTGTTCAATAAAAAGTGGAAAAAATTTAAAAATTATAAAAAAGAAACAAATGACTATAGCTAGTGCGGCGTTTTGTGTTATTACATTACCATTTCTTTCTTTATTTAAAAAAATTACCATTGAAATTTATTTTTCCAGCAAAAATAGAAAAAAATAACAGCTTTGCGATCGCCAAACAAAAAAAAAAATTACAACTTGTTGTCAATTTATTTAAGATAAAAAATGCTGCCATATCTGTTGACAAACTGAAATTTGACGTTATCACTTGTCTGTCATTTTAGACAGCAGTTCGTGTGCATAACTGACTCCAAACTCAGATGGCACCATATGATAACCCGTTTTCATACAATTGCGTATATAAAAATCTTTACTGTTAAATAAAATTAAAAAACAAAGAAAAAACTGTTTATATTTTTGATTGCCAAAAAAGTTACCAAAAAGAAAAAAAGTTCACATCTCCACATTGGAAAAAAGTAACCAATTTTGGTTAAAAATAACCAAAAACGGCAACACTGAGTGTGAGTGTTGTCTTCGGCCCAGGTCTTGGCTTGAACGTTTTCAAAATCGAACAAGTCGTCTGTATAGTTCACAAACTTATTAAGAGGTATTTTCGGACCATCGAATTTAAAAAAGACGACAAAAGGTCAAAAATTTTAATGAAATTATATTTTTCTCAAAAAATGTCTTCAGAAATTTGTAAAGAATGGAAAAATTTATTTATCAACTCCCGAATTAAAAAATAGTTATCGCTCAGCTAGAAAGGTAGTCAACCAACATATCAGAATTGTTAAACCGAATACTATTCTAAACGTTTTTCTTCAGCTTTGGAATCCAAAAATACTTGGCAAACAATCCGAGAAATTGGTATTGGAAAAGCTAACAACAATAGCTGTACGACTGATGCCGATGAATTGAACTCAATTTTTACAGACCTACCTTTGGCTCAGATCGATAACAATTTCTATACTTTCAACAATACCAACACTGAAGAAAATAACTTTGAATTTTCATGCGTATCTCAACTTGATGTTTTGTCTTGTTTCTCTATGGTTAAGTCGAATGCTGTGGGGTATGATAACGTTCACCCTAAATTTATAAAAATGCTGTTACCGTTCTGCCTTATGTAACATATTTCTTCAACCACATTATAATTTCCAGTAGTTTTCCTTCCAAATGGAAACATGCCAAAATTATGCCAATCCCAAACACAAACTCGGATTTTCGACCAATAGCAATACTATGTTATCTCTCGAAAGTTTTTGAAAAGATTTTGCACACCCAAATGAGTAGATATATTCATGATACCGGTTTAATGTCAGATAAGCAATCTAGTTTTCGTCCTAATCATAGCTGCGTGACAGTCCTGGTTAATGTCTGTGAAAACATTAGGCGTGAACTGGATGATGGCAAAATAAACTTTCTTGTACTTCTTGATCACTTAAAAGCTTTTGATACGGTCAACCACCATACCCTTTGTATGAAACTTAGACGCTTTTTTAATTTTTCAACTACTTCCACTCAGCTTTTTTCCTCATACCTCATGAATCGTACGCAATCCGTATATGTAAATAATAAGTCATCCCAATCTTTGAATCTCGAGAGAGGTGTACCCCAAGGTTCGATTTTGGGTCCGCTGCTATTTTCCATATATATTAATGACTTACCTGAATATCTTTCGTATTGTAAGATACACATGTACGCAGATGATGTACAACTCTACTTGAGCAGTCCTGTTCAATCTATAAAAGAGAATATTCATAAAATCAACGCTGATCTTAATAGTTTATACCGGTGGGCAACAGCTAATGAGCTCTGTATTAATCCACGAAAATCCAAATGCTTGGTAATTCGTAAAAAAACTTTAAATCCAGTTTTCCAACATGATATCGCCATTAACAACGAGAAAATTAACATTGTCCCAACAGCTAAAAATCTTGGTCTAATACTAAATAGTAGTCTAACATGGACAAACCATATTAACACAATAGTTGGTCAGACATTCATTTGGCTGTTGGCCAAATCATACCTGATTCCGGGGTTATTGTATGGTTGTGAACTTTATGCCAATAGCGACTCCGCAAGCCAATCTAAGCTTATCGTGGCGTATAATAGCATTGTTCGTTATGTTTTTGGATTAAGGCGACGTGATGGAACTTCGGCTTTCTCAAAGAAAATTCTTGGTGTTTCATTTATAAATCTTATGAAGATAAGAGTACTTCTCTTTTTACATAAAATCATTTACACGCAAAAACCTTTATACCTCTATGAAAAACTTCGATTTGCTCAGTCTAATAGGGGCAAACAGATTATTTTACCAAGACATCATTGTCTAGTATCTGAGTGGCAATTCTATATAAATGCAATTCGTCTCTGGAATATGCTTCCTCAAAACCAACAACTTAACAGCAACGTTACTCATTTTAAAAAAATTTGTTTTTCTAAATTATTCTTGATATTTTCTTACTTTTCCTGTTTGACTTTAAATATTTTTTATTATTATTATTATTATTTTTTTTTTTAAATCTTGTGTAATTTAAATTTAAGCTTTAAAAATATTTTACCTAATTGCAACCTATTTCTAAATATGTTTTAACAATTGTCATTATTATTTTTGCTTGGTAATTCCTGTACTGTAATTATAAGATTAAATCTTGTTGTGCAGGATATGACAATAAATAAAAAAAAATTATATTAAAACGGTCTAAAAGGTGCGATAAAGCAATGTGTTAATAATTTGGGTGAGATTTTGAAATACCAATTAGTAAAATGAATGTCCCCGCAAAGTTTATAAATGCCGACAGATGGTGACTCTTTTACAAAACTCTTTTTTTTTTTTTAATATATTGCTGGAGCAATGATATATGTATGTGTGTTGACATACTTGCTGTTCTGCTGATTGTTTTTAGGATGGTTTGTAGTTGCTTCGTTGAGGTTTATATGCAGTTGATATTCACAAGCGTCGACGACCATGATATTCACAAACTTTGACAACAATGTTGTTGGTTTCTTATAATTTAAAATCTGGAAATAACCGTTCCTTTTTTCCAAGGTTATGGCAAGTTCACAAAAAAATTCTTTTTTTTTCTATATAAATTCTATAACTCAAAACATTTGTATAATTACTTATTGGGTCACAAATTTTACTTTGGCAATCTTTTGGGTCACAAATTTTTATATTGCCAATCTTTTGAGACACAGAATTTGTTTTTTTGTTATTTTGATCTCAGAGTCACAATAATTTTATTTAGTTAGAGTCACAATTTTCTATTTGGTAGTGTATTTGCTTTTGATTTTATTTTTTATAGCACACTTCTTAAAATCCGGCATGAAGGGCCATTTTTTTTATCAGTAAACTTTATAAAAAATAAAAAACCAAATTTGTCCCTTTGTTAATATATTTTCATGTTTATTTACTTTTATTTGTTTTTTTTTTGTTCAACAAGTAATTGCTTCATTCAAAGGTCATAATGAGACTGACTTTTTTTTATAATATTGGAATGACAAACTTAAAAGTTAAATTTTAATTTAAAAGAGTATGTACTTATGTGTACGTATGCAAAGAATTTGAGAAAAATATAACTGATTATGTACTGCAATTATTACAGGGTGTGATGATGTTTTTCTTTTTGGTCATCTTCAAACAATAGAATTAAGGGATATATACACATTGACCATATCTGTCTATCCATATCCATTACTACCCATTTCTATGTTAAAAATATATAATAAGGAGAACAAATATGCTATTACATGTTGCAACATATAATAAAAAAAAACTATAAAAAAATTTTAAACCGTTTTCAATTCCACTTTATTATTTTTGAACTGATTTTTAGTAAAAAAAATATTATTTAGCAAATCTTTTTGCTATTTACATTTTACAAATTACAGAATTTTTACAAAATATTTACAAATTTTTGTTGCTAGTTTCAGAACTCATTTTACAAATTTTTGAAAACCGATTTGCTAAAATTAGCAAAGACATTTATTAATTTTAAAAAAGTGCATATTGAAGGAAATGTTATTTCTAATTAAAACTTAACATACACCTACACACTTAAATTGCCTTAAAATGTTACATAGATTATAAAAGGGATCATAAGTGAAGATATCGACTCATGTCTTAAAATAGGACATCCACTTAAAATAGCACTAAAAAGTTATTTTAGTTCTAAAAATCACCCCTAAAAAATTAAAATTTGACCTTAAAAGTAAAAAAAATTGACTAAAAATTTTTCAAAACAGAAATTACCAAATTAAAACAAATTGATAAATTCGTTTATGTTTTAACAATTTTTAAGCCTTTGATTATTTTTTTTTTTAATTTTGTCAAAAATATTTTTGGAAAAAATAGATAAAATTAAAAAGAATTTTGATGCTCGAGAAAAAAAATAAATTTGAAATTTAGTACTAATATTAATAATATTTAATAATTTTTTGCTGATTTTAGCAAACAGACTTTAAATTCCACTTTACAAAAAGTTTACTAAAATTTAGTAGCGGCAGCTAATTTTTTCTACAAATTTCATTGTACTACACGTCAGCAGAAATGTGTTGCCAAGATTAGCAAAAAATAGCGCTGAGCTCAAATTAGCAAAATTTTTCGTAATAACAGCAACATTTTTAGTTGCCATTACATACTTTTTTTGGTGAGTGTAGATAATATCTATACTATAACAAATCTTTGGTATGGAGAACTTACTATGACAAAGATATTAAAATTTTGTTTCATCGTTTCATTTAGCCGATTTTCGCTTTTTGAAATAGCGAAATTATTAACATTATTTAATTTTACCGAAATTTATTCAACTACTTCAAAGTCTGAGTGTATTAGCTTTGCATAATTTCAAAAAATATCTGTTAACTAAATTTCGACTTTACATCCTTCTCGCTTGAAAATTGCTCGCTGAACAAAAAATTATAAAGTTTCAAGTACTTGCTTTAATAAAAAATTACTATTTCGCCATAAACTACCAAATATCTGAAAACCGCTTTTTGGCAGTCTCGGGCATTATAGAGTTAAGTACACTTTTGTCCTTGGTGCTTCATTGAGTTATTCTTTTATTTTTGTTCTCTTTATTTGCACTATAATACACAAATAAACGATTTTGCTGGAATGCAAGTATAGGTCAAATGTTGTTCTAGTCGTATTTTTCAATTCCAAGCCTTGATTTGTACTTTAATTACACTGTAATTATACAGCATACTTTAGATAAATGTGGTCGATTTAACAAAAAATGTCATCATTTGAACGACTTCAAAAAGTAGTATCCGTTGTTAGCGTAGAAAAAATTTGTGCGGGACTTCCCGCAGTCCCCAGATGTAATGGGTTTTTGATGTTCTACAAAATAAAAGTCCCCACAAATTCGAATGTTTATTAGAAGCTTATGCAAAAAATAAATAATTCAGCAAATTATTGGCTACAGCCTGACAAAACTGAGAAATGGTTAAATGTTAACGATTGCGTAATTTTTACAAAGAATTAAATTATTTTTTAAAACATAAAACGCGGCACACCAAATCAAATAGATACATAAACGATAGCGTTCTCCTCGTCAAGGGGGAAACTTTACCCCTTTGGAGGGTGTTAAGTGGGGACGTTTCGCTTTTAAACCCTTCGAATTTTAGATAAAAGAGTCTGGGCGGACGTCTTCACCAGAAGAAGAACCTGCATACCAAATTTCAACTTCCTTCTTCTAGCGGTTTGGGCAGGCCGTTAAGAGAGAGACTTTTCGTCCTTTGGACCCCCACTTTTATCACGTCACTTAGCACATACTACAAGGAAAGCATATTTCAAATTGCAGGCTTCTAGCTAAAAGGGCTAGAGCAGGTCATGAAAGAGAAGTTTCCCTCTTTTTGCCCCACCCCGAAGGAATTTCCAAATCCCCCGTCCTAGCGGAGGGGGAACCTACATACCGAATTTCAGCTTTCTGGCTCCTGCCGTTTTGGGCTGGGCAATGTTAAATAAGTGAGCCAGTCAGTCAGTAACGTTATTCTTCTATAACATATACATACATATAAAGATGTAAGAATTGTGAATAAAACAATAATTTTGTTAATAATAGGATGTCATCAACCGATATGCGTTTACAGAATATGAGTATGATTTTTAGTTTTTAAACTCCACTCAAAGAAATGAACATGGTATTTCCGTTTAATTAGTTTTGGCCGACACACTATGTTATTTATCGTCAATTATTACTTTGACCTTTACGTCAACAGATAAAACCTATAAACAAGACCTACATTTCTTAATTTTTGTATGCAAATCTGGCATATAAATCAAAGTCGACACTGTTTATCTTCGATATGATATGGAGTATCGAAAAGTGGGTTTCGGAATCAGAAATAGCATATTTACATTATAAATAATTTATTTTAAACTCAATTTTTTTAAAAATGATCAGTGGGTCAAACCAATAATAAGCAGATGATATGTCACCAAATGTCATGTTACTCAGATATATCTGAATTTAACGTTTTCCTTATGTTTATTATAGTACTTGTTTTAATTCGTTTTCATTTTTATTTTCAAAATTTTTTATTGTATATAATTGGCAATTTGTTAAGTTAAATATTGATGATAATAATAATTACTTAATTTTTGTGTAATTACTTAATGGAAGCAGGTTTCTCAAAGAAGGTATGATGTTGAAAAACTCAAAAAACCTACAATTGCAAACTCCTTGACGGGTTCATTGAATTCATCCCTGCAATCCGGTGACAGTAATATTAATTTAAGCTGGGAAGAAACGAAAACAATCTTCACTAAAACGGTAGACATTCACTTTTGCATGGTTTTCACTATGTCATTTTTATTGTCAATTTGTCCAAATTATTGGCAATTGTATGAAAACGGGTTGTCATATGGTGTCATCTGAGTTTTTTTTTTTAATCGTTTATTTCAACAAAATTCATAAATTTAAACTATAAATAAACAAACAGTTAATATAACTTACTATACACTGTCCCATATTCGGGCTCTCTAGTATTTTAAATATATACATGTATTTATATATGATTTGATGTAAAGAAAAAATTAAAAAAAAAAACCTTACTTTGATATTGAAAAGATAAAAGTTGAAGTCAGGAGATAAATATGTGAAAGAAGAAGTTATTCAATGAGCAACCAAAATTTTCTAACATCTAAGTTCGGGATAATATTTCTATCCCCAGTGTAAATGCTAGTATAAAATCTGCTATTGTCCGTTGTAAGTTCATTGCTACAGACAGCTTTAATGTTGGCTCGTCTATAGATGTGGTAAAGTATAGGAATGCCTATTTCGTTCTGAATAAAACCTTTACTGTCGAGGTATCTAAGGGCCTCAGGTGATATATATCCATTCTGTAAGGTTGTATAAATATATTCATTGTCTGTGTAATAAGGAGCCAAA
This sequence comes from Eustalomyia histrio, assembly GCA_949748255.1. NCBI lineage: Eukaryota > Metazoa > Arthropoda > Insecta > Diptera > Anthomyiidae > Eustalomyia > Eustalomyia histrio. Next base: position 153,553,589 of record OX456523.1, read on the forward strand.
ATGAAATTATTTTTATAACACTCTGTACTCTTAATAATGTGATTTCTTATTAAATGAATAATGAAATTATCAATCCTACTCGTTTTAGCCACGCTATATAATTTTTTATTCGATACATATTTCGTATAGTTTTCATTAGGAGATCTATAAAGTGATGTGCATGATCTCAAACATTTTCTTTCAAAGATTCTCAGTTTCTCCATACACGATGGAGAGATATTACACCATATCTGACACCCGTATGCCAAGATAGGCCTAATTAGAGACTGATACAAGGTTATTTTAATCTTTGATTGAATATATTTTGAAAAAAATAGTTTCTTATATAAGAAAAACGCATTTCTTGCCTTTACTAGTTGTAAATTAACGTGACTATTAAAATATAGAAATTTATCTAGATATATGTATACCTAGATATTTAACTTGCTCCTTGTTAGGAATATTCACATTGTCACTGGATTTTATGCCAAATGACTTCCAATTCCTTCTAACATTATTATTACATCTGCCTACCGGGGGTCGAAACAGAATAGTCTCACACTTATTAGTGTTTATTTTCATTTGCCAATCTTTAGCGTAGTTTTCTACAATGTTAAAATAATTCTGTCATTTCTCGTTAATTTTTTCAATCTTATCATCAGCGTGATAAACAATTATATCGTCGGCGAAACCAATAATATTATCTACTTTATTTAAGAGATCATATATATATAAATTAAAAAGAATTGGGGAATTTACCGTACCTTGTTGCAATCCGTTAACAATAATAAAGTTCTCTGTACTAACTGATTCGTTATTACAAACTAAAAAAGATTTATTACTTAACATATTATGAATCAGTATAATTAAATGTAAAGGAAATTTAAATTTCAAAAGTTTATAAACTAATCCAGGGATCCTGATACTATCGAAAGCCTTTTCGAAGTCTATTAGACATGCACCAGTGCATAAAGATCTATTTAAATTCCATTGTACATTTGAAATAAGTACATGTATGACGTGTATTGTTGAGTGCTCATGTTTAAACCCAAATTGATTATCATTTATTTGCCCCCTTCTTTCGCAAATTTAATTATATTTATGTTAATGCAAACTTCAATAATTTTACTTATATTTGGAAGTAAACTTATTGCCCGCAAGTTCTTTGGGTTGCTAGTATTCTTATTTTTCTTGGGTAGAACTATCACGTTAGCAGTTTTCCAAGCATGCGGAAAGTAAGAGTTGTTGAGCATATTGTTGAAAAGTGTACAATATTCCGAGACTACTGCTTCTGGGATGTTTTTTAATATGATATTAGGTATATTATCTATACCCGAAGACAATTTTCCCCTTAAATGATTAAAAATGTACAATATGCTATCCTTTGTTACAAAGTAGCCTTCGGCTTGTGTATCGTCTAATTCATTGGCTCTTTTAGATGTGTTAAAAATTGTAAATGAAGATTTGTTAATTTCATAACTAGATTTAATTCCCAAAAATCTAGAGAAACCATTTTCAATATCAATATGCAAATCGTTCTCAGGATCAATCTCTTTAAAAGAGTGAACTGATTCTATAGATGCACCAATAACATTAAGCATTTGAACAGGATCTCTTACCACAAAGCCGTTAGCATTTTGTTCCCTGTGTAACTTATTTAAATATACTTTTGCATTTCTCAGCAATATTTCATCTTCCTGAGGTATTTTCAAGATATCTAAATTTAAGGGTTTAAACGTTCTAATTTGTTTTGTGCAAATATTTGTTAACATCTATAACAAAATTATCGTTTAAAAGTTTCCTAATTAATTTTAATTCAGTCTTAAGAAGATTAAGTTCTGTGGGTGTAATGAAATTTTCTAATCTATTGTGGCTTTTAATAATAGTTAAAATTCTTCTCTTCCTAGATTGCAAGTTCTTAATAGTTGTATTTATAAAATTTTTAGTTGAATTATACGTTTTATGCAATGGAACAGAGTTCTCTATTGAATCGATTATAATTTTATCAAGTTTTAATAGATAAAAATCTATTTCCGGGTTTGTGAGGTTTCTGTTGTTAGGAATGGTTTCGGTAGTGTTAAGTCCATTCGTCATATTATTCCTAAACCTTTTCCAATTAGTTTTCTTATAATTGAATTTTGAAATTGCTTTCTCTTTAAAAAATGTTAATGGATGATCATTTTCACCACTTAGTATTGAAATATGTAGTGCATTGTGGTCGCTGTCATAATCAAGTGTTCTCAAACAATTTAATGTATTATTCTCTTTACGTATTGCTAAACGAGAATCTGCTAAACATAAGTCTAAATATGACCCACAACGAGGGTAAGAAGGTGTTAAAGAAGCGTATAAACTCGATCTAAATCTAATTTCATTATTTGAAAGCCATTCCCTAAGCATATTTCCTTTTGTATTATAAGTGGTATTACCCCAGTCGCTATGTTTACAATTCAAATCCCCCGATAGAATATAATAATGATCAGTTCAAAGATTCAAAGAGTTGTAGTAACTCAGTTTTGAAATGGTTACTATTGTTACCAGATGGGTAATATGCAGATATAATAAACAACATTTTATTGGGCAATAAAGGTATCCTTATGATACATGTTTCCAGACATTTAAAGAAATTAATTGTTCTATTCGTATATTTATTATATTTCATACCATTTTTAATTAAAATTGATGTACCACCTCCTCTTTTGGCGTCAATTCTATCTTTTCGTATCAAATTATAATCCTTAAAGGTAAGCTTATGTCTAAAATTAAGTTTTGCTTCATTCAGTAGAACTATGTCCGGGATATATCTATCTATAAAGTAAGATAGGTCGAGTTTCCTACTTAATCTTATTAAGGAATTAACATTTATTTCAATAATATTAAGACTTTTTTCAAATGATTCTGCCATTATAAAATCTTAATTTTCTAACATGGAAAAAATAGAATCTATTCTAGATGATTGTATCTGAAGTTGCTTCTGTAAATTAATTATTTGATTGGATGGATTTTGCATTGAATTGCTGAACTCTTCTAAGGCCTGTTGAATTGGGTTGTTTATACTTTTTCCACTGGTTAGACTATTATTATTTTTCAAAACATTAGCAAAGCTCATATTTGGGTTAATATTGTTTGATGTTACGTCTGAGGTGTCATCTGAGTTTGCAGTCAGTTATGCACACGAACTGCCGTCTAAAATGACAGACAAGTGAAAATGTCAAATTTCAGTTTGTCAACCGATATGGCAGCATTTTTTATCTAAAATAAAATTGACAACAAGTTGTCAATTTTTTTTTGTTTGGCGATCGCAAAGCTGTTATTTTTTCCTTTTTTGCTGGAAAAATAAATTTCAATGGTAATTTTTTAAATAAAGAAAGAAATGGTAATGTAATAACACAAAACTATAGCGGCCATTTGTTTCTTGTTTATCATTTTTGAATTTTGTCCACTTTTTATTGAACACAAATTAATATTTTCTAATCATGTAATGGAAACGGCGTATCAGTCAACTGACACCAAAATTTGACATAAGTCTTTGACACGCTCTGCTTTATCGACTTATTGTCAGTTTTTAAGATGTAATGAAAACGCATTTGACGCAAAAAGACGAGAATTCATTTGAGTCAGTTTTTGTTGTCAGTTTATATGACATAATGAAAACCAGGCATAAGGATATAAGCAAAATTCTCGTAAACAGTGGATTAGCGATGAAACTTTAAGACTGGTATTTGAGAGAAAATAAGCTAAGGTCGCAATCAACTCTAGCAGAACGCGTTTGACCAAAAAATTGCAACAGCAGTTGCACCTTTCTCGTGGAACAACAGTATCGCTAAATAAGCTCAAGCTGTTGCCGAAACGTACAGGGTTCGAGATCTCTATCGTGCTGCAAATAAATTAACGTAAAGTACAAAACCCTCAAGTATATCATTAAAAACGATGCTGGAGAACTTAATACATTCAAACAAAAACAATTGCAACTTTTGGAAACTTTCAATAGTAAAATATTATATTTATCAGTCCCCCACTCAACAACAGATAAGCTGCTGTGAATCGCATCCGATAAACACAAATATCTCTATCAATTGCCAAGATATTATGGAGATTTGCGAATCAATCAAATAACTTAAGAGCAACAAGTTCCCTGGTATAGACAATATTTCTGCAGAGTTGCTAAAAACTAACACAACAACCAGTGCTACCTACTTTTGCCTATTGTAAGACAATTTGGGAGTACGGAACTTGTTCCATAGTAAATTCTTGAAATAAACTTACCAAAAAATTGGGATCTTACAGAACCCTGGAGAGGTATTACACTTTTAAGTATGATTAATAAGGTGATTGCGCACATTACTACTTAACAAAAGGCTATCTCTCTGAGATAAGAAGGGAACAAGTCGGTTTCCGCGCCCAAAAATCCTGTGTCGACCATGTAAATAGTCTGAGAGTGATCTTAGAGGAGACAGAGGAATGGAGTTCACCTCTGTACCCTTCTTTCATAGACTTTGACACCCTAAACCATTCCGCGATATGGGACTGATAATAGGACTGATAAAAGGTGGTTGCGGAGGAAAAAGTGCCGAAGGCCCAAGTGTTCGTGGGTTATTTTCCCGAGAAGGAGGACACGTCTAATCATTTAATTCTTAGACTTGTTGAGGGCCAGAACTGCGAGCTTTCAGTTGGGTATTGGAAGGTGTTGAATAGGGTTATCAAGGGTGGCATAGTTGAGCTCACCCTGTCTATTGACCCTATCTCAGCTGACATACTCAAGCGAAAGGATCACAGGGTGAATTTTGGGTTTGAAACAGCGCTGGTAAGACCCAAAAGACAACAACATGGGGTCGGGCGCGAGATAGCCAAGCAAGCAAAGGCAAGCATTTAAGCAGCCACGGCCAAATCCGACACACGAGTTCATACTAGCTCACATACGTCGGATGATAAACCGTGCTGTCCGAAGGACCCTGCTATACCTAGTTCTACTGAGCCCACAACTAAAAAACGGGTCGATTTAAAGACTTCCGAAAGGCGGAAAAAGGGTGGAGGCATTTGGCAGAAGAAGCTGTGCTGCTAAATTCAAATCGTAGTAGAAAGGTGGCAAAGCGTGCTGCCAAACGCAAGTAATGGCTGCCAAGAAAGCTGGAGCACCAAAGCACCTCAGGTGCTTACAAGTGAACCTTCACCATGCAAAGGCAGCATCGGACATCGCCAGCAGAAGGTTCACAACAGATGTCCTGGATGTAATGTTCATCCAGGAGCCTTGGGTGCACAATGGAGCCATGGAGCAACCTGCCTTATTCTGCATGAAAGGCAACAAAATTAGCAATAAATCTTGTGTACGACAGGGCGGTGTTTTAAATCTCCTATTTAATTGCATACTTGCCGAAGAAGGGGAATCACTTTGGGTTTCAAGGCAGATTGGAGGACCTTGACTATGCTGATGATATCTGTCTACTCAGATATGCAGACTAAGTTGCCAGCAGTCCAAGAAACTACATCATACGCTGGCCTCAAAATTAACATTCGCAAAACTAAAACAATGAGAATAAACTCTTATAATGAGCAAATACTGTCCGTCCAGAATCAATGCATTGATGAAGTAGAATAATTATGCTATCTGGGAAGCATACTGAACAAAAGTGGTGGTTCTAACGCTGACAAGCCACATAAACAAAGCAAGACAATCATTCGGACAACTTAAGCCGGTGTGGAGCTCATCGTACATATCAAGACGTACAAAGCTAAATCTTTTTAACTCTAAAGAAAAATCCACACTGCTGTATGAATGTGAAGCTTGGAATGCAGCAGCACGGAATCTGGAAACCAAAAATCAAAATTTAGATATCGCATCTTCGGTAGAGTGAAATAAAACATCGTGCATCATATCTATTATATTGGAATAGTCATGTTAAGGCCCTATGCTCCTTGTAGAAGCTAAAGGAACAAATATATATATAATAAATATAATAAAAAAACGTGTAAAAGTTAAACTTTATTAAAGTGAAAATAATGCAAAATCCCAAATTTCTTGATGGAAAACAGCTGTTTTTAAGTGTTGGTAAATTTAGTATATAAGTATACTTTAGGACTACTAAGTAAGTAAACATTTAATTAAGTCTTCTTCTTTTTCGATTACATTGATTGTCTTACATACTATGAGAATAATAACATTCTTAGATCTATATGTGTCTTACTCTAATAACTAAGTTTACGTAAAAAGCAACATTGATAAAGTGAGATAGAATATGTAAAAAAAGTACAAAATTTAAAGTTTGAAAAGGCTTGCTTTCGGCCTTTCAAGTCGCCAACAGAGCAGACGTCTGTAAAGAACATTTCTAAAACTAAATAACAAAAGTTTTGTTACATAAATTGACAAAACATATTCATATTGCAGTTCATGTAAAATTTAGTATATACGTATATCATCTTCAGCTCCTATAATTGCCGGAGGCTGCGCTTATATAGAATGAGGGAAGGTCCAAAGGAGCTGGATCGTCGTCAATACGTGCATTGATTATACCGACAGGAGAAAGTTATGTAGATCCAGCCCAGATGGTCCTTTTTTCGCGTTCGTATATTTGGCTGACAAGCATATTATCGTTTAGCGCAAGTTACTCAACAAATCTGGCTTGCAACGACATGGCGTACCTACAGAAGGGTAGAATATCGACATTTTCATAGACGTAACTATTTGAAAATATTGGGAATCCATAAGACAGAACCGATCTTATGGCCACCTTGTAGAGTAAAAGCTTGGTGTTCTTAGGTAAGTATGTGTTGTTTATTAAACAACACAGAAACATTCCAGAAATCTTTTTCGCCTTTCCCAAGAGACTTCTAGCGTGGGCGTTAAATTTCAATAATTTATCAAAATGTATTCCGAGATATTTTATTGAATTTTTAAATGGTATATTTTCGCCATTTAGTATAAGTTAAAGGGATTTACTTTCCGGCACCACATATTTAGGACATTTACCCGAAGGGTTCCTAATACAGATAGCCCCAGATTTAGCTGTGTTGATTTTAATGCCCCATTTCAGAGCTAGTATTGGTGATATATTGTGTGCCTAAATAAGGCAATCATCAGCGTATAAAACAGCCTTTGAATTTCTAGATTGGTGAGGAAAATCATGCAGGAAAATGTTAAATAGGAATGGAGCCAAGACACTTCCCTAAGGTACTCCACTTTTCACATCTCCTAGTTCTGAGGTAATGTTGTTGATTTGGACGCCAAACTTTTTATTAGTAAAGTAGCTGCAAAATAGTTTTACCAGAAAGGGTCAACGCCAAGATTTATCAGTTTGTAGAGGATTCCATTATGATAAACCGAATCAAACGCCTTTTCTATATCCATTGATATTGCCACCGTGCATATTTTATCCCTTAAGTTGCAAGTTACATCATTGTGAAATTTCAACAATTAATGTATTTGAGTGAGATCTTCTAAATCCAAATTGAAATTCCGATATTGGATCCACAATGAACTCATTTTCTAGATTTTCCTTAATTACGTGATCAAATAATTTACCAATGTTGGATAAAAGGGATATTGGGCGAAAATCCTCAGGCTTTTTACTCTTCTGTTTTTTTTTAATTGGAAGTATTTTTGCGCTTTTCCAAGCCGATGGGAAATAGCCGTTATTAATGCAATTGTTATTTTTGAGTCTATGTCTTAAATTTTTAGCATCTTTAAGATTTATAACCTCACTATTAATTGTTTTTAATAGTTGTATTTGTTTAGTGAACATTTTATACTCGCTGCTAATTCTATTTCCTGTTCTGTAATATATTTTCTTTAGGTTCTTCTGCCATGCATACTTAACTTTAAAAAATTTCTTGATGTTATCAGAATACTGTCGTTTTTGATCATTTATTTCCAGTTTGTTGGAGTGGCTTTCATGTATTGAGGTAAGTGTATTATTAAAAGTATTTATAAGCACATCTAATTCATCATTATTTAAATTGTAGTTGTTGGGAGGTAAAATGACATCTGAGGCTGCATCTAAATCTCGGCTGAATGCGTTCCAATTAGTATTCTTTTATGAAGATATTACCAGGGGACTTCTTAATGTTAAACAGGCTGCATGCTGGGACTTAATAGAACGTGGTCTAGAAAAGGAGACCCGTTAGGAAACGATGGAGATATATCGCAAACGCGTGTTACATCTTAATAGTTGTTTTGTAGCCAGCTATGTAGAACTCTTCCATTAGCGTTATCTGCAGTGTCTCCCCAATTTAAACTTTTCGCATTTAGGTCACCACCGAATATAAACCCATCATAATTGTTGCTCAGTTGGAGAATCTGATTTAAGCTGTTGTTTAACTCATGTGAGTCATATACACAAGGAATATACAAAGACCCTAATAAATATTTTTTACTAATGCTGTTTGAAACCATTTCTATTTCAATAAAAACGTTATTAAATTGTGTTTTATTGCAAATATTTCTTTTATAACGTACAGTGTTTTTAATAGCTGAATTGTCGTAAACGAAATTATATCCATTATGATTTACTTTTCTATTTCCGCGAAGGTGACATTCTTGTATGAATCCTACATCAGCGGACGTTAAATGTCATAAATTTAAGAGATCTATGGGCCATATTTACTATTCACATTCTTAAGAAGCCTCAGGAACTCTGCTTTAGCTTAATTTTTTGGCATGTTTTTAAAATCTTTAAGGAAGTTTGTAATTTGCTGTTGCAGCGACAATTCCTCAGTTAAAAGAAATATATTGGCAAGTTTTAAGCATTCTTCTATTACTGATGGTTTATGTGTTTGAGCTTGGGTAGCATTTACCTGAAAAAGACTGGCAAATGATCTGCCTGGTGAACGAATAGATTGGTTTATTATATTGTTTACTTTACCTTTGGCAACAAGCTTTTTTTCTTTACGGAATACGGAGTTGTAAAACATGTAATTTTGGACACAACATTTGGAACCGATTTGTCAAGGGCAACACTAGTAGGGTGATAAAGACCTCTTAATACAAAAGAAGTCTGTCTAAGCTCTTTAGGCATGTATGTGTAAAAGTGAATATTCTTCTCCCTCAGGATGGCCATCATTTCAGAATGCACTGTAGATCTGAAAGGTATAATTTACTTTTACGTTTATTAACGTTTCTTATTTTAAACGTTATTTGGGTGTTTTTGCCTTTAATTGGTCAACTAAACGTTTGGTAAACCATTGTTAAGCAAAATTGCTTAAAGTTGTATTCAAAAACGATTGTAAGCTTAACATACCTTTGGTAAACGTTTGGTAACTTTAAATATTTTAAAGTAGAAAGCAACGTACTTTAAACATATGTTAGTGACATATTGTAAATTAAAATTTTGTGAAAATATTTAATAAAAATAATAAATTGTGAAATGAATACTTTAAGAAGAATTGTTAAAATTAATTGTATTTTTTGAAAAATTAGTGTTAATTCTGTATTGTTTTTATAAGTATATACTATTATCCAAATCGGAAATTATTATCGGTCAAGAATTGACAAGCAAAAAAAAATTATAGAACTGATTAAAACACATCACAAAACAATGTAAATGTAAGAAATTTCCTAGTGATGTACTTACAATCAAAACAAACCAATACAGCTCGTTAAATACTTAAAACATTTCTAAAATTAAAAATCTGGTTAATTTCCTTAATTTAGTTAATTTCCTTAATTTAGTTAATTTTGTGTTTTTATTTTATTGCATAAGTAAATCGAAGAAGGTTGCGTAAAAAACATATTATTTTATGTTAACCCTCTGTGACTGACGTGGTAGTCTAACAGACACCAATAAAAATAACTGTTTAACATGAATCGTCCTTTTGAATTAAAAAAAAAATTATAGTTATACAGCCTACACTCTTAAACAATAAAAAATAATAATTACAATAGGTTAACAAAACAAATCTTGAAAAATATAAGCCGTTGAAAGGCTTTCTGGAGTTCTACCACGCCAGTGGAATTTTGAAAATATCTCACGTCAGTCGCAGAGGGTTAAAATAATAAGAATCTTTTTATAGCTTTGATTACCCGGCTAAATTAATATTCGTTTTAATGCAACGCTAACCATAAAGTGACAACTGAATATGATGGCATTGCCAGAACCAAACTATAAAATTCATTAAAGCTTTTATTTGTTAAAGTGAGGTTTTTGCATACGAATTTTTAACAAATTTTTGTTAGCCTTAATGTGTTTGTTAACTAATGTGAAAGTTTAAGCAAAAGTAATTTATTTTTTTTTTGCATACGGTCCTTAATGTTGATATCAAATAAAAATATTGGAGGGCAAAAGGATTTGCCGGCATTTTCCTTTTTGGCTCTAGAAGTTTTATCTGCCTTTCTCTGTATGGTGGTGTTCTCTGTATTTTCAATCTCCAATCCATCAAGTAAAGCAAATCTATTTTACCTAAATGAGTTACGTCAATGTTTGTCGGTGACAATATTACTTATGCTCTTCTGCGCTTTGAATGTTTGCTCTCTATAAATGAGTGTTTATCATCGTTGCTCAATTCCAAGATTGCACCACGTTGCAACTAAATGCACACGTGGTAGCCAAATTCAGTATCTCTTCGGGTATACATATATATTTTTTATAAATATAGCAATATTTATATTTACCAGTTTTTATTAAAGCTTTTTGCGATTTCAATAGTCTACTTCACTTTCTCCGTTAAATATATTTATATATTAATAATTTTTCACACTCTATTATTTTCTGTGCGTGTGTATCGTTCAAGATCAGAATCAAGCTTTAGGACTACTAAAGTATACTTTATTTTAAAATATGATTAAGGCGGCCATACACTTGTTCTTTTCTGGCAGTTTGACCGTTCGGTCAAAAAACCGTCCTTCTTGAACGTGTTCAAAAATATCTGTTGCAACTTTCAAAACTTGTTCGTTCAAAACTGCTCATGTGTGTAATTCCGCTGTTTAAAAGGACGGGTTTTGTCATAGTCGAAAACGAGGTAAAATTATTATTATTTTTTTTCTCTAATTTTTTGTTTTGTATTTTGTTTTTTGACTTGAACTGAAGTAATCAATGTCTAGTGTGTAGATATGGTCGTTGTTCGTGTTTAACCGTAGTTTTACCCGTGTGGTTGAAACTGCCAGAAAATAACGAAGTGTATGGCCGCCTTTACGCGAAAATATTTTAAAATGTATTTAAAAAATTTTGAAATATATTTTGGGAAATTGTATATATATTTTGGACAATTTTGAACTGCTCATAGACAAATATGAATGGTTTTTACAAAATTTTAACCGAATTTTGGGAAGCTTAAAGCATTTTTGGGCAACTTTGAAACATTTTTCTAAAATTTTAAAATTATTTTGGAAAATTCTGAAATAAAACTGAAAATGGTGTAGTGCTTCACCTCAATGAAATGGTCGCGCCTTCTTATTCAGCTGATGTAGACTAGCAGCCACACTGGCAAAAGTTGGTGCAGAGACCTAAAAAGCTGCGCAACTCGTGCAGAACCTTATCTTCATCGGTTGATATACCCTCTGCAGTTACGCGGTGCCCTAAATACTTGACTTCCCTCAAAACTTCTGCTAAGTTCTTCAGGTGTTCATCGAAAGTTTTTCCCATGACAATTATGTCATCAAGGTACACTAGTCAAGTTTTCCAGTGGAGTCCTTTCAGCACATTTTCCATATATCCCTCGAATGATGCTGGAGCATTGCAGAGTCCATAGGGCGTCACATTAAACTGCCATAATCCGTCACCTGTGCTAAAGGCAGTTTTCTCCTTGTCGTGGTCACAAATTTCTACTTGCCAATAACCACTTTGCAAGTCCAATGTGGAAAACCATTTAGTTCCAGCTAGCGTGTCTAGAGTGTCGGCAATTCTCGGTAGTGGATAGCTGTCCTTCTTGGTGATATCGTTTAGTTTTCTGTAATCAACACAGAATCGGGTGCTGCCATCTTTTTTCTTAACTAAAACTATAGGCGAGCTCCATAGGCTAGAAGATGGTTCGATTACTCCACTGCGCTCCATTTCGTTGACAACTCCTTTACTTCATTTCGTTTTGCTAAAGGAATACTTCTGGGCGCCTGCTTTATTGGCCTCGCTTCACCAGTATTTATTCGATGTTTTACAATCGCCGTTCTCCCTTGAATTTGGTTTCTCATGGCAAAGATAGAGCCGTATTTCCTGATTAATTGTTTGGCTTTATTTCTATCAGGCAGGGCCAGTTCTTTTACCCATTTATCCACATATTTTGCCAGAATCTTTCGATCTTCAACGGAGGCATTGGAAGGTTCCAAGTTCTTTTTGCAACTGATTATTGCTTCTGGCGCAGTACATTTGGCTATTTCAGAGTTCTCTCGGACAACTTTTTCAGAATTTGATAGGTTCAGTACTCTTACAGGAACTCTTTTGTCTTTGCTGGTTTCCACGAGGGCTTTCGCTGTTATTAGGTCACTTTTTATTTCTGGTGGTTCTACCACCCACAAACTGCTGTCCTCACAATCTCCCTCCATACGCAACCATACTAAAGTTTCTGCCCGTGCTGGTAGTTTTTGGTGGCTGACGGTAACTAGCTTTCTAACCCAATCCGTCAGCTCATATCCAACATCAAGGGGAATTTCAACATTGCGCCAAATCATAACTTTTTGCCCCATATGCAGATTAATGTCGTGACCCATCAGAAAATCTGCACCAATGATTACTTCGTCCACAATATCGGCAACAATATGTTGCCGTTATGTTGGCAATCGTTAGTTTTACATTTATTTTACCATAGACAGAGGCAGGCTCCCCAGTAGCTGTGCGCAGAGTTACCCCGTATAGTGGTTCAACTGCCTTTTTCACTAAATCGGGCCTGATGATTGACTGTGATGCTCATGTGTCTATCGTAAAAATGTGCTTTCGCCCGTTGATGTTATGGAGATAGTGGTGCCATCGGTTGTGGGAGCTAGCTCATGTCCCGTAGCGCTAGCTCTTTTTAGTTTAATGGTGACTCTTTAGGTGATTGCTGATCAGCCCGGATGCTCTTCCTTGGTGCTTTGCAATTTCGCATTTATCATTGGCCTTGACTTACTTCTCCACTGATGCCTGCTTAAATGTATCTTTTAACTCAGTGAGCACTTCTCTGAATCCTTTTGTTAGCTTTGTGCTTATATCTTGCTCTCTTTCAGCAGTCACTTCGAGGTTACGCACCTTAAATATTTGTGGTTTAGAAATCAACTTCGCAGTCTCTTGGGCCAGCGCGAATGAGACAGTTTCAGCAAAAGTCGATTTCTGCGTAGCACATACCGTATGTCTCACATCAGAATCCCAAATTCCATTCACAAATGCTTCAATTTTGAACTGATCTAAGAATGGATAATTTTCACCTGGATAAGTCAGCTGCACCAACCGCTCAATCTCTGTCGCAAAAACTTGCAATGACTCATTTGTTTTTTGCAGTCTACCTCTTAGTTCCATTCTGTATATTTCTTTTTTGTGTTCGCCACCATACTTTCGCTGCAGTGACACCATTATGTCGTCATAATTATTTCTGCAGGTGATTGGCACACTTTCTAGAATTTCTGAAGCGTTTCCTTTTAAGGCCAGAATCAACTATATAGCTTTTTCTTCGATGTTCCACATATTTCTGGTGGCAACTGTCTCGAACTGGAACAAATCTACATGTTCTGTTATTTCGAACACGCATATACGGTAAAGTAACCTAGTCAAACCCTCACCCTCAACAACTTTGGTACACACAATTTTTTTATGGTTATGTATATTGAGCCATTCCCGGCCTGTGATGCCACAACCAAAAAAATATTTTGCACCAGATTTGAATACGGGACTTCCCATCAATCTTTTCCACCGAAACTCATCTTTATCTTGAATTTGTTATAAGTACAAATCAGATAAATTTAAATGTATTACTTCCCATACAAATGATTTACATTAGAGACATATGCTTTATTTGAAATTAATTTAAAAAAATATATAAATATATTAATTTTGGAGATTTTGTTAAAATCACTGATTTGAATTGAAATTTGAATTTATTTTTCTTTTTAATTTTGTTATGAATAATCGTGTGTTTAAAGATTCAATTTTAATAATGCCATTAAGTGAACTGTATATTATCTGTGTTAATTACAGTCTCAAGACTTATGGGAGGCACCGGTACCGGATCTATGGGACATATGGGAAATATGGGAACATTAGCAACTTGTACGGTGAGTGATGCAAAATCACTTCAATTTCCGCTGACACAGAGAAGAAAGCGGCGAGTACTGTTTACCCAAGCTCAGGTAAGTACCACCGAATGCAGGTGATATTACACACTAAATAATATGTAACTTTTGAACAATGTATAAATTAATATTTATTTTTCGGATGAAATTGTATATGGCTTGTGAAGGGTGATTTCTAACCGCTTGGGTTTTGAAAATTGGAAAAAAACAGAACATTTGCAAAAGTGAATGAAATATTTATTTGAGGCGATAAATGAATGCCCGCCATTTACTTTTTGAAGACTATTTCATGTAAATTTTGCCCGCGGCTACGCCGTAGGTGGTCCATTCGTGAGCTCCAATTTTGGCATACTTTTTCAGCATTGGCCGGTATCTCAAAATGGCACCTGTAATCTTGTCTTTCAGGGCTGTAATTGTGGCTGGGTTGTCTTTGTACACGAGAGACTTCACGTATGACAAAAGTAGTATAGTGGGGTCAAATCGCATGATCTTAGCGCCCAATGGACTGCTCCAAAACGTGACATTAATTGCTCACCAAACTCGCCCCTCATTATGTTCATGAAATCGCTTGCCGTGTGGCATGTAGGTAATCATCGCCGGTACCTTGTTCCATTTAATGAAACGTTGCGATTTTCATCGTTCGTAAAGAAGCACGGTCCAAAGATGCCGCCGACCCACAAACCGGACCAAACTGTGAATCTTTCAGGATGCATTGGCAGCTATTAAATTGCTTCTGGCTGCTTTTCACACCAAATTTAGCAAATCTTTTTGTGGACGTACCCATTCAGCCAAAAGCGAGCTTCGTCGCTGAAGACAATTTTCCGATAGAAACATATTTCTCACACGGCAGGAATTTTGATAATAAAATTCAATGATTTGCAAGCATTGTTCGTTTCTTAGCCTATTCATGGTAAAATGGCAAACCTTACTGAACATGTTTGCATGGTCACATGTCACGCATCCTTTTTTTACACTGAAAAAATAAAACAAAGGGTGTCTCAATATTCATGCAAGATGTGAAGTAAATAAGCAACACAGTTTTTTTGTTCTTTACATTGTTATTTTTTTATTAAATGATAAAGTACACAGAATAGTATTATGTATAAATAGCTGGCAAGGTACACTATTTCTGATCTCCAAAACGATAGAGTACACGACCAGGAAATTCGTCATGTAGTATTAAATTTTTGCACGGGCTGTATGGCTTGTGTTTTTGAAACCGCATGTGGTCCACAGCAATATTATTTAATGCAGGTAGAAAAAACTGATTAGCCTCAAAGCAAACGCCAAACTTTCATTATTTTTGAAATATTTTTCAGCGTTGCTCTATTTCGTATTTCTATTTTTACTAATCCCAAACTGTCGGCTTTCAAATTGTTTTATTATTCTAATTGGCAACACTTTACTGCACAAATGGCAGCAAATTCAAATCTTGTGTAAATTTTTGACCCCTCTTATTTATTTGATTATATTCTTTAGCATATACAATATGCATTACTAATTTTAACACTTTTTGACAGCGACCAAGCCCAAAAGACTCCCGTCACTAGTTTTTTTTTTTTAAATTTCAATTTAAAATTTGTTAAAAAGTTTGCAAACTAAAATATAAAACATTTGCATATGCTTTAACATGAATAGAAAAGCCGTAGTCTAAACAAAAAATATCTCTAAAACCTTCTATACAAGTTTAACGTGTATAAAAACAAAAGAATACTATAATAAATATTTTTTTTTATTTTCAATAGAAACTAATTGGACCTAAATGGGGTCGACGTTTCGTAAATTGGTTGTTGACCTTTTCAAGGAAAATCTATTTAAATATAAAACATCACATTAAAACAATACTAATTACATTATATATCTATACCAGATCTGGGGGATCCCAATTACATTTTGTAATTAAAAACATGTTATTACACAATTACTTGTAATTGTAATTCTTCAATTACAATTTCATATTGTTGTAATTCAAACTAAAATAAAATTCATTTACAAAACATGTAATTGTGATTAGAAATTTTTCAATTACAATTACATGCAATTAAAAAAATATGCTTCCATTAAGTAATTACACAAAAATTAAGTAATAATTACTTTTTTTAATATTTAATTACAAAAATTTCCAATTACATACAATAAAAAAATTAAAAAATAATAACAACCATCCTATTTATATAATTAAATATGGTAATTTAATTTTAAAATGAAAACATAATAAAACAGGTACTATAACAAATATCAGGAAAATGTTAAAATTCAGTTAAATCTGAATAACATAACATTTAGTTACATACTGCCTGCTTATTGTTGGTTTGACGTACTATTAAATCAAATTTTACTTATTTTAGTATAAAAAATATTCTTATATCAATTTTATTGTTACCTACTGCAACGAACATTATCAAGAGCATTCCTAACTCGATAAAATCTTTTTCCTTCACAATATTTGCAGTTGAGAAATGTCCATGCACATTTTGCCTAACAATAATATTTCTTTGTACCAACAGTCGTTAAAGAGTCCTTGGTGCATTTGATTTACATTTCATATTATATTACAATAAAGTCAATCCATGTCAACTCAATCAAAAAAAGGGCATTTTCTGATTTACCATCTCCGATTAAAATGAAATTCACCATAACTGTTATACTCGACAAGAACTCAACGAAACATATTTTTCAGATCGTGAAAATTGAAAAAAACTTAAAAAATTTACTAAGGTATCGTTACCAAATCGACTATAACTTTAAAGCCGCAAAAGATACAAAATTCCTCTTGGTCTTATTTTTTAGGCGAGAAAGATAACTTTAAAATCATATGAATATCGATTTTTTCACAGGAAGGTTTAAAGATAATTTTTTGGGGCCTAGAGTTCAAATCCATATTTCTTGAAAAGATATATGTTCAATATTAAACCTTTATCTGCATTTTTGTGAAAAAATTATGGTGGACACTCTATTCGTTTCAGAGTTATAGCATTTTGAAAAATATGGATTTGAACCCTAGACCCCCTAAAAATTACCTTTGACCCTTCCAGCAAAAAAAATTGATATGCATATCGTTTTAAAGAGATCTTTCTCACCTAAAAAATAAGGCTAACGTCTTTTTTTATAGTCCCTTTTTTGACGATACATTAGTAAAATTTTAACGTTTTTTGCCATTTTCATGACGTCATATTTCGGAAACCGAAAGGGTCTGGACTCTAAAATTTGAGCTTTGTCATGAATTTGTATAGTAAGACAGTTGGGGTAATTTCATTGAAATCGGAGATGGTCGATCCGAATGGTGATTGAGTTCATGTGTTTTAACTCATTAATGTGAGATGGAACTTCTTACCTTGACAAAATCTTTGTATATGCATGTTTTTCATTTTGCCTATCCTCTACTTCAATAGTCCATGGTTGCGCCAAAGCTGTAGGCAATGTTAATTTTATGCTCTCTCATTCTTTTACTTAATTTCAAAATGAGTGCTTTAACATTTGACATAATGAGTGCTTTAGTATTTGAAAATTTTGTAATTAGTGTTATGTTTGGCTTATAATCAACGATAATGTTTTCGTCTTCTATAGTGTTTCTCTTATTGCCTGTCAAACCAGGAATATATTGTATCGTATAATGTACAAATGTTTGGCATGAGTGTCATTAGAATTGTTTTTTTTTTAGTTTCATTTATAAATGAATAAATTATTTTGTTAGAGAGACGTTTTCCGTAAATGTTTTCATGATTTTTTGAAATTTGCGTTGTGAAATTATTGATCGCATAATTCAAAACTCTATGACCGTATTTTTACCTTAATGTTGAATTGGAACTTGTAATTATATTAGATCGAAAAACATGTATCAGCCTAGCTAACAATAATGAAATTGCTTTGTTTTTGTCCTTGTCGTTTGCATTAACTACGGCTAATGTATCATCTACATCTTTAGTAATATACACTGAGGAGCATTACTGTATCACGAACCAACAACTATCACTTTAACAACCTATAATTTCAATAAATTTTATTCAAATGCAATAAAAATTTTTGTATTATGTTTGTACAAGTATCTTCTCTCTCTTTCAAACAGGTTTTATTAAGATCTAATCTCAACATCAACTACACGAAAGCATAATGCAAAATAAATAAAAATGATACAGTTGTGCACTCACTACTTAATTGTTTTAATTACCGTTATTTTTTGTTATTGAACATAGTGCAATGCTTTTATTTAATTATTATGATAATTTAAGTGATAATAACTGGTTCAGTAGACATGAACAACCAAAAAAAGAGGAAATTTTAAATTCTTTGCCAAGCAAGTGGTGGAGAAATTCGATTGGGACACACATTTTTTCCAAAGATTAAAAAAACAGTGGTGTAAGTGTTCCCACAAATAAAGGCGGTCGTCCGAAAAAAATTAGTGATCGAGATGTACGCCATCTAGCAAATTTGGCTACCAGCAGCGATGCTGTTACTCCTGCTGTAGCTTTAAATATGTTGCAAATTGACGCTAGTAAGTGGACAGCTCGTCGAGCTTTAAGAAAATAGGTGTTAAGGCAGCAGAAAAAAATAAACCTCTGCTGACCAAACGACATGTGCTGTTACGGAAAAATTTTGTTGCAGCGCACGAGCACTTGACTGTCGCTAATTGGGATACGTTATGTTATTAAACATATGTGTCTATTACTACTTATACTAACAAATATTAAATAATTTCAAGGTTATTTGCACTGATGAGATAATCGTTTTCAATCCAATTCGACTAAGGACCCTGATACAATCCAACGAAATTAGGTACGCCAAACGGTCAAACACGGTGGTGGCTCTATCATGGTTTGGGGTTGTATATCCAAAGATGGAGTGGGACCCTTAGTGCGCATCGATGGAATTATTCGCAAGGGACAATATTTGTACATTCTGCAACAAAATCTTCATGATGTAGTGGAAAAATGGGTCTTGCTGCTGAAAAAGTTATTTTTCAGCAAGGCAATGACCCCAAACACACCGCATATCCAGTGAAAGACTGGCTCAAAAAGTAAAAATTTGGTGTGATGACGTGGCCTCTATAATCTCCGGATTCGAATCCGATCGAGAATTTGTGGAGTCACGTCTAATCGCAACTTGCAAAATATGTCAGTCCTCCAAAAGGCATGAACGAGTTGTGGGAGCGGACGAAGGAAGTGTGGGAGGAGATTCCTCCAGAATTTGTGCAGAGTTCCACACAAAGTCTAACTAATCGCATCCAGAAGCTTAAGAAGGCAAAGAGTTACTCGACCAGTTATTAAATATACCTTATTGTTTTAAAAATATAAAAAAATAGTGAGGGCAAAACTGATATATTTTGCATTATGTCTTCGTGTATTTGTTTTTGTGATCAGATCTTAATAAAACCTGTTTGAAAGAGAGAAGACACTTGTAAAAACATAATATAAAAAATTTGGTTGCATTTGAGTAAAATTTATAGAAATTATAGGTTGTTAAGGTGATAGTTGTTGGTTTGTGATACATTTATGCTCCTCAGTGTATTTGAGATTTGTATATATTTTTACTCCTTAATTCTGCTAAGCTTCGTTGAGTAGGTTGTCTACTTACACTATATCGACTATGGTCGGAGAGAGCAGGTTGCCCATGTATAAGATTTGGTTATAAATTTGATCACCATACGAAGTATTTTTAAGAACGTATATTTAGAGATTTTCGTATGATATTTTTTTGCATTCCAATTTTCTATTATAATTTTTTTTTATACGACATCAAGTGAAACATATATCTCATATGTTATGTATCCATTTTTATATCATTTACTTCTTTTTTATAATTATAAGTTGTAGTCGTCTGAGTGGAATCAGAGCAAACTGCTTTTTCCCCACAACATATAACGAGTGGACAAAAGTAGAAGGATTTAACCAAAACTATTAAACTCCATTTTTAACGAAAAGTTTTTTATTTTTGAATTTTTATTCCCATTTTTATAATTTTTTTCCATTTCTATTTATTTTAACATTTCTGTGTCTATATTATGACTTTTTATTCATGATTTTTAACATTTTTCAAAAAAAAAGGTATAAAAAAAGAACTAGTTTTAAATTCTTCATCCATGGTATATTTATTTTTGTTATTAATGCCGGTAAGACTACAAAATTACGAGAGTGGGCCAAAGATTCCGTGACTTTTTGAATGAAACACAGTTTCTTTTGCAAAAAAAATATTTTTCAACATAATCTTCTTTTGGCTCAATACAGTTAGTCCAACGTTTCCCCAATTCCTGTATCCCTTCCAAAACAAAAAGGGTTTTTCGAGGTTCATAAAATTGGCATTTGTTTGATCAATAATTTCATCGTTGAGAGCTAAATCTCTTTCCACCGAGCCATTTCTTTAGGTTTGGAAAACGAAATATTCACTGGGGGCTAAATCTGAGAATACGGTGAATACGGGGGCAATTCGTAGTCTACTTCATGGATTTTTGCCATGGAAACTAAGCTGTCATACGATTCCGTGGTCGATTGTGAGCAAACGCGGCAGCCATCTTGCGGAAGGCTTTCTCATACTCAAAATTGCAATCACTCAGCCATGTGAGATGCTTATGTCTTCCACAATCTATCGCACATTCAATCTCCGATCGGCCAACACCATATCGTGAATTTTTTCAATTGTTTTGGATGTAGAGACCTCAACAGGGCGCCACAACGAAAGTCAGTAAACCACTTTTTTACCATTGAAACCGATTGTGCAGAGTCCCCATAGTATTTATCAAGCTTTTCCTTAGTTTGACTGACGGTTTTTTTCTGCAAAAAAAAATGTTTAATGAGCACTCGAAATTCACTTTTTCCATTTTTAAAAAAATCCACTAGGATGTATGTTTTGAACAGCTGTTAAACACAAAGTAAATGACGGAACTTGCTCAAAATTAAACAGAAGTCTATTAACAGGTGGTACTTGATGGAAGCAGTGTTGCATTTCATATAACTACGAGGGAAGTTCGAAAAAACACATACTAATTGATCTGCCTTCGTAATAAATAATAACTTATTTGTTTACTATTTTTTGAAAATATTATGAAAACATTTCTTCAATTTTGTAATTGTTGGAATTAATTTTATACTGTTGTATAAATTCATAGAATTCTTTCCTTATTTTAAACAAATTGCTAAATATAAACATGAAAAAATAATTTTTAATATTTTTTGTGAAACAAATAAAACTAAAGAAATCACGACTATTAGTTTTATAAAAATGTGCCAAAATCAGTGATTTTTAGTCAAAAGTAAAGTTTGTTTAAGACAACTTTTCACTTATTTAAAAAGGGTTTTCCATTAGCAAAAATGAAGTGTTATAGTCGATAAACATTTAGTTGTTGGCTTAAATGCCTTTCATATTAAACCCCAAAATACGTATTTTCGTTATTTTTAAGTTCTCGATTTATGTATGGAAAGTTGAAAACTTGAAAAAAAAAACGAAAATTCGTGTTTTGCGGTTTAGTATGAATGCGTTATAAGTGTAATATTATTGTTTCTACACTATTAAAATCTCTAATTAAAACTCATTTCTTGTTAACAGTTTTTGCTTTAAATTCCAAGTATTTGGAGGCCTCTTGCTGTGCCAATAAGAGTCGAATCAAAAGTTTTTTTCAGACAATGCTTTCCAAAAATATGTTTTTTTATAAATATATTATCAGTGAACTTTTATTTAGCATCATTTTTATTTTTAACACTACAAAGGTGCATACAGTTTTACAGTTCATGAAAATTGACATTCTTAAAACATGATTTTTTGTAATTTGTGGCAAAAACTTGGTTGTATTCTTCTTATTATCTTTGAGATAATAGTATAAACTTTGAAAACGTCATAAAAAATAACTTTTGTTCGTATTTTTTGTTTTTACACCATCAAACTTTTTTAATTTTTGGGTTTTCAACAAAAAAAATTATAACTTAAGGCCACAAAAATATATTTTAAAGATTTATATTAAAATTTATATTTTTAGTTTATTACAAATATACTAGAACAATCAAAAAAACTTTAATAAATTTTTTGAAAAATTATTTTTGTTTTTATTTTTTCGTGAAACAATTAAAACTTTTTTGTGTTAAACTATTTTTGCTTCAAATTCTCAGAGTTTTTCATCTATATGGTAAATATTCATTCTTTTTATTTCATTTAAAATTTTTGAACTAAAATTGGAACAACTTTTAGTATGTCATGAAAATAGACATATATGAAAAGATGATTTTTTGTAATATGTGTTAAAAAATACTTAGATTCGATTACCACAATGAAGTACACTACCACTCGCAGACCCACAAGATCCATTGTGATACCCTTTGGAAAAAAGAAAAAAATAATAATAAATGAAAGACAGTAAAAGATAAAGAATTGAGAGCCCCCTGGCCCAAAAAGCAGACAGCAATTATAGGTCGGGTTGACCCCGACACCGCCACCTTGAATAGCCAGCTTATCCCCCTGACAAAACCCAATAGACTGCCTAGATCATATCTAGCCACATCACCCAGCACATCGTGGAATCTTTTCCCAAGCCATCTCAGTCTCAGACCCTGTAATCTAGGACAGTTGCACAAAATGTGCTCTATTGTCTCTAGTTCCTCAGCATCATCGCACAACCTACAAAAGGGCTATGTGACTCTTTCCCACTTACCAATGAAGGCTCAGACAGAGCACTAACTGGTTATTACCCCTACTAAAGACCTGAGACTAAGGACGGTATAAAACTCAGGACGTACAAAAAGCCAAATTTTTACCCTCAACCTTAGCCTCGCTTCCTTGCTGTTTCGTTGCCACTTAACAACAAAAAAATCAAATATGTATACATTCACATCACAACCACCACACTTGGGCTAACACCATAACTAAAAGCTAAGTGTTTCTGTAAATCGCCTAAGAACTTCATGGTGTCGGCTAAGAATTTTATGATGACGGCTAAGTGGCAACGAAGGAGCAAGGCAGTGATGCCAAGGATGAAACTAAAAATTTGACATTTTGTACATCCTGAGTTTTATACCGTCCTTGCTGAGACTTCTATCCAATCCAATTAGTATTTTGGTTGCTTTTGCATCCAACTTTGGACAAATAGCCCTGCAATCCGTCCTACCTCTCCAGAATTGATTAGTAGAGTCACGGAATCTTTCGGAGATCAACCCATAATAGTGACACAACGAGGGTTTTAGCCCACAATCCCTATAAATAAGACCAAGACCCGAAGCCTGCCTGGCCAGTACATCCGCTATCTCATTACCCTGTATGCTACAGTGCCCAGGTACCCAACACACTCTAATTGTGTAGAATACCATTACCGCTCCTAGAGGCCCTTTGCTGTCCATCACTATGCTTGAATGTACTGAATGACACTTCAAAGCCCTAAGTGCTGCCTGACTATCCTCATAAATTGTCACTACAGATCCCTCTATGACGTTTGAACTTATCAAATCTGTGGCCCTCCAGATCGCTAGGATCTCTGCCTGAAAGACACTGCACTCATCCGGTAGCCTGTATGACATTTAAATGTCACCATCCACTATGTAAACTCCGGCCCCAGAGCAAGATTCCATCTTGGACTCATCCGTAAAAACAGCACACCCTTCAAAAAGCTCTCCCGACCCAGTCCACTCGTCCCTACTTGTAAACACAATCGGGGGTGTAACTCCGAAGTCTAAGTCGTTACCATATTGTCCGAGATCCCAGTGGGTATTCTACCCTGACCAATTATACCTCCCTCGTACAAAATCTTAGTGAGACCTACCCACCTAGGTTTTAACAGGGAAGACTCAAAGCGCCCAAACAAGTTCATACCTTCCACACTTTCCACATACATCTCAATCGGCAGAATATCTAGGTTTATATCCAACGCCGCCTGAGGCGTGCTACCGATGGCGCCTGTTATGAAAATTGAAGCACATCTCTGAGCCTTATCGAGTATCCTCCTATAACTACCCTTTCTCTTTGCGTCCTACCAGACCGTGCAACCATAGGTAATAATGGTCCTTGCAACCGATCTGTAAATGCAGTTTACCATACCCGGTCGTAGTCCCCAATTTCTACCAATGAAATTCCTGCACGTATAGTTGGCATTGAGACCCTTCTTCAGCCTTTGCTGAATATTCTTTTTCCATGATAATTTGCTATCGAGGAAGGTTCCAAAATACATGGCTCCATCCGATAAAATCAGCTCAACACCGCCCATTTTCGGAATTTAAAACTCTCCACCCTATATTTCCTAGTAAAGAGTACTAACATTGTCTTCGTTGGATAAACACCCAACAAATTTGCCTTGGCCTAGGTCGAAAGATCACTTAGAGCCGCCTTTATGACCTCACTGATCATTGAAAGAAACTTTCCCTTTATCAGTATCGCAACATGATCCACATAGGAAACAATCTTCCTTACCTTAGAGCCAAAGTTCCTGAGAATACAATTAACCGCTAGTTCCCATAACAGCGGAGACAACACCCCACCCTGTGGTGTACCCCTAGTTACATTTCTTCTTATACATACTTACATTCCCTACGATTGAATTGATTATCCTGTCTGAGACAATCCAACCCACCAGGAAGTCCTGAACTCCGAGCTCAACTAGCGAATCTCTTATTGCCTCTATCTTGATATTGTTAGAGGCACCCTCTATATCCAGAAACGCAGCTAAAGTATATTCCCCATACCCCAAACCGTGCTCAATATAACCTACAACCTGATATAGCGGACTCTTCACCGACCTCCCTTTAGATAGGCATGCTGGGCTTATGAGGCGAGTAATCCAACTTGCTCCTATGATAGAGGTCTATCAGTCACTCAAGTGTATTCAACAAAAAACACGACATGCTGATAGGTCTAAAATCCTTCGGTTTCGAGTGAAAAGCTCTGCCGGCCTTAGGTAAAAAAATTACCTGAAGATATCAACCAGTAGAAATAATGTGTCATCTGGAATATAACATAGCATTGCCGGAAAGCCACCGTCGAGACCCCGTGATTTATACGGTTCAAAAGTGTTTACAGCCTATACTAATTTTTCCCCTGAGACTATTTCCTCAGTACAACTGGAACTGCGACCGATTCCCGTAGGTACATTTCCCCCCTGGTCCCCGTCCCCCCTGGTCTGCGCAACTAGGAAAGTGTGTTTCCATAAGAAGAGAGTGTCTCTGAGCTAGATATCGTCCATGAGTCATCTTCCCTTTGAATATATCCAACGACCCTAGGGCCCTTGGATAAAATTCGCCTGAACCTAGATAGCTCATTGACGTTGTCAACAGATTCGCAGTACGACCCCATGAATTTCGGTTTGCTGTCTTGAGATCTTTGTAGTTGTCCCAGTCACTTGAAAGTTCTGTAAGCTTGGCCCTGTTGAACAACCTTCTGACCGTTAATCTCCAAACGTCGAGATCCCTGGTCCACCATCTAGGTTGTGTACGCCTGCCCGGAAACTTCGCCGGACAGGATAGCTCATAACTCTCCTTTAGTAAGTGTGTGAGCTTGTTCACCACTTTTTCCATGTCAACTTGCAACAGCTCAAGTAAATCGAGCTAAGCCATTCCATTCTAAACCTTGCTATAAAAGTCACACCAATTTTTCCATCTAGGATCCTAAAATGAGCAAAAACTTGGTTCAATTCTTTTTATTATCTTGAGATAAGTTTTAACCTTGAAAAACGTCAAAAATAACCTTATATTCGATTTTGTTTTTTACTCTATCAAACTTCTAAAAATTTAGATTTTTTTAAACAAAAAATGTAATTTTTTTTGTCAAAAGCTAATTTTTAAAGTTTATTTGTTTAATTTTGTTATAAGGACAATAAGAATTTAATTCTTTTATATTCCAATAAGTACCACATATTTATAGCAAGGTTGGCAGGCAATACCGCTAAAATACCGTTATCGATTTAATACCATTTCAACTGACTATCGTTACCCCTAAAATACCGTTACCGAAATAACTGAAAAAATCGTTATCCTTAAAATTACGTTGCCGAAATAATGGAAAATAACTTTACCCTTAAAATTTCGATACATTTTTTTTATTACTTTAAGTCTTGTTGTTAACTTTGCGAACGCTTTTTGCATAGTTTACACTGTGACGACACTTTTTTAAGTCATGCCTACACAAGTTATGACCTTGTGTCTTTAATACCATGATAATTGATTGATCTTTTCTGTGTAATTTGCAAATTTCATGGCATATTATATTGAATGTGACGACCAACCCCTTGGTTAAACTAAAGAGAAAACATATAAGCATATACTTGAATTAAGTTTAAATAATTTATTTTAATCATTTAAAAATAAAAGAAGTTTTAAGTTTTTTTGAAATTGTTTTATTTAGAAATTCCAAAATTTTCTCGCAAAATTATGTGCTATATAAAATCTCACCAATTAATTTAAAAACATAAAGAAATGTGGATATTTTTTGCCCTTATTAAACATTTCAATATGTTTTCTGTAAAATACCACTGCTCAAAAAATTACCTAACCAGGATTAGAGCATTCTCAACCCTTTTTTTTAAATTTCCCAGTAATGTCTAATAAACTTCCTAAAGTCCTATCACCAGAGAGTATCCCTATTAGGAAAAAGATCCATTTTTTTTTTTTTATTTTTGCGATAAATAAAAAATATTATAATTGTATGTAGAGTGTAGGGACGAAAAACCAAATTTAAATTTTAGAAAAATCTTAACAAGTTTGCTTGAAAACAAGAATTGACAAGAAATATTCCACAAATGTACGGAGTTTTAAAGCACCTTGGTCTATAGTTGTAAAATTCTAAATACTCTATACTTGTACCACTCTACCTTTTTCCGACTTCTAAATAAAACTATTTAAAAAAATTGTAGGATCAATTTTAGGGTTTTTAACCTTTAAAACCCCACATTTCGTAACTATTTAGAAAAAATACTAGTAGAATTTTAAAGATGACAGTTTAAAGATACGCGCTTTTAAAAAAAATTAAATTCTATGTCTTATAAATTCTAATGTCAGTATGCATTAGCATATATAATTTTATATTAACTATTTTTTTTTTTTTTAATTACCTTATATTTTGTAATATATAACCATATCTGTTTATATATTGATCTTTATAAAATTATGTATGAATTATGTGGTAAGATATGGTACCTAGTACTTTCAATTATTCTGACACACGGTTTTTTCTTGATAAAAAACAAACAACAAGAGGTTTTTTTAATTTTTTCTTTTTATTTTGGTTTTTTAAATATTGAAGAATATAACAAAAAAAATTATTCAAAATGGCCGCCATTTGCCTTCCAATACGACCGAAGTCTGACCGGTCAATCGTCTATTGCAGTACACACGACCTCCATGGGGAAATTGTCCACTGCGCGGATAAGTGCACGCTTAAGCGATTCCAAATTTTTGTGGTGAGTAGTGCAGACCATGCCTTCTAAAACGGACCACAATTTATAGTCTAAAGGATTCAGGTCTGGACTACCCGATGGCCAATCATCCGTAGAAATAAAGTTTGGTAAATTGTTTTTTAACCAGTCTTGAGTGGTTTTTGCCTGATGGGCTGGGGCAGAGTCCTGTTGAAAGGTCCATGGCTCGTTTTTGAACAATTTGCTATTTAATGGCTTCACAACCTTTTCTAAAACGTCAGATTGGTAAACCTTTGCCGTAAACATAATTTTTCTGTGGCGGTTTTTGGCGTACTGGCGAATCAATCATTTTGATTTTTGCTTCCGTTTCTGCTTTAACGCCGCCGTAAGTAGATGCCCCGTCTGTCTGTTGTAAGCCCGAAGTCCCAAGTCATATTTAATGATGAGAGAAATGGATAC
Source organism: Eustalomyia histrio (assembly GCA_949748255.1). Taxonomy (NCBI): domain Eukaryota; kingdom Metazoa; phylum Arthropoda; class Insecta; order Diptera; family Anthomyiidae; genus Eustalomyia; species Eustalomyia histrio. The sequence goes on from OX456523.1 coordinate 153,581,518, forward strand.
CTTCGATATATTCATATCCCGCGACATTATTTGCTGCTTTCGGATTGAATTTCGATAAATTCGATTCTGTACAGCTTTAACGGCTCTGGAAGTTCGCACAGAGCGCGGACGGCCAGATCTCGGACGGTCTGCTACTCCACCAGTATCCCCAAACAGTTTCACAGCACGATAAACAAAACTACGACTAACCCTGAGCGGCTGCAATGTTCGATAAATGTCTACAGTTCCCATTCCACTTTTTTTTAGGCCAATTACGACAATACGGTTTTCAATATCTCCCCATTCCATAATTTAAAGTAACGCACGACAAAAACTTTTTACACAAAAATAAGTTTAAATGCTAGTTGTCAAAAAACTGTCAACGTAACGAGAGTATGTTCAGTGGATTTCTTACAGTGGGGGCGACTAACAGTGTGTCAGTAATTATGAAAGTACTAGGTATATTTTATATTATATAAAATTGTATATATCACTTTATATAATTATATATGGGTTACACGCGACTGTATCTGTATATATAAAGGAATAACGTTACTGACTGATTCAACATCGCCCAGCTCAAAGCGCTGGAGCTAGGAAGCTGCAATTTGGTATGTAGTCTCCCCTTCCGGCGTTGATATCCGTTAAGACGGTTTTTTTGGAAATTCCTTTAGGGAGGGTCGAAAAGGGGAAAAAACTCCCCTTGCACTGCATGCCTAAAACCCTTTAGCTAGGAACCTGAAATTTAAAATAAGCCTTCCAGCGAGTATGTGCTAACTCCTTGATAAGGTACATTTTAGAATTTTGACCAGGGGTTTGGTAAAAATGGGGCTTTAAAGAACGAAAAGTCTCCCCCTTTACGGCCTTCCCAAACCTGGGAAGTTGAAATTTGGTATGCAGTCGTAATTTTTGTACATTCCTACGGGAAGGGGCAAAAAGGGGGCAAATAAGCAAATGTGCAAATTTGCAAATGTGAAAATTTGCAAAAGTCCAAATGTACGAATTTGCAAAAGTACAAATGTGCAAATTTGCAAAAGTCCAAAATGTGAAAATATACAAAAGTGAAAATTTGATTGTTTGATAGATTGATGGTTGGATGGATCGAGGGTTTGATGGCAATGTAAATGTGGAAATATGCAAATGGGCAAGTGTGCAAATGTGTAAATATTTATGTCATTCAAAATCGCCCTGCTCAAACTATTTATGTCATTCAAAATCCCCTGCGGCGTAGACATTCGCTAAGACGGATAAAGAGCAAAACGGAGAAAACCCTTTCATGGCCTGCCCAAACCCCTATAGCTAACTCATCGATGAAGTCTCCCCCTTAACAGCCACAAACCGTTGGGCCTAGGAAGCTAAAATTAAGTATGCAGGCTCCGTCTCCAGTGTAGATAAAAGTTATGATGTAATTTATTAGAAAATCCAACGGGGAAGGGCAGAAAAGGGAAAAATGCTCACCCTTGCCAAAATCCCTTAAGCTGGTAAGTTAAAATTTGGTGCAAAGGTTCCTCCTCCTGTGTAGACATTCACCTAGGTCAGATTCTTGGAAATGTGTACGGGGAGGGGCAAAAAGGTGAACAGTCTCCTCCTTAACGGGCTGCCCATACCGATTTAGCCAAAAACCTTAAATTTTAAATATGTGAACTGGAGTATGTTTAGCACATACTCCAGTTCTCTCACTAATCAGCTACATTTTAGAATTTTAGCCAGGTACATGGTAAAAATGGCGGTTCAAAGGAAAAAATCTGAAATTTTAAATATGTGTTACCTGGAGTATGGGCTAACTCATTATTAAGGTACATCTTAGAGTTTTGGTATGGGCATGGTAAAAATTTGGGACTCCGAGTAATTATCGGGGCACTACTTTTCTCCCGGGAGTTAGCCCGTGGAATGCCGGGCAATCATTTTCTACACTAACAACGTAGCGGGCTTTGTCCGCTAGTATGTTTATATATGTATATAAACTTATATATGAATTATACAGAAGAATTAATAATTATATATGCTATCTAATATTTGAGATATAAAATATGATATTTTTGAATATGGTATGAGATATAATTATATGTGGTTTAATATATGTTCTAATATAAGAACTATTTTTTAATATGGTATAATAAAATATTTTATATGTTACAATAGTGCCGTATAACAAAGCTGTAGGCAATAAAGCCATATGAACTTATTTCACATCGGATTGGCAAAGAATGCCATATGGCTTTACTTCCATAGAAGGAGTGGAATAAAGTCATATTCGTTTGTCAATTGAAGTGGAAATAATGCCATACCATTCTGGCGACTGGCTATGCATGAGTTTGTTAGTTTATATGAGCACGTTTTTCTTCCCAAGCGTTGTGCCATTATCAAGAATAGCACGCATATTCATATATTGTTAATTTTTATAAAATCGATACACACACAGGTGCAATTTCACTTCTCCGATGGAAATAAAGCCATATGGCATTATTTCTCAATTCTGTGAAATTCTGTGTGAAATAATGATTATGGATTTATTACACGGCGCCTGATACAATATGTGCAAACAAATTTAAGATACTGTTATATATAGTTCTATATCTAGAGTATTTTTGGTATGGTAAAATATATAATTTCATATAATTATATGTGGCCCCATGTTAATGGTTTCGAGTCCCAGCCAGGGAGATACATTTTTTTATGCTTTAAGTTTCTTTTTTATTAATATTTTAAATCATTTCGAGACAACAAGAACTAGAAATTTTTGATAGGATATAGTAGTGAAAATTTATATATATATATATATATATATATGTGCATAGCGCATGTTGCGGGGACGGGTTTTCGTTCCACAAGTTACTATGAAGACATTTTGTTACTTTGGGGACTGTCCACAAACTTTTCATTATTCTACTGTTTACACTGAAGACATTTTACTGGATACAGCTCATATGACGGGGTCTTTTTTGGCTGTATATACAGATGTCTTCAAAGTATTTGAAATGCATATATATATACATCTGTATATACAGCCAAAAAAGTCCCCATAATATGCGATGTATCCAGTAAAATGTCTTCAGAGTAAACACTAGAATAATGAAAAGTTTAAGGACAGTCCCCAAAGTAACAAAATGTCTTCATAGTAACTTGTGGAACGAAAACCCGTCCCCGCAACATGCGCTGTGCATATATATATATATATATATATATATATATATATATATATATATATATATATTCATTGCCCATACTTTGAAGACATCTGTATATACACCCAAAAAAGTCCCTATAATATGCGCTGTAACCAGTAAAATGTCTTCAGTGTAAACAGTAGAATAACGAAAAGTTTAAGGACAGTCCCTAAAGTAACAAAATGTCTTCATAGTTACTTGTGTAACGAAAAACCGTCCCCGCAACATGCGCATATAAAAAAGCTTAAGCATTTAACAGAATTTAAAATAAATTAACTATCTAGTTTATAGAACAGGAAATCAAAATAGTGGAAAGGAAGATACTGTAGAGGTAAAGGAGTTGGTTATGGTAACAAACTCAAAAAGTGTTTGCTTAAAACGGTTTTTACTGAATATAAGTAAAATGTTCAGGGGTAAGGTGTTCCAAAGTTTAATGGCGTTAACAAAGAAAAGTCTGCTGGAGTCTAGGAAGTGGCATCTAGGAATCATCAATGTCATACATCCAAAGTAAATTCTTTTTCATACAGGTATGCGGGAGTTTTCCTATAGCGCAATCCGTGCAAAAATACCAAATTTCTCTACGCTGCAATCTATTAATCAAATTGTGGATTTTGGTATAATTGAGTATTAAACCGTCTTGCGATATGGATGCTGATAGTTTTTCTGCATTTTTCATTAAGAAATGTGCGAGATCTCTTTCATTTCCGTTAAAATATATTTTCAATAAATCTTTAAAAGTGGATATAAATTTAATATTTCTAGTTATCGTCCGATGTCTAAATTGTTAACTGTTCAACTTTCCTGTTGTATCTATAATAACACAATAATATATATTAATGACACGTTCACTTTACATAGACATTGATAATGTAAATAGTTGGTGTATCTCAAATCGCCTCCCTTTGAATATTAGTAAATGCTGTCGAATGACTTTCTATAGACAATCGAATATTCTATCCGTATTAGATTTTTAATGTTGAGTGAGATTTTGGATTTTTGATATCAAAGTTGGAATATTGCTCTTTTATATGGAATCCTTATCAAACCGGATTGAATTAATTCAAAAAGGATTTTTGAAATTTGCGCCTTATAATTCTTATAATACTCGCTGCTTGTTTTTAAGAATAACTTGTCAGTCTATAATGTTTATTTATGATTTACTAAATGGTCGCATAGATTGTGAATATTTATTATTTACACGCTGCTACAAAAAAAAAAAAAATTGCAAGAACTTGTGAAATGACCTAGTGTAGGTTGTAGGTCTAGCTGAGTGTATTATATAACCGGTTTTATAAGTTGCTCTCAAAATTTCGAGATATGGGGAAAAGAGTATTTTTTTGGACTGCCGCACTTAAACTTTTATAACTCAGTAATGTTTTAACCGATTTCAAAACAGTAAACGGCATTAATTAGAAATAGACGCGCTCTTTCGAATTATATATACTTTCCGTATACTATTTATATAAATGTGTAGAGATTTTTTCAATAATATAAAAATTTTTCATTTTTTTAAAACTTTTTCATTTTCTACAAGGGTTTTTTTCGAATCTTCTTTTAAAACAACAATAATCTTAAAGCCAGTGTCCTTCTGAGTAAAACAAGCTTTTATTCGTGTAAATCGGTTAAAAATTTACAAAGTTATAGTACTTTTTCTAATCAAGAGATATTAGAATTCCTTGAACATTTTTTTTATATTTGTTAACGGATCGCCATTAAAGCCCAAATTAAATTAAAAATTTTTTGTTTTTTACTTTAGATTGTTACTCAAGTTCGGCGTATGCCAAAGCCAACTTAAGGAACTTAGGTCAATTACAAACAAGACATAAGTGCGAAGGAGAATTAAAAAAATTCACTCTGTATAGTTTATTACTCTATCATTGTAAATAAGGCATTATTTAAATTATTTTTGTAATAATACCGTTATTTCCATTGACTTAAATAAATAAATAAATAATCCACCAAATCGCAGCCAGAAACCATTCTTATCCAGGTAGATTTGCTACTAAACCAACTTAGACCAAATACATATCGTGTTGCATTATTGAACAAAACCTGCAGTTTTGCAGTGAGTGCGAATCCAGCTTACTATAGACTTCTGCAGCATATGTTATATGAGGGAGTAATAATTGAACAACAAGTTTTCGCTTAGTTTCGGAGAATATTCGTAAGTTTTCAAAGCCATAACAAATAATTGTACTTAAGATTTATACCGAAAGGTATATTTTTAGTTCATTAAAAATATACTTAGACAAAATAAAAACCAAAGTTGAAACAACAAAAAGCTATACTTGTGTCTAAGCAATTATTGCTTAAAATTGTCCAAGTGTAGCGCCCTCTCATGAAGCCAAAAAGAGTCAAAATAACTTATTTTTTCATTTCTTTTAGTTGCTTCATAATCTTTCCAAAAATATATTATTTATTAATATTCATGGCTGTAGCCGCCGAAAAAAGAATTAGCTTCTTTCGCCATATCGTTCATTTGCGAGATGTCCGGCTTAACTAAAAAAACACGATTTTCGATTTGAAAATTTAAATGCAATTATCTTGAAATCGCTTTTTTGAGTTATGTTGGTCTTCTCGCAAATGAATTATATATTTAATGGTATTTTTTGTCCTCAGTTTACGGTAAATAATTCTTCCATTCTGTTTTTATATTCGCTTTTATACAAATCTGCAGTTTTAATGCCCTATTTTCCTAAATAATGACAATATCTAGCAATTAAATTCTTGTTGTTACAAACTATTTGTTTGCGACGAAGAGAGAGGAAACACGTATTTTTTTCTTAAAAGTTATAAAATTTATTTAAAAAATTATTACGACACGGACGGATAATTTAGCAAACAATTTCTCACTAGCCGAATTATTAGGCGATTGGCCTAATCGGCTTTTAAGGGAAGGGAGACTATAATTTTTTTTGCAAAGCATGTTCCAGGAGATGATGAGTATCCAAAACATGCTTCTGCAAGTTTTACTAAGTAAAAAATCAATAGTATAAAAATATGTTTTTGGAACGCAAACGGGTAAACCTAACATAAACAATAAGTAGAACTCTAGTATCCGAAACACATTTTACGCTAAAAAAACTGCTGACACCAAGCACACAAGTGGAAGACCTTGTGGCGGTACTATCATTATCGTACACAAAAACGTTAAACATTTCTCAATGCCAGAATTTAAAAAAGAATTCATCTAGCCTCCTTCCATAAATCTTAAGGATTTTAAAGTTACACTATCGTCTATATATTGTCCACCCAGACATAAAATTTACCAGGAAAAATTTCGTAATTTCTTTTCCACAATGAGAACTAAATTTATTGTAGCCGGTGACTACGACGCTATGCATACCTTTTGGGACTCCATACTGGTCAGTCCAAGGGGAAAACAGCTGTTTAATGCTATTGCTACTAATAAACATGATGTTATATCTGGCGGGACTCCTACATATTGGCCAACCGATTTCAACAAGGTGCCTGATTTGATCGATTTTTCTCTTATAAAAAATATCAAACGGGATCAATTAATAGTAAACTCTTCTCTTGACCTGTCGTCAGTCCATTCCCCAATTATAATAACTATGCACAATAGGTTCATTACTGCAGATGAACATAAAGATTTATATCCAAATATGAACACAAATTGGTTTCGATACCAAGTGTATATTCAATCAGCAGTAGATAATTTTACGGATGTCCTGACCTCCACAGCCAAAATAGTCACTCCTGTTAGAAAAAATATGTATGAAATAATTTTTTACAAACCGTCTAAATAAATTCAAACTTTAGTCAGGGAAAAACAAAGGCTCAAAAGGCAATGGCAGAATTGCCGCTCCCCAGCAATAAAAGTTCAACTCAACCAGTGTCAATCACGCATTCGTTCTAAGTTAAAGCAAGAACAAGTCGGCTTTTAAACATTTTCTAACTAACCTAGATTCATCACAGAGGACTGATTATAGCTTATGGAAAGCTGTTAGGCAAATGCAACGCCCTATAGCGTATGAATCTCTTTTAAGACTCGAAAACTGCATCTGCCCACCAGTTATCGGTGATGTAGTCAATAACCCTATAAAATTTCGATTTCCTTAAATTAAATCCGCTATTGCAAAACTTGATAGAAAAAGTCCCAGATCTTGACCAACTTCAGCTATGAAAACTATAATGTTTACATTTAATGCCATGCTACGAGTCGGATTCTTCCGATCCTCTTCGAAGATCACGGAAATTATGATTCCCAAACCTGGAAAAGACACCAGCCAAATTACGTCATATAGACCCTATGACTATCCATTTTCTCAAAACTATTTGAAAAATTGTTTCTATAAGCTTAACACCTTCCCTGAATCAACAACAAATTATTCCTGAACATCATTTTGGTTTTCGCGAGGAACATAGCACAATTGAACAAGTACTTAGAATTACCACCACCATCAGATCTGCATTTGAGAAAAAGCAATATTGATCTGCCTTCCTTATCGATATTTCACAAGCTTTTGATAAAGTTTGGCATGTTGGTTTACTCAAGAAAATATTAAGATTAGTTCCAGAAAACACATATAAGCTTTTGAAGGGTTATTTATCTGATAGGACCTTCAAAGTACGAAAGATATGCCAACTAACCCAAATATACAAACATCTAAATTTGCATTCATATGTGTTAAGAAAGACCCAAAGGCTACTTCTGAACAACTACAAAATCATATTCGTGAACTTGAGTATTGGTTAAATAAATGGAAAATGAAAGTCAACCCATCAAAATGTGTTCATATAACTTTCATCCTTAGAAGACAAAATTGCCCATCATTTAAATAAACAACATCAGTGTTCCTGAGGAAAATCATGTTAAATACTTAGATATTCATCTTGATCGACATATTGAGGCCAAACGAACATTGGATAATAGGACTTCACTTATCACTTGACGTGGAAAACAAGTTTTGTTGTACAAATCTATTATAAAACCAATGTGGACCTATGGAATCCAGCTATGGGGAACTGCGTGTGCGTCTAACGTTCTGAAATTTCAAAGAAGACAATCTAAGCTTTTACAACCGTTAGTGCGTGCTCCACGGTACACAAGAAATGAAAAAATACACAGAAACCTAAACGTTCAAATGGTTCGAGAAAAAATAGAGAAGTATTCAATAAAGTATGCGAATAAATTAATAGTTCATCCCAATTCTTTTGCACGGAATCTGCTTCAGTTCGAAGGACACCAGAGACTAAGAAAAAAACACACCCTGTGCTTGGCGCGGCGCACAGTGATTTGTTCCATAGACAAAAATCAAAAATAAAATATTGGTTATGAATATTGATAAATAATATATTTTTGGAAAGATTATTAAGCAACTAAATGATATGAAAAAAAATTTTGGTTTGACTCTGGACAATTTTAATCAAAAATGGCATAACAAAAATAAGGCTTTTGGTTGTTTCACGAAAAAAAATATAAAATTCATTTTTTAAAAAACTTATTTCAAGGTTGGTTTTTATTTTGTCTTGATATATTTGTTATCGACTAAAAATATACTGTTCAGTAAAAATCTTTATTAAAATTATTTTTTATGGATCTCCGTGGTACAGACCACGGAGAACAAGTTATACTTCTTGATTTTCCTTTGGGGTAAATGAGTATGAATTAATATTCTTTTCCCTCAATAAAGATATCATTTCGACGTAAACAGATGCATCTGAAAGATAACGTTTGGCTTTATGATTATTGACATTCTTTATCTTAAAAGAAATTTTAAGCATTTTTTTCCAGCTGCTGGCTTAAAAGTCCAACGTTACCATTATAAAGAAAGATTGGCGGGCAAAAGGGTTTTCCAGCAGGATTTATAAGCTGTGACTTTGACTTTTCGTTGTATACGATGTTATTGCGCTTGGCAGTTGTGGTAGTGGTGTTGCTTTCAATTCTCAAGTCTGCAAGAATCGAAAATCTATTCTGCCGGTTAGGATTCTTCGATGTCGGAAAATTTTCCTTTAAACTTTAAACGTCAATATTAGTTAGAGAGCCTCTTCACAAAGAACGGTATACATACACTAAACGAAGCGTATTCGGGTTGCGCACAGTAGAAAATCCATAACCACTACGAGGTAGTGTATGTGTTCACAGTACGTTTGCATTCGCCGGATTACAGTATTCAGGTTGGGTACACTTACACAACCTCTGAAAAAAATATTGTGTATGTGTTTTCAGTTCGTACCGTACATGTTAGGCACTGTTTTTTCCTACTCTGATTTTAATATATTTATTGCTAAATTTTAGAGTGGGAGCAATTTTCTTAATTTCCTTTTAAAGTTGCTTCCAAAGTTATGTCTATTTATACGGTGACATTTGTTGCACGAAAACTGAATGTGAGTGAAGCACATATGAGTGCGAAAGAGAACTAACAAAAACATGCACGAAGAACGAAAAGTGTTCCTTTTTTGTTACTCCGCTTGCTTTACCCCGTTCGCCACCAAACAAGAATTGCACGTAATAATTGCATGCAACAAAGTCACTGTGTAAATTGGCTCTTAGATTCTAAGTTATAAAGTAAACCTTTTTAAACGATAAACCTGAAATGTCTTATTGTTAAATTTAATTTTTTTTCAATTATGCAAGCTTATAAAAAAGGCTTATACAGAGAAAGACAAAATACGGTTCATGTGACAAAAATACATTTCCTTCTATTTCTTATGCTTAGCAGTTGTCAAAAGTAATTAATCACATTTTATTTTCGTCAAAAGTATTTACACAATGCAAATTTTTATTTATTCTTAGGAATACTAAGGAAAATAGTGAAAACTAAGGAATTATACGCATTTATATTGCATGGAATCAACAACATCCGAATATACTCCTTAAAAACATTAAAGTTACTTTGGCCAAACAAAATTGAAATATTTTAAAGAATTATAATACAAATCATTTTATATAAATCAAATATTTTAGTGATGCGGAACCACTGCCTTTCAAAATAGTTCAAAAATTAAGAAAATTTCTGCTATCCGTCCATGAGTGTGTCCTACCAGCCAGTTCTTATTAAATTTGCTGGTAGCAATGGATATGCGGTTTTTGCAGCATCCGACGATCTTATAAATTAAACGTATATATTAGATCTAAATAAATTAAACGTATTTATTAGATCTTAGTCAATGTAATAAATAAGTTTAAAAAAAAATTGCCTATGAATTTAAAGCTGTAAATTTTCTTTTTAATGATTCAAAAAGGTAAAAAAATTTAGGTATTTAAAAAAAATTTTGAAAATGTTTCAATTACGTACCCCGTTTCATTCCATTTCGTATCCCTTGTCTAGTGTTTCAATTTTACTCGTACCCTTTCCATTCCGTTTCTGTCCCCTTCCAATTTGCAATTTGTCCTTGCAAATATTTCCCCATATAAACCATAGCGGGCAAAGCCCGCTACGTTGTTAGCGTAGAAAATGGTTGCCCGGGCTAACGCCTGGGGTATACGGAGTTCTCAGATAATTACCCGGAGTCCTTAATTTTTACCATGTCCCAGACCAAAATTCTAAGACCATACGGCAGGTAACACATATATCAAATTTCAGATTTTTCCCTTTGAACCCCCATTTTTACAATGACCTGGTTAAAGTTCTAAAATGTAGCTAATCAATGAGTTAGCACATACTCCAGTTAACACATATTTAAAATTTCAGCTTTCTCGCTAAGTCGGTTTGGAAGAGACTGTTTACCTCTTTGCCCCTCCACGTACATATTTCAAAAAATCCGACCTAGCTGAACGTCTACACCGGAGGAGGAACCTTTGCACCAGATTTCAACTTTCCAGCTGCAGCGGTTTTGGCAATGGTAAGAATTTTTCCCTTTTCTGCCACTCCCCATTGGATTTTCCAAAAATTACATCTTAACTGTTATCGAAACTGAAGATGGAGCCTGCAAACTAAATTTCAACTTTCTAGGTCCAACGGTTTGTGCAGGCTGTTAAGGGGGAGATTTCATCGATAGGTTAGCACATACTCCAAGAAAAGCGTATTTCAAATTTCAGGTTTCTAGGAGTTTGGGCAGATCGTGAAAGGGGGTTTTCCACGTTTTGCTCTTCCTAAAGGAATTTCCAAGAACCTCGTATAAGCGAATGTCTACGCCGCAGCGTCCTACCTCCTGCGGTTTGGGCTGAGCGATGGTGAATGAAATAAATAAATATTTACACATTTTTACATTTACAAATTTGCATATTTACCTAATAGCACATTTGCATATTTACACATTTGCATATTTCCACATTTACATTACCATCAAACAATTAAACCATCGATCCATCAATCTATCAATCCATCAAACAATCCAATTTTAACTTTTGCACGATTGCAAATTTGCACATTTACACTTTTGCAAATTCGCACTTTTGGAAATTTGAATGTGCTAATTGCAAATTTTTGCATTTGCAATTTTCCACTTTTGCACATTTACATTGGAGGACGAACCTATGTACCAAATTTGAACTTCCCATTTCAAGCGGTTTTGGCAGATCGTCAAGAAAGAGAATTTTCGGTTTTTTGCCCGTCTGCGTTAGGTTCTCTAAAAGTCACGTCTTATCTGTTATCTACACTGAAGAAGGATCCTGCATACCAAATTTTAACTTACTAGTTTTAGCGGTTTGGTTACACCTCAGGTGGAACCAATATACACAATTTCAACGTTCTAGCTCTAACGGTATTGGCAGGCCGTCAAGGGGGAAAATTTCACCCTTTTCTGCCACCAACCTCCCGTTTGATTTTTCAAAAATCACGTCTTATCTGTTATCTACACTGGAGAAGGAGCCTGCATACCAAATATCGACTTACCATGTCCAACGGTCTTGGAAGCCCGTCGAGGGGGAAAATTTCACCCTTTTCACCTGTTAGCTGTTATCTACACTGGAGAAGGAGTCTGCATACCAAATTTCAACTTCCCAGGTAGAACGTTTTGGGAAGGCTGTAAAGGGGAAGACTCTTCGCTCTTTAAACCACCATTTTTACCACATCCCTGGTGAAAATTCTAAAATGTACATTGTCAAGGAGTTAGCACATATTCCCAGGAAGGCGTATATCAAATTTCAGGTTTGTAGCTAAAGGGGTTTAGGCAGGCAGTGAAAGGGGAGTTTTAAGCCCTTTTTGCCCCTCCCCGAAAGAATTTCCAAAAACCCCGTCTTAGCGGGGTTACGCTTTTGAAAATTTGCAAATTTGCACATGTGAACTTTTGGAAATTTGCACATTTGCAATTTTCCAAATTTGCACATTTGCACTTTTGCACATATGCGCATTTGCACATTTTCAATGTACCAAATTTTAACTTACCAGCTCAAGCGGTTTTGGTAGGCCGTCAAGGGGAAGAACTTTCGCTTTTTTGCCCCTCCGGGTTAGATTTTCCAAAAGTTACATCTTATCTGTTATCTACACTGGAGAAGGAGCCTGCATATCAAATTTCATCTTCCTAGTTCCAGCGGTTTGGCCAAGCTGTTAAAGGGGAGACATTTCATCATTTTAAACCCCATTTTTACCACGTCCCTGGCTAAAATTCTAAAATGTAGATTATCAGTGAGTTAGGCCATACTTCAGGTAATACATCAATTATCAATTGGGTAACTCAAATCGGATTTAATTAATTCAAAAAACATTTTTGAAATATGCTCTGCATAGTTTTCAGTTATAATACTCGCTGTTTGTTTTTATGTTTCAACCCACTTTTTTTAAGAACTTGTCAGTCAATAATGTTTATTTATGATTTACTAAATGGTTACATAGATTGTGAATATTTATTAAATTTAATACATTTTAATGTTCCATGTTATATGTTAAGATCAAATGATTTATTTTATATTCCTACTCATACAACTAATTATAGTAAACATTAACCTATGATAAGAGCTATAAATAATTTATATAAGTTTGCAAAACTAGACTTGTTATTCTAAAAATTGTTTTAACATTTTTTTAATATCATATTTAAATAACATAGTTTAAAGTAACACCCTTGTATCTAGCCTGTAAGGATTTTTTATTTCCATTGGCTTAAATAAATAAAAAAATTTCAGGTATCTTGCTATTTCGGTGTGGGCAGGCCGCTAAGGGGGAGATTTCCCCCTTTTTGCAACACCCCGAAGTAATTTACAAAAATTTTACGTCGGTGGATGTCTACACCTATGGTGAAACCAATATACCCAATTTCTACCTTCCTGCTCCAACGGTTTTGGCAGGCTGTCGAGGGGTCGAATTCCACCCTTTTCTGCCCCTTCCCCACTGGAGAAGGAACCCTTCCTACACTGGAGAAGGAGCCTGCATACAAAATACCAACTTCTTATGTCCAACGGTTTTAGCACGCCGTCAAGGGGTAGGATTTTACCCTTTTATGTCCCTCTCCGTTGGATTTTATAAAAATCACGTCTTAGCTGTTATCTGCACTTTAGAAGGAGCCTGCATACCAAATTTAAACTTCCTAGGTCCAACGGTTTGGTCAGGCCATAAAGGGGGAGACTTTTCGCACTTTAAACCCCCATTTTTACATCACTAGCCAAAATTCTAAAAGGTACCTCATCAAGGAGTGTGAAAACGTTTTGTATAAAAAATATTTTTTATTCAACTGTAAATACTTTTTAGGCATTGATTATATTTCATTACAATTATTTTGAACAATGCCAATTAAAAAAATACAACTGGCAATGATTGGTTTTAAGTAACGCCAATTTAATTTCAATGCCAATGAAAAATTCCCAAGTATTATATAAGTTAGGTTATGTGTTTTTTGCACATATCAAAAACTAATAAAATAAATACAAGTGCCTTTTGGTCGCTTTGTATAATTATTTAAAGACAAAAGCCTAGTGGCCTGATTAAGTTCTGTAAATTAACTGTCTACTTTATTTTTCGTATTCTTTAAGCTTACGCTGACACAAGTTACAACGTAAGCAAATAACCTAAAGTATTTGAGTCTACAGGTAAGCAAGTTTTATATTACGTTAAATAAACAGAAAAATATTTAAATTAAATAAACAGAAATACAAAAGAAGGAATTCTTAACTATTGTTAACTACTCCCCCCTTGAATGAAGGCCGTCCTCGGTCTTCCCAATGATCTCTTCCAATGATTTCTTGATGCGGTTCAATTCTCTTTTCTCTTTGATGTTTTTAAATATTTTGAATGCGATGAAAAAGACGCCAACTATTATAATGAAAGCAGTGGTACTAAGAATAGGCCTCAATACAATATCTTCTTTTAGCTCCTGGAGATGTTCCAAGTTCTGGATATGCATTTCATGCAGGTAGGGTAGGCTCAGTACGTGTTCATGTTCCACTACTTAAATTTTTTGAATACTTGCCATTTCTGGGGTTCTGCCAGTAACGCCATTTCGATTGACATATTTCGTAAAGTTGATGGCGACCTCATTTTCGAACAAAATAAGAAGAGTGCCTTGAACGCTTTGGGTTTCCGTCGTTTCAGTCAAGATTATTATCCCATCCTCTATCACTGATATTTTTTCGAGGAGATCGAACTCCGTGTAACATTTTGCAGGTGTGTTGGACATGATTTGTTTCGCACATGTTTCTTCCATGCTTAGTTTGCAGAACGTTGATGAAATGGAAGGTTTGCATTCTTCAACAGCGATTATTTGGTTTCCGCATTTCGCCACTATGTTGCCTTCCTTGGAGACGGGGAATAAGCTAATTCTTTTGCAGGACTGTTTTGGCCTTGGAAACCTAATGATAAAACTTAATATTTCATTATTTTGTAAAATCTTAATACTACTAACAACCATGACTTCTGAGACACTGGTCTCGGTAGAGTCATCACCTTTAACAATCGAGTTTACTTCGTCGCTGTCCAATATTGTTAAATCTATTATATTCGACTTGGCCCAACCGATAGACAAAATTTGACTTTCAAGGTTTATGATTGTCATTCTATTTCTAGTCTCGTATAAATGTTCGGTATTCACTCCGCCTTTACTGTTTTCAGACAGCATTGAATTTACCACGTCCGTTAGTTTTTGTAATTGTTGGGCAAGTTTTGCATTAATTTCGATCTGTCGATTGTTCGAGTGCACCAGTTGTTCTTGAGTAAATTTCAACCTCTCAAAGTCATCGAAATCGGGGGTACCTGCTATAATTTTCAGACCCGTTCCCAAAATGTTTAAGCTTCTTGAATGTCTATGATGAATAGTAAGGTAGAAATATGGTTGACATCTGCCCAAAGGATCTTTTTCATGTGGGATTGAGGAAATATTTTCGTCAGGTTCCCTGTGTCTCTAATTATTTCGTCATAAAAGGTAAGGTTTACGGTGTGTTTCATGTAACCGTACTCTTCTCACACTATGATATCTCCATCATAAATGGGGATGTATTCTGCGTCTGAGTAGTTAATTATCCTTGCCCTTATGGACAGAAATGTTGTGAGCAAGATAAGTCTAAAACAAAAAAAAAACAAATAAATTAAAGTACTCCTTTTATTCTACCTCAGGTTGTCCTTATGGACCACCCTCCCTTTAATGGGAATCGTTGTTCCCAAATCGGCTTCAACGATTCCTTCCTCATACAGCGGACTCAGTTTGTTGCCCAATCTTTTGTTCGCCTTAACAAAAACCCTATCGCCCACTTTAAATTGTCTATCAATTCTGTCCCTATTGTACGTCGACAGAAGGTTTGTTTGGGCATTAATTACTCTTTCCCTAATAAAATCCCTCAATTCAAGTGGAGTGGTGTGGATTACCTCCAAGGGTGTTTTTCCCGTAACCGAGTGAATAGTCCTATTATATTCTACGTTTGCTTGCAGTACCAGTTCCACCGTATCGCTAATATTCCTATCGATTTTTAAACAACGTCCAATTTCGCTAAGTGCACTGTGAAATCTCTCTACCTGACCATTCGAAGTACTGTGCAATGGCGGTGCATTTATGATCTGTATATCGGCTATTTGTGAAATTGCCCTAATAGTTTCCGAGTTAAGAGACTTTTAGTTGTCGCAGAAAACAGTTTTCGTTCCAGAGTAGAAATTAATCAGCAGAAGTATAGGTATCTTTATATCAACTATTGTACAGGACTGGATTGGTTGCACAATTGTAAACTTGTCAACACAAGTCAGAAAATACTTCTTATGGAGAATTTCCCCCACATAGGTAGGAATTTACGTTTCCTCAATAACGTGGTATTTCGGATGTCTTTGATATTTAGCCTTTAGCAGGTTTTACAGTTCGATACAATCTCCTTTGCAATTATATCCATTTTGGGAAAATAATATTCTCTAATAGTCTGTTTTGAAATCTCTTGAGCCGCTTTATGAGCTCTGTTGTGTTCCATTAGGAGGATTTCCTTTTGATCGTTTGCATCGAAAATATCGACCACAAAAAGTTTGCAGTGCCAGAATTTGGTACCTTGAAATGGCATTTACGACATTGGGATTTATGACTTTTTCGACTATTTCAAAAAGATTTTGCCTGTTCGAAATTTGTAAAATATGTGTCATTTTCTTCCCAAAAATTATAAGGGTACGCGACGAGGGGTGCTCGGCCTCCTCGATAACGATCTGGTTTCTATAACAATTCATAGGCTGGTCGGTACTTGGAATGGTATAAGATAACGATACCTCGCTATGAATGGTTGCCTGATCGGAGTATTGTTGTTCGGTAATGTTCAATTGTTGTCGTGACAGCGCATCTGCTACAACATTTTCCCGTCCCGATTTGTAGAAAATTCTTACTTTATGTTCGTCAACAAACGCCTTCCATCTTTTTAGTTTCGCATTCGGATTCTTGTCCAAAACCGCAAATGTTAGCGGTTGATGGTCGGTAAATATATTTAAATCCTTCACGCCATATAGGTAATGCCGAAGACCCCAGACTATAGCCAAAAGTTCAATTTCATTGGTTGCATAGTTCGTCTCGGCATGCGTGAGTGTTCTTGAAATAAATTGAAGAGGTTTACCCTCTTGGGATAATAATGCACCTAGCCCTAGCGCTGAAGCTCGGATACATTAACATAACATCTTCTGAAATGAGTATATCTTTTAATTTATTGAATGTCTGAACTTGTTCCTCGCTAAAATTAATTGGTATCTTTTTTGACTGACTAGCGCTTACTTTTCCGTTATCTCCTTTGAGTTCATCGGTTAATGGCTTTGCCATTTTTGCAAAACCTTTAATAAAACATCTGTAATAATTTGTCAAGCCTAAAAAGATCTTAGCTGAAAAAGATTTGACGGTTGGGGGTAATTTCTTATCGTATCGACCTTACTTGGAGTTGTACGTATGCCCCCTCTTGAGATCATAAAACCGAGAAATTCTACGTTAGATTTTAACAACTTTGATTTTTCGGCTGAAACACGCATATTAGCCTGTAATAATTTTTTTAGCACCCAATCAATGTGGGCAATGTGTTCGTTTTCGGTTCTTGAGTAGATTATTACGTCATCTTTATAGACATGACACGATTTTCCTATTTGCTCCCTAAGGACATCATCTATTGCCCGTTGAAAAATCCTGGGTGCGTTTTTCAGTCGGAATGGAAGTCTACAAAATTCATACTTCCCGTTGTTGACTGAGGAAGCTGTTTTCTCTCTGTCTTTTTCTAAAAGTTCTATCTGGTGAAAACCAGATTTCAAGTCAATAGTAGTGAAATATTTCGCTTCACCCAAATTCGATAAAATCACCGATATATTCGGTATGGGATACCTATCATCTATTGTGACCGCGTTAAGCTTTTGGAAATCTATGACAAGTCGTTTCTTCCTATTTCCCTCATCGTCTAGACCCTTTTTGTCCACTACCCAAATTGGGCTATTATATGGGGACCCTGATGGTCTTATAATTTTGTTCCTTAGGAGATCTTCTATCTCTTTGTTCACGAAATCGGATACCCCCATTGGATAGAGATATGACTTTGAGTAAATTGCGTCATTTCTATTTGTTCGAATGGTAGCTTTAATTTTAGTATTATAGGGCAGTGGATTCATTAGGATTTGCGAAAACCTTAGAATTTCTTACCATAATTTGTTCGAATTCCTCCCTAATGTTTTCAGGAATATCCTGTTCCGCCAATTTTATGAGGTTAACGTTTTCACATTATAGAAACTTAATTTTTTCGGTATTAGAATCAAATTTAATTTGACCCCTTGTGAGGTCACTGTTTGCGCCGATTTGCCGCAATAAATCGATCCCTATTATAGCATCGAAGGAATAAAAAAATAGGTGTTTTTACCGAATATAATAACAACACATTTTTCAAAAACCGTATTGCGACCGTGAATTAAACGAACAGTAAAAGGTTTATGGACTCCCATGATTCCCTTTAATTCTTTGAAAGGTTTGATGTAATTTTTTGAAGCCCCCGTATCGACTAGGATTTTTATGTTTTTCCCAGCCAACGTTTTCTCTACGAATGGTAGCTGGGATTCTCCCCTAAAAAATTAATATAATCGACGTCGTCTTCTATATCTAGAGCTGCGCCCTCAGAGAGGTCACAATAATTTCGCTCCTCTGATTCCACGGACATGTTATTTATCCTCTGCATTTTCTGTCGCGTTTGTCTGTCGGATCCAGGTTGCCTCTTTTGATTATACCGGAAATGTCCATAATTAGTATTCTGTTTGAATTTGGATGATGAAGGGTCGACCTCCATTGGTTCTACATGGTTTTGGTTTGAGCTGTGGGTTTGGTTTTTACCAAAATGGGGTTGTTTTGGATGACTTGAAGTTTTCATGAAATGTGGATTTTTTTCCAATAACTTATTCCCGTTGTGGTTTCCGTTGGATTGATCCTTGAGAAAAGGCAAATTCTTAGTATTTGGACCGTCTCAAGTACGAAAGGCGGTTTTATTTGCAAAGGACGTTGCAAAAATGATTTGATTCGACTTCTTTTGCCAAAGCTAAGGCGGTCGGCAAATCTTTCGGTTGTGATGCGAACAAAATATCGCAAAGTGGTTTCTTTAAACCAAAAATGAATGTCCTAAGAGCATCCATTCTATATTTATCATTGAAGACTTGTGCCATGTCCCTTTCATGTGTCATTGTCGTTTTGTTAGTTAATAGTGACAATTTCCTCTCTACAGAGTCGAAGAATTCCATTACAGAAAGATCACCCTGTCTCAGAGTGCTCAACTCTTGTTCTATTAGGAAAATAGGACGTTTGTCCGCGTATGTAAAATCGAAGTTTAACACAGTGCCGAATGGGGCCAGAACGGCATCTGCCGAACCTCTAATTTTGTTCCTACGGCTTGGTAGTCCTTCGAGGAAGTAGTATGCCTCTCGAAAACTTTATACGCAGTATGTGCCTCCTGCCGCCAAGACATATATTGTTCTATACTCCCGCTAAATTCGGGTAGTGACTTCATCACTTCAAGTGATTCATCACAAAAAATACCAGGCACAAGCCTTATTTCCTCATATTTCTCCAAAACCGTTGGTTTGAGAGGTTGAAATTCATTAAGCTTTTTCGTTAAATCACTAGTTTTCCGGTCATACTCGCTATTTTGCACATCGACTGCCGCTTTCACAGCGGTGTTAATGAGAACCTGAATATCAAGGGTCGTCGTAGTCATAGTGTCAAGTTTTAAAACACTAAGTAAGTTATTTAATTTGTTCATAAAAATTCACTGCACTTGTTAAAAATGATGGCTCTACTTACAATAGTTTCATTTTTATCCTGATATAATAATTATATTATATATTGCTATAATTGTTGATATGATTGTTGCTTCCCTCGTTTGCTGTTGAGTTGATGAACTGCTTAATTGATTACTGATATAATTGTTGTCCGTTGTTTGTTGCTGAGTTGCTTAAATAGTTGAAATTTTGATAATTGCTATCTCCAAATCATTTAGTTTGGCGACAGTTAGATTATGTGTCCTTTGCACATATCAAAAATTAATAAAATAAATACAAGTGCCTTTGGGTCGCTTTGTATAATTATTTAAAGACAAAAGCCTAGTGGCCTGATTGAGTTCTGTAAATTAACTGCCTACTTCATTTTTCGTATTCTTTAAGCTTACGCTGACACAAGTTACAACGTAAGCAAACAACCTAAGGTATTTGAGTCTACAGCTAAGCAAGTTTCATATTACGTTAAATAAACAGACATATATTAAAATAAAATAAACAGAAATACAAAAGAAGGAGTTCTTAACTATTGTTAACTTATACAGTGTCGGCCAAAACTTACTAAACAGACATTTAATTTCTTTGAATGTAGTTTAAAAACTAAAAATTATACTCATATTCTGTAAACACATATTGGTTGATGACATCCCTATTAATAATAAAATGCTTTGTTTTATTTACATTCCGTGACCCTTTCTTCAGTTAGCTAGACATCAAGGATGATTTTGAACTGCTACCGTGGCATTGGTCTAGGTGTCATTTTTGTGTTCTACGACGTATGTTTGAAGTTAAATGTTTTCTTAAGTGGGTTCAATTGATGTAGTTGGATGTGAATTACGTGAATTTTTATTTACTTTGCATTTTGACAGCAGTATGATTAGTGTGGAAACGCTTAGAAAAAGTGCTAAGTAAACAATTGTATAGCTGTGCGCTTGGTGGGGTTTCAGTTTATTAGGTAAATCAGAGATATCCTGTTGTTCTAGTAACCTAACAGAACTAATAAAAAAATTAAATTCAAATAACAAAACAAAATATTTAGAAATAATTGGTTTTACTCAAACAACATTTTTCTATTTTTTACAAAAAATGTTTAATATGTCTTCAGCAGATATATTATTTTTAACTAACTCGTTTTCAATGTTCAAAATTGCTAAACTTGATGCATAGTAGAACGTAGCCATGTTTTGATTCTACGCATTGCAGAAAAACTTCTTTCACAACCAACTGAACTTATTGGAAGACTTATTGCAACTTGTAAAAGTTTGTATAAATTTGGATATATGTTCTTATCAGTTTTAGTCCTAACCATATCAAAGCTTATTGATTCTTAAGACACGGTTTTTAACATATCCTTAATTACAATGGTTTCAGCTTTAAGCGAATCTAAATCAATTTTTAAAACGTGTTTGTAATTATCAACGAATTCGGCAGCTCCTTCCAAATCTAATTTAATGAACGCATTAACAGATTTTGAACGCTTTTGAATCTGTGTTCCAAATTTGTGCTAATGTTATCAATTACCTGATAGTAAATGTTTATTTTCCAATATTCTATTGCTAAAGTGTCATCTGGCAGGTCTACAAATTTGCTTTTGCCTAAAGTTGATTCTACGTAAAAGTCCTTGTTCAACAAGTTTACCTTTTTTCTTTTTGAAACATCATTTTCTTTTTCAAACGTAAAAATTTCACTCCAAATTTCATCAAATTTATTTCCATTTTCTTTGAACGCATCTATTGTTGCCATCACTGTATCATACGATTACCCAAGTGTTGCTTCTTCAGATTGAAAAAATTTACTAAACACATTTATTGTTTTAAGTGCGAAATGAAAAACAAACAAATTCACAACGAAATCAGTCTTACTAATTAACGTCAACAGGCCAAGAGCCTCTACTTCATTTTTATCTCTAGCTTGGCTTATTTCCTCTTCCAAGGCATTTTTAATAGAAACGTAATTTGTAATTATTGATCGACAGTTTTCATATCTACAGCTCCATCTTGTTGTACTCAGACTTCCCATTTCCATTTTTTTATTTTGGGAGCTTGGCTAATTTGTTTTAACTTACTATGATTTCCTGGCTTTGAAAAATGAATATACAAAGACTCCACCGCATTAAAAAGTGTTGATGCTGATAATAAGTGGGAACACGAATCGACAATTACCAAATTAAGTCTGTGGGCTAAACAGTGTATAAAAATGGCTTGAGGATTTGATCCTTTATTTTGGCTTGTCCTTTATTTTGACTGTCCAATTATTGGGACATCAGCCAAATGTTTTTTTCCAAAAATTTCAAAATACATTTTTGTAAGGCACTGGAATCTCTATGTACGGAGCAATTTAAATCCTATAGTTATTGACAATTGCTCTTCTTTGAAGCACCTAGCCTCGTCTACCATCAATGAGAAAAACCCACACTCTTTAACGTTTTGTGTTATGATATTAGTCACAGCATTTGCAGAAATTTCAATGATTTCATTTTTAATCGATGGACAAGAATAATTCCTAATTCCGCAAGTTCTAAAAAGTTGCCTTTGTTTTTTGAATTTAAACATTCCCTATGTCCACGAAGAGGAAGACCTTGACGCACTAAAACAAATATTAAATCTATAATTTTGTTGAGATATTCACGCGCTTCTTCAGTTTGCTTCGAATGTTGCTGCAAAATTTGGTCATGTACATTTTCAGAAAACATTTTATATATTTTATACCTTTCAAAGCACTGGATGTGGAAGGCAGACTGATTATGTTTTTTCAGCGCTTCAATTAACTTTTTCCATTTCTCAAATCCTGAAAGTACAAACTTTTCATTTTGCTCTCGAGATCCTTTTGTTCCACACAAATCAAAAGACTTTTTTTACTTCTGCGCTATACTCCAGCCAGTCATAAGTGTCATAAAATTTCGAAGAAAAAGATCTATGTTGCCCATTAACAAAAACTTTTTTGAAATATATTTTTGGTTGTTGTGGACCACTTTCTTTTATTCCTAAATCAGTGGCAACTATTTTTTTGATGTTTGGGGGTAGTTCTTCTGTTTGAGAATATGCAGAGCATTCGGCTAAATCATTTAAACTTTCTGCTTCGGAATTTTCGCCAATCTCAGAGACTTTTTTGTCTTAAAAAATAAACGAATATCGTGTATTTACTTCATATCTAAAAATTCAAATATATTTGCTATAATTTTCAAAAAAAAACTGAAAACGTACCGATTATAGTTTTAATCATGTTATAACAATGTTTTAAAATTTTATTCAATGATAAGAGGCGGTAAGCTTTGTATATTACTTGTTTTGTTTATTTCTGGTTTAATTTCTTTTAAAAATCATCTGTTAGACCAGCTGATCGCTACACTGAAAGGTATTGAATGTGCAATAATTGTAAGCATTAAAAAAATGTTAACTATAAATTAATAGGGCCATAGACGTGAATTTTAAGTGTGTGTGTGTAAAAATAAAAATTGTTTTGATTTTTACACAAACTTTTGAGGTTGTATTTGTAAACTTGCACCAGCGACTTGAGTAGTCTATTCGCCCTATTAATGTTTCAGCATTCTGTTAATACTATGTTTACAAATTAAATTGTAATATATTATCAAAATATTCTGGGGGGGCTAAAAAATTTTTGGAGGGGGCCTAGCCCCCAAGCCCCCCCTTCCTACGCCAATGATTGAAGGTGGTGAATGGAGTGAGATCTGATTAACTTCATTTTGTAATTGCTCTGGAGTAAGTTTGGATTGATTTTTCCATGATGTGTATCTATGAGAGTGCCAAGAATTGATGATTGTATTAAATTGAATTAAATTGTTGATTAAGTTGTATTTGCAATAGTATATTGTTAATGTGATGTATTTTATCTGAAACAATTTTAATTTTCTGCTCTAATTGTTCAAATCTTGCCTTAGCGGTTATTTGATTCTGCCGTATGAAATGAACTGTTGAATCAATAATTGATGTTTGATTTTTCAACAGTTTTAACAAATATCATTAATTTTCATTGATTTGCTTTATTGTTTGTGACATCTGTTTAGCATATTCAGAGTCCAGGATGCCAAATAATGAATGGTCTCCTCTTTTGCCCCGTAATAGTAGGTAATCAAGTTGTTCAAGTGTTCAATGATACCAAAACATGATGAGTTTGTTCTGATCATTTTACACAAGGCTTGTAATTGACCAGAATTGCTGTTTCGGACCAGAAAGAATCTAAATCATAGTACACGAATAGATTTTAGTTGGTAGTTGAGAGAGATACTGTTCCAATTTGTCTTCAGAAGGAATAGTTGGTTCTGGATCCTTATGTATAGCAATAGAGCAAGCTGATGTATTGGACGCATAAATAATCCAGAGGAAGTTCTCACTTTAGCGACTCTTGCCGCACCGTCACCGTCCTTCCCAAAGGCCATTTCATGACGGGTATGTTGTCCTCCTTGATGATGACCATGTCCCCATTTTTGAGGTTGACAAATTCTTTTTGCCATTTACAACATTGTTGCAGTTCATTTAGGTATTCTGTGGACCATCTATTCCAAAGTTCCTGTTTAAGGTAAGATACATGCTTCCAATGAGACATTCTTTAATTCCGATGCCCTGCTAGCTACCTGCGATGTGAATACTTCGTCAATAAGGAAATGACCAGGAGTTAAGGCCTAAAGGTAAGCTGGATCATTTGTTATGGGTGTTAGTGGACGAGAATTCAGGATTGCTTCAATTTCCAAAACAACTGTCTCCAATTATTCGTGTGTTAAAGATGCATTCCCAACACTCCGAAGGAGAAGATGTTTTGCAGACTTTACAGCTGCCTCCAAAATGTGGTACTCTCGGTGGAATAAAATGAAAATGTATCCCTTTAAGCTGAAAGCGGAAATAATTGATTCTTGCGACTTACTTGAGTTAATGCTATCAGCTAATTCTGATAGCTGATTTTTGCTCCGGTAAAATTGGTCGCGTTATCAGAATAAATATTTTGACAGCGTCCTCGACGCCCTCGTTTTAGGGCTCAAATAAAAGCATCGGTTGACAAGTCAGAGACTAATTTAAGATGAACGGCCTTTGTGGAGAAACAACAGAATACAGCTATAACAGGTCAATTTAGATGGCACCACTAGACTTAAATCAATATCACTAGACTTAAATCAATATTACAGTTGAAGCAAAAACTTTACTTGATGACGAGTTTCCGGACACTGCCCCAGGAAAATCAACCATCAAGAATTGGACGATGAACGCAGTGGACGCTCAAAAGAGGTTGTTACGGACGAAAACATCAAAAAAATCCACAAAATAATTTTGAATGACCGTAAATTGTAATTAAATGAAATATCAGGTACTCTAAAGATATCAGTTGAACGTGTACATCATATCATTCACGTATATTTGGGTATGAGAAAGCTCTGTGCGAGCTCACTTTTGACCAAAAACAAGTCAGTAAAAACGAAGGCGAAAATCAATGAATTGGGCTTCGAATTGCTTCCACATCCATCGTATTCTCCAGATCTGGCCCCCAGCGACTATTTCCTGTTCTCAGATCTCAAAAGAATGCTCGCTGGGAAGAAATTTTCTTCGAATGAAAAGGTGATCGCCGAAACTGAGGCCTATTTTGAAGCAAAGGACAAATCGTACTACAAAAATCGTATCGAAAAGTTGGAGGGTCGCTTTAGTCAGTATATCACCCTTAAAGGGAACTATGTTGAGTAAAAAAAACGAATTTTGTCAAAAAAAATGTGTTAAAAATGTATGGTAGGCCGGGTAATTTTCAATTGACCTGTTATATGCCTTTGTTGGCGTAACTCTAGGTTGTGGAAGATTGCCCATAATTTGTTGACATTGTTGTGGCCATGCCTTGGTACATTTTTTACATTTTTGAATGGTTGAATGTGTCATAATTTTGGCTTTTATTGACCAAAATCGTTGCCTTATTATCTTTAGTAATGCTTGTGGTTCACAATTTTTCTTTTCCTCGTGAACCATTGTGAATAAAAGTTTTGTGAGGGGATCATTATATGGAATCAACATTGCATGTTTTGCGTATGATAATAGTGAAGCCTATAATCGTCTACCTACTTGTAGAATGTTTGACATATCTAGGAATTAGACAAACTGATGATCGAACTTTTCCTGTCGATTTCTCTATTCTTCCAAAGTTGTTGGATTTCCGGGGAAAAGTCAGACATCTGAATGGTTCTTATGATTAAGAAGAGTATGTCGTCCAGTTCAGCCGGGGTTATATATATAAAGGGTGATTAAATTTTAAGGGCCGATGTTGATTTTAAATAAATCACAAATTATTTAGGAAATTATTTATATTTCTTTATATTATCATAATATGGTATGGTTCAATTATGTATGGAACAAAATATCTGCCAAATGGCCGCTGCGACCTCGGCGGAACACCTCCATCCGATGGTTCAAATTTTCGATGACGCTGAGGCATACTTGAGGTTCTATGCCGTTAATGTGCCGAATTATCTCATCCTTTAGCTCTTGAATTGTTTCTGGCTTATCGACGTACACGTTTTCTTTCAAATAACCCCAAAGAAAGAAGTCCAACGGTATCAAATCACATGATCTTGGCGGCCAATTGACATCGCCACCACGTGAGATAATCCGGCCATTGAATTTTTCGCGCAAAAGAGCCATTGATTCGTGAGCTGTGTGGCAAGTGGCACCATCCTGTTGAAACCACATATCGTCCAGGGTCATATCCTAAATTCCTGGCCACAATGAGTTCGTTATCATCTCGCGATAGCGAACACCATTCACGATAAATGCTTGGCCGACCTCATGACACACTATCGTGAACAACAGCAATGTTTTCCGCAGAACGAACTGGGCGAGCATGCACAGGTGTTTTCACAGACCCGGTTTGCTGAAATTTGCCCACAATTATCCAGATTGTGGACACATTTGGTCGATTAAGCTGACTACGAAGTGCACGAAATGCATTTTGATATAACACTTTGCTCGATGTGTATCTTTCAAATTGAGTTAGTCTGAAATTGAGAAATGTCAAATGAAATGCAGAAAAAAACTTGACGTTTAGGTGTGGTTTACATTCAATATCGGCCCTTAAAATTTAACCACCCTTTATATGTGTTGGCGATCTTCCTTTTTATCCTGGAGTTTCTGATGAATCTAATAGTATAGGGTATTAATTACAAATGAAGTCAATGTGCAAATGAAGTCAATGACGGACAAGTCAAGGTACCCGCGACTGACTAACAGGTATCACTTAAGTGTTTATTAAAAAACACTTATGGGAGGATGATAATGAAAATTTCGATCGATGACTCTTTTCTCTTAACATTGTTAAATAATATGAAAATTATTTCTCGCTTAACTCCATTATGGACACTGTTCCATTTAAACGACTATATAATTGAAAATGGCTATGTGTTTGAAAATTTCTTAAGTAAAATTCATTTTAAAAATCCTATTAAGTTGTGACTATAATACTGGCCCTTAGACTGTATTTGATTATTTTTTAATTAATTTTTTTTAATGATTTGTTAAAGTTGATTCCTTGTATAAGAGTCAAAAATTCGCGAAATTTTAAACTGAAAGTTGATCAAACATTGCACCTTAGCTCTGCGCCTTTTAAAATAAATAAGAATTTAGCTTGTCTGTGCGATACGATATGTCCCACTTTACAGTTAGGGCGGTTTTGATACTATTCTAACCAATACGTTAATGTGAACAGTTTTCGTTCAATAGGGATTTGTTTGGTTTTTATTTAAATGACAAAACTTTGTATGTGTTTGTTGTTTGTGTATAAAAGGTGAAGAGGTTAAAGAAAAGAAGTTCAGCAAATCGTTAAAAGAAATCACTAGAACTGCATGTGTTTTATTTCTACAAAAACGTTTGATTTAGCTGGCAAATTTGCATTTGGGATTTTATTTCGCTTTTTTTATTAAAAAATATTTTTAATTTATTTAGCTCAATTTTAAAAATTTGAGGGAAAATAGTTTATAATTTTTTTTTTATAAATTATTATAAGTTATGACCTAAAATAGTTGCACTCAAAGGGAAATTATGTATAAAATTTTCTTAATATATGAGAAAATGGTTTAAAAATCTGTTTATAAATTCTTTTAAATCGGAGCAAAAAATAGAAATAAAACCGTTTGTATTTTGTTTGTATCAGAGGGTTTTTATACAAATTTTGATGTTTTTAGCCTATTTATGGATTATTTAATTATTAATATAAAATTTTATATAAATTAATTATTTAATTAAAAAAAAAACAAAAAAAGTCTAGAAAATAAAAAAAAAATGTACAAAAAAAAAAAGTTGAATTGTGTCTTGAGTAAGATTCGAACTCGCGTTCTTAGAGAAAAAAAAGTATCTGTGACATAGCGTTTAGACGACTCGGCTATGAAGGCTATATGGAACCATCGTTTATAGAGTTAAATGAACAGTTTTCGTTCAATAGGGATTTGTTTGGTTTTTATTTAAATGAGAAATCTTTGTATGTGTTTGTTGTTTGTGTATAAAAGGTGAAGAGGTGAAAGAAAAGAAATTAATGTGTTTGTTATGCGTAATATTCAACATACATATAACAAAGAAATTTTGTTTTTTTGCTAATATCTCAGCCATTTATCAACCGATCTGGCTGATTTTTAACAGCAAGCAGAAATGGATCACATTTAACAGAAATATATAACAATCAAGTCCTCATTATGTCTGGGGTCTTCATTTCAACACACAGACGGACATCGTTAAATCGACTTCGCTCTTCTTAAGGACCCATAATATATATACTTTATAGAGTCTAAGATCAATATTGTAGAAATTACAAACGGAATGACAAACTTATATATACCCTTCCACCCGTGGTAGAAACTCTGATAGTGATTTAAAAACCTTTTAAATCTAAAACTTTTCCTGAATCAAATGCGGGAGAAGAACAATTAATATTTAATAACTTCTATTGGACAATTTTGTAGAAATCTCTCTGATTTATCTGTTAAAAAATCCAGAATAGAATATATTTGAACATAAACCAGAAAGGACCGAATTTATTAATAATTTAGAATTCGCACTAATTCCAGAAGATCTAAAGTTTTTATTTTTGATTCGCGAAATTTTAATTTTTTAAAGTATTCAATTTTTATTAAAACATTAATTTATTAGGATTAAATTTAATATTTATAAAATCAATGTATTAAATGTAAGTTTATTTCATACATATACAAACAATCAATTTTAATGCGGGAATCAAAAACAATTTTTATTTAATAAATTTTAGAAATTGAATTATTGGATTTTGATTTATAATTATGTACAAATTCTCCTTTTGGAAAAATATTTTTTGGGCAATCAGATTCGACTTTGAGAGTAAAATTAAAGGAAAAAACGGAAAAACATTGGCAGCCAAAGAGCTAAAGTTAGTTCTAGGACATTAACGTGAATAGAAATGTCGGGGGGCGGATTTTGCCCCCACAGAGCTGCTCGCAATTCAACCCAATTTACTTAATTTTTTTTAATGAAATAGGAAACAATTTTTTGATCTTCTATTATGTAAAAATTTGAAAAAATTCACTTTTTGTGATTGTTTTTATTATTTTTCTTTTGAGAAAATAGTTTAAAAATTGCAAAATATAAAAATTTGCAAAAACTTTTGTAATAAACATTGCAGGTAAATTCAGTGACTGAACCTTATCAAGTCTTTCAGAAATAGGATTTTAATATGACACACGCGGAAGAAATATTAATATTAATATTCTTCGCTGTGTCATGTTCACTTACAACAGTCAAGTGATAAGTCGCAACTATTCATTCCCTACAAGTTCTGCAACATAACACCAAGGCATTGATATGGGACTCTAAACAAAGTCAACGACATATCGCAAGTAGCTTAAAAGGTTGAAATTGACACCTCCTATGACAAGCCCATGTTAAAATTACCGGTTACTTTCATATAAGAGAACCAACTCGAGGACCGATTTTTGCCACAAAGTTCCTGTCACGTGGCCAACTCTGTGACTGGTCTATTTCCCTTAGGGTTCTAGCAAATGGTATGAACCTGAATGTATTTCTACAAGCTATTCTAGTGTACTTAAGAAAACTAAAGAGCTAAATATATTATACTTTTGCTAGCTTAAGCAAATGTGCGAATACATGTTATCAAATGTGTATGACTATATTGTATTTAACAAACTTTTCGTTAAGTGTCATTTGCTGAAGCAAACAGCGAAACCGTTTATGAAGAAAAAATAAATTGCAATGTACACGGAAAATATTTTTATAGAAAATTTAATTGAAAATGTTAAAAAACAAACGCGCATGTATGACAAAAGGGTGGGGGGGGGGTTTATTTGTTTTTCGATTGAGATGCAAGCACTGTTGCATTTTTTAGTACTTTTTTATTTATGTTCTCATTTGTTTCTTTGAGAGTCTTGATTCTGATCTTTAACGATACAGACGCACAGAAAATAACGGAGTGTGAAAATTTATTAAAATATAAATATATTTAACGGAGAAAGTGAAGTAGACTATTGAAACTGCAAAAAGTTTTTATAAAAACTGGAAAATATAAATATTGCTATATTTATAAAAAATATATATACCTGAAAATACACTGAATTTGTGCATTTAGTTGCACCGTGGTGCAAGCATGGAATTGAGCAATGATGATCAGCACTCATTTATAGAGAGCAAACATTCAAAGCAAAGAAGAGCAGATCTATTATTGTCACATGCAAACATTGACGTAACTCATTTAGGTGAAAATAGATTTGCTTTACTTGATGGATTGGAGATTGAAAACACAGAGGATACCACAATACAGAGAAAGGCAGAGAAATCTGCTAGAGCCAAAAAAGAAGTCAACATTAAACGTTTAATTGATCAATTGGCCATCCTGAGGGAGAAGAATATTCACTCTTACTCATACACCTAAAGTGCTTAGACAGACTTCTTTTGTATTAAGAGGTCTTTAAGTCTGCCCTTGACAAATCGGTTCCAAACGTTATGTAAAAAATTACACGTTTTACAACTCCGTATTCCGTAAAGAACTCATACGACACAGGCCTGTTTCTGGTTACGCTAAACGCAGGGAATTCACTATCAGATATTTAGCACATTAAATATCTTTAAGGGCAAACTATTCTTTGAGAGAAACCTAAAAAACATTGCTAAAAATTGCAATTCTGAATTCCAATGTATGAAATGCGAGAAAAAGCACTCCATGGCGTGAACTGTGGAGTAAGTGGTCATCCTGCAAACTGGAGAGGTTGCACAGCCTATAGAAAATACCTTGCCGTACGAAGGGAACGCATAAAAAAGGCTAGTGAAGAAAAGCTTGTTGCCAAAGTAAAGTAAACCATATGATAAACCAATCTTTTCGTTCACCAGGCAGATCATTTGCCAGTCTAAATGCTACCCAAGCTCAAACACATAAACCTTCCGTAATTAAAGAATTCTTAAAACTTGCCAATATGTTTCTTTTATCTGAGGAATTGTCGCTGGAACAGCAAATTACAAACTTCCTTAAGGATTTTAAAAACATGACAAAAAATTAAACTAAAGCATAGTTCCTGCGGCTTCATAAGAGTGTGAATAACAAATATGGCCCATAAATCTCTTAAATTTATGACATTTAAAGTCCGCTCTCTTGTTTACACCAATCGCCAACCATTACCTCAGAACTAGGACATGTGAAAAGTGGGGTACCTCAGGGAAGTGTCTTGGCTCCCTTCCTATTTAACATTTTTCTGCATGATTTTCCACACCAATCTAGAAATTCGAAGGCTATTTTATACGCTGATGATTGCCTTATTTACTCACACAATATATCACCAATACTAGCTCTGAACTCTGCTGCATTTCATCTTGGAGAAATAAGCGCTTATTACAAGAAATGGGGCATTAAAATCAACGCAGCCAAGTCTGAGGCTATCTGTATTAGGAACCCTTCGGGTAAATGTCCTAGATATGTGGTGACGGAAAGTAAATCCCTTCAACTTATACTAGACGGCGAAAATATTCCATTTAAAAATTCAATAAAATATCTCGGAATACATTTTGATAAATTATTGAAATTTAACGCCCACGCTAGAAATCTCTTGGTAAAGGCGAAAAAGATTTCTGGAATGTTTGCATCGCTAATGAATCATACATACTTACCCAAGAACACCAAGCTTTTACTCTACAAGGTCGCCATAAGATCGGTTCTGTCTTATGGATTCCCAATCTGGTTTACTATATCTCCTATAGTAGCCAAAGAATTGGAGATATTTGAAAAACCTAAGAAAATGCATCGGAAAAAATTATGAAAATTTCATAAAACGATTTTCAAATAGTTATGTCTATGAAAATGCCGATATTCTACCATTCTGTAGGTACGCCATGTCGTTGCAAGCCAGTTTTGTTGAGAAACTAGAGCTACACGATAATATGCTTGTCAGCCAAATATACGAACGCGAGAAAAACACCATCTGGGCTGGATCTACATATCTTTCCCCTGTCGGTATAATCAATGGACGTATTGACGACGATCCAGCTTCTGTGGACCTTCCCTTATTCTATATGAGGCCAGTCTCCGGCAATCATAGGGGCTGAGGATGATATACGTGTATACTAAATTTTACATGAACTGTAATAGGAATATGTTTTGTCAATTTATGGAACAGAACTTTTGTTATTTAGTTTTAGTAATGTTATTTATTTAGTTTTAGTATTGTTATTTACAGACGTCTGCTCTGTTAGGCCGAAAGCAATTTTTACTTACTTTTTTACTTTGTTTCTTTAAATTATTTAATATTAATATAGATTTACTTGTTAGTTGTAAAATATTTATAAAATAAAAGATACATATATTTTGGTAATATAAGAAGAAAACAGTTTTTGCAAAAGTACAAATGTTTCCAACTAAGTGTAGGAAGTATTTAAGTTTAAAAAGTACATTGTAGCCACCCAAAAGTCTTCAATCAGTTGATTAAACATTTGACAGACTTTCCGTTATTTCTAACAGTAGCTTAAGTTAGCAAAAGTATAATATAGTAAGCCCTTAAGTCCCAACAGCTTATAAGCCAGACATTGTAATTATCTTCCCCAATGATTAGGCATCATCAAATATTCTATAAACCAGAGGACTGTTATTTTTGCCAAACAAACATCACTATCAATATAAAAATCGTGACAGCATTAAGTATGCCAATGTGTTAACTGTTACTAAGCTAGTATTAAGTGCAATGCCTTATGTCAAAACTTTTTGGGAAACAAAAAAATCCTAACTATGTTGAAATGGTATACATATTAATATCTTGAATCTTATGCTGAAATGGGATCTCGAATGCCCATAAAAATTCATTTCGAATGAACATTAAGATTTTTTCCGAAAACCTGGGTTAATTTGGTGACGCGCAGGAAATAGCGCTTCGATGGAAAGAGCCACATAAGAATGCTAGCAAATTATTGCTGGTCTCTCAAACGGGAAACAGATGTTTTGTTGAACAAACGTAAGAGGGCTAGTAATCATTTATAACTAAAGGGTGATCCAAGCAGATATACTTTTTTCAATAGCCTTTTTTAAAAGATCACGTGTGAGTCGTGTCATGTTATTTTTGTTTAGTATTGTTTGGCATTTCATAACGGAAAGACTAACGCCTGAACAACGTTTACAAATCGTTCAACTTTATTACGAAAATTAACGTTCTGTGAGGAATGTGTTTCGTGCACTTCGTGCATCTTATGGTCAACATAATTCGCAACACCATCACCCATTTTGAGACCCAGCATTCATTATAGGTTAATATTCGACCGCACGCTGTGAAGAAAATATAGCGGCCGTAGCTGAGAGTGTACACGTGGAGAGTCGATTCGGCGCTATCGTGCCATGATAACCGACTATTTGATGCCTGAAATTGAAGCTCGTGATCTCGGCGACATTTGCTTTCAACTAGACGGCGCCACTTCCCACACATCGCATCAATCAATGGATTTATTGAGAGAACACTTCGGTGAGCACATAATTTCACGTTTTGGGCCGGTCGATTGGCCACGAAGATCCTGTGATATCACACCGTTAGACTTTTTCCTGTGCGGACAAACCCGCATCGATTCAGGCCTTGGAGGAAAGCATCACGCGTGTCATTTACCAGTCGAAATGCTCGAACGAGTCATCGAAAATTGGACTCAACGGATGGACCACTTGCGACGTAGCAACGGCCAACATTTGATAGACATAATCTTCAAAAAATAAATGCCAAAGAATGTTCTTTCAAATGATAATAAACATTCCCCATTAAATATGAATTTTCTGTGTTTTTTTTTTTAAAAAGTAGGGAACCTCGAAATGGATCACGCTATATAACTATTTGTACAGTTTTTAATTTACAAGGTACATTTTTTCGAACTTAATGGATAACTTCAAACACTAACTATTCGAAAAACACACCCGAGAAATATTTAGAATGTTTAAAAAAACAAAAGGCAAAGAAAATGAATTGATTTGCGTTTTTTAATCTTTAAATAACGTTTGTAAGTCAAGTGGTTTACCAAAATAAAAGTCTGCAATAGCAAAATTTTAACTTTAGAAAAAGTTTAATAACTTTTGCAAATAAAAACAGATTTTAGCAAGTAATACCTCTGTGAAAAAAAATCGGTGAAAAATGTGTGAGTTAGAAGTACCCAAAAAAATTTTGAGGGTATTTCAAAATCTCTGAAAACGGTCTCACCTAGGCCTACAACCCCCACTAGGTCGCTTTTCAAGTTCTGACCAAAAGTGTTTTTTGTAGCAATTAATCTGTGGATTGATAAGAAAATATAAAAACCGAAATAATTTAATTACAAGAACGGTTACTTAACCCAAAATTTGTTTGGTTCTTGATCGTGCGTAAGAGTGAGTCAAAAATCGTTCACGTGCCAGCTCTACCATATATAATTTTCATTTGTTAATTATATAAAAATTTCCGCTAAAGAAGTTACCTATTGTGGTGACAAAATTTTGGGATAAATAAATAATTATAATAAATAATAAATTCTTCATAAAAAATATCTTAAGCTCATTTAAACGAATATATAAATCAAGAATATCGAAGAAAACTAACAAAAATTTAAATGAAATGATAAATGTAATGACAATGTCATCAGCATATAGAAGAATTTTTACAGTTACTTCAATTACATTCACTCCACCACGTAGCACATATTCTAAATCATTAAGAAATAGCATTGAACTTAAAATTTATCCTCTCCTTACACTTAGATATACGGAGAAAGGTTCAGAATAAGTGTAACCATAAAAAAATTTACTTGTGTTATTTTTATAATAAAATTAAAGAATACCTGTAAATTTTTAGGACAAACCCACAATGGATAGTTTATAAAATAAAGCATTTCAAAACATCATGTCAATAGGGTGGTCCAAAAACTTTTAAATTTACCCTATATGCCAGGGTACCCACAAATTTTTTTACTTCAGTACAGTGCCAAAATTTTAAGGCCCTAAGTGCAGTGGAAAGCAGTGCTCAACGTGTCCAAAGTATTAAAAATGTTGGTATTTTCTTACTTTTTAAATAATAATTTCTGTACCCCACTGACCACTTTCCTACAAGATTTTTGTATTATGCATTTCGTATTAACACTATAATATAACCTAATTTAGTACTTCTCAACCAGTTGTACTTAATTTAAAACAACCGCCAAATTCCCGATTTTTTAAGTTTATTATTATTGCTACATTGCTTTGAGCAATAGGAATATTATTTTCAAACTTTGCCAAAATACTTTTTGTATTACTAGTAACTAAATTATGATGTGCATAGATATGTAAACTAGTTTTTTTGAGTGTATAGTATGGGCCACACTTATGTACAATGTCGACGAAATTAAAGACAGTGTCAACAGTAGAGTAATATTTCCTAAAACCAGCTTTATATTCATTAATATTTTGCATTTATCAATCCTGTCTGTTAATCGATATAAAATTATATTATTATAGACCTTACAAATGGTATGGATTAGAGGTAATCCACGGTAATTTGATGAACAATTAGGGTCACCCTTTTCAGAAGTGAAAGCAATATGGAGTTTTTAAAAGATAATTTTCTTTAAAAATACATTTCTTAGGACTGACATAATCTCTTTGACATATATATAAAATTCGTAACAGAATACTAGAGAGGGATCTAAGATTATCGGAATTCTTGGCTGCAAGCTTTATGATCCAACGGTATTTCTTATCCACTGATTCTGCAAATGTTTTATTATTAAGTCGTGGAGTAATTAAATATAGTATCTGGGGTATGTGATCTGAAAAGGGTTAACAATCAATACTAAAATTTTCAACAAATTTTAAGATGCTATGAGTGAAAAAAACATAGTTATAACAGAGCTACCACCAGCATAGAATCAAAATTCACCCATCTTATTAACAATGGTTCTACCATTTAGTATTTTGCCTATCAATTAGCTTCCTTCGAGTTAATTATTTCATCCTTAGAACATCCTATTTTATTTATATGTTGAAGCTTATACAATAGATTGGAGTCTAACATTTGCTCGGCACCAATTCACGCATTTAGATTACCAAATATACAAAAATTTTATGGAGGCAGTTCAGCCATACTGTTTTCAAAACTTTCCAATTTGTACAATTCAGATAACGTGGAATAAAATAAAAAGCGATAACATCCAGCTTGCTATTAGAAGAACATTATTATTTAAATGTGACAGCAATTTTCATAGCATATGGGCTAATCCTGCGTGACAAACAACTCCACATTCCTACGCGTTTTTGGATTAAAATATAGAAATTTCTTGGTCTCTTAAAAGTGATACCTTCAACTTAAACATAGTGTTTAGCGGAATTTAAGCTTTCGAATGACATAAAACTTAATTTTTATACCCTCCACCACATATGGTGTGGGTATATATTAGTTTCCGCATCCAAAAAAGTTTTTCACCTCAAAAATTTTTTTTCACCTCCATTTTACTTCAAAAGTTTTTTATATTGTTTGTATAAAAACAATATAGAACATTGGTGGAAGGTATTCAAAGCCTTTTTTACTTGTTTAACAGGTATTTGTTTCAAAATAATTAATCACAAAGTTTTGTGACGCACGCTACAAAAAATGGAAGTAACTTTAAAAGTTGAAGTATGTTTTCGTAATTCTTGGCGAATTTTGCATAATAAAGGACACAAAATCTAATAACTAAAAGAAAGATGAATATAAGACAATTCTAAATTAGCTTATTGCAGCCAAACAATTTTATCGTTTTTAATCAAAAGCGTGAACCCTTTGCGATGCACGCTACGTCACGCACGTTACATTTTGTCTAGTAAAGGGTGTCCCAAGAAGAACGCAATTTTTAAATCTGGCAACATTCGAAGTGTCATTGTTTGACATTTGAAAAATTCTTATTGTTTGCTAGTAGAAGGTACGAGGTTAGTAAAAATGGAGCGCTACACGAATGAACAACGCATTCTCATTGTGAAATTGTTTTACCAAAATGGTGAAAGTTTTGCGGCTACAGTTCGCAAATTGCAATCAATTTGGGGCCACAATAATGCTCCAAAAGAGTCAACTGTAAAGAGATTAATGGATAAATTTGCCGAAACTGGGTCTGTTAGTGATGTAAAGACAACAACGCGCCATCGACCAGGTCTATCGACCGAAAATGTCGCAGCTGTACGTGATGATGTCGCTCAAACTCCATCCACCTCAATTCGACACCGAGCTCAGCAAATTGGTGTCTCCAAATCCACTTTGCAGCGAATTTTGACGAAAGATTTGCATCTTCATGCATACAAAGTTCAATTGACTCAGGAACTGAAGCCAGCTGACCATGGACAGCGAAGGGAGTTCGTTAATTGGGTATTGGAGAGACAACATGAAAATGCTGATTTTGCCGATAAAATCATCTTCAGTGACGAGGCCCATTTTCATCTTGATGGCTTCGTCAATAGGCAGAATTTTCGCATTTGGGGTGAGGAAAATCCTCGAGTGATTCACGAGAAGCAAATGCATCCTCAACGTGTCATTGTGTGGTGTGGTTTTTGGGCTGAAGGAATCATTGGACCTTTTTTTATGAAAATGAGGCAGGTCAAGCGCAAACAGTCAATGGTGTTCGGTATCGTGAAATGATAACCAGTTTTTTCTTGCCTAGAATTGAAGAAATGAATGTGGAGGGCATGTGGTTCCAACAAGACGGCGCCACATGCCATACAGCCAGAGAAACAATTCAATTGCTGCATCAGTCATTTCCCGGTCGTGTTATTTCGCGTTTTGGAGATCAGAATTGGCCGCCTAGATCGTGCGATTTAACACCTTTTAACACCATGGGGTTTTTTGAAGTCGATGGTTTACGCGAATAAGCCGACGACGACTCAAGCCTTAAAAGAGGAAATTGGACGCTGCATTAATGAAATACCGCAGCATTCATGCAAAACGGTCATTGAAAATTTCATTAAAAGATCGCGTGCATGCCAGCAAAGCCGCGGTGGCCATCTGCACGATATATTGTTCCATACATAACCTCATTCTGTCTACTTTACGATATAATAAAGTTTCACGATTTTTTTTAAATATCTGTGTTTTATTTAAAATTTAAAAATTGCGTTCTTCTTGGGACACCCTTTAGTATATAAATAAACATATTTGAATTTATTTCAACCAAAACATTATTTTAATTTTTGAAAAACATTTCTTAATACAACTTTTTAACATTTTTAACCAAGCAACTCAAAGCAAGAGCTGTGTTTCCTTTAGGAAATAAAATAGACAATTTTTTTTTTAATTCCTTAAAAATTCTAAATTATGTATGTAAATTATATTTTCATGTACTTCAACCCAAGTTGCATTTGTTTTCGATGCCATAACAGTATATAAAATTGATTTAAAATTATAGATGACTTGCAAAAAATATTCCATTCTACTTACAACATAAAAAAATCATTATTTTCCGTGACGCACGCTACAACGCATGGACCTAATATTTCATACCTAAAAAAAATTTACTAAAATTTAATGAATAAAAACCATCTATGCTAACACTAAGGTAATATATGAATACCTAAAAAATGTTAATCTTTGGATAACATTAAGAGATCTGAGGTAGGGTAGGATTTGGTAATAATGATCATCCAAATAAATTTTATTTTTATATTTAAAATATTATATATCTAGTCTAATGTTCTATTAAAAAAAGAATTAAGTTGGATAAATTTCAAAACATTTTGGTTGGTGGACTTTTTCTGGGATTTGTCCATATGTTCTTTGTACCATATAAACAGTCCCCACTAGCACGACCAGCGTTATGTATTTTTTAGCATCAATCGAATAAAAAATCTTATTTTAAAAGAATGTTTTATAAACATTTTGTTTAATAAACATGTGTTTCAAAAAGAAAGAAAAGATAAAATTTTATTTCAAATATATTAATTTTAGCAAGTCATTAAGAGACTATCGGAATTGCTTTTGAGTAGGTATAATTATCGAGTTAGTATTCAAGTATAACCAGCTTCAGACAGCAATCTCAGTAAAATCAGGTTGGGAGAATTCTCCCAACTTGACTTTAATTATTTCGTTTATATTAGTAATATTTTTGTGCAATTTTCCATATTGCATCGAATATCTTGTTCATCTCTAGGGCAATCCATCTTAATAAATATTGGTTAATTTTAAAGTTTTTATTTTATTATTTTGCAGGTATATGAGCTTGAGAGGAGATTTAAACAACAGAGGTATTTATCTGCACCAGAACGAGAACATTTAGCAAGCCTTATTCATTTAACACCTACACAGGTAATTTATTATACAAATTTATGCACAACACAAATTTTTTGTTAAATTTTCTCTGTAAGTTTAAAAACATAAGTTTAATAAAATTATATTAAATAAGTTTTTGGGAATCTTAAGGTTTTGATTTAATTAAATCATTAAACGCTGTGATGAAAGATGAAGATAAGTGCAAACCTTTTAATTCATATAGTATATAGAATGTTAAAATTTGTTGTAACTCTAAGACTCTAAAGTAAGCTTTTAAACTTGCATATTATAAAAATTCCTAATTTCTTTTCTTTATACAAAAATATTAGATTTGGCAACATAAAAAACTATTTTTTTTAATTTCCGTAGTAAAACACTATAAGATTTCTTAAAATTATCAGATTTTGTGAGCAGAGAAACAAGCTGCCGATGTTTTTAATTTTATTTGTCTGTGTTTACTAAGTGTCGATATGATTGAGCACACACTTGTCAGCATCAGTTTTGTAGTTGAGTCTCTTATTATTCAAACATTTATGATAAAAAAACATATGAAATAGCGCTTAAAACTGGTAATACCGTAAATAAATAATTTAGTTAAACAAAATTAAAACTGGAATATTAAGAGAAATCCAGTAGATAAACATGATGGTTACGGTTGCAACTCTAGCAACGAAGTCTATGTTGGAATCACAAAATTAAAATAAAAAGAACGACTACCTTCGCACAAGGCTAAAGATAAACACATTGAAAAAAAACCACTTGCTGCCCACTGTACATTCGGGCATTAGGATTATAACTTTTTGCAATTTTTGCAATTATCAAATTCTTCATCGTATGGCCATGAAAAAATACATACTACTTTTTCGCTATTTCGTTTGGATTTTTCTGATTTTATTTTTTACTAATAACACTAGGTCACAAATAACAAACTTTTGTCTGTTATTTGTTTCTAGCATACTTTTTCTCATGGATTTGGACCTACTGAACACGAAAATGAATTTTAAAAATTTTTCTGTCGATTGGTTTGCGAGATACAAATTTTTTAATTTTTTTTTTTTTTAATTTTTGGAGGTACACTTACTATTTTGAGCATATCTTTAGTCTTCTTTGACCTATTTTATCCTACTACTACTCAAATTAAAGACAATTGAGCCGTCTACAACTTATTCTCAGAAAATTTTCAAATCGGGTTAGTAGTTTTGATGTTGGCGGCTTAAAAAGGTTAAAAAACTGCGTTTTTTTAGTAAAAATGTGGCTGAAAAATTCATATAAAAATTCATATAAAATGTAAAACGCGATGTTAACAGCGATTTTAATTTTTTTACGTATAGCTGACACTTTTCCAAAGAAAATAAGCCCTTACTTAACAAAATCTGATGACAAATGGCCGACTTATTATTTTTTTGGTAAACGACCGAAATTCCGCTATTTCACGATTTTTTGATTTTCATTATTTGCACAGCTTACCTACCCAACGCAAACGAATAAATACATTTGAACTTAATTTAAAATAAACAAAGTAGTCTTCGTATATTTTTTTTAAATTTATTTACAGCACTACATGCTCATACATATTTAAACATAAGGAGACACGGTTATCAATTGCATTTCAAAACTGTCTGTGAAAGTGTAAAGAAGTTAATATTTAGAAAACGCAAGGAAGACAATGAGTAAAAGACTACGTGTGTTCGAGTGTTTGAACGATCCAGACAATTTCTGCAATGTTTGTGGCCAGTTTATAAAAAAAAATCACGCACACAAGTTTACTCCAGCAGTACAATTGCACTATTTGAATTATTTTGGTATTTCACCAAATATCACAGAACCATGGACACCTAAGTCGCTGTGTGATCTTTGCTATATAATCTTAACCAAC
Source organism: Eustalomyia histrio (assembly GCA_949748255.1). Taxonomy (NCBI): domain Eukaryota; kingdom Metazoa; phylum Arthropoda; class Insecta; order Diptera; family Anthomyiidae; genus Eustalomyia; species Eustalomyia histrio. Next base: position 153,622,819 of record OX456523.1, read on the forward strand.
TGGGCAGCTGGCGGAAGGTAAGAATTTTTATTTAAACACATTATACATAGCGAATATAGTAATTTATTTTAATTTTAGCCGCCATATGAAATTCGATACACCAATGATGTGGAAAAAGCCGCTATGCCATTCCACAGACTGTTATTTTTGCCTCACCACAAACAGTGGGGTAGGAAGATTTTTTAAATGGAACTACGCTCAAGTGGGATCGTTTGCGCTTCCAGTACCACATTCGCATGATGTGCCATATCCAGTGTGCCCTGGTGCATCTCTTCAAAAAGCAGAATCGTCAGAAGAAGAGTCTGAGTCAAATGCAAGCGAATTTGAGCCGGGTGCAAAGCGAAAATTACTGTCACAGGCCGAACTAAACGATTGGGTGCGCGATTTTGGTCTCACTAAGGAGAAATCCGAACTTTTTGCGTCTCGGATGATACAGTGTGGATTTGCGGCTTCAGAAGTGAAAGTATCAGCGTACAGAAACCGTCACAAGGAGTATGCAAAATTTTATACAAAGAAAGACCAAATATGTTTTTGCAGCGACATTTCAGGCTTGTTCCAAGAGCTTCACCAAATTCACAACCCCAACGAATGGAGGTTGTTTATTGACAGCAACAAAGAGAGCTTGAAGGCAGTTCTCTTACATAATGGGAATGAAAAGCCATCTGTTCCTATTGCTCATGCGGTTCATTCAAAGGAGAACTATGAAACTATGGACATTTTGCTGAAATGCATAGAGTATAGGAAATACAATTGGAAAATATGCGCCGACCTTAAAGTTGTGGCCATTCTGTGTGGACTCCAAGGAGGCTATACGCGACATTGCTGTTTTCTGTGCCTTTGGAATAGCCGCGCTGATGATCAGCATTATATAAAAAAAAAATGGCCGGTACGAACGAAACCTGTAGTTGGAGAAGCGAATGTTCAGCGCAAACCACTAATAGAGAACCGTGAAAATATAATACTTCCGCCGCTGCACATAAAATTGGGTTTGATTAAAAATTTTGCCAAAAAATTAGACAAAGAAGGTGAAGCTTTTGCCTATTTACGGTCAATTTTCCCTTACCTTTCGCTGGCAAAAATTAATGAAGGAGTCTTCGCAGGACCCGAGATAAAAAAAATGTTGAAAGATGAAAAATTCCCAAAGCTGTTATCACCCATCGAAGCCGCAGCATGGAATTCCTTCAGGCTTGTTGTGGAAAACTTTTTAGGAAACAACAAAAGCCCGAATTATAAGGACATAGTTGAGGATCTGGTAAAGAACTATGAAGCCATGGGAGTGCACATGTCACTTAAAATACACTTTCTGGATTCTCATTTGGATTTTTTCCCTGAGAATTTAGGAGACGTGAGCGACGAACACGGCGAGCGCTTTCATCAGGAATTGAAGGCTATGGAACGACGCTATCAGGGCAACTATGACACGGCTATGATGGGTGACTATATTTGGACCCTAATACGTGAGACCGATTGCAGCGAATACAAAAAACAAAGAAGAAGTCAGCAGTTTTTCCACATGGCATAAAATGTACACTTATATCTTTGTTTTTACTCATTTTTTTGTGCGTTGATTTGCTTAATTTAATTAGTTAGTTTAATTTCGTTAGTTTAGCTAATTGTGCGATACATTGAGCATGTAGTGCTGTAAATAAATTAAAAAATAATATACGAAGACTAATTTGTTTATTTTAAATTAAGTTCAAATGTATTTATTCGTTTGCGTTGGGTAGGTAAGCTGTGCAAATAATGAAAATCAAAAAATCGTGAAATAGCGGAATTTCGGTCGTTTACCAAAAAAATAATAAGTCGGCCATTTGTCATCAGATTTTGTTAAGTAAGGGCTTATTTTCTTTGGAAAAGTGTCAGCTATACGTAAAAAAATTAAAATCGCTGTTAACATCGCGTTTTACATTTTATATGAATTTTTATATGAATTTTTCAGCCACATTTTTACTAAAAAAACGCAGTTTTTTAACCTTTTTAAGCCGCCAACATCAAAACTACTAACCCGATTTGAAAATTTTCTGAGAATAAGTTGTAGACGGCTCAATTGTCTTTAATTTGAGTAGTAGTAGGATAAAATAGGTCAAAGAAGACTAAAGATATGCTCAAAATAGTAAGTGTACCTCCAAAAATTAAAAAAAAAAAATTAAAAAATTTGTATCTCGCAAACCAATCGACAAAAAAATTTTTAAAATTCATTTTCGTGTTCAGTAGGTCCAAATCCATGAGAAAAAGTATGCCAGAACCAAATAACAAAATGGCTGTTGCCTAGTGTAATATATGCGCGGAACGCGCTATCAAAGTTGCGCAAGGTATTTATTGGTTATGTAAAACAACTCGTACTCTAAACTTAAAATTTATTTCATTAAACCCAAAAACTAATAGGCTTTTTAAACTGAACAACATCTTTGTGAAACGCATGGAAGATGTTGAAAATGTGAAACAAGTGTTTACATTGGCAATATCTTTCATCTGTTATTTATTTAGCTGTCAAAAAAATTAAAGAAAAAGACGCATAATTTTTGTTAAAAATAAATAATGGATTTAGAGAAAGCGTTAATCATTGGAGTAGTTATTGCTTTGCAAGAACAAACCCGAATTTTAATAAAGTATATTGAAATATTAAAGGCCATTCAGGAAGAAGATGATGATGAAGAAGAATTTTTGGTAGACATAAGTATGAAATTCTTACATCTGCAGCTCATTTTCCTTTCTTGAATAAATTTTGTTTTGTTTATTTTCTGCAATGTCTGTTTGCTAGTGATGGCACAAAGAAAATTTATTTGCTTTGTAATTTTTTTTAGAGATGACACTTAAAATAACGAAAGATGTAAGATGGAACAGAGTAAGAAAGGACCATCTTTTGTAGATGTAGAAAGATGTAGAATTTTTAGCCTGTATAATTCTTATGGGAAGATGTTAAAATCTTTGCAAATTGATGAAAGATGTAATATGTAGCTCAGTGGAAAAATGCTATTAGTTATTTATCGTTGTTATATTCCCGTGAAAAAAAGTTTATTCAATCATATAAAATATACCATATATATATACCGTTAATGTACCTCATATACATATACTTATATATTGTAAACAATTAAAAAAATAATTTAAAATAAAAAATTAATAAAAAAAAATCGTAGGGGTGTTTTCGAAATTGCATTTGGCGCGTGAATTTTTTTTACCAAAATTACCTCAAAAAATGATTTTTATTATCAGTACAACGTTGTCCATAGCGTAGTGCGATGAAGAATTTTTTTCAAAAAAAGTTATAACCCCAGTGAGCATATTACCAGAAAACATATTATTTTAGTGACAAATTCTCTGTAAAAAAAACTCGAGAGGTGTCAAAAATTTAATTTTAAAAATTTTAAAGGTAAAAAATTGTTATATTTTTATTTTTTTTTCTTATAATTTGATCAATTTTATTTAATTCTTTAAAATTTAATAATTTTATTTTTTTTTCACTACGAAAATTGCAAGAGAAGAATTATTTTTGTTATATGAAAGTGTCTTCGCAAAAAATTAGCAAAATAAGGTGCTTAAACACAACAAATAACGTTTTGTTTCTCTGGGTTACTGATAACAAAAAAAAAAGTATTTTATTTATTTATTTATTTTATTTATTAATCATATAATTACAAATTATATGTTAATACACTAACCGAGCACTAGCAACAAAGGCCTTCAGCTCGTTGTAGCGAAAACAGACCAGAGCCTCTGGTGGGAATTGAACCCACGACCCCCGCACTGATAAGCTAGCACGCTACCAACTAGCCTACCGGGGCGTTCCACAAAAAAAAAAAAAAAAGAAAAAATAGAAATTATTAAAAAATAATAACTAAAATACAGACTTAGGAAAGTTAAACATAACTTTTTTCCAATTGAAATTATATTTAATGGCAATTAATTAATTAAATACTTAAGTCTCATCATTAAAATTTATTCTCTGCATGGACCAATTTATTAGTATATGTGGTTAAAATTTTTATATTTTTAAGACGTAATTTTTTCTAATGCTCTACATTTGCAATACAAATAATCTGTCAAATGGAAGTATTTTTTTTAAAGGTAATTTTTATTATTTTCAGAATAATCTGAAAAATCATTTGGGAATGTTATTTTATCATAATGGAAAAAATTGGTTTTTGGCTGTCACATTTAGCCGAATAAAAAATTTAAAAGTGGACCTTCAGAATGCGCTTTAAAAATGTGATTGCGGTGCACATGTGTTTGAAATTGTTTTTTAATACTAAATGGCAAACAATAAGTTATATAAGTACATAATAATTTTTTTGTTTGGTATTTTTCAATTTTGGGCATTTTAAATGTAACAAACTAAACGGCATCACAAAATTTTTTTAATTCAAACCTAATTTCTGCAACTTGTAACATAATTTTCCAACTTGCAACTTAATTTCTAATATGAACAATAAAAATAGGAAGAACATAATAAGAATTTTTACTATTTTGTTGCATATTGAGTTGCGGGTAAAATGGCGAACAAAGAACAAGTGCATGGGTTGAGAGACATTTGAAGAAATTGTTCGCTTCTAATCTTTTTTTATTTGATTTGCATGAAACCAAATAGGTTTCTGTTTATTTTTGTCATACAATTAACACTTTCTACGCGTTCCACTACGGAACAAAGTACCCACGTATACTTGTTGTTTTTAAAAATGTGGGCAATTACCTTTCATTGACTATGAAACTTTTAGCTTTTGCACCGTGTTTCCTGTTGAAAATCATTTCTTATTTTATATAACGTATATTAAGCACTACTTCTTGAGGTTTAAGTAAATCCAAAGTTGTTTTAATTTTGCGTTTAAGAAACAACTCCGCTGGTGATTTTGATTGCCATTTTGGTGTTGATCTATACGTTTGAAGGAACGTTTCATAGTTTTCCTTGCTTGTCCCCTCGTTTTTGAGTTTTTCAAGAGTACGTTTTAACGTGCCAACAAATCGTTCCGCTTTTCGTTTTGATTGCGGATGGTATGGCGCTGTTCTGAGGTGTCTAATCGCACGCTCTGTGACAAATTTGTTGAACTGGGCACTAACGAACTGTCTGAGACAATAGTGTCGGATACCCATACCTAGCAAACATTTCGGTTAGTTTTGAAATTATAGTTGACGATGTAATATTTGTAATTTCGAAAATTTCAGGCGATTTTGAATAGGAGTGGACGACAACGATATAGTATAAACCATTACATGGACCAGCAATATCTATATCTGAATGCGCTCCATGGGCTTATTCGTCAAAGTCCATGACTGCAGGGTATGCTTAACTGGTGCAGAGCATATTGTAGCACATTTGTGACAATTACATGCGAAAATAATTATTTATTCATCGATACCAGGCCAGTAAACCTGATACCTTGCTAAAGATTTCATCCTCTTATTACCTGGATGACCATGATGAAGTTGTTTAAGGATACAATTTCTAAGTTTTAGTAACAATCCTATCATTAAACAGAAGACATCCTTGAACGACGCTCAGTTGATCCTTTCTCGCATAAAATGGAGCAAGTTCTGACGACAAGTTGTTGTTCCAACCATTATTAAGTGATGATATGACTGACTGTAAAGTTTTACATTTGCTTGTAGTTTTTAAAACCATGATAAATGTGACTGGGAGAGAGTTGAAATGATATTTCAGGAATGCTGAACAATCTTCATCTGACGTTGCGCAAGCAATAACGATCTCTTCATCAGGTTTTATGTTTGTATCTATGAGTCTAGATAAAACATCAACACAACCAAAATCCTTGGTATTTACGTATACGTTTTTTAAATCATACATCATAAATGTTAGCGCCCACCATTGAAGCCTGTTTGCTACATACGCTGGAATACCATACTTGCTGCCAAAAATTGCCACAAGGAGTTTGTGATCAGTGCACAAGATAAATTTACGACCATAAATATAACGATGGAACTTTTTTACAGCAAAAATTAGCGCAAAATTAGCAATTAGAATATCCCTTTTCAGCTGGTGTAAGTATACGTGAAGCATGAGCAATCACATTTTTTGACTTATATGGATATACGTGACATATAAATGCACCAATACCTTTACTTGACGCATCTGCTGCTACCTTGATTGGTAATTCTGGATCTTTGAATTGTTGAAATGATTTCTGACATGTCGCTGACCACTGAAATTTGATGTTCTCTTTCAATAGATTATCAGATCGCACATTTGATTTTTATATTTACCATAATAATTTATGGACCCAAGGAGTTCTGAGTTCAAAAGATCTTAGAATTGTTGAAATGATTTCTGCAATTCCGCTGGCCACTCAAATTTGATGTTCTCTTTCAATAGATTATCAAGTGGTGCTTTCAGATCGCTCATTTGATGAATGTATTTACCATAATAATTTATAGTTCCAAGGAATGATCTTACCTCCGATGTGTCTTTTGGTAGTAAGGTTTTGATTTTTTCAGGATCCGGACATAAACTATTTTGTGACATAATTTTGCCAAGATATTTGACTTCTTTTGCGAAAAATTTGCATTTTTCAAATTTGATGTGGAAATTGAATTCACATAGTTTTTGAAGAACATTGTTAACGTTATCCAAATGTTTTTCAACTGTAGAACCACCAATTATGATGTCGTTTATATACGCTGCTGCCTCGTCTATACCCATAAGCATTGTATCCATGATTTGTTGGAATGCACCAGGTGCACTTTTAACACCAGGGACTAAGCGATTGAAAGTATACAGACCCTTCTGTATGTTTATGGTTAGAAGTTTTGCTGACCTCTGTTTGTAGGTATGTAACCGAAAGGTCTATGTGAGAATAAAGACAGCTATCAGCCACTTTTGTGTTTAGGTCTCCTGGGCGGTGAAGAGGATATTTATGAGGTTCCAAATTATCGTTCAGTCCCCTTGAATAATCCCCACATATCCATACTTTTCCGTCTGGCTTTTTTACCGCAACAATAGGTGCAGCCCAATCCGAGAAATGTAAGCGATTGTTTTCATCTCCTACTATGGGAAGCATGGCATATGCCACAGGACGTCATGCCCGAAATACTGGTTTGTCATCCTTTTTAAGGTGTAGCTGAACTTTTATTTTTGTAAATTTAGCTGGAGTATCTTAAAAAATTAAGAAAAATTTTGTCTTATTTTGTTCCTGATTAATTGACACTCCCATGGTTAATTTTGCTAGGACTTATCCTTGCTTTTGCATCAATTCCAAAAGCTTTCCACCTGTTGCCATTATCACTCGTCACCACATAATGTTATGGTTTAAATTTAATTAAAACAACTATTTAATATTTCATATAAAATATTGTGTATTTTCAAATTTTAACAATAAGAGTTAACAAGAAACGGTTTTATTCACACATGTTTTACAATTGACATAACCAAGAAAACTTGAATAGTCATTGCATAGGTGCTTAAATTTTATACATGTTTCAGCAACTGAGTAAAAAGGTTGTAAGGGTTACCACTATAATATAAACAAACTTTATTATTCAGATGTTATAGAAAGGGTGATTATAAGTATAAAAAAGAACAATTAAAGGAATTAGAAATAATTACAAGTGTAGAGAAAAAACTGTTACCACACATTGTGAATTAAGTAATGTGTCGCCAATTTACACTCCCTCTCAACACATCAAATTATTTATTAAATAATTATTAAATTATTCAATATAAATTCATAGCTGTGCAGATCTTGAAATGTTTAATCTTACATAAAGGGTCCGCCAAATAACTTTTTTTTTGAAAATGCTATAAAAAAAATACTACATATTATTTGTGGGGTGCCGTCAAAGATAAGTGTTACGCCGACAAGCCAGAGACAATTGACGCTTTAAAGGACAATATTCGTGAAGCCATTGGTGAAATAACGTGTAGGCTACTGCATGGCCAGCCGAGGCAGCCATTTGAATGAAATTTCTCCATTATTAACCGGAAGGATTGTCCTTTTAAATAAAAAAAGAGATTTGAGAAAATTTTCAGTAGTTCTTTTTATAGCATTTTCAAAAAAAAAGTTATTTGGCGGACCCTATACATTTTTCGTAAACATATCAGATATCATTTCTTCATCGGTTATGTTCCAACATAAACGATGTCGATCACGACTTTGGAATTAACATCGCGAACATGATGGCATCTGAGATCGATATGTTTGCTTCTGGCATGATATTTAGCAATTTACCAGAAACTGTGCACTGAGATTGTCGCCATACAAACATAATGGGCCATCTTCGTGAAACCTAATTCGACAAGCAAATTCTTTATATATGTTTCTTCTTTAGCTGCTGAAGATAGAGCAATATATTCTGCTTACGTGCTGCTTTTTAGCCTGCCAAGCGAAAACACAATTTGCCTTTACAAAAGCAAAACCTGGATATGATTTTCTGTTGATAGCATCACCACCCCAATAAGCGTTAGCAAACCCTACTATTGATTTACTAGTTTATTTAAAATTTAGCTTAAAATCAATCGTCCTTTTGAGGTACTACGCTAGGCAAGCGTACACACTGAATACAGAATATCTGGACGTGTTGAAATTGCGAGGTACATTAATGCACCGATAGCAGACTAATAATCAAAAGCATCGACTTTTCTACACTAGTGAGTTGCCTGAAACCTGTTATGTGGGATGAGGGAGGAGTGAGATTCTTGTCCACCTTTCGTCCCCATTACAAAAGAAAATGAGTGCAAAGCCTGAGAGAGATTTGGACGGATATCCCGAGGGTCGAAAACACTTCCAGATGTTATGGCCCACCGCTGCCCTCCCTCTGGATAACTAATGTTATTCCCTTTTGGCGACTTACCGAATCACGACCCTAAAAGTCACGGCTTAATATTAGCCGCTGCTATACGTTACCTCTGAATATTTTCTCTACGCCTTCATACTAAAGAAAAAATTTGGTTATTTTGCTTTAAAATTCATTTAATTATATTGTTACGATTTTAATCTTTATAAAATCGTTGATTTATTTACTTTTTAAATAAATCGAGTTCTTTCTATATTGCAAATAATAAACACTGTTTGAAATTATTATAGCTCTATTTATTTATAACTGTCACTAAAAATTACAGAAAAACACTTAAATAGCACACTTTATTTACACAGTGTAGATAGACTAAACGTTAGCCACACTTTAGTTCTTAGCACAGAGTTTTACCAGTACCAGTATTTATATGGGTAGTCAGGTATTGTAGTTATTTCGAGTTATTACTTCACTAGATTTTTCGAGCTGTCAAAGAGTTTGTGCTGAAATTTCTAGTGTTTAGAAATTTCTGTAACACTGCCGCCCACTTAAGCCTGTTGGTCCCGATCAGACATAGCTTTTCCTTTTCCATAGTTGGCTAGTCGCTCTAGATGCACAACCTTCATTTTGGACCTTGGGCTAATTCAACCTTTTAATTACTCTATAGGGTCCGTCCCAATGCGTTTGTAGTTTGGGAGATAATCCTTTCTTTCGTTGCGGGTTAAATAGCAGAACCAGCTGACCCTCAATTAATCCTTCAGAATTTGCTGCCCTATCATACCTCGCCTTCATCTTATCGCTGATTATTTTAATTCGATTGCGCACAAACTCATGAAGCTCGTTAAGGTCTTCTTGTTCCCGGGAAGCGTTATCGTTGTCTTTATCTAAAGCGGCGGGCTTAACACCAAATTCAAAATCCCCAGGCAATTTAAGTTCAGTTCCGAAAATAATTTTTGCGGGCGTCCGGGAGGTGGAATCGTGAACAGCCGATCTATATGCCAGCAGAAATTTGAGGATGTGTTCGTCTCAGTCCTTCTGATGAGTACTGACCACTTTTTTTAAGTTTTTCTCTAAAGTGCGATTGAATCTTTCGACCATACCATCAGATTGCGGATGCAACGGGGTGGTTCTTGTTTTTCTTATTTCATACAACTCACACATTTCCTTGAAGATAGCCGATTCAAAATTCCTTCCCTGATCAGAGTGAAATTCTATCGGAACACCGTAGCGGCACACGCAGTTGTTCACAAATGCGCTTATTACCGTTCTGGCTTCCTGGTTCGGTATAGCGTATACCTCAGGCCATTTACTGAAATAGTCGATCACCACAAGAATGTAACGGTTTCCGGAATCACTGACAGGGAAAGGGCCTGCTACATCCATTGCTAGCCGCGCCGAGTTGTATTGTTGAAGTTGCCCACGGCTTCTCCTTACTGGTCCTATAGCTGCGATGCATTGCGCGCAATTTGCTATCCAGTCGCTTACAGCTTGCTAGCAGCCGACCCAGTAGAATCGTTGTTTTAACTTCTCTAGGGTTTTCGTGACACCGAGATGACCACCACTGGGACCGTCATAGAACTCTTTTAATACTTCGTCTATTTTGCTTGACGGCACCACAATTAGCTTTGTCTCAGGTTTGCCGTCCGCACTTTCCCATATACGGTATAAGCAGTGATTAATTACCCGGAGACTGTTCCACTGGGCCCAATACGCCTTCATTAGCGAACTTTCAGCTAATATTTGTTCACGGTAGGCCTCCTGTCCTCTGCTTTGGCTGACATAATTTTTTACAGCATGGGGTCATTTCGTTGCGCCGCTGACCAGGCTTCACTTGACTCAATATGCGTTAGTCTTATATCAACGATGCACTCTTTTCCTTTAGCCCTCGAACAATGTTACACTCTAAATTACAGGGGCGTCTTGAAAGGGCGTCCGCATTGCAATGCTTTATGCCTTTCCTCTGATCGATGTTGAAATCATAGCTTTGAAGTCGTTCAATCCAACGAGCTAGCTGCCCTTCTGGTTGTTTAAATTGCACCAGTCTGGTTGTTTAAATTAAGGCTTCGAAAGTACTCGACTGTAATAGCCTATGACTTTTTCGGTTCCAGTGATCACCTGCGTAAGCACACCTCCAATTCCATATCCACTTGCATCGCTATCCAGCACAAATTTTTCCCCGGCCACAGGATATCCAAGAAACGGTGCCATACATTATAACTCCTTGAGCCTTAGGAATGCTAGTTCTTGGGCTTCACCCCAATGAAATGGTCGCGCCTTCTTAGTCAGCTCATGTAGACTCGCCACACTGGTAAAATTTGGTACAAATCGTCGGTAGTATGTGCAGAACCCAAGAAAGCTGCGCAACTCGTGCAGATTTTTCGGGCGAGGCCAATCTTTTACAGCCCGAATCTTATCTTCATCGGTTGATATACCCTTTGCAGTTACGCGGTGCCCCAAATACTTGGCTTCCTTCTGACATTTCCCCTGTACATTTCTTTGCGCTAAGCTAGTCCAGCCGCAGATATTCGCCTTAAGACTTCTGCTAAGTTCTTCAGGTGTTCATCGAAAGTTTTTCCCATGACAATTATGTCGTCAAGGTACACTAGGCAAGTTATCCAGTGGAGTCCTTTCAGCACATTTTCCATTAAACGCTCGAATGTTGCTGGAGCATTGCAGAGTCCAAAGCATCACATTAAATTGCCATAATCCTTCACCTGTGCTAAAGGCAGTTTTCTCCTTGTCATGGTCACAAATTTCTACTTACCAATAACAACTCTGCAAGTCCAATGTGGAGAACCATTTGGTTCCTGCTAGCGTGTCTAGAGTGTCGTCAATTCTCGGTAGTAGATAGCTGTCCTTCTTGGTGATATCGTTTAGTTTTCTGTAATCAACACAGAATCGGGTGCTGCCATCCTTTTTCTTAACTAAAACTATAGGCGAGCTCAATTGGCTAGAAGATGGTTCGATTACTGCTCTACGCTCCATTTCGTTGACTAACTCCTTTACATTCAACAATCAAATAATGATATGAAAGATATCAAAGATATGATGAAACAGCTTATAACACAAGTATCTAATATGATGAATATAATCACAGTTCTACTTTCAAAAATTGATGGACAGACAAAATGATTTAAAGATTATCCTTTGGAATTCGAATGGGCTAGGTCCACACGTCCTTGAACTAAAAACTTTTATATATAGGAACTCTGTAGATATTTTATTAATATCTGAGACACGCTTCACACAAAAAAGTTACTTAAGTATACCTAACTTTACAATATTTAACACAAATCATCCTGACAATACCGCCCATGGGGGTACAGCAATAATTATCAAAAACTCAATTAAATGTACTGAACTTGAAAGTTTCAGAAAAGATTACCTCCAAGCTACCTCAATATTAATTGAAGACTTGTTCGGCCCACTCGTGTTGTCTGCTGTGTATTGTCCTCCCAAACACAATAACACTAAAATTGAATACATTAATTTCTTAAAGTCAATTGGTAATCGTTTTATTGCTGGAGGAGACTTCAACTCCAAAAACACTTTCTGGGGCTCGAGAATAACTCTTACAAAGGGCCGACACTTACTTGAAGCAATAAGAGAAACAAATAGCAAATGTTTAAGCACTGGAGAGCCTATTTACTGGCCAACTAACTTAAACAAAAAACCTGATTTAATTGACTTCTTTATCACGAAAAATATAAAACATGAACATTTAAAGATAGAATCGTGCTTCGAACTATCCTCCGATCACTCAATTCGAAAGTAATGTTCTTCTTGCGACCCATAACAAATTTTCTTACAACAAGAAAACAGACTGGGAGTGCTTTAGAGAAATAGTTGAAAATAAACTTGATATACAGATATCACTAAAAACCAAATATGAAGTGGACAGTTCAATAGCATATTTTAATGACACACTTTTGTATGCTGCAATTGATTCTACACCCATAATAACTCATAAATCAAACAAATATAGTATATCACCATTCATCAAAGAAAAGATTAAGGCAAAGAGAAAACAAAGAAAAAATGGCAATCAACAAGATCACCCTTTGATAAAACAATCCTTAACAAACTAACCAAGGCATTAAAGGATCTTTTGAAAAAGTACAAACAGGATAAACTGAAAAGTTATCTTGAAAACCTTGATTCAACCAAGACAACAAACTACTCATTATGGAAAGCCACAAGAAAAATTAACAATGCTATTATTCATCAACCGCCAATCCAAAAACCTGACTTAACGTGGGCCAGAAATCAAAACGAAAAGGCTCAAGTATTAGCTGATCATTTTTACAGAACATTCTCTAATGAAATGGACGAACAAAATATCACTCTGCCAAATATCATTTCATCCACAAACTGCCACATCAAAAACGTTTCTCTACATGAAGTTAAAACTACTATTAAAACAAGAATTGATGCTAAAAAATCCCCTGGCTATGACAGAGTAACGGGCAAACTATTAAAAGAACTACCAATGAAGGGACTTATCTACATAAGAAATATCTTTAACGTTATAATAGCAATGAAATATTTTCCTAAAGTATGGAAAGTTGCAGAAATAATCGCTATTGCAAAGCCCAACAAGGACGCCACAAGGGCTACTTCATACAGGCCAATAAGTCTATTACCACATTTATCTAAATTATTCGAAAAACTTATTTTTGATCGACTAGAACTAATACTTATAGAAAGAAATCTTATACCAGCGCATCAGTTTGGTTTTAGACACATGCACTCTTCGATCGAACAAATACATAGAGTAACTAACAAAATCTCATCTGAAATTGATAAGAAAAATTTTTGCGTGGCCACATATCTTGATGTAGCGAAGGCGTTTGACAGTATGTGGCATGCTGGCCTACTTTATAAATTGAAAAAAAATCTGCCAATTGACTTTTTTCTTATTCTACAAAGTTATTTAACTGACAGGCACTTTTATGTTAAATATAAAGATGAATGCTCAAGCATAATTAAAATGGAAGCGGGAGTTCCGCAAGGTAGTGTCCTTGGCCCTATCCTATACCTTCTGTACACAGCAGACATTCCTACTCCAACAAGAAACACAGATATGATTGCAACATTTGCAGACGACACTTTCCTTTTGTCATCAAATAAAGATATAACTTTGGCCATATCAAACCTTCAACAATTGCTGGACAACACTCTAAACTGGTTTAAAACCTGGGGTATTTCAGTAAATAGTGAAAAAACAGTACAAGTGACTTACACAAATAGGAAGATAAGTGATCATCAAGCAATTACGATAAACAACACTCCGATTCAAAATGATAATAAAGCTAAATATCTTGGCATGATAATCAAATCTAAATTAATCTGGAAAGATCGTATCATCCGTAAAAAAAACGAAGTAAAGTACAAATTTGGACAACTTTACTGGCTCTTAGGAAAGGATTAAACTTTATCCTTACAAAACAAATTGCTTATATGCAAAACAATAATAGCTCCTATTTGGAAATATGGCGCAGAGCTCTGGGGTACTGCAAGCAACTCTAATATAAAAATCATCCAACGAGTTCAATCAAAAATACTGAGAACTATCATAAACGCCGAATGGTACATGTCCAATGAAAATATACATCGTGATCTTAACGTCAGCACAGTCCAAGAAGTGATAAGGAATTCCAGCTTAAAACATACATTTAAACTTACAACTCATTCTAACAATGAAATTAGACAACTTCCCTATAACGAGCTCTCAGGTTCAAGAAGACTTAAGCGATGCACTCCATCGGAGCTATTTGTCCGATTCTTATAAATTGATAATTTGGCAAAATATATTTTATATGATTTAATATAAATGTTTACTTACACTAAATATAAGATATCTTAAGTGTTGATTTAAGTTAATTAATACCCAAACCTCAAAACTCATTACTAATTGTCATATAAAGACAGGTGTAAATAAAATGGGATGTTAAAAAAAAAAAAAAACTCCTTTACTTCATTTCGTTTTGCTAGAGGAATATTTTCTTGGGCGCCTGCTTTATTGGCCTCGCTTCACCTGTATTTATCCGGTGTTTTACAATCAGCGCTCTTCCTTGATTTTGGGTTTTCATGGCGAAGACATAGCCGTATTTCCTGATAAGCTGTTTGGCTTTATTTCTATCAGGCGGCGTCAGATCTTTTAAACATTTTTCCACATATTCTGCCAGCATCTCTCGATCTTCAATGGACGCACTGGAAGGCTTCAAGTTTTCTTCGCAACTGATTATTGCTTCTGGCGCAGTTCATTTGGCTATTTCAGAGTTCGCTCTGACAACTTTTTCACAATTTGATAGGTTTAGTACTCTTACAGGAACTCTTTTGTCTTTGCTGGTTTTCACTAGGGCTTTCGCTGTTATTAGGTCACTTTTTATTTCTGATGGTTCTACCACTCACAAGCTGCTGTCCTCAGAATTTCCCTCCATATGTACCCATATTAAGTTTTTGCCCGTGCTGGTAGTTTTTGGTGGCTGATGGTAACTAGCTTTCTTACCTGGTCCTCGCGTTCATATCCAACACAAAGGGGTATTTCAACACTCTGCCAAATCATAACTTTTTATACCATATGCAGATTAATGCCGTAACTAATCATAAAATCTGCGCCAATAATTACTTCGTCCACAATATCGGCAACAAGAAATACGTGACTGACGCTTATGTTGGCAATTGTTTGTTTCACATTTACCTTATCATGAACAGAAGTCTGCTACTGGAGAGTTTGCTGTTCGCAAACTTACCCCGTGCAATGGTTCAACTGGCTTTCTAATTATATCGCGCCTGATGATGGACTGTGATGCTCCTGAATCTATAGTTAAAATGTGCTTTTGTCCGCTGATGCACCCATAAGCAGTAAGATTGCTTTTCCCCTGCTGTGCTATTGATATGGGGATTGTGGGGCCATCGCATGTGGAAGCTAGCTCATGCCCCGTAGTTCTAGCTCTTTTTAGATTAACGGTGGTTGCTGATCGGTCCGAAGGTTCTTGCCTGGTGCTTCGCAGTTTCGCTGAAAGTTTCCCACTTTACCGCAGTTGTAGCATTTGTCCTTCAGTTTGCCACCTAATGCCTTCATAACTGCCTCCTTAACTGCCTCTGTTAACTTCGTGCTCATATCTGCCTCTTTTTCAGCAGTCACTTTGAGGTTACGCACCTTAAATATTTGTGGCTTGGAAATCACCATCGCAGTCTCTTGGGCCAGCCCGAATGAGACAGTTTCAGCAAAAGTCCATTTCTGCGTAGCCACCATTATGTCGTCGTAATTATTTCTGCAGGTGATTGGCACACTTTCTAGAATTCCTGCAGCGTTTCCTTTTAAGGCCAGAATCAACTCTATAGCTTTTTCTTCGATGTTCCACATATTTCTGGCGGCGACTGTCTCAAACTGGAACTTAAAAACATTAAACGGTACGCTGCCGTCAAAAGTAGGGGCCTTTGCTCTACCAGAACTTTCCTGAATAATTCGTACTGGACCCTCTTGACATTGGAGATTATTTACTATATTTTCTTGATCTTGTAGTTTTCTCTCAACATCTTCGGCTTGTATTTAAACGCCAGTCTCTAAGTCGGATACTCTTTTTGCCACCTCGGAAACTTCTCTAGAATTTTCTTCTCCTCCTCCAAATTCATGACTGCTTATTATTTTCCAATCCAACTTCTGACACCAATTGTTACGATTTTTCCTTTATAAAATCGTTGCTTTATTTTCCTTTTAAATAAATTGAGTTCTTTCTTTATTTCAAATAATAAACACTGTTTGAAATTATTTATATTTATTTTAAATAAATCGAGTTCTTTCTATGTTTCAAATAATAAACACTGTTTGAAATTATTTATAGCTCTATTTATTTATAACTGTCACTAAAAATTACAGAAAAACACTTTAATAGCACACTTTATTTAGACTAAACGTTAGACACACTTTAGTTCTTAGCACAGAGTTTTATTATCAACTGAAATACTGCGTCACCAAGTACCAGTATTTATATTGGTAGTCAGGTATTCTAGTTATTTCCAGTTATTACTTCACTAGATTTTTCCAGCTGTCAAAGAGTTTGTGATGAAATATAACAATATATTGCTTTTTTCTTATAAAGTTCCTATTTGAACGACTACAAAATTCATCCGTTCAATTCTAAAAACTGCTGAATAATATAATAAATATGCTACATATCGAATAGATATGCTAAATATATGATGTTAATAATAATATATCAATTGGGTATATTTAGGACGTGTCTGTTGTTGTTTAATAGCTGTGGCAGACGTATTGATGGTGTTTAGTAGCTGTAGACGTTCTTTAGTAACGCTGTTGTTGTAGATGTTTCTATTGACGTATTTGTTGTTGTAGGCGTTGTTCAGAACGTCTTACTGTTGTAGCTGTAGTTGGCGGTGTTATTATAGTAGATGTTGTATACGTTTTGTTGTTGTAGCCCGGGTTGTGTTGTGGTTGTGGATGGCGGTTTTATTACTGTTGTGGTAGACGTCTTTGGTGCCTTTTTTGTTGTTTAATAGCTTAGTTGTTTTTGTTGACGTGTAAAGGTGGTTTTTGTAGTTAAATGACGTCCATTATTTTTGTTTAATACCTTAGATGTTAGGTGTACGAATTTCTGAATATGTATCTGATATAAGCAAGAACAGAGAGGCCACAGCTTTATCACAGCACATAATAGAGAGTGGACATGTAGCAGACTTTACAGGAGTCAGAATATTAGAGAATAAGTGTTATACATTAAAGAGCTTAAGAATACAACAAAAATACATACAACTTTAAACACAAACAAGTAAGAGCGGCTAAATTCGGCTATGCCGGATCTTATATACCCTTCACCATGGTTGGGAAAAAACTAAAGTTTATATATGGACATATATGGAATGGACAGATTTATATACGGACGCCTTTAAGAGGAAATTAACCATTTAGTTTGGTGATAAAACTTGGACTCGGGAAGATTTATGGTTCCAGAAAATAGGTATTTAAAAAAAATTATATTTTGGGCATAACTTTTTTGTATCTGAACCGATATTTCCGAGTTTTTTCAGCAAATATGTTATACTAATTTTCGATCATGTTATACTAATTTTCGATCATATTACAGCTCTAGAATAGTGTTTGTTGTTTGTGTATAAAAGGTGAAGAGGTGAAAGAAAAGAATTTCAAGTGATCGTTAAAAGAAATCACTAGAACTGCATGTCTTTTATTTCTACAAAAACGTTTGATTTAGCTGGTAAATTTGCATTTGGGATTTTATTTCGCTTTTTTATTAAAAAATATTTTTATTTTCTTTAGCTTAAATTTAAAAATTTGAAGGAAAATAGTTTATAAATTTTTTTTATAAATTATTATAAGTTATGACCTAAAATAGTTGCACTTAAAGGGAAATTATGATCAAAATTTTCTTAATATATGAGAAATAAAATGGTTTAAAAATCTTTTTATAAATTCTTTTAAATCGGAGCAAAAAATAGAAATAAACCGTTTGTATTTTGTTTGTATCAAGGGTTTTTATAAAAATTTTGATGTTTTTAGCCTATTTATGGATTATTTAATTATTAATATTAAATTTTATTTAAATTAATTATTAAATGTTAAAAAAAACATAAAATAAACAAAAAAAGTCTTAAGAAAATAAAAAAAAATTATACAAAAAAAAGTTGAATTGAGCGGGTGTAGGATTCGAACCCGCCACCTTAGAGAAAAAAAAGCATTTGTGACATAGCGTTTAGACAACTGAGCTATTAAGATCATGCGGAATCATCGTTAATAGAATTAAATAAACAGTTTTCGTTCATTAGAGATTTGTTTGGTTTTTATTTAAATGACAAATCTTTGTATGTGTTTGTTGTTTGTGTATAAAAGGTGAAGAGGTGAAAGAAAATAATTTTAACAAATTGTTAAAAGAGTTGTAGCTAAAGTTGGAAGTTCATAGTTATTATGGTAGATGTTGTATACGTATTGTTGTTTTAGTTGTAGCTGGCGGTTTAATTACTCTTGTGGTTGACGTCTATATTGCTGTTGTGGTTGACGTCTTAATGCTGCAGCTGTAAACGGTTATAGACGATGTTGTGGATGTATTGCTGTTGTTGTTAACGTCTCAGTGTTGTTGTTTTTATAGGTATTGCTATGGTTGAAGTCTTAAGGTTGTAGTTGTGGTTGATGTCTTAATGTTGCAGTTGACGGCTTGTAGCTGTTATTATTGTAGATGTTATATACGGGTTGTTCCAGCCCTTGTTGTTTACTGACGTCTTAGTGCTGCAGTTGTGGTTGGCGACTTGTAGCTGTTATTAATTTAGATGTGCATACGTGTTGCTGTTGTGGCCGTTGTTGTTGTTTTAGCAGAAAGAAGATAGCAACAAATAAAAAGAACAAACCATCTGATTAGGACCGCACATAAATGTTGAGCTGGTTTAATGATCGTTTTGTTGTTGTTTGCTGATGATACATGCGGCCGTCCTTATAGCTTGTGGCTTAACTTAGTTGTTGATGTTTGGAACAATGCTGGTGATGGTTGTAGTACAGATTCAACCTACTCTTAGTGGTGAGTTCTAAGGTTACCTTTTTCCCCCGTTCTGGTGAAAGTATATGAGGGTTTTCTGGTTATATGCAGGATGATTGATGACGGCTCCGAGTTATAAAGAAAACCCCGTCGAGCGTTTTCTATTCTTTAACGATCAAAAACTCCTTTAGACAGCTTCAGGTGCGCCCCATTCAGTTCCTTATATCGATTCTCCAACTTGCTTCTATTGCCTTTGCCTTCTGGTTGGTCACTAATTTATTTAAGACTTTTTTATATAATTATTATAAAATACCACTTACACTATGTATTTTTAATAATTTTTACATCTTTGGTTCACGAACCAGAGTAGTCTTGTCTATTACTTGCTTCTTTTTTTCCTATTTCTTTAAACACAGCTCGCCCACTTTATCGCAGCTTTTTTTCTCTACACGCCATGCAAAGTTTTCTAGAAAGACGTTATTTTTCCTATTAACCAATCACAGGCCTCCACGTCTAAATAATACTCTGAGATCGCCTCTATTTGTAGTGATACCAGATCGTTTCTGGCCACCAACTAAAGGGTGTCCCAAGAAGAACGCAATTTTTAAATCTGGCAACATTCGAAGTGTCATTGTTTGACATTTGAACAATTGTTATTGTTTGCTAGTAGAAGGTACGAGGTTAGTAAAAATGGAGCGCTACAGGAATGAACAACGCATTCTCATTGTGAAATTGTTTTACCAAAATGGTGAAAGTTTTGCGGCTACAGTTCGCAAATTGCGATCAATTTGGGGTCACAATAATGCTCCAAAAGAGTCAACTGTAAAGAGATGAATGGATAAATTTGCCGAAACTGGGTCTGTTAGTGATGTAAAGACAACAACGCGCCATCGACCAGGTCGATCGACCGAAAATGTCGCAGCTGTACGTGATGATGTCGCTCAAACTCCATCCACCTTAATTCGACACCGAGCTCAGCAAATTGGTGTCTCCAAATCCACTTTGCAGCGAATTTTGACGAAAGATTTGCATCTTTATGCATACAAAGTTCAATTGACTCAGGAACTGAAGCCAGCTGACCATGGACAGCGAAGGGAGTTCGTTAATTGGGTATTGGAGAGACAACATGAAAATGCTTATTTTGCCGATAAAATCATCTTCAGTGACGAATCCCATTTTCATCTTGATGGCTTCGTCAATAGGCAAAATTGTCGCATTTGGGGTGAGGAAAATCCTCGAGTGATTCACGAGAAGCAAATGCATCCTCAACGTGTCACTGTGTGGTGTGGTTTTTGGGCTGGAGGAATCTTTGGACCTTTTTTTATGAAAATGAGGCAGGTCAAGCGCAAACAGACAATGGTGTTCGGTATCGTGAAATGATAACCAGTTTTTTCTTGCCTAGAATTGAAGAAATGAATGTGGAGGGCATGTGGTTCCAACAAGACGGCGCCACATGTCATACAGCCAGAGAAACAATTCAATTGCTGCATCAGTCATTTCCCGGTCGTGTTATTTCGCGTTTTGGAGATCAGAATTGGCCGCCTAGATCGTGCGATTTAACACCAATAGATTTTTTTCTTTGGGGTTTTTTGAATTCGATGGTTTACGCGAATAAGCCGACGACGACTCAAGCCTTAAAAGAGGAAATTGGACGCTGCATTAATGAAATACCGCAGCATTCATGCAAAACGGTCATTGAAAATTTCATTAAAAGATCGCGTGCATGCCAGCAAAGCCGCGGCGGCCATCTGCACGATATATTGTTCCATACATAACCTCATTCTGTCTTCTTTACGATATAATAAAGTTTCACGATTTTTTTTTTAAATATCTGTGTTTTATTTAAAATTTAAAAATTGCGTTCTTCTTGGGATACCCTTTACAACCCTGCAGCACCATACTGCCAGATTGGCTCGCACTTATCAGGGATGACCCAGTGACACAACAAACCCTACCTCTAGTGGCGTGGCAACCTCTTCAGATTCTGAAATCATACAATAAATTGTTAATATTTTGTCGCTGACATATCTTAACCGAACCGGTTTTGACATTGCGCTCAAATTCCATTCTGAGGAAATAGTTAAACTGACCTCCATCCACGACATCAAATTCATTGGCTTTTGCTGCTTTAATGCTGTTAAGCTCCGTTTTGATGTGCTTGCAGTGATAAAGTCATCCACACAAATTGTGATCATGTTGACCATGTCATCGTGATTTCTGACGTATATACACTGTTTTCTGATGCATTGTGTGAACCCATAATAATGAAAACGTCGTTTAATTTTATGTTCCACGCGCGTCCACTTTGTTTTAATCCATACAGCTATTTCTTCAATTTTAAAACTCGATTTGGATGCTGTTCATCTACGAAACCTTCTGGATGTTCCATGTATCCTTCACCGTATAGTTCTCCATTCAAAACACGAAACATCCATTTGATGCATGCCCAGTTCATGTTCTACGGCTAAAGCAACTAGTAGGCGTATATTGACATACCTTACAACCGGTGAATTTATAATTCACTCCATAGTTTTTGGCTGCAACCTTTGGCAACAAATCTTGCCTTATAAGATAACATTTCTATCTTAATTATGCTTTACAGTAAATACCCATATACAGCCTACAGGTTTCTGCCTCACAGTTAGTTCCGTCAATTCCCACGTATTGTTTTTATTAGAGATGTGTACTTACTTTTCATTACAGATTTCCATAAATTAGCATTCGAACCATCTAACGCTTCATTGCCACTGCCTGGGATGGCGATGCTAATTGAGTTTAAAGTATTATACAGCTTTTTCAGGCGACCAACTGATCCAGTTTTGATCAATCTTGGACATTCCGGACCAATTTTAGGTTGTTCTTCCTCAGATCTAACATCAACATTTTCTACTGATTCTTCTTCCTGGTGGGTATCGTTGCAAATGCGATTTTCTTCAGTTTGTAGTATATCGGCTTCTTTAATATTGGCTTCTTGTGGTACATAAGTTTTATCATTATCAGACTTTGATGTATTTAAAAAATCACCAAAAAAGACCTAATGTGGGTCATCTTGTTGCTTTTATTCACTATAGTATTTGCCCTCCATAAAAACAACATCACGACTTATGTGAACTTTTTTTAAATCTGGGTCATAGAGCCTGTGTGCCTTGGCCTGTTCAGTATATCCGATCATAATTATTTCCTTATCTTTCAGTAAAAATTTTCTGTGGTGGGTTTTATTTAAAACAATAGCCTTTTAAACGTGCTGCAGATGGCCTAAATCCTTACAAAATTTCGAAGGGCGTTTTGTCCACTAAAACTTTTGTTGTATATCTGTTGTGTAAATATACTCAGCCTCAGCCCAAAATTTCTCTTTAAATTTAGCACATCTCAACTAATGTCCTGTTAGCCCTTTCGGCCTTCCCATTTTGTTGTGGGGTATGCGGTACTGTGAGCTGCCTTTTTATACTATTATCGAATAAGAACATGTTAAAATCATTATTAATATATTCAAGGCCGTTATCAGTTCGCAAACACTTTATTTGGCAACCCGTTTGTTTTGCAACAAGTATTTGGTATTCTTTAAAATTATTAACAAATTGATTTTTGTTTTTAGAAAAAACACAACAGTGTAACGAGATTCATCGCCGATAAATGTACCAAATTTTGGATCCATCAGCAGATGGTATATTTACTGGTCCACAAATATCACTATGCACTATTTCTAGCAATGAGTTGCTCTAAGTTGCGATTTTTTAAAAGGTTACACAGTTATCTTAGATTTGGAACATGTTTTGCAAACTGGCTCTCTACAACTAACTTTTAATTTAAACCCGTTTAAGACACTGTTTTTTTCCATCTCTTTTAGACATGTAAAGTTTACATGACCATACTAAAAGTACCAATTCATAAAATTGTTTTGCTGTTCTAGGCTCATACATTTATTTCGTTTATTTTCGAATATAAATATTCCATTGTTAATATTAATTTGAATTGAATTGTTTGTCTTTTATATGCACAAAATTTTCCTTTCATACAACAATATTTCCAATGTCCATTATTTTGCTTACTGAAATAAAATTTCCGTTAAACTCTCGGACATGTAAAACGTTTATAAGAATGATCTTGTTTTTGTATTCTAAATTATAACATTATATTATATTATAACATTATAACCAATTGCTTTTAAGCTGTTATCGTTAGGCAGATACACACATTCGTTGCATTTCTCATATTTTTTTGAACAAATCATAATCAAAACAGAAATGCGACGAAGCGCCACTATTGTCACACCATTGCAGATTGTTTTTTGGTCGCAGCCTCCCTGTAAACCAAATTGTATATATTTTTAGGTGTTGAATATGCTTTAACATAGGGAAAGTATAAGTATAGAAATTTCAGTAACTGAAAGAAAATTGAGAAAATCTCCCTGATTTAAAAGCAAATTTTTCACCTTTCTGCAGAAATTTGAGCAAATTGTCCTTAAACGCAAAGGAAATTACAAAAAAACCTATTATTAAATCCCGTGTAAAAAGATCAGATCCGAACATATTTTATTAGATCTAATTATATAATAAGGTCCATTTTGCTTTGGATATTATAATATGTCCATCAGATTGAATAAGAAATTAAAAAACACCTTTATTTTTATATTAAATTTGATTTTGCTACATATGAAAACGGCTCAAATGGCTACAATCTTGTACTAGATCTGATATGAACAGATCTGGTACCAGATGACCATATTTGCTCCTATATGGCCACTAAAATCAACCAATTTTCCTGATCCTTTTGGACATGAACAGATCTGGTGCTAGATCTGTTCATATATAATTTTTTTGTTATTATATATGGCCCTAGATCAAATTAGATTAATCCTTTCTAATTAGATTTAAGTCATGGTGTGTCACAACCAAATAAAACTGATGTTTTTTTATTAAAAAAGTAAGGGTTACTCGTTTTAACTTTTTAAAAAGCAAGAAACATCAGGTGATATATAACGATATCTCTCACGATGCAAAAAACGTAGCCTGGTACTAATATGTGTAGATTTTAAAGGTTTGTCATTTTCTAATAGATTACACTATGGAACATTTTTTGGGATTATTGTCTGGGGGGTGAGAAATTCCAAGTCAGGGTGATGGTACTAGGTCAGTATAGTAAAACCCTCAAAGGGTTTGGCGTTCGTATGTGTCAGTTTTTATGAACTTTTAAATTTTTTCCTTATCTTGATGTTTTTTCGCTTAGTTGTAACATTTTGGCAAAAACGTAGTTTAACATAACTCGAGAACCACTTGTCCGATTTTGCTAAAACAAACTCATATAACGTTTTTCTTTATAATCAACAGTTTTGCCGGTAAAAAATAAATTTGTGGAGAAAAAAAATATTTTTTTGCCTAAAAATTAAATTTTTTTTTTTTAAATTCAAGTGTTATTAATTTCATGTAAAGTCACATAACCTATAAACAAAATACGACATAGATCATAGAAATTGATTAACGCGTTCTGCTTTTATTTACAATGAAGTGAAGGTATCCCATTTTGACAAGAATATTGATATTTGTTTTTATTCAAAAAAGTGTCATTTATCGCCTTTTTTATAAATTTTCCCCAATAACTCCAGACTTCTGGCCATAAACTACTAAAAAAATTAAGTAAACATTTTTATAATTTTTTATTTTTATATTATTTCTTTATTTTTATTTATTTTAATAAATATTGCCTAGACTTTTTCGATGGTGGTTGTTCGGGACTAGTGGCATCGCATTCATCGCTATCATCAGTTTCTGAACCACACATAATTTCAATGTGTGACTCCACTGTTGGCCCTTCTGCATCTCCTGAAAATTCTTTATCATCAAAATCATCCTTGTCTTGCCACACAAGCTTACTTCACCAGCAAATTTCCGCAATTATTGCACTCGGCGATTTTTTGCCTCTATATCTGTAAGTTTTTGTTTTATTAAAATGAGTTTGAAAAAATAAAAAATCAGTATTACCTCATTTCAAATGGCATAGCAACTTGATGATAGCGTTCACCTTGTTCATCAGATTCGGTAGCCAATTGTTTGCTGAAGTAGTCCAGATGATGATGTAAATAATGGATTTTCAAGGACATGTGGACACCAATTTCCGAGAATGCTCTTAACATCCTTGCGACAGAAACAGTAGTTGTTAGAACGATGCTTTCCCAACAAGCCTTCTATTACTTCTTTGATTGCCTGTCATGCATTCAATTCAGCGTCAATCAAAATATTGTTGAATGCGTCACTTTTAATCAGCTTTCGTATATCTGGACCATTTACTACGCCTGATTGGAAAAAATTAATTTGTTAAAATCATGGGAAATGAATGTGATATTATAACTTACCTTCTTTAATTTTACTTTCGCTGAGTCTCGGGTAAATTAGTTTCAAACACAAGAAAACTTCATCTCTTTTGGCGACAGTTTTAATAACATTCTTAACAATTCCAAGTTTAATAAAGCAGTGGAGGCAGCAATATCTTCTCCTTCGGCACTAGAGGCTCACGAATAATATTGGCCGTTTGTAACCTGCTGTGCTCTCTGAGTTTCCATCCGTGGCATGCATATTGGTCACCGGAAAATCGTGTGTCCCAATCGCACAAAAAGCACATATATTTTATATAGCCGCTTGGAAGACCGCAAAGCATTGCTACAACTTTTAAATCGCAGCATATGCGCCACATATGTTTGGCGTAGTTAACCATTTTTAAAATATTTTCCAGTGCATCATATGTTTCTTTTGTTTCTGTACTATAGGCGATTGGAACTGAAGGTTTTTTATTGGTCTTATGCAGTAAAACCGCCTTCAAGCTGAGTTTTGAACTGTCAATAAATAATCTCCAGTCATCTGCTTCATATTTTATTTCCATTGCGTCCATCAATTTTCCTACATCCGGGCAATATGCAGAAGTTTTTTCATCATTCACAAGGAATAAACTTTGGAGTGTTGCCTGACGACTTCGATAAGCTGTGACTTTCACACCGGGTGCCAACAAATTGTTTGATTTCAAAATGGAAGCCAGCTCTTCCGATTTATGCTGTGTTAATTCCAACTTGGCAACAATTGAATCAAGCTTATTTTGATTTATTAAAATTGGCTCATTGGGTACTGATGGCTCATATGGGGGATCATCACGTGCATGATATGTCGGAGCAGTCGTAGAAGAGAAAATATCTGGGCTAGAAGCTTTAGGCACAGGAATGTGGTCCGAATGAGGCAATGGTGTTGCGGCACTTGCAACACCAACGTAATTATACGATTTTCTTATCCTTTTTGCGGCTCCTTTATTCGAACATGCAAAGCAATTCAATGGATTGTGACCTTCGCCAGGATTAGCCCAAGTCATTGGGATACCGAATGGCATACTTTCACGTCTTCTATTTTTCCAATCCATTAGACGGTTGTAGCAGCTTTTACACACTATATTTGGTACCCAATTTTCGTTCACTATAACATTTTGGTTGAAGTACATCTCGTATGTTTGAACAAAATCAGTACTGAAATTTCCCCTTTTTTTATGTGTTGAGACATATTGACCACAGCAGTAGCAAAAGCTATTTATATCTGGCTTGCACAGTTCCATATTCTGTTCAGTTTTGTTCACTTTTAAAAAACTGGAGAAAAATCACTTTTACTGTTCGCGTTCGTCGGCACTTGTTGAATGACAAAAATCAGAACCAGTGTGAGAAAGAGAAGAAGTATAATGACAATGCATGTTTTATGTGAACATTACAGAACCAGTGTTGCCACATCAATATTTCTATTTTAGTACAGTAGAAAAATATGAGAGAGTTCGGCTTGTGAGTGTCAATGTTTTCTCTAAATAATGTTGTGCATATCTGGAGCAAATTTTTGAAATTCATACATTTACCTAATTGTGAATTAATGAGAAACGCGTGCATCGATTTTCACGATCTATGCCTTTTTTTGCTCATGAGTTATGCGACTTTACGCGAAAGTAATTAGTTTTGGCACTTTTTTCCATTTTGTATTTTTTACGAATTTAAAAAAAAAAAGTATTTAAATTTTTAGGCAAAAAATACTTTTTTCCCTTCATACATTCATTTTTAACTTCGAAAGTGATGCACATATAGGAAAACGGTATAGAAACAGATTAGAGAAATTGTAATTCTTAATTTTTCTAAATTTGGTTCATCAAAATCGGACAAGTGGTTCTCGAGTTATGTTAAACTACGTTTTTGCCAAAATGTTACAACTAAGCGAAAAAACATCAAGATAAGGAAAAAATTTAAAAGGTTATAAAAAAAAACTGACACATACGAACGCCAAACCCTTTGAGGGTTTTACTATACTGACCTAGTACCATCACCCTGACTTGGAATTTCTCACCCCCCAGATTGGCTGTTGTACTGTGTTATTTTTACATCAAAAATTTCTAGAGGTCGTCCCGAAATGAGTTAAAATTTTAAATTTTTGTAAAAAAAATATTAATATAAATAAATTAAAAATAAAAAAACAAAAAAAAATGTATCTCCCGGGCTGCCCAACAAACAAAACGTACCGTTTACGTTACCATTTTAGGTCAGTCATAAACTGAATCCATTTCCTTTTACGTACCCTTTTCTGGATCCGTATACGGATTTTAAGAAACATCAAACCGTTGTGTTGTTATAAAAAAGTGAGTGTACATTTAAAATGTACCGTAAACGGTCCGTTATTAATTATGAAAACGGAGTGGTTAAAAGATCATCAAATTTAAAAATATTTACCATTAATTTTATGTTTTTTAAATTCCTATATAGCTGTGAGTTTTCCGCAATACAAATTCTTGTTAAAACCAGGGTTGATCTTTGTAATTATTTTTAACAAATAATTTTTGTTTTTTTATATGAACGAATATATACCATAACTTATCATATAAATCATATCCAATTATATGAAGTTCAATATATAACTAGATGTCGTAATATATAATTATAATATGTAATGCATACTGTCATTTATAAATATATATGATACTATATAATTAGATGAGGCCACATATGATTATATCAGAGATCAGCAATGAATCGTTTTTTCGCTGTTCATAGTGACTTATGTAATTTTAAATATAAGTGAGTAGAGTACTTAAAAATAAACTCCTCATATGTACACATACTCACAATAACGTTGAGTTATAAGTACAAGTTGTATAAATATGAATCCAACGTCGACATCATACTCATACCATCTTAAATTTGTACATATGATTCATCAATCTACGCATTTGTTTTTATAATTTAAGGAAAATACTTATCATATGGACTATTGAGTTGAATCATTAAGCTCATTCAACTCATCAATGTGAAAACAAGTGTATATTTATACTATATAAAAACATACATAGGTAGGACATTGTAAGTTTATATAGAAACATTTTAGGGAGGATTACAAATTTTTTTATTTATATGAACAGGTTGTGAGAAAATGAATGTCAATATTGCGATTGAGAAAAAGATCAATAACGGAGTTTTTCAATTAGTGCAAAAACGTAAGGGCAAAAGCGAAATATGGACAATTTTTTTTATAGAGGAGAAAAAAATAAAAGACGTATTTTTTTATAGCTGCCCAATCTCACATTTAGGGGTTAAAAAGTTTTTTTGCCTGTCTTTTCAGAGAAACTATAGACGAAATATATATCAAATTAAAGGCATTTTGAAGGCGCACCCAACTTTAAAATCGTGTTCAAAAATGTACAATATTTTTTGTTCGTCAAAAAAGGTTGTTTTGAATATTTAAAAAACGTTAATTTTGTATGGGATTTGCAGTCGGTTTAAGCTCCAAATCACATATATTGAAGTTTATTTATTTTAAACGAAGGGGTGTCTGAGGGTTTTTTGATATTTGAAATCGTATGTTTTTAATTCGACTTTCCCAAATAGCTTTTCTCATCCATATTTAAAAAATTTGAAAATTGTGGCAACCTTGGGTCCAAATATAGGTGATACTAGTACCCAATTTTTTGTTTTTTGAGTACTTTCACGCTGCATAAAAATAAATTTGATTTTCATAAATTTAAGACATGCTCCCATACAGCAATTATATGTTTTGGGGACCCGTATTTTAACACTCAAACGTAGGATTGGGTTGCTATAAAAAACACGTGTCCCTTATTTTTTGCTCCTCTATAAAATATCTGAATGCCATTAAGATCCGACAGTTCGGGTTTGGTTCAGTTCCCTTGGTAGTGCAATAGATTATTATATTGTATGAAGAATTTATGTGGAATTTACTAAGATTTAATTAAAAAATAAATAAATTTTGGTCCTGACATTTTTTTTTAAGTAAAATTACTTTTTTCAAAAATGAAAAATTTGTAAATTCGGCAATATCCCAAAAACTGTTCTACTTTTGCACTTTTAGACTCCATTTTCGGATTCAGCGCGCGTCGTGATACGCAAAATTGTTCCAAATTTGTGAACCAGTGTAATAAATGTAAAGTAAAGAAAATATAAATCAAATATAAAATAGGCAATACAAATCTTGATTTCTTTGTTGAACTTTGTTATAAAAATCGTTGCAAAAATGAGAAGTACCGTACTAACGCAACAGACCACACACACACAACCTCCAAATTAGTATTTTAATTTTCGTGTTCGAGTCATACTTATTTTGCATCGTGCATACACATTGAGTGATGGAAAGTCTAAATCAACAACGTCATTAATATTATAATTTATGTGTATGATGACTATTTTTAACTTTAGAATGAATATGAGGTTCGACAAAAATTCAGTAAATAAAATGCGTATAAATACAACAAATCATTTATCATCATTCAACTCTACTCACTTTTTCACTACTCATTGCAGATCTCTGGATTACATATTTTACTCGGGATGCCAGATTCCCAATTCATATCCAGAAATAGAAACATTAACAATTGGAATGGCAGCCCTGTCATTTTTACCATGGCCCTGGCCAAAATTCTAAAACGTACCTTTACAGTGAGTTGGCCACACTCCAGTAAACACATAAATACAACAAACCATTAATCATCATTCAACTCTACTCACTTTTTCACTACTCATTGCAGATCTCTGGATTATATTTATTTTACTCGGGATGCCAGATTCCCAATTCGTATCCAGAAATGGAAACATTAACAATTGGAATGGCAGCCCTGTCATTTTTACCATGGCCCTGGCCAAAATTCTAAAACGTACCTTTACAAAGAGTTGGCCACACTCCAGGAAACACATATATTTAAAATTTAAGGTTTTTCAATCGGTGTGGTCAGGCCATCAACGGGAAGGCTATCCTTCTTTTTGCCCCTTCCGTAGGAATTTTCAGTAATCCCGCCTGCGAAGATGTCTACATAGTAGGCGGAGCCTTAATAAGAATTTTGGTTCTTAGCTCGAAAGGTTTCAGGAGGACGACAGTGGGAGGCTTTTTGCTTTTTTACCCCTTCCGTTAGGTATTTTCGAAATACCAAAATTAAGAGGAAAATTTCCCCTTTTTTTGCCCCAACCGGTAGGATTTCAAAAATCCAGTCTTAGCTGCTGTTCACGCTGGAGTAAGAACCTTCATAAAAAATTTCTGAAAACACTGTCTAGCAAGATGCCTCCGTCGGAGTAGGCACCTACATACCAAATTTCAACTTCCCCGTTCCAGCGGTTTTGGCAAGTTGTCAAAGGGGAGATTTCTCCTTTTCGTCCCTTCCCGTAGGATTTTCTAAAAATCCATTCTTAGCTGTTATTTACGGTGTATGAAGAACCTTCATACCCAATTCTGCTTTCTACCTCCAGCGGTTTTTGCAGGCCGTCAAGGGGAAGAATTTCCCCCTCCCCCTAGGCTTTTCCAAAAATCCCTGTTTAGCTGTTGTCCCTCGCCGTACCTAATGTACCAAATTTCAACTATCCAGCTCCAGGTTTCCCCAAAAATCCCGTCTAATCTGATGTTTTTACCGGAGGGTGAAACCTTCATACCAAATTTCAACTTCTTGGCTCCAGCTTTTTGGGCAGGCCGTTAAAGGAGACTTTTCGCCCTTTGAACCCCCATTTTTGCCACGTCCCTGGCAAAAATTCTAAAACGTACCTTACAGTGAGAGCCCATACTCCAGGTAACACATATTTCAAACTTCATGTTTATAGCTAAAACGTTGAGGACAGGTGCATCAAGGGGAGACTTTCCCCTTTTTTCTCCTCCCCGTACCAATTTTCAAAAATTCCAAGTGGGGGCATGTCTACGCCAGAGGAGGAACATATGTACCAAATTTCAACTTCCCAGCTAAAGCGGTTTTGGAAAGTCGTCAAGGGGAGTATTTTCCCCTCCCCGTTGGATTTTCCAAAAATCCCGTCTTAACTGTTGGCTACACTGGAGAAAGAACCTGCATATTAAATTTCAACTTCCTAGTCCCAGCGGCAGACCCTTATGGGGGTGATATTTCACCCTTTAAACCGCATTTTTACCACGTTCCTGGCTAAAATTCTAAAATGTAGCTTATCAGTGAGTTAGTCCACACTCCAGGTAATACATATTTCAAATTTCAGGTTTCTATCTATATATGTGTGAGCAGGCGTTTAAGGGGGATATTTTCCTCTTTTTTGACCCCCCTTTGGAACCAATATACCAAATTTCAACTTCCCAGCTCTAGAGGTTTTTTCAGGCCGTAAAGGGGGAGAATTTTACCCATTTTTGCCACTTCCCATTGGATTTTACAAAAATCACGCTGTTATCTACACTGGTGAAGGAGCGTGCATATCAAATTTCAACTTCCTAGTCCCAGCGGTATGGGCAGACCCTTATGGGGGTGACATTTCAGTCTTTAAACCCCATTTTTACAACGTCACTGGCCAAAATTCTAAAATGCACCTTATCAACGAGTTAGACATACTCCCAGAAAGACATATTTTACATTTATAGCTAAAGGGGGTTTGGCAGGCCGTTAAAGGGGTGTTTCCGCCTTGTCCCCTCCCCGAAGGAATTTCCAAAAACCCCTTCTACGCCGGAGGGGGAACCTATATACCAAATTTCAGGTTTCTACTTCCTGCGGCTTGGGCTGAGTGATTCAGAGCTAGTTTTTTGGATGTAGTTCAACCTTGTTTATTGGTTTAAACTTGGAATGCTGTTTTTGAGGTCTAGTTTATTTTGTTTTAATTTGAGTTAAACTGGGCAAGATTGGCCAGTTAAACTTAAGTTACAGATGTCAAAACACACAGCTGATGAAAAGCGTCTCTAAATAAATCAGCTGTTTCATAAGTACTAAAAAGTTAAAAAAATTGGCTTATTCCTCATATTATGAAGATTTTAGCGATTCTGAAACATATGCAAATTTAAATAAGAAAGATTAAGACAATTAGAACTAGAGTATTCAAAAGCCGGTCAACCGGTTTCTTTATTTTTAAAAACCGATCGGTTTCGAATATTTTGTAAATTCGAAGAAAACCGAAAACCGGTATTTTTTGTTTGGTTAACCGGTTGTTTTAATTACATCACCAACTGGGTTACTTGGTCTCTTTCATTTTTTCCGAACACTTATAATCATTTGTTTGGTTATGAAGATTTAGATGTAAGTCTGATAGATTCCGATAAAGACTTAACTTTGGATATTCCAAATTCAAATAGTTTAATTTCTGATCTAAATAACACAATAAACAGTATTTAAAATCCTTAAAAAGACACTGTACTTAATTATTCATCATTATATGATGATTTCATATATCTTGATAAATGCGACAAAGGAACTGAAATGTTGGACAATTTATATAATTGTCTTTACACTATTTGCCCAACATCTACTATTAGTGAAAGAGTATTTTCCACTTCTAGCTTTATCAAAAGCAAACAAAAAAATCGTCTTAAAACGAAACATTTAAATTGCATATTATTTCTAAAATATTATTTTAGAACTGAAAAATAGATTTTCTTTTTACATATTTAAAATGTTATGTTAAAAAAACTTATTTAATGCCAAACGTTTTAAACGTTCAAATTACTAACGTACCTAATTTTACCAATTTACAAACTCAATGATCTCTATTCATTTGATATAATTATAGTTTTATAATATTAATTTTTAAGGTATCATATTAAAAAATATTGGTTTTAAGTTAATTTTTTGTTGAAATACGATAAAAAATTAAATTTAAATGAATATATATGTATATATATATATATATATATATATATATATATATATATATATATATATATATATATATATATATATGCACAGCACATGTTGCGGGGACGGGTTTTCGTTCCACAAGTTACTATGAAGACATTTTGTTACTTTGGGGACTGTCCTTAAACTTTTCGTTATTCTACTGTTTACACTGAAGACATTTTACTGGCCACAGCGCATTTTATAGGGACTTTTTTGGCTGTATATACAGATGTCTTCAAAGTATGAGCAATGCATATATATATATATATATATATATTCATTGCGCATACTTTGAAGACATCTGTATATACAGCCAAAAAAGTCTCTATAATATGCGTTGTATCCAGTAAAATGTCTTCAGTGTAAACAGTAGAATAACGAAAAGTTTAAGGACAGTCCCCAAAGTAACAAAATGTCTTCATAGTAACATATATATATATATATATATATATATATATATATATATATATATATATATATTTTCAAAGAATGTATTTTTTAATTTTTATTACTTTATATATTAAATTTGTTTTTTTGTAATAAAAACAATTAACAAATTATATAAGCTTTATATTTAAATTAAAAAAAAAAAACGAAAAACCGGTTGACCGGTTGTTTCTGCAAAAACCGAAACCGGTTTTTTTAAAATTCTATTTTTCGAAGAAAACCGAAACCGGTTTTTTGAATACTCTAATTAGAACTCGTCCAATTAATTTATTTATATTCGTGAACACGTGCTTTTGTTTGAAAAAATATTTGTTTTGGTTTTTTATTTAGTATTTTCAATGCTACCATATGTTTGGCTATAAAATATAAAAATTTTGTTGGAATAAAATATGGCAGCATTACCTTATCTGTCAAAACTTAGGCTACTACTGAAAAACAACAAGTGGGATCAAAGACAGTTTAAATTTATTTTCAGTTTAACCAATAAGCCATTAAACTAAGTTTAACTCACATCCAAAAAACTAGCTCTCAGTCAGTCAGTAACGTTATTCCTTTATATATAAACATATATAATTTTGAAATCATTTCGGGGTACCCGGCCCCCTGGACACGCCACTGGCTGGATATAATATATCTGCCATATAACATGATCTGCCATTTTCAGATCAATTTAGAGCAGCTAAATATTACAGCAGATATTATAAAATATCAAATTGGATATGATTAAATATTGCGTCTGATCCATTTTTTACTCGGGATGTTATAAAATACAATTAATAGGTTTCGATATAGCGCGCTATATTAAAAACATTTTTTTATTGATATAAGTATAATTTTTCATCCTGAAGAAAATGGTTCCGATATAATCATACAATTGTTAAAACATATAAACAAATAAACAACTAGTACACATTTTTATAATACAAAATTATTAAAAACAACAATTAAAATGTAGTTTATCCTCTTTTATCAAAGATAAATCACCCTATTTAGAATCCATTATGCAAGCACGTCACACCGTTACGTTACAACCGTAGATACAATTTGATGAGTTTGTGCACGAGATTGCAACGGATCTGTTGTATGAAATTGTGTTTTGATTGTACGAAAAATCAAAAATTTTTGATATTTTGTCAGGTTTTACTCGGTTGCCACGTGTATGGGAATGTCCCCCAACTTCATTCTATTTCCCGCTAATTTTTGTGAGGGTAATGCTACTTTCTACTATTACGGTAAAGTTATTTTAAGGGTAACGCTATTTTCTATTATTTCGGTAACGTTATTTTAAGGATAAAGATTTTTTCAGTTATTTCGGTAACTGTATAACGATATTTAAGTTATTTCGGTAACGGTATTTTAGGGATAACGATTTCTTCAGTTATTTAGGTATCGGTATTTTAGCGATAACGGTATTTTCCATTATTTCGGTAACGGTATTTTAAGGGTAACATTATTTTTGTTATTGGGGTATCGGTACTTTAGTAATAAAGCTAGTTTCAATGCTCACCGATATATTAAACCCCATTATGATCAGACTTTTGGAAGATAGATGTATGTATATACAGAGAATATATTTTTGAATCTTGTTACTTCACAGCGGCCGCTTGCAGAAATATCTATAACTAACACAAACATTTTTACATAATGAACTACAGATGGTTTGAAATTAATTTGCAAAAAGTTAGTAGGTCGAAGTAAAAAAACATTAATCCGGCACAATATTTAATCATTTCCAATTTTATATTCCTTAATACATATCTTATTTGATCTGAAAAATTGCAGATCAAATTAGATCCAGAAATATATTTGAGGATTTAGATGGATCTGAATTGATCCGAAAAATGGCGGATTAAATTAGACCCAACAATATATTAATAAAGTAATATCCAAATTTATCCGAAATTGTATCAGATTAGATCCAACAATATAATATACACGAAAACTACCACTTTTCCAATTGTATTTCAGAAATAGTCAATTGTATTTCAGAAATTGTCAATTGTATTTCAGAATAGTCAATGCTATTTCAGAAATAATCAATTGTATTTCAGAAATTCTCAATTGTATTTTAGAATAGTCAATTTTATTTGAGAAATAGTCAATTGTATTTCAGAAATAGTCAATTGTATATCAGAAATTGTCAATTGTATTTCCGAAATAGTCTATTGTATTTCCGAAATAGTCAATTGTATTTCAGAAATTCTCAATTGTATTGCCAAAATAGTCAATTGTATTTCAGAAATAGTCAATTGTATTTCAGAAATAAAAAATAGCACACCCTACGATTTGGAGTTGTTATATTTAATTTCGTTATTGTCTTGTATTTTAATAATTTTTGTATTTTCAAATGCTGAAACTAGAAAGTAGACTTTTGGAAAATGTAAATGTGCACATGGGCAAATGTGCAAATGTGAAAATGTGTAGCTATGTAAATATTTATTTCTTTATTTCATTCAACAACGCCCAGTCAAACCGCAGGAGGAATTATGCTGACATTTTGTATGTAGGTTCTTCCTACGGCGTAGACATTTGCTAAGACGAGGTTCTTGGAAACTTCTTCGGGGAAGAGCAAAATGGGGAAAGACTCCCCTTTCACGGCCTGCCCAAACCCTATAGCTAGAAACTGGAAATTTGAAATATGCTTTAACAGCCGGCGCAAACTGTTGGACCTATAAAGTTAAAATTCAAAGGGGAGGGGCAGAAAAGGGATAAAATTTCACTACTTATATCCTATCAAAAATTTCTAGTTCTTGCTCTCCCGAAACGATTTAAATTTGAAAGTTATGTAAAAAAAATATTAATAAGGAAATAAAAACAAACTAAAAGTACAAAATATTGATCTCATTGGCTGGGATTCGACACCATTGACAAGGGGCCACATATAATAATATGAAATTATATATTTAACCATATCAAATATACTCTAGATATGGAACTATGTATAACAATATCTCAAATTTGTTTGCACATATTGTATCATATATAATTATATCTTATACCATATCAAAAAATATTTCATACCATAATAAAAAATAAAATTCGAAAATTACACACAAAAGAACAACGAAAATAATGTTATTGTTGTTTTTTGTGCAATTTTCATATATAATGGCAAATTTTATTGCATTTGAAGACACCTGGTAAACAAAATCATAACTTGTGTAGACATTACTTAATAAAAAAAATGTATCGGTGTTTAAAGGGTAAAGTTATTTTCTTTTATTTCGGTAATTTAAGGGTAACGCTATTTTCTATTATTTCGGTAACGTTATTTTAGGGATAACGATTTTTTCAGTTATTTCGGTATCGGTATTTTAGCGATAACGGTATTTTTTATTATTTCGGTAACACTATTTTAAGCATAACGATTTTTTCAGTTATTTCGGTAAGGGTATTTTAGGGGTAACGATAGTAAGTTGAAAGGGTATTGAATCGATAACGGTATTTTAGGGGTATTGCCTGCCAACCCTGCTTTTTAGTTGTACATTTAGTTTGTACACAAGTTTGTATCGTCTGTGTGCAAAATGCCCAACTTGAATACCAAGCGAGTTGTGCCAACGGTCACATTAAACATGTTATTCCGCAAGCTATCAACGCTGGCTTTTGCCATTCAATTCAAATTTGACATAAGCAACGTTAACCGTTAACACTAAACGTTTGCTTATGTGAAATTAATATGGGAATGACATAAGCATACTTTAATATCTTGCCGTATAAACACAGCTACCTATACCCAAAATATACGAGTATTATTGATATTTCCAAATCAAGCATTTTAATAATAATTAAAAAAATATGTTTTAATTCTATCAAATTTATGTGTCATGTTCGGTTCCAGTTTAAAATGGGTTAATATTATTTAATGAAAATTGTCAACTGGCGTTTTATGCCAATAAATTAAAATTGTGATCTCAAAATAAAAATTTGTGTTCATCAACAAGTGCTATTGTGTCATATTTATTAATTAACTTCATTACAAACAATTTAAATTTACCGGATTTATATGCATTCTTTAGTAAATGAATTGTTTTATTTTGAAACATAAGATCCCACAAATTTATTCACAAAATTTTTGTTTTTTGAATTCATTCACAGGAATTAATTCCTATTAATTAATAAATACATTCCTTGAATATAAAACTTGAGCTTTATTTTTAAGGAATTCATTCCAAAAATAAATATTTCTTACAAGCTCTGTCGTCACTTTATAAAAATATTTAACAATTATCTTAAAGTCTTATAAATTCTAACGATCTATTTGTATACCTAAGAGTTTTTGTTATATTTAAATAAGTAGCAGCCATTTGTACCAACCAATAAATTTCAAGCATATTGTTTATTAAGAATAAATGGAAAAACCTTTACGATATAAGACATGCCAGCACAATGGATAAATTTTCCGTTTATGTATTATAATATTAGAATAGCCTGTCTTCTTAAGGGTGGGTTTATTCAAGAAGTAAATAATAATGTACACACAATGTTTAGTTCAAGCTAGCACACAATAAAATTTATTCGGTTAAAATGTGATGTGGGGCATCTAAAATAATATAATAACAAAAAAAAAAGATAGTGGTGACAATGCATGCTTCGTTTCATTTTATTGTTGGAACACGTACCGGTATAAAAACCACATTGTTCGGTTAACTTAACTTCGTATACAGTTTAAGTGTCGGTTTAATCTGTACACCCCACAATTGTTTTTTATTATATAATACATTTATATAGGGTGTTTTTTCTTAGAGGTGTATAACGAAATTAAAAAGAAAAAACTTTTTGCCAATTGAAAGTAAGATATTATATAAGTTAATGTATTAAAAAATAAAAGACAAACGATTAGAGTACTTTATTTTAATAATTAAATTTTACTTACTAACTAATAGTTTAATAAATTTAAATTTATAACAACAGCAGACATAGCGTCATAACTCATAAAAATGCGGGCAAAGGCAGGTATCCAATATGAAAAAAAGAAGAAAGCCCTTAAATTTGTGCACTCTTCCCCTTTTAGATTCCAGCGTCCACGTTAGCAGGGTAGAGATTATAAGCATTCGACGGATGTTCCAATCTTGAATTTTTACCTCGAAACGGTTCCTTCACAAAATGCAAAATTAGTATTAATATTGACACAATTACAAGAGCTCCTGGCACCTTAATACAAGTAGCAAGGGTATTTTTATAACTGGTAAATAATTTTTCAATGTTGGCAGCATTTTCGATATGGGGATCTTTAAGAATCTCTAGAGACAGCATTTCCTCATAATTAGCGACAACTTTAGGCGCATCAACCACTGCTGGAAGGGGTTTGATCATTGTCACTTGTTGGAGTATTTTCAAGATTCTTATTTCTGCAAACAGGCACATCATTGGATACCCTACATGCCGACTTCACCTCGAGGACAGAGTTTTTACACGTACACAATTTTCATTATCGATTTTAATTTATACACTCTCTTTTTAAAGGTTTATCAAGTTTCCTTTTCAGTTAGTGGCAAATTCACAGTATAAAGTATTGTTGTTTGATTTGAATTTATCTTTACTTCGCCAAATTCCAAGGTATCCATCAAATTTGCGTAAGGCAGCATGCTCAATTTACTGAAATACTCTCTAGTAATATTCAGCTTGTAATTCGAAACTACCAAAGAGTTTATAACCCCAGATTTTGCCCAATCGAGTAGCCAAGATTAGTAATTTTATCCTTCATTATTGCCGATTTCCTCCCAATATCTTTAATAATCCGTTTCCTTAACACATCACTTGAACCTAACATATTGTTACAAGAAATTTCTACGACTAGAAATTTCTTGTAACACTAATTTTGACAGCTGGAAAAATCTTGTGTCGTAATAAGCTGGAAATAACTAGAATACCTGACTACTCATATAATTACAGGTACTTGGTGACGCAGTAGTTCAACTGATAAATAAAACGCTGAGTGTCAAGAACTAAAGTGTGGCTAACGTTTAGTATATCTACACCGTGTAAATAAAGTGTGCTATTAAAGTATTTTCCTGTAATATTCAGTGACTGTTATAAATAAATAGAGCTATAACAGTGTTTATTATTTGCAATATAGAAAGAACTCGATTTATTTAAAAGGTAAATAAATCAACGATTTTATAAAGGGTAAAATCGAAACAATATATTCTTAATCATAGTATTAGTTTTGTTGGTTATTTCCCGCATCCTCAGTTCAACAGCCCTGTAATGACAATCTGTTTATCGTTATTTTCCAAGAGACTATTAATTCTGTCCGTCATCACTTGTAAGTCATCATGTTCCGGTGACCCTGTCACCCATTTCCCAAAAACAATTATAGGTCTAGCCTCGCGTCTATGTCTCAACTCTCGCAGCAAGCCATAAAGTGCCTATACTTGATAAATCAAATAGAGATAATCGTTGTTCTTCTTGCCTATGCACTGCTCAATGACAGTGCCAATTTGGCCAATCACCCTCTCGTATATGCCCAGGTCTAGACGTGCACAAGTTTAAAGATACCAGTTACGTTGTCCCTGTTTCATCTGTGCTTTGGCTCCAACTAATGCAAACAATGAGCTGTAAAAGGAAAAACATCAATTCCTTATTAGGTTCTTGTGGACTGTACGCTTTGTCGTCGTTAAAACGGTTCTCCCTCTGTCTTCCCGTACGATCTCTCTCTTGTATCTCGCCGTCAATTTGTTCCCCAGTCTTTTATTGCCCCTTACACAAATTTCGTCAACGGTCCCATAAGTCATACAACCTGTCCCTTCCTTATTATGGTGCTCCAACTCCCGTTTCTGTTTCTCATTTAGCCTCTGTATTATTTCCAGTCTGTCCTATTCCAACGATGAGACCTCTGCACTAACCTTTCTCCCAAAAAATGCCTCAATAGGCTTTCTTCTCGCCGTAGAGTGAATGGAGCAATTATATTCATTAAAGAGTTAACCAAAAGGTCATCGAAAGAAAGATACACTTTTTAGGCATTAATGCATCTTAATATTTCGGTAAGGGTTGAGTGAAAGCTCTCCACGTGGCCATTTACAGTACTGGTTGATTCTCCAACATGAAAAATTTAGGAGACGAATTTAGAGACTTCTCATTATCCACGACAATATTCTCAGGAATTCCAAAAGATGTAATCAGCTCCTGTAAGGGACCCTTTGTGTCCTCCGTAGCCCTAGACATAACTATTCTAGCCTGGGCATATTTAGAAAACTTATCTATCGCTGTGCATATAACCCTACCGTTTGATGATAGATATTTATGTGGACGTACTGGCCGGGATATTGCGGGATAGGTGTTTCAACCTACGTAATTTTATTCGGATGACGTTCATATTTGTTCTCTAAACATATTTTACACTGCTTCACAAAGTAAAATTTCTTAAGGAGTTGAATTTTATTTTCCTTAGGGTTTAGGTGTGCGCCTTCTTTCAATGTCAGATGTCAAGTCCTTTACCGTAGTCCTCGTGTATTTAGTTCGAAATCCAAAAACTATGATGGCCAAAACTCTTGTATTCTACCTAGAATCTAGTCCTCAGACATGACAACATTAGTTACCGAAGGGTTCAGTAAGATTTCAGAATACTTATAAACTTGTCCGTATTATACTCTGTGTCCACTTCCGAATGATACGTAGGGAATACTATCTCGAAACTGTAAGAGAGCGAGTCCCCTATAGGAATTATAATTTGGTTCTTAAACACATTCCGGTGAATTTGTAAATTGTATTAAGTTTTGAGCCCAGCTTTCATGACTATGCTATGTGTCAGTCAATTTACTTCGACTGTCTGTAGAAGTCTTGACAATACGTCCGCCAATATGTTGCTACTACCGGGTTTGTACTTAGCCCGTAATTGTACTCCTCTAAAATAACTTTCCATCTTTTAAACTTGCTATTTGTGTTCTTACTTCCTGTGAATACGTTAATGGCTGATGGTCGGTAAATATTTCCTTAATACTCTAAGAGCCCACATTATCGCAAGCAACTGCTTCTCACACGTTGCGTAGCGCTCCTCTGTCTTGTTCAGTATTCTCGATAAGAATGTTATAGGCTTGCCGCCCTGTTCCAGAACAGCACCAAGGGCGCATCAGTTGTCTGATGAAATTCCTTCTCGAAATCTGAAAATGAGGTCATTAACTCCTCCGAAGATAGTAACCTTTTCCGGGTCTATCCTTATATACTTCTTGAGATAATAAATCCTAGGTACTCAACTTTTTCAAGAACTCGCATTTATCTAATTGTATCTTCATATTCTCCTTCTGCAAAGTTTCAAAGATAGTTTAAATATTCTTCAGTTGATAATCTTCATTCTATCCAAAGACTATAATATCGTCTATATAGACGAAGCATGTTTTGCTGATGTGGTCCCTTAGCATATCGTCCAACGTTCGTTGGAATTGGCAGGAACATTTTCCAAGCCAAAAGATAAACGGATGAATTCATATTTTCCATTATTAACGAAAAATCCCGTTTTCTCGATATATAGGATGTTTTTTTTTTGGTTTTTCAGTGTAAAAAAAGATTCGAAATACCAAAAATGCTCAGTAAGGTCTGCCATTTGACCATCAATAGACAAACGATTTGCAACATTGTATTTTATTACCAGAAATTTATTTCAAAATTCGAATAATTGTCTTCAGCGACGAAGCTCATTTTTGGCTAAATGGGTACGTAAACAACCAGAATTGCCGAATTCGGTGTAAAGAGCAGCCAAATGCAGTTCAAGAGCTGCCCATGCACCCTGAAAGATGCACTGTTTGGTGCGGTTTTAGAGCCGGAGGCATCGTTGGATCGTACTTCTTAAAGAAAGATGAAAATCGTAACGTTAGAGTCAATGGAACAAGGTACCGTGCGATGATTACCGACTTTTTCCCCGAAGCGATAGACGGTGGTGAGCGATTAATGTCGCGTTTTGGAGTAGTCCATTGGCCTCAAAGATCATGCGATTTGACTCCACTAGACTATTTTTTGTGGGGATACGAGAAGTCTTTCGTGTACAGGGACAAGCCAGCCACAATTTTAGCCCTGGAAGACAACAATAGAGCTTCCATTGGTGAGATACTGGCCGAAATGCTGGAAAAAGTATGGCAAAATTGGAGCTCACTGATGGACCACCTACGTCGTAGCGGCGCAACATTTAAATGAAATGAACTGTAAAAAGTATATGTCAGGCATTCATTTGTCGCCCTAAATTAATATTTTTTCACTTTTGCAAATTTTCGTGTTTTTATCAATTTTCAAAACCCAAACGGTTCAAAAATCACCCGGTACTTTCCCATTAGCAGGAAGTTGTGCGAGAACGTTGTTTATCTCAGTGATTGGATATTTGTTCGGAATAGTTACTGCGTTAAGCATTCTATAAATGATTACCATTTATAAATTTTCTTTCGTAAGAAGCATCCAACTTTTTTTGGCACCACCAATACAGGAGAATTGTATGGGATCCTGAATGGTCTTATTATTCTGAATGGTTTTATTATTCCTCCTTTTATATATACAGGATATGGGTAAATTAAACCTCTCGTCATCAATTTTCGCGTTTGTTGTCAGTGAGGTAATTCGTCTTCCTATGTTCAAATTATTTACGGATTCTGATCGTTCTTGCCTTATGTGAAACTTTATAGATT
The DNA here is from genome assembly GCA_949748255.1 of Eustalomyia histrio. Taxonomy (NCBI): domain Eukaryota; kingdom Metazoa; phylum Arthropoda; class Insecta; order Diptera; family Anthomyiidae; genus Eustalomyia; species Eustalomyia histrio. The sequence continues at coordinate 153,666,233 of OX456523.1, forward strand.
CATTAGTCATCATATAATTTTGGGAAGTATAATTAACCTCATTTAATCTTTTTAAACTGTCGGTATTTGGATTCCGTTGAAAGATTTCAGTGAGAGCAATAGAAAAAATTTCAAGTTTTCTGTACGCAATCCAGATAAATTAATCATAGTATGGTGGGTAATTGTAACCTTCCCTCCACAGAGTTCGCTTAAAAAATGGTTTGATTATGCACAGGGTTCTTAATCAATCCATGTTGAATATATCTCTTGTTTGACCCTGTGTCTATTAGAAACTTAAATATTTTACCATTGCTGGCTTTACACTGAAAAAATTAATATCCGAAAATTCGGCACATTCACCTTCGACGAGTGTACCCCCCATTCCAAAATGCTCATATAGTCCATTAATACCCGTGTCCCCTAATTCTATCGTTCAGGTTCATATACTTCAGTATCAGGTTCATGATCATGCTGATCCTCTTAAATATGATTATTTTGCAGAATTTCAATTGCGGTGAATTTCAATCGATGCGGCCCCATAGGATCGATGGGAATATATATGATGCGGCTATTCATATTAGTCGTATTGAGAAAATTCAGTTTAAATTTGCTCTTTCGTTCTTTACTATTTTAAATTCTAGTCACTCTCCTACATTTTGTGCTCCTTCCTATGAGGATAAAAGTGCTGTTTTCTTAAAAACTCTGGAAACTGGTAGACAAATTTTCGCTTTAACATTTTTACATGTTGTAGTTGATTTCCCTGAACTATTACGTTTAATTAACATATATGTTTCTCTTAGATCTTTGAAAGTGTAGATAAATTATTTTATGTTGATATTCACAAAACTAATTATGCTTTAAAGAACCTCTTAATAAAGCTTTGAGATTATTTAATAGTTATTGTAACCATTTATATGTAATTGTTCCCCATTTCTAATTTGAAGTTTTTTTAAATAAGATATTTTAATTTATTCATTATTGTTATGAGTTGTTAGTCTGCAAGGATAATTATTGTATCCATAGACTGAAATAAATAATTTTTGTTTGTATGGGTTATGGTATTGGGGTCTTTGAATGCATATGCAGTCCTTGGCAAAGTCATAGTGGGTTGAGGGCAGGCTAGGATCCCCCCCTAAACGATTAAAAAAAATAAAAATTTTATATAACACACAACAGACGTGAAATGTATTAAACTATTTAAGTTATTTAAAATTATAGTTTGCATTTCGGTTTAACCGTAACCGCGGTTAACCGTACCATTTTGCATGATTGTTTATGAGGTTACGGTTAAAAATACTGTTTTGTATGCCACTTTTAATAGTTATTGGCAAGAAAAACCAAAATGAGGGAATTGTTTTTGATCGTTAATATATGGCTAAGGATTTTGATTTTTGGAGCACTGTAAGTAGCGACAAAAATAACAATTTTATGGTTTTGAAAATCAATTTTTAGGTACTATTTACTGATGAAAGTAAATTAAAAATATTTGGATGTGATGGAATGGGTAAAGTATGGCGCAAACTAAACAAAGAGATAGAAGGCAAAAATTTAATAAAAACGGTCAAACATGGAGTGATGGTTTGGGGGTGGTCGGTGATGGTTTGGGGGTGCACAGCAGTTTTAGGAGTTGGCATTTCATTGATGGAATAATGAACAACAATGTTTATTTAACAATATTAAATATTAATTTAATACAAAGTGTTAAGAATCTTGGCATTGACTTGATGTAAAGGATTGGTTGCTGTATAATTGTCCGAAGTTGATCAAAACACCTGCACAAAGTCCCGATCTCAATGTCATTGAACATTTATGGGACGAATTAGGATGCAGGACAGGCAGTGCACATAAAAAGAACTTTGGAAAACTGCTCTGCAAAAAACTGGTTAAGTCGATGCCACAAACTACAAGCTGCTGAGAATCAGAAAGGTGGCGCAACAAAATACTAACTTTGGGTTTTTTAATATTATTACTTGGATATTGCGACTAGAAACATTGTCATGCCTCTGCCCGACTTTAAATGTGAGTGACTGAAGTTTCAATTGAAAATTATGTTGACCGAAAAAGGAATTATAAATTTAACTATGGAATTTTTGTTAAAAATGAAGATATTATCAGAAAATAAATTACCGTCCGTTCAAACGCCAAAAATTAACTAATTCGATCAGACTGGTATTTGTGTAAAATTTAAGAAGTTATTTCTTATAACTATGTATATCATATAAGTATATGTGGCAGGCCGAGCCGAATACAAATGCCTTTAGCAGTTGACGTTTTTGTAAAAGCGATTTTTTGACAATACCAAAATTTTTAGTAATTTTTATTCTCGAAGCTCTTGAGTCATAAAGACCACAGCGTACACAGTGAAGACACGGTGATTAGAGCGCCTTTTTTTACGGCCCTTTAGAAAACTACGTGGAAACTACTATTTTAATACACTATAAAAGCAACTGCGCTATGAAGAACTGTAGGTGAAACAACTGTATGACAAATTATTCTGTCTCTCTTTATTGCGTCTGATTTTCCACTTCGCCAGCTTATTATTGGTTTGGCCCACTCACCATTTTTGTAATAATAGAGGCGAATGTATTGTATATAATATGAATATCCTCTTTCTGTTTCTGAAACTCGCTTTCGATATCTGGCATCATAACTGATATAACTAATATCAACTTTGATATAAAATTAAGAATGAAAACCACTTTCATTGTTTTTCTTTTAAATCTTTGGGCAAACTAATAATAAGCTGACGATTAAATAAATGTGTTTTGTGAGTGTGTTTATTTGCTCATACATTTCACAGATCATATAAATGTGAAACTTTGTTGTATGTTTTGTTCTTTTGAATACTGAGATAAAATAAAAAAAATACATTAATTATGTGCAAAAATGCTATAAAAACATAAAACAGTTTTTGTTATTACAATATGTAACCTAAGTATAAAATTTGTTGTGAGTTTGTACTAAGTCATGTTGCACTTCTATGGTATCTTTTTGATATTTTTGGCGATCATATGTTTTAAAACATGCTGTGTAGTTGTTCACTTTTACACATTATTTTTTTTTTGTTGTATACATTGTTTTTAAATCTCTTTCTCGCCTAGGACATGAAATACAACAACAACCCTGACCATACGGTTTTTAATCACTCGTTTGACAGCTGTCACTTTTGACATCACTGTATACCCTGTGATAAACACGTTTTCTAAAATTTTGTGAAATAGTAATAGTCCAATTGTTAGTTAAACTTAATAAATATTTGAATTTATCAAAAGTCTTTCCTAAGTGTTTTATTAGCACATTAATAACAATCGTTATATTGGTGACCCCGACAAGATCAATTCATCGTTAAACTTTTCACAAAAATTTACTAGAAGATGGTCGGCGGTAACGATAAAAACGAAGATAACGAACGTGAAAATATTCCGCAACAAGCCAACAACGTCAGCGAAGACGCAGCTTCGGCTGTTCGTTTATCTCCACCCAGTATGAACGCAACCAACATCGAATCCTATTTCATGTCTTTGGAATTTTGGTTTGCTGCTTCTGGCATACACCGTGATAAATATAATATAACCATGACACAAGTTCCGTCGCAAAGTTTAAGCGAACTACTCTCAATAATTGACGCAACCCCTCCGAAAAACAAATATGTTTACATAAAATCAAATTATTGTAGCATTTTGCGGATAAGGCGCGTCGCCGGAACAGCATTAAGTGAAAATATCCTAATCGATCTGTGGGCTGCGCGGCTCCCTGCACATGCTCAAGCCGCCGTAATCGCAGCCAAAGTTGACATTGCTGATAAAACGACCATTGCCGATGCAATTGTTGACTCACTCGGTTTACGAAATATTAATTCATTAGAAGAGGTCAACATAATCTCAAAAGCCACAACATCTTCACCAGAAAGCAACGAGTTTAATGCTATACAACAACAATTAGTACAAATGATTCAGATGTTGAAGAAGCTCGTACCAGGTGATTCAAATTTTAACGCGAATCGCTCAAGATCACGTTCTCGTAATAAAGTTTACGATAACAACAGTAACAACCGTGACACAACAACAACATGCTGGTACCATCGAACATATGGCGTAAAGGCTCGTACCTGTCGAAAGTCGTGTGCTTTTACATTTGCAAACAACAACAATGACAAGTCTTTCGCCCAAGCTTCAGAAACTGGCGAATTTACTGGTGCTACCAAATCATATCGCCTGCAAATTGCCGATAAAGATACACGCGCTCGCTATCTTATGATTCTGGGGTCGAGGTCGCTTCGAGTAGAAAAATTACGGCCAACAGAAATGCAACTTTTTGCTGCCAATGGCACACTAATCCAAGTTTACGGCGAGGCAATAATTAAAGATAACCTTGGTCTTAGACGTGAATTTGTGAACCTTTATAACAGCAGACGTAAGCTCTCATATAATCGGAGCCGATTTTTTGTGCCATTTTGATTTACTCATCAAACTTAAACAAAAAAGAATAATCGATAATTTAACACAGATCAACTCAGTTTGTATTCTTATGGAAAACAAAAATTCGTCTATAAAAATTTTGCAATCCTCAACACCATCGGTGGAAATTCTAAAGGAATTCCCCAATGTTACACGTCTGGTTCACCGCGATTGTTCAACGCATTGAGACAACGGGATACCCAGTTTATTCGCGTCCGCGACGCCTGTCGCCTGAAGAATTAGCGGCCGCTCGCGAAGAATTTAAAAACTTAATTTAACTTAGTATATGCAGGCTATCAAATAGCTTCTGATCCAGTCCGCTGCACATGGTGCAAAAGCCCGGCGGTACCTGGCGACTACAGAGAGCTAAATGCTATAATAGTGCTAGATCGATATCCGCCGCCATATCTTCAATATTTTGCAACAATTTTGCATGGGAAGACCATATTTTCAAAGGTCCACTTGCAAAAAGAATTCAACCAAGTTCCTGTACACCTAGATGACATTCTGAAGACTGCCATCACAACGCCTTTTGGCCTTTTGGAGTTCGTGTTTCAACACCTGTCGCACGATGTTTTCAGGTAACTTGATTTCGTGTTTCCATATATGGACGACTTATGCATCGCATTGTCGTCTCCAGATGAACACCGCAGTTATTTGAGACTTATTTTTGAGCGCTTACAAAAACACCATTTGGCGATTAATGTGGCAAAATGTGAGTTTGCAAAATCAGAAATTTCATTGCTCTGTCAAAGTAATGCCACAAGGCATACAACCTTTGCCAGAACGTGTTGAGGCTATACAAAATTACAAAAAACCAGCACAGGTCAACTTTTATAGACGATTCATACCACAAGCTATTCAAGTGCCACTTTTGGCTATGATACCGGGTAACACAAAAAACGATCGAACGCAATTAAAATGGAATGAGGAAATTATTTCCGCTTTAGAAAAATGCAAATCTCAGCTCGCCAACGCTAACTTGCTCGAACACCCAGCCCGCGATGCCGAAATTACACTTTGGGTCGACGCTTCCAACATCGCCACTGGTGCCGTACTACACCAATTTTTAAGCTGGTTTAACCGTAACCGCGGTTAACCGTACCATTTTGCATGATTGTTTATGAGGTTACGGTTAAAAATACTGTTTTGTATGCCACTTTTAATAGTTATTGGCAAGAAAAACCAAAATGAGGGAATTGTTTTTGATCGTTAATATATGGCTAAGGATTTTGATTTTTGGAGCACTGTAAGTAGCGACAAAAATAACAATTTTATGGTTTTGAAAATCAATTTTTAGGTACTATTTACTGATGAAAGTAAATTAAAAATATTTGGATGTGATGGAATGGGTAAAGTATGGCGCAAACTAAACAAAGAGATAGAAGGCAAAAATTTAATAAAAACGGTCAAACATGGAGTGATGGTTTGGGGGTGGTCGGTGATGGTTTGGGGGTGCACAGCAGTTTTAGGAGTTGGCATTTCATTGATGGAATAATGAACAACAATGTTTATTTAACAATATTAAATATTAATTTAATACAAAGTGTTAAGAATCTTGGCATTGACTTGATGTAAAGGATTGGTTGCTGTATAATTGTCCGAAGTTGATCAAAACACCTGCACAAAGTCCCGATCTCAATGTCATTGAACATTTATGGGACGAATTAGGATGCAGGACAGGCAGTGCACATAAAAAGAACTTTGGAAAACTGCTCTGCAAAAAACTGGTTAAGTCGATGCCACAAACTACAAGCTGCTGAGAATCAGAAAGGTGGCGCAACAAAATACTAACTTTGGGTTTTTTAATATTATTACTTGGATATTGCGACTAGAAACATTGTCATGCCTCTGCCCGACTTTAAATGTGAGTGACTGAAGTTTCAATTGAAAATTATGTTGACCGAAAAAGGAATTATAAATTTAACTATGGAATTTTTGTTAAAAATGAAGATATTATCAGAAAATAAATTACCGTCCGTTCAAACGCCAAAAATTAACTAATTCGATCAGACTGGTATTTGTGTAAAATTTAAGAAGTTATTTCTTATAACTATGTATATCATATAAGTATATGTGGCAGGCCGAGCCGAATACAAATGCCTTTAGCAGTTGACGTTTTTGTAAAAGCGATTTTTTGACAATACCAAAATTTTTAGTAATTTTTATTCTCGAAGCTCTTGAGTCATAAAGACCACAGCGTACACAGTGAAGACACGGTGATTAGAGCGCCTTTTTTTACGGCCCTTTAGAAAACTACGTGGAAACTACTATTTTAATACACTATAAAAGCAACTGCGCTATGAAGAACTGTAGGTGAAACAACTGTATGACAAATTATTCTGTCTCTCTTTATTGCGTCTGATTTTCCACTTCGCCAGCTTATTATTGGTTTGGCCCACTCACCATTTTTGTAATAATAGAGGCGAATGTATTGTATATAATATGAATATCCTCTTTCTGTTTCTGAAACTCGCTTTCGATATCTGGCATCATAACTGATATAACTAATATCAACTTTGATATAAAATTAAGAATGAAAACCACTTTCATTGTTTTTCTTTTAAATCTTTGGGCAAACTAATAATAAGCTGACGATTAAATAAATGTGTTTTGTGAGTGTGTTTATTTGCTCATACATTTCACAGATCATATAAATGTGAAACTTTGTTGTATGTTTTGTTCTTTTGAATACTGAGATAAAATAAAAAAAATACATTAATTATGTGCAAAAATGCTATAAAAACATAAAACAGTTTTTGTTATTACAATATGTAACCTAAGTATAAAATTTGTTGTGAGTTTGTACTAAGTCATGTTGCACTTCTATGGTATCTTTTTGATATTTTTGGCGATCATATGTTTTAAAACATGCTGTGTAGTTGTTCACTTTTACACATTATTTTTTTTTTGTTGTATACATTGTTTTTAAATCTCTTTCTCGCCTAGGACATGAAATACAACAACAACCCTGACCATACGGTTTTTAATCACTCGTTTGACAGCTGTCACTTTTGACATCACTGTATACCCTGTGATAAACACGTTTTCTAAAATTTTGTGAAATAGTAATAGTCCAATTGTTAGTTAAACTTAATAAATATTTGAATTTATCAAAAGTCTTTCCTAAGTGTTTTATTAGCACATTAATAACAATCGTTATATTGGTGACCCCGACAAGATCAATTCATCGTTAAACTTTTCACAAAAATTTACTAGAAGATGGTCGGCGGTAACGATAAAAACGAAGATAACGAACGTGAAAATATTCCGCAACAAGCCAACAACGTCAGCGAAGACGCAGCTTCGGCTGTTCGTTTATCTCCACCCAGTATGAACGCAACCAACATCGAATCCTATTTCATGTCTTTGGAATTTTGGTTTGCTGCTTCTGGCATACACCGTGATAAATATAATATAACCATGACACAAGTTCCGTCGCAAAGTTTAAGCGAACTACTCTCAATAATTGACGCAACCCCTCCGAAAAACAAATATGTTTACATAAAATCAAATTATTGTAGCATTTTGCGGATAAGGCGCGTCGCCGGAACAGCATTAAGTGAAAATATCCTAATCGATCTGTGGGCTGCGCGGCTCCCTGCACATGCTCAAGCCGCCGTAATCGCAGCCAAAGTTGACATTGCTGATAAAACGACCATTGCCGATGCAATTGTTGACTCACTCGGTTTACGAAATATTAATTCATTAGAAGAGGTCAACATAATCTCAAAAGCCACAACATCTTCACCAGAAAGCAACGAGTTTAATGCTATACAACAACAATTAGTACAAATGATTCAGATGTTGAAGAAGCTCGTACCAGGTGATTCAAATTTTAACGCGAATCGCTCAAGATCACGTTCTCGTAATAAAGTTTACGATAACAACAGTAACAACCGTGACACAACAACAACATGCTGGTACCATCGAACATATGGCGTAAAGGCTCGTACCTGTCGAAAGTCGTGTGCTTTTACATTTGCAAACAACAACAATGACAAGTCTTTCGCCCAAGCTTCAGAAACTGGCGAATTTACTGGTGCTACCAAATCATATCGCCTGCAAATTGCCGATAAAGATACACGCGCTCGCTATCTTATGATTCTGGGGTCGAGGTCGCTTCGAGTAGAAAAATTACGGCCAACAGAAATGCAACTTTTTGCTGCCAATGGCACACTAATCCAAGTTTACGGCGAGGCAATAATTAAAGATAACCTTGGTCTTAGACGTGAATTTGTGAACCTTTATAACAGCAGACGTAAGCTCTCATATAATCGGAGCCGATTTTTTGTGCCATTTTGATTTACTCATCAAACTTAAACAAAAAAGAATAATCGATAATTTAACACAGATCAACTCAGTTTGTATTCTTATGGAAAACAAAAATTCGTCTATAAAAATTTTGCAATCCTCAACACCATCGGTGGAAATTCTAAAGGAATTCCCCAATGTTACACGTCTGGTTCACCGCGATTGTTCAACGCATTGAGACAACGGGATACCCAGTTTATTCGCGTCCGCGACGCCTGTCGCCTGAAGAATTAGCGGCCGCTCGCGAAGAATTTAAAAACTTAATTTAACTTAGTATATGCAGGCTATCAAATAGCTTCTGATCCAGTCCGCTGCACATGGTGCAAAAGCCCGGCGGTACCTGGCGACTACAGAGAGCTAAATGCTATAATAGTGCTAGATCGATATCCGCCGCCATATCTTCAATATTTTGCAACAATTTTGCATGGGAAGACCATATTTTCAAAGGTCCACTTGCAAAAAGAATTCAACCAAGTTCCTGTACACCTAGATGACATTCTGAAGACTGCCATCACAACGCCTTTTGGCCTTTTGGAGTTCGTGTTTCAACACCTGTCGCACGATGTTTTCAGGTAACTTGATTTCGTGTTTCCATATATGGACGACTTATGCATCGCATTGTCGTCTCCAGATGAACACCGCAGTTATTTGAGACTTATTTTTGAGCGCTTACAAAAACACCATTTGGCGATTAATGTGGCAAAATGTGAGTTTGCAAAATCAGAAATTTCATTGCTCTGTCAAAGTAATGCCACAAGGCATACAACCTTTGCCAGAACGTGTTGAGGCTATACAAAATTACAAAAAACCAGCACAGGTCAACTTTTATAGACGATTCATACCACAAGCTATTCAAGTGCCACTTTTGGCTATGATACCGGGTAACACAAAAAACGATCGAACGCAATTAAAATGGAATGAGGAAATTATTTCCGCTTTAGAAAAATGCAAATCTCAGCTCGCCAACGCTAACTTGCTCGAACACCCAGCCCGCGATGCCGAAATTACACTTTGGGTCGACGCTTCCAACATCGCCACTGGTGCCGTACTACACCAATTTTTAAGCTGGCATATTCATCCGCTCGGACTTTTTTCTAAAAAATTCGCAAAACACAACTGCGTTATAGTACTTATGACCGAGAACTTAAGGATATTTACTTAGGAGTTAAGCACTTTAAATATATGTCAGATTACTACCGACATCAGACAATTATCAGGAAAAGAAAATATCACCGCGGACATACCCTCAAGAATTGCAACTGTTAATTGACTGACGAAGAACTCGGCGATATTCTTAAAGGTAAATTTCCTTATAATATACAACTAAAATCTTTTGCCATTCCAGGTTGTGAAAGCCGCTTGTACTGTGATTATTCGACAGAGCTAATACGACCTTTTATAAAGTCAACTCTACGAAAAAAATTTTTACAAGCTACGCACAACCTTTCACACCCTGCTACTCGGGCAACGGCTCAATTAATGACTAGCAGATTTGTTTGGCTAAATATTCGGCAGCTGCATACAATGCCAACGTTCAAAAATAATTCGTCACACAAAATCACCGCTTCAACAATACAAGAGGGTTCACAGCCGTTTCACGCACATAAACATGACATAGTAGAACATTTTCCTCCTAGTTATGGTTACCGTTATTGTCTTACAATAATAGACAGATTTAGTCGATGGCCTGAAGCAATACCTATAGCAGACATGACAGCAACAACTGTAGCCCAAGCGCTCATAACAGGTTGGATTGCTCGATTTTGGCATTCCAGCAGATATAACATGTGACATGTAATATAACATGTTAACACGATACCTTGGCATAAACCATTTTCGTACTACGTCATACCACCCACAAGCAAATGGCATCATTGAAAGATGGCATAGAACGTTGAAGACATCGATTTTGTGTCATGACCAGAACCGATGGACAAAGTGTTTGCCACTTATATTGCTTGGCCTACGAACAACTTACAAAGAAGACATCAAGGCTTCTTCGGCTGAGTTGGTACTGGGAACCACATTGCGTATTCCTGCGGATTTTTTCTCTCCACATACTAATATAAAAACAGAAACCGAGGTTCTTAATGACTTGCGGGAAGCCATGCAAAATATTCAGCCTCAGCACACTACGTGGCATGGCGAGGCTGAAACATCCAGATTTAGGCACATGAACACATGTATTTATGCGTAATGATTTAATTCGGCCGTCATTGTCGCACCCATACGAAGGGCCTTATCTAATTATGGAAAGAGGTGAAAAATGTTTCAAAATCAAAGTAAATGGCAAAGATACCAACATATCGATCGCCAGGCTTAAGCCGGCTACATAGTTGATGAATTATATCCGTTAGAAAGTAATCTGCGGGTGAAATCACCGACCACTACAACAGAACATTGAAAAAGAGTCTAAGCCAAAAGAAAGAAACAGTAGAACACAAGATACAAAACAGTATATTCCAGCAGAGACTACTAAAACACAACCCATAAAGGATTTTACATAAAAAGCTAAGTCAAAAAATCCTGAACCTATATCGACTTCAACCACTCGCTCTGGTCGTCACGTTAGAGTACCGATACGTTTTTTTATGAGCGTACTCTAGTCTAGCCGGGAGTACTGTGGCAGGCCGAGCCGAATACAAATGCCCCTAGCAGTTGACGTTTTTGCAAAAGCGTTTTTTTGACAATACCAAAATTTTTAGTAATTTATTTATTCATTTTTAAAAACTATATAATAATAAATTATTACAAAGTTAATTTAAATGAGCACTAGCTTCTAAGGCCATCAGCTCATATGTTATAAAATTAATATTTTATTTATAAAGTAACTAATTTATAATAGATAAAAATAGAGTATTTTATGTTGATGTGTATAATTTTGTTTTAGTAAGTGATTTATATTTACATGATTATGAAAATTCAATTGAATTTAAGTATAATTTTCGTTAAAGTTTTAAGGAAATCAAATTTTGTTGAAAATATTTAATTCTTTTAAAAGTTTAATAAAGGTGTTATTATTTTCTTTTGAAATATCTGACATAATATTATGAAAAAAGTTATTATTTTTAATACATACTCATTTAATATAAATACATTCGTTAATAATATGGTGTATTAAAATAATAGAAGCTCCGCAGAATGTACACTGAGAAGGTAATTTATTTTCCATTAGATGTTGATGTGTCAATCGACAATGGCCTAGTGTATGGAATTTTTATTATTTTATATGTTGGATTCTTATTAAATTGTAATCGCGACATTAACATTAGTAAACAAATATAGCTGTTCTCTTTATTTATGTTTCTTCTTTTTCTACTTTATTATTTGTTTTCTTTAAATGTTAAAGGAGTGAGTTTGTAGATCTTAGCGACGACAGTTCTCCATTGCGGTATATTATCATTGTTATTAAATTCATGTAACCTAATAAAAAAATAAATAATACTAATTGTTTTATGTTAATAAATACTTATATTTTAAAATGAAAAAACAAATCGCCCGGGAATTTTCTGTCACGACAAAAAAATAAAAACAAAAAATATAAAATTTCTTGACACTAAACAAAATAATACCCCTATAATTACAACATCTTTAAAATTCTGGCTGTACTAGTGGTTTTAATCTTAACAAGAAGTTTGTTGGTACTGGACTTACTGGTCAAAAATCTTATATAGAAAATACAACAAATATTTCACTTGCTAATTAAAACACAAAATGGTGAATCTTTCATCTATAATAGAAGTGCAACGTAACGCAAATCGCCATTTGCAGCGACTGATGACAGACTTTGATAACAAACCAAAAGAACAACTAACAAAGGGCTACATACAAACAATTCTAGAAGAAGTTGAACTAACCTTTAAAAACTTTAAAGAAAACCATGAACATATTTGTGAAGCGGTTCTTGAAAAGTCTATACAAGAAACAACTGTTCTTTATTTAAATGAAGATTTTTGTTATGTGTTTTTTGTCACTTATCTAACATTTAAATCAAAACTTTTAGTTTTATTAGTAGATTCATCATCATCACATCAACAAATGTCAAGTACATTCGTGTCTTCCAATACACACAATATATCATTTATTTCTAGTGCAAGACTTCCAAAAATTTAATTACCAACTCTTAATGGAGATTACATCGATCAGATTCCATATCGTGATATGTTCCTTTCTTTGGTGCACAACAATCCGTCCCTCACAGGTATCCAAAAATATTTTTACCTAAGGGGTTCATGCCAAAGGTCTGCACTAGATATTCTGAATGAATACCCACCATAAGAATACAACTACACAGCTGCATAGAAAGCATTAAAAGAAAGGTACAATAATACAAGAAAAATAGTAGAGCAAACCCTAAGAAAGTTGTTCAATATTCCATCATCGAATGGTTCATTTGAGAGTATAAAGGAATTGCTTGACACCACACGCTCTTGAATTTATCTTATAAAATCACTTGACATAGATGAGTTGTTTGAAGACATGTTAGTTTCTCTCATCAGCGAAAAATTGTGTAAACAAACTAGAAAAGAATGGGAGCAATCCATCACTTCATCTAACAAAATTCCTTCAATGGCAAGGATGTTTCATTTTCTAGAAATGTCTTTTAGAGCACCTGAATCTGTTCAGGAAGCTCATACGTCATCAAGACATAAAAAAACGTCATCAAAAGTTTAAAAAGCACAAACTGTAAGTAAACCATCGCAACAAAAAGCATATAGAATATCCTTTTATACTCACAATACAACAATCACTGCCCTTGCTGCCAACGTCGACATCCTCTGTACAAATGCTTCAAATTATCTTCACTAGCATTAGCAGAGAAAAAATCTGTTATACAAAAGAATAACATTTGTTCAAATTCTTTGCATTTTGGTCACAGCGCTTTAGTTTAAATATTGATGCTTTAGTTGTAAACAAAATAACTTCATACAGACCAGATAGTATAAAGAAAAATGGTTTGCCAAATTTACAACAATATTATTTGTCTTACCCTAAATTTTATTTACCATCAAAAATTGACAAATTATTGGGTGGAAAGTCATTTTGGCTGTCTAGTTACTGGGCCTACAGACAGTTGTTCTACAGAAATAAAGGTAAACGTCAACACATGTAACCTGGAAAATCAACTAAGCCTTTTCTAGGAACAAGAAAAGGTGATTGAAGAAAGAAAATTAACAATAGAAGAAGAATTGTGTGAGAAGTTTTTTGCAACAATATTCACAAGGGACTCTAACGGTCGTTATACAGTAATCTACCGCTTAAAAATTTACTTTTTGAAAAAGCTTTGCCTGTTTCTAATTATACTGATTAATACTGCCTTAAAACATCTTGAAACTTCTTTTAAGTTTCGGCCACAATTTGCTACACAATACAAACAATTAATGGCAGAATATATGAAGCTAAACCACATGGAAAAAATAGGAAAATATCCACAAGATTTACTTTTTCCCGCACCATGGGGTTCTTCGTGAAAGCAGTGCCACTACTAAACTTAGGGTGGTGTTTGATGGAAGTAACAAAACTGTCGGACACACATCAGTAAACGATGAACTAAGTACAGGACCAGCATAACAAAATAACTTGCCGGAAGTTATTACACGTTGGCGGCGATTTAAAATCGGTTTCACTGCTGACTTGGAAAAAATGTTTAGGCAAATTAATATTTGTAAAGACCACCAGCAATATTAGTGTATTTTGTGGCGAGATGAAAACACCAATTAAATCAACATTTATAAATTAAAAACTGTTACTTATGGCACAACTATTGCCCCATTTCTTGCTATAAGGGTACTTAGGCAAATTGCGTGTGATTGAGCTGAAAACTATCCACTTGCCAGTAAGGTTCTGCAGTCTGACACCTACGTAGACAATGTTATTTCAGGAGCAAATACTCTCAATGAATCTATAAAACTACAACAACATCTTCGTTTGCTACTAGATGGTTTCAATCTACGTAAGTGGAATTCTAATTCAACTGATCTTTCAAACCATATTCCTGTTGAATACTTGGCAACAATAAATAATTTCCAACTACAAAACAATGAAATGGTAAAAGCTTTGGGTTTATCATGGGACCCACAAACTGATAGCTTTTGTTTTAAAATAAATTATACTTTTTCTGATAAAATAACAAAAAACAGAGTGCTTTCAGATTCCGCAAGGCTTTTTAATCCACTTGTTTGGCTGGCCCCCACAACAATTATAACAAAAATTATGTTTAAAAAACTGTGGCGTGAAGGATTCGATTGGTCGGATATACTACCGAAGGCATTGAGTGATGAGTGGTCAAATTATCGTATTGCATTAAAACACGTTGAAGAAATTAATTTGCCAAGATGGTTTCACTCTTTTTCTACTGCCTCAGATGAATTGCATGCATTCTGTGACGCATCAAAATCAGCCTTTGCTGCGGTTTTATATTTAAGAGCAAACTAAAACTAAAGTGGCACCACTGAAAGTACAAACAATTCCTAAACTTGAATTGTGTGCTGCTGTTTTGTTAGCTAAATTGGTTAATAGTAAAGAATATTCTTGATGTTAATCAAAACACATTCTGGTCTGACAGTACTACAGTTCTCAACTGGATAAAATTGCAATCTTCATCTTTACCTGTTTATGAAGCTAACCGCGTTTCACAAATTCAACGTTTAACAAATGTAATTGAATGGGAGATACGTTTCTACAAGAGACAATCCAGCTGATTGTGCAACAAGAGTCTTGCTGCACATGAGCTTCAAAATCACACACTTTGGTAGAAGGACCCACATTGGCTAGCTGATGATCCAGACAAATGGCCAGTAAAAAAGTTCAGAAATACCATACAATCAACATCAAGAGACTTTACCGTACATACAACCACAACTATCAGTATCCAGACTTTTATTCAAAATATTCATCATTTGCTAAGCTGCAAAGAGTAACAGCTTATATATTTCCATACTACAACAAATTAAAAGATTGTATATCAAGGAAAAATATGGGAGAAATGTTGTTTTAAATGTCAACAAAGAAGTCAACGTAAAGCTCATCAAATTCCTTACAACAGCTGAACTAAATAATGCATGCAAAATTGGTACTCGCGAAGCAGTGTCAACAGATTTCATTTCATGATGAAATTACTTGCCTTTAAAACAACAATGCTTATCAAGTAGTAGCAGAATCATAAATCTACAGCCATTTCTTGATGATGACGGAGTTTTACGTGTTGGTGGCAGAATAAAAAACCCAAATTTATCATTTTCCAAAAAACATCATATTTTACTAACTAAAAAAGATCCAATTTCTATTCTTATTTTTACAGACACACATTTCAAAACATTGCATGGTGGTGTGCAGTTAATGCAATCGTATGTCATGTCTCACTACTGGATAATTTCTGCTAGAAATCTTTCGAAATTAGTTAAAAGAAAATGTGTAATCTGTTTCAAATATGCTGCAAAGGCCTCTTAGCAAATTATGGGTAGTTTGCCATCAGTTCGAATTCGGCCCTCAAGACTGTTTGAACACAGTGGGTTGGATTATGCAGGCCCTATTACGCTAAAACAATCAGCTTTACGCAAAAGTTCACCCAGTAAGGGTTACATATGTCTTTTTGTATGCATGTGTACAAAAGCCGTACATCTTGAAGTTGTTTCGAGCCTTACCACTGATGCCTTCTTGGCCGCTTTTAGGGTAGAAACTTTTTCTATCCTGCCAAGACGCCAAGAGTTTGGGGGAAGATTCTCATTTTGGATGACAACAAGTGAGTTTTATTTTAGATTTACTTCGGGTTTTTGCCATTTAGTGCGCTTTGGGAGTTCTTTAAGATACTTAGTTTTCCAACGAGAACAGAAATGTTGATGGAGTGATTTCAACCTTTACCAGCGATTCCGAATTGACATAATAGGTTCATCTATTTGAGGATCTATCGGGGCTAAGATCGGCGACCCCATAAGAAAATGTCCTGGAGTTAGAGCGGAAAAGTCTGACGGCTCCAAGGACATTGGGACAAAGGGCGAGAATTTAAGCAAGACTAAATTTTTGACAAAAGTATATTTAAAGCTTCCCGAGATTTTTCGAAAATGTGTCTTGAATGTTTTTACACTTGCCTCCAATAGTCCCCACATATGTATGTGGTACTCCTGGAGGTATAAAGTGGCAAGTTATGTTCTAATGGGAGTAATCAGCCTTTATAGCGTGGTGCGAGGCTTGGATAAATTCTCGTGCGAGGATTTTAGAAGCACCAATAAAGGTTGTACCGTTGTCTGAGTGTAAATAGAGAGGACAAAACGACTAAAGGCGGCGAGAAATGCAGGTGTAGATAAATCGGAAGTAGGTTCGAGATGTCTAGCTTTGGTAGAAAAACAAAAAAAGGCACATACGTAGTCTTTGGAGATACGGCACACTCTACCAGAATAGCTTTTAATATCGAAAGGACCTGCAAAATCAAGTCCAGTATGGGTAATTAGACGAGAAAACTGCACCCTTTCTGGGTGCAGTGCTGCCATAAGTTGTGTTTGACATGTTTTCTTGTAAATGACACATGCTTTACACTTGTGAATGGTTGACTTTATAAGATTTTTTATTTTTGGAATCCAATATTGGGACCTGATGAGTCGGAGAACAAGCTGATTGGAGGCTGATATCATGAACTAACTAAGAGTTTGGAATATTAACAACAATGGAGAAGAAGTATTGAATGTCTATCATTAAACGAAAGTCCGGGTGAGGATTCGAGTTTGCCACATGAGCGAATTATACCCTCTTGATCTTGAAATGGGTTGAGGCTCAACAAAGAGCTAGATACGGAAATTGATTGCTTAGAAGAAAGGGCCTTCTATTCATTCAGGTACATAGTAATGACGCGGTTTCGAACAGTCAAAATCTCAGAGCTTGTTATTACGTTGGATTCTCTTGAAAAGTTTGATCGGTATTATGGGTGGGTGTGAAAATAAAATTTATACACGTAGGATATAACACGCAAGAAAATCTTTCTAACAGATCATCAAAATTACTAAAGTAAGTAAAATTAACTTTAATGGATTTGGACTCTTAAGCCATTTTGGCCCATGCAACCATAATTCGTTGTCCATTAAATCTTGCGGAGGAGCCCTCGGCTAGCTAAGTCCGCACGATTATTTTCGGAAGTGACATGATACCAATGTTGGGGATCAATTATCTGTATTATCTTCGAGACCCTATTTGCGACGAAATTCGCAAAGGAGGTTTTGCCAGCCAAGAAAGGACAATTGTAGAATCAGTCCAACTGAAAGTGGAATAGTTTTTAACATCTAATCTTGGAAGTAGATTATAGACCATTTCAGCTAGGATAACAGCTCCACAAAGCTCTAATCGCGGAATGTATAAGGTCTTAACTGGAGCTACTTTCGTTTAAGAAGACACCAAGTGAGTGAATACGGAATCACGATGCACTATTCGGATATAAAGTGCAGGTGCGTATGCTTTTTGGATGCATCGCAATATCCATGGAATTGGACTTTAGAATTTGGAGTAAACTCAATCCAGCGTGGGATACGAATATCATTGATATATGAGTAGTTCGATTGGAACGTTTTCCATTCAGAAAGGGGGAATCGGGAGAGAGGATATCATCCCAACCTTTGCCTTCTACCCACATTTTCTGCATGATAATCTTTGCTTGAATAACGCAAGTAGACAGCCAGCCGGCAGGATCAAACAATCGGGCGATCTGAGACAAAACTTCCCGTTTAGTAAACCTTGATAATTCCGGAAAAGGTTTTGCTACAAAGTAGAAATCAAAAAACTCTTTATTTAATAAATGATCAGGAGGTAGATCTAAAAGAACGTTTTTCGAATTTGCTGTCCACTTTCTCAAGGAAAATCCTGCTGATTTTAGAGCCAGGATTAGCTCGTTTTTAGCTTCTATGGCATCCAGAATCGAATGAGCTCCAGCTAGTGCGTCATCAACGTACATAGAGTTTCGAAGAATATTGCTGGCGAGTGGATATGTGGAGTGAACATCATTAGCTAGTTGAAGCATTGCGAAGATGGCTAGATATGGGGCACAATTTACTCCGAAGGTAACGGTTTTAAGTTCATAATCCTGGACAATTTCACCTGGGTCTTTTCTGAACAAAAGTCTCTGAAATGGGGTGTATTCTGGATTAACTAATATCTGCCTGTACATCTTTTGAATATCAGCATAAAAACAAATCGAAAAAAACGCCATTTGATTATGAGAAGTGTTAAGTCGCTTTGAAGCACGGAGCCTGTATGGAGAATATCATTAAAACTTAACCCATTTGATAAACGAGAGGAGGCATTAAAAACCACACGAACTCTAGTTGTTGTGCTTTCAGGTTTTATTACCACATGGTGAGGCAAATAATAATGGAGAGGAGACTTGGAATGGTCAGGAGGAGAGACTTTAAACATATAATATAATTGGATATATTCTTCAATAACTTGATCATATTCCTCTTTGAACATGGAGTTTCGAATTAGCCTGGCTTCATTTCTATAGAACTGTGCCATTGAACTCGTTCTAGACTGACATAAATTCAACTTCTGGGGATTCCCTTCATTAAATGGCAATAATACAATATATCTGCCATTTTCATCCCTTTTAGTTGTTTTCACATACAAGTTTTCACAAAATTGATCGGCCGAGGACAAAAATTTCTTCCGAGAAAGATTCCACCTCCCAAAAGCGTGAAATCTCTTTTTCAGAAGAGATTTTACACACAAATGATGAAATAGCGTGGTTCGGATAGAAAGAATCAAGAGGAACTGGACCAGTTAGAATCCATCAGAAAACGGTTTCTTGTGCGATTAAGGAATTGCACGCCTCGTGCTTTATGTTGGAGCACATTAAAGATGGGAACACCTCCCCGCCTATTTATAAGTCAATCTTTGACCCGACATAAAACTTAGGATCGGCTAGTTGAATCTCTGGAAGACTGGAAAAATATAAAATAGGCATAGATTGAGACGGAAGTTTGTCTGTTATTTGTGGAACAATTAATGCATCAACTGGAATTTCGATACTTTCGTCGGATGGTGAACCAAGAATAAAAGATCACCCTCGCTGTGTATAAGCAGAAACAAAATCACCAAGGCCGGAAACATCCCAGGGTTTCGTTCGTCTCTTTGGAAGCTTGGAAAAAGTTTCGGAAATAAAAGATTTCTCCGAAGCGGGGTCGATAAGAGCGCGTGCTCTATATCCTTCACCCAGATGGTATACGTCAACGATCAGGAAGAAGAAAGTTTGAAGAACACCTCCCAAGTTTCCAGTGGACTGTATATTAGAGGATTTTGAAGTTGAGGGAAATGGAGGGGAGTTTGGATTCGATGTCGAATTGGTGTTCATACCAGGTGCCTTAATTGTGGTATTTCCATTTGCATCCGCGGAATCTTTATGGAGCAAAATATGGTGACGCTTTTGGCATGTGAAACAACTGTTTTCACAGTGTGTGTCCTTAAAAAAAAGTTTACACAAAGGTTCTGCCCTTTTATCTTGCTAAGTCTTTGAGATTGTTTCATTTTCAAGAACAGAGGACACTTACGAATGATATGGAATTCTTTTGGACTTAATGGACACTTTGGATCCTTGACTGTTGTTTAAAATGTTTTCAACCTTTAGAAGAACCGGATATTTGGGGACCACTTTTTGGTTTACGATCCGTAGAAGTGGTCTTTTGTGAGTTACGGGACTCAGCTACCGACTCTAAGGTTCTGCAGCGATCAGTCAAGAAGGCATCCATTGTCGACCACTTTTGCAATTTGGTTTTATCGGCTGTGCTTTGCTCCCATAAGTTCAGCGTGGCGACTGGCAACCGATCATTACAAATGAAGATATGGAAAATGAAATAATGGTTCCCAACTGACAACGTCGATATCATATAAACGAAGAGCAGTTATAACTGCGTTGATTTCACGTTGGAGATGTATCAATTTCGTTCCCGATTCGGAGCCAATGGAAGGCAGATTAAAAAGTGTCCTAATTTGCTGATGTATTAAGACCCTTTCATTGTCAAAGCGGACACAAAGACTTTTCCATGCTTCATAAAAACCAAGATTAGTAAGAGGAGCTTTTTCAACGATTTCCCGCGCTTCTTCTGAAGTTTTGTTGGTTCAATCGAATTAAGTCTTGAATTCCTTTTGTACACAGCCTCAAACAAAATCACGAAATGTTGGCCATGATGCATAATGTCCATTAAATTGCTTGATATCGCAGGGCGGTAAATGAAAGTTGTTAACGTTTGAAGTTCTGGATAAAGTATTACCTTCAACATTTATTGAACTATTCGGAATGGAAACCTTACAAGCGGACTCAAGGTTTCGAGCATCGGCCATTTCGCACAATTTCTCTAAACTATTGCAGTAGCTTATATAGGTGTTTCCGTACTTGTTTTTGAATGACTCAAGATTCTTAAGATCATTTTCCACATCATTCTCACTATCTGTCTCCGCATTTTGTTCTGAGTCTACCTCGAAGAGAAATTTCTTATATGCGGATTTAACCCAGGTGGATCTTATTTCATTCTTATGAATTTCGATGGCATGAAGAGTGTTGACTGGATACTTGTTGTCATTCAAGCCAGTTTCAAACTCAACTAAACTATCGGCCAAGCGAATTAAATGATCTAAAGCCATTTTGAATGTGGTCGAAAATGTGAAAATTTGTTAAGTTTTACAATATAAACTTAAATATGAACCGAACGAGAGATTAAAAACTTTTTAAAGTTGCTGTGACTGGGAGAAATGTTAAACTTTAATTTAACTTTAAATTTGATAAACTACAAATAATAAACGGAAAATCTCGAAGTATAAAAAAACTACAAAACAAAAAACTAATAATATTGATGAACTCAATTTTTTATTCAATATGTAAATTTGAAAGAATTCGGATAAATCACAAAAAAAAACGCCCAAAATAAATAAAATTTCGAAAGTCGAAAATTAGGGGTATATTCACGAAAAATAAAGTAAAAAAAAATATATTATTACTTAAAATCGAGTTCAAGATCCTTTTATAAAAAATAATAATAATGATTATTTATTATTTCTTTTCCTCCAATATTTCGTCACCACATTGGGTGACTTCTTCAGGGAAATTATACAATTTTTTTCCAACAAAAAATTGGAATCAATGGACCTTTTTCAGGACTTGGTTGGCTTATCTTACATGAAACACAATTAGACACTAATGTTTCAATATCGTGATCTATTTTAGGCCATCACACGTACGAACGAGCTAAAGATTTAGTTTTCACTATCCCAAAATGAGAAAAATTCAATTCCTGAAAAACTTTATTACGCAATTTTCCTGCAACAACCACTCTATTGCCCCATAGAAGACAGTCTTATACTACTGAAAGCTCATTCTTTCGATTAATAAAAGGAGCAAATTCACCGCCTTTTAACAATCCAATTTTGCCAACCTAAATCGCCTCTTTTAATTTCGACAAAATGGGATAGACGTGATCCCTAGAAATATCTTTAAAATTAAGATTTAGCTTATTATCGCCGCTAATATAACCTATAAAACCAAAGTCTTCACTATCCTCGACTACTTTTCGTTAAGGAAATCGATATAAATGATTTGCCGAATTTTCGGTACCTTTTACAAAACGCATGGTATAGTTGAAACCAGATAAAATAAAAGCCCATCTTTGGATACGAGCTGCTGCCATTACAGGCAACCCTATATTTTCACCAAAAATAATTTATGATCAGATTCTAATGTAAAAACAATAGCTAACGCTTCTTTTCATATAGTACTATAATTCATTTCGGTTCGTGTAAGAGCACGAGAAACAAAAGCTATGGGTTTTTTCGACCCAAATGGGCACATCCGTTGAAAGCAATATGGGCAATCTAGGGTTAAAATTAACCAATATTTTATCTGACGTCACCTCTTGCTTCAACGACATGATCGTCGAAAGTACGACCTGTGATGATAATATCATCCAAGTAATTAGCAACGTTTGGAATACCACGTAAAACATTTTCAATGATTTTCTGAAAAATAGCCGTTGCAGGCTTCACTCCAAACGATAAACGAGTCATTTTGAATATACCCACATGTGTACTCCATTCTCATAACAATTGTGAACTTTCGTCCAATAACAATTAGTTATACGCAATTTTACCAAAAATCGTCGCCAGTGCATTGTATCGTGTTTGGTGCTTGAAAAACAAGTGATTTATTTATTATTCATCTACATTAATATTCTCTTAATAACTAATCTGACAGATCATCTTTTATCAGTTGTATACTTTAGCGTAATACTACATAATTGATAAAATTAATTTTATCGTAATTAGACTGATGCCATACGAAATATTTTTATGTATTTTTTATGAGATATTCAGTTAGGCATCGGTAGCATTAGTTTCAAGTCAGTTTTAAAGGTAATTGGATTGTAATAACAAGTGAATTATTTTTGTAGTACAATACGTCAAATTTTGCTAGTTGAAGTTTATAAAATTCCATGTCATAATCAATGATTTCGTCAGATGTCAATATACTAGGGTGTAGTATGTGATTTCTAGCGGAGGCAATGCTGTCTTGAATTTAATTTTATTTTTCCGTGATTTCAAGTCGTCAAAAACAGTCTAAGTCATATTTCTGTCAGATCTGATAGTATCCGTTGGTAAATTAATGCTGTTCTGAAAATGTTCGTTTACGACAATTTGTTTGTTTAAACCCTTGATAGAGTTGTGACTATTTGCCGTGATTACATCTAGATGATTTAAAATGTCGATTCTATCTTCATTGTCCATTGTTCCAAAAAACCCATCTCTGTGCGGAACTTATATATTTAATAAAGCTCTTTTTCTTCTGAAACTTGTATTAGGATGACTTATTGACTTAATTCTTGATTTTAGTATTTGTATCTGTTTCTTGATTAAACCGTTTGGTGGAATTCCCGAAGACATCATATTTGACTGTATGTCTGTCAGAATATCTGTGAAATCATAAAGATTTATCATATAAAGTACTGTTACAGTTTGGTTCACAATTTCTATAGTCCTTATTTTTATATTAATAAAACCGGTTTCACTAGTTGTTTGGTTCGATAATAGCATGCTCAGGGTTGGGACTATTTGTGACACGATCATCATTATTATTATAAGGATCTGTAAATTTAAAAGGACGTTTAATTTTATTAGGGTATACGTAGCCCAAGTTCCTTTTTATAAATTTTGATTGTTTTTTATGTCGAACACTTTTGTAATTTTTAATGTATCCCTCCTGCCTATGTTCAATATAATTCTCGCGATCTTCGTTTCACTTACTCGTTATTTTACATTTCATGGCCTCTATACGATTTTTTATTGTATTGTGATCAACACGATGTTGTTCAACTTCAGAAGGAGTACATTTGATTGTCGAACGGAAAGTATTGTTGTAAAACTTGATAGCCTTAGCCATTTGGGTTATTATTGGAAGTTTTTCCTGAAGATTCAAAACTCTTATTATTTATCTTTAAATATAATGAATGATTGTCGACTATTTACATACGTATCCACATGGATTATTTCATTTGTGGTAGATGGAGTTACAGTGACAGATTTTGCATTTCACTGGGCTTCTGTCATATTTCGCAGATGAACAAAAATCGCAATTATTTATAACGTTATGAATTTATGTTTTATTCCTTCATAGGTTGGAATGATTCCCGATTGGCCAGTTTCGTTTTTGTGACATAAAGCTATTTGTCGCTTCAATTCTTCTATATCCGCTATATTTCTCGTAAATTATGAGCATTTTACAAATTTAAAATCAGGTCTGTTGGAAAAAATATCCCTAATTGTCTTTTAAAATCTATAGTAAGTCCTTTCATCCATTTCATTATAAATTGCTACACGGCCTCTTATAGAATGAGTATTAAGTATATTGGCGATATTCCGAGATTCCAAATCTGCTCTATCGATGTATATTCTACTCTTATCGAATAATTGTACTGTATTTGCATTCTTATTATTCGTTATTATAATCTGCATTTTAAACCTGTTGACAACTGTCCAAGGTAGGGAAATCGTCACCCAGGTCCTCCTCCTGAGGGTGGATTGCTTCCACCACCAACAAGGAAGAGTCTTCACCGTTTGATAAATTTTCCCCTGCATTGATGCTTTCAGCATCCAGTAAACTGCTTTCACCCCTATCAGCATCAATTCGACTCAAGAAATCAGCAATGTGATTCTCTTTGCCCTTAATGTATTCAATCTTAGTGTCGTAATCCATTAAATGGACTAACCAACAACTGTAACCACTTAAGTGGTTGGTGATCTGTGTTCAGATCAATTTCAATGCCAGACTCTCCTTTAGTTTTTCGAAGGCTGCTATGAAATTTTAATCATTCGTGTTCACTTTGGTATTCTTCTACAAATATTTAATAATTGGATGTGCAATCTTCGCATAATCTTTTTTAAATTTTCTGTAAAAACCTGTCATTCCCAAAAATGATTTTATTGCCATCTGTGCATTTGGTAGTTTGAGATTCTGAATAATTTCTACCATTTTAGGGTTGGATTTAACTCCCTCGGGTGTAAGAATACAACCCAAAAATGTAAAAAATTACATTTATATATCTGGATTTTCAATTTGGATTTCCGAAGTCGCTTCATAAATTGTTTTAAATTTACCATATGCTCATCCAATGATGTGCTAAAAATTAGCATCCGATGCGTCCGTTGTTAATATAAACGGTCTATCAAAATCCGAATATTGCAAAACTGGAGGGCTTATTAAACTGTTCTTTAAAGCCTCAAATGCTAATTGGCATTTTTCAGTCCACTCAAATTTCAATAGGTCATTTAGACAGTTTGCAGTTTCTGCAAATTTTTTTATGAATCTGCGATAGAAGTTACAAAAAGCTACAAATCTTCTGACGTCGTCGGAATTTCTTGGAATAGGATATTTGGAAATTGCTTCATACTTGCTTGGGTCTGGCTTGATACCGTTTGCTGTGATCAAGTGCCCTAAGTATACAACTTCAGGTCTTAAGAAACAACATTTACCCGCATTTAGCTTAAGATTGTACTTGGATAATCTAGTAAAAACGTTCATTAAATTTTCTTATCGTTTCTGACTGTACTACACTAGTCTGTTCGTTTAGGATTACATTTGGAGATTTCTTTATGGAATATGCCTTTTTGAGTGAACTCAGAAGAGTCTCGATGTTAGTTGGCGCTGATATTTGTCGTACTCTGTTCTGAACCTTAGTCGTTAGCTTTGTCCTAAAGACAAAGTTGAAAAATGAGGTATGTTTTTCCTGGGAAATAGTCTCCTTTATTATTTCTAAATTAGCAATGTACGGCTCTAGCTCATCTCTTGCACCACTGAAAGATGGTAATAGTTTCGAGATAGATGCTAGTTCAGTCGTGTTCAAAATATTATTGGTCATGGTGGCGGTTTCACTAGATTCTTCTTCTGTATTACTAGATTCTTCTTTTATACTATTATTACTTGTCTGTTGCGCTTTGTCTTCGTGAAACTGAAGAATATTCAAAGCTTCTGTTTTCAATGTATTTAATTTTTCTAATTGTGTATTCTTTTCTACTTCTGTTAGTTTCAAACTACTCAATGTCGTACTTGCATCTGCTTGCAATTTCTCAAGTTCCTCTTTTTTGGATTTTATCGTCTCTAATAAATAAGGTCTGCCTGATGATTTCCTAGCATTTGTTAATATAGTTTCTACCTGTTTATATATTTTATCCATTAGTCTCTATGTTGATAGGAACAAAATCATTACTTAAAACTTCATATTTATTGTATTCGAATGCTTCCTATAAAATTAATTTCTATCATTTAACTTACTTAAGAAATCTTTAATTGAAGTAACCTTATCTAATACATTTAATTCGTCTACTTTTTCCACCATAGAGTTTATTCCCTCCTCTATTTCCAAGTCATTTGCTTTTTCTAAGATATATTCTCTTACATTATTTATTTGTTCGAAAGTTGTATTCACTAAACTATTTTTTATATATATAAACAATAATGCTATACTTGTTATTATAATTATTGTTATCGTTGCTATTAATAATGCAGCTCTAAACATGTTTTTTTTTTGTTTTACACAATAGATTATGATTTTTCTCTTAGATTATTTATTTATGTTTATTTCAATGTATTTTTGTTTTTCTTTTTAGCTTTCTCAAGCTTTTTATATTCTCTTATTTCCTTTAATGTTACATCAAATTCTATTTCTAATTCTATTAGTCTCTTTTATAGAAGCTATACTGTCTTCTATTATTATTAGTTTTATTTTCCTTTCACCCTTATAATTCTTGCCTTTTGATCTAGTCTCTTGGACCGGGAAAATCGGGTAGACCGGTTCCTCTTGTTTCCTAGCAGTAGAATTTCTGGTTTCTCTTTGAGTTCACCAGCTTTCAATTTTTTCTTAGCTACTTCTATTTCCCTGAGAATCTCGTCTAAATTTCTCTTATCCATTAAAATAATATGTATAACAACAAAAAAAAAAATATATTGTTTGTACAGTGGTATTTATGCAGATCACTTAATACACCGTAATTTTTGGAAAAATTTTCTTTCTTCTGAATTATTTAATACTTAATTGCTTGTAATACTTAAGTGCAGCTATAGTATCACCAACGGCAGGATTCTTTGTTCGGACTGGGCAGGATTATTTCAGTTTATCAGGATTATTGATTCGAGCAGGATCATTTCTATTTAGCAGGAACATTGTGTGTTGTGTCCAGGATGTCGCAGGATCGCCATGTGATGAGTTTAACACTCAATAAAACTTAAACCAAGGTTTGTAAAAAAAGAGAAAGTAATATAAATTTATTACAAGGATGTGTGATGAGTTTAACACTATAATTAACACTAACTTATTTCTAATTTCTACAACGACTTATATACTAAATTTATTTGTACTGTGACAAAGGGGAAACGTCAAAACAAAATTAACATTGACTCAATTCAAACATGTGCGCGCCAGATTTACTGCAGTCGCGATGTTTCAAAGTGTCACATGTATTCATTGCACTTGAACTGCGTGAGGTCCAGTATCAACAAACACATTACTTGACAATGGTCAGTACTATAAACAATGTAATGTGAAACTCTTTAGTATGTTTTTACCCATGGGTATTCATAATTGTTTTATGAATTTTATTTATTTTTATTAGTTCTGACTAATTCAACTTAAGGTTGAAATACAAACCGTTGTTTCCCTTTGTACACTATGTACCGTAAGTATGCACACTACATTTTCATTGAATATGTACCATTCGGCGTTTATAATAGTTCTTAGTATTTTTGATTGAGCTCGTTGGATGATTTTTATATTAGAGTTGCTTGCAGTACCCCAGAGCTCTGTGCCATATTTCCAAATAGGAGCTATTATTGTTTTGTATATAAGCAATTTGTTTTGTAAGGATAAAGTTGAATCCTTTCCTAAGAGCCAGTAAAGTTGTCCAAATTTGTACTTTACTTCGTTTTTTTACGGATGATATGATCTTTCCAGATTAATTTAGAGTCGATTATCATGCCAAGATATTTAGCTTTATTATCATTTTGAATCGGAGTGTTGTTTATCGTAATTGCTTGATGATCACTTATCTTCCTATTAGTGTAAGTCACTTGTACTGTTTTTTCACTATTTACTAAAATACCCCAGGTTTTAAACCAGTTTAGAGTATTGTCCAGCAAGTTTTGACGGTATGATATGGCCAAAGTTATATATTTATTTGATGACAAAAGAATAGTGTCGTCTGCAAATGTTGCAACCATATCTGTGTTTCTTGTTGGAGTAGGAATGTCTGCTGTGTACAAAAGGTATAGGATAGGGCCAAGGACACTACCTCGCAGAACTACCGCTTCCATTTTAATTATGTTTGAGCATTCATCTTTATATTTAACATAAAAGTGCCTGGAGGTTAGGGAAGGTAATTTCGGTTTCGAGCGATTTTCAAAACAAGCGTTTTTAGATGTGAAAGGTGGAGAACTGGAACGGGAGGAGGAATTCGAAGATTCACTAAGGAATCTCGAATTTATATGTAGTAGAGTATGGTAACACTTCTTGCAAATTTAACAACCATGCTTGGTAAAACAGGTACCTTGGGAATAGTTATGTGCAAGATAGTTTGAAAAAAACTTGTGGATTCGAACAGCATTCGTTAACGTACATTTGAAGAAATTTTCTGCAAGTTCGAAGAGGGTGAGGTAGCTTGCAAATACGACATAGAAAAGCATTGTGTTTTTCGGATGCTTGGACGGCGTTATTATGGCGACGGCGGCGAGAATGTTGTAGATGTATTAGATGATTTTTCGGCATTATAATCTGGAAAAGATTTTACGGAAACAAGATGGTTAAGATTCATTAGGTGGAACCACTAATTTAGTTATTGCCCTGGTGATAGGTCCTCTTCGTGTGTTTACATCAGCGACCATAACGCGACCATCTGACCCTAAATAAACTTTTTCTACCCTGCCAAGACGCCAAGAGTTTGGGGAAAGATTCTCATCTCGGATGACAACAAGTGTGTTTTCTTTTAGATTTACTTCAGGTTTTTGCCATTTAGTGCGCTTTTGAAGTTCTTTAAGATACTTAGTTTTCCAACGAGAACAGAAATGTTGATGGAGTGATTTCAACCTTTGCCAGCGATTCCGAATTGACATAATAGGTCCTGGAGTTATAGCGGAAAAGTCTGACGGCTCTAAGGACATTGGGGACAAAGGGCGAAAACTTAAGCAAGACTCGATTTTTGACAAAAGTGTACTGAATTCCTCGAACGTATATTTAAAGTTTCCTGAGATTTTTCGAAAATTGGTCTTGAAACTTTTTACACCTGCATCCCATAGTCCACACATATGTATGTGGTGCTCCTGGAGGTATAACGCGCCAAGTTATGTTCTGATGGGAGTAATCAGCCGTTATAGCTTGGTGCGAAGCTTGGATAAATTCTCGTGCGAGGATTTTAGATGAACCAACAAAGGTTGTACCGTTGTCTGAGTGTAAATAGAGACGACATTCTCGATGAGAGACAAAACGACTAAAGGCGGCGAGAAATGCAGGTGTAGATAAATCGGAAGTAGTTTCGAGATGTATAGCTTTGGTAGAAAAACAAACAAAGACACATACGTAGCCTTTGGAGATACGGCACGCTCTACCAGAACAGCTTTTAATATCGAAAGGACCTGCAAAATTAAGTCCAGTATGGGCAAATGGATGAGAAAACTGCACCCTTTCTGGGGGCAGTGCTGCCATAAGTTGTGTTTGACATTTTTTCTTGTAAATGACACATGCTTTACATTTGTGAATGGTTGACTTTATAAGATTTTTTATTTTTGGAATCCAATATTGGGACCTGATAAGTCGGAGAACAAGCTGATTGCCTCCATAGAGGCTGATATCATGAACTAACTAAGAGTTTGAAATATTAACAACAATAGATAATAAGTGTTGAATGTCTTTCATTAAACGAAAGTCCGGGTGAGGATTCGAGTCTGCCACATGAGCGAATTATACCATCTTGATCTAGAAATGGGTTGAGGCTCAATAAAGAGCTAGATACGGAAATTGATTGCTTAGAAGAAAGGGCCTCATATTCATTCAGATACCAAACCTTTTGATACATAGTAATGACGCGGTTTCGAACAGCCAAAATCTCAGAGCTTGTTATTACGTTGGATTCTCTTGAAAAGTTTGATCGGTATTTCGGGTGGGTGCGAAAATAAAATCTATACACGTAGGATATAACACGTATTGCTCGAGAGAAGGAAGAAAATCTTTCTAACAGATTATCAAAATTACTAAGGTAAGTAAAATGAACTTTAATGGATTTGGACTCTTAAGCCATTTGGCCCATGCAACCATAATTCGTTGTCCATTAAATCTTGCGGAGGAGCCCACGGCTAGCTAAGTCCGCACGATTATTTTCGGAAGTGACATGATACCAATGTTGGGGATCAATTATCTGTATTATCTTCGAGACCCTATTTGCGACGAAATTCGCAAAGGAGGTTTTGCCAGCCAAGAAAGGACAATTGTAGAATCAGTCCAACTGAAAGTGGAATAGTTTTTAACATCTAATCTTGGAAGTAGATTATAGACCATTTCAGCTAGGAGAACAGCTCCACAAAGCTCTAATCGCGGAATGTATAAGGTCTTAACTGGAGCTACTTTCGTTTTAGAAGACACCAAGTGAGTGAATACGGAATCACGATGCACTATTCGAATATAAAATGCAGCTGCGTATGCTTTTTTGGATGTATCGCAATATCAATGGAATTGGACTTTAGAATTTGGAGTAAACTCAATCCAGCGTGGGACGTTTTCCATTCAGAAAAGGAATCGGGAGAGAGGATATAATCCCAACCTGTGCCTTCTACCCACATTTTCTGCATGATAATCTTTGCTTGAATAACGCAAGTAGACAGGCAGCCGGCAGGATCAAACAATCGGGCGATCTGAGACAAAACTTCCCGTTAAGTAAACCTTGTTAATTCCGGAAAAGGTTTTGCTACAAAGTAGAAATCAAAAAACTCTTTATTTAATAAATGATCAGGAGGTAGATCTAAAAGAACGTCTTTCGAAATTGCTGTCCACTTTCTCAAGGAAAGTCCTGCTGATTTTAGAGCCAGGATTACCTCGTTTTTAGCTTCTAGGGCATCCAGAATCGAATGAGCTCCAGCTAGTGCGTCATCAACGTACATAGAGTTTCGAAGAATATTGCTGGCGAGTGGATATGTGGAGTGAACATCATTAGCTAGTTGAAGCATTGTGAAGATGGCTATATATGGGGCACAATTTAAGTTCATAATCCTGGACAATTTCACCTGGGTCTTTTCTGAACAAAAGTCTCTGAAATGGGGTGTATTCTGGATTAATTATTATCTGCCTGTACATCATAAAAACAAATCGAAAAAAACGCCATTTGATTATGAGAAGTGGTAAGTCGCTTTGAAGCACGGAGCCTGTATGGAGAATATCATTAAAACTTAACCCATTTGATCAACGAGAGGAGGCATTAAAAACCACACGAACTCTAGTTGTTGTGCTTTCAGGTTTTATTACCGCATGGTGAGGCAAATAATAATGGAGGGGAGATTTGGAATGGTCAGGAGGAGAGACTTTAAACATATGATATAATTAGATATATTCTTCAATAACTTGATCATATTCCTCTTTGAACATGGAGTTTCGAATTAGCCTGGCTTCATTCCTATAGAACTGTGCCATTGAACTCGTTCTAGACTGACATAAATTCAACTTCTGAGGATACCCTTCATTAAATGGCAATGATACAATATATCTGCCATTTTCATCCCTTTTGGTTGTTTTCACATACAAGTTTTCACAAAATTGATCGATCGACGGACAAAAAGTTCTTCCGAGAAAGATTCCACCACCCAAAAGCGTGAAATCTCTTTTTCAGGCGAGATTTTACACACAAATGATGAAATAGCGTGGTTCGGATAGAAAGCATCAAGAGGAACTGGACCAGTTAGAATCCATCAGAAAACGGTTTCTTGTGTGATTAAGAAATTGCACGCCTCGTGCTTTATGTTGGAAAACATTAATAAGTCAATCTTTGACCCGACATAAAACTTAGGATCGGCTAGTTGAATCTCTGGAAGACTGGAAAAATATAAAATAGGCATAGATTGAGACGGAAGTTTGTCTGTTATTTGTGGAACAATTAATGCATCAACTGGAATTTCGATACTTTCGTCGGATGGTGAACCAAGAATAAAAGATCACCCTCGTTGTGTATAAGCAGAAACAAAATCACCAAGGCCGGAAACATCCCAGGGTTTCGTTCGTCTCTTTGGAAGCTTCACGAGCTTGGAAAAGTTTCGGAAATAAAAGATTCCCTATATCTTTTACCCAGATGGTATACGTCAACGGTAGCTGTCGCTAGCAAAACACCCCTAGTGTTTCGAGTGAAGAAAGTTTGAACAACTCCACCTCCCGAGTTTCCAGTGGACTGTATATTAGAGGATTTTCAAGTTGAGGGAAATGGAGGGGAATTGGTGTTTGTACCAGGTGCCTTAATTGTGGTATTGCCATTTGCATCCCCGGAATCTTTATAGAGCAAAGTATGCTGACGCTTTTGGCATGTGAAACAACTGTGTTTGCTATTGCAACTTTTTACAGTGTGTGCCTTTGAAAAACAGTTTATACAAAGGTTCTGCCCTTTTATCTCGCTAAGTCTTTGAGATTGTTTCATTTTCAAGAACCGAGGACACTTAGGAATGATATATAATTCTCCTGGAAATAATGGACACTTTATGTAGATCCTTGACTGTTGTTTAAAATGTTTTCAAACCTTTAGAAGAACCGGAAATTTTTTTTAGTAAAAGAACCGGAAATTTGGGGACCACTTTTTGGTTTACGATCCGTAGAAGTGGTCTTTTTTGAGTTACGGGACTCAGCTACCGACTATAAGGTTCTGCAGCGATCGGTCAAGAAGGCATCCATTGTCGACCACTTTTGCAATTTGGTTTTATCGGCTATGCTTTGCTCCCATAAGTTCAGCGTGGCGACTGGCAACCGATCATTTCAAATGAAGATATGGAAAATGAAATAATGGTTCCCAACTGACAACGTCGATATCATATAAACGAAGAGCAGTTATAACTGCGTTGATGTCACGTTGGAGATGTATCAATTTCGTTCCCGATTCGGAGCCAATGGAAGGCAGATTTAAAAGTGTCCTAATTTGCTGATGTATTAAGACCCTTTCATTGTCAAAGCGGACACAAAGACTTTTCCAGGCTTCATAAAAACCAAGATTAGTAAGAGGAGCTTTTTCAACGATTTCCCGCGCTTCTTCTGAAGTTTTGTTGGTTCAATCGAATTAAGTCTTGAATTCCTTATGTACACAGCCTCAAACAAAATCACGAAATGTTGGCCATGATGCATAATGTCCATTAAATTGCTTGATATCGCAGGGCGGTAAATGAAAGTTGTTAACGTTTGAAGTTCTGGATAAAGTATTACCTTCAACATTTATTGAACTATTCGGAATGGAAACCTTACAAGCGGACTCAAGGTTTCGAGCATCGGCCATTTCGGACAATTTCTCTAAACTATTGCAGTAGCTTATATAGGTGTTTCCGTACTTATTTTTGAATGACTCAAGATTCTTAAGATCATTTTCCACATCATTCTCACTATCTGTCTCCGCATTTTGTTCTGAGTCTACCTCGAAGAGAAATTTCTCATATGCGGATTTAACCCAGGTGGATCTTATTTCATTCTTATGAATTTCGATGGCATGAAGAGTGTTGACTGGATACTTGTTGTCATCCAAGCCAGCTTCAAACTCAACTAAACTATCGGCTAAGCGAATTAAATGATCTAAAGCCATTTTGAATGTGGTCTAAAATGTGAAAATTTGTTAAGTTTTACAATATAAACTTAAATATGAACCGAACGAGAGATTAAAAACTTTTTAAAGTTGATGTGATTGGGAGAAATGTTAAACTTTAATTTAACTTTAAATTTGATAAACCCAATTTAAATTTTTGCTCAATATGTTTATTTAAAAGAATGCGGATAAATCCAAAAAAAAACGCCCAAAATTAATAAAATTTCGAAAGTCGAAAATTAGAGGTATATTGAAGAAAAATAAAGTAAAAAAAAATATTTGGATCAATTTTTGTAAGGCTTTAGAAAATATGTATAAAATTTATTGAGAAAAGAAAATAGCATTTGTATTTAATATAAAATGTATCTGAGGATTTAAAAAAAAATTCTCTGAATAGAAATAAAATGTATCTTGAGATCTCTTTAAAATCTGTTTTTTTTCTCTTTTGTATAAAGAATCGGTGAGCGATTATTTTATTAAAAACTTAAAACAGTGCTGGGTCATCTGTTCAAAAATTAATTTTGTGGATGCTTTTATAAAAGTATATTTTAACCATTAGAGTTCAATGAACTTGGAAACTTATCTGGAATTTCCCAAAACTTTGGAAGGTACTGTTCTCTTTTCGCTCAAAATTCCAAATTTGAAACAAAAATTTGGAAGAAAAACACAAGCAATAACAGCTTATTCCTAAGTGCAAAAAAAAAGTTATACTCAAATATTATGCGAGTATATCAAACCAATTTAAATTTATTGTAGCAATAAATCAAAAATATTTAATGCCAGTCAGAAATTTGCCAAAAAAAACTACAAAAATTATTACCTGAAAGTTGGTTTGAAAGAAGCAAATTTCTTTATTTGTACGCTGTACAAACTCGGTATTCCATTCTTTAATATAAGGAAAAATTTCATGCATAAAAAAGTATAAATTATTAATCAGATTGACTTTCGGGAGGTAAAATAAAAAATATTGTATTCCCAGGTGAAAATGTTCATATATCATCATATATGGCTTCATATATGATCGTATGTGTTTTCATATATGAGCATTTATGAACATATATGTCATGTATGTGAAATGCATATATATATATATATATATATATATTCATTCTGCATACTTTGAAGACATCTGTATATACAGCCAAAAAGTCCCTATAATATGCGCTGTATCCAGTAAAATGTCTTCAGTGTATATAGTAAAGTTTGAGGTCAGTCTCCAAAGAATCAAAATGTCTTCATAGTAACCTGTGAAACGAAAAACCGTCCCCGCAACATGCGCTGTGCACATATATATATATATATATATATATATTTGCACAGCACATGTTTCGGGGACGGGTTTTCGTTCCACAAGTTACTATGAAGACATTTTGTTACTTTGGGGACTGTCCTTAAACTTTTCGTTATTCTACTGTTTACACTGAAGACATTTTACTGGACACAGCGCATTTTATAGGGACTTTTTTGGCTGTATATACAGATGTCTTCAAGGTATGGGCAATGCATATATATATATATATATATATATATATATATATATATATATATATATATTTCACATACTTTGAAGACATCTGTATATACAGCCAAAAAAGTCCCTATAAAATGCGCTGTGTCCAGTAAAATGTCTTCAGAGTAAACACTAGAATAACGAAAAGTTTAAGGACATTTTGTTACTTTGAGGACCGTCCTTAAACTTTTAATTAATCTACTGTATACACTAAAGACAGTTTACTGGATACAGCGCATATTATAGGGACTTCTTTGGCTGTATATACAGATGTCTTCAAAGTATGCACAATGAATATATATATATATATATATATATATATATATATATATATATATATATATATATATATATATATATATATATGTGCACGGCGCATGTTGCGGGGACGGTTTTTCGTTCCACAAGTTACAATGAAGACATTTTGTTACTTTGGGGACTGCCCACAAACTTTTCATTATTCTACTGTTTACACTGAAGACATTTTACTGGATACAGGCCATATTATAGGGACTTTTTTGGCTGTATATACAGATGTCTTCAGAGTATGCAAAATGAATATATATATATATATATATATATATATATATATATATATATATATATATATATATATATATATATATATATATATATGCATTTCACATACTTTGAAGACATCTGTATATACAGCCAAAAAAGACCCCGTAATATGAGTTGTATCCAGTAAAATGTCTTCAGTGTAAACAGTAGAATAATGAAAAGTTTGTGGACAGTCCCCAAAGTAACAAAATGTCGTCATAGTAACTTGTGGAACGAAAACCCGTCCCCGCAACATGCGCTATGCACATATATACAGATGTCTTCAAAGTATGTGCAACGAATATATATATATATATATATATTTATATATGCACAGCACATGTTGCGGGGACGGGTTTTCGTTCCACAAGTTACTATGAAGACATTTTGTTACTTTGGGGACTGTCCTTAAACTTTTCGTTATTCTACTGTTTACACTGAAGACATTTTACTGGACACAACGCATTTTATAGGGACTTTTTTGGCTGTATATACAGATGTCTTCAAAGTATGTGAAATGCATATATATATATATATATATATATATATATATATATATATATATATATATATATATATATATATGTGCACAGCACATGTTTCGAGGACGGGTTTTCGTTCCACAAGTTACTATGAAGACATTTTGTTACTTTGGGGACTGTCCTTAAACTTTTCGTTATTCTAGTGTTTACTCTGAAGACATTTTACTGGACACAGCGCATTTTATAGGGACTTTTTTAGCTGTATATACAGATGTGTTCAAAGTATGGGCAATGCATATATATATATATATATATTCATTGCGCATACCTTGAAGACATCTGTATATACAGCCAAAAAAGACCCTATAATACGCTCTGTATCCAGTAAAATGTCTTCAGTGTAAACAGTAGATTAATTAAAAGTTTGAGGACGGTCCCCAAAGTAACAAAATGTCTTCATAGTAACTTGTGGAACGAAAACCCGTCCCCGCAACATGCGCTATGCACATAATTTGACATCAAAAGTTTTTATATATTATTTGTATTAAAAACAGAAGAGAACATCTTTTTAGGATATTGGTGGAGGGTATTCAAAGATTCGGCACAGCCGAATTTAGCCCTTTTTTACTTGTTTGTATAATAAATTGGTTTTGATAGTGCAAAAGAATACTAAGCGCATACATTTTTTCGACTCCTTATGTTATACATGGTATATTTTAATTCGGAAAAAATTTAATTTTTTAAAGTTAAATTTAAAATTATAAAAAGGAAAAATTTAAATTAAAAAAAGTTTTTAAGGTGAAAGTTTTTAAAAGGTGTAAAAGCTAAAGGTGTCACACAAATTACACAAAGAATTTTGGGATTATAAAAAAAAGCTTTTACTAACATTATGCGGTGAGTTTAACTTGATTTTTTTCTATAAGATAATTTATGTGAAAAACCCTAATTCATCTATTTATTCCATATAAAAATTATTCTATAATCGAATTTTTTTGTTCCTGTAAAAGCCCATAGACATATTTATGTGTGCAAAGTTCGCCTCTATCTTTTTTTTCAGTATACCTTGTTTTGCCATTCCTTCAATTTATCTCTCCGCTTAGTTTAAACTTCGAGAATTTTCCCTTACTTCAATTATCTTATTATTCCTCGAACTTTAACGAATTAGTTGTCTCTTAATCTCCTTTATTAATTATAACCCGCTTGACGATCAGCTCTTTTAACACCAACTTTTCATTACCCTGTAATTAACTCTTTAATTCAATATTTTACATTAAATCTCTCTTAAAACTCTCTTACATTCCTTCATGACTTCCAATTGAAAGTTAAAAACAAAATAAAGTGTTCTTAATTTAATTTCTTTTTCCATTGTTTTGTTTCCAAAAAAAAAATGGTGACATCCCGCAAACATTTAATTTGATATTTCCTATTTGAATACTGTCGGAAAGTTTGCTAATTTATATACACTATTTACAATAAAGCATAATTACAATTTAGCATATTCAAAAAGTACACAGTAAATTTTTTTCCGTTGTGTTATACAAATTAATTCCAATAAAAACTCCATAGAATATTAATTTATACCTGCTTATTATATTAATCACCAAAACTCGGATTAAAGAGCAAGAATAAAAATACAATTTTTTTTTCAAATAATTATCTGTGACAAAAACGAGATTATGTGCTAAAATCTATGGAACACCAAAGTTGGGTACCCACTGGAGAAATTCGAATATAAACATTAACAATCACCTTTCAGAATCTGTATTGATACCTGGCAGCATTGTTCAATTGAACAACTTTGTAACACTGAATAATGACGTTACAAAATAATGACGTTTACCAACACTAAACGTTGCCAAGCTTGCTTTTCCTTCTTCCTTAATCGTTCATCGTGCAATGCCAAAATACTTAAATTAAAACAATACCAATATTTTTTTTATTTTTAAATTTAGTGTGACACAATCAAAGAGTGCAGCGATAATATCAAAGTTATTATGGATAATCAAGAACCATCAACATCGTCTGCGGTGTCTTCGCAAATGTAAGCAACAACATCAACATGTTTTGACTCTAGATTGACTAACATGCCTCATCAAGATATTATTATTTTTGGTTTATCAAGTGATTTAAATGATCTTAGTTTGCCTACTAAATGTGACATTTTAAAATATTATTTTTTTATGTGATCGTGCTAAATTTGAAAACAAAATGTTCTCGTATAAAACTTTTACTCCTCACGTAACAGATAAAATGATCCAAATTTGGTGTAAATTAAATATTTAAATCATGCTTGATAAATACCAGAAACATGTACAACATAGAAACAAAAGAGATTAATTTAAATTAATGATGGACCAGCATAATGATACCTGAATATACGGAAGACGTTGAAGAAGTAGCTACAACAATACCAACACTTACAACTGGTACCGATGATCCAAGTTACGAACCACCTGAATTACACATGGATAAAAATGAAAATGAAGCAACAACAGAAGTTCCAAAAGCAACTGTTCAAATGAGACGAGGTCATTATACTCAAAGATACGATGCCTTAAATTTTCCTATGATGTGTGATAGATTCGAAGATATAAATTTTAGAGATGTTCATGGTAATCTTGTTATTATGGATAAATCAAAAGTGGCTAGAGAAAAAGTTAAATCTAGAGATGCAGTGCTTCGTACACGACATACAAATTCTTCCATAACTGCTTAGAGCCATAAATCCGACTTAGAGCTTTGGTCTCTTGAGCAAAATTCAGAATCACCTATAGATTGCGTTTTTGCTATACGCTTCATAAAACAAAATTAACCCGCTCTAATATATATATATATATATATATGTGTGCACAGCGCATGTTGCGGGGACGGGTTTTCGTTCCATAAGTTACTATGAAGACATTTTGGTACTTTGGGGACCGTCCTCAAACTTTTAATTATTCTACTGTTTACACTGAAGACATTTTACTGGATACGGCGCATATTATAGGGACTTTTTTGGCTGTATATACAGATGTCTTCAAAGTATGGGCAATGCATATATATATATATATATATATATATATATATATATATATATATATATATATATATATATATATATATATATTCATATATATATATATATATTCATATATATATATATATATTCTTCATAGTAACTTGTGGAACGAAAACCCGTCCCCGGAACATGTGCTGAGCACATATATATATATATATATATATATATATATATATATATATATATATATATATATATATATATATATATATATATATATTCATATATATATATATATTCATATATATATATATATATTCATATATATATATATATATATATGTGCATTTCACATACTTTGAAGACATCTGTATATACAGCCAAAAAAGTCCCTATAAAATGCGCTGTGTCCAGTAAAATGTCTTCAGTGTAAACAGTAGATTAATTAAAAGTATGAGGACGGTCCCCAAAGTAACAAAATGTCTTCATAGTAACTTGTGGAACGAAAAACCGTCCTCGCAACATGCGCTGTGCATATATATATATATATATATATATATATATATATATATATATATATATATATATATATATATATATATATATATATATATATATATATATATATATATATATATATATATATATTAATTATGCATACTTTGAAGACATCTGTATATACAGCCAAAAAAGTCCCTATAATATGCGCTGTATCCAGTAAAATGTCTTTAGTATATATAGTAGATTAATGTAAAGTTTGAGGTCAGTCTCAAAAGAATATATATATATATATATGTGCACAGCGCATGTTGCCGGGAAGGTTTTTCGTTCCACAAGTTACTATGAAGACATTTTGTTACTTTAAGGACCGTCCTTAAACTTTTAATTATTCTACTGTATACACTAAAGACAGTTTACTGGATATAGCGCATATTATAGGGACTTTTTTGGCTGTATATACAGATGTCTTCAAAGTATGGGCAATGCATATAGATATATATATATATATATATATATATATATATATATATATATATATATATATATATATATATATATATATATATATATATTAGCGCGGGTTAATTTTGTTTTATGAAGCGTATAGCAAAAACGCAATCTATAGGTGATTCTGAGAAATTTTGCTCAAGAGACCAAGCTCTAAGTCGGATTTGGAGCCCCCCAAATTTCAAAATATATATTTTTCCATATATACATAGAATAATTTAATTAAATTCGTCATAAAATCGGATAGAACTATAGTAGATTTCTCAATCTGGGCTTGTTTGAAAGGTATTTTTATTACCTTTCAGAATCTGTATTGATACCAATATTAGTAGAGATATTAGGAATTTTTTCTCGAAAAATAGCCTAAAATGAACTTTTAACTAATAAATTCTGAATTTTCTTCGATTTTTTTTGCAGATTATGAAAGTTTATATAATTTCCAACAACTTTTATAACGATAATTTTTTTTGTTTTGGAACTCCTTTTTGTAGGAAAATCGATCTGAAAAAATCAACATTTTCAAGGTTTCAACAAAAAGCACTATTTTTACATTTTTTATTCAATTTTTAAATATTATTCTCGACCTACAATTTAATGTTTTAACGTGGTAATATTATTTTTTAAGGTCCTTTTTACTTTCCATTCGAGGAGTTTTCTTACGACTTTCTAATGTCACTGCCATAACTCCTTCACGATTCTTTTCTATAACTGGTTTTGAAACACTCGTTAATAATTGTACATGTCTTTCTGTTCCTTGAATGTGCATGGGAATTTGTGGATTAGCCAGTGGGGTGGTTCATCGAAATTTAAGTATTGTACCAAGTCATCATATGGAATCTGTCGAATAAATGCTGGTTCAAATAATATATCGTCGTTATTCATATCAACCATATTGGCATAATCAGTAGCATCGAAATTTAAGATATATTTTTTGTAAACTCTGAGTTTAGTTGGATCGTACAATTTTTCTCGAGTGGTATTGGTTCAAAATCAGCTACTACCTGAAAAATTAAATGTTTAGATCAATTAAAATGCAATTATTTTATTTTAACTTTATTCCAATCGAAAAAGTAAAATAATGACAATAAATAATAAATGATGATATTAAATAAAATAAAGTGTTACATACCTGCGATTTCTCACATTCTTGAATAGCTTTGAATAACTTTCCACTTGCTGCTCGTGGTCCACTGGTGACTGTTTTGTCCAATGCTTTATATAAATGACGAAATGGCAGTTCATTGAAATGAAGCAGACATATAAACCAGTGAATTGGTCTATTTAACTGTTTTTCAAATAATCGTAAAACACCATTTTCTGTTCCAGTATTTGCTGGCTCACCATCACTGCATATGCCAATTAATTCAATCATTAATTAATCAACTGTTAATATTTTATTGTTGAAAAATTCATTCAGTTCACTGTGTTTGGTTTTTGCATCTTCTTGACTACCCAAATTTACATATCCAAGTAACTCATTATAGGGCTCTTTCAGAACAACTAAATGCGGTTCTTTTACCATAGTGGTATGAAATTTGTCATTAATTTTCTCTGTAGTTAATGAGTCATCTTTTCTACAATCGAAAGAGAATGCAGTTATGGAAGAATTTGTATGTCGTGTACGAAGCACTGCATCTCTAGATTTAACTTTTTCTCTAGCCACTTTTGATTTATCCATAATAACAAGATTACCATGAACATCTCTAAAATTTATATCTTCGAATCTATCACACATCATAGGAAAATTTAAGGCATCGTATCTTTGAGTATAATGACCTCGTCTCATTTGAACAGTTGCTTTTGGAACTTCTGTTGTTGCTTCATTTTCATTTTTATCCATGTGTAATTCAGGTGGTTCGTAACTTGGATCATCGGTACCAGTTGTAAGTGTTGGTATTGTTGTAGCTACTTCTTCAACGTCTTCCGTATATTCAGGTATCATTATGCTGGTCCATCATTAATTTAAATTAATCTCTTTTGTTTCTATGTTGTACATGTTTCTGGTATTTATCAAGCATGATTTAAATATTTAATTTACACCAAATTTGGATCATTTTATCTGTTACGTGAGGAGTAAAAGTTTTATACGAGAACATTTTGTTTTCAAATTTAGCACGATCACATAAAAAAATAATATTTTAAAATGTCACATTTAGTAGGCAAACTAAGATCATTTAAATCACTTGATAAACCAAAAATAATAATATCTTGATGAGGCATGTTAGTCAATCTAGAGTCAAAACATGTTGATGTTGTTGCTTACATTTGCGAAGACACCGCAGACGATGTTGATGGTTCTTGATTATCCATAATAACTTTGATATTATCGCTGCACTCTTTGATTGTGTCACACTAAATTTAAAAATAAAAAAAATATTGGTATTGTTTTAAGTATTTTGGCATTGCACGATGAACGATTAAGGAAGAAGGAAAAGCAAGCTTGGCAACGTTTAGTGTTGGTAAACGTCATTATTTTGTAACGTCATTATTCAGTGTTACAAAGTTGTTCAATTGAACAATGCTGCCAGGTATCAATACAGATTCTGAAAGGTGATTGTTAATGTTTATATTCGAATTTCTCCAGTAGGTACCCAACTTTGGTGTTCCATAGATTTTAGCACATAATCTCGTTTTTGTCACAGATAATTATTTGAAAAAAAAATTGTATTTTTATTCTTGCTCTTTAATCCGAGTTTTGGTGATTAATATAATAAGCAGGTATAAATTAATATTCTATGGAGTTTTTATTGGAATTAATTTGTATAACACAACGGAAAAAAATTTACTGTGTACTTTTTGAATATGCTAAATTGTAATTATGCTTTATTGTAAATAGTGTATATAAATTAGCAAACTTTCCGACAGTATTCAAATAGGAAATTTAAAATAAAATGTTTGCTGGGATGTCACCATTTTTTTTTTTGGAAACAAAACAATGGAAAAAGAAATTAAATTAAGAACACTTTATTTTGTTTTTAACTTTCAATTGGAAGGTATGAAGGAATGTAAGAGAGTTTTAAGAGAGATTTAATGTTAAATATTGAATTAAAGAGTTAATTACAGGGTAATGAAAAGTTGGTGTTAAAAGAGCTGATCGTCAAGCGGGTTATAATTAATAAAGGAGATTAAGAGACAACTAATTCGTTAAAGTTTGAGGAATAATAATTGTAAGGAAAGGAGAACATAACATAATAAGATAATTGAAGTAAGGGAAAATTCTCGAAGTTTAAACTAAGCGGAGAGATAAATTGAAGGAATGGCAAAACAAGGTATACTGAAAAAAAAGATAGAGGCGAACTTTGCACACATAAATATGTCTATGGGCTTTTACAGGAACAAAAAAATTCGAGTATAGAATAATTTTTATATGAAATAAATAGATGAATTAGGGTTTTTTCACATAAATTATCTTATAGAAAAAAATCAAGTTAAACTCACCGCATAATGTTAGTAAAAGCTTTTTTTTATAATCCCAAAATTCTTTGTGTAATTTGTGTGACACCTTTAGCTTTTACACCTTTTAAAAACTTTCACCTTAAAAACTTTTTTTAATTTAAATTTTTCCTTTTTATAATTTTAAATTCAACTTTAAAAAATTTAATTTTTCCCGAATTAAAATATACCATGTATAACATAAGGAGTCGAAAAAATGTATGCGCTTAGTATTCTTTTGCACTATCAAAACCAATTTATTATACAAACAAGTAAAAAAGGGCTAAATTCGGCTGTGCCGAATCTTTGAATACCCTCCACCAATATCCTAAAAAGATGTTCTCTTCTGTTTTTAATACAAATAATATATAAAAACTTTTGAAGTCAAATTATGAAGGTGAAAAAATTTTTTCAGGTGAAAAACTTTTTTAGATATGGAAAGAACTTTTTTGGTGAAAAAAAATTTAGAAGTGAAAAAAAATTTTTAAGGTGAAAAAATTTTTTGTGGTGAGAAAAATTTTAGTGGTGAAAAAAATTTTTGAGGTGGATACAAAATATTTACTGCTAAGCGACTGGTGAAAAAAAAATGTTATCTACCAGTCGCTACTATGAAATTGTACTAAATTTGTATAGGCAATTTAGGGGCACCTTTACATTTTCACTTGTTTTTTTAAACA
Source organism: Eustalomyia histrio (assembly GCA_949748255.1). Taxonomy (NCBI): domain Eukaryota; kingdom Metazoa; phylum Arthropoda; class Insecta; order Diptera; family Anthomyiidae; genus Eustalomyia; species Eustalomyia histrio. Next base: position 153,710,968 of record OX456523.1, read on the forward strand.
TGGACTGCACAAAAAACACATTTAAAGCATAGTTTTTGTCAAGTACTCAATTTTGTTCCGGCTAATGGGAACTAGCTCTGCATCTGAATATGCCTACTGCAGAGAATGCACTTTCTGATGCGCCACGTATTGATAAATAGTTGCAACGAATGTTCTTTCTTTAAAAAATTGAAGTGTATTTGTAGGACAATATGCCTAATTGAGAGAATACAGCAAAGAAAATAATTTGTTAAAGAAAGAACATGAGTTGTAACTATTTGTCAATAGATAGCCCATCAGAAAGTACATTCTCTCCATTAGGCATATTTTACTGCAGAGCTAATCCCCATTAGCCATATTGTGCTACAATATGCAGAAGAGTATTATTGATCTTATATTTTCTTCGTAACATAAATTAATATTTGCCAAAAACTATAAAAAATATATGTTTTATGTGCATATTATACCTTAATTTTTGAAATCAATATTCATTTAGATGTTTAAGAGCACAATATTGCACTTTATTCATGTGTATTTTTTTTATAAGAGAAAAAATTAACATAAATATACATTTGCCAATCCCTCAATTCTCAAAAATACAAATGGAATAAAAAAATACTATTTTCCACTATGAAAATTTCTTTTTTGACATAAAAATGTGAAACAAATGCTTTTATTACGTCAAACATTTGAAAAGCTGACTTTAAGATTATGTAATAAGTCTACTAGCGACATCTGAATGCATTATAATTTAAAGTATGTAGTTAATTTAATATTTTTGGAAAATAAATTAATTGAAAGACTAATCCAAGGCTATATCGCAATGGGCAGGATATAGTTTTAATGTGTTTTTGCGCCACCTATTGAAAAGTAGCGGCACTAAAGCAAAAATGCATTATGCTCTTTCTTTATATATAAATTTCTTTGGACCTAGTTATGGGGCAGGGTATTGTTTTAGTTAATTCAGCAATTATGTATTTTGCTCATTCTTTAGATATAAATGTTTTCATGTCTTCAAATGGTTCCAAAAACAAAAAATACATTTTATTGAATGAAACGAAAAACCAACAAAGCTTAACAGAAAAACCAAATCTGGTTTACTATATCTCCTATAGTAGCCAAAGGATTGGAGATATTTGATCGAAAAATCCTAAGAAAATGCATCGGAAAAAATTATGAAAATTTCATAAAACGATTTTCTTAGGTACTCCATATACGAAAGCGAGAAAAACACCATCTGGGCTGGATCTACATATCTTTCTCCTGTCGGTATAATTAATGGATGTATTAACGACGATCCAGCTCCTCTGGACCTTACCTCATTCTATATGAGCCCAGCCTCCTGCAATCATAGGGGTTGAAGATGATATACGTATATACTAAATTTTGCATGAACTGTAATATGAATATGTTTTATCAATTTATGTGACGAACTTTATTTATTTAGTTTTAGTAATGTTATTTATTTAGTTTTAGTAATGTTATTTATAGAGGTCTGCTCTGTTAGCGACTATAACAATGTTGCTTTTTACATTAGCTTAGTTAGTAGGGAAACACACATATAGCTTTAAGAATGTTATTATATTTAAACTTTTTATAACTTAAAAAAAAATAATTAATACAAAAATTAAATTTTTAAAATTTTTTAGAAAATACGAATTTTTGGTCGACAATATATCAATTTTTTTTTTTTTTTTCCATATTTTATATTATTTATTGAATCTTCACTTTTAAAAACTGTGAACTAACAATAATTATCCAAATCTTAAAACTAAATATTAACTGTTAAGTCCAGCCAGTGCCAGACTGATGTTGTGTGGTTCAACTGGGACCATTATTTCCCCTTATTATTAGCGGACCAGATCCGCAGTGTCCCTCCTCCTAAGACGCTGGTGGCCGTGATTATCAGTTAAGTTACGGGCTAGTATGTTGGGGTGTGTTTCCAGTTTTGTTAAATAGCGTTGACAGTGTCTAATATTTCATCTTTGACCAGGGGTACATTCAGGTCTTTATGTATGTTGTAATTCCTAACATACCAGGGTGCGTTCGTGATCGTCCTCAAGAATTTATTTTGCATTCTCTGAATTTTCCCTATATTGGACGCAGAGGCAGTACCCCAGAGCTGAATTCCGTAGCACCATATGGGTTTCATGATCGAATTGTAAATGAGTAATTTGCAGTCCAGGCCTAGTTTAGAGTTTTTGCCAGTAAGCCAAGCGAGTTGAGCAGTTTTTAGCCTCATCTGAGTTATTTTCGCATCTATATGATTTTTCCACGTGAGTCGACGGTCAAGGTGAATACCTAGATATTTCACACATGTGTGTTGGGGTATATTCAGATTATTAATTTTAATGGGTGGACACGTCTCTTTTCTCAGTGTGAAAGTAATGTGGATACATTTCTGTTCATTCACCTTAATTCTCCACTTATCCAACCAAGCTTCCAATTGTGAAATGTGAGTCTGTAACATTCTAGACGCTATTTTTGAGTCATCGTGGACGCTTAAGATTGCAGTATCGTCAGCGAAAGTCGATGTGTGGGTATTAATATCTAATGGCATGTCTGAAGTATAAATGATATATAACAGAGGACCCAAAATGCTACCTTGTGGAACTCCGGCTTGTATATCTTGAGGAGAGCTGACAAAACTTTTTTCAGCAAGAGTGAATTTTCGATTTGTTATATAGCTTTTGAGTAGCTTGTGAGTATTTGTTGGTAACAAAAGTTTTATTTTAAACAGTAGACCTTCATGCCAAACCTTATCGAAAGCCTGTGAAACGTCGATAAAAAGGGCAGAGCAGTATTTTTTCTCCTCGAACGTTTTTCTGACAACAGTAACCAGCCTGTGGGCTTGCTCAATGGTGCTGTGTTTTCTCCTGAAGCCAAATTGGTGTGATGGAATACAGTTGTTTTGTTCCACATAAACAGTTATCTTTTCCATTAGGATTTTCTCGAACAGCTTTGACAAATTGGATAATAGGCTTATAGGCCTATACGATTCCACTTTTGTGTAATCTTTGCCTGGCTTGGGTATCATTTTAACGAGTGAAACTTTCCATTCTGGGGGATAGTATTCAAGGCGTATAAAAGCATTAAAAATAAAGAGAATTATCTTTAATGCTATACGGGGTAACTCCAAGAGCATCCTGTTACCGATTCCATCGATACCAGGAGCTTTTTTGGGGTTTAGTTCAAAAATAGCCTTTTCGACCTCTCTCATCTCAAACGTTAATCGGGTAGCTGCTCGGCGCTGGGGTAAAATCGGTGGCAACTCTGTTACAGAACTTGTTATATTTGGCGTGAATACTTTTCTTAAATGTTCTACAAACAGATCTCCTTTTTCAGTATCATTTCTAGCCCAACCTCCGTCTAATTTTCTCAAAGGAGGCTTACATAAGACAGGTCTTTTTAAATTTTTCGTTGCACGCCATAATGAGTAATCAGTTCTTGATGTTGGATCTAAATTTTCAAGATATCTGTTTAATGAAGCAGTTCTCTTATGTTCAAGTAGCTTTCTTAATTTTTTAGTGCATTCTTTCAACCGTTCCTTAAGTTGAGGAGATCTGTGCTGTTGCCACTCTCTTCGAGCTCTTCTTTTTTCATTTAAGAGTCGTTCGACATCGGCAGACAAAATAATATTTTGTCTGTTGTGTCGGGGGGGTTTGGTAGCAAGTTGAGCAGCAAGTTTGAGATTTAGTTCAAAATTTTGAATCGAGAGGTCGATATCTTCCGGTGTTCTTAGCGGTATGTTTTCCGAGCAATGTGTACTGATAAAATTTTTTATACTTCAACCAATCTGTTGTTTTGCCTGTCAGTGCTAAGTCACCAGAGGGGGGTACAATTCCTCGGGGGTTTAAAATAGTAACAACTGTAGGTGTGTGATCAGATGAGAGATCCAATAATGGTTCTACATGGACCAATTCTCTCGCAATAGACATTGTTATTCCAAAGTCTATCAGATCGGGTATTTTTCGACGATCCGTTGGCCAGTACGTGGGTTCTCCACTAGAGATCACATCCATACCCAGCTTAGAAATTGTATTAAACAAAACACGGCCCTTAGGGGTAACAAGCCGTGACCCCCAGAATGTATGCTTGGCATTATAGTCTCCAGCTGCCAGAAAACGCCTGTCCTAATGATTTGAAAAAGACTGTGTACTGATCCTCCGTTATGGAGAATCTGGGGGGAGAATAAAATGACGAAATCACCAAGTCCCTATCGAATTCTTCAAAACATATAGTAGTGGCCTGAAGATAATTTTCGCAAAGATCACACATAAGAAAATGTTTTAATCTAGATTTAATGAGAATAGCTGATCCTCCACATGACCTGCCTCTTGGGTCCTTAGTATCATACATTGTGTACCCGCGAATTGAAAATGAACTTCTCAGGGTTAAATGGGTCTCAGAAATAAGCATTACGTCAATTTGCTGATTTCTGAGAAAATACTCGAGCTCTTCTTTATGTTGGCATATGCCGTTAGCATTCCAGTAACATATTTTCAAACTGTTCATGGTTTAGTTAACAAAGCTTGCATCAAAATAGACTGATTTCTCATCATCTCTTGCATCATATTACTCATTGAGTTTGTAAAGTTAGTAACAGTTTGAACCAAGGATTCAATGGATGCTTCAAGTCTGCTGAAATTTTGTATCTGGGGTTCAGATTGAGAAAGTGGAGCATTTGGATTGACTTGTGCGGCTTGTGGAGTTTTTGGGGGCTGTGGTTGTCCTCTTAGAACTTCAGAGTATGAAGCACTGTTGGTGATAATTTGTGGGTATTGTGGAATATAAAATTCGGGTTCCAACTGTGATTTCATTCGGGGGTTTCGGGTTCTGTTTAAATTTGAGTTTTTTAATTTTAAATATACCTCACAACCTCTGTAATTAGCAGTATGGGGGTTACCGCAATTACTACATTTCTTTTCAGTATTTACTGTCTTTGGTTTGGTGCAGTCAGCTGTGCTATGCAGCTCACCGTGCTATGAAGCTCTTTTTCGCTCTCCGGGGCTTAGCTGAGGAGATAACTTTATTTAAACTTTTTATACATTGTGCTACAATATGCAGTAGAGTATTATTGATTTTATATTTTCTTCGTAACATAAATGAATATTTGCCAAAAAACTTTAAAAAATATATGTTTTATGTGCATATTATACCTTAATATTTTAAATCAATATTCATTTTGATGTTTAAGAGCACAATATTTCACTTTATTCATGTGTATTTTTTTATAAAAGAAAAAATTAACATAAATATACATTTCCCAAATTCTCAAAAATGCAAATGGAATTAAAAAATACAATTTTCCTCTATGAAAATTTCTTTTTTGACATAAAAATGTGAAACAAATGCTTTTATTACGTCAAACATTTGCAAAATTGACTTTAAAATTATGTAATAAGCATGTATTATAATTTAGTTAATTTTAAATAAATTAATTAAAAGTCTAATCCAAGGCTATATCGCCATGGGATGATATGCACTAAAGCAATTATGCATTTTGCTCTTTCTTTATATATAAATTATTTTTGGACCTAGCCATGGGGTATTGTTTTAGTTAATTCAGTGCCACCTATTCAAAAGTAGCGGCACTAAAGCAATTATGTATTTTGCTCTTTCTTTAGATATAAATGTCTTTGGTTACAAAAACAAAAAATACATTTTATGGAATGAAACGAAAAACCAACAAAGCTTAAAGAAGAACCCAATCTGGTTTACTATATCTCTTATAGTAGCCAAAGAATTGGAGATATTTGAAAGGAAAATCCTAGGAAAATGCATCGGAAAAAATTATGAAAATTTCATAAAACGATTTTCAAATAGTTACGTCTATGAAAATGCCAATGTTCTACCCTTCTGTAGGTACGCCATTTAGTTGCTAGCCAGATTTGTTGAGAAACTTGCGCTACACGATAATATGTATGCTTGTCAGCCAAATATACGAAAGCGAGAAAAACACCATCTGGGCTGGATCTACATATCTCTCTCCTGTCGGTATAATTAATGGACGTATTAACGACGATCCAGCTCCTCTGGACCTTACCTCATTCTATATGAGCCCAGCCTCCGGCAATCATAAGGGCTGAAGATGATATACGTATATACTAAATTTTGCATGAACTGTAACATGAACATGTTTTGTCAATTTATGTAACAGAACTTGTGTTATTTAGTTTTAGTAATGTTATTTATTTAGTTTTAGTAATGTTATTTACAGACGTCAAATCTGTTAGCGACTTTAACAATGTTGCTTTTTACGTTAACTTAGTTATTAGAGCAGTGCTGTTCATTTCGTGGGACAATTGTCCCCTGCTCAACTCACATGTATTCTTACGCTCTTGCTTTTAGTCGTCACTGAAACAGCGACGAGTGAACATGTGTAGCGGATGTATGCTGATTTTTTTTAATGCACTGAAAAAAATTAATAGCAATGTACGAAAAATATTTTGTGATACTACAAGATCTATAAAAATCTTTAATATACTTAATAAAATAAAAACATTTTTTTTTAAATATAAAAGTTGAAATGTTTTGAAAAATTCTATTTCGATCGTTCATTCATTTATTCCGATCGAATGTGTTTTTCCTTCCAAACATTGCTTTTTTTTAACAGGATAACATAAGAAATCCAACATATTAAAGATATTTTATTAATATGTAAATATAATGAAATCCTTAATATTGATTCAAAAAATGTTCAACCTTTTTTTTATACTATAAAAAAAGACACCCTAATGTATATATGTATTTTTTTTTCCTTTTAAAAATTTAATTTTTGTTTAATTTTTATTTCTTTAAAACACTTTTACACAAAACATTAACAGTTTCATATTTTTAATAAAAAAAATAATAAATTCATTCAGATCAGGGATGGAAAACATGGTACAATTGTACTTTTTTGGTACATTTTTACCTTGGTTGGTACCGTGGTACTACCGCGGCTCATTTAGTACAATTTGAAATTTTTTCAATTTGTAACTTGATAAAACCACATAACAAAAAGTCGACTTTTTTTAAAAGCAACTTTAAATTAAAAACCTGTTTTCATTTATTCAGCTTCTATAGTAAAAATAAAGTCAGTTTTAAGTTGAACCGGCTCTAAATTGGTGTCACATCAAATGTACCAAATGTTTCCATACACATTGTACTAAAATATTCGGAAGTGGGAATTATACGACTACATAAAATTAACTATAAATTTTGTTTCAAACCGGTCAATTTAAATTTTTTAAGTCTTTTTAGTGTCTACACAAATCTGACTAAATACGATAAAATTGTTAAAAAAAAAAGCGGAAAAAATTTTGGTACCGTGAGGATCGAAAAAGTACAATTTGTTTGTCTGGTTGGTACAATAACAGAAAACATATTTTCCATCCCTGATTCAGATACTAGCACTGCTATTAACCCATTGAACATTTCTTACTGTGCAATTCTCATTTTCTCACGAACACAACTACATTTTTATTTTTGAACAACACTGTATTAGAGTAACACACATATAGCTCTAAGAATGTTTTTATTCTCATTGTATGTAAGGCAATAAATGTAATCGAACAAGAAGAAGACTTAATAACATTTTTACTTAACAGAAAATAAAAATAGATACAGAAAAATTGTACAAATTTGTATGGAAAATTTAGAGGTACCTTCACATTTTCACTCATAACTTTTGAACCGCTAAACCGATTTTGCTCATTTTAAATACCAATCTGCTCGGGAGGATGTTCAATAATCTGGGTAAAAATAGGCTTGCGTCTTCGCGTCGTGATCGCCATTTCAACAGACAGACAGATGGACATCGCTAAATCGACTTAAATAAAATTGCATAAGGATCACGAATATATATACTTTATGGGGTCTTAAACCTATATTTCGACATGTTACAAACGGAATGACAAACTGATATATACCCTCACCATATATGGTGGAGGGTATTAAAAGCAAAATGCAAACGAACCTGTTTTCTATATATGCAGTTGCTTCAGTTGTTGTTGTTGGATAAGAGTTGATTAGGTAAGATCTCCTTTATGAATTCTCAGAGCAATCCGGTTCGATGGGATCAAATGTTCTTCTCAAAAATCAAGGGAGTATGGGTGAAGAAGAATTCCTGGATGGTGAATGGAATACAATCTCTGAGCCAATATTCTCAAAATATCCCAGATAGTACCGAAAGAAATAAAACCAATTAAATTAGAAAATACTATAAGGAATATTTATTTGATATATTTTTATATGAACAACGATGATCTTACCAGTACGAGTGTTGATTCAATAAGGAATGGAAATAATTATCTATGACACTTTAGCTGTTTTGACATTTGTTTTAGGCTTTAATGTGGAAAAGAGAAAGAAAGTTAGTTTTCTAACTTTCTATCTCTCACAACATTCAGCTTTCAACTATTAGCTATATAGGAATTCGTGTGGATAATTTCTTAAGGATTTAATGGCAAAAGTTTATTAGGCTTTTAGCATTAACAGGGTTGAAAATGCAGTTTTCGCCCTATCAGTTTTTTCTACTAAAATTTGGTGAAATCCCTTTGTAATATCCAAGGTAGAAAAATATTGGTCTTTGCCCAATTTTTCCAAAATTCCCTGCATATTCGGGATTGGAAATTTATCGGTTTTAGTGTACTCATTAAGTTTTCTATAGTCTACAACCAACCTCCATTTTTTAATGCAGGAATTATCAATTTTCTTCGGCACAATCCAGAGAGGACTGTTATAAGAAGAACTGCTCTCCTTGATAATATTTTGTTCAAGCATTTCGCTTATCTGCTTCTGTATCTCATTTTCGTGTACATGTGGGTACCTACATATATATTTTCGAATAAAGGGGTTTATCGTTAGATGTTGGGATCTTATGCTGTATCTTGTTAGTACATGTAAGCACATCACCTTCATTATAAAATAAATCCTTAAATTAAATTGATCCATTCCATGAAGTGTTGTATTCTGAATCGTATTAATATGATAAGGGGATTTTTCTTCAAAAAGAATTTTTGCTTCAAATATATCAATAAATATATTGCCTAAATCTATATTTGCCCTTAGGGTTTCCAGTAGGTTAAATTCCCTGGTGATGGGTGTAATAAGATCGATTGTTGTTGAATTTATACCATTTGCGCGGAATCTAAAGGGCTTTCCCAATGCCGTTTCAGGAAATTCTCCCGAAATGATTCATTCTCCCGAAATGATTCTGTCTCGTTAGAATAGTTTCCGCTCCGGTATCAATCAGACATCTTACTACTTTACTTCCTATAGTAATCGCTATTAGGGATAATTTGGATTAAGAGGAACCCTGAGAAAATTTACTTCCCCATTTTCTGTTTCGTTCTCTAAATTTCCTATATCCATAGGAACAGTAATGTTCAATCGATATGACTAATGTTCTGGAAGAAAACTTAGTTTGAGCACTTTTTGTGGACATTTTGCTTAAATCTTTAAAGTTATCTGGATTTTTTCCATTACGAAAATTGTTTTGACTTTTAGAACTTTCTTTCTGTTTCTCATTGAATCTCTCATTATGTGTTTTATTAGCTTTCCTTCTATGTCTAAAATCTATCACTCTTGTATCATATAATAATTTTAATTGTGAAAATATATTAAATAATGATTCGATAGTAAGGCTCTATTCCGTAATGCAAGCTCTAAATTGTCCGTCGATTTTTGAAATAAGTATTGCGGTCAAATCCCTATCGACATTATGTGATAAATATAATTCAGGTCTCTGTTCATCATTAATGAATATTTCATTAATTTTAAATTTCGACTCCAAAAACACATCAAATAGTTCCTTAAGATTACCTAACTTAATGTTTCTGCAATAATTAAATACCTCGAGGTAATCTTTCCTTAGTTTCTCTAGTTGTTTCCTTATCGCCATCCAACTGCTGTCCTCTGGTAGTGTAGAAACTGACTTCGCTGCATTTTCAATAAGCTTCTCATTTCTAATTATTATGGTGGCATATTTTATTAGTTCCTGTTTTTGACCGCAAAGGCTTAAGGTGTTTTTAACTGATTTGAGGAAAGAAGAAAGTTGATTATCCTTTCCAAAGGGCCTTAATTGGTGGAACTGGTTCAGGATTTGATGTGGGCTAAGTGTCAGAGCAAACTGATGCAATTGTCCCTGCTAATGCAGTTGTTGTTGATGGTGTTGTTCCAATATAGCTTCCGCTTGTTGGGAACTTGACTGCATTTGCATAATTATACATTCATACTCAGCTTTTTGTTGTTCCATTACATTTCGGAGTTGCATTTGCTGTTTTTGATGGTCTTTTATGACCGCTTCCTGTTTCAAAATCAACCATTCTAGTTGTTCAATCCCAGCAAAAAAAAAGTAGCAAAATAAGAGAAAAAGAAGCAGTGATTTTGATTCCGGTGTTGTGAAAACTTGGATCGGAACCAATGATTTTTACATAGGGTGTCATAGGGTGGAAGTTTTCTTTTATGATCCTTTTTCATTGCATCTAAAGCCCTTCTTATGGTTTAGTGAAAAATTAAATCTTTTGTTCTTCCCAAATAAATTTTGAATTTGTAATTTAGATTTCTACAGGACATCAGTAATCGAGCCTTAGCCTCAGTTTCACAATCTCCCGTTAGCTTCTACCTGGGAATTTAACTGACATATTTGTTTTTGTTTCCTATACAAAGTTTGAGTTTTACTGTTCGTTAAATTTTAGCGGGAAATTCAGCAATCGGGCCTTATTTATCTCTATTCGAAATGCTTGCAACTTTTACTACAATAAATTTTTACTTTTTGTAGCGTCATAGATTTGAATAGTATTTAATTTCATTAAAAATCACATTTTTATAAATTGTGAAAAAGAACTTCCTTAGAAGAGAAAAATCAGAACTAAACGATACTTTAGAATCAATGAAAAATTAATTCCTTAAGAATCACTTCCATTTATTTTTGCTGGGATTCTAAATTGAATTTCAGTATTCATATTTTCTGTCTTTTTTGTTTATTTAATGTTTATTTGAGGGTATGTCCGATATATATGTATCTTTAGATTTATAAATGTTTATGAGGTTGTTTTTTTACGATATATCTTTAGATATATCACCGACTGCGCCACTTAAATAAAACTTAAATGTAAGAATTGCAGCTATTTTGCAATTCAGCATAAACTTATTGTCTGCATTATTTGGCGTTCAAACAAAATTATCAAGTTGCCGTGGCATACAAACAAATGACAAAATATGTGGTTATGAATATAAGTACATATTTTAAATATTTGTTAATATGTAACTCGCGCTGGAGCTAGAAAATTGATATTTGGTACATTAGTTCCTCCTTCGGCGTAGAAATCTGCACGGATGGTATTTTTAAAAATTCGTACGAGTAGGGGCTTGGCCTTTTTAAAATTTTAATATAAGTTTTCCCTGGAGCACGGGATAATTCATTGATGAGGTACATTTTATATATTTCATTAGGCTCGTGGTAACAATGGGAATGGAAAGTAATTTGGTTTGTAGGTTCCTCCTCAGGTGTAGATAATAGCTAAGACGGAATTTTTTGAAAATCCAACGGAGAGGGCAAAAAGGAGATCTCCCCTCAAAGCCTGATTTATGTATCACATGGAACACGGGCTAACACATTCATAAGGTACATTTTAGTATTATCGCCAGCGATGTGGTAAAAATGCGATCTCAAAGGGGGAAAAGCCTCCATCTTTACGGCCTGCCTAACCCTCTAGATCTAGGAAGTGTTAACTTTATATTGGAGTCTATACTCCAATATAAAGTTGACAAGACCGGATTTTTATAAATTTATACGAGGATTGGGAATATTTCCTCTTTTGCTGTCTGCCTTTTTTTTGAATAGAAACACGAAAAGAAAATCCATATCACCTGGGAACCATTTTTATTGAAAACTCCGAAATTATTTTGGAGGCTCACATTGATTTTTATAGTAAAAATTAAGAATTCACTAATGCATTTAGCATTATACTATTGAAAAGAAACTATAACGTCGGTTATAACTTCTGATTTGCTAATTTTTTTCTCATTTACTGTAAAAATATCACTTTGATGTGAACAACAGTTTTTCTATCTGAAATTAATGTGATATTTGCCGAAATTAATCTTTCATAAATTGATCAAAATTATTCGATACACAAAAATATTTATTTTCTTCTATTATAGGTTAAAATTTGGTTTCAAAATCACAGATACAAGTGTAAAAGGCAAGCTAAAGAAAAGGCAATGGCAGAACAAAACCAACAAAATCAGGTATTTAAAAGATCAAATCTATTTTTTTAATTTTATCTTAAAATAATTATAAGTTCACAAATTTTATTGTCAGGGTTTTCACAAATATTTTAAATATCTCTGTCAAAAGCAATATATGGAGTCATGTATAAACATGAGCTGAATACGGAAAAAATAAGAAAAAATAAGTTAAAAATTCTAAATTCGGCTGTGCCGAGTGTTTGAATACCTTCCACCCATGTCCTAAGAAAACAATAATTTACCAAATCCCAGGTAATACATTACACAGTCAACAAAATATTTTAAATTAATCGATTTGTATTGCAACATATTTGTTTTTTACCTTTCAGACACAATGTTTTAAAATACAAGGTGTTGAACACACATATTTACCTTAAATAGTTAGAGAGCGATTGTAAACAATACAAAAATTCAAAACAATAAGATCACCTACCATTGATTGGAAAAGGTGGACAAACGTCATCATTTCACGTGATGAACTTTTGAGACCACATTTATTTAAGTGGTTTGCGCTTACTTCAGGCGATTATGAAATAAATCTTTTTCGCCAAAGTTAAAAAATTGTTTTCTATGATTTAAACATTCTAATGTAAAAACCTTTTGTCCATTAAATATTACGTGATAGAGGTTATAATGGCAAACACCTTAATGCATGATGTCAACTGAATAGTTGGTAATACAGTGGAAACTGTTAATATTGAATGCCTGACAAACGTAGGTTATTACAAAATATGTCGCGTTATAATTTTATTTGGTTCGCAAAAGACTTAAGTCTAATTGATATTCCTTTCTGCTAAAAGGCTTCCTTATTTTACAAAATCCTAGTATGGAGTTTAATGCTGGGTTATCGCCGATTATAAATGTTACAGTTTTGAATTACTGGCAAGGAGACATAAGCATAGCATACTGGGCAACAGTGCAGTCCAAGAACACTATTTATTTCTGAATCATCCATATACAAGAAAATAGGTAAAGCAATTTACTACCGTTTATAAAGTTAATTTCGGACATCGAACCTGGAAAATTACCTTGCACAGTTAGCAACGTTTCATATTTTCCAAATAATTTTCGGATTTGAAAAGATAGTGGCATAAAAACACTTGGAACAAACTTTTCTTCAAATGTAACTTCTCCTTTGCATAATACCTCTTCAAATTCCTTATTTATTGTAAACTCTAAAAGTTTATTTATTAAATCTTTTGATATTGACCATTTTTTTATTTGGTAATCATTGCAGTTATAAAAAACATCTGAAATTTCGGTTTGTAAATACAAAATATTTAAATTAGAAACAAGTTATATATAATAAAATATCAACGAAATATATAACAACTTGTTATTTAAGCATATTAATTTTTTTTCCGTGGAAAATCGAAACTTAGGATTAGTTTTATAGTGAAGACTAATTTTTTTGCAAGTTAAGTGTACTATTTATACCAGTTAGGTAAAATTTGTAAACAGTTTTATAAGCTCAATGATTAATATGTGTGTCTGAGTCGTAAGTAATGCGCAACCTAATAAAAAATTTTGAATTATCGGGAAAAAAACTCTCGAATGTTAGATTTTGCTTAAATTCCACTATATTATTATTTTTCTATACACAAAAAAAAAAAATTTGATAATATATTGGAAAAAATAACAAATTTTGTTTGTAAAAACTTTTTTATCCAAATATATTACAACAATATTAGCTGTGTTTATGCGGGAAGCTATCGACGCACAGTTCTTTGTTCCATAGACAAAAATATAAAAAAATGTTGGTTTAGAATATATATATAATATATTTTTGGAAAGATTATAAAGCAACTAAAAGATATGAAAAAAAAAATTTGGTTTAACTCTTTTTGGCGCCATGAGAGGGCGCTAAACTTGGACAATTTTAAGCAATAATGGTATAACAATAAATATGGCTTTTACTTGTTTCACGATGATGGAGTAAAAAAATAAAATACGAAAAAAGGTTAATTTTTTTTTTGTTGTTTTTCAAAGTTGATACTATTACCTCAAAGATAATGAAAAGAATTGAACCAATATTTTGCCACAAATTAAAAAAACATGTTTTTATATATGTCTGTTTCCTTAATTAATGCTAAAATTTGTTCCACTTTTAAAGTGCCAAAATTTAAAATGACGTAAAAATAATAAATATTTACCATAAATATGGATGAAAAATATATATTTGGAAAGATTATAAAGTAGCTTAAAATCGTGTAAGAGAATATTTTGGTTTTACCTTTTTTTAGAACCACGAGAGGGCGCTAAACTTAGAGAACTTGAAGCAAAAATTGTTAAACACAAAAAAAATTTTAAAATCTAAGTTTTTCAAAAAGTGGCTTAAAGTTTTTTTTATTTAATTGTTCTAGTATATTTATAATAAACTAAAAATATAAATTTTTTTGTAAGTTTTAATGTAATTTATAGATTTTGTTTTGTTAAAACCCCAAAATTTACAAAACTTTGATGGAGTAAAAAAAAAAAATACAAAAAAAAGGTTATTTTTTTTTTTTGTAGTTTTTCAAAGTTTATACTATTATCTCAAAGATAATGAAAAGAATAGAACAAATATTTTGCCAGAAATTATAAAAAATCATGTTTTTAAAAATGTCTATTTTCATGATTTTTTCATAAATTTGATGTAGTGTTAAAAATTAAAATGAAGTCAAATAAAATAAAGTTCCCCGATAACATATTTTTAAAAAAACATATGTTTAGAAAGATTATGAAGCGTTGTGTAAAAAAATTTAGATTTTACTCCTATTTTTACTACTAGAGGGCGCTAAATACGTGGAATTTTAAGGAAAACTCGTTAACAAGAAATCGGTTTTAATTAGAGATATCACGAATAGTGTATTCGAGTGTATTCGTCACGAATAGTGTATTCAAAATACCGAATATTCGGTGTTCGGTTCAAAACGAATACCGAATATTCGGCCGAATAAAACAAGAATCAAATTCCAAATAAAATGTGCAATTCTCTTAATAAAATGATTACACACACTTAGGCCGGGTTTTTGGAATGTGAGTTAAACTTGGTTTAGTTAAACCGAAAACGAATTTTGTCTGCCATTTCCGTGTTTATTAATATAAATTTGTCGGAACAACTTTTCGTTACATAAAATTTAGGTCTTCATTGAAATAAATTAAATTAAAACAAATTTCAAAATCAGTATTCAAGTTACAAGCTGCGATAAACTGAGTTTAAAAATAATCTACATCCTAAAAACTCGGAATTAGGCAACAAATAAACGTTTTCGACTGTAACTATTCATTTTCACTTATTAAATTTAATTTTTCGTATTATTTAGAAGGTTCCACCCCTGATAATATTTGTCGCATTCTTTGTATCATATTGACATATTATTTACCGTTATTAAAATTTATTAAGTTAGGGATGAGAACATAGTTTTTATTTAATAAAAAGTAATCACGGATTTCTAACATGCGTGGTAAACGAAATCATGCGTAGTTCGACATATTTGTAACGGATCTATCGATAATTTCGGTATTTTAAAGGTAATTAAAAATAAATTTATTCAACTTTTTTGATAAAAATTAATTTTAATGACGTGTAATGTCATTGGGGTGGGTAATGCCATTTAAAACAATTGCAATAAACGTATTGTTTGTCAAACCTAGTTTAAAAAATTTTGTTTTATAATTGTGGCTAAACTTAAAATTTCCTAAGTACATTGAACGTAAATGTTCAAACTTCTCACGGGTCTATCTCTATTGTTAATATAAACAATATATCAAATAAAAACACTGCATTTTAAATTTTTAAATTATTTTTGTGATGGCTTCTATTTTAAAAAATTCAAATTTAATTGATTGTTGGCTTTCTGCACCTTCAAAAATTTGTAACACAAAAGATAGGAGATTCATATTACGAGAAGAACACCTTAATACAAAGTGTTCATATTTTTAATGTTAAAATGAAAAAGTACTCGAATATAAGCAAATATAATAGAAGTTTTTTTGAAAATAAATATTATACATGGCTTCGTTGAGCGAAGACTCAACTACCGATGATAGTTGGTTGGAAGTGTAGTTTTTTATAGTTTTAAGTTTTTTTTATTTTAAAAACTTCACCAGTTGTGAATATACAAAAGAAATTTTGAAATTCAAGTTCGATTTTTATAAAAGTCAGATTTCAATAAAAACTTATTTTCTTAAATATAGTATTTAGTTATTTGTTATTACGTTAAAAATATTCTATTTTTTCGTACGTAAATTTTCTTATATTTGTTAAAAATATTTTTAGAGATTATAAAGACTTAAAAAAAATGATATACAAAATAACTTTTTAGTTACAAAAAAGAATTCAACGAATTTTAGTATACATGTTTTTTATGTTTATTTAAATTAATTTGATAAGTTTGAATGTAATCGGTTAACTTTTACAGATTTTATGTAATTTTTTTAAAAAAGAATATATGACAGGTAAGCGAGTCCTTCCTTCGATTGAAAAGAAAATTGGCAGACACGTTAATAACTTTGTTCTAATAAATATTATCAATTTTCGTTAGGTTCTGACAAAATTTTAAGATTTTTTTACATTTTTAAACTTCAGGATATATGGAAAGTAGGCGTGTCCTTGCACCAATTTTCTCAAAATTTCGTTTATCTTCTAATTAACTTAAACTAAAATATCATACCAAACTTCAGTAAGCTACGATAACTCCTTCTATTTTTGTCCACTCGTTATATGGGAACAACGCACTGTGCGACGTTGGCTTCTGCCATTCCCATACAAATTTGACATTAGTAACGTCAAGTGTTAACACTAAACGTTAGCTTATGAAAAATTTATATGGGAATGATATAAGCCAACTTTAATAGCTTACCACATAAACACAGCTATTATGTTAATTCTGCATTTCCAAATACGTGTTTTGAGCGAAATGACATGTTTTGCTCAAAGTGCGTGTTTTGGTACATAGTTTTCCATAAATTTTTATGCGAGCATAACATGCGCAAAACATCTCAAACAAAGTGTTCAATTTCAAAACAGATCGAAAATAGTCTGATCAACACTGAATTGTGTCTATACAACTCTGTGTTATCCATTCATGGAGAATCGTAAATTTTAAAAAATGACATATGCATTTAACAAGTTCAAAAAAAATGTTTAAGCGGTAGTAGTTAATATAAAGAAGTTTAAATATATATTCAAAATAAAACTTAATAAATCGAACGAAAAAATTGGCTACAAAAAGTTCAAATTAATTTCGAATATTCGAACACTCAAAACACATTTTCGCTAGTGGAAACAGTTTGAAATGCTTTCCTAAAAACATGTTATTTTGGTCATAATGGAAACATGGTATTAAACTTTTTATTATAGGTTTATTTTTTCAAATTTTATATAAATATTCCATACAAATTTAAGTAGATAAAGACTTGCTAAGTAGTTATAGATATAGCTACTTAAAAATTAAGAATGTATAAAAATGTTGCCAACCCTAAGAAATTGACTTTTCTCTTTTAAATGTAAACAAAAATATTTGACAAAAAAAATTTTGAAATTTTCGTATTTTTAATTTGATAAAATATTAAAAACAACAAAAGCTAACAAATGAATTATGCGTTTGTAAGTAAAAGTAGGGAGGGGCAAACAATATAATTACTCTATTTCATTTTCCCGCGCAGTCCATATACAAAAACAGCTTTCGTACAAAGGCAGCCCCAAATGTTCAAATTATATATGTTTACCAAAAATTAAAAAAGACAGGTAAGTAGGGATAGTCGTTTTCTTTTCAAGTAGTTATGGATATAAAGGGTGTCACAAGAAGAACGCAATTTTAAAATTTTAAATAAAACACAGATATTTAAAAAAAAATCGTGGAACTTTATTATATCGTAAAGTAGACAGAATGAGGTTATGTATGGAACAATATATCGTGCAGATGGCCGCCGCGGCTTTGCTGGCATGCACGCGATCTTTTAATGAAATTTTCAGTGACTGTTTTGCATGAATGCTGCGGTATTTCATTAATGCAGCGTCCAATTTCCTCTTTTAAGGCTTGAGTCGTCGTCGGCTTATTCGCGTAAACCATCGACTTCAAAAAACCCCAAAGAAAAAAATCTAATGGTGTTAAATCGCACGATCTAGGCGGCCAATTCTGATCTCCAAAACGCGAAATAACACGACCGGGAAATGACTGATGCAGCAATTGAATTGTTTCTCTGGCTGTATGACATGTGGCGCCGTCTTGTTGGAACCACATGCCCTCCACATTCATTTCTTCAATTCTAGGCAAGAAAAAACTGGTTATCATTTCACGATACCGAACACCATTGACTGTTTGCGCTTGACCTGCCTCATTTTCATAAAAAAAGGTCCAATGATTCCTCCAGCCCAAAAACCACACCACACAGTGACACGTTGAGGATGCATTTGCTTATCGTGAATCACTCGAGGATTTTCCTCACCCCAAATGCGACAATTCTGCCTATTGACGAAGCCATCAAGATGAAAATGGGCCTCGTCACTGAAGATGATTTTATCGGCAAAATCAGCATTTTCATGTTGTCTCTCCAATACCCAATTAACAAACTCCCTTCGCTGTCCATTGTCAGATGGCTTCAGTTCCTGAGTCAATTGAACTTTGTATGCATGAAGATGCAAATCTTTCGTCAAAATTCACTGCAAAGTGGATTTGGAGACACCAATTTGCTGAGCTCGGTGTCGAATTGAGGTGGATGGAGTTTGAGCGACATCATCACGTACAGCTGCGACATTTTCGGTCGATCGACCTGGTCGATGGCGCGTTGTTGTCTCTACCTCACTAACAGACCCAGTTTCGGCAAATTTATCCAATAATCTCTTTACAGTTGACTCTTTTGGAGCATTATTGTGACCCCAAATTGATCGCAATTTGCGAACTGTAGCCGCAAAACTTTCACCATTTTGGTAAAACAATTTCACAATGAGAATGCGTTGTTCATTCGTGTAGCGCTCCATTTTTACTAACCTCGTACCTTCTACTAGCAAACAATAACAATTGTTCAAATGTCAAACAATGACACTTCGAATGTTGCCAGATTTAAAAATTGCGTTCTTCTTGGGACACCCTTTAGATATAAAATTCGAAAAAAAACAAACTTTTTACTACAAAAGTTCATTATTATTTTACACTCGTTTTGCCTAATCGAGTGTTTAGCAGTCAGTCAGTTTGTTTGGAAGATTAGCAATATTGATATAAACGAACAATTAAATTATGCCACTAAGTGGATAATTATGAACCGGACATACTGAAATGTGTGATAATTTTTAATAATTTTGTTTTTCAAAAAGTTTATCTAAATAAAAAAAATTATGTGAAAACTAGTTACGTCGCCAACTTTTAGTTTTACTTATGAATAATTTGTACGAAAAACTTTATTTGTTGAAATGCTCCTGTTAAATAATTTACATAAGCGTCCTCCCATTTTCCCAAAACAGCTGACTCTGTTATTGCTTTCTGTTGTAGACACTCGCAAATAAACTCTTTTTCATATTCTCAAATAGTTTAAACATTGTAATCATAGACTTTATAATTTACGCCATTTCTGATTACTCTAACTTTATCTCTCCAAATAAATTGTATTTAAAAATTTCATAATATTATTTGTTGGTGTTATTCAAAACCTTAACAAATTGGCGACGAAGAAAATGGCTCAAGATGCAAAGATACGATGGTGGATCAATAAGTCCGTGACTTTTCGAACTTCCCTCGTAATTATATGAAATGCAATACTGCTCCCATCAAGTACCACCTGTTAATAGACTACTGTAAAATTTTGAGCAAGTTCCGTCATTTACTTTGCGTTTAACATACAACCTCGTGGATTTTTTTTTCAAAATGTAAAAAAGTGAATATCGAGTGCTCATTAAACATTATTTTTTGCGAAAAAAAACGTCAATTAAACCAATGAAAAGCTTTAAAAATACTATGGGGACTCTACAACACCGATTTCAATGGAAAAAAGTACAAATGACGCTGAACGTTCTGGACGTTCTGGACGGCCAATTGAGTTCAATACACCCTAATATGTCAAAAAATCCACGATATGGTGTTGGCCGATAGAAGAGTAAAAGTGCGTGAGATTGTTGATGCCGTAGGCATTTCAAATGGCAGTGTGGTTTCGATTTTAAACGATCAGTTGGATTTTAGAAAGCTGTCTGCAAGATGGGTGCCGCCTTTGCTCTCAATTGACCATAAACGTAATCATGTGACACCTTCAAAGGATTGTCAAATTTCCATGAATTGGGCTACGAATTGGTACCCCATCCGCGATATTCTCCGGATTTAGCTCCCAGTGATTATTTCCTATTTCCATTTATAGGATATATATATATATATATGCATTGCCCATACTTTGAAGACATCTGTATATACAGCCAAAAAAGTCCCTATAAAATGCGCTGTGTCCAGTAAAATGTCTTCAGTGTAAACAGTAGAATACAGAAAAGTTTAAGGACAGTCCCCAAAGTAACAAAATGTCTTCATAGTAACTTGTGGAACGAAAATCCGTCCCCGCAACATGTGCTGTGCACATATATATATATATATATATATGCACAGCGCATGTTGCGGGGACGGTTTTTCGTTTCACAGGTTACTATGAAGACATTTTGCACATATATATATATATATATATCTATATATATGCACAGCGCATGTTGCGGGGACGGTTTTTCGTTTCACAGGTTACTATGAAGACATTTTGATTCTTTGGAGACTGACCTCAAACTTTATATTAATCTACTATATACACAGAAGACATTTTACTGGATACAGCGAATATTATAGGGACTTTTTTGGCTGTATATACAGATGTCTTCAAAGTATGCACAATGAATATATATATATATATATATATATATATATATATATATATATATATACATATATATATATTCATCGCGCATACTTTGAGGACATCTGTATATACAGCCAAAAAAGTCCCTATAATATGCGCTGTATCCAGTAAACTGTCTTTGGTGTATACAGTAGATTAATTAAAAGTTTAAGGACGGTCCTCAAAGTAACAAAATGTCTTCATAGTAACTTGTGGAACGAAAAACCGTCCCCGCAACATGAGCTGTGCACATATATATATATATATATATATATATATATATATATATATATATATATATATATATATATATTTATATATATATATATTCATTGCCCATACTTTGAAGACATCTGCATATACAGCCAAAAAAGTCCCTATAATATGCGCTCTATCCAGTAAAATGTCTTCAGTGTAAACAGTAGAATAATTAAAAGTTTGAGGACGGTTCCCAAAGTACTAAAATGTCTTCATAGTAACTTGTGGAACGAAAACCCGTCCCCGCAACATGCTCTGTGCACATATATATATATATATATATATATATATATATATATATATATATATATATCCAGTAAAATGTCTTCAATATAAACAGTAGAAAAACGAAAAGTTTAAGGACAGTGTTCAAAGTAACAAAATGTCTTTATAGTAACTTGTGCAAAGAAAAACCGTCCCCGCAACATGCGCCGTGCACACATATATATATATATATGTGCACAGCACATGTTGCGGGGACGGTTTTTCGTTCCACAAGTTACTATGAAGACATTTTGTTACTTTGGGGACTGTCCTTAAACTTTTCGTTGTTCTACTGTTTACACTGAAGACATTTTACTGGATACAGCGCATATAATAGGGACTTTTTTGGCTGTATATTCAGATGTCTTCAAAGTATTTCAAATACTTTGAAGACATCTGTATATACAGCCAAAAAAGTCCCTGTAATATGCGCTGTACCCAGTAAAATGTCTTTAGTATATACAGTAGATTAATTAAAAGTTTGAGGACGGTCCCCAAAGTACCAAAGTAACAAAATGTCTTCATAATAACTTGTGGAACGAAATCCCGTCCCCGCAACATGTGCTGTGCACATATATATATATGTGTGCACGGCGCATGTTGCGGGGACGGTTTTTCTTTGCACAAGTTACTATAAAGACATTTTGTTACTTTGAACACTGTCCTTAAACTTTTCGTTTTTCTACTGTTTATACTGAAGACATTTTACTGGATATATATATATATATATATATATATATATATATATATATATTCATTGCCCATACTTTGAAGACATCTGTATATACAGCCAAAAAAGTCCCTATGATATGCGCTGTATCCAGTAAAATGTCTTCAGTGTATATAGTAGATTAATGTAAAGTTTGAGGTCAGTCTCCAAAGAATCAAAATGCACTGAAGACATTTTGTTACTTTGAAGACTGTCCTTAAACTTAAACTTATTATTATTATTATTATTATTATTATTATTATTATTATTATTATTATTATTATTATTATTATTATTATTATTATTATTATTATTATTATTATTATTATTATTATTATTATTATTATTATTATTATTATTATTATTATTATTATTATTATTATTATTATTATTATTATTATTATTATTATTATTATATTATTATTATTATTATTATTATTATTATTATTATTATTATTATTATTATTATTATTATTATTATTATTATTATTATTATTATTATTATTATTATTATTATTATTATTATTATTATTATTATTATTATTATTATTATTATTATTATTATTATTATTATTATTATTATTATTATTATTATATTATTATTATTATTATTATTATTATTATTATTATTATTATTATTATTATTATTATTATTATTATTATTATTATTATTATTATTATTATTATTATTATTATTATTATTATATTATTATTATTATTATTATTATTATTATTATTATTATTATTATTATTATTATTATTATTATTATTATTATTATTATTATTATTATTATTATTATTATTATTATTATTATTATTATTATTATTATTATTATTATTATTATTATTATTATTATTATTATTATTATTATTATTATTATTATTATTATTATTATTATTATTATTATTATTATTATTATTATTATTATTATTATTATTATTATTATTATTATTATTATTATTATTATTTTTATTATTATTATTATTATAATTATTATTATTATTATTATTATTATTATTATTATTATTATTATTATTATTATTATTATTATTATTATTATTATTATTATTATTATTATTATTATTATTATTATTATTATTATTATTATTATTATTATTATTATTATTATTATTATTATTATTATTATTATTATTATTATTATTATTATTATTATTATTATTATTATTATTATTATTATTATTATTATTATTATTATTATTATTATTATTATTATTATTATTATTATTATCATTATTATTATTATTATTATTATTATTATTATTATTATTATTATTATTATTATTATTATTATTATTATTATTATTATTATTATTATTATTATTATTATTATTATTATTATTATTATTATTATTATTATTATTATTATTATTATCATTATTATTATTATTATTATTATCATTATTATTTATTATTATTATTATCTATTATTATTTATTATTATCTATTATTATTTATTATTTATTATTATTATTATTATTATTATTGTTATTATTATTATTATTATTATTATTATTATTATTATTATTATTATTATTATTATTATTATTATTATTATTATTATTATTATTATCTATTATTATTTATTATTATTATCTATTATTATTTATTTATTATATTTTTTTGTTTACTTTTTAATTTATTATTATTTACCAATTTATTGTTATATGAATAAAACATTATTATTATTATAAATATAATTAGTTAACAAACAAATTAATACGTTCATAAAAAGGTTCAAATAAAATAACAATGCTAAATAAATATAAAAAAACAACAAAAATCTTTTATTTCCCACTATTGTAAAGTTTTTTCAGTGTATAACTGGTGAGGGTAAATTTCAGTTTCGTGTTTTGCTGCTACACACACAACCATATTGAGTGATAATATGTGTGTTGGCCACCACTGTTTTAAAACAATATTTTAATAAAAAAATTAGTTTAATGAATCGCCTTTATCAATTATATGTGAATAATAGTAAGTAAGCCAATTTTCACAGTGAGTGTTTTACATGCAATTATTGTGTCCAATTCTTGTTTGGTGTCGAACAGGGAAGAGAAGCAAACGGGGTAACAAAATAAGCACGGTTTTCATGCATGTTTCGTGCATGTTTTTGTTATTTCTCTTTCCCACTAATATGTATTCTTCTTTTGTTGCTTCCTTTACGTTCGGTTTTAGAGCAAAAAAAGTCACCGTGCAGATAGACATAACTTTGGGAAAAGGGAATTGGAAAAGAGCATGCAATCAATTGCATCGTATGGCTCTATGTTAGTGATTTTTGATATTTTATATTTAAAAATGGGAATTAGTCTAAATTATACAATTTGGCAACACTGATTTTGTTTGTTATTCTTAAATTGCAACAAAATTATAAACAACAGTTGATTCTGATCTTGAACGATACAGACGCACAGAAAATAACGGAGTGTGAAAATTTATTAAAATATAAATATATTTAACGGAGAAAGTGAAGTAGACTATTAAAACTGCAAAAAGTTTTTATAAAAACTGGAAAATATAAATATTGCTATATTTATAAAAAAAATATATATATACCTGAAAAGATACTGAATTTGGGTACCAGTTGTGCATTTAGTTGCAACGTGTTGCAATAATGGAATTGAGCAACGATGGTAAACACTCATTTATAGAGAGTAAACGTTCAAAGCGAAGAAGAACAGATGTATTGTAGTCACCGGCAAACATTGACGTAACTCATTTGGGTGAAAATAGATTTGCTTTACTTGAAGAATTGGAGATTGAAAAGGACACCACCATACAGAGAAAGGCAGAGAAAACTGCTTGAGCCAAAAAGGAAAATGCCGGTAAATCCTTTTGCCCTCCAATATTTTTATTTGATGTCAACATTAAACGTTTAGTTGACCAATTGGAGGCAAAAACACATAAAATAATGTTTAAAATCAGAAGCGTTATTAAACGTAAGAGTAAGTTATACATTTCAGATGCTGCAGTGGATTCAATAAATGAAAGCCAGGGAGAAGAATAATCACTCTAATACACACCTAAAGAGCTTAGACAGACTTCTTTTGTATTAAGAGGTCTTTAACACGGTACTAGTGTTGAGGAAGTTAAGTCTGCCCCTGACAAATCGGTTCCAAATTTTATGTCCAAAATTACACGTTTTACAGCTCCGTATTCCGTAAAGAACTCATACGACACAGGCCTAAAAGGAAATAACAAGAGGTACAATGCCGCAGATGCCATCGTTGGGGTCACATTGCTAAAAATTGCAATTCTGAATTCCAATGTGTGAAATGTGATAAAAAGCACCCCCCGGTTGAATACCAGCGCGTAAATTCTGAGACGTCAGCACCCCACTGCGTGAACTGTGGAGTAAGTGGTTATCCTGCAAACTGGAGAGGTTGCCCAGCCTATAGAAAATACCTTGCCGAACGAAGGGAACGCATAAAAAAGTCTAGTGAAGAAAAGCTTGTTGCCAAAGATAAAGTAAACAATATAATAAACCAATCTATTCGTTCACCAGGCAGATCATTTGCCAGTCTTTTTCAAGTAAATGCTACTCAAGCTCAAACATATAAACCATCAGTAATTGAAGAATTCTTAAAACTTGCCAATATGTTTCTTTTAGCTGAGGAATTGTAGCTGGAACAGCAAAATGAAGAATAACAAATATGGCCCATAGATCTCCTAAATTTATGACATTTAACGTCCGCTCTCTTGTTAACATCAGTCGCCAAGTTTAACTGTCAAATATTCTTCATCATAACCAAATTGATGTAGGATTCATTCAAGAATGTCATCTTGGCGGGAATAGAAAAGTAAATCTTAATGGATATAATTTCGTTTACGACAATTCAGCTTTAGGAGTAGCAATTGCTATTAAAAACACCGTACATTACAATAAAACAATAGAATTGGTTTCTAAATGCGAAAAGTTCAAATTGGGGAGACACTGCAGATAACGCTAATGGAAGAGTTCTACATAGCTGGCTACAAAACAACTATTTACATGTAATACGCGTTTGCGATATATCTCTATTGCTTCCTAATGGGTCTTCTTTTCTAGACCACTTTCTATTTAGTTCCCGCATAATCAACAGTATCCAAATCAAAAGATTATCAACTTTCTCGGATCATTTCACATTAGTACTGAAACTGGAAAGTGATGCAGCCTGTTTAACACTAAGAAGTCCACTGGTAATAACTGCATACAAGAACACTAATTGGAACGCATTCAGTAGAGATTTAGATGCAGCCTCAGATGACATTTTATAAATACATTTAATAATACACTTACCTCACCTCAATACATGAAAGCCACTCCAACAAACTGGAAATAAACTATCAAAAACGTCAGTATCCTGATAACATCAAGAAATTTTTTAAAGTTAAGTATGCATGGCAGAAGAACCTAAAGAAAATATATCACAGAACTGGAAATAGAATTAGCAGCGAGTATAAAATTCTCACTAAACAAATAGAACTATTAAAAACAATTATTAGTGAGCTTATAAATCTTGAATATGCAAAAAATTTGAGACATTGGCTCTCAAAAATAACACCACATCCTACTGCTTTTAAAGAAGTATTTCGGTTCGTTGGTAAAAAGAAGTCTCCTTGTTGCCAGCAGCTCATACACAATGATACTATCACTTCCAATAGTTGTAAAATTTCAGAAATATTTAGAACTTATTATACTGCTGTTTTTCAAGAGGTAAATCCTGAAAGACCGGTTAACAAATAGAGAATGAAATCTCATCATGTGTTGATAGACTTCCGCAAACATATCTATTTTTGATGACACGTTTCTGGCCGATGGGAATCTTGATAATTACCATTTTACAAACGTGAATAATATTAGAATGCACATTAAACACATTAATAGCAAAAAATCTTTTGGCTTTGATGACGTTTCCAATTTTATAATTAAAAAATTTCCTGATACAACACTAAAATTACTAGCTGCTATTTTTAACAATTGCATTAATAACGGCTCTTTTCCATCGGGTGGGAAAAGCTCAAAAATACTTCAAATTAGAAAAAAAAAACAGGACATAAAAAGCCTGAGGATTTTCGCCCAATATCCCTTTTATCCAACATTGGTAAATTATTTGAACACGTAATTAAGGAAAAACTAGAAAATGAGTTCATTGTGGAACCAATATCGGAATTTCAATTTCGATTTTGAAGATCTCACTCAACACACATGCATTGTTGCAATTTCACAATGATGTAACTTGCAACTTAAAGGATAAAATATGCACGGTGGCAATATCATTGGATATAGAAAAGGCGTTTGATTCGGTTTATCATAATGGAATCCTTTACAAACTTATAAATCTTGTCGTTGACCCATTTCTAGTAAAAATATTTTAAAGCTACTTTACTAATAGAAAGTTTGGTGTCTAAATCAACAACATTACCTCAGAATTAGGACATTTGGAAATTGGGGTACCTCAGGGAAATGTATTGGCTCCCTTAATATTTTACATTTTCCTGCAAGATTTTCCTCACCAATCTAGAAGTTTAAAAGTTATTTTATACGCTGATGATTGCCTTATTTATGCACACAATATATCACCAATACTAACTCTGAACTCTGCTGCATTTCACCTTGGAGAAATAAGCGCCTATTACAATAAATGGGACATTTAAATCAACGCAACCAAATCTGAGGCTATCTGTATTAGGAACCCTTCGGGTAAATGTCCTAGATATGTGGTGCCGGAAAGGAAATCCCTTCAACTTATACTAGACGGCGAAAATATTCCATTTAAAAATTCAATAAAATAATTTGGAATAAATTTTGATAAATTATTAAAATTTAACGCTCACGCTAGAACTCTGGGAAAGGCGAAAAAGATTACTGGAATGTTTGCATCACTAATGAACAACACATACTTACCTAAAAACACCAAGCTTTTACTCCACAAGGTCGCCATAAGATCGGTTCTGTCTTATGGATTCCCAATCTGGCTTATAATCTCCTATAGTAGTCAAAGAATTGAAGATATTTGAAGGGAAAATCCTGAGAAAATGCATCGGAAAAAATGATAAAAATTTCATAAACCGATTTTCAAATAGATACGTGTATGAAAATGCCGATGTTCTACCCTTCTGTAGGTACGCCATGTCGTTGCAAGCCAGATTTGTTGAAAAACTTGCGCTACACGATAATATGCTTGTCAGCCAAATATACGAAAGCAAGAAAAACATCATCTGGGCTGGATCTGCATATCTTTCTCCTGTCGGTATAATCAATGGACATATTGACGACGATCCAGCTCCTCTGGGCCTTCCCTCCGCCAATCATAGGAGCTGAAGGTGATATACGTATATACTAAATTTAATTTTGTTAATTTTACATGAACTGTAATATGAATATGTTTTGTCAATTTATGTAACAGAACTTTTGTTATTTAGTTTTAGTAATGTTATTTATTTAGTTTTAGTAATGTTATTTACAGACGTCTGCTCTGTTAGCGACTTTAAAGGACGAAAGCAAGACTTGTCAAACTATTAATTTTGTACTTTTTTTTACATATTGTATTTGTACTTTTGTATATATTATTTGTTGTACATATTATTATTTGTACTTTTTTACATATTATTAGAGTAAGACACATATAGCTCTAAGAATGTTATTATTCTCATAGTATGTAAGACAATCAATGTAATCGAAAAAGAAGACTTAATTAAATTTTTTCTTACTTATAAACAAGGAGTCAATGTATACGATGATACGATGCAGTTGATTGCATGTAATTTTCTTAAATCCCTTTTTAAAGTTGCTTCCAAAGTTATGTTGCACGGTGACTTTTGTTTGCATTAAAACCAACTGTGAATGGAGCAACAAAAAAAGAACACAAATGAGTGCGAAAGAGAAAAATATGCACGAAAACCGTGCTTTTTTGTTACTCCGTTTGCTTCTCAATCCCGTTCGTCACCAAACAAGAATTGCAAGCAATAGTTGCATGCAAAAAAGGCACCGTGTATATTGGATCAAAGAAGAAAAGAAAGCGTAGAGTACAATTTTTGTGTATTTTGTTTTTTTATAGAAAAAATATTTGCGAAAAAATAGTAACAAATAACAATAGTACTAAAATAATTTTA
This sequence comes from Eustalomyia histrio, assembly GCA_949748255.1. Classification (NCBI taxonomy): domain Eukaryota; kingdom Metazoa; phylum Arthropoda; class Insecta; order Diptera; family Anthomyiidae; genus Eustalomyia; species Eustalomyia histrio. Next base: position 153,740,373 of record OX456523.1, read on the forward strand.
TCATACACAATGGCAACAAAAGTCATAAATGATAAAGCGCATATGAAAAGGGTACTGCAAACAGGCATATCATAAAAAAAAGTTAATACAACAGCAGGTAAGATAGCTTGGCACATCCTTCTAATACAAATAATTGCAATACAATTATTAAAATGCAGGGCCGATCGGATTACGATATATGGAACGATCCATGCTTTTATTATACAAGGCACCCAGTTTTAATATAGGGTATATCACCCTTGTCAAATTTGGTTAATTCTCGTAACAATTTTTTAATTTATTTAATTTTATTATTTAAAAAAAATCAAAGATATTACTTTTTCTTACCTTACAATTTCTTTTATCTTAAGAATATTAAATAAATTAAACAATAAACCAATTTTTGAATTATACAAAAAATTAAAAAATGTCTTATTTGACTCATAAAGTTAAACAGCCGTATGCATAGACGCTTATATATCAAATTAACCTACAACAACAGCAACATTTCTTATAAGACTGTTATAATAGCGAACTAAATATCTATATATACGGCTATAAATATTGATTATAAAATTTATATTTTTTTAATTTTTCGAATTTGCAATATGTTCGTTTATGACTCCGAAATATGATTTAACAATATTGTAGAAAAGAGCCGCCGCCTATGAACTTCGACATAAAATAGATAATTTTTAAGTTTTTAATGAGTCTTAAAAGATATAACTAATTTCTATAGCTTTTAATTTATTTTCAAACGACTCATATTTCGTTTCATAAAGAGTTTTAAAAAAGCTTACTATCCCTTTTGTGTTATTTAAAATAGTTCTATATTAGCGGTCTACACAATATAAATCAAAATTTCATTAATTTAAAACATATTTTCATATCAAAACGTAGTAATTTTTGACCTCACTTCTTAACCCATAAACGTGAGACTGGGCCGCGAAAATAGGAGTTCTCTCCTAATCACAAGTCCGAATTTCATTAAGATCGGTGAGATCGGTGGCAAAGTTAAAATCAACGTTTTTGATTAAATAATAATTAATTTTATAAGAGATTTATATTGTTTTTTTTTTTAATATCAACTTTTATATTTTTCTACAAAAGCAATTTACTATTATCACAATATTTTTGTACATTGTGCAAAAGTTATTTAATAAAACATTATTTGTATTATTTACAAAATTTGTAAAGTCAGAAAAGTTTTTACCATCAACTAAGTACAAAAATTTTGTAATATAACAAATTTATTGAACTTTGTTCTGGATACGAAACTCTGTTGGGGTGACCATATCGAGAATAGAATTACCAAAGCTTATAGCACAGACTACACAGACATCAAATAATAATGGCGACTAGAAAATGAGTAAAAGGAAATGTCAAAATTGCGGTAATACTCAGAAAGCAGGGTTGGCAGGCAATACCGCTAAAATATCGTAATCGATTCAATACCCTTTCAACTGACTATCGTTACACCCAAAAAAACGTTACCGAAATAATAAAAAATAGCGTTATCTTTAAAATATCATTACGGAAACAATAGAAAATATCGTAATCGTTAAGATACCGTTACCGATATAATATAAAATATCGTTATCCTGAAAATAACGTTACTGAAATAATTAAAAATAGCGTTACCCTTAAAATACCGTTACCGAAATAATAGAAAATAACTTTTCTCTTAAAATACCGATATTATTACTTTAAGTCGTATTGTTAACTTTGCGAACGCTTTTTGCATAGTTAACACTGGGCAACACTTTTTTTAAGTAATGTATACACAAGTAATGGTCTTGTTTACCAGGGGTCTTCAAATGCAATAAAATTTGCCATGATATTTGAAGATTACACAAAAAACAACAATAAAATTCTTTTCGTTGTTCTTTTGTGTGTAATTTTCAAATTTAGTGGCATCCCTGTAGGAAACCTGGGGTCAAGAGTTTTCAAGTCACCACTTATGTCGACTATTTTGGCTGACTTTTTGGTGACATAGTCAACAAAGCGTCTAAACTTTTTACATTCCTTTTTTTGACATAGCCAGCAAAGCGTCTAAACTTTTTACATTCCTTTTTGTTGACATTGTCAACACAGCGTCTACTATACTTTTTACATTCCTTTCAACAAAATATATAATGAACAAAAGCAATTACAAAAGACTTGTGAAAAAACAATTAATTTTGTATAAAAATAACGAGAAAGAGGCAACAATTTTTAGTGAAAATTGTAACTTTAGACATTTTGTAAAGTAGAATGAAAATTTTACGTAGCTATGGAAGATTTTGTACAGTCTTTTGAAGATTTTTCTACTCCAAAATTAAATTTGCGCGAAAAACTTATGTACTTTAATGAAATTTAAAAAAAATGTTTATTAATAAAATATCTAATTTTCCGAAATAAATGCACCCGTTTAAACTTATTTTCCTTCTTAGTGTGGAAATCTAGTAGAAAGTTCCAAAAGTTTAGACTAGAATTACTAAAATGTACTAGTGAATCTCTGGTTCCAATGTCTACACCTAGTCAATACACTCCGTCTCATAACTATAGCACACTTTAAAATCTTTTTTTAACTGCTTATAAAAATTAATTTAAACGCCCTGTATAAAACAACAAAATTAACAGAAAGTTTTCTTACTCTATTCTACTTCTTTTCACATAATTTTTTTTATTTAAATTCTGCTTATCGAAAAAAACCGTTAAATATTGTAAAGTGATTGCATACTTATGCCTCTTTTCTTCGTTTCATAACTATAGCACACATTTGAAAAGGTTACGTTAAGGTAAAAACAAGTGCATCAAAAAAATTTTTTTTTTTGAATAATAATTAAAAAAACAAGTAAAACAGTGAAATGCCACGAGGTAAAAATTGTCTGCTATAGAAAAAGGCAAAAATCCTCGGATTTGATAAAGCAGGCCTAAGAGTTAGCGATATATTAAAGAAAATTTGCCGAAGTAGGAAAGTTATTTCTAATTTTCTCTCAAATCCAATAGAATATGACTCAAAAAGACGAGGTGGCCCAAAAAAAAACTTTCGAGTCGCGATTCCAGAAGAATTTTGCAAAAAGCAAGCAACTCTACACTAAGTTGCACCCAACTTGTTACAACCAAAATTTCCAAATCGACGGTATGGAGACTTTTAAATGATGCACCGAACATCTGCCGACAAAAAATTAAAACAGCTCCGAGGTTACTGAAGCGTCTTAAATTGCCCGGCTTAATTTCGCTAAACTAAATATGCAAACAAATTGGTCTCAGGTATTGAAGGTACATATTTTGCTCCGTGCTCATTTTTTAATATTTTTGTTTCTAAGATAATTTTTTTCTGATGAGAAAAAATGGAATCTAGATGGCCCTGATGGTCACAGACAATATTGGCGTGATTTCCGAAAAGAACCCCAAAATTTTTCTCAGAGAAATTTTGGTGGGGGTTCGTTGATGGTACGGGTGCGTTTTCAGTGGATGGTGTGTTGGAACTGCAGGTTGTTTCATCAAAAATGAAAAGCGCCGATTACACCAAGGTGCTCCAGTGTAGTTTACTTCCATTTTTGAATCGCAATGTTGAAAAAAAATACACATTTCAACAAGACAACGCATCTATACACTCAAGTAGAGAAACAAGGCAATGGCTTCAAACCAATAATATCTCCGTTCTGGAATGGCCAGCCTGTTCACCTGATATAAACCCTATTCAAAATATCTGGGGCATATTAACAAGAAAAGTTTTTGCCAATTACCATCAGTACAACTCAGTTCCAGAACTAAAAACAGCAATTTTTCCTAGTTAATTCAATGGAAAACCGAATATTTGAGTGCATTCAGAATAACGGAGGTGTAACTTATTACTAATTTTCTTTTTAATAAAAAAAACTTACATTTTAGAGTATTTACTAATGTGTGCTATAGTTATGAAACGAAAAAAAGAGGCGCAAGTATGCAATCACTTTACAATATTTAACGGTTCTTTTCCATAAGCAGAATTTAAATAAAAAAAATTATTTGATAAGAAGTAGAATAGAGTAAGAAAACTTTCTGTTAATTTTGTTGTTTTATACAGGGTGTTTAAATGACAAGCACATGTTAAATGTCTACAGCAGAGAGTTTTGACTGGGGTATTAATAGTCAGTAGTACTGGTGACAAAGTCAATAGTGAATCAGTACAGTTTCACTATCGACATTTTTTTCAGCGATATTATATTGAATGTGAAGACAAGGGGTTAGTTAAACTAAAGAAAAAACATATAAGCATGTACTTAATTTTAATTTAAATAATTTATTTTAATTATTTGAAAATAAAAGTTTTTGGTTTTTTATTTAGAAATTCCAAAATTTTCTCTCAATATTATATGTTATATAAAATCTCACCGATCAGTTCCAAAACATTCAGAAATGTGGATATTTTTGCTCTTATTAAAAATTTAGTATGTTTTCTGTAAAATACTACTACTGAAAAAATTGCCTAACCAAAATTACAACATTCTCAAGCTTTTTTTTTAAATTTTCCCAGAAATGTCTAATAAACGTCCTAAATTCCTATTACTAAAGAGTATCACTATTGGGATACTTATAGAAATATTTAAAAAAAAATTTATTTCCAATAGAAAAAGATCCAAATTTTTTTTTTTTTTTTTTTAATTTGTGCGATAAATAAAAAAATTTATAATAGTATGTACTTTTGAGACGACAAAAATTTAAATTTTAGAAAAATCTTAACAAGCACCATGGTCTATTGTTGTAAAATTCTAAATGCTCTATACTTGTACAACTCTACCTTACTCCCACTTTTAAATAAAATTTTTTAAAAAAATTGTATGATCAATTTAACCTTTAAATCCCTACATTTCTTAACTATTTAAAAATATCTTTGCAGAATTTTAAAGATGACAGTTTAAAGTTACGCGCTTTTAAAAAAATTTAAATTATACGTCTTCTTAATTCTTAACCAAAAAAAAAATTAAAACGTTACCGAAATAATTTAAAATAGCGTTACCCTTACCGATAACAGCATTCATTTCGGTTACCATTCATGTCAGAAAGGGATAGATATAGAAAAAATTATGTAGCATACAATTTATATGGAGTTTATTTTCTCTATCTCGTTCTGCAAATCACTGCAATGTCTAAATAAGCATACGGTTCCAGAAATCTTCACTAGCAACTTCGACACATAGAAAATTCCAGAACCATCATGTTCTGGATAAGTCTAGACAAAAACATCATATTCTAAATACTGCCAACATCATGTTCTGCATTAGTCTAGACAAAAAATCACGTTATAGATATTGCCAACATCATGTTTTTAATAAATCCAGATATTTTTACTACTACTTTCTCCTACAGTATTCCCTCGATTAACGTCGATTGGTTCCGGAATCTGACGACGTTAATCGAAACTACGTAAAACGAATTTTTAATTGCTCATACATTAACGCTGACTTAATTTCATAATAAAAAACTTAAAAATTGCTGGTAATTCAGTCTTTTTTTGTAGAATTTTAAGTTATAAACATTTAGTTCATAGACGAATTACAAAAAAACTTACACAAATAAAATATTAAAAAAATGGAAATAAGAAGCTAAAAATATCAGTTAAAATAAGCTGTGTCGAATTTGGAATACCCTCCACCAATATCATAAAAAAATTTCTCTACTGTTTTTGATACTAATAATGTAAAAAAACTTTAAAAGTGAAACTATGGAGGAGAAAATAAAAATTTTTTGAGGTGAAAAACTTGTTTGGATGTTAAAAAAAATTTTGAGGTGAACATAATTTTTTGAGGTGAAATATATTTGTGGTGAATATAAAATATTATTCAATTCCAAGCGACTGGTGAAAAACATGAGAAAATATTTTACTTGTCAGTTGCTACAATTAAATTGTACTAAAATACACCAATTTGTATGGAAAATTTAGAGCAGACCTGGGCAATTAAATGCAATTACTTCAATTTCATGTAATGGATGTAATTGAGTAATTGCCCTGTAATTAAGTAAACAGAAATTTTCGAAGGAAAAATTTAATCCCATAAACGTGGGCGTTATTATGAACAAACTACACAAGCAAAGAATTGCAAAATGTAATTGAGATCGCTCAGGTATGATTTAGATCAACCTGTATTCAGAGGTACCTTCACAATTTTACTCATAACTTTTTAACTGCTGGACCGATTTTGCTCATTTTCAATACCAAATTGCTCGGGAGGATGTCATGAATACCTCCGCTTACTAAACGTAGCAAAATCAACTTAACATAGCTAAATCAGCTTGAAATCGCATAAGTATAACGAATCTATATATAAATATATAAAATTGTTGCAAGTGTGTTGTGACTTTATAACTCACGAACGGTAAACCGAATTCGATTAAATTTTTAGAATTTGTTCGTATGGTCGTTTAGAAAGTTTAACTAACACGAAATCGGTCGACGCGTTCGTGAGTTACGACTTTTCATGTCAACATGTGATTTTGTCCATATATAAAAAAACAACATCAAATTCGTAGGCGCCCATGAGCGTGTGCAGCACACAATCAAACAAAAAATATTGTGTACACTATTGTATTGAATTGATAAAAAACTAAATATGTATCTAAAGAAGACATATCAAAATATTTAAAAAATGCGGTTTTAAAAATTAAATTCATAAACGAATTAGAAGCTTATACATATGTTCAGATAAAAAGTAAAAAAATAAAAAAATAAAAAAAGATTGACAATTACACATAAGTCCACTCGCGTCTACATTGAAAACTTGCTGAGTGTGCCCTGTTTTTACTTATAACTTATAAACAACTGGGGCGACACAAATCGCAGCTGAAAGAAACAAACAATTTTACAACGCAAATCGAATCAAGGTAAATCGAGGCTTTACTGTATATGTCGCTATCACATATAGTGGCACAAGGAAGTATACAAAAAAAAAATAAAATACATTTTATAAAAATTATTATATTTTACAATAAAAATTATACTGCGCAATTCAATACAAAAAATATAACAGAAAAATATCAATTTATTTTAAAATATTTTGTTTATCCAGGTAAAAATTATCATATATGTTCATAAATCGTCATTCATTGTGTCCGGTATGAGCGTATATGGTTTCATGTATGAGGCATGAAAAAGTCCCATATATGGCAATATATGATATGATGAATGTATTGGTCCATATATTGATTCGTATATGCCATACATATAAAAAATTCGAATTCACGAGTTCCACAACCGTACAAATATACCATTATGAAAAAAATATGGTCTGCCAAGGCAATTTTAAAAAAAGTTTTATTTAGAGGTAGCACATCACCATTAAACTTTTAAAGTTGTACTTGTTCTATTATTTTAAATAAATAAAAAATCTAAAAAAAATAATATAATTACACTGTCCAACAAATTAAGACTTTTTGAATGGAACAGAATAGCGACCCCATAATTCTGAAAGGGTATGTTGAGCAGATCATTTTTGTAGAACAAACTTATGGTCCAGCACGTCTGAGTTTTTTTTTACAGTGGGTCAAAGTTTTAATTTTTTGGTCAAATGGAGCATTATACTATATGAAAAAAATGCTGTAAGTTAATGTCTGAGAGAATTCTTATGGTCAGAGTTGTATTGTGGAATTATATGAGGATTATTTTTGTGGAAGATCTTAACCCTCTAACTGATCTCTTTATGGGTCAATTTGACCCTTTTTTCAAGAAAATCAAAAAATATCCTTTAAAAAAGGACATTTAAGGATTAAAATATTCTACGAAAATGTTTGCCGGAAAATTTCAGTGGGGGTCACCAAAGACACCAATGTTGTAAATAAAGCTCTTTACGCTTAATTAGTAAAATTATACACCAACATATACAAAACAGGTAAAAACGGCGTCAAGTTCGGCCGGGTGTGATTTTTACTAAAAAAGAAAAATTAAAGCTTAAATAAGCATGGCGGATTCTGTTTGCAAATTAAGAGATTGGTTTTGTTTTATTTGTGAACATTTTACGCACCATCAAAGCAGAAGAAAGATATTCCCTACAATTGAAGAACCATATTTTCTTTTCTTTGGAATACGTTTTTTATCGGAAGCTTGGATACCAAAAACCGTATGTACTACTTGCGAAAGTGGTCTTTTGACCTGGTACAAAGGCGGTACTAAGGCGCTGCCATTTTCTGCGCCTATCACATGGATTGAACCTGAAGATCACAAATCAAATACATGCTATTTCTGCGTTAATTACAAATTTGGTAGAAGCCAAAGGCACTACGCGATAATGACATACGAAGCAACAAATAATGTCATTTTACCAGAAGTGCGCTGTGAAGGTGTTCCGGTGCCTCAACCGCCTACACATACATTCCATAAATATAAATGGGAAGTATGCGCAGACTTCAAAATGATTGCAATATTGACTGGAATGCAAACAGGATACACAAAATATATGTGCTTCCTTTGTAAATGGGATTCACGTGCTACCAGCAGCCATTATCATATTAAATATTTCGAAGAACGTAAAGAAAATATTATTGGTGACTTAAATGTAATCCATGAATCCTTTGTCCCAAAAGATAAGGTCATACTTCCACCGCTGCATATTAAGTTGGGCGTGGTGAAAAATTTTATTAAAAGCTTAAATACACAAGGAAATGCTTTCAAACGCATTCAAACAATTTCCCCCAGATTATCTGCAGCAAAATTAAAAGAAGGTAACATACGGATTTAAGAAATAATTTATTTCATTTAATGTAAATTACCTTTTCTATGAATGCTTGTTGGACCCGATGTAAGAAAATTATTAAAAGATGAAGAATATTATGGTCATCTGTCGGATATGCAAAAGACAGCATTGACTTTATTCAGCTGGTTATATCAGAATTCCTTGGAAACTCAAAAACACAAAACTGCAGAAAATATTGAAAGCATGCTAATCGGTTTTAACAATATTACAGTTAAGATGTCACTAAAGCTGCATTTTCTGCACTCTCATCTCAATTTTTTTAAAGAAAACCTTGGAGCGGTTTCAGAGGAACACGGTGAAAGGTTTTATCAGGATATAAAGGTATTGGAAGAAAGATTCAAAGGGAAATCCCAAAGTGTAATGCTTGCTGAATACGTATGGGGCTTGTACAGAAACCTTGACCCATCGGAACATTCACGTCAAGCTAAATACAGGAAAGCATATTAAGTTTAATCTTTAATCCATTGTCATACTACTGCTATTTCCCAATTTCCTTTTACTCGAAAATTTGAAGCAAAAAAATAAATATGTACATACTATAATAAACCACTATTAAAACAAAATTATAATTTTTTTATAGAAGTTGGCGTGTAATTTTGCCAATTAATCGTAAAGAGCTTTATTTACAACAATGGTGTCTTTGGTGACCCCCACTGAAATTTTTCGGCAAACATTTTCGTAGAATATTGTAATTCTTAAATGTCCTTTTTTAAAGGATAGTTTTTGATTTTCTCGAAAAAAGGGTCAAATTGACCCATAAAGAGACCAGTAAGAGGGTTAAGATCTTCCACAAAAATAATCCTCATACAATTCCACAATACAACTCTGACCATAATAATTCTCTCAGACATTAACTTACAGCATTTTTTTCATATAGTATAATGCTCCCTTCGACCGAAAAATGAAAACTTTGACCCACTGTACAAAAATATTTAGACGTGCTGGACCATAAGTTTGTTCTACAAAAATGATCTACTCAACATACCCTTTCAGAATTATAGGGTCGCTGTTCTGTTCCAAAAATGCTGTTGGACAGTGTTATTAAGATCGAGACTCATCAAATCTAATATATTTTTGGGCGTACATTACTAATATGAAATCAAAATTAAATTCGGAGTCGCGTATATCGCGAAAATTAAAAAAATTGTTTAAATGATTATGTATATGCCCACGGAATGTATTCTAATGTGAGGCAGGATTTTTGTTAACGATGTAATTTTAATACGCTAAATAATAGCGAGATACTAAAAAAAGTAAAATTTTACGGTCAGTTACAGGAATAACTATAATCCTTTCAAAAATTAAAAACAATGTCATGTCTGATGAAAGCCCGTGGCAAATAGATTACAAAAGTACAAGAAGTTCGATTTTTCGATGTCAATACCACAAAAAATCGAATTTTGTAGTTTTCTAAAACCACGAATAGTTTCAAAACCACAAATTTGTTTCTAATTTTGATTGCAGATTCATAATCTTCCTAAAAATTAAGATCAGAAACTTTTAAAAAATTGCGAACAATTACTTAATTTAATCAAATTTTAATCATGTATTTTTGACCGAACAAATTCTTTTAAAATTGATTTAATTTTTTTTGCATCAGTGTATTGGCGCTTTTCGGAGTAAACCCTGGTTGACAAAATACCCCATACGTTTTCCATTGAGTTAAGATCAGGGGAACACGCAGGACATTCCAAAACAGATATATTTTTGGAAGAAAAACAATTTTTAGTTGCAGCACTATTATGGATAGCCGCGCTATCCTGTTCAAAAATTAAGCTTTTGTTTGGATTCCCAAAAATGAAACAAAACTCATTTACATGTTAGAAATTGTATTTATAATGTACCATCGGCGCAAAAATCTTCCCAGATCATCAGCGATGCTCCTCCAAAATTTTTCTTTAAGAAGGTTAGGGGAACCTTTCTTAAGTCTCGCCAATAGTCTCTGCTACCGTCCCACAGTGCTTTGTTCCATAGACAAAAATCAAAAATAAAATGTTGGTCATGAATATTGAGAAATAATATATTTTTGGAAAGAATATAAAGCAACCAAAAGATATGACATTTTTTTTTAGTTTGACTCTTTTTGGCGCCATGAGAGGGCGCTAACCTTGGACAATTTTAAGAAATATTGGCATAACAAAAATATGGCTTTTAGTTGTTTCACGAAAAAAACATATAAAATTCATTATTTATTTTGTCTTAATATATTTGTACTGTATATATTTGTACTTTATTTTGTCTTAATATAATGTACTGTACAGTAAAAATGTTTATTACAATTATTTTTTCTGAAAATTACTTTTTTGTGCTTAAATATCGAGATTTACAAAAATATGAAAAAAGGGTTTTTACGTTCAACGATTATAAGAAGTATAGAACCAAGTTTTTGCCACTAATTACAAAAAAAAACATGTTTTTAAATATGTCTATTTTCTTTATTTATACTGAAATTTGTTCTACTTTTAAAGTGCCAAAATTTGAAATGACGTAAAAGGTAATAAATATTTACCATAAATATGGATAAAAAGTATATTTTTAGAAAGATTATAAAGTAGCTTAAAATCGTGTAAGAGAATATTTTGGTTTTACAAAAAAAAAGTTTTTCGTGTGTTATTTTAAATTGAGCTTAAGATTTTTTATTTATATAAATTTATTATACATAAATATTTATTTATCCCACAAAAGATAAATCCGAAATGTCCAATTTAGTTTATAAAAAACCTTGTAGTGAAAATGATAGTGAGAATTGTATTAAAGTATATGTAGGTACAACAAAGAATAAATTAAAAACAAGAATTGCAGGACATAAATATGATCAAAAATATTTACAGGGACACTACTTCTACACAAAAAACAGCATTATCATTACTAGGGCAACCAAAAATATGCATTAGCATGTTTTTTTCTGGATGTTATTGAGAAAACAAGCAAGATATTAATTCATTTTAGGAAAAACTACGCCTTTTAAACCCTATTTGTTAGAACATATTTTCGCATATTTCCCCATAAATGCATATTTTTGCATTTTTCAATTGTATGGCATATTCTACAAAATTTTTATATGTGTAACCAAATTTTATTTTTTCAAAAAAAAGACTACACACTGACACATTACTTAAGTATGTTCTATTAAATAATAAGAAGACTCATGAAAACGCTTAAAATTAACATTTGTGAAATTGGGAAAATTTGCGAGTCTTGATTCATAAAAAAATAAATTAAATAAAAACAAAGCATAAAAATTTTATCTAAAAAAATAAAGAAAGCGCAAAACTTAATTGTTGAAGGTGTTGAAGACATTGTAGTAACCATTACTTTTTTAAATCACTATTTTACTTTTGTAACAAAAGTAAACAAAAAAAAATTGTGTAATAGTGAATTCTAAATTAAAAGTTACGTATTTTTTAACGTTGTACCTATTTGAGAAAAATTGCAATAATTACAAAATATAAAAAAATTAAATTATAAGTTGATTTTTAAATTAATTAAATGTTTGTAAGAATATGCTGAAAATCAAGCAATCCGTGTCAAACAGACTAAAGCAATATGTTAGCGAATACCCAGATTTTAAAACTGATAGGAAAATTCTGTTTTGTAAAGTTTTCAATAAGCTAGTGTCAGCAGAGAAAATATTTACCATAAGACAGCACCTCGGAAGTCAAAAACATATTGAGCTCAACGAAAGAAATGTAGCTTAAAAATCAACGCAACAGTTTTTGGGTAAATCTAGCAGTGCCTCAAAAGATGCTCAATTTGCCGAAGATCCTAACGCCGATTGGTTAATTGCAAATGCAAAAAAAATATTTTTAAAGACTCCGTCTAGAGTAGAGATTTTTAAGGATCTAGAACCTGGATTCCCACTTCCTCTGCAGCCGATGACCACACGATAGAGGACTTGGATGAAGCCCGTAAATTACTATGCAAGCAACTATGAAAATATTGTGTGAGTTTTTGATGCGACAGACAATGAGGAGGCAGCCTCAATAAAAATATTGCAAGACCTTCTATGTGACAGCACAATCAAAGCTGATTGAACTCTTATTGCATCAAGTTATGGATTTATTGAAGCATCAATAACTAAACCAGAAACATTTGGACTACAACTTGCTGCGCAGACGCTATGAAAGCAATTAACGTTATAAATGGCCAGGCAGCCGACATTATACAAAAAAAACTTGCTACTGCAATTGAAAAAAAATGTGGTTTTGCTTTATTGAAGAATATTTCAGCAAGTTTGAATCGAGTATCCGTCCAAAATGCAGTAACTAAAAAATATACGATTGGAGAAACGTTAGCTTTTAAATTCGCACCAATTACTTCCGTTGATGTCGAAAGAACTTTCTCGATGTACAAGAGCGTTTTACGATCAAACAGACAAAGCTTCCTGTTTCAAAATTTGAGCGAAATGTTTGTCATTTATTGCAACAATAATTTACTCTTTAATTTTGTATTCTTGTCAGTTTGAATTTTTTATAACACTTTTTGTTATTTTTTTTTTGGGTTAATTTTGGAATTAAATTGAAATATAATATAAATATAATGGAATTTTATTTCTTACGTTTGTTCATGTTTTCAAATTTTTGAAAAAATTAAATATAAATGAATATATGAAGAAATTTTGCGTTTTATGGATCATATTTTTAACGCTTAATGCATATTTTAGGCGCTTAAAACTATTTTTTTAAGAGCATATTTTAGGTTGCCCTAATCATTACATTGTACGAGTTCTAATCATTATCCTGATTTTGATAGAACGTCTATTTTGAACACAGAGGTAACTACAGACGCAGGTATATGTTAGAAATGTTACAAATTATGAAAGTATCATCTACACAACGAATTAATTGTAAAACAGACAGGAAATATTCGAAATTATAGACATTTAGTTAATAAAAACTGGGATTAATATTATTATGCTAAATAACATGTATTTTAAATATTTTTGTTCATGTAATATTTAAATTTTTCAAATATTGTTATTTTTGTTTTCTGTTTTCTGTTATATTTTTATTTTTTAATATTGACAAAAACTTATTTTTGATTTACCGCCTTTAAAAAAAAATTGTTATATATGCGTTTTCAATATAAAATTTTCATGCATTAATTATAAAAAACAATTTCCCCTTAAAAAGTCACCCAATGAAGTGACGAAATATTGGGATAAACAATATTTATAATTAATTTTTATAAATAAAAGATCTTAAGCTCAATTTAAAATAACACATAAATCAAGAAGATCGAAGAAAACTAAAAGAATAATAAATTTTTTCAAGAAATGGCTTAAAATTTTTTTACTAAATTTTTCTAGTATATTTGTAATAAACTAAAAATAAAAATTTTAATATAATAGCCTGTTCCTCGATCTCGAACGAAAAACTAGTCGAACGATAGCAAGTCACTCGAATTCGAGTCAATTTGGGTTTCTCTATTTCGAAAGGCTTCGATCGACTTGACTTACGTGTGTCAATTTTTGTTTCTTACGCATTTACAAATCACAGAGATGCCAGATCATATATTTTGAGCATTTGTTAAAATTTTCTTTAAAAGTAGCAAAAATACTACTAAACTGCTTAAAGACAAAAACAACCCTGTTTAACAGTGATCAGCTGTATATGACAAATGAAATAAAAAAAAAATAACAATAAACAAATCAATTTTTATTGGAAAGTCTGTTTATTTGTGAAAATTTTTGTTATCGATTGGTTGTGGTAAAATTGTTGTTTGAAGAGCTTTTCTGTTGCCTGTTGTCTGTTCGGTGCGGTCACTGCTAAAGTCCTTGTAAAATAAAAGATGTAAAATTAAAAATGTAAATATGAGTTTCTTGGGCAAACGTAAGCCACAAACAACACACACATACCTTTTCCACTCAACAACAGCGTAATAGGGGGTGAAACGGAGTTTAGTTTTCTGGTCAAATATTCCTCCTCTGCGGAAAATTTGTTTGCTCCGAACACCAGAGTCCTTCTGGCAAAATCAGGCCTTTCTTCCATATAAAATACACGCGTCTTCGGATGGTCCATTGTTGATTTTTTTTTAACTAAAATTTAAAATTTTAATAAACTATAAATATTTGTATTATTTTGTACTTACTTTTTGTTATCCATTGCTTTTTTACTTCATTTTGCTTTTAAAAATATCAAATATATATTTACTCGACAAAAAAATAGCAAGTGACTGATTTTGACATTTGCGTTCGAGCTGTTCGAAATAGAGAAACCAAATTTTGTATGAAAACAGTTACGTTTTCATTCGACTTGTCGTTCGAGTCATCGTTCGCATAGAAATAGAGTTAGAGAAACCCAAATCAGTTTTCTTTCGACTAGAAAGCGAACGAACGTGTTCTTTCGAAATAGAGGAACAGGCTATAAATCTTTTTTTTGTGGCTTTGATTTATAGATTTTGTTTTGTTGATAACCCAAAATTTACTTTGATGGAGTAAAAAAACGAAAAAAGGGTATTTTTTACGTTTTTCAAAGTTTATACTATTATCACAAAGATAATAAGGAGAATATAACATATATTGCGCCATAAATTATAAAAAATCATGATTTTCGTGATTTTTTCATAAATTTGATAATATATTTATAAAAAACATGTTTTTAGGAAGATTATAAAGCGCTTATGAAAATAATTTAGATTTGACTCTTATTTGCACAACTAGAGGGTGCTAAATACTTGGAATTGAAAGGAAAACTTGTTAACAAAAAACCGGTTTTAATTAGAAATATCAAGAATAGTGTATTCGTCATGAATAGTGTATTCAAAATACCGAACATTCGGTAGAATAAAAAAGAACAAAATTCCGAATAAAAAGTGCATATTCATAACTTTTTTTAATATAAAGAGAGAGAGATATGAGATTTTTTCAATAATATAAAAATTTTTCATGTTTTTTAAAACTTTTTCTTTTTCTACGAGGGTTTTTTTCGAATCTTCTTTTAAAACAACAATAATCTCAAAGTCAATCTCCTTCTGAGTAAAACAAGCTTTTATTCGTGTAAATTGGTTAAAAATGACATTGTTATAGTGCTTTTTCTAAACAACGAAATCCCGATTTCGATTATTTGATTCAACAAAAGAAATAATTTAAAGTACAAACTATTTTTTTTAATTACGTTTATTTTTTAAAAATCTTTACTCAATCTACTACGTTTGTAAGGCAACCAGCAGTAATTCGCTAGCATTCTGATCTGACTTTTTCCTTCGAACCGCTTTTCCATTGTTGATAGCTCTTGGTGGAAGCGTTCGCCTTGCTCGTCTCTAAATTGTCCCAGATTTTCTGGAAAGAATTCCAAGTGAGAATGCAAAAAATGTATTTTGATTGCCATTTTGCATCCCATTTCTCCATACGCCTCTAGAAATTCACTAACACACTCAACTTTTAATAAATCAAATGATTTTTATTAACACTTAGTTATTACACAATTAAATATTTTGGTTAGTTTTTTTTTTTAAGAAAAACATGTTGCTTCTTTAAGCTGCACCACTTATACTAACTAGTAAACAACTTTTTTGCAAGTATGAAAAAAAGTAACGGTATTATTACAAAAATAATTTAAATAAGGCCTTATTTTCAGTGATAGAGTACTAACCTATACAGAGTGGATTTTCTTTATTTCTCCTTCGTACTTATGTCTTGTTTGTATCATACTCGTACAATAAGTCCTAAAGCTTGAACTGTAATTGACCTAAGTTCCTTAAGTTGGCATTCGCCGAACTTGAGTAACAATCTAAAGTAAAAAACAAAAAAAATTTTAATTTCTTTGTTTATTGAAACGCAAATAATAAAACAAAAGCCAATTTTAATTGGGCTTTAATGGCGATTCGTTAACAAAAAGAAAATGTTTATGGCATTTTAATATCTCTTGATTAGAAAAAGTACTATAATTTTATACACGAATAAAAGCTTGTTTTACTCAGAAGGACACTGACTTTAAGATTACTTTGTTTTAAAAGAAGATTCGAGAAAAACCCTCGTAGAAAATGAAAAAGTTTAAAAAAAATTAAAAAAATTTATATTATTGAAAAAATCTGTACACATTTATATAAATAAAGGGTGTCCCAAGAAGAACGCAATTTTTAAATCTGGCAACATTGGAAGTGTCATTGTTTGACATTTGAAAAATGTTTATTGTTTGCTAGTAGAAGGTACGAGGTTAGTAAAAATGGAGCGCTACACGAATGAACAACTCATTCTCATTGTGAAATTGTTTTACCAAAATGGTGAAAGTTTTGCGGCTACAGTTCGCAAATTGCGATCAATTTGGGGTCACAATAATGCTCCAAAAGAGTCAACTGTAAAGAGATTAATGGATAAATTTGCCGAAACTGGGTCTGTTAGTGATGTAAAGACAACAACGCGCCATCGACCAGGTCGATCGACCGAAAATGTCGCAGCTGTACGTGATGATGTCGCTCAAACTCCATCCACCTCAATTCGACACCGAGCTCAGCAAATTAGTGTCTCCAAATCCACTTTGCAGCGAATTTTGACTAAAGATTTGCATCTTCATGCATACAAAGTTCAATTGACTCAGGAACTGAAGCCAGCTGACCATGGACAGCGAAGGGAGTTCGTTAATTGGGTATAAGAGAGACAACATGAAAATGCTGATTTTGCCGATAAAATCATCTTCAGTGGCGAGGCCCATTTTCATCTTGATGGCTTCGTCAATAGGCAGAATTGTCGCATTTGGGGTGAGGAAAATCCTCGAGTGATTCACGAGAAGCAAATTCATCCTCAACGTGTCACTGTGTGGTGTGGTTTTTGGGCTGGAGCAATCATTGGACCTTTTTTTTATGAAAATGAGTCAGGTCAAGCGCAAACAGTCAATGGTGTTCGGTATCGTGAAATGATAACCAGTTTTTTCTTGCCTAGAATTGAAGAAATGAATGTGGAGGGCATGTGGTTCCAACAAGACGGCGCCACATGTCATACAGCCAGAGAAACAATTCAATTGCTGCATCAGTCATTTCCCGGTCGTGTTATTTCGTGTTTTGGAGATCAGAATTGGCCGCCTAGATCGTGCGATTTAACACCATTAGATTTTTTTCTTTGGGGTTTTTGAAGTCGATGGTTTACGCGAATAAGCCGACGACGACTCAAGCCTTAAAAGAGGAAATTGGACGCTGCATTAATGAAATACCGCAGCATTCATGCAAAACGGTCATTGAAAATTTCATTAAAAGATCGCGTGCATGCCAGCAAAGCCGCGGCGGCTATCTGCACGATATATTGTTCCATACATAACCTCATTCTGTCTACTTTACGATATAATAAAGTTTCACGATTTTTTTAAATATCTGTGTTTTATTTAAAATTTAAAAATTGCGTTCTTCTTGGGACACCCTTTAGTATGCGGGAAGTATATATATTTCGAAAGAGCGCGTTTATTTCTAATTAATGCGGTTGACCGTTTAGAAATCGGTTAAAAAATTACTGAGTTAGAAAAGCTTAAGTGCGCCAGTCCAAAAAATACTCGTTTCGCCATATTTCGAAATTTTGAGGGTATATTGCAACTTATAAAACCGGTCAGCTAGACCTACAACCTACACTAGGTCATTTTGCAAGTTCTTTTTCAGTTTAGTACGGTGTAATCTTAAACAAATTTTATATATTTTTTTTAATTTTGGACTTATTTAGAATTCTTTTAAACAAAAATCATTGATTTTAGCACATTTTTATAAAACAAATAATTCGGCGAAATAGTGGCAATATTCGGTATTTGGGTGAATAGTAGCAATATTAATAGTCAATAATAATCTTAAACAAATTTTATAATTTTTTTTTTTTAATTTTAGACTTATTTCGAATTCTTTAAAAAAAATCATTGATTTTAGCACATTTTTATAAAACGAAAAATTCTGCGAAATAGTGGCAATATTCGGTATTTGGATGAATAGTACCAATATTCGGTAAATAGCCAAAACATACCGAATATGGGCCGAATTTTCACGAAATCTCTAGTTTTAGTTGTTTTACAAAAAATATTAAAAATTATTTTCTTAATAAAAGTATTCCATGTTTGGTTTTTTAATTCGATAGTTAATTTTTATCAAACTTAAAATATAATTTTTAATATAAACCTTCAACAAATTTTGTTTCTGGCTTTGAATTTTAATGTTGGAAACAAAATAATTTTGACGCGTAAATAGACAAAAAAAAATTTTTTTTGTACAAAAATAAAAATAATTTCAAGAATACAAAATTGAAGAAATGTTTCAATAATATTTTCAAAAAATATACAAACAACTTTTTATTTCTTATAAATGTAAAGTTTGAGCAACAACACAACAGTATTAAAAATAACTATTGATAATAAAGTCAATCGTCAACTGATTTTATAAATCAGTAACAGACTAATTGATGGATATAATTTGATAGTGTTACCAGTATTAAAAACACAAATAAATAAACATATCAGGGTTGATGAATTTAAAACATTAGTACTTTTTTTAATACCTTCTTTTGAAAAATTTTAAAAATAAATAATAATTAAGAGTCATTTAATAGACACAAAAATATTAAAATAAATAGAAAGAGAGAAAAAATTATAAAAATGTGGATCAAGATTAAAAAAATAAAAAACTTTTCGATCTAATTGAAGCTCAATATTAATTATTATTTTATAAAGAGTACCATTGATTTTAAATTTTGTTAAATTTGAGTATTATTTAAAAAGTTCCATCCCTGACAGTACTTGTTTTATTTTATTATCATGGATGGTAACCGAAACACTTGCGGTTCGGTAACGTTATTTTAAGGGAAACGCTATTTTCTATTATTTCGCTAAGGTTATTTTAAGGGTAACGCTATTTTCTATTATTTCGGTAATGTTATTTTAAGTATAACAATTTTTTCAGTTATTTCGGTATCGGTATTTTAGCGATAACGGTATTTTCTGTTATTTCGGTAACGATATTTTATTTATTTTTGTTATTGCAGTATCGGTATTTTAATGATTAACTCTAGTTTCAATGCACACCGATTTATTTAACCCCATCATGATCAGAATTTTGGATGATAGATATACAGTTTGGTTGAAAAGTTCCTGCGCTTGAAATGAAAGAATACTGTTTTTGTTACGAAATATCTTTTTTTATTCAATATAATCTCCTAGAAGCTCATTACACTTGTTCCAATGATCTTCCAATAATTTTATCCCATCCTTATAATCGTTTTCCGGAAGCTCTGCAAAATAACCGTCTACGGCTGCTATGGCCTCTTCATTCGACAAAAAATGCTTTCCACGAAGGAATTGTTTGAGATTTCTGAAGAGATAGTAGTCACTGCGAGCCAAATCTAGTGAATACGGTGGATGTTCAAGCAATTCGTACTTTAATTCTTTGAATTTAGCCATCGTCAAAACACTTTTGTGAGCAGGTGGATTGTCTTGATGAAAAATGATTTTTTTCTTCTTTAAACCAGGTCTTTTCTCACGAATTTTTTCATCCAGCTGATCTAAAAGGCTGCAATAATATTCAGAGTTGATTGTTTTACCTTTCTGAAGTTAATCAATCAACAAAATTCCTTTTGCATCCCAAAAAACTGATGCCATAACCTTCTTTGCTGATCGTTGTGACTTCACCTGCTTTGGAGCTGAACAACCAGCTTCAGTCCACTGTAAACGTTCTTGTTTCAATTTAGGGTCATGGTGGTAGATCCAAGTCTCATCCATAGTTATAAAACGACGAAAGAAGTCAGTTTTATTCGGTTTTATTCCAAATTATGCTGAGAAATTTGTTTTCGATCCAGTTCTTGTTGAAATGGCTTGTAAACAAAGAAAGAATTGACAGGATGACTTGCAACTTTGCATGTGTTCTCAGGACAGTTATACCAACTTGAGAAAAAAAGTTTGGAGCTAGCAGTGCCATCTCTTGGTGAGCGCAGGAACTTTTCAACCAACCTGTATGTATGTATGTATGTATTATGTATGTACAGAAAATATATTTTTGAATCTTGTTACTTCACAGAGGCCTCTTACAGAAATATCTATAACTAACACAAACATTGTTACATAATGAAACAAAGATGGTTTAAAATTAATTGGCAAAAAGTAAAAAAATTAATCTGTCACAATATTTATCCAATTTTATATTCAATTTTATATTCCTTAATATGTTATTTGATCCGAAAAATGGCAGACCAAATTAGACCCAACAATATATTTAGGGATAAAGTAATATCCAAATTTATCCAAAATAGTTCAGATCGAATTGTATCAGATTAGATCCAGCACAAAATCTACAACTTTTCCAATTGTATTTCAGAAATCGTTAATTCTATTTCAGAATATTCAATTGTATTTTAGAAATAATCAATTGTATTTCAAAATAGTCAATTGTATATTAAAAATAGTCAATTTTATTTCAGAATAGTCAATTGTATTTCAGAATAGTCAATTGTATTTCAGAAATAATCAGTTGTATTTCAAAATAGTCAATTGTATTTCAAAAATTGTCAATTGTATTTCAGAAATAGTCAATTGTATTTCAGAAATTGTTAATTGCATTTCAAAAAAAGTCAATTGTATTTCAGAAATAATCAATTGTATTTCAAAATAGTCAATTGTATATTAAAAATAGTCAATTGTATTTCAGAATAGTCAATTGTATTTCAGAATAGTCAATTGTATTTCAGAAATAATCAATTGTATTTCAAAATAGTCAATTGTATTTCAAAAATTGTCAATTGTATTTCTGAAATAGTTAATTGTTTTTCAGAATTTGTCAATTGGATTTCAAAAAAGTCAATTGTATTTCAGAAATAGTCAATTGTATTTCAGAAAAGAAAAACAGTACACCCTACGTTTTGAAGTTGTTATATTTAAATTCGTCATTGTCTTGTATTTTAATAATTTTGGTGTTTTCAAATGCTGAAACTAGAAAGTTGAAATTTAGTATGCAAGTTCTGTCTCCAGTGTACATAACAGCTATGGCGTGACTTTTGGAAAATCCAAAGAGGAGGGGCAAAATAGCGGAAAATTTTCTGCCAAAATGGCTGGAGCTGCGAAGTTAAAATTGGGTAAAATGTGCAGATGTGCAAATTTGTAAATGTGCAAATGTGAAAGTGTGCAGATTTGCAAAAGTGCAAATGTAAAAATTGGCAAAAGTGTAAATGTGCAAAAGTGAAAATAAGATTGATTGTTTGATGGACTTATGGATTGATGGTTTGATGGTAATTTAAATGTGCAAACGTGTAAATGTGCACATGTGCAAATGTGTTACTGTGCACATGTGCAAATGGCAAAATGTGAAAATGAGTAAATGTGAAAATGTGTAAATGTGAAAATGTGTAAATATGTTAATATTTATTTCATTAAACAACACCTGCGGCGTAGACATTCCCTAAGACGAGGTTGTTGGAAACTCCTTCGGGCAAGATAAAAATGGGGAAAAACTCTCCTTTCACGACCCGCCCAAACCCTATAACCGGAAATTTGAAATATGCTTTTCTTGGAATATATGCTAACTCATCGATAAAGTCTCCCCCTTAACAGCCTGCACAAACCGTCGGACCTAGGAAGTTGAAATCCAACTGGGAGGGACAGAAAATGGAAAACTTCTCACCCTTGACGTCCTGCTAAAACCGCTGGAGCTGGTGCATTGGTTCCTTCTCCGGTGTAGAATAGGGTGGCCCTTAGCTATATGGCGGATTTTTTTTGCAGATTCTTTTCACTCTCACCCTCCAGTTTGGTGAATATTGGTAAAAAAAACATCCTCCGAAAATTTCAGGTGAATCGGTTGGGGTTAAGACGTGCCGCAAGCCGGTGAAATTTGGGGAACACCAAAAAAATTGTGTGAAAGAAAATTGCTACTTATGATGTTTTTAATATTTCGTATTTGTACAACTTTTTTCTAAATCGAAGATTTTACAAAATAAACACAAAAATGTTAAAACATATATATACGACGTAAATTCTAACTCGTAGTGAACGTATCAAAATGTGCTCAAAATTTCTTCGGAAAAACATATACTTAGTCAGTAATTTTTCATCAGGTTTATGTGCGAGTAAATCGTGGGACGGCTAAAATGGAAGAAAGAATTAAAAACCGCCATCAGCGATTAATTCTCTAAAGAGAAGGCAGTGCTCTCGAAAAATTTGCTATACACGCAGAGAAAAAACATGGTTGGGCAATCATATTCGAAAAGCATCATATATTTTTGGGATTATGATTGTGCCAACCATACTATGATTATAAAATAACCACAATTTTACCATAATATGATCCCTACAGTTATATTATGATTAGAAACCTAAAGAAAAAATTTGGTATTAATCGCTTTTTCAAAACTTTTTTGATGCTATGGACTTTTAAAAGAAAAATACTCCAAAAAATTGTTGAATTCTAAGCACTTTTTAATAAAAAAAAATTAAATTAGATTTTTCTAATAGAAAAATTCTTAGATTATTAAGAGATTTTTAAGATTTTTTAGGTAGTCATAATTTTTCTCTTAGAAAAAGTCCTTAGAATCTAAGCATTTTTTATTCAAATAAGGGCCTTAAATTAAAAGGTTTTTTGATGATATATAAATTTTTACCTAAGAAACAGTTTGCAGAATACACTAGTTTACACCGTAAATGTACATTTGATCAGAGGTGATTTTCCTTATGTATTTTCTCCCGCTGAATTCGAAAATCAAGGTTAAATTTTTTTTATGGAACAGTTTTTGAGATATTGTGATTTTTTAATTTTTCGACCTTTTTTCACTTGAAAAATGCAAGGTATTGAGATGACGAACAAATATGTATAATCGGATCTTTGATCGGTAAAGCCGTTCAAAATATATCGATAACATTAGGGCACATTTTCAAAAAAATCATATTTTACAGTAACACTTTTCCGACGGAAAATTACAAATCGTTAAAAAACGTCTCTTCTTCTCTTCATGTGCGTAAACCTGATACTTTTACGTAAGAACTAAGACAAACCAGAAGAAAATCGACCGAAAAATAACAAAGTTATAAGCAATTGAGTGAATAAATCCAAATCTCATATTTTAAGAATAATTTATTTTTTTCGACAATATATTGGGTTTAAACTCTTGCAATACATTCTTGACATTTTTGTGTGTTAGAAATAGTTGTGGCCCTTGCTTTGTCTCCGGTTGCTTTTGGGATCCGTTTCTCTAGTGAGAAACCATACATAGTCTCCCAACATTGCTTCATCCCAAAATCCTTGATAGCGCCGTGTTCGTCACTTACGTCACCAAGATTGTCCGGAAAGAAATTCAAATGCGACTGCAAGAACTACGAGGGAATTATTACCGATTTGCTGCCCAGTGATGCTTTTTTAAACGTTTTACTTTTATTATGCTGCAGTGATGCGCAACTACTGCATTTACGAACGTACCCCTATTTATAAACCAATAACTTGATTGTGACAACCATACACGAATGCAGCAGTGATCATGTTGCAACAATAAAAAAGGCAACAATATTTTTATTTTATATTTATTTTTTTATCAAGACATTTCAACCGTTATTAGAAGTGGTATTGAGCAGTTAATTTCCAAAGAGACAAAACAATTTTTTGAAAGATTTTCAATAAGCCTGGAATTTCTGGAAGAAAAAATCCTGCTAGTTGGCATAATATGATTGCCCTACGGGAAATAAAGGGTCGATTGATCCAAGGACTGTTGAATGAAAGGATGTACAAAATGCATAAAATACATAGCGAAAGATTTAATCGAGTTAAGAAATTCCATCTTACATTAATGTAAGATAATATAAAATGTAACAATGTCTTTTCAATGACTGTTGTTGATACGAAGAAATGTTACTGTTAGGTAAAAAATGCATAGACATTTCTCAACTGCAAATATTGTCAAGGAAAAAGATTATTTCGAGTTCTCTCATTATGACGTTCGTTGCGATTGGTAACAAAAAATTGATATAAAAATATTTTTTACAATAAAATAAGTATAATTTAATAAAATAAACACTATTATTCATTTTTTCTAATTTTTTGTTTTTTCTTTACATTAAATTAATTAAAAAATATTAATAATAAAATTTTTGAATCAACTACATTAAAATATTACTATTTTATATTTAAAAAAAAAATATATAAAACTTTCTTATTGTATTTTAATACATTTTTTTCATCGTCTATCTATTTAAAAACAAAAAAATATTTACATATAAAGTGTGTTTAATTCCTAATTTTGCTATACAAAATCCTTATTATACACTAAGTGGCATTTTAATGTGTCGATTAGGGCTCTGCACTTTATGTCTTCACTTTGTTGAATAGTCTATGCAAAAAGTACAGACTTTTATGCATTGCATTTTATTCGTTGAAGTCGTTTTAGTTCTATTCGTTGTATCTATTTGTCGTTTTTGTTTTATTAGTTGTTTTCTTTCTTATCTCGCTAATATAATAGTATTATTTATTTTTAATTCTCTGTTCTTAGGGGTGGTATGTTATATGATGTATTCAAGTATAACACAGCTTCACACAACTCATACGTGGCTGCGTGTGGTAAGAGGCTGCGCAAAAAATAATTGATTCTTTTTTGAGGTGTCTCGGGTTCGAATCCTGATCTGATGGGGTGTTAGTTTTTTTTTTTTGGTTAACAAGTTTTTTTGATAAATCATTTGAAAAACAAATATCTAAGTTGATAAATTTTAAAATTTTAGAAAATTAAAAAAATTGCGATGTTGCTTATTTTCATTTGCAAACAAAATTCGTTTAATAAGATTTTGCTTTTACGATGTGTTCAATTTTCATTTGCTAACGAAAATTTATTGTCTAAAAAAGTTTTTCAAGAAATCTTAATTTACAAAATTTGAATAAAAAAATGAAACAAGAAAAATTAAATTTGTGATAAAATATTTTAAAAGATAATATGAAAATTAGCCAGAGTTGGGATTTAAAAAATTTCACTTATTAAAATGTAGTATAAAATAGATGAAAAATTACATATAAACTGGTCTTAACTAACTTTTCATTTAATGCAGGTTAAACTAAGAAAAATTATAAATAACAACACAAAAAAAAACATCAAAAATGCGTTCTCCTGATTTATTTTTATATCTATGCATCAGCGCATTTTATCACATGCATTATTTTATATATTTTCATAAAAAACAACAAGGAAATGTCTACGTGCTATGCCATTTTGTTTTTACAACGTATTAGTTCGATGAATATTTGTCATTAACATTAATATTTAGCTATAATGACGTAGGTATCGGTATTGCACGAAAATATACTTGGGAATTTTTCCTTACCATTGAAATTTCATTAACCTTAGTTGACACTAAGCAAATGAAAAATTTCATTATTAATGGTAATGAAATAGCACAAATGCATAAAAATAACTAATTTTAATTCATTCAAAAATCATTGCTTACGAAAAAAATTATACTATTTGAAAATTATGAAAGTAGTTTTATACAGAAAATAATAAAACAAAATATACTCGCATAAATAAATATTATCTCATAAAATGACGGTTAATAGTGCTATTTTTTTATTTGATTACAGCTGAAAACATTATTTTACCAGCTCCAAAAAGATCCTGTTCCATAAAAGATTGTGTTAGCTCATGTACTTTGCGCACATATCCATTTCCCAATCTACCAGGTTTGCGGAAAGTATGGAAGTTAAAATGTGGTTTTCAGATCGAGGAGTCTAAACTTCTGTTTGCATGTGCAAATCATTTCAGAGGTAATGAAGTGGGAAAGAAAAAAACATTACAGGGAGTAATATAAATCAAAATAATTTGTTGTAAAATCAAATAAACATAACTTTTCCTTTATGTTTTTTCATGACAATATATAACATAAAATGGCGCTCGTGATAAAATGCGCAGATGCATAGATAACAGATAAATTGAAAAGTCCCCGGCCTACCATACTAAAACACATTTTTTTTTTTGGCAAAATTCATTTTTTTATTCAACATAGTTCCCTTCAAGGGTGATACACTGATTATAGCGACCCTCAAACTTTTCGATACCATTTTTGTAGTACGATTTGTCTTTTGCTTCAAAATAGGCCTCAGTTTCGGCGATCACCTCTTCATTCAACGAAAATTTATTCCCAGCGAACATCCTTTTGAGATCTGAGAACAGGATATTGTTGCCTATAACAACCTCTTTTGTTCGTTTATTGCGTTCAACGTCTTCGGTGCTTATTTCACCACGTCTAAACTTAGCATACCAATCCTTGATGATTGATTTTCCTGGGTCAGTATGTTTTGAAGGTTCTATGTGTCAGGCCGGGGACTTCTCAATTGACCTGTTATATAAAGAAATGGGGAGAACGCATTTTTTTATATTTTTTTTCTTTACACAGGAGAACAATGGTGTTAGCATAAAATGACAGCTTGTTTTTTAAAAAACGCTTAACGTCAAATGAATACAAAAAACACTAACACCCACATGTCAGATGAATACCCAATAGACCAAAAAATAAGTATTTATTATTTATTTATTTGAAGCACTAGAATATAGTTACAAACTATAAACTAATGGTGGATAGGGCCATGGCTACAAGGCCTTAGGCTCAAAGAAGTAATAGTTATTTAGATAAAGATATTTGACGTTGGAAGATTGAATTATAGGATTACAACAGATATATACAAAATCTAATCAGATAAGATTATATAATTTAGTTTCCTTCAAGAACATTATTATTAGTGATGTGTTTTCTTTGGTTGGGTTAGAAAGTAAGAACAAGGGGTTTGTGTTGTATATGAAAGTTTGGACAGGAGGCAAGGATATGTTTTAGGTTTCGGGAATTTGGAATGTTACAATTACAAACTTGTGATGTAGATAAACCAATTAAGTGACCGTGTGAAAGTTTTGAATGCCCTATAGTTTTACGATATATCCTCTATAAATGTTGTCTATGTTGTAAGTAAGGAATTGATTTATTGTTAATTTGGTTTGATTCAATTTCCTATACCAATCTGAGGTAATGTTAAAAGTTGTATTGGAGTTTTGATGGTATATTTTTAAATATCTGTTGATATCAGTTTTATTGTAGTTATATGTTATATGTCAGCGAATTCATTTCCTTCTATTTCACAATGACCTGGTGTCCATATTAAAATAATGTGTGAAGAGTTATTGATTAAAGCATTCCTTATAATAGAAGCATATTTGTTGTTATTCGATATATTTGATATAGCTTTTAATGAAGAAAGGGAGTCAGAGCATATTGCGAAATGGCCTCTTTTGTTATTATTAGGTTAGTGGCTTCCATTATTGCAATAATTTCCGCAGTAAATATAGATGTATACCTCGGTAGTATTGCGTTCTTAATTATTTTATTGTTTGACGTTATGCATCTGTGTATATGAAGTTAAACTTTTGTTTTTTTTCTTGTATTTCGTAGAACATTTTTCTAAATAGGGCTGGATCAGTACTTGATTTTGTAAATTTGTGTAGAGTAAAATCTATTGTTTCGTTTCTAAAATTCCATGGAGGTTTTATTTTTTGTCTGTTTAGCTTCATTTCAGTAGGTATTTCCAACACTTTGCAATTTTGAATAGCTATAAGGATGACCGATGGTGTTTTTGGAGTATTTTATGATCTAATACATTTTTTATTATTGTGTTTAAGGGTGTCTCCCGATTGTTGTGTAAACTTCTAAATAATCTTGATGTAGCAAGATCTCTTTGTATTTCTAGTGGCAATATATTACTTTCATAAAGCATATTTGTAATAGGGGTGGTTCGAAAAGCTCTTAAAGCTGTTCTTATTGCTGCGTTGATTTTGGTTTTAATTTTTTTCAGTGATGATATTGGAGAATAGCCATAAAAGGGTAGTGTATAGGTAACTTTCGACAAAATTAAAGCTCTTACTATTGCTATTAGTGTATGGGTATTGCAGTTTAGTTTAGGACTAGAAAGACATTTTAGAATGTTTAGTTGTTTATTCAGGGAGGCTGGAAGATTTTCTATTTGTGTGGTGCAATTATATTTTTTGTTTATGTGCAATCTAAGTATTTTTAGACTTTCGACCTCTGTGAGAGAAATAGTGTTGCATACAAGTTTGTGTGTGCAATTTGTTTTTCTACATATGTGTAAGCTTTTGCATTTTGACCTTGACAATATTGCACCAGAATATTTACACCATTCTTGGATGTCTTTAAGGGCTTTTTCGATGTTGATTGTTGGGTTCTTTTTGCGATCTGATCTGATTATAAGATTGAAATCGTCTGCATAAGCAGTAAAGTCTATATTCATTTGGAGAGATATTTTAGAGCAAAGTTTGTTATAAGCTATTAAAAATAGAATTACTGACAATGGTGAGCCCTGGGTATTCCGTTTTGAAGTGATTTACAATTTGAGTAGTAGCTGCCCACACGAACTATTATCTTTCTGTTCGACATAAAGTTTTTTATGTAATTTATAATTTTTGGTCCAACTTTCCATGCAATGAACGTATGAGTGCCGATTTTATCAAATGTTTTCTCAAAGTCAAGGGATATTATTGTGACGTGTTTTTTTAAGGAAAGGCAATTCGCAATTTGATAGTCTACGTAAAGTAGAGAGTCAATTGTTGATTTTCCTTTCATAAATCCAAACTGTCGACTATCGAGGAGCTTGTTGGCCGTGACAAGCCACCATAGTCTATTTGCTATAATTTTATCTAAAACTTTAGAAAAGCAAGAGTTCAGTGATATTGGCCGATATGAGTTGGCAATTGTCTTGTCAGAATTCGGTTTTGGTATGGGGACTATTACACTCGTTTTGAATTGTTGTGGTATTGTTGTATTGTAAATGTTGTTGTACAGTTCGAGTAATCTAATCTTCATATTGTGCGGCAGTTGTTTTAACATTGGATACGGGATCCTGTCTATACCAGGCGTTTTTCCTTTCAGACTGTGAAGTACTGATGTGAGCTCGGTAAAATTTATATCTTGTTCTTTAACGTCGGCTGCGGGAGATCTCGATATTCTTGGTGTATTACGGAATAAATTGTTTTATGTATTTGGAACTCATTTGGAAAGTTACTATCATTGGCGTTTTTGGACCAGAATTTGCAAAGTATATTTGCTATATCGACTTTGTTAGTGGTAGATGTTGATGAGTTATTATCTGTACGTAAGCTATGTATGTGATGGCTTGTTTTATACCCTGTAAAACTGTTAATGTTTCTCGAAAGATAATCAGTTGATGTAGATGGGTTGATAGTGGACGTGAAATTTTTTAACGATTTTATTTTTGCAATTTTAATTTCCCTTTTTAACATGGCGTTTAGTTTTTTGAACTGTATAAGATTTTGGTTGTTTAAGTTTCTTTTGAATGCATTCCATGCTTTGTTTGTTTGTTTTTTTAATTTGTCTAGGTTTCACCATGGGACCCGTTTAGGTGCGTAATTCGATGAGGTTTGGGGTATAGTGTAGTTAGCAGCTGTGATTATGATTTTCCGAATATTTGCTGTTTCTCTATTCACATTGTTGGTTTGTAATCGATCAGAGTTTAATTTGGTGCACATTTTTTTAAATTCTAACCAGTCGGCTTGGTGTGTTTTAAATTTTGGTCTGTATTGATTATTTATTACATTTTGTTGAAAAGTGAATGAGGTTATTATAGGGAAGTGATCGCTTCCCGATAAGCTATCTTCAATTTTCCAGTCTACCATTGCTGCTATACACGGAGAACAGAATGTTAGATCTACATGTGTAAGACTACCATGGGAGCTTAAAAGTGTTGCTAATCCATCGTTTAGTATTATGAATTCAGATTTGGTTATGAAGTCCTCTAAGATTCTTCCCCGAGGGTTATTTGTCGGTGATCCCCATGCTCTGTGCCATCCATTAAAGTCCCCAGTTATTAAGGTGGAAGAATTAAAGTTGCCATGAATATTATCCAGGTTCGTATTTATTACTTTGATTTGCGGAGAGGGTGGAATGTAGGCGCAGACAATATTGAATGTAATTCCTGATTTTACTTCTAAGCTTAAATTGTCAAAGTCATTTCCAAGTGTGACAACTCTATGTTCTATAGATTTGTGAATTAGAATCCCTACGCCTCCATATCTGATGGATGATGAATTTTTTGAAAACAAGTGCTAATTGATAGGGACAGGAATGTTAAGTAGGGAGTGTATGGGGGTTTCTTGGATTGAAATAATTTTGGGGGAGTGTTTTTTTTAATAGTATTAGCAATTCATTATAGTTATTAAGATAACCGTTCATGTTCCATTGTATTATCTTAATAAACATATTAAATAATGAAGCTTAGTAGATTCATGATTATTGTAAGTGAGTTGTAAAATGAATTGTGTTAAGTTTGAAAATATAAGAGTGGTTGAAGTAGTTTTAGGATAGTTGTTAGAGAGTAATTGTGTATAATAACAAAGTTTTTTATAATATAGATACTAAGTAATAGTATATTGAAAAAAGTGAATAATTGAGAATTGTTGTAAATATAAGAGTAGGGTTTGATTATTGTGTTTGATTTAAATATAGAGTGGGCTTGTTGATTGACACAATAGAGAGTATGCATAAAGATAAAAGATGTTATTTTGAGTATTATAAAAATATACAGTTTGTTTATAATTGAAGAATGGTGTAGTGGTGAAATTTTTGTGTATGAAGAAATTATGTACAGTTAAATACTTTAAACCTGACATTGTTAAACGTAGGTGGTTTACTTTTTTTTTTAATTTCCTGATACACGTTTGATCTTCCTTCTATTTTTGTTGAATGTGCTCCTAGGTATAAGCACTACCTTGCTTGTTGGTGTTTTGACAGCAGCTATTTCTGATGCCGATAGAGATATTTCTACATCAGAAATCAAAGTGGAGTAATCTTTTACGGTGCGTTGGGTTGTTTTCTCTGTTGCTAGGTGATATGGTTTACATCGTTGTGGTATATTATTGTTGTTTTTTTTAGGTTCATTGTCATTTTTGTTGTTTTCTGATAAGTTTACAGTTTGTGGAGATGGAATGTTATTTGAATTGATTTGATTATTTACTATTGTAGAGATTGGATTAAATACATTTGTGTGACGCTCTGAATAAATATAACTAGCTTTCCTTTTGCTGACTTTTTCTGTTGTGACTATTGCTTGAATCTCCTTCTCTTTAAGGAATATAGGGCATTTCTTGTCAATAGTTGTATGATCAAAGCTAAGATTATGTTCTTTGCAGTTGATACATGATTTCGAAAGTGTACAAAGTTCGTCCATACCTTCCAAGTGAAATTCCTGGGAACAGTGAGGGCATAATTTTTTAAATTCACAAGTTTTACCAACGTGTCCATAACGAAAACATGTTTTGCATCGAAGAGGTAGTGGTATATAAGTGCGTACTCTTACCCGCTGGTATCCAATTGAAATATCGGAAGGTAGTAAGGTAGAGTTAAAAGTTAGTATTATCAGACCTGTTTCTTCAAGTAAAATTCCAGCTTTCCTTTTTCCACTTTACAAACATTTTGCGCCTTCAATTCTTCTTGAATTTCTTCTTCGGGTATTCCACGCAGGTCATTTGAATAAATGACCCCCTTGGAAAAGTTTAGTGAGTTGTGCTCGGAGACTTCCACTTCGATGGAAGTAGAGAAAGACTTAAGCTTAATCAATATACTTGCTTGGGTGACATTTTTGGCTTTTATTAGTATGGATCCGTTTCTTAATTTGTTACAGGTTAAAACTTCACCTCCGCTTGTGGTATCGATCACTTTTTTTATTAAAAACGGTGATACCTTAGTTAGCGAATTATCACTATTTGTCCTTTTCATTACCAGGTATTTCGGGCCGGGAGTTACAATCGATATTATCCTATTATTATCAATTAATATTGGTGGTTGGGATATCCCACCACTGTTTGGTGCTTTTTCCATTTTGTTGTTGTTGTAACTTTATAATGAGAGCGCGATCACAAATTAGTTTACGTCTTTCCACCATCACGGTCAAAGTCGATCTGGAAAAAAAAAATAAGTAAAATATAACAGTTCCTTAGAATAAGCTTTTTTGAAATTACTTAAGTATTTTTTAATCATTTTTGAAAAACTATTATCCTTCACAATATGTTTTTAAACATGGTATATAAAAAGTTTAATAATTGCAAACATTTTAGGAGTTTCTCAATCTTGTTTGAGAAACTATCCTCCATCTTAATATTTTTTTAACATGCTTGTAAAAAATTTACTATTAGCAAAAATCATAATAGTTTCTCAAGTATGTTCTCAAGTATGTGTTTAGAATCCTATGTGCCGGCGTGTTTATATTTGCTCCGTAATTACCGGCCTTTTTAATATATCAAAGGGCATACGAAAAATAAATAAATTGCGAAAAGACGCTTAAAACAATTAACAATAAACAAATGTTCACGGGCGACCGTTTCTTTTTGTTTTCATTTGAAATTCATAAACAAAATAGGTAAATAACAATTCTCAATAAGGATAGACGTGTTATTTATTCGGTCCGTGAATTTATAAAAATATCGGCTTATTAGTGTGT
Source organism: Eustalomyia histrio (assembly GCA_949748255.1). Taxonomy (NCBI): domain Eukaryota; kingdom Metazoa; phylum Arthropoda; class Insecta; order Diptera; family Anthomyiidae; genus Eustalomyia; species Eustalomyia histrio. The sequence goes on from OX456523.1 coordinate 153,773,489, forward strand.
AAAAAATATATAAAAAACAACAGCGCTTGGACGCTTAAAAAATAATATATTTATTACAAAAAACAAATAAACCGTGTTCAATTTAAAATTTAAATAAAAAAAAAACATTTTATAAAAAACCCTTAACAAACAGGGATTTGTCTTGTTTGTTTTATTTTTTTTTTTTTTTTCTTTTCTTTCTTATAAAGAAAAGAGTATATGAGCTCTATAATTCAAGAGGAGAGAAGGCTCAGTGCAAATGGCAGAAATGCCTACGTTTTTCTAAAGGGAGACAACATCAATGTTAATAAAAACATTAGTGATCCCAATTACAACAAAAATTATTTAACCGCAAAAACAATTGAGAGATCCCGTTCATGTTCTCCTTTACTCTCATGTGAAAAAATTAAAACCAATAACACAAAGGAACATGAAAATATAAAAGTACCAACAAATACAGTGCCTAGTTTAACAACAACACACAAAACGCTGTCTGCTTTGACTTCACCAAAACCTACAGCTACAATATCAACAAATAGTGAGACTATTAAAACACCAACAACATCTTCTGCTACGTTAAACAGTGATATTAATATTATGGCTCAACCTAATAACTTGAAACAGCCCCAAAGTATGCTTCACTTTCCGTCAGTAAGTAGTTTAACTATTAACCCCTCAACTGGCGCACACCCAATGTTGACCTGCCAGTCATCATTACCGCCAAACCATTGGTACAGACTGGATTAGACAGGTATGTTAAAATAGTTAAAAGGAAAAGAAGCCCAAAATCGGCTAAAACAGCTCCCTATCCTAAGCTTAGTAGAGGTGAAATAAATGTCACTCAATCCCAAAACCGTTTTGCCATACTGGAAAGCGAAGATAATGATGCCCCGGTGATACCTAAACCACAAAGACCTCCCCCTATCTATCTAAAAGAGCAAAATTCAAATGAATTTGTTAAAACCCTAGTCAGCCTTATTGGGGAAAACTCTTTTTATATTGTTCCAATAAAAAATGGCAAAATTGTTGAAACTAAGATTCAAGTTCAATGTGAATCCAATTTCAGAAAATTAGTATCATTTCTCGAATCCAGAAAAAAAAATTTTTATACTTACCAGTTGAAGAGCAGCAAAGGTCTTCAGATAGTCATTAAGGGTATTGAATCATACAATGACCCACTTGAAGTAAAGAAGGCACTCGAAATCAACGGCTTTAAAGTTAAGTCCGTTGTTAATATTAGAAACCGGGATAAGCTCCCCCAACCACTTTTCCGAGTTGAATTAGAGCCTGGCGATATCAAGTTGAAGAAAAATGAAACACACCCTATTTATCAACTTAGGTACTTGCTACACTATAGAGTTACAGTTGAAGCACCACATAAGCGACGAGGACCTGCTCAGTGTACGAACTGCCAGGAGTATGGTCACACTAGGTCTTATTGTAGACTACATGCAGTTTGCGTAGTTTGCGGTGAGCTGCATAGCACAGCTGACTGCACCAAACCAAAGACAGTAAATACTGAAAAGAAATGTAGCAATTGCGGTAACCCCCATACTGCTAATTACAGAGGTTGTGAGGTATATTTAAAATTAAAAAACTCAAATTTAAACAGAACCCGAAACCCCCGAATGAAATCACAGTTGGAACCCGAATTTTATATTCCACAATACCCACAAATTATCACCAACAGTGCTTCATACTCTGAAGTTCTAAGAGGACAACCACAGCCCCCAAAAACTCCACAAGCCGCACAAGTCAATCCAAATACTCCACTTTCTCAATCTGAACCCCAGATACAAAATTTCAGCAGACTTGAAGCATCCATTGAATCCTTGGTTCAAACTGTTACTAACTTTACAAACTCAATGAGTAATATGATGCAAGAGATGATGAGAAATCAGTCTATTTTGATGCAAGCTTTGTTAACTAAACCATGAACAGTTTGAAAATATGTTACTGGAATGCTAACGGCATATGCCAACATAAAGAAGAGCTCGAGTATTTTCTCAGAAATCAGCAAATTGACGTAATGCTTATTTCTGAGACCCATTTAACCCTGAGAAGTTCATTTTCAATTCGCGGGTACACAATGTATGATACTAAGGACCCAAGAGGCAGGTCATGTGGAGGATCAGCTATTCTCATTAAATCTAGATTAAAACATTTTCTTATGTGTGATCTTTGCGAAAATTATCTTCAGGCCACTACTATATGTTTTGAAGAATTCGATAGGGACTTGGTGATTTCGTCATTTTATTCTCCCCCCAGATTCTCCATAACGGAGGATCAGTACACAGTCTTTTTCAAATCATTAGGACAGGCGTTTTCTGGCAGCTGGAGACTATAATGCCAAGCATACATTCTGGGGGTCACGGCTTGTTACCCCTAAGGGCCGTGTTTTGTTTAATACAATTTCTAAGCTGGGTATGGATGTGATCTCTAGTGGAGAACCCACGTACTGGCCAACGGATCGTCGAAAAATACCCGATCTGATAGACTTTGGAATAACAATGTCTATTGCGAGAGAATTGGTCCATGTAGAACCATTATTGGATCTCTCATCTGATCACACACCTACAGTTGTTACTATTTTAAACCCCCGAGGAATTGTACCCCCCTCTGGTGACTTAGCACTGACAGGCAAAACAACAGATTGGTTGAAGTATAAAAAATTTTATCAGTACACATTGCTCGGAAAACATACCGCTAAGAACACCGGAAGATATCGACCTCTCGATTCAAAATTTTGAACTAAATCTCAAACTTGCTGCTCAACTTGCTACCAAACCCCCCCGACACAACAGACAAAATATTATTTTGTCTGCCGATGTCGAACGACTCTTAAATGAAAAAAGAAGAGCTCGAAGAGAGTGGCAACAGCACAGATCTCCTCAACTTAAGGAACGGTTGAAAGAATGCACTAAAAAATTAAGAAAGCTACTTGAACATAAGAGAACTGCTTCATTAAACAGATATCTTGAAAATTTAGATCCAACATCAAGAACTGATTACTCATTATGGCGTGCAACGAAAAATTTAAAAAGACCTGTCTTATGTAAGCCTCCTTTGAGAAAATTAGACGGAGGTTGGGCTAGAAATGATACTGAAAAAGGAGATCTGTTTGTAGAACATTTAAGAAAAGTATTCACGCCAAATATAACAAGTTCTGTAACAGAGTTGCCACCGATTTTACCCCAGCGCCGAGCAGCTACCCGATTAACGTTTGAGATGAGAGAGGTCGAAAAGGCTATTTTTGAACTAAACCCCAAAAAAGCTCCTGGTATCGATGGAATCGGTAACAGGATGCTCTTGGAGTTACCCCGTATAGCATTAAAGATAATTCTCTTTATTTTTAATGCTTTTATACGCCTTGAATACTATCCCCCAGAATGGAAAGTTTCACTCGTTAAAATGATACCCAAGCCAGGCAAAGATTACACAAAAGTGGAATCGTATAGGCCTATAAGCCTATTATCCAATTTGTCAAAGCTGTTCGAGAAAATCCTAATGGAAAAGATAACTGTTTATGTGGAACAAAACAACTGTATTCCATCACACCAATTTGGCTTCAGGAGAAAACACAGCACCATTGAGCAAGCCCACAGGCTGGTTACTGTTGTCAGAAAAACGTTCGAGGAGAAAAAATACTGCTCTGCCCTTTTTATCGACGTTTCACAGGCTTTCGATAAGGTTTGGCATGAAGGTCTACTGTTTAAAATAAAACTTTTGTTACCAACAAATACTCACAAGCTACTCAAAAGCTATATAACAAATCGAAAATTCACTCTTGCTGAAAAAAGTTTTGTCAGCTCTCCTCAAGATATACAAGCCGGAGTTCCACAAGGTAGCATTTTGGGTCCTCTGTTATATATCATTTATACTTCAGACATGCCATTAGATATTAATACCCACACATCGACTTTCGCTGACGATACTGCAATCTTAAGCGTCCACGATGACTCAAAAATAGCGTCTAGAATGTTACAGACTCACATTTCACAATTGGAAGCTTGGTTGGATAAGTGGAGAATTAAGGTGAATGAACAGAAATGTATCCACATTACTTTCACACTGAGAAAAGAGACGTGTCCACCCATTAAAATTAATAATCTGAATATACCCCAACACACATGTGTGAAATATCTAGGTATTCACCTTGACCGTCGACTCACGTGGAAAAATCATATAGATGCGAAAATAACTCAGATGAGGCTAAAAACTGCTCAACTCGCTTGGCTTATTGGCAAAAACTCTAAACTAGGCCTGGACTGCAAATTACTCATTTACAATTCGATCATGAAACCCATATGGTGCTACGGAATTCAGCTCTGGGGTACTGCCTCTGCGTCCAATATAGGGAAAATTCAGAGAATGCAAAATAAATTCTTGAGGACGATCACGAACGCACCCTGGTATGTTAGGAATTACAACATACATAAAGACCTGAATGTACCCCTGGTCAAAGATGAAATATTAGACACTGTCAACGCTATTTAACAAAACTGGAAACACACCCCAACATACTAGCCCGTAACTTAACTGATAATCACGGCCACCAGCGTCTTAGGAGGAGGGACACTGCGGATCTGGTCCGCTAATAATAAGGGGAAATAATGGTCCCAGTTGAACCACACAACATCAGTCTGGCACTGGCTGGACTTAACAGTTAATATTTAGTTTTAAGATTTGGATAATTATTGTTAGTTCACAGTTTTTAAAAGTGAAGATTCAATAAATAATATAAAATATGGAAAAAAAAAATAAACAAAATAAAAAAAAAAAAAAATAAAAAAACATACATATCAACAATATAAAAATAATGCCTGTTGGGCACTCCCCCCCCCTCAGGAGAACACACTCCCGCAAAACCATATGCAAAAACTAAACTCTAGTTGTCCTAAAACAGTAAATAACATAAGTAGTGCAAGTGTAAACGAACAAGATATAGAATCAAGATCAAGTCTTTCCCCCGCCAAAAATAATAACACAAATTCTCTCATGGCGCATGCGCAGTTGACTCCGCTCTCATGGAGTTCACAGTGTGCTACTCCTAATCTAAATACAAATAATATCTATCAATTTCAACCTGCAACTACATCCTCAACTATAACAACTCAAATTAATAATCTCTCACATACATACACATCAGTCAGTTCATTCGCTCCCACAACAACAACAATTACTAGTTCATACTCCGCTATTACAACTACAACCATGTCTACATCGACAAAATCTTCTCTTATGTCGATTATGTCTACATATATATACTTACCAAGCCAAGTAAAAACTCCCGTAAATAAAGAGAAAATCAGCACACAAAATAATAGTAGCTCAAAAAGATCCCGCAATTCACCTAACAATACAAATAGTACCAAAAAACAAAAAACTAAAGAGCAATCTCAAAAAACGCTAAAATCTTACTGGTTAGGCCAACCTTCAACAGCAAACAGATTTGAAATTCTGTCCCAGATAGAAAATGATGAAAAATCGCGAGTAGAAAATGTACATGAAAACCATAATGCACCCCCAAATCCACAAATAGCAAAGCCAAAAAATCGCAAGCCTCCACCAATATATGTACAAAACGTTCTATTTATTGATAATCTGACCGAAGCACTAAGCACCCTACCCAACTGCAATTACGAACTAAAAGTTCTTAAAGATAATGAAGTCAAAATTCAACCTCTAGAATCTTTTCACTATACAGAAATTTTTAAACTTTTAAAAAACAAAGAATCTCAATACTATACATACAAACCGCAAGACCAAAAAGGATTTAAAGTAATGCTAAGAAATATGCATTATTCAACAGACAAAGAGCAAATAAAAAAAGAACTTTGTGAACTTGGTCACGAAGTTACACACGTGCAAAATGTACTACAAACAGGTACAAAAAAACCCTTATCATTGTTCGCAATTGAACTCAAAACTAATAAAAACAATAAAGATATATATTCCATCACTCACCTTTTACATTGTAAAATAAACTTTGAACCTCCACACCAAAAAAGATCCTTACCACAATGTACAAACTGTCAGAAATATGGACATACAAAAAACGTTTGCACAAAAAGTCCTGTTTGCGTCAAATGTGCCGGAACTCATTAAACTAGTCAGTGCCTAATAAAACAAAGGAGTGATCATATGTGGCGAAAAACATACAGCAAACTATAAAGGTTGTATGGTTTACAAAGAACTAAGAGTAAAAAGTTTCCCCCTCTTAGAAAGAAAGAAAATGAGCCTTCAACTAGTGAAGCTCCAAAACGAAATGAAACACATCAAACAAATCTACATAATAACGAACAAGCAAGATCTGAAGATAATTCTGGTCATATTACCACATACGCCCAAGCAATAAAAGCTAACAATACAGCTAATACAACAAATATTTCCACAACAAGTTCTACCTTAAATTGTAATAAAAACACAACGAATAACTCCACAACTAGTTCCGTACAACAATCAAATAATGATATGCAAGATATCAAAGATATAATGAAACAGCTTATAACACAAGTATCAAATATGATGAATATAATCACAGTTCTACTTTCAAAAATTGATGGACAGACAAAATGATTTAAAGATTATCCTTTGGAATTCGAATGGGCTAGGTCAACACGTCCTTGAACTAAAAACTTGTATATATAGGAACTCTGTAGATATTTTATTAATATCTGAGACACACTTCACACAAAAAAGTTACTTAAGTATACCTAACTTTACAATATTTAACACAAATCATCCTGACAATACCGCCCATGGGGGTACAGCAATAATTATCAAAAACTCAATTAAATGTACTGAACTTGAAAGTTTCAGAAAAGATTACCTCCAAGCTACCTCAACATTAATTGCAGACTTGTTCGGCCCACTCGTGTTGTCTGCTGTGTACTGTCCTCCCAAACACAATAACACTAAAATTGAATACATTAATTTCTTAAAGTCAATTGGTAATCGTTTTATTGCTGGAGGAGACTTCAACTCCAAAAACACTTTCTGGGGCTCGAGAATAACTCTTACAAAGGGCCGACACTTACTTGAAGCAATAAGAGAAACAAATAGCAAATTTTTAAGCACTGGAGAGCCTACTTACTGGCCAACTAACTTAAATAAAAAACTTGATTTAATTGACTTCTTTATCACGAAAAATATAAAACATGAACATTTAAAGATAGAATCGTGCTTCGAACTATCCTCCGATCACTCACCCATTATACTCAAATTCGAAAGTAATGTTCTTCTTGCGACCCATAACAAATTTTCTTACAACAAGAAAACAGACTGGGAGTGCTTTAGAGAAATAGTTGAAAATAAACTTGATATACAGATATCACCAAAAATCAAAGATGAAGTGGACAGTTCAATAGCATATTTTAATGACACACTTTTGTATGCTGCAATTGATTCTACACCCATAATAACTCATAAATCAAACAAATATAGTATATCACCATTCATCAAAGAAAAGATTAAGGCAAAGAGAAAACAAAGAAAAAATTGCAATCAACAAGATCACCCTTTGATAAAACAATCCATAACAAACTAACCAAGGAATTAAAGGATCTTTTGAAAAAGTACAAACAGGATAAACTGAAAAGTTATCTTGAAAGCCTTGATTCAACCAAGACATCAAACTACTCATTATGGAAAGCCACAAGAAAAATTAACAATGCTATTATTCATCAACCGCCAATCCAAAAATCTGACTTAACGTGGGCCAGAAATCATAACGAAAAGGCTCAAGTATTAGCTGATCATTTTTACAGAACTTTCTCTAATGAAATGGACAAACAAAATATTACTCTGCCAAATATCATTTCATCCACAAACTGCCACATCAAAAACGTTTCTCTACATGAAGTAAAAACTACTATTAAAACAAGAATTGATGCTAAAAAATCCCCTGGCTATGACAGAGTAACGGGCAAACTATTAAAAGAACTACCAATGAAGGGACTTATCTACATAAGAAATATCTTTTACGTTATAATAGCAATGAAATATTTTCCTAAAGTATGGAAAGTTGCAGAAATAATCGCTATTGCAAAGCCCAACAAGGACGCCACAAGGGCTACTTCATACAGGCCACTTTTATCTAAATTATTTGAAAAACTTATTTTTGATCGACTAGAACCAATACTTATAGAAAGAAATCTTATACCAGGGCATCAGTTTGGTTTTAGATCCATGCACTCTACGATCCAACAAATACATAGAGTAACTAACAAAATCTCATCTGAAATTGATAAGAAAAATTTTTGCGTGGCCACATATCTTGATGTAGCGAAAGCGTTTGACAGTGTGTGGCATGCTGGCCTACTTTATAAATTGAAAAAAAATCTGCCAATGGACTTTTTTTCTATTCTACAAAGTTATTTAACTGACAGGCACTTTTATGTTAAATATAAAGATGAATGCTCAAGCATAATTAAAATGGAAGCGGGAGTTCCGCAAGGTAGTGTCCTTGGCCCTATCCTATACCTTCTGTACACAGCAGACATCCCTACTCCAACAAGAAACACAGATATGATTGCAACATTTGCGGAAGACACTATCCTTTTGTCATCAAATAAAGATATAACTTTGGCCATATCAAACCTTCAACAATTGCTGGACAATACTCTAAACTGGTTTAAAACCTGGGGTATTTTAGTAAATAGTGAAAAAACAGCACAAGTGACTTACACATATATATAAGTGATCATCAAGCAGTTACTATAAACAACACTCCGATTCAAAATGATAATAAAGCTAAATATCTTGGCATGATAATCGACTCTAAATTAATCTGGAAAGATCATATCATCCGTAAAAAAAACGAAGTAAAGTACAAATTTGGACAACTTTACTGGCTCTTAGGAAAGGATTCAACTTTATCCTTACAAAACAAATTGCTTATATACAAAACAATAATAGTTCCTATTTGGAAATATGGCGCAGAGCTCTAGGGTACTGCAAGCAACTCTAATATAAAAATCATCCAACGAGTTCAATCAAAAATACTGAGAACTATTATAAACGCCGAATGGTACATATCCAATGAAAATATACATCGTGATCTTAACGTCAGCACAGTCCAAGAAGTCATAAAGAATTCCAGCTTAAAACATACATTTAAACTTACAACTCATTCTAACAATGAAATTAGACAACTACCCTATAACGAGCTCTCAGGTTCAAGAAGACTTAAGCGATGCACTCCATCGGAGCTATTTGTCCGATTCTTATAATTGATAATTTGGCAAAATATATTTTATATAATTTAATATAAATGTTTACGTACACTAAATATAAGTTATCTTAAGTGTTGATTTAAGTTAATTAATACCCAAACCTCAAAACTAATTGTCATATAAGGACAGGTGTAAATAAAATGGGATATTAAAAAAAAAGTATGTTTTATAAACTATTCTCCTTCACAATATTTTTTCAATCTTTATATCATAATTTTGTTTCAAGTCTCATGTTCGTTAATATTTCTTCGCCACTTCTCCGTTTTGCTTTTATTTATATTTAAAAATCTATTATTCACTATAACTTGTCATATTTTGCATTTTCTTAACAGCATTGTAAGTATGATTATAAAAGACTTATAGCAAACAATAATTTCTAAACTCTTTGAAGTGTTGTTCCAGTAAAGTCCCGTTAATTTTACCTTAAGTTTATCGTTGAATATTTTGTATCGCGTGCATTGTCATTTAATTGTCATTCTTTATTTTGCTTTTAGAGAGTGCATATATGTTTTTGATGTTTTTTTTCAGTTTTGTATTTTTTATGTTTTTTTAATTTAATGCTTGATTTTTGATTTTTTTTCCATCTTGTATTTTGTTTAAGTATTTATTAATTTCAATAAAAGTTGATTAAAAAATACAATCTATAGAAATCTTGTCATGTCCACCCGTAAGGGGTTAAATGATTGTAGGCAAATAAAGAAAAGAAGAAGAGAAAAAAAACAAACGAAAATAAAATGTGAATTTCTTATTTGCAAGCATAAGTTAATTCCAGAATTGTAGGTATAAGCTTATTAAACTATTGTTTCAGTAATATTTTCACGAGGGTCCCTTTTTGATTTTTCTACAATAATTTTAAAGCTTTTTTTAATAGTTTCTCAAGTAATTTTTAAGCTTAAGGCTTATTTTCCCAAGATTATTATAAATTATTTATAAAGGGTTTTGGTCTATTGGGTATCATACCGCCTATTACGAAAATATCAAAAATTATGCTCTTAAATATAAGTCTGGTGTGTGATTAAGATTGCTTTAGTTGTATTTTAAATTACTATTTATATTATTTAAGCTCTATTTTTAATATTAGTTAGTAAATATATGACAACATATATAAAAATATATGGTCCACACATACTAGAAAAGTTAGTGTAGACCGATTTATATGAAATTTTTCATTTATTTTATACCACATTTTAAGTTAATTTAAACTACAAACTTTTTAGCGTGTATTTAAAATAAAATATATAGGAAATTTTAATAAATTAATTTTTTTTAATCCCGAAACCTCCATAATTTTCTTATTATCTTTGAAAATATTTTATCACAAATTTAATTTTTCTAACTTTCTTGTTTCATTTTTTTGTTGAAATGTTGTAAATACAGTTTTTTTGAAAAACCTTTTTAGACAATAAATTTTTGTTAGCAAATGAAAATTGACAACATCGTTAATGCAAAACCTTCTTAAATGATTTTTTTTTGCAAATGAAAATAGGCAACATCGCAATTTTTTTGGAATTTCTAAAATTTAAAAATTTATCAATTTGCAAATATTTGTTTTTAAAATGATTTATGAAAAATACTATTATGTTAGCGAGTTAAGAAAGAAAACAACTAACAAAACAAAGACGACGAATAGATACATCTAAAACAACGAATAGAACTAAAACGACGAATAGAACGACTTCAACGAATAAAATGCAATGCATAAAAGTCTGTACTTTTTGCATAGACAATTCAACAAAGTGAATGCATAAAGTGCAGAGCCCTTAATCGACACATTAAAATGCCACAAAGTGTATAATAAGGATTTTGTATAGCAAAATTAGGAATTAAACACACTTATATGTAAATATTTTTTTGTTTTTAAATAGATAGATGATAAAAAAATGTATTAAAAATACAATAAGAAAGTTTTTATATTTTTTTTAATTTATAAAATAGTAATATTTTAATGTAGTTGATTCAAAAATTTTATTATTAATATTTTTTAATTAATTTAATGTAAAGAAAAAACATAAAAAGTTAAAACAAATGAATAATAGTGTTTATATTATTAAATTGTACTTATTTTATTGTAAAAAATATTTTTATATCAATTTTTTGTTACCAATCGCAACGAACGTCATAATGAGCATTCTAACTCGAAATAATCTTTTTTTTTGACAATATTTGCAGTTGAGAAATGTCTATGCATTTTTTACCTAACAGTAACATTTCTTCGTATCAACAGTCATTGAAAAGACATTGTTACATTGTATATTACATTTTTTATTATCTTACATTAATGTGAGATGGAACTTCTTAACTCGACAAAACCTTTTGCTATGTATTTTATTCATTTTGTACATCCTTTCATTCAACAGTCCTTGGCAAGACACATATAGCTCTAAGAATGTTATTATTCTAATAGTATGTAATACAATCAATGTAATCGAATAAGAAGAAGACATAACATTTTTACTTACTTACTTAACAGAAAAAAATAGATACAGAAAAATTGTACCAGTTTGTATGGAAAATTTAGAGGTACCTTCACATTTTCACTCATAACTTTTGAACCGCTGAACCGATTTTGCTCATTTTCAATACCTCGGGAGGATGTTCAATAATCTGGGTAAAAATAGGCACCCCCGCATGCATCTTCGCGTCGTGATCGCCATTTCAACATACAGGCGGACATCGCTAAATCGACTTAAAATTGCATAAGGATCACGAATATATATACTTTATGGGGTCCTAAACCTACATTTCGACATATTACAAACGGAATGACATACCGATATATACAGGGTAGCTCAAAAATAACCTTCCGATGTTTTTTGGCTGTAATTTAAAAAAAAATGAAAAACTTTGAGTCTTCTTGTGGATTATTTTTATTTGGTCTTTTATTTTTTTTTACATCAAGTCGAGAATATTATGTCATGTAAATGGCCGCCGCCACAGTTGATTGTCATTTGAGCCCTTTTTATGGCATTTTCCATCACTTTGGCCAAAACTTCCGGCGATAGGTCCTCACATTCTTGACGGATATTGTATTTAAGAGCTGCAAGAGTCTGAGGCTTGTTGACATAAACCCGCGACTTCAAAAAGCCCCACAAAAAGAAGTCTGGAGCGGTCAAATCAGGCGATCTTGCTGGCCAGTGCAAATCGCCAAAACAGGAGATTAGGCGCCCGGGAAATGCATCCTTCAGCATATCGGTTGTGGCACGTGCAGTGTGTGGCGTTGCACCATCCTGTTGCAACCACATGTTTTCCAATCCCAATTCATCAAGTTACGGCAAAAAGAACTCGTTGATAATTGCTCTGTAGCGCTCACCATTCACAGTAACCGTTTGGCCGCGACGTCTTCGAAGAAAAAAGGTCCGATGACTCCTCCAGCGAAAACAGCACACCATATAGTGACTTCGAGCGGGTGTAATGGCTCTTCGTGGGTTACACGCGGATTTTCAGTGCCCCAGAAGCGTAAATTTTGCTTATTTACGTACCCGCTAAGATCGAAATGGGCTTCATCACTCATGATTATTTTTGATGAAAAATCATCTTCATTATTGCTCAAATAAATAGTCACCAATATTCCGCGTTCTGGAGCAGTGTAGCGTAACATTGTTTATTAACGTGTATTTCGCATGTGTTTACTACACAAATGTCAAAACAGAACTGACATAAGGGGCCAATCGCAAAACTTATAGCATTTTCTGATAGGAGGATTACTTTTGCGCCACCTTGTACCCTCACCATATATGGTGGAGGGTATAATAAAAGCATGTAATACAATTTTTTTGTGAAATCAATAGTTTTGAAGTTATGAGAAAAGAAATTTAAATTTTTTGGTTTTCCCCAAATATGAGTAGGACTCCGGCATGTCTTAGCTCCAGCCGATTAGCCTGAAATTTTTTCAGGATGATTTTTTACAAAAATTCACCAAACTGGGGGTGAGACAGGGAAAAAACAAACATATTTTGTTAAGGGCCACCCTAGTGTAGACATTCACCTATGTGGGATATTTGTAAATGTGCCCACACCGATTTAGCTAGAAACCTGAAATTTGAAATATGTGTTACCTGGAGTTTGGGCTAACTCATTATTGAGGTACATTCACCTTTCCAAATAATTCTTCTTTTATTTTTTTCAGGCAAAAAGCCGCATTTAATAATGCAATCAAATCAAGTATAATTAAACGAAATTAAACGAAAATAGTTAGTAAACAATTCTAAAGAATTGTTTACAACCAAAAACGAAACACACTTATAAAGCTATAGACATTTTTCACGATAAACATTTTTGGATTAACCAAAATTGCATTTCCGTTTATACAATGAAAATGCAATTAAACAAAAATAGTTAGTAAACAGTTCTGAAGAATTGTTTATATTGTATTTATAAAAAACTAATACAATTTATTAACTCAATAACGATACAATATATTTGGAGAACAAAAATGAAGTGAAGTAAATTTTCAATTGCACAAAATAATAATAACAAAAAACCGAAACCATAGAAACAAATTCATTTTGTTGAAGTATAAAGTAGTTCTAAAGTACACTTAAAATAATTATTACAACATGCCTCCTCAACATAATGAATTGAATATAATTAAAACAGACTATTTCAATTAACCATAATTCCAAAATTATAACAACAAAAAACATGTTTAGGTTTTGGTACAGGTTTCGTAAGAACATCAGCCAACATTTCACCGGTAGGTAAATACCGCAACTCGATTATACGTTGTTCAATAGCTTCTCGCACATAGTGGTACTTATAATGGATATGCTTAGTACGTGAATGATGAGCACCAAATTTTGCCATCTGTTGTGCACTCTGCGAATCAGTTTACACTACTATTGGGGACTGATTTAAAAACCCAAGTTCATCTAATACGTAACCCAGATATGATGCTTCCTTGGCAGACTCTGTAAGTGCAACATACTCAGCCTCCGCACTTGATGTTGCAACTACCTTCTGCTTCTTTGATTCCCAGGACACAAGACAACCTGCGAGTAGAAAGCAAAAACCTGATTGAGATTTCCTATCGTTAACGTCTTGAGCCCAAATTGCATCACAAAACCCCTGAAGTGGTAAACCACTTTTTCTATATATCAATACAACATTTCTGGTGGAACTTAAATATTTAATTACATAATACGCTGCATTTCGAAAATTGTGACAAAATGCTTACTGCACATGCAATATCGGGTCTACTATACAACGACAAATAACGTAAAGACCCAATAATTTCTTGATACAGTTTTTCATCAACTTTATCCGCTTCTCCCGAAATTGTTGGTTCTTTTTGCAATTTAATGTTTGCCTGCATGGGGATTTTCACAGGTTTACAAATTTCAAATCCATATTTCTTCACGATATTAGAAATATAACCTGGTTGTGAAATGGAGATTTCACCTTCTTTTACATCTACTTTTAGACCAATACAATGCTTAGGGACACCCATATCACGAATTTCAAAATTATCTTGTAATATCTGCACAAGTTTATTTGTAAAAACATTATTATTTGAAGCAATAATAATGTCATCAACATATACCGCGACAATCATGATTCTTTTATCATTACGTATGAAATAAATACATTGATCATTCTTTGATTGTTTTAAACCAAAATCCTTGATAACAGCATCAAGTCTTTTAAACCATTGTCTTCCCGCTTGTTTAAGACCATATATTGCTTTACGCAACTTGCACACCTTTTCAACCTTTTTGCTTTTCTTTTTGCCTTTTCAACAAATATTTCAGGCTGTTCCATAAAAATCTCCTCATCTATGTTTCCATTTATGAATGCAGTAGACACATCTAACTGCCGAAGATTTAAATTATGTTCCACGGACAAAGCATACAGCAGTCTCAGTAAGGTTTGACGAACAACTGGTGCAAATGTATCAACATAGTCTAAGCCATATTTTTGAGAATAACCCTTGGCAACTAGTCTTGCTTTCCTTTTTTCAATTGTGCCGTCTGATCTTATCTTTGACTTAAAAACCCATTTGCATCTGACTGGCTTTCGTCCTTGTGGTAAATCAGTTAATATCCATGTGCCATTCTTTATTAACGACTTGTATTCATCCTGCATTGCTTTATACCAATCTTCAGCACGATCTGAAGTTAAAGCTTCATTAACTGTTTTCGGATCAACAACACTTTCTACTTTATTTGCTGATTCTTTTTCTATGTTAAACATCCATGACCTAAGTCTTTGCTTTATCGTTTCAACTGGAGTTTCTTTTGATAAATTCATATTCGGATTATTATCTTCTATCAACGTTTCAACTTGGGTGTCCTCTTCTTTATTTTCTAAACTATCATGTAATACTTGATCTAAATATTCATTTGATTCTTTACTATTACTATTATCGTATTGTCGAACTTCTTCTAAATCTTTACTTGATTTCTCATTACCATTTTTACGTCGTGGTTCTTCCTCTTCTAATTTTTCATTGTTGTCTTTTTGTTGAATTATTTCAACTGGTGAAAATTCATAAAAGTTTTGTGGTTAATTTCCTTCAGTGTTCCTATACAAATCATTTTCTAAAAATTTAACGTCTCTACTTTTGACAATAATTTTTGTGCATGCCTTCCAAAGTTTATACGCTTTAGATTCCTCTGAATAACCAACAAGGATAAACTCATTGCTTCTAGCATCCCATTTCGATCTACTTGATCGTTTATCGAGCACGAAAGCTTTACAACCAATACGACGTAAATGTTTAACAATTGGTTTTCTACCATTCCATAATTCCTCGGGAGTTTTCATACCATTTAATTTAGTTGGACACCGATTTCTTATATAAGCCGAAGCTAAAATCAACTCTGTCCACAAAATTATTGGCAAACCAGCCTCTAACATACAACAACGTGCCATTTCAACTAAGGTTCTATTCATCCTTTCGGCAACGCCGTTTTGTTGAGGTGTGTACTCAACCGTAAATTGTCGCTTAATACCATTATATATGAGGTATTTTGTAAACTCACGACTAACTAATTCCGCAGCATTATCACTACGGACCATCTTTATATTTCTTCCAGTCTCTGTTTCTACCAAGTTCTTGAATTCCTTGAACTTTTCTAAATACTGACTTTTACTACGTATGAAATAAACGAATACTTTCCGGGAATAGTCATCAATGAATGTAGCAAAATACAAACTACCACTCATGGATTGAGTCCTCATGGGACCATAGAGATCAGTATGAATAAGATCTAGTATTTCAGATGACGCCTTTTCATTCCTATGAAGAAAAGGCAAACGAATTTGCTTCCCACGAATGCACGATACACAATCGATTTCAACATTCTGAAAATTTGGTAAGCCTTTTACCATTACATCTCTTTTCAATTGCTTCAACTGATTTATATTCAGGTGACCATATTTTCTATGCCACAGTTCTATTTCCCTTTTATCATACTTTCTAACCATATTTGCCTTATTTTCATAATTCATATCTGCTTTTACGACATAAAGACTATCCTTCTTGAGACCTTCAATTATCTTCTCTCCTTTTTTCGAAACTTCTACCTTATTTCCTTTCATCACAACTTTACAACCACTATCGGTCAATTTACTAGTTGATATCAAATTACAACGTAAGTCCGGGACGTATAGAGTGTTTAGAAGACCTATATTCTTCTAATGCCCGTTTACCTTTACAGTTATCGATACTTTTCCAATGCCCTTTATATCTAATTCTTGGTCATTTACTAATCCGACTTTACCACTATGACCACTGTTAATATTCGTAAACAACGCTTTTTGAGTACACATGAGGGACGATGCACCACTATCAACAACCCAAATCTGATCCGAATTAGCAGAAAAAGCATTCTCCGTTGTCGTTACTAAAACCTCATTAACGTAACTTGTGGTTTCTCGGTTATCCTTACAGTATTTAGTCTTTTTTCCGCATCGGAAACATTTAAATGGAAAATTGGATTTTAAAATACCTGCGTCTTGATGATTGTTATAGTTATTACCACGATCATAACATTTCTTTGCGGTGAACTTAGCTTTCATTGCAGCATCTTGAGTATCTTCTTCTTTATCACGGATTTCCAATAATCTTGATTTTAAAACATTTATTTTGGGAAACTCATTTGCAGTGTCTACAGCAGCTTTTATAGCAGAAAATCTATCTGGTAAAGCGTCTACCAACACAACAGCAAGCAAATCTTCATCAATCTTAATTCCCATTTCCATAAAACATGAAACGCATACATCAAAATCAATTAAAAATTGTGACACAGACTGATTATCGGACATTTTCATATTTAATAACTTACGGTAACACTCTATTTTCTTCCTCATCGACTTACGATCAAACGTTTCTTGAAGGTACTGCCACATTTCTTGAGAAGATTTCATATTTTTGACAACATTCGGCTCTTGTATCCATATCCTTATTAAAAAACTCTTGCTGAACAACTATTGAATCTTCATATTCACGAGTTTGTGCTCCCGTTGGAGTCTTTGGAAGTTTTTTTACACCTGGTGGGTTTTCCAAACCCAACACGATATTCAATAATCTAGCTTAATGTAACACGGCTTCCATTTATGCTTTCCAGGTACCATAATTGGTTCCATTTAATAATGGTATTCGACCAGCAAACGAACTCATGATTCTTGCATTCACCAATTAATACAACCCAAAAGAATTTTAAATTACAACAGCTCACGTAACGGCAGATTTATCTTTCTCTATATCGCAATGAGATCTGGACCCATAACCTATTGTATTTATAAAAAAACTAATACAATTTATTAACTTAATAACGATACAATATATTTGGAGAACAAAAATGAAGTGAAGTGAATTTCCAATTACACAAAATAAAAATAACAAAAAACTGAAACCATAGAAACAAATTCATTTTGTTGAAGTACAAAGTAGTTCTAAAGTACACTTAAAATAATTATTAGAACAGTTTACAACCAAACAACTCGTCACTATAAGTTTGTTTCGTCACCAAACGGAAACGAAACAAACTTATGAAGCTATATACATTTTTCCCGATAAATTTATTAACAACCCATCAAGTATCGGTGTATGTTTTACCAACTACAACGGAAACAAAAACACACTTATGCTGTCTAAGTAAATTTAATTTAATTAAATTAAGCTAACATTGTAAATTTATTTGATTATAAATTAAGGAAAATAAAGAAAAGAAGTCAGTATGAAACTCACTTAAAACCACAATAGTGTTTTTATTTTAAAACAATCTCGGAAGAAGCGAGAATAACTAAAAATTGTTTTTTTTTAGTCCCGAATGATCGAGACTCATAATTGGCGCAGTCGGTAGGATACCCGGGTATCCTCGTGTGGTAAATAATAAAAATAAACTTTACTCACGAATACTGGACATTTTAATGTACTTACGGGTAAATCCAGTGAACCTAAAAATAAGACACAAACTAAAAAGCGAATTGTACGCTTAAACGTAAAAAGGAGAAAACACTTTTCCTAAATACTTTCAAGCCAAAATCAGACATTATAAAATTTAATAACTTTATTGGCGAAAATAAATTAATTTGTCCATTGGATTTTTTTTCGTACAATTGTTAAAAACAGAAAACAAAACCTAAAAGTTAAAAACAACATCTTGCAATAATTTCAAACAAAATTTTTAATCCGACTTCGAGTGATCATAATTACATAACCTGACTCCGAGTGATTAAAAACATTTTAAAAGTGAACGATTTAAAACATGCAATTTTTAATTCTACGTTATTAAAAGGAAATTTTTCTTTTCCAATACGCTTTAAAAGAACTAAAATAAAAACGACATTGAAACATACAAATAAACTTTAAGCAACAATAAAACCTGAAAAAAACAACAAACAGAATTTTGGGTCATCTGACAACGAATCTTGTCTGAACAACAGCCTAAAAAGAAGGAAGAAAAAATACCAGCAACCAACAGATCAACGTAAGATTAGAAATAAAATCAGAAGAAGAATTTTTCAGAATTTTGGACGATATCGAGTTTGATTCCGAGGAAGAAGAAGACTTTTACGATATTTATTACGACTCAGGGTTTGACTCAAACGACGGCTATTCGACGGAAATTAACGAAGACATTGAACGACACTTTAACCGTCAAGGAAACATAGAGACGGAAATCTGGTCATTTATATATTTTTTCTCTTTTCTTCCGAACGACTATCCCTGACTCTTTATCGGAGTATTCGGATTCAGAGGAAGAATTTGATATAGTGGGATACCCAACAAGTGACAGTGATTCCAACCCTTTTTTAGAAGTTTCAGAGGATAGTTGCTCCTCACTGGACGAGGACGAACATTAATTTTGGATTAACCTACTCAAGAGTATAGAATAGATAGACGGACATATATTTAAATTTCTTCCAAAATGGCAGAACCCCTTTCAATCAGGGTAGAACCCTTGAAATACCTTTACGAATTACCCGAATTCAGTGGAGATTACGGGGATCTCCAAAGTTTTATAAACTTAATTGACCGGGTTCACCCAATATTAAGGGCTTACGACGAGCCCTCCCAATATCTCTTTTCGGACATTATAAAAAGGGAAAGCCAGGGAAATCATTGAAATAAATTTTCAAGCTCAATCCTGGAGCGACATTAAGGAAATACTAATGAACAATTTTGGAGAAAAATGGAGTTTAGAGGAACTATTTGATGACTAAAGAGGGACAACCTTTAAGACCAATACTGTCAATTTTTATGACGATATCAAGCAAACTGAACAACAAGACCACTACAGCGCTTGGACATGGTGATGCGGCAAACGAGTGCGCAAGGAATAATATGCGCACGGCATTGAATATATTTAAATAAAAAATCCCGGAACCAATGAAAACAATATTGATGTGTCGAAATCCGAACAATATAGAATCGGCCATGGAAATCCCAATCGGGACATGCTTACACTTCGGACCATTATCATAAACAGAACAAACGCTATAGCAATAATAATAACTACACGGGTAATAATGGAAATAATAATGGTAATCGACAACAGAACTGGAACAGGACCATGGAATTTTACGGAAACAAACAAGTTTCCCAGACAAATAAATCCAATCAAAATAATTATCAACGTGGCAACAACTACCGACCACGATCTGGAAATCCCAACCAACAACAAGTTTTCCCAACAAATAGATCCAACTAAAATAATTATCAACGTGGCAACAACTATCAACCACGATCTGGAAATCATAACCAACAACACGTTTCCCAAGCAAACAGATCTAACCAGAATAACTATCAACGTAGCTGGATGCAACATGGTGCAAACTACCAAGATCAACAATCAAACTACCAGGCAAATATCCAGCAAAACCCCGAACCCATGGACATTAACATTGTCGAAAAAACTCCAAAAAATTGGGATACAATGCAAAATCAGTATAACTGTCATAATCACCAACCCATACCAAGTCCAATTAGCACGAATAATACTAATATTCCCGAAAATTTTCCTATACAAGCCTCACGGGAGAACTACCCCATATAATAAAAAAAATAACTTGAAATTCACTCTATTGTAAATCCTGGTCTTTCTAACCCGAAATGGAAAATTTAATCATACCCTTTGACCCTTAAAACGCTACAAAACCAAATTAGAACTACCACTAATTACCGGATACCCTTATTTTCGGAACTCGGAAATACTAATGAAAAATTTAATTTGATAGAATGTTAGTTTCACAATTTTTACGACGGAATAATTGGTAATGACAACAGATCCAAATCCCTCTAATGTATGAAAAATGCACACGATCCAGTTTGTAACAACGGAAAGTAACGGACTAGATCACATTAAGGAACAACGGAATAATAATGGAGATGTTATTCTTTACGAAGGGATGTATAACGTACAAAATTATAAGATAGAGATAGAGAGCTTTTTTACCAGTTTGGACATAATACATATCGATAAATCAGATTCAACAACGGTGGATGCCAAGAACTTTTGCATTTTGGATGAAGAGTTCCAACAAACAGAACCACCACTGGATCAAATTCGTATGATCCATATGAACCCGGAGGAGAAGTCAGAGGTCAAGAAAATAGTAAAAAAATTTCACAGCTTATTCCATCAAGAGAATTCAAATCTGACGTTTACGAGGGCCATCAAACAGAGAATAAATACGACCAACAATATTCCTATTTTTACAAAATCATACCGGTATCCATATATCCACAAGGAAGAAGTCCAAAGACAAATTCAGGAGATGTTAAATAATGGAATAATAAGACAAAGTAATTCCCCTTACTCAGCACCTATTTGGATCGTCCCAAAAAAAGAGGATGCCAGCGGTAAAAGAAAACGGCGTTTAGTCGTCGACTACAGGAAGTTAAATGAAGTTACAGTGGATGACCGATATCCAATACCGAATATTAACGAAATTCTCCACAAATTAGGAAAATGTATGTATTTCACCACGCTAGATTTGGCAAAAGGATTCTATCAAATCGAAGTCGATGAGAAAGATATACACAAAACCGCCTTCACAGTGGAAGGAGGCCATTATGAATTTGTTAGGATGCCATTCGGTTTAAAAACAGCACCTGCAACTTTCCAACGCCTTATGAACACTATATTAAAAGACCACATCAACAAAATATATCTCGTTTACTTATATGACATTATAATATTTTCAACATCTCTCCAGGAACATATCCAATCAATCGAAACTATTTTTAAATGCTTAGAGAAAGCAAACCTAAAGATTCAATTGGATAAATCCGAATTTTTCAAGAGGGAAACGGAATTTTTAGGACACATAATAACCCAAAGCGGAATAAAACCAAACCCATCGAAAATCGAAGGCGTGCTTAACTTTCCAATTCCAAGAACCCCTTAACTAATTAAACAATTTCTCGGACTCATGGGCTACTATAGAAAATTCAATAAAGATTATTCACTCATTGCGAAACCAATGACAAAGGACAGCTTTAACACCCTCAAGACAATATTGACTAATGACCCAATCCTTAAATATCCTGACTTTTCGAAGAAATTCACTCTCACAACGGACGCTAGTAACTATGCCTTAGGCGCAGTACTCTCCCAGGACGATCATCCAATTTGCTTTGCGAGTCGAACACTCAATGAGCACGAGGTCAATTATAGCGCAATTGAGAAGGAATTATTGGCTATCATTTGGGCCACCAGATATTTCAGACCATATCTTTTCGTTCGAAAATTTCTTATCGAGACCGACCATAGACCATTGACATGGCTATTTTCAATAAAGGAACCAAACTCGAAACTGGTTAGATGGAGACTAAAGTTATCGGAATTCGACTATGAAATCAGGTATAAAAAGGGTACGAAAAATAGCAATGCCGACGCATTGTCAAGGATTGAACATCCAAACGTAAACTTACTGGAATCTGATCAGTCTAGCATAAGGGAAAGTAACTTACCGATCAACCTATTTAAAACTCAAATTATTATCAAAAAGATAACTTCGGGTTCAATGAGAATAAAAACCGAGAGAATATTCAAGAACACTAGAAAGACAATCGGAATCAAACATATCGATAGAGAATACACTTTCACTTTACTGAAAAATCATTTTGATCCAGACCACATAAATGCCATCTTGATAGATGAAGAATTTTTCGATACATTTAGATGCACCTTTAAGCAACTCTTTTCGGAAAACTGCAACTTTAAAATAGTGAGATGCTCGAGAAAATTTGAGGACATAGAGGACGAACTCAATTTAACAGAACTTATAGAAAAAGAACACTTGGATAAAAACCACCGAGGAATACAAGCGGTATTCGAAGAATTAAAAACACAGATATATAATCCCAAATTAAAGTTAAGGATAACCCAATTTATCAAATGCTGATATAGAAAGGTTACACAACACAATCAATGAACACATAAGACTCCTCAGACACAACAAGCAGAACAAAACGGAAACCATAGGATTGAAAATTCTTAGAATCATAGGATTCTATAACAATACGATCCATAGCACTACCCGTATCAAACCCATAGATTTTGTTAACGGCAAAGTCCACGAGGACAAATATCGCGAAATTCATGATAATATAACTCTAAAAAAAAGAGAACTATATAAACAGGCTGAATAAGGACAAATTTGATGCAGAGCTGGAAGAAGGAACAAATTACATTAAAGAAATCAGAGGTGGAAAGAACCATCGCAAATACAGGAAAATAGACGCTTTGAAACTAGACGACGAACATATAGCGAGTAAAACAACAGGACACAAATACTATAAGACACATATCAGACCTAAGAAGAGATTTCAAGACAGGGATAACCCGACTATAAAAGCTAACAAATTTTATTTTCTACTTTTTAGTTGACGACCTGGGTTTTGATGATGTTCTTCCTAATAGCAATTGACGCCCAAACTCTCGACATACAGGACCTGACAAACAATAACGGATACATACCAATAAAGACCGGAGAATTGAAAGTAATCGAACGATATGACAAAATCATCCACATAATTAACGTATCCTCCTACACGGAAACTCTAAACTTAATACATGGAAATATAATCACACTGACGACAACCACTACCGAAACGAAAGTTTTACTGGACACGATAAATAAAAATTTCGCCTTATTAAAAGGTAGAATAGAAAACCTTAACCCACACTTCAGGTCAAAACGCGGATTGGTAAACATACTAGGAAAAGGACTTAAGTTCATAGCGGGAACCATGGACAGCGACGACGAAACACAAATTGTTCATTCGCTTAAAACTCTTTACGAAAATGAGAAAAACATGATAAACGAACTAACTTACGTTAACAATATATTATCTACTCAGATACAGAACATTACCAACCATATAAGCCAGAAACAAATATTGATAGGAAACTATCTAAACAGATTCAAAGATTTTTTACAAAATAAAATAGGAACTTTAGAAGACGAAATCATATTTTTGGAACACATATATCAAATAGATAATGACATTTCACTTTTGCGAGACCATGTAAACGACATCGGACAAATTATATTTTCTAGCAAACTCGGAATAATACATACGGATATATTAACAAAGAATGAACTATACTTGATTAAAGACTTCGACAGTTACACTAACATTAAATTAGCCGTCAGACTTCACGATAATGATATCATATTGATTCTTTTGATCCCAAATTATTCAGACGACCACTTATCAAAAATAATATTCGAACCAATTCCGAATTCCAGAAACAAATCAATCGCCCTTAAAGATTATGAAGTTCTCGTAGATTCACACAATATCATTTATAATACTAACGTCAAAGACATTTTAAAGAGAAACTTAGTTAAGATATACGATAAATGCCTTACGAATATATTTAACTTTAAAGAAGCCTATTGTAATATGAACAATTTTAATCAGACAATTGTAACAGAAATCATGCCCGGTATCCTCGTTTTCAAAATTTTTTTTCTGAGATATCACATAATTGTAACAAAATAAACATGAAAATTAAAGGAAACTTTCTATTAAAATTCGAAAATTGTGAAATAAAAACATTAAACAAAACATTTTTAAATATTAGAATTAAAACATTTGATAAATTTATTCTACCAAATATAATTACAAAAATTAGAGATAATAATAGTTCAATGACAAATATAAAATTAGAATCTCTTTACGTCAAACAAATTGAACTTGATAAAACTATACAAGAAATTTATTCAAAAATGACAATGCTAATGTAATAAACATAAGTATAGATGTAATAATAATTCTAGCTATAATAACATTAACTATATATTTTTTAACGAAAAGAAAAATGTCAATAGTTCAAATCTCGTCGGAGCCTCAATCTAACGGTGGGGGTGTTACAACATCCAAAATTTAAATCATATAAAGGTAACGGAATTCTTTGGAAAACATACGCCTTTCCAAATAATTCTTCTTTTACTTTGTTCAGGCAAAAAGCCGCATTTAATAATACAATCAAATCAAGTATAACTAATAAATACCCTTTTTTGGATTAAACAAAATTGCACAATGAAAAATTCAATTAAACGAAAATAGTTAGTAAACAATTCTAAAGAATTGTTTACAACCAAAAACGAAACACACTTATAAAGCTATAGATATTTTTCACGATAAAAATTTTTGGATTAACCAAAATTGCATTTCCGTTCATACAATGAAAATGCAATTAAACAAAAATAGTTAGTAAACAATTCTAAAGAATTGTTTACAACCAAAAAACTCGTCACTATAAGTTTGTTTCGTCACCAAACGGAAACGAAACACACTTATGAAGCTATAGACATTTTTTCCGATAAATTTATTAACAACCCATCAAGTATCGGTGTATTTTTTACGAACTACATCGGAAACAAAAACACACTTATGCTGTCTAAGTAAATTTGATTTAACTAAATTAAGCTAACATTGTAAATTTATTTGATTATAAATTAAGGAAAATAAAGAAAAGAAGTCAGTATGAAACTCACTTAAAACCACAACAGTGTTTTTATTTTAAAACAATCTCGGAAGTCTCGCTTGTTTTTTTTTAGTCCCAAAAGATCGAGACTCATAATTGTACATCTTAGACTTTTGGTCTAGGACATGGTAAAATAATTATATTTTAAGCGAATAAATAACTAAACATTCTAAAATGTCTTTCGAGTCCTAAACTAAACTGCAATACCCATACACTAATAGCAATAGTAAGAGCTTTAATTTTAGCTATACACTACCCTTTTATGGCTATTCTCCAATATCATAACTGAAAATAATTAAAACCAAAATCAACGCAGCAATAAGAACAAATTTGAGATATTGTTTCCACATATTGTATCATATATAATTATATCTTATACCATATCAAAAAATCTTTCTTATTATTATTTATTTGAAGCACTAGAATATAGTTACAAACTATAAACTAGTGGTGGATAAGGCCATGGCTACAACGCATTAGGCTCAAAGAAGTAATAGTTTTTTAGATAAAGATATTTCACATTGGAAAATTGAATTATAGGATTACAACTGATATATACAAAATTCTAATCAGATAAGATTATATAATTTAGTTTCCTTCAAGAACATTATTATTAGTGATATGTTTTCTTTAGTTGGGTTAGAAAGTAAGGACAAGGGGTTTGTATTGTTTTTAAATGTTGTCTGTCGTTGTATATGAAAGTTTGGACAAGAAGCAAGTTTATGTTTTAGGTTTCGGGAATTTGGAATGTTACAATTACAAACTTGTGCTGTAGATAAACCAATTTAGTGACCGTGTGAAAGTATTGAATGCCCTAGGCGTAACCTTTCTTGTTTTACGATATCTCTTCTATAAATGTTGTCTATGTTGTAAGTAAGGAATTGATTTATTGTTGATTTGGTTTGATTCAATGTCCTACACCAATCTGAGGTAATGTTAAAAGTTGTATTGGATTTTTGATGGTATATTTTTAAATATCTGTTGATATCAGTTTTATTGTAGTTATATGTAGTTGTCAATGTGGCTACGGTTGCATCTTTTGCTGCTTTGTCAGCGAATTAATTTCCTTCTATTTCACAATGACCTGGTGTCCATATTAAAATAATGTGTAAAGAGTTATTGATTAAAGCATTCCTTATAATGGAAGCATATTTGTTGTTATTCGATATATTTGATATAGCTTTTAATGAAGAAAGGGAGTCAGAACATATTGCGAAATGGCCTCTTTTGTTTTTGATTAGGTTAGTGGCTTCCATTATTGCAATAATTTCCGCAGTAAATATAGGTGTGTACTTCGGTAGTAATGCGTTCTTAATTATTTTATTGTTTGAGGTTATACTATAGCTTACAATATCATATATTTTGGATGCATCTGTGTTTTGTTTTTTTCTTGTATTTCGTAGAACATTTTTCTAAATAGGGCTGGATCAGTACTTGATTTTGTAAATTTGTGTAGAGTAAAATCTATTGTTTCGTTTCCAAAATTCCATGGAGGTTTTATTTTTTGTCTGCTTAGCTTCATTTCAGTAGGTATTTCCAACACTTTGCAATTTTGAATAGCTCTAAGGAGGACCGATGGTGTTTTTGGAGTATTTTTTGATCTAATACATTTTTGATTGTTGTGTTTAAGGGTGTCTCCCGATTGTTGTGTAAACTTCTAAATAATCTTGATGTAGCAAGATCTCTTTGTATTTCTAGTGACAATATATTACTTTCATAAAGCATATTTGTAATAGGGGTGGTTCGAAAAGCTCCTAAAGCTGTTCTTATTGCTGCGTTGATTTTGGTTTTAATTATTTTCAGTTATGATATTGGAGAATAGCCATAAAAGGGTAGTGTATAGCTAAAATTAAAGCTCTTACTATTGCTATTAGTGTATGGGTATTGCAGTTTAGTTTAGGACTCGAAAGACATTTTAGAATGTTTAGTTGTTTATTCAGGGAGGCTGGAAGATTTTCTATTTGTGTGGTCCAATTATATTTTTTGTTTATGTGCTATCCAAGTATTTTTAGACTTTCGACCTCTGTGAGAGAAATAGTGTTGCATACAAGTCTGTGTGTGCAATTTGTTTTTCTACATATGTGTAAGCTTTTGCATTTTGACCTTGACAATATTGCACCAGAATATTTACACCATTCTTGGGGCTTTTTCGATATTGATTGTTGGGTTCTTTTTGCGATCTGATCTGATTATAAGATTGAAATCGTCTGCATAAGCAGTAAAGTCTATATTCATTTGGAGAGATATTTTAGAGCAAAGTTTGTTATAAGCTATTAAAAATAGAATTACTGACAATGGTGAGCCCTGGGGTATTCCGTTTTGAAGTGATTTACAATTTGAGTAGTAGCTGCCCACACGAACTATTATCTTTCTGTTTGACACAAAGTTTTTTATGTAATTTATAATTCTTGGTCCAACTTTCCATGCAATTAATTGGTCAATGATCGTATGAGTGCCGATTTTATCAAATGCTTTCTCAAAGTCAAGGGATATTATTGTCACGTGTTTTTTTAAGTCTACGTAAAGTAGAGAGTCAATTGTTGATTTTCCTTTCATAAATCCAAACTGTCGACTATCGAGGAGCTTGTTGGCCGTGACAAGCCACCATAGTATATTTGCTATAATTTTATCTAAAACTTTAGAAAAGCAAGAGTTCAGTGATATTGGTCGATATGAGTTGGCAATTGCCTTGTCAGAATTCGGTTTTGGTATGGGGACTATAACACTCGTTTTGAATTGTTGTGGTATTGTTGTATTGAAAATGTTGTTGCACAGTTCGAGTAATCTAATCTTCATATTGTGCGGCAGTTTTTATAACATTGGATATGGGATCCTGTCTATATCAGGCGTTTTTCCTTTCAGACTGTGAAGTACTGATGTGAGCTGGGTAAAATTTATATCTTGTTCTATAACGTCGGCTGAGGGAGATGTCGTTATTCTTGGTGTATTCTTGGTGTATTCTTATGTATTTGGAACTCCTTTGGAAAGTTACTATCATTGGCGTTTTTTGACCAGAATTTGCAAAGTATATTTGCTATATCGACATTGTTAGTGGTAGATGTTGATGAGTTATTATCTGTACGTAAGCTATGTATGTGATGGCTTGTTTTATAGCCTGTAGAACTGTTAATGTTTCTCCAAAGATAATCAGTTGATGTAGATGGGTTGATAGTGAAATTTTTTAACGATTTTATTTTTGCAATTTTAATTTCCCGTTTTAACATGGCGTTTAGTTTTTTGAACTGTATAAGATTTTGGTTGTTTAAGTTTCTTTTGAATGCATTCCATGCTTTGTTTTTTTAATTTGTCGAGATCTAGGTTCCACCATGGGACCCGTTTAGGTGCGTAATTCGAGGAGGTTTGGGGTATAGTGTAATTGGCAGCTGTGATTATGATTTTCCGAATATTTGCTGTTTCTCTATTCACATTGTTGGTTTGTAATCGTTCAGAGTTTAAATTGGTACACATTTTTTTAAATTCTAACCAGTCGGCTTGGTGTGTTTTAAATTTTGGTCTGTATTGATTTTTTATTACATTTTGTTGAAAAGTGAATGAGGTTATTATTGGGAAGTGATCGCTTCCCCATAAGCTATCTTCAATTTTCCAGTCTGCCATTGCTGTTATGCACGGAGAACAGAATGTTAGATATACATGTGTAAGACTACCATATGAGCTTAGATGTGTTGCTGATCCGTCGTTTAGTATTATGAATTCAGATTTGGTTATGAAGCCCTCTAAGATTCTTCCCCGAGGGTTGTTTGTCGGTGATCCCCATGCTCTGTGCCATTCATTAAATTTCCCAGTTATTAAGGCGGGACAATTTAAGTTGCCAAGAACATTATCCATGTTCGTATTTATTACTTTGATTTGCGGAGAGGGTAGAATGTAGGCGCAGACAATATTGAATTTAATTCCTGATTTTACTTCTAAGCATAAATTGTCAAAGTCATTTCCAAGTGTGACAACTCTATGTTCTATAGATTTGTGAATTAGAATCCCTACGCCTCCATATCTGGTGGATGATGAATTTTTTGAAAACAAGTGGTAATTGATAGGGACAGGAATGTTAAGTAAGGAGTTTATGTGGATTTCTTGGATTGAAATAATTTTGTGGGAGTGTTTTTTTATTAGTATTAGCAATTCATTTTATTCATGTTCCATTTTATTATCTTAATAAACATATTAAATAATAAAGTTTAGTAGATTTATGTTTATTGTAAGTGAGTTGTAAAATGAATTGTGTTAAGTTTGAAAATATAAGAGTGGTTGGAGTAGTTTTAGGATAGTTGTTAGAGAATAATTGTGTACAATAACAAAGTTTGTTTTTTATATTATAGATACTAAGTAATCAGGGATGCAAAAGTTAGTACAATTGTACCATTTTTGGTACAATTTAGGTCTTAAAAGTACGATGGTACTCCCAAGGTTTATTTGGTACAATTTACAAATTTTCCCAGTTTATCGGTATTTTTTTCTTGGCAACTCATTTTTGCTTGCACATCTTTGTGAATATCTTTTATATTAAAGCCAATTTAGACGGCGACTTTGTTGCATATTATTATTGCGTGTAAATTTTGATTGTTGTCGAACGGGGTAACAATAAAGGCACATATTTCGGTTTTCGTGCATGTTTCTGTTATCTCTCTTTCACACTCATATGTATTCTTATTTTGTTGCTTCATTCACATTCAGTTTTCGTGCAATTAAAGTCACCGTATAAATAGACATAACTTTGAAAGCAACTTTGAAAAGCGAATAAAGAAAATTGTACGCAATCAATTACATCGTATAAATTTTCAACAGTTTCTTGTCTAGTTAAAACGAAAGGTTTGTTACATTTATCGAATTCTTATGCTATCGTTTTAAAATAACAAATAGTTTTTTATCTACTTAAATATGATCAATATCATGGATTTTTCTACCTTATTTCCATGGTTGGCATTCAATACCTTTTCATAATAATGGTAGTTGGTTACTACAGCCACTTTAAGCCCGATATTATAATTTTAAAATTGCGATTCGATTTAAGGCGTGTGTCTTTTTGTATAACCGGGTTTTTTGCGCCATTTTACTGGATTAATTTTAAAATATTTTAAGCTATCGTTATAATAAAGCTAAACTACCGAAACACCGATTTATAAAGATATTATGAAATAAGCCCTGTGATATTAGAAGACACATGCCACTATTGGAATCGCAGTTTCAAAATTTTCGTATCGGTATTCATCAGAGCGTAGTAGACAACTACCGTTATAATCGAAAGGTTTTGTTTGCCAACCATGCTTATTTTACATATTTTTATTATATTCTTTTAATGTACAACTGAATTTTCTGTAAAGATTTTTTGATATGTTTATAAAAAATAAAAATTTAAAAAAAAATTATAATTGGAGTTTTATTTTTTTTAATACTAAAAAAATGGTACAATTGAGATAAAAAAAGTACAATTTGGTAATCATTTTTGTACGAAATTGAAATTCTCATTTCGCATCCCTGTAAGTAATAGTACATCGAAAAAAGTGAATAATTGAGAATTGTTGTAAATATAAGAGTAAGGTTTGATTATTGAGTTTGATTTAAATATAGAGTGGGCTTGTTGATTGACACAATAGAGAGTATGCATAAAGATAAAAGATGTTATTTTGAGTATTATAAAAATATACAGTTTGTTTATAATTGAAGAATGATGTAAAGTGGTGAAATATTTGTGTATGAAGAAATTATGTATAGTTAAATACTTTAAAACTGACATTGTTAAACGTAGGTGGTTTACTTTTTTTTTTAAATTTCCTGATAAACGCTTGATCTTTTGTCTATTTTTGTTGGCTGTGCTCCTAGGTATAAGCACTACCTTGCTTGTTGGTGTTTTGACAGCAGCTATTTCTGATGCCGATAGAGATGATGCACTTTGTATTTCTACATCGTTTCCTTCGTTCTCTGATATTTCTACATCAGAAATCAAAGTGGAGTAATCTTTTACGGTAAGTTGGGTTGTTTTCCCTGTTGCTAGGTGATATGGTTTAAATTGTTGTGGTATATTATTGTTGTTTTTTTTAGCTTCATTATCATTTTTGTTGTTTTCTGATAAGTTTACAGTTTGTGGAGATGGAATGTTATTTGAATTGATTTGATTATTTACTATTGTAGATATTGGAATTAATACATTTGTGTGACGCTCTGAATAAATATAACTAGCTTTCCTTTTGCTGACTTTTTCTGTTGTGACTATTGCTTGAATCTCCTTCTCTTTTAGGAATATAGGGCATTTCTTGTCAATAGTTGCATGATCAAAGCTAAGATTATGTTCTTTACAGTTGATACATGATTTCGATAGTGTACAAAGTTCGTCCATACCTTCCAAGTGAAATTCCTGGGAACAGTGAGGGCATAATTTTTTAAATTCACAAGTTTTACCAACGTGTTCATAACGGAAACATGTTTTGCATCGAAGAGGTAGTGGTATATAAGTGCGTACTCTTACCCGCTGGTATCCAATTGAAATATCGGAAGGTAGTGAGGTAGAGTTAAAAGTTAGTATTATCAGACCTGTTTCTTAAAGTAAAATTCCAGCTTTCCTTTTAATTTTTTCCACTTTACAAACATTTTGTGCTTTCAATTCTTCTTGAATTTCTTCTTCGGGTATTCCACGCAGGTCATTTGAATAAATGACCCCCTTGGAAAAGTTGAGTGAGTTGTGCTCGGAGACTTCCACTTGCTTGGGTAACATTTTTGGTGTTTATTAGTATGGATCCGTTTCTTAATTTGTTACAGGTTAGAACTTCACCTCCGCTTGTGGTATCGATCACTTTTTTTATTAAAAACGGTGATACCTTAGTTAGCGAATTATCACTATTTGTCCTTTTCATTACCAGGTATTTTGGGCCGGGAGTTACAATCGATAGTATCCTATTTTTATCAATTAATATTGGTGGTTGGGATATCCCACCACTGTCTGGTGGTTTTTCCATATTGTTGTTGTTTACACTTTATAATGAGAGCGCGATCACAAATTAGTTTACGTCTTTTCACTGTCACGGTCAAAGTCGAACTGATCTTTCTTATATTAGAACATATAATTTATCTCATACCATATTAAAAAAATTTTTTTGATAATGGCCCATACATTATTATATCTCAAATATTACATAGCATATATAATTATTAATGGTTCTGTATAATACATATATAATTATACACGGTTCTGTACAAGCAATATATAAATATATACAGTCCCGTGTAACCCATATATAATTATATATATATACAATTTTATATGATATAATATATACAATTTTATATGATATAATATATACCATATTTTATGATATAAATCATACATAATGTTTTAAAGACCAATATATAAACAGATATGGTTGTATATGACAAATATAAGGTAATTTTTAAAAAATTTTGTTATATATAATTATATATGCTAATGCATACTGAGATATGTATGTATATATAATTTGTTATTAGATAAGGCCACATATGTATAGGAATTTAAGATTTTTCTAAAATTTAATCTTGATTTTTTCATCTCAAAACTCTACATACGAGGATATTTTTTTTTTATTTATCGCTCAAGTTAAAAAAAAAATCTTTTAGGATCTATTTATATTTGAAATAATTTTTTTTTTAATATTTTTATAAATATTCCAATAGGGATACTCTTTGGTGATAGGAATTTAGAGAGCTTATTAGACATTTCCGGAAAAAATGTTTAAAAAGGCTTATTCTCAAGCCTGGTTACGTAATTTTTCAGCAGTAGTATTTTACTGAAAACATACTAAAATGTTTAATAAGAGCAAAAATATCCATCTTTTTGTATGTTTTTGAACTGAACGGTGAGATTTTATATAATATATAATTTGCGAGAAAATTTTGGAATTCCTAAATAAAACAATTTCAAAAAACTAAAAACTTATTTTATTTTTAAATGATTAAAATAAATTATTACTAAATTCAGATACATGCTTATATGTTTTTCTTTAGTTTAACCAACCCCTTGTTCAAAATAATATGCCATGAAATTAAAAAAGTATACACAAAAGAACAACGAAAAGAATTTTATTGTTGCCTTTCGTGTAATTTTCAAATATAATGGCAAATTTTATTACATTTGAAGACACCTGGTAAACAAGATCATAACTTGTGTAGACATTACTTAATAAAAAAAGTATCGGTATTTTAAGCGAAAAGTTATTTTCTATTGTTTCGGTAACGTAATTTTAAGGGTAACGCTATTTTCTATTATTTCGGTAAGATTATTTTAAGGATAACTATTTTTTCAGTTATTTCGGCCATATCTCCGATTGAAAAGAAAATTGGCAGGAATGTTAATAACTTTGTTTTATAACAATTATCAATTTTCGTTACGTTCTGACCAAATTTAAAGATATAGCTTTTTTAAACTTCAGGATATATGAGAGATATGCTTGTCCTTGCACCAATTTTCCTAAAATTTCGTTTATCTTCCAATTAGCTCAAACTAAAATCGCGTACCAAATTACAGTAAGCTACGATAACTCCTATTTTTGTCCACTCGTTATATGGGAACAAAGCACTGTGCGTCTGGGCAATCTAAATTCCATTTTTTTTTTCGTCGGATGTGACCTGGAGTGAAATTTTTTATGTTTGTACCCACTTAAATTCTTTCAATTCTAGTTTTTTTTATCATTGTACGACTTACCTGTTTCCAATCAGTACCCATGTCGTCATGTGCAAACTTCATTCAAGCAGCTATGTAACATGGTATGAGTACTAATCTCTGAACTATGGCCATTTAGGAACGAACGATGTTTTATTCTCCATTTAAAGCTCTCCATATGGTTGTTTTAGACACAAATTCTCGAAAACTCAAATTTCGGCCTTAAAACAGTGGTCGGCTGAAAGAGAGATTATTAATGTATTAGTGAAATTATTAGAAATTATTTTATCTTTCTAGATAAATGAATGAAAGTATGAATAAATTCGTTTAGAGAATATCCGTATTCAAATAGTTTATGTTTTTGTTTTATCTTTTATAAAAATAATTTATAATAACAAATAATAAATTTTTTGATTGCATATACTTGCACTGTTAATAGTTAGCATGCTACTGAATGAAATAATTGTATTTTTTGTGCCCTTAGTTGTGAGATTTGATGACATTCGTGTTGTAAACGTGTAAATAGCCGATTGTGTTCGGCCCCTGTGTCCTATAAGTACCGATCAGTGCTTTAAAACCCAAAATTTTACCTTTTTCAAGGTCGGTTACTATTTTTTTACGAGGCATATGATGATAGAAAAATAAATATTTTTATACCGATGTAATTTCACTGATGTCTTAACACTTATTGATCTCCTGTTCCTATTTTTTGCAAAGTGATGTTATAATTTTGTAAATTGCAAAAAAAAATGCAATAACTACAATTACAACTTTTAAAAATATATCAATCAAGAGCATATTCAATAAGACTAATTCATTCGAAGAGACCTCCCTAGGTCTGTGCCAGTTTTCAATATATATTGAAAGTTATATTAAGAAATAAAATGACGTTATAATAATGAAACGGACTTTATGTGTATAATTAGAGCCTGGCGATATCAAGTTGAAGAAAAATGAAACACAGCCTATTTATCAACTTAGGTACTTGCTACACTATAGAGTTACAGTTGAAGCATCACATAAGCGACGAGGACCCGCCCAGTGTACGAACTACCAGGAGTATGGTCACACTAGGTCTTATTGTAGACTACATCCAGTTTGCGTAGTTTGCGGTGAGCTGCATAGCACAGCTGACTGCACCAAACTAAATACAGTAAATACTGAAAAGAAATGTAGCAATTGCGGAAACCCCCATACTGCTAATTACAGAGGTTGTGAGATGTATTTAAAATTAAAAAACTCAAATTTGAACAAAATCCGAATGAAATCACAGTTAGAACCGAAATTTAATATTCCACAATACCCACAAATTATCACCAACAGTGCTTCATACTCTGAAGTTCTAAGAGGACAACCACAGCCCCCAAAAACTCAACAAGCCACACAAGTCAATCCAAATGATCCACTTTCTCAATCTGAACCCTAGTTACAAAATTTCAGCAGTCTTGAAGCAACCATTGAATCCCTGGTTCAAACTGTTACTAACTTTACAAACTCAATGAGCAATATGATTCAAGAGATGACGAGAAATCAGTCTATTTTGATGCAAGCTTTGTTAACTAAACCATGAACAGTTTGAAAATATGTTACTGGATTGCTAACGGCATATGCCAACATAAAGGAGAGCTCGAGTATTTTCTCAGAAATCAGCAAATTAACGTAATGCTTATTTCTGAGACCCATTTAACCCTGAGAAGTTCATTTTCAATTCGCGGATACACAATGTATGATACTAAGGACCCAAGAGGCAGGTCATGTGGAGGATCAGCTATTCTCATTAAATGTAGATTAAAACATTTTCTTATGTGTGATCTTTGCGAAAATTATCTTCAGGCCACTACTATATGTTTTGAAGAATTCGATAAGGACTTAGTGATTTCGTCAATTAATTTCCCCCCAGATTCTCCATAAGGATCACGTTTTCTGGCAGCTGGAGGCTATATTGCCAAGCATACATTCTGGGGTTCACGGCTTGTTACCCCTAAGGGCCGTGTTTTGTTTAATAAAATTTCGAAACAGGGTATGGATGTGATCTCTAGTGGAGAACCCACGTACTGGCCAGCAGATCGTCGGAAAATACCCGATATGATAGACTTTGGAATAACAATATCTATTGCAAGAGATTTGGTCCATGTAGAACCATTATTGGATCTCTCATCTGATCACACACCTACAGTTGTTACTATTTTAAACTTACGAGGAATTGTATCCCCCTCTGGTGACTTAGCACTGACAGGCAAGACAACATTTTGGTTGAAATATAAAAAATTCACACATTGCTCGGAAAACATACCGCTAAGAACACCGGAAGATATCGACCTCTCGATTCAAAATTTTGAAGTAAGTCTCAAACTTGCTGCTCAACACAACACGGCCACCAGGAGGAGGGACACTGCGGATCTGGTCCGCTAATAATAAGGGGCAATAATCATCTCTATTAAACCACATTACATCAGTCTGTCACTGGATGGACTTAATAATTAATATTTAGATTCAAGATTTGGATAATTATTGTTAGTTCACAGTGAAGATCCAATAAATAATATGAAATATAAAAAAAAATGTGTATTTTAATGAAATTTGCTAATTCTTTTTGAGAAATAATATATATGTCGGCCAAAAATACTAATTAAACGCAATACATACCAATCTTTACCTTTTAAAATCTTGTTTACTTTTCTTTCTTCATAGATAGTTTGCCTTGCATGTTGCGTTGAAGACCTCTTGTTTCGCATACCAAATACACACTTCGTGGACTGGTTACGATGACTTCTTCAATTTTAAGACTTCCTTTTAGTGTTTCTTATTTGCAAATTGAAATAATTGATGGTTCGTTTGCTTTCGTTTTTCCTCGTTTCTCCTCACTCGAACTCTTCCACTGACGAAAATTTTTCCTCCAGCTGCTCGGGGCTGTTCGGTCCCAATATGCTCGGCTATTTGACAATTTTTAACTCCGCACACTTTTCCCTCTACGTTCTCCTTCGGTCATGTTCGATAACCACGGCCAGAAATTTCACAAAGTGCAACCACACCAAATCGTCTGCCCAATAATCTAGTTCGTGTTCGCTAACCACTATTAGATTATCCGACACCAGATTCACTGTGGTCGTAAACTCAACCTGCTCGAAATAAGGTTTTAAAATTGATATTTACTACAAAAACCCACAAAGCGATCGGTAAACACTATTGCCATATGCATAGACATTTTGTTGATTTTTATAACACACTTATAAATCAAATTAACATGTAAAACAACAACAACAAATTATCATTATAAGTTCGTTATAGGAATGAATATGAATATGCATAGAGCATATGTATCGCGGTAAAAATTTTTCTGTTATATAATTTTTTTTTCCATTTTTTCGTTTTTCTTTCTTGTCTTCTGTTCAAAACTATTGACAATAAAGGTACTACTTTTTTGCTTTTTTTTTTTGCCAAGACGAGTGTTTTGTCATACTTTTGATATTTTGTGTCAAATTCCATTAAAAAAAATTTTCATTTGCGTGAAACTGTTGCGAAATTTAATATTGTCGCGAATATTAAGATTTAGTTTTGTTGTGATTGCGATTTTCTAATGACAGTAAAAAATCGGTTGTTTCATAATTTTAACTGAGCGCGGATTTTTTTTTTATTTTTTATATATATCCTAAAAACAATCTGTAATTTTTCTTTTCCTTTATTAGAAAAAATTGGATAAAAGTTGTTAATTCATATTTTTTTTATTATTTATATTAATCATATTACAAATTCTATTCTAATACTAAGCACTAGTAGCAACAGAGGCCATCGGGCTCGTTGAAGCGAAAACAGACCAGAGCCTCTGGTGGGAATCGAACTCACGACCCCCGCACTGATAAGCCAGCAGGCTACCAACTAGCCTACCGGGGCGCTCAAGTCATAAAAAAGAAATAACCTGAAATCAGTACAATTTACATAAATATTAAATTGAAATTAGTATGGAAACTTATTAAACTATACATATGAATTATAATTAAAACCGAACAAATTTTGTAATTCAATTCTATCCCTGTTCTAGATTAATCTATACCTTTGTTACAGTAGTGTGGGATTGTTTGCGGTTGCAAAAAATTAAAGTGTTACGAGAAAAGCTTTTATAAAATGTTCAATATGTAATAAGGTATATTATTGCCCAGAAAGTTTGTTTTTACATTTAAAATATTAAACGTCATTCTCGGCAGCCGATGTAGTTCTAACAGTATTTATTCGAAAATAAAAGCGAGAGCAATTTTGAAAGCACTGTACTCCTTATTCTTCACTGCATTCAGTTTCTTTATTTTATTATTAGTTCCGTTCGTTTACTCAATAATTTGTAGGAATTTGTACATATTTTTAATGGATATCGTTCGTTTACACAAATACTTAGTAAACATAAGGAAAAAGGAGAGAACAGAGTGACAGTTTGATGTTGAAAGTTCTTCTTCTTTCTGCAAATTTTTACTGGACAAATTATTGCCAGCAAGATCTTACATGCAGAAAAAAGATATGATTGAAAAACATGTGATAAATTTTTAAAAATACAAATAAAAATGTTTTACAACTACGTTGTTTTGTGCAAATGTATAGCTACAAATATTGTTAAATTAATTATAGAAAAGATAAGGAAATCTCTAAAATGTTTCGGCTTAAGATTTTACAACAAGAATCCTCTTTTTTCATATCGACCAGTTGTAATTTATTTTTGCATTTGGTTTTACAATCAGCTGTTTAAGCCGAAACAATTTATTATTGAAAATTTTCTGTTCGCGTACTTTTTTAGAAAATTTTAATTTCGATAATAAATTTTTCTTACTCTCTGTAAGTTTGTTACTGAGTAATTCTTACTGGACTTGTCTGAGAAATGTAAACGAATGGACTTACTATGTAGAAATAGCAAGGCTTGCAATATATTTATGTTCTTTTTTATAATTTTATGTACTTTGTTTTAAATAAAATAAAATTTAAAACAAATTTTAATGTTTTTTATCTGGGCAAATGAAGAAATCAGTAAAACTTTTAATGTTTTAATTACAAAAACTTTTCACAATTCAATAAAACATTTTATTGAATCAATAATTTGTTTGTTTGATTACTTAAAAATTTTTAATAAACATGTTTTATCAATCCAACAAATTTTTTTATTAAATTTAAACCAATAACTTTTTTTATGATATTTTCAATAACGCGGTTACAATTTTTTGTTGTCAGTACGCGAAATTCGTCATCGCAGGAAATTAAAAACTTTTATTCATTAAATCCGTGTTTTTCGTATTCAAATATGGAGCAATTCCATATGAAAACGATCAAAATTGGCAAATTTTTGGACGACCCCTCTCCGATTTTAAAATAAATAGTCTCAATAGATTGCCCAGCAAAAAATAATGTACCTACATATTTTTTTTTTTTTATAGTGACTGGTTTAGTGGTGGTGTACACCACTGTCATGTGACAAAATTGAAGAATTCTTCATAAGGGACCTCATTGAAAGTTGTTTAAAAAACTACTAAAGCGATCGCAACGAGTGATAGCTCGTTGGAAAGGTATTGAATCAGGCTTTAATTGAAAATTAAATTTTCCTAATTTTTCTTAGAAATTTACCTTTTTTCCCATGAAAATTTAATTTTCCCATGAAAATAAAATTTTCCGATTTTCCACAGAAGCTCCTAAATTTTCCGGCTTATTTTATTTTTTTGGATTCCTCATAATTTTTGCTTTAAGAATCAGCAATAAAAAAATGGGCCCCGACTCCTTGTTTGGACAGGAGAAGAGCATTTAAGAGACCACCTTGTTCTCATTGTTTTTATATTTTTTATAATTGAATTATTTTTAATTATTTAACATTATTTTATTTTATTATTAAAAATACATTTTAAAAATTATTTTACAGTTAAAAATACATTTATGAAGAAAAAATCAATTTTTTTTAAGAGCCCCAAGTTGAGTGTGTAGTGAATATGGTCTGCCTGCCTTCACAAGATCGGCCATAAATCCATGGATAATAGCAGCAGTGGCATGTAATGGCACACCAAACCCGACTGAGGCTACAGTTCATAAAATGTTTTGTAAATTTTTTAAATTACCAGGTAATAAATATTTCGCCTAAAATGACACGTGCAGAAACAAGTCATAAAACACGGATTTTCCATAAATATGGCGAAATATATATTACCTGGTAATTTAAAAAATTTACAAAACATTTTATGACCTGTGGTCGGCTTATTGGCAGTAACCAATTAAGTCCCTCTTTAAAAAACATTTTATGACCAGTAGTTCACGCAAATTTTCCTATTAAAGAAAAGCAAATATCGCTTATTTTTTTTTACCTATTTTTTACCAAAAAATAAATATAAATACTTCACACACTCTGAGTCAAATTTCAGTTGAATACTAAACGTGAAAGTGTTAAAGTGTTTTTTTTGTAAAGTAAAGAGTGTAGCTGTAAAGACAATTTAAAGTAAAATGAATAAATTTTGCTGCAATCCGTTTAACAAGAGTGGACATCGTTCGAAAAAGATAAAAGTATTAAAATTAACTGGTGTTTCGAAGCGAAAAGTTAGGTATACTTAAGTAACTTTTTTGTGTGAAGTGTGTCTCAGATATTAATAAAATATCTACAGAGTTCCTATATATAAAAGTTTTTAGTTCAAGGACGTGTTGACCTAGCCCATTCGAATTCCAAAGGATAATCTTTAAATCATTTTGTCTGTCCATCAATTTTTGAAAGTAGAACTGTGATTATATTCATCATATTTGATACTTGTGTTATAAGCTGTTTCATTATATCTTTGATATCTTGCATATCATTATTTGATTGTTGTACGGAACTAGTTGTGGAGTTATTCGTTGTGTTTTTATTACAATTTAAGGTAGAACTTGTTGTGGAAATATTGGTTGTATTAGCTGTATTGTTCGCTTTTATTGCTTGGGCGTATGTGGTAATATGACCAGAATTATCTTCAGATCTTGCTTGTTCGTTATTATGTAGATTTGTTTGATGTGTTTCATTTCGTTTTGGAGCTTCACTAGTTGAAGGCTCATTTTCTTTCTTTCTAAGAGGGGGACACTTTTTTAATCTTAGTTCTTTGTAAACCATACAACCTTTATAGTTTGCTGTATGTTTTTCGCCACATAGGGCACATTTAATATGATCACTCCTTTGTTTTATTAGGCACTGACTAGTTTTATGAGTTCCGGCACATTTGACGCAAACAGGACTTTTTGTGCAAAAGTTTTTTGTATGTCCATATTTCTGACAGTTTGTACATTGTGGTAAGGATCTTTTCTGGTGTGGAGGTTCAAAGTTTATTTTACAATGTAAAAGGTGAGTGATGGAATATATATCTTTATTGTTTTCATTAGTTTTGAGTTCAATTGCGAACAATGATAAGGGTTTTTTTGTACCTGTTTTAAACAACTTTCAATGAGGTCCCTTATGAAGAATTCTTCAATTTTGTCACATGACAGTGGTGTACACCACCACTAAACCAGTCACAATAAAAAAAAAAAATATGTTGGTACATTATTTTTTGCTGGGCAATCGATTGAGACTATTTATTTTAAAATCGGAGAGGGGTCGTCCAAAAGGTGATCGCTTTCATATGGAATTGCTCTATGATAATTATTTTTCAGGGTTGGCAGGCAATATCCCTAAAATACCGTTATCGATTCAATCCCCTTTCAACTTACTATCGTTACCCCTAAAATACCGTTACCGAAATAACTGAAAAAATTGTTATCCTTAAAATACCTTTACCGACATAATAGAAAATACCGTTATCGCTAAAATACCGATACCGAAATAACTGAAAAAAACGTTATCCCTAAAATACCGCTACCAAAATAATTAAAAAAATCGTTATCCCTAAAATACCATTACCGAAATAACTGAAAAAATTGTTATCCATAAAATACCGTTACCGAAATAATACCAAATACAGTTATCGCTAAAATACCGATACCGAAATAACTGAAAAAACCGTTATCCCTAAAATACCGCTACCAAAATAACTGAAAAAATCATTATCCTTAAATACCGTTACCAAAATAATTGAAAAAATCCTTATCCCTAAAATACCATTACCGAAATAACTGAAAAAATCGTTTTCCCTAAAATAACGTTACCGAAATAATAGAAAATAGCGTTACCCTTAAAATAGCGTTACCGAAATAAAAGAAAACAACTTTACCCTTAAAATACCGATACATTTTTTATTAAGTAATGTCTACACAAGTTATGATCTTGTTTACCAGTTGTCTTCAAATTCAATAAAATTTACAATTTTATATAAAAATTACACAAAAAACAACAATACAATTTTTTCGTTGTTCTCTTGTGTGTAATTTTCGAATATTATTTTTTATTATGGTATGAGATATAATTATGTGGTTTAATATATGTTCTAATATAAGAAATATCTTTTGATATGGTATAAGATATAATTATATATGATACAATATGTGCAAAAAATTTGAGAATTTGTTATATATAGCTCCATATCCAGAGTATTTTTGATATGGTAAAAGATATTTCATACAATTATATGTGACCCCATGTCAATGGTTTCGAATCCCAGCCAGTGAGATAAATTTTTTGTGCTTGTTTTTATTTCCTTATTAATATTTTTTTACAAAACTTTCAAATTTAAATCATTTCGGGATAACAAGAACTAGAAATTTTTGATAGGATATAAGTAGTGAAAATTTATATATGTATATATTTTTTTCGCTTTATATATTATTATTTTACCATGTCCCAGACCAAAACTCTAAGATGCACCTCAATGATGAGTAAGCCCATAATTCAGGTAACACATATTTTAAATTTCAGATTTCGAGCTAAATCGATTTCTAGCTAAATCCCTTAACGGGCTAAGGAGGCTATTCACCTTTTTGCCCCTTTTCGTAGACATTTACAAAAATCCGACTTGGGTGAATGTATATACTGGAG
The DNA here is from genome assembly GCA_949748255.1 of Eustalomyia histrio. Classification (NCBI taxonomy): domain Eukaryota; kingdom Metazoa; phylum Arthropoda; class Insecta; order Diptera; family Anthomyiidae; genus Eustalomyia; species Eustalomyia histrio. The sequence goes on from OX456523.1 coordinate 153,816,746, forward strand.
AAGGAACATATGAACCGAATTTCAACTTTTTTCCCTTTTCTGCCCCTCCCCTTTTGATTTTAACTTTATAGGTCCAACAGTTTGTGAAGGCTGTTAAAGCATATATCAAATTTCCGGTTTCTAGCTGTAGGGTTTGGGTAGGCTGTGAAAGGGGAGTTTTTCCCCATTTTGCTCTTCCCCGAAGGAGTTTCCAAGTACCTCGTCTTAGCGAATGTCTACGTCATAGAGAGAACCTACATATAAAATGTCAGCGTCCTACATTCTGCGGCTTGGCTGGGCGTTGTTGAATGAAATAAAGAAATACATATTTACATATTTACACAGTTACACATTTTCACATTTACACATTTGCCCATTTGCCTATTTGCACATTTGCCCATTTGCACATTTGTACTTGTGAAAATTTTCACATTTCTAAATTTAGACTTTTGCAAATTTGCACATTTTCACATTAGCATATACGTACATTTGCACTTTTGCAAATTTGCACTCTTTCACATATGCACATTTACAAATTTGCACTTTTGCAAATTAGCATAATTGCACATTTACATTGGATGAGGAATCTATGTACCAAATATTAACCAGCGGTTTTGGCAGGCCGTCAAGGGGAATTTTCCGCTTTTTTGCCCCTCCTCTTTGGATTTTCCAAGAGTCACGCTTTAGCTGTTATATACACTGGAGAAGGAACCTGCATACCGAATTTCAACTCTCTAGTTTCAGCATTTGAAAATATATAAATTATTAAAATACAAGACAATAACGAAATTAAATACAACAACTCCAAATCGTAGGGTGTACTGTGTTTTTATTTCAGAAATACAATTGACTATTTCTGAAATACAATTGACTATTCCTAAAACGCAATTGACAATTTCTGAAATAAAATTGACTATTTCAGAAATACAATTGACTATTTCTAAAATACAATTGACAATTTCTGAAATACAATTGCCTATTCCTGAAATACAATTGAGAAGGAACCTGCATACCAAATTTCAACTCTCTAGTTTCAGCATTTGAAAATATAAAAATTATTAAATTACAAGACAATAACGAAATTAAATATAACAACTCCAAATCGTAGGGTGTACTGCTATTTTATTTCTGAAATACAATTGACTATTTCTGAAATACAATTGACTATTTCTGAAACGCAATTGACTATTTCTGATTTACAATTGACTATTTCTGAAACGCAATTGACAATTTCTGAAATACAATTGACTATTTAAAAAATACAACTGACTATTTCTGAAATACAATCGAATATTTCTGAAATACAATTGATAATTTCTAAAATACAATTGACTATTTCTGAAATACAATTGACAATTTCTAAAATACAATTGACTATTTCTGAAATGCAATTGACAATTTCTAAAATACAATTAACTATTTCTGAAATACAATTGACAATTTCTGAAATACAATTGATTATTTCTGAAATACAATTAACTATTCTGAAATACAATTGACAATTTCTCAAACACAATTGACTATTTCTGAAATACAATTGGAAAAGTGGTAGTTTTCGTGTATATGATATTGTTGGATCTGATCTAATACAATTCGATCTGACTTTTTTCGGATAAATTTGGATAATACTTTATAAATATATTGTTGGTTTGGATCAATTCAGATCCATCTAAATCCTCAAATATATTTCTAGATCTAAATTAATCTGCCATTTTTAGGATCAAATAAGATGTTAAGGAATATAAAATTGGAATTGATTAAATATTGTTTGAATTAATGGTAATGATTTAAGGATCTGATTTCATTGATCAATGACCATGTATTTGAATTTCATTACCATTACTAATGCATCAATTAAAAGAAACCATTAGCATTATTAAGCGTAATTTTATGTGTGAATATTTATGTTAATATTTATTTATGCGGGTTAACATTCGTATATTTGATATTTTGTTTTATTATTTTCTGTATACTACTTTGATTTTTTTTCACATCGTATAAACTTTTTTTAAACAAATAATTTTTCAAACAATTATAATTAGTTTTTTTATACATTTGTGATATTTCATTACAATTAGTAATAAAATTTTTAATTTGCATTAGTGTCAACTAATGGTAATGAAATTACAATGGTAATGAAAAAATTGACAAATAATATATAACGGCACCTATTTTTTTGTAGTTTTTTCTTATTTGTAAACAGCCCTAATATTTGTTGTTATATCACTAAGCAGAGTTCTCTCAGTGTAGGCATGTTTTTTAAAGTTCCGTATTTAAAGTGTTTTTCTGGTTTATGGCATGTTTCTAGATAACAAGTTTCTCAAAAATGTTGCCCAATTGAGTATTAAAAATTAGTTTGCGGTTCTCTAATACAAATGTCAAGTTTTGTTGAGTGAAAACGTAAGTGTAACTCTTTTTGCGGTTTCTACATAACAATTTCAATCGTCAATACTGTCAAAAACATACAAGTAAAAAAAAGTAATTGTGTGTATCACAAAAGAGTATTATATTAGTTTCTTTTTTGGTGTTTTCTTCATCTACATTTCTTTTCAGGAGCTGGTATGTGAGTGGTTCGATATGCTGCTTTTAATCTTGGCTGTATTTCATTAAGAATCATTGAAAAAACTTCCTTGTTGATGTGAAATGTAGCAAAGAAACTGAAAAATCACATAAATGAAAAGAACTTTTTTTTTTTAACATCCCATTTTATTTACACCTGTCTTTATATGACAATTAGTAATTAGTTTTGAGGTTTGGGTATTAATTAACTTAAATCAACACTTAAGATAACTTATATTTAGTGTAAGTAAACATTTATATTAAATTATAAAAAATATATTTTGCCAAATTATCAATATATAAGAATCGGACAAATAGCTCCGATGGAGTGCATCGCTTAAGTCTTCTTGAATCTGAGAGCTCGTTATAGGGAAGTTGTCTAATTTCATTGTTAGAATGAGTTGTAAGTTTAAATGTATGTTTTAAGCTGGAATTCCTTATGACTTCTTGGACTGTGCGGACGTTAAGATCATGATGTATATTTTCATTGGATATGTACCATTCGGCGTTTATAATAGTTCTCAGTATTTTTGATTGAACTCGTTGGATGATTTTTATATTAGAGTTGCTTGCAGTACCCCAGAGCTCTGCGCCATATTTCCAAATAGGAGCTATTATTGTTTTGTATATGAGCAATTTGTTTTGTAAGGATAAAGTTGAATCCTTTCCTAAGAGCCAGAAAAGTTGTCCAAATTTGTACTCTACTTCGTTTTTTTTTTACGGATGATATGATCTTTCCAGATTAATTTAGAGTCGATTATCATGCCAAGATATTTAGCTTTATTATCATTTTGAATCGGAGTGTTGTTTATAGTAACTGCTTGATGATCACTTATATATATGTGTAAGTCACTTGTGCTGTTTTTTCACTATTTACTAAAATACCCCAGGTTTTAAACCAGTTTAGAGTATTGTCCAGCAATTGTTGAAGGTTTGATATGGCCAAAGTTATATCTTTATTTGATGACAAAAGGATAGTGTCTTCCGCAAATGTTGCAATCATATCTGTGTTTCTTGTTGGAGTAGGGATGTCTGCTGTGTACAGAAGGTATAGGATAGGGCCAAGGACACTACCTTGCGGAACTCCCGCTTCCATTTTAATTATGCTTGAGCATTCATCTTTATATTTAACATAAAAGTGCCTGTCAGTTAAATAACTTTGTAGAATAGAAAAAAAGTCCATTGGCAGATTTTTTTTCAATTTATAAAGTAGGCCAGCATGCCACACACTGTCAAACGCTTTCGCTACTTCAAGATATGTGGCCACGCAAAAATTTTTCTTATCAATTTCAGATGAGATTTTGTTAGTTACTCTATGTATTTGTTGGATCGTAGAGTGCATGTGTCTAAAACCAAACTGATGCGCTGGTATAAGATTTCTTTCTATAAGTATTGGTTCTAGTCGATCAAAAATAAGTTTTTCGAATAATTTATATAAAAGTGGTAATAGACTTATTGGCCTGTATGAAGTAGCCCTTGTGGCGTCCTTGTTGGGCTTTGCAATAGCGATTATTTCTGCAAATTTCCATACTTTAGGAAAATATTTCATTGCTATTATAACATTAAAGATATTTCTTATGTAGATAAGTATCTTCATTGGTAGTTCTTTTAATAGTTTGCCCGTTACTCTGTCATAGCCAGGGGATTTTTTAGCATCAATTCTTGTTTTAATAGTAGTTATAGTAGTTTTAACTTCATGTAGAGAAACGTTTTTGATGTGGCAGTTTGTGGATGAAATGATATTTGGCAGAGTGATATTTTGTTCGTCCATTTCATTAGAGAATGTTCTGTAAAACTGATCAGCTAATACTTGAGCCTTTTCGTTTTGATTTCTGGCCCACGTTAAGTCAGGTTTTTGGATTGGCGGTTGATGAATAATAGCATTGTTAATTTTTCTTGTGGCTTTCCATAATGAGTAGTTTGTTGTCTTGGTTGAATCAAGGTTTTCAAGATAACTTTTTAGTTTATTCTGTTTGTACTTTTTCAAAATATCCTTTAATTCCTTGGTTAGTTTGTTAAGGATTGTTTTATAAAGGGTGATCTTGTTGATTGCCATTTTTTTTCTTTGTTTTCTCTTTGCCTTAATCTTTTCTTTGATGAATGGTGATATACTATATTTGTTTGATTTATGAGTTATTATGGGTGTAGAATCAATTGCAGCATACAAAAGTGTGTCATTAAAATATGCTATTGAACTGTCCACTACATCTTTGGTTTTTAGTGATATCTGTATATCAAGTTTATTTTCAATTATTTCTCTAAAGCACTCCCAGTCTGTTTTCTTGTTGTAAGAAAATTTGTTATGGGTCGCAAGAAGAACATTACTTTCGAATTTGAGTATAATGGGTGAGTGATCGGAGGATAGTTCGAAGCACGATTCTATCTTTAAATGTTCATGTTTTATATTTTTCGTGATAAAGAAGTCAATTAAATCAGGTTTTTTGTTTAAGTTAGTTGGCCAGTAAGTAGGCTCTCCAGTGCTTAAAAATTTGCTATTTGTTTCTCTTATTGCTTCAAGTAAGTGTCGGCCCTTTGTAAGAGTTATTCTCGAGCCCCAGAAAGTGTTTTTGGAGTTTAAGTCTCCTCCAGCAATAAAACGATTACCAATTGACTTTAAGAAATTAATGTATTCAATTTTAGTGTTATTGTGTTTGGGAGGACAATACACAGCAGACAACACGAGTGGGCCGGACAAGTCTTCAATTAATATTGATGTAGCTTGGAGGTAATCTTTTCTGAAACTTTCAAGTTCAGTACATTTAATTGAGTTTTTGATAATTATTGCTGTACCCCCATGGGCGGTATTGTCAGGATGATTTGTGTTAAATATTGTAAAGTTAGGTATACTTAAGTAACTTTTTTGTGTGAAGTGTGTCTCAGATATTAATAAAATATCTACAGAGTTCCTATATATAAAAGTTTTTAGTTCAAGGACGTGTTGACCTAGCCCATTCGAATTCCAAAGGATAATCTTTAAATCATTTTGTCTGTCCATCAATTTTTGAAAGTAGAACTGTGATTATATTCATCATATTTGATACTTGTGTTATAAGCTGTTTCATTATATCTTTGATATCTTGCATATCATTATTTGATTGTTGTACGGAACTAGTTGTGGAGTTATTCGTTGTGTTTTTATTACAATTTAAGGTAGAACTTGTTGTGGAAATATTTGTTGTATTAGCTGTATTGTTAGCTTTTATTGCTTGGGCGTATGTGGTAATATGACCAGAATTATCTTCAGATCTTGCTTGTTCGTTATTATGTAGATTTGTTTGATGTGTTTCATTTCGTTTTGGAGCTTCACTAGTTGAAGGCTCATTTTCTTTCTTTCTAAGAGGGGGACACTTTTTTACTCTTAGTTCTTTGTAAACCATACAACCTTTATAGTTTGCTGTATGTTTTTCGCCACATAGGGCACATTTAATATGATCACTCCTTTGTTTTATTAGGCACTGACTAGTTTTATGAGTTCCGGCACATTTGACGCAAACAGGACTTTTTGTGCAAAAGTTTTTTGTATGTCCATATTTCTGACAGTTTGTACATTGTGGTAAGGATCTTTTCTGGTGTGGAGGTTCAAAGTTTATTTTACAATGTAAAAGGTGAGTGATGGAATATATATCTTTATTGTTTTCATTCGTTTTGAGTTCAATTGCGAACAATGATAAGGGTTTTTTTGTACCTGTTTGTAGTACATTTTGCACGTGTGTAACTTCGTGACCAAGTTCACAAAGTTCTTTTTTTATTTGCTCTTTGTCTGTTGAATAATGCATATTTCTTAGCATTACTTTAAATCCTTTTTGGTCTTGCGGTTTGTATGTATAGTATTGAGTTTCTTTGTTTTTTAAAAGTTTAACAATTTCTGTATAGTGAAAAGATTCTAGAGGTTGGATTTTGACTTCATTATCTTTAAGAACTTTTAGTTCGTAATTGCAGTTGGGTAGAGGGTGCTTAGTGCTTCGATCAGATTATCAATAAATATAACGTTTTGTACATATATTGGTGGAGGCTTGCGATTTTTTGGCTTTGCTATTTGGGGGTGCATTATGGTTTTCATGTTCATTTTCTAGTTGCGATTTTTCATCATTTTCTATCTGGGACAGAATTTCAAATCTGTTTGCTGTTGAAGAACTTAAATTTTGTTTTGTTTTTACTCACCGCTCTTCCGGTAGATCCATAACATTTGAGGCATCTCGGATATTTCTGCGGCGTAAACGAATGTCTACACCATCACCGTCACTTGAATCACTATCAACACAGGGTATACAGTGATGTCAAAAGTTACAGCTGTCAAACGAGTGATTAATAACCGTATGGTGAGGGTTGTTGTTGTATTTCATGTCCTTGGCGAGAAAGAGATTTAAAAACAATGTATACAAAAAAATAATGTGTAAAAGTGAACAACTACACAGCTAGTTTTAAAACATATGATCGCCAAAAATATCAAAAAGATACCATAGAAGTGCAACATGACTGTATTTACTAAAATTGTTGTTTCATAAACTTAGTACAAACTCACAACAAATTTTATACTTGGGTTACATATTATAATAACAAAAACTGTTTTCTGTTTATATATCATTTTTGCAAATAATTAATGTATTTTTTTTATTTTATCTCAGTATTCAAAAGAACAAAACATACAACAAAGTTTCACATTTATATGATCTGTGAAACGTATGAGCAAATAAGCACACTCACAAAACACATTTATTTAATCGTCAGCTTATTATTAGTTTGCCCAAAGATTTAAAAGAAAAGCAATGAAAATGGTTTTCATTCTTAGTTTTATATCAAAGTTGATATTAGTTATCTCAGTTATCGAAAAACGAGTTTCAGAAATAGAGAGAAGATATTCATATTATATATAATACTTTCGCCTCTATTATTACAAAAATGGTGAGTGGGCCAAACCAATAATAAGCTGACGAAGTGGAAAATCAGACGCAATAAAGAGAGACAGAATAATTTGTCATACAGTTGTTTCGCCTACAGTTCTTCATAGCGCAGTTGCTTTTATAGTGTATTAAAATAGTAGTTTCCACGTAGTTTTCTAAAAGGCCGTAAAAAAAGGCGCTCTAATCACCATGTCTTCACTGTGTACGCTGTAACCACAATGTAACACAGTGAAGACACGGTGATTAGAGCGCCTTTTTTTTACGGCCTTTTAGAAAACTACGTGAAAACTACTATTTTAATAGGCTATAAAAGCAACTGCGCTATGAAAAACTGTAGGTGAAACAACTGTATGACAATTATTCTGTCTCTCTTTCTTGCGTCTGATTTTCCAATTCGTCAGCTTATTATTGGTTTGGCCCAATCACCATTTTTGTAATAATAGAGGCGATTGGATTATATATAATATCAATATCCTCTTTCTAATTCTGAAACCCGTTTTTCGATATCTGGCATCATAACTGAGATAACTAATATCAACTTTGATATAAAATTAAGAATGAAAACCATTTTCATTGTTTTTCTTTTAAATCTTTGGGCAAACTAATAATAAGCTGACGATTAATTAAATGTGCTTTGTGAGTGTGTTTATTTGCTTATACATTTCACAGATCATATAAATGTGAAACTTTGTTGTATGTTTTGTTCTTTTGAATACTGAGATAAAATAAAAAAAAATACATTAATTATGTGCAAAAATGCTATAAAAACATAAAACAGTTTTTGTTATTACAATATGTAACCCAAGTATAAAATTTGTTGTGAGTTTGTACTAAGTTTATGAAACAACAATTTTAGTAAATACAGTCATGTTGCACTTCTTTGGTATCTCTTTGATATTTTTTGGCGATCATATGTTTTAAGCCATGCTGTGTAGTTGTTCACTTTTACACATTATTTTTTTGTATACATTGTTTTTAAATCTCTTTCTCGCCTAGGACATGAAATACAACAACAACCCTCACCATACGGTTTTGGATCACTCGTTTGACAGCTGTCACTTTTGACATCACTGGTATACCCTGTGGCTGTAACTATCAAAATGTAATTCAATAGATGGAAACATTTTTTACCTTTATTTTTTTTAATAAATAACAAATTTTATTCACAAATAATTATTCATATAAATTAACTTTGTTTTGTAAATAAAAAAAAGCTGTTCGTTTATATTTGTACTAGAGTTGCCATTTAGTAATGAAAGTGTTGTATTTTAGCATAAAAATAGTAAACAAAATACAAAACTATATACTATGGCAATAATGTAATTTGTCGATATAAAAAAAGCAACGTAACAAAACGTAAGTAAGACAAGTGTACTATAAAAACTCATTCGCTTACGTACTTGTTTGTGTACAGCTTGTCTGTTTGAGAAATTACTTGTTATGTAGAAACATGGTATTATAATTGTAAAAGTGAAATGTTAAAAACGGTTATCTTTCACGGCGATTTACTAAAAATTTTCTGCAAATTACATACTGAAGAAGTATTAAAAAACTAATAAAAATTATGATTTCGCATAGAACAAACGCAAAGAAAACCATAAATATTAATAAATTACAACAATCAGCTATAATTTATTTGTTAACATTACGATATCCTGAAACTTTTAATAATTAAATGATACTGCCTTAAAGTATGCAATGTTATTTTTTCTTTCTTTTTATATAGAAATCAAAGCAAAGAAATTTATATATAACAGGGATGCAAAAGTTAGTACAATTGTACCATTTTTGGTACAATTTAGGTCTTAAAAGTACGATGGTACTCCCAAGGTTTATTTGGTACAATTTACAAATTTTCCCAGTTTATCGGTATTTTTTTCTTGGCAACTCATTTTTGCTTGCACATCTTTGTGAATATCTTTTATATTAAAGCCAATTTAGACGGCGACTTTGTTGCATATTATTATTGCGTGTAAATTTTGATTGTTGTCGAACGGGGTAACAATAAAGGCACATATTTCGGTTTTCGTGCATGTTTCTGTTATCTCTCTTTCACACTCATATGTATTCTTATTTTGTTGCTTCATTCACATTCAGTTTTCGTGCAATTAAAGTCACCGTATAAATAGACATAACTTTGAAAGCAACTTTGAAAAGCGAATAAAGAAAATTGTACGCAATCAATTACATCGTATAAATTTTCAACAGTTTCTTGTCTAGTTAAAACGAAAGGTTTGTTACATTTATCGAATTCTTATGCTATCGTTTTAAAATAACAAATAGTTTTTATCTACTTAAATATGATCAATATCATGGATTTTTCTACCTTATTTCCATGGTTGGCATTCAATACCTTTTCATAATAATGGTAGTTGGTTACTACAGCCACTTTAAGCCCGATATTATAATTTTAAAATTGCGATTCGATTTAAGGCATGTGTCTTTTTGTATAACCGGGTTTTTTGCGCCATTTTACTGGATTAATTTTAAAATATTTTAAGCTATCGTTATAATAAAGCTAAACTACCGAAACACAGATTTATAAAGATATTATGAAATAAGCCCTGTGATATTAGAAGACACATGCCACTATTGGAATCGCAGTTTCAAAATTTTCGTATCGGTATGCATCAGAGCGTAGTAGACAACTACCGTTATAATCGAAAGGTTTTGTTTGCCAACCATGCTTATTTTACATATTTTTATTATATTCTTTTAATGTACAACTGAATTTTCTGTAAAGATTTTTTGATATGTTTATAAAAAATAAAAATTTAAAAAAAAAAAATTATAAGTGGAGTTTTATTTTTTTTAATAGTAAAAAAATGGTACAATTGAGATAAAAAAGTACAATTTGGTAATCATTTTTGTACGAAATTGAAATTCTCATTTCGCATCCCTGATATATAAGAAAGAGCAAAATGCATAATTGCTTTAGTGTCTATACTTAGCAATAGATGACGCTCAAGTAATTAAAAATAATACCTGCGCCATGGCCTTGGATTTGGCTTTCAATATTAAGAAGGAACTAAATAGAAAATCCCTGTTGCATATTGTAGTAAATATGGCTAATGGAAACCACCTCCGCAGCAGAATACGCCTAATTTACTTTCAGATGCGTCATCTATTAACAAAAAATTCCAGCTAATGTTCTTTGCAAAAATATATGTTTTATGTGCATCATAGATGAACATAGAGCACGATTTTTGAAAGATACCTTTTTGATCCATGAAAATTAGTTTTTAACATAAAAATGTGAAGCAAATGATTTTACAGTATCACGTCGAACATTTGAAAAATTTACTTTTGTATTATGAAACAGTTACAGCTTAATGTACTAGAATTTGTATTAAATGTCATATTTGTGGTTACTAAAATAAATGAAAGCCAAATTCAATGCCATGCCGACCTAGGCATGGCGCAGGGTATTATTTTAATTTACTTCAGCGCCATCTATTGCTAAGTAAGACACTAAAGCAATTATGCATTTTGCGCTTTCTTTCATACTTGGGAATTTTTCATTACCATTGAAATTTCATTACCATTAGTGACACTAATGCAAATGAATTTAATGGTAATGACAATATTTCCAATAACAAATGATGATAAATATCACAAATGCATAAAAAAAACTAATTATAATTGAAAAATCATTTGTTTACAAAAAAGTTTATACGATTTGAAAATTATAAAAGTAGCTTTATACAGAAAATAATAAAACAAAATGTTAAATGTACAAATGTTAACCCGCAAAAAAAATATTAACATACATATTAACACATAAATGACGGTTGATAATGCCAATGGATTTTTTTAATTAATGCTTAGTTATGCTAATGAAATTTAAAAACATTGTCATTGATCAATGAAATCAGATCCTTAAATCATTACCATTAATTCAAACAATGGTAATTCAATATATTTCATTACCATTGTTATCAATGTAATGGTAATGAAATTATCAATTAATTAGTCCAATCACTGCATTAGTCCCAAGTATGCTTTTTTATATATAAATTTCTTTGGTAGCCAGTATGTCAGAATTTAATGTTACCTAACCGTTGGCAAAAAGTAAGAAGAATTATCACCAGATGCGCTTCAAGTACAAAAGTTAGCAATTGGCAAAAAAGATTTTATGACATTTTTGTCGCCCTTAGTATATGAAAAATTTAATAAATTGCCAACTAAAGAGGATTTCGAGGAGATAAAACCTAATGCCGTTTTCTTTTATAACAAAAAATGTTGCCTTTTATTACAAAATGTCTTTTTGTGCATAGTAATGAAAAGTAATAGCGGAGAAATTAGATATCAAACTAAAGGTATTTAAGAGACATATTTAAATGTGTTTAAAACATGTCGAAGCATGCACAAAATATCCAATATGCGCCATTTTGTTAAATTTCGCGAAATTCAACACATGATTAAACATATTTTATACATTAAAACAATTGTCTATGATCTTGAACCAGAAAAATATATTTTCATTTTAAATTGCTATGAAACTTTTGGGAAACCAGCAGTTAGAAGCAGCAGATTTGGCAAAGGTAGAAGAAATTATGGTTTAAAAACGGAACTTAAAAATTGAAACATAAATTAGAATTTCAAAACATTAGAAGAAATTACACTTAGAATTCAAAATAAAGAGATACACATTATTCAAATATATCCAAGAGCAGCAACATGGCATGATGATTTTGAAGAAGTGAAGACGTTTTTTATAAATAAAAATATTACAAATTCTATTGTAATTGGCTATCTTAACATCAGAATTGGTTAAACACAAGATATCGCTCATTTGAGTTATAGCCTGTTCCTCTATTTCGAAAGAACACGTTCGTTCGCTTTCTAGTCGAATGAAAACTGATTTGGGTTTCTCTAACTCTATTTCTATGCGAACGATGACTCGAACGACAAGTCGAATGAAAACGTAACTGTTTTCATACAAAATTTGGTTTCTCTATTTCGAACAGCTCGAACGCAAGTGTCAAAATCAGTTACTTGCTATTTTTTTGTCGAGCAAATATATAATTGATATTTTTAAAAGCAAAATGAAGTAAAAAAGCAATGGATAACAAAAAGTAAGTACAAAATAATACAAATATTTATAGTTTATTAAAATTTTAGTTAAAAAAAATCAACAATGGACCATCCGAAGACGCTTGTATTTTATATGGAAGAAAGGCCTGATTTGGGTTTCTCTAACTCTATTTCTATGCGAACGATGACTCGAACGACAAGTCGAATGAAAACGTAACTGTTTTCATACAAAATTTGGTTTCTCTATTTCGAACAGCTCGAACGCAAGTGTCAAAATCAGTTACTTGCTATTTTTTTGTCGAGTAAATATATAATTGATATTTTTAAAAGCAAAATGAAGTAAAAAAGCAATGGATAACAAAAAGTAAGTACAAAATAATACAAATATTTATAGTTTATTAAAATTTTAAATTTTAGTTAAAACAAATCAACTATGGACCATCCGAAGACGCCTGATTTTGCCAGAAGGACTCTGGTGTTCGGAGCAAACAAATTTTCCGCAGAGGAGGAAAATTTGACCAGAAAACTAAACTCCGTTTCACCCCCTATTACGCTGTTGCTGAGTGGAAAAGGTATGTGTGTGTTGTTTGTGGCTTACGTTTGCCCAAGAAACTCTTATTTACATTTTTTATTTTGCATCTTTTATTTTACAAGGACTTTAGCAGTGACCGCACCGAACAGACAACAGGCAACAGAAAAGCTCTTCAAACAACAATTTCACCCACAACCAATCGATAACAAAAATTTTCACAAATAAACAGACTTTCCAAATAAAAATTGATTTGTTTATTGTTATTTTTTTTTATTTCAATTGTCATATACAGCTGATCACTGTTAAACAGGGTTGTTTTTGTCTTTAAGCAGTTTAGTAGTATTTTTGCTACTTTTAAAGAAAATTTTAAAAATGCTCAAAATATATGATCTGGCATCTCTGTGATTTGTAAATGCGTAAGAAACAAAAATTGACACACGTAAGTCAAGTCGATCGAAGCCTTTCAAAATAGAGAAACCCAAATTGACTCGAATTCGAGTGACTTGCTATCGTTCGACTAGTTTTTCGTTCGAGATCGAGGAACAGGCTATTAATAATGCAGAAATATGTGTCACAGCAAAATCTAAATCAAATCAAAAAATGGTATTAAATCTCTTTTTCTCATTAAGTACCGACCAAAAGTATTTTGTATTTTTCTCGTAGTTACGCTAAATCGAAAACTTAAAACGCGATTTCAGCAAAATTCATTTTTTGAGTTATGACAGTTTTGAAAATGAGCGATATGGTCATCTTTTAAAGCTGGACTGCCAGTGAGAAAATCAAAGGGTTCTGTTGTAAATACTAAAGGAGAGCAGTTTATTGATTTTTGTGAAGACTTTGGATTAGATTTGGATGAGGAGTTCTTAATTTTCTACAATTTTGTCACTTTTACAAATAATTTTGAAAATATTTAAACTCTTTTTTTTTCTTTATGTCACGGTCGCCATGTAGAGGATGGTGGTCGCGAAAATAAAATAGAACATTTGTTTGTTCTTTGAATGTTCGATGCAGACTCTGCCTGCTCTTGATTTACTTCTGTTTTATATAAAGGGTGGTTTAATTTTAAAGGCCGATGTTGATTTTGAATAAAACACAAATTATTTAGGAAATTATTGTCATTTCTTTTTATTGTGATAATATGGTATGGTTCAATTATATGGAACAAAATATCGGCCAAATGGCCGCCGCGACCTTGGCGGCACACCTCCATCTGATGGTCCAAATTTTCGATGACGCTGAGGCATAATTGAGGTTCTATGTCGTTAATGTGCCGAATTATCTCATTCTTTAGCTCTTGAATTACTGCTGGCTTATCGACGTACACCTTTTCTTTCAAATAACTCCAAAGAAAGAAGTCCAACGATGTCAAATCACATGATCTTGGCGGCCAATTGACATCGCCATTGAATTTGTCGCGCAAAAGAGCCATTGTTTCTTCAGCAGTATGGCAAGTGGCATGGTCCTGTTGAAACCGCATATCGTCCAGGCTCATATCCTCAATTCCTGGCCACAATAAGTTCGTTATCATCTCGCGATAACGAACACCATTCACGGTAAATGTTCGGCCGACCTCATGACACACTATCGCGAACAACAGGCGAGCATGCACAGGTGTTTTCACAGACCCGGTTTGCTGTAATTTGCCCACAATTCTCCCGATTGTGGACACATTTGGTCGATTATGCTGACCAATAAAAAATCACGAAGTGCATTTTGATTTGAACGCCCACACATCGATTGTGTATCTTTCCATGGTTCAAATTGAGTTAGTCTGAAATTGAGAAATGTCAAATGAAATGCATTAAAAACTTGACGTTTTGGTGTGGTTCACTTTCAACATCGGCCCTTACAATTTAACCACCCTTTATATTTGATGATAATATAAATTTAAGCTACATAACTACAAACTAACGGCTCAAGGCTAATGCATGGTTTTCACTATGTCATTTTTAATGTCAATTTGTCCAAATTATTGGCAATTGTATGAAAACGGGTTGTCATATGGTGTGATCTGAGTTTGCAGTCAGTTATGCACACGAACTGACGTCTAAAATGACAGACAAGTGAAAACGTCAAATTTCAGTTTGTCAACAGATATGGCAGCATTTTTTATCTAAAATGAAATTGACAACAAGTTGTCAATTTTTTTTTGTTTGACGATCGCAAAGCTGTTATTTTTTTCTTTTGCTGGAAAAATTAATTGAAATTTAAATTTTTTAAATAAAGAAAGAAATGGTATTGTAATAACACAAAACGCCGCACTAGCTATAGCCATTTGTTTCTTTTTTGTCATTTTTAAATTTTTTACACTTTTTATTGAACACAAATTAATATTTTCTAATCAGCTGTTCGCTCGCCTCATCATATTTGACCTTTGTAATGAAAACGGCGTGTCAGTCAACTGACACCAAAATTAGACATAAGTCTTTGACACGCTCTGCTATATTGACTTATTGTCAGTTTTTAAGATGTAATGAAAACGCATATGACACAAAATGACGAGAATTCATTTGAGTCAGTTTTTGTTGTCAGTTCATATGACATAGTGAAAACCAGGCATAAGAGTAAAATATATGTTCAGTTGGTGAATAAAGTTTACTTACAACTTGTAATATAGGAGACAAAGTAGGAAATGGTGTCAAAAGTGAGTAAGCACCTGTGAAGTATTTTATTTTCTTTACAAAATGACAAAAATAAAAGATATTTATCGATTTTGTCTGCAAAAACAAAATATTCTTTCTTCTCCAAATCTTGCAGTGTTTTTCTCCATCAAAAGTCTCAAACTTACTGCAGATTACTCTTTTCTTGCACTCAGAATTAATATCATTGGAAATTTACACTGCACTACAATGGCAGTTTTTCACTGTGGCAACAATGCTCCTTTCTTCCCTTTCATTCAATAGTCTTATACGACTTGTTCGCTTAAAATTTTACATCTGTTTAAAATTTTTTTAGTGTGGTGTCTTTCTACAATTTTCGAGGTTTCACGAAACGATTTGCCTGATGAGATTTCAGTTTTCTTCTTAGTAAAATAATTTAAAAATTTTTAATGATTAGTTCATGGCAAATGTTGATAAAATACTAACATAAGCAATCTTTACTTACAAAACTCAACACAAAATTATCTAACGGGTTTAGCAAAAAAAAAAAACCAAATTGAGAAAGAAAGTGGTATACCCACTTATGTAGCATAGTTTTTAAGGTATATGATTTAAATAAATAAAAAAAAATGTCGCATTTTTTTTTAAATTTTTGCTGGTAATGAAATGGCAATGAAATAACCTTTTTATTTTAATTGTAAGAATTATTCTAGAGCTAATATTACAATTATGATAAAGGGAAATATTAAATTAACACCGATGTAGACTAACTTTTGCCGCTCATAGTATGTGCAGTCACACAAAATCCTTCAAAATATATACATATGACTTCAAAGTTGATGGAAAGACGTTATTATTATTATTATAATTATTATTATTATTTTTATTATTTGTTATTATTATTATTATTATTATTAATATTATTATTATATATATAAAATATAATAACGCCACAATTTTTATGAAATTGCTACCAATGCTCAAATGGGATGAACATAAGGTTTAAGTTTATGAACCAAATTTGAGTCAAAAATATGATCTACAGGATCAAAAGTATTTAATCATTAAAAATTGTTTAAAAACGGCACAAAAAAATATTTATTGAGCTCAAAATCGATATAAAACAGTAAAACGTGGTTGGTAGTTTTTGGTTTTTATTTTTGAAATGTTGCGTGTACAATTTTTGCTGAACAATTGTAGTATTTCTGAGGTTATGTTAACAATTCCCTAACGGGTTATTTTACGAGATTGAAATAAAAAGCCAAAGTTAGTCAAAAAAATAAGCTTTTATTTACTATTTGTTTGGCCGTGCAGCTTAACGATATTCAGAAATAATTTGGTTAAAAACTTGATAATATATGTGTACAACTTTTTGTTTTGCTGACTTTGCATGCATTTCAAAAGCGTCAAAATTAATGCGAATTTACAGATCTAACAGAAATTATACATCTTTCTAAAATATGTTAAATGGTTTTTTAAAATAGATGGTCTAACTTTAAATATAAGTCTAACTTTAAATATAAGTCTAACTTTAAAAATAAGTGTAAGTCATCGTAGTTAAATAATTTATAAAGTCAAATGAATTTGTTAGTAACAGTAAAAAGTGTTTTTTTGAAAGAAATAAAACAAATAGACAAACAAGAATGCTCTGGTATCCCAACCGCCGAATTTAAACAATATTTTTGTGAACTGCTCAATCCACCTCGAATTTCAATCATATAATATATGCACCAATGCAAAACAGGTTTTAGCAAAATCTAAATATAACAAAGGGCCAAGGGAAGATAGAGTACCTCATGAGTTTTTAAAAAATGCACCAGTTAGCTTTTTAGAAGAATTGTATTAATGTAATATTTGAAAGTGAAAAATTAGATAAAAAGTTCATGAATTCATTAGCTAAAATAATGAAGGTTTCTTAAATAATAGAATTAAAATGTGGCTAGAAACAATCAATATAACAGAATTTCAGGCTAGATTCCGACAAAGATACTGCACAGCAGACAATATACACAATATTCCTGCAATCGCTCACATAACGTTAAACGACAAGGTAAAACTACATATATGCATAATTTGTTGATTTTTAGGCTACCTTCGATAAAATTTAAAGTAAATTACTTATATATGTTATAAATTAAATATCATCGGAATTTCCACAAAGATCAACATGATTAACAAATATAGCAAAACGAATTTCACCGTATGGACGGGAGAAGAATTGTCGGAAAATGTTATACAGCATCAGGTGTAAAGCAGAGCTGTCTTCTATCACCCAAACTCTTTTCAATTCAGCTAAGTGCTCTGCGTGAGTTTCTGAATGGTGGTGCTTCTTTAAATCGTATTGTATGCAGAAGATATAGTAATTTTAGCAGACAATATTACAAAAATGCAAGAAATGATTGTGCCACATGAAAAATGCTGCAAGTTATGGGACTTGGAAGTCAATTTGAATAAGTTTGAAATTATAGTGTTTTGGAGGTCGATTATCGGCTCGGGGAAGTTTTGTCTTTAATAGTGAACCTCTAAGAATCACCACTGAATATACATATTTGGAAGTAACTCTCACACCAAAAATATAATTCAGCAAGCATTTGGAAAAAAATAAATATATCGTCCAAAAACAATATAAACTCGACTTGGAAAAGTTTTCTTGCCCAGGTGAAAATGTTCATATATGGTAATATATGGCCACATATATGGATTATATATTATACCATATATGCTCGGGTCCGTAATTTGAGGGTATATGGCCGTATATGCTCATATATGGACATATATAAATATTCACATATTGTCATATTTGAGCAATTTTCCTATATGCCCGTATATTAAAAAACTTTTATTTTATTTTTCAACAGAAATATTGTTTTTTTTTTATTTAAATTGAATGAAAATATTATACTATTATTTACAAATTGATTAATTCATACATTTAAAGACACTAATGAATTAATAAACTAAATAAGAGCTAAAATAAATATAAAAAATTTCTCAAAATCTTAGGAGTATCTGATAGAAAAAATCATTCGAATCAGTTGGATTTCTGACGAATTCTTAGAAATTTTCTGAAGGTTTTTCAACAAGAAAATAGTTTTAGATTCAGAAGAATATCTAAGAGGTTTTTATACAGAAAAAGTTTTCAGAACTCGTAGGTATTTTAAGTAAAAAGTCTTAAGTAAAAAGTCTTCCAAATCTTTGAGCTTTAACATTTAAATAGTTAGAGTCTGATGTATTTTCTTCGTATTCAATGTTTTTTTAAGAAAAAGTCTCCTAAATGTAATTGATCTTTTTACGAAGACATTCCCAGAATCTGTGGTGTTTTTTTATAGAAATATATACTCAAAGAGAATCAGAATTTTTATATAAAAAAAACTTGATGTTCTGAGAATTAGAGCTGTTTTTTTATGAAAGTTTCAGTTTATCTTAGTTTTTCTTCTTATTATATGAAGAACTTGCGACTAAAACCATAAGCTTGGAGTATTTTTGAGAAAAGTATTAAGTTCGGTCCTTTTATTTTTCTAAAATAAAAACCTTAGGTCTCACGAAGTTTTTCCTTAGATACCAGATCTTCTCAATTAACACTGAATTGCAAATGTAATCGTTCCAAGGCTATTCTATTAACGGCTTTCCGCTTAATATACTGCTGACAATACGAATACTGCAATAATTTGGACTTTATTTTCATTATAGACCCTCTTGCTTCAATATCTTATTGGAGTTGTCACCTTCAAAAAAATAACAATTGATAAAAAAGATGAAATACAATTGGTAAAGACGTCATTAGAAAAAGTTACATTTACCGTAATTTGGTTTTTTAATTGCGAATATATTATATAATTGGAAATAATGTGGAAATATTCTTTATATTTTTTTTTTTTATTTTTACCCAGCTTTTTATATTTTTATTATTGACATTTAAAACATTTCATTGTTATTACATTTGGTAGAGAAACTGAAAATAAATCAAAATTTACTTCAAAAATTTGTTAATGCAACCATCATTAGGTAGAAGATATTAAGTATAGTATTAGTTAACGTTCATTAAAATTTGAAAGTCCCAACTTTTATGTAATTGTTTTAAATAATTTTATTTCTGTCTAAATTAATTAAGAATTCCAAATTATATCAAAAAAATATTTCAATTGAGTAACATCTTCAAATTTTAAGCCACATAAGTGAACTTTTAACTCATATAATTGATATTGCATAATTTTAACTAAAACTTTTCTGTAGTAGAAAAATTATTGTAATTACAATAATTTTCCAACTAATGTTTTCCATGTGGGCAACAACAGTGGCTCTTTTTTCTTTGAGATTTTTAAATTCATATTCCGTCATTTGGCGCTTTAGACCTTGATATTTTGGACAAAACGCCCGCGTTCTTTACGTGTGGCGTCTAGCCACACAGGAGCGACAAGTTGCTTTGTTTTGTCGTCGATGAATATATAAGTGACAATATATTTTACATTGTTGTCGACGACAGTGTGGACGATAATGTTCTGTATTATCGTATATCGTCAACCATCATATCAACAACATACGCACCTAAGACATCGTCGACTTATAATATACATATAGATTCTTCTTCTAAACAGAAAAATACACTTATTTTGCCCTCAATATAGTTTTATTGATGACAAGTTTAAGAATCTGTCGCTCATTTTGTCATTAACAAGGTCTAAAACACGACAAAATACACGATCTTGCTGCTAAATTTGTCATCAATAATAAAAATAAGATATCGGATCATGAATCAGTGGACATAATAATAGATTGTAATAATGGAAATGAAATTTAAATATAACAGGTATGTATTTAAGAGAGAATTATCTATGATAACACTAGGTCACAAATAACAAACTTTTGTCTGTTATTTGTTTCTAGCATACTTTTTCTCATGGATTTGGACCTACTGAACACGAAAATGAATTTTAAAAATTTTTCTGTCGATTGGTTTGCGAGATACAAATTTTTTAATTTTTTTTTTTAATTTTTGGAGGTACACTTACTATTTTGAGCATATCTTTAGTCTTCTTTGACCTATTTTATCCTACTACTACTCAAATTAAAGACAATTGAGCCGTCTACAACTTATTCTCAGAAAATTTTCAAATCGGGTTAGTAGTTTTGATGTTGGCGGCTTAAAAAGGTTAAAAAACTGCGTTTTTTTAGTAAAAATGTGGCTGAAAAATTCATATAAAAATTCATATAAAATGTAAAACCCGATGTTAACAGCGATTTTAATTTTTTTACGTATAGCTGACACTTTTCCAAAGAAAATAAGCCCTTACTTAACAAAATCTGATGACAAATGGCCGACTTATTATTTTTTTGGTAAACGACCGAAATTCCGCTATTTCACGATTTTTTGATTTTCATTATTTGCACAGCTTACCTACCCAACGCAAACGAATAAATACATTTGAACTTAATTTAAAATAAACAAAGTAGTCTTCGTATATTTTTTTTTAATTTATTTACAGCACTACATGCTCATACATATTTAAACATAAGGAGACACGGTTATCAATTGCATTTCAAAACTGTCTGTGAAAGTGTAAAGAAGTTAATATTTAGAAAACGCAAGGAAGACAATGAGTAAAAGACTACGTGTGTTCGAGTGTTTGAACGATCCAGACAATTTCTGCAATGTTTGTGGCCAGTTTATAAAAAAAAATCACGCACACAAGTTTACTCCAGCAGTACAATTGCACTATTTGAATTATTTTGGTATTTCACCAAATATCACAGAACCATGGACACCTAAGTCGCTGTGTGATCTTTGCTATATAATCTTAACCAACTGGGCAGCTGGCGGAAGGTAAGAATTTTTATTTAAACACATTATACATAGCAAATATAGTAATTTATTTTAATTTTAGCCGCCATATGAAATTCGATACACCAATGATGTGGAAAAAGCCGCTATGCCATTCCACAGACTGTTATTTTTGCCTCACCACAAACAGTGGGGTAGGAAGATTTTTTAAATGGAACTACGCTCAAGTGGGATCGTTTGCGCTTCCAGTACCACATTCGCATGATGTGCCATATCCAGTGTGCCCTGGTGCATCTCTTCAAAAAGCAGAATCGTCAGAAGAAGAGTCTGAGTCAAATGCAAGCGAATTTGAGCCGGGTGCAAAGCGAAAATTACTGTCACAGGCCGAACTAAACGATTGGGTGCGCGATTTTGGTCTCACTAAGGACAAATCCGAACTTTTTGCGTCTCGGATGATACAGTGTGGATTTGCGGCTTCAGAAGTGAAAGTATCAGCGTACAGAAACCGTCACAAGGAGTATGCAAAATTTTATACAAAGAAAGACCAAATATGTTTTTGCAGCGACATTTCAGGCTTGTTCCAAGAGCTTCACCAAATTCACAACCCCAACGAATGGAGGTTGTTTATTGACAGCAACAAAGAGAGCTTGAAGGCAGTTCTCTTACATAATGGGAATGAAAAGCCATCTGTTCCTATTGCTCATGCGGTTCATTCAAAGGAGAACTATGAAACTATGGACATTTTGCTGAAATGCATAGAGTATAGGAAATACAATTGGAAAATATGCGCCGACCTTAAAGTTGTGGCCATTCTGTGTGGACTCCAAGGAGGCTATACGCGACATTGCTGTTTTTTGTGCCTTTGGAATAGCCGCGCTGATGATCAGCATTATATAAAAAAAAAATGGCCGGTACGAACGAAACCTGTAGTTGGAGAAGCGAATGTTCAGCGCAAACCACTAATAGAGAACCGTGAAAATATAATACTTCCGCCGCTGCACATAAAATTGGGTTTGATTAAAAATTTTGCCAAAAAATTAGACAAAGAAGGTGAAGCTTTTGCCTATTTACGGTCAATTTTCCCTTACCTTTCGCTGGCAAAAATTAAAGAAGGAGTCTTCGCAGGACCCGAGATAAAAAAAATGTTGAAAGATGAAAAATTCCCAAAGCTGTTATCACCCATCGAAGCCGCAGCATGGAATTCCTTCAGGCTTGTTGTGGAAAACTTTTTAGGAAACAACAAAAGCCCGAATTATAAGGACATAGTTGAGGATCTGGTAAAGAACTATGAAGCCATGGGAGTGCACATGTCACTTAAAATACACTTTCTGGATTCTCATTTGGATTTTTTCCCTGAGAATTTAGGAGACGTGAGCGACGAACACGGCGAGCGCTTTCATCAGGAATTGAAGGCTATGGAACGACGCTATCAGGGCAACTATGACACGGCTATGATGGGTGACTATATTTGGACCCTAATACGTGAGACCGATTGCAGCGAATACAAAAAACAAAGAAGAAGTCAGCAGTTTTTCCACATGGCATAAAATGTACACTTATATCTTTGTTTCTACTCATTTTTTTGTGCGTTGATTTGCTTAATTTAATTAGTTAGTTTAATTTCGTTAGTTTAGCTAATTGTGCGATACATTGAGCATGTAGTGCTGTAAATAAATTAAAAAATAATATACGAAGACTAATTTGTTTATTTTAAATTAAGTTCAAATGTATTTATTCGTTTGCGTTGGGTAGGTAAGCTGTGCAAATAATGAAAATCAAAAAATCGTGAAATAGCGGAATTTCGGTCGTTTACCAAAAAAATAATAAGTCGGCCATTTGTCATCAGATTTTGTTAAGTAAGGGCTTATTTTCTTTGGAAAAGTGTCAGCTATACGTAAAAAAATTAAAATCGCTGTTAACATCGCGTTTTACATTTTATATGAATTTTTATATGAATTTTTCAGCCACATTTTTACTAAAAAAACGCAGTTTTTTAACCTTTTTAAGCCGCCAACATCAAAACTACTAACCCGATTTGAAAATTTTCTGAGAATAAGTTGTAGACGGCTCAATTGTCTTTAATTTGAGTAGTAGTAGGATAAAATAGGTCAAAGAAGACTAAAGATATGCTCAAAATAGTAAGTGTACCTCCAAAAATTAAAAAAAAAAAATTAAAAAATTTGTATCTCGCAAACCAATCGACAGAAAAATTTTTAAAATTCATTTTCGTGTTCAGTAGGTCCAAATCCATGAGAAAAAGTATGCTAGAACCAAATAACAAAATGGCTGTTGCCTAGTGTAATAAATACAAATAAAAAATAATGTGACATTTTTTGACCCATGCATTGAAAATATTATTAAAAAATTTACGTGTACAAAAGTATTTAAAGAAATGTATAACACTTACAGATGGTTTAATAAAAACTAAAAAGGCATGGAGTACATATAAAGAAATAATAAATACATACAAAACAAAAATTTATAAATTAAAAGATAAATATATTAATAATAAAATAAGCAATGCAAAAGATCAAGAACAAATGTGGAAAGAAATAAAAAATCTAGTACTTGAAAACAACCAAAAAGTGATTCAATCTGTGATATTTAACCAAATAGAATGTAAAGATAACTCGCAAATAGCCAGTTATTTTAATAATTATTTTGTAAATAGTATTATGGAAATTAGAGATAAAACAGAATGGGTGCAATACGTTAACCAATTACCTGTGATAAACCATAAATTTAAGTTTCGTGCAATAACCCTATAAGAACTAAAAGAAATATGTAAAAATGTAAAAAACAAACCTGACTGCAATAAAGTATCGACAAAAATTATCCTGGATAATTGGAGCATATCAGGCAACAAATTGCCTAATTTAATAAATAAACTGGAAGGAATCAATAGTAACTCCAATAGAAAAAATTGCTAAAACTAAAAACTGTAAAGAATTTCGCCAATAAATACATTGAAGACTTGTGAAAAAATTATAGAAAAAGTCGTTAAAGAGCAACTCGAAAATTATATGGAAAAAATCAACCTATTTTCAAAATATCAACCTGGTTTTTGAAAGAAATTTTCATACGAAACAGCAGTTAATTATGTTATAAATCGGTGGAAAAAAGTAGAGAAAAATTAAAAAATTATGGCAATATACTTAGATTTAAAAGAGCTTTTGAAACAATATACCAGAATATATTAATACAAAAGTTATACATGTACGGCATCAAAGATAACGAATAAAAATGGTTTGAATCATATCTCACATAAAGAAGATAAATAACAAAAGTGAATGATGTTAAATCTAACCCAATAAGTAATGATTTCGGAGTTACACAGGGTTCGATCCTGGGGGCATTATTATTTATTATTTACATAAATGATATGCCAAATATTTATAAAAATGTGAAAATGTATTATATGCAGATGATACTTTCATTTTTACGGAAACGGATGCAACTATAAATAAGTGGTTAAAAATGAATAAACTAAAACTAAACGAAAAAAAATACTAAATTGATGGAAATTAACATGAATAGTGAATCTATATTTAAAATAAATAACGAAATAATAGAAAAAGTATCTGGGATTTATAATAAAAAGAGAATTAAAACTAAAAAAACATATTAAATTTATATGCAAAAAATTCGGTAAAAAGATCGGGTTTTAAAAGAATAAGAAGCAAAGTTGTAATAATAACGGCAATAAACACACACAATAGACCACATATTTAGTTTGAATCAACAATTTTATATACATCTGCAAAAAAACACAAATAGATAGACTCTAAATATTACAAAATAAAGCAATACGCTCAATTTTAAGATAAAACAAATATACACCAATACAACACATACTAGATACATTAAAATGGCTGAACATTTAACAACAATTGGAATTTTATACAATAAATTTTATACAAAAACTGAAAACAGGAAATGCACCTGAATATCTAACGGAACAGTTAACTTATGTTGGAGACATACAACCATACGGCCTTACACCCATGCCTAAATAAAAGCGGAAAGCGTTTTTTAACTGTCGAAAATTCTCATGCCCATGCAATTTGTATGTAGCATACCGAAATAACGCGGCAACGCTTTGCAATTGGAAAATCCGATTTTAACAAGGCGTTAAATAGTGAAGTTAGCTGTAAAAGAGAACAAATGTAAATAAATAAAAAAGAAGGAGATATAAACAAGCAAGTAAAAAATATATTTGTTATTGGAAAATTGAGGTAAGTAAATCTTTTAAATTATATATTGTGTTCTGTGTTAATTATAGTATGTATATATTATCTTTTTTATCAATTTTAATTTACAAATCACAAAACTCAAACACCAATATTGTTATTGTCAAAATAATTAGGGTTGTTATATATATTTTTTTGATAACTCTGTTTTATCGTTTTGACATAGCATTGCCGCTCTTGTTTGGGTATGGCATTTCAGCTTAAAAGCCAAGTGGAACAAAACGTTCCGTCTTCTGCTCTTATTTAGATATGGCTGTTAGCAATACAAGCAACTTTAGATTAATGAGGGCAACAACAAATGCAATGCAGAAATCACTATTTTTTAAAGGACTTCAATTGTATAATATGCTACCAAATTTTATCAAAAACGAAAAAAAATGTAAATGTTTTTTTTTTTTTAAGGAATGTCATAAATTTTTTAAGAAATAATACACTTCAGAGCGTGTAGGATATACATAATTTGTAAAACATATTTGTGAGAAACTTTAAAAGTATTTTAAACATTACTACATAAATAAAAAAATCAACAGTTTTTTATAGACGACATATTTTAAAATGTCTTGACGACAATTTCATGTAAGTCTATCTGGCCAACTGGGGAACCTCATAAACACACATACATACACAAACACATGCCCAGTTGGCCAGATGGACTACATGAAATAAGAAAAACAATTACCGACCGGTCTACCAGGTCGACCGGTCTTGACCGTGCAAATCGGTCTTTTAAAAATCGAAAATTTTTGTAAAAATCGCAAAATTTTTATAAATAAAAAAAATTTAAAAAATCGATAAATTTGTAAAAGTACATATATTTTATAAAAATCTATAAATTTAGTAAAACTTTGTTTTTTTTTTCAAAATACAAAATTTTTTAAAAATTTTATAAAAATCAATAAATATTATAAAAATCTATAAATTTTATAAAAATCGATCAATTTTTTTATACGAAAACATATCTGCATATAGTATTTCGTATACTGCACATTTATGAATCCCAACAAAACTTTGGTAATGATCGCACCCGTTACACATGCATTACCTTGTAATGGTAGCACGTTACCTTTTGTATTATTTGCAAGCATAAAGAAATGAGTTACCGATCATTGATGACGTATTGCATGATTTATAAACGTAAATCAAAAATTCATACATTTTTGAAAATATATTTCTAGACTCATTACTTTTTGTTTTTTGGAAGCAAAATTGTAATGTATGTATGTTTCGACATTACGAACGAAAACATGAAGAGCAACTATTCATTTATGTTCAATGTTATATGTGTCGATAGCTCAGTGGGTAGAGTTCTCGGCTGGCATCCAGAGTTTCCAGCTTCGATTCCCATCATGACCACGTTATATTTAATAACTTTTGAAATATTTGTAATAATTTCTTTTTATAAATCATTTTTTTATTAAAATCATTGTTGGTGTTGACTAATGAGTATGTAGGTATGTGAGCAAAAAGGAACTAAAAAACAATACAATTATCCAATTATTGGTATTTAATTTGGCAATTTTGGTAAAAATTAGTACAATCTATCAAATTTATTAAAAAGTTGTCGGTATTTAAAAGTGGTAACTACAAATGCGGTTATCCTAATCAAATATACCATTTAATTATGGTTTCAGTAAACCAACCGAAATGTGGAGAATATGAATGTATTGGTGTTTTACACCGTAATAAATTATTTTATCTTTCTAGATAAATGAATGAATAAATTAATAAATGAATTTATCGATAAGAGAATATCCGTATTCATTAAAATAATATGGTAAATGTTTTTGCTTTCTCTATTATAAAAAATAAAAATAATTCATAATAATGATTATAATTTTTTGATTGCATACAAGGCACTCTGCCTCATTTAATATATTTCAAGAAAATAAAAAAAAAATTTCCCACTCAACGATCCACATTTTAAATTTAAAATGTAAACGAAAAACAAAATAAATACCTACAATAAAGAAATACCTATAATAATAAGAAAAACCAAATTTTTAGAGTGTACCTTATTTCTTCAAGAAAGCGGCATATACTTGCTCTATTGAAAGTTAGCGTACTACTGAATGAAATAATTGTATTTTTTGTGCTCTTAGCTGTGAGATTTGTTTACGTTCGTCTAGTCTACGTGTAAATTGCCGATTGTGTTCGGCCCCTGAGTGCTATGAGTCACTGATTTAGACACATACGCCGTCGATAGGCATTAGTATAGCTCCCAGGCAGTTGTACGTCACTATTTCTCCACAACTAGCCGACCTCAGCGTCCGTCTACTTTTTTGCACGTTGCGTTTAGCGTTTTCATCGCATTGCTGTCTGTTGCCGAAAGTAAGGCGGATGAATTTGGTGATTCAATGTTGAAATAATTTTTTAAAAGCTCGTGAAGATTATCGTAATTTTTTTTGGCAAATACATGTGTGGATGTTGAGTCTGTGCTCGGCTGAGCAATTAGCGTTGCCACCCTGTAGGGTCCATCCAAGCCGGGTTTTTGTTGCTATAGGCTGTTGCCAATTTTCTTCTCGAATTTTTGTAGGAACAGCTAATTTCCAATTATTAGCACCAATTAATATCATAGGTTGTGCTTTATGATAAGATTGTATAGGCAAGTCGTTTAAATACGGGTATTTTTTAACGATTTTTCCCATATTCAAAGTTTGCGACAGTAAGTCCAAATGTTCGACGGTATGCACGTCTGAAAGTACAAACTTTGTGTCGTTGTGAACGCTGGATACTTTCAATGATGCTCTGAGGGATTCACTTTCTTCACGGGTTGGCCCACCTCTCCATTTTAGGCATAAGGGATCCGATATGCCGTTCAAACTCAAACGGCCAAAAATTCTACGCTCTACTAGGGTTACAGATGACCCTTCGTCTAGAAAAGCAAATGTATTAATAATACTGTATTTTGAATGCAAGCGGATTGGCAAAATGCGAAAGAATGGCTTTTCTTCATCAATGTTATTGTGTGAATTAATTTGTGCACTCCGCTGCGAATTTTCTATTTCATTTCCACTTACAATTTGTGAAGCAGGGGGTCGTGCTTGTACTTACAACCGGATGTTCCGCATTCCTTGTCTAGATGACATTTCCTCTTATGATGATTGAGGCACTGACGGCACAAACTATTGGATTTCACAATATTTCAATTTTTGAATTTGTTACACTGATGTACTTTTTGTGACTCTACCTTACATACGACGCACATTTTACCAACATTGTTGTTAGCTTGTGTGTGGGCATTTACTGAGGCAGAGGCATCTTTGCCAAAAGTAGGTGTTACCACTGTACTAGCTGATTCCGCTAAATTATATAGCCACACACTAAAAGCTTTCAATATGGGAACGCTATCATCCCGCGGCTGCATCGCCCAATTTAGCTTGTGTGGATTTGGCAATTTATCTAAAAGCTCCTTCACCAACATGGGGTTGTTTAGATGTGACTCCAGGCCACAGGACTTCATAGTTGTACAAAAATTTTTTGTACGTTGAGCCCGAATTCGATAAGTGCTTCTAGCTTGTCACGGGGGGATGGCATATTTTTCGCTTTATTTATAACGCGTTCTGAAATATGCTCTGGCCGACCGAAACACAGACGAAGCGTTTTAATAATGTCTGGTACAAGCGCAGGCAAAAGTAATTTACTTTTAACTAGCTCCCTAGCTTTCCCTTTCAGGCAGCTTTGCAGACGCATCAGATTTTCTGCGTCTGAGTATCACGCAAGTGCTATGCTATTGTAAAAGCTGTTCATAAAAATAGGCCAGTCGTCTGAATCTCCGTTGAATGATGATAGCTTCCTTGGTATGGAACGGCTAGCGGCTAACTGTAAAGCTGAAGGCTCAGACAGATTATTATTACTAAAAACGGCGGAACTGGTTTGTCCTGTAGACGGTTGGTAGTCCTTTTGTGCCAAAATTGTATATTTGCGTTTCAAGAATTCTTGCTGAATTTTTCTTTCCTCTAACCGTTCCAGCTGTAAAATTTTTTGCCTTTCCAAACAATCAAAATTACTTTTACCACATGTTGTAGAATTTTGGTTGTTTGTATTCATTTGCATTGGTTGCTCTCGGTAATTATAAGGCGTTGTTGTTGTCGGTGGTGGTTGTGCTGCATACACATACGATGGAGTTGTTGTATCATAAAACGGTATATTTGTTGTTGGATGAGACATTGGCATTCCCGTTGTAGCCGTTACCATGTATTGGTGTGGCACTGTACATACCTGGGGATGAGTTACCATAGTTTTCGGTACCGATGTCCAAATTGGTAGCCGAACACCTGCAGAATCAGTGTAATTGTATGCTGCAAGTTACATAGTACCAAAGCGTAGAATGCCTTGACGCGTATGACGCGTAATGTAGGTTTACTTTCTACTTTTATAAGCCTCATAAGCAGCGTATGAACAGATCAGCTGATTTTTATAGGTTATTTTTATTTTAAAAACTACACAATGGAGGAAAAACTAATTGAAGCTATAAAAAAAACGAAGTTCTTTATTTTAAATTTATTTTATTCGGCAAATTTACGCTAAAGCTGAACAAAACAAAAGCGTAAAAAGCGTCGTAACTTGAATTTCAGTAAAGCGTTTAAAGCGTTGACGCGTACAAAGCGTTGACGCGAAACGCGTGGTATGGACTTTAATTTTCGCGAGAGCTTTAAAATTTAATGTGTTTACCGCGCTGCCGTAAACCAAAATTAACTAATTTCAAATTGCATTTTACATATGTATGCAAGATTATAAGTACAAATGTATGTACGTATGTATGTATATATTTTAAATATTAAACATCTTTGGCCTACGTGATAAATCAACAAGGACCGTTAGTTGAGATAAATGTAAAGGCAAAGTAAATAAAACGGTATACATTAAAATAATTTAAATTTAAAGAGAGTTTATAGCGGGTAAAATTATATAGGGTATAACATTAAGTGTTGTTTTGTTTAACCCTTTGTTGACGGCAGTAACAGTTGTAAAAAACGCTAATTTATAATAATTTTTTTAATTTCTTTTCTATTACTAAGTTAAATTAATTTTTTCATTTACATATGTTCTGACTAAATAAATTTCTAAAGAGAAAAATTAACTCCAAATAGAAAAAAACATACCCCTTTCGCTGATTTTTTCATGTAAAGTGCCAAAAATTTTGATTTTTTGAAATTTTTGTATGGCGAACCCCCCCAGGGGGTTTCAAGGGGGTTCCAGAGGGTGTGCCACTGGCATGGGTGGATCGGCCCTACAAAGTTAGTGGGGGTCGGTAATACATTTGGGTTCGATTGGAGCACTCTAAATGGGTCAAAGTGGGATTTTTCAAAATTTGACCCAACGGGTCAAAAGTCGGGAAATCAGAATTCGTTTTAGAGGTATAGTTTCTTCCGCAAAGTTTCTTTTTATGATTCCTAGAATACGATATTCCTTTTACGTTGAGTGATTTTTTGCCTCTCTACAAATCGACCCGCCCTAATATATATATAGTATATAGAGCCCTCCATTACCCGGTCAGACCGGTTTTAAAACAGTCGTCCGGTCTACCCGGTTAAGCGGGTTGTACAGTAGATTTGGCATAGCTGCACATCGAACTTTTGCACGGATTTATGTGCAGATAAGCCAAAAACATTCTTAATATACATTGAAAAGATCATTTAAAATTTATAATTTATTTGATATTTCAATATTTTTTTATTTTAAACAAAAAATTGTATGTATACACATTTCTTTTTGTAGAAAAACAAAATAACAAAAAACAGAAAAAGAATTCATAAAAAAACAAATAACATAAAAGTAAATAAAACTAAGAAATCACTTTTATATGTATAAAATAAAAAAATTTAATAACGTCTTTGTCACTTCACTTGTACTGATTTTGTTTTTCATAAGAGGCAGCTAAGGTGATTTTTTTTATTAAAACAATTTAAAACTTTCAAAAATATGAGGTGCTTATTTTAAATGTGCAGGTACAAAAAGTGCACTTAAAGAAAGAAATTATTATAGAATTTTGAAAAATAAAAAAGAAAACAAAAATTTTGTGCATTTATAGGCAAAGTGCACTTAAGTTAAAGGCAGTTAAGTCAAAACTACTGCAGTACTCTTTGCAATTGTACGCTTTTGGCACTTTAATTAAATAATGGAAAAATTCACACAATTCATATAAATTTTGTAAAAAAAGTAGAAAAATTTTATAAAAAATCGAAAAATATTTTAAAAAACGTGAATTTTTTTTAAAATGGAAATTTTTTAACAATCGAAAAATTTTGTTAAGGAAAAATTTTTTAAAAATTAAAAAATTTAATAAAAATACATAAAAAAATTTTAAAATCGAAATATTTAATAAAAATTTATTAATTTTATAAAAAAAATCCATAACTTTAGTAAAACTTCAACAATCCAAAATTTTTTAAAAATTTATAAATTTAAAAAAAAATCGATAAAATTTTATAAGAATAGATCAATTTCATAAAAATCTTTAATTTTATAAAAATCCATAAATTTTTTCAATATTGATAACGCTATTGTTGTTGACTAATGAGTATGTAAACATGAAAACACGTGTATGTATGATATGCTGTGGAAATTTTCATGGATTTAATTTGTAGAGTGGTGTTGTTGGCACATGCGCATGAATATTAAGGTGGCCCTTATTGCATGAGAAATGTGATATAAATTTCTTTTTACACAATAACCAATGGAAATAAAACACCAATGTAACAACATTCATATTATGTACACTTTGACGTTGCTTTTAGTTAAAAATAAAAACAAACATTAACAACATACCTACAATAAAAAATTCATAAAAAAATGTTAATATCTTTTCATCATACAATAGAGGACGCCCTAATTTAAATGTACAGGTACGTACACCCAGAGAACAGTATCAGTTGTGGCTACCGAATTTGTTGCCAATCGAATTTTTGCGGTTACGGCAATTGTCTTCATAACAAATTATATTTTTAGTTGCGAAACCCAATATTCAGTTGTTGAATTTAATATTTATATTCCACATTTTCTTTGATATTTAAACATGAATATTTTAATAAAAAACAAGTATTTTTTCAGGGATTTGAACTCGGGATTTCGAATAGGCTACCTCTCTACCCACTACACCATAAGCACTTATAAATTTTAATGTCTAATTTTTTAAACAGCCCAGGTGAAAATGTTCATATATGTTAATATATGGGTTCATATATTATTCCATATATGCTCGGATCCGTAATTTGAGGGTATATGACCGTATATGCTCATATATGGACATATATGAATTTACATATATGAGCACATATGAGTACTTTTTAGTAAAATGAAATGAGTTGTTTGGAAAAACCCGACCGAATTTATTTATGTAATAAAACACTGTTTCGAAATATTTTTTATTAATAAAAAATATTAAGATTAATTAAAAAAAAAATACGTTAGTTTAAGGTGATAGAAAATATATGTATGTTGATAATAAAAACGTGAAAAATATTTAAGTCCATAAGAAGACGGAACTATGATCTGAAAACTTTTAGTAGAGAAACTTTTCTTTGTTAAAAAACTCTCGACTTTGAAAGCTTTTTCTCACAGCAAAAACCAGCTGAAAAAACTCTATTTGGATTTTCCATATGACAAACTCCAGAATCTTGAGAAAGTTTTTCTATGCATTTTTTTAGTATATTTTCTTTACGGCTTATATTACTTATTCGATATTTTCCAATTTCGTCAAGCGATGCAATGCGTTCGCATCCATTATAATTTGTTACCACCCAGGTGAAAATGTTCATATATGCTCATATATGACCACATATATGGGTTCATATATTATTCCATATATGCTTGGATCCGTAATTTGAGGGTATATGGTCGTATATGGTCATATATGGACATATATGAAAGTTCATATATTAAAAAAACTTTTTTTCATATATTTTCCAATAAAAATATAGTTTTTTTTATTAAAATTAAATTAAGGAATAAAGGAAGGTACATAAAATATTTCAGTTCAAAACAAAATAACAAATAAAATTTATAAAAATTATTTTATCCCGGTAAAAATTTGCATGTATTGATCCATACAGGTATAATATATGTTTGTGCATGCTCATAAACATGCATGTATGTCCTACATAAATATATAAATCATCCATGTGTGTTAATGCATGTGTTAAATGAAATTTGAATATCTGCATGTATAATATATACAGACATTTATGTAATTTTTATCTTTTAATTAACCTTTTTCCTTTGGTAATAACTAACTTATTCCTTTAATTTATTGTGTTTTTTATAAAAAGTTTTATTTATTTTTCAATATTTCGCTACTCCATTGTGTAGCATATTCAGGAAAAATAATAATAATAATTGTTTATAATTTGTATTTTAATT
This sequence comes from Eustalomyia histrio, assembly GCA_949748255.1. NCBI lineage: Eukaryota > Metazoa > Arthropoda > Insecta > Diptera > Anthomyiidae > Eustalomyia > Eustalomyia histrio. The sequence continues at coordinate 153,850,741 of OX456523.1, forward strand.
CGGTAGAACAAAGTTTTAATAAAAAAAAATTAAGTATATTACCCCATATATGGAATAATATATCTACTAATATATGAACATATATGGCGTATATGAACCAATATATGGACCAACATATTGCAATATATGGATTCATATATTACCAATGTATTGGCCCATATATGCTTCCATACATGACATTTACGTTCATATATACTCATATATGAAAACATATACGATGATATATGAAGCAATATATGATGATATATGAACATTTTCACCTGGGCAATGTTAAAAGTTTTCATCTACGTTGAAAATTAATATTTGGTTAACATGTTGGCTGCCAAAGCCTTTTTAGCAATGTCATTTAACAATTTTGGTCACCTGAGGCGAACAACTTATTTTTGTTCTATTTTGTTTCTTAGTGCCTAGAAATAAGTTTTGACTACTCGCGACTTTATTTTGGTCCCTAATTTTAAAGTTATAACGGTTTTTTGGTATCGCACATTTTCGTGCGACATGGCCTGGGAGAACATAAAACTACTGATCTCCAAATTGAATTTCTAATTTTAAGTTTATTGTTTTTCTACTGATCTCCATTTGAATTTACATATATATATTTTTATATTTTTGCTCATAAATGAATTGATTTTTAAAAGAATTAATAAAAAGCCAAATTTAAGTTACCTACTTTTTTATTATCCAACAAAATACCATTAAAATACACAGCGGCCATGGGAAATACACCAAAATGTTCACCGTAGGCCAAATAATCCAAATTCCATATTAAAATGTGCAACGTGGCCTCAGAGTAACATTTAGGTGTCGCAAGAAAAAGTGCGATGTGGCCTCAGGGTAACATTTAGGTGTTGCACGAAAATGTGCGACGTGGCTTCAGGGTATCATCATGGTGTCGCATGAAAACGTGCGACGTGGCAGCCAACGTGTTACAAATAATGAATTAAGAGATTATCTTTTTTCTTAAATTACCTTTAATTTGTTTTTTGTCAACTGCATTACACTTTACAATATCGCACTCATTTGCAAGTATCTATAAACGCGACAATTCTTTTGTACATTTTTGAATTTCTGTTTATATTTTGTTTTTTGAATTTTAATTTTTATTTAATTTTAATGTTTTTTTTTTGACATTTAACTTGAAGTGATATTAAAACAATTGACTTTTAGTTATGGTGGTGTTTTCGTGGTGGTGGTGACCAAAATTATTATAAAACATATTTCAACTTTTTTCAAACCAGTGTACATAACCATAGATTATTATTAACTATATTTATGATTATTTATAATTAACAAAAACACATTTTTTATTTAGCGATCGCGGCGTTTTTTAAGCCTTTTAGGGCTCTATTTATACTGTAGGTACTCTGTTGTACACATCGCCTTTTTTTATGGCCATATTGGCCAAGAGCGCCAATATGGCCATAAAAAAAGGCCATATTGGGATTTCAAAGTTTTATTTTTAGTTACGTAGGATAAAAATTACTAAAAGTCACTCCAATTTTCGTTTTAGAATTTAAAATCGATCTTAATTCGGTAAAACAACACTCTAATTAATTTCTGTTTAAATTTACCCAACTTATAGTAGGAAACTGTACTCCTACTATAAGTTGGGTAAAATTACTCTGTGTGCGTAAATGAAAAAAAATTAGTAAATATACATTAAAAAAGGGTAAAAATTAAATTAAATTTCCAAATTAAATAGTAAATTTACTAAATTTGTGCGTAAAGAAACACGTTTGACGTGTAAATATACCCATAAAATGCGTAAATATCTCAAAAAAATTGTGTATATTTACCACCACGATTTTTTTTTGTAATAAAAACAATAAATTTATTTTAATTATGTGTTTTTATTAATAATGCGTTATATTAGAAAATAAAAGCAATCAATATTTTCAAAAATTTGTTTATAAAATATAATTAATCCTAATGAATCTAATTAATTTTAGCTTAAAATTACCAAATTTATTGTGAGAAACTGTTTCTCCTACTATAAATCGGGTAATTTTTTTTTTAATAAAACAACAATATATTTGCCAATTGAAAATTATTACTGTAGGGCGTTTACCAAAATGGATTTCCAGCGGCATAAGCATTTTCTTTGGGGATTTCCTCCTAAAAATGCTTTTTACATTCGTCCTTACATAATGGATCCAAAAGAGAATTATGAATATTCTCTGTATTTGGCGGTATAATATATTTCGGTGGTTATACTCGTGCTGCATTGGGTGGTGTTTTTAATAAAGATCTTGATCGTGTACATGTGTGTCCTTATAGCTTGAGACTTCGTTCACATTGTTAATATGAGCATTTTCCTTGTTGAATGGATAGTAGGATACGAAATATAGCATTTCCCCGTAGTAGTGAGGTCATCTTAATTATCTTCATCGGATTTATATGCATTTCATTTTTTCAGTCATAAAAATTCGTTATTTAGTTGCTTTCCAAAATTTTTTGAATTTGTTTAGGTTTTTTTTTAATTTAAAAGTGTCAATATTTTCATTACAAACATTGTTTAGAGTGAAGGGTTTAAATTGAAAAAAACTTTGGCTTAAAACAAGACATCTCAAGATGCCAAACAATGGGGCGCTACCGAAAAAGTATTAGGTATGTATTGGGATCCAGTTACTGATGTTTTCAAGTATAATTGCAGATTTGTGCGTCTGCGCCGCAATGTAATCGATGAGGATCTTGTGCCAACTAAAAGAGAATGTCTCCAAGTTCTCATGTCAATATTCCACCCACTAGGGTTCTTGTGGTGCAAGACGTCTGGCGTGCCTGCATTGGGTGGGGTGAACCATTAAACGAGCCCTTAAACGTAAAATTGTCTCAATGAAAATCGTCAATTCCACTTATCTCTAATGTCGAAATTCCACGATGCTATTCCCAGCTGCTATGTGGGGCCGAGAATGTTCAACTACACACTTTCGTTGATGATGGCGAATATTCTTATTCTGCTGTCAGCTATCTGGTTGTAAAACTAGGCGACCGTGTTACTGTCACCCTCGTAGCTGCTAAGTGCAAAGAAGCACCCCTTAAACCACTGTCGATTCCCAGAATGGAACTGCAAGCCGCCCTTATCGGAGTAAGACTAGCGAACACAGTGCAAAAAATTCAACGATTGCGTATATCCTCAAGATACTGGTGGTCGGACTCTAAAACTGTGCTACAATGGTTACGGGTGGAACCAAGAAACTTCCAGCAGTTTGTTATGCACCAACTGGGAGAAATTTTAGAACATTCAAACGTCAGTCAATGGAAATGGGTACCAACAAATATGAACCCAGCCGATTTTGCAACAAAAATAACAACACGAAAAATATATATATATATATCTATATATATATATATATATATATATATATATATATATATATATATATATATATATATATGCATTTCACATACTTTGAAGACATCTGTATATACAGCCAAAAAAGACCCCGTAATATGAGCTGTATCGAGTAAAATGTCTTCTGTGTAAACAGTTGAATAATGAAAAGTTTGTGGACAGTCCCCAAAGTAACAAAATGTCTTCATAGTAACTTGTGAAATGAAAACCCGTCCCCGCAACATGCGCTATGCACATATTTACTGGATACAGAGCATAGTATAGGGACGTTTTTGGCTGTATATACAGATGTCTTCAAAGAATGCGAAATGAATATATATATATATATATATGCATTTCACATACTCTGAAGACATCTGTATATACAGCCAAAAAAGTCCCTGTAATATGCGCTGTATGCAGTAAAATGTCTTCATTGTTGACAGTACCTTAATGAAAAGTTTGAGGACGGTACCCAAAGTAACAAAATGTCTTCATTGTAACTTGTGGAACGAAAAACCGTCCCCACAACATGCGCTGTGCACATATATATATATATATATATATATATATATATATATATATATTCATTGTCCATACTTTGAAGACATTTTGATTCTTTGGAGACTGACCTCAAACTTTACATTAATCTACTATATATACTGAAGACATTTTACTGGATACAGCGCATATTATAGGGACGTTTTTGGCTGTATATACAGATGTCTTCAAAGTATGCAATATGCGCTGTATCCAGTAAAATGTCTTCAGTATATATAGTAGATTAATGTAAAGTTTGGTCAGTCTCCAAAGAATCAAAATGTCTTCATAGTAACCTGTGAAACGAAAAACCGTCCCCGCAACATGCGTTGTGCATATATATATATATATATATATATATATATATATATATATATATATATATATATATATATATGCGTTGCCCATACTTTGAAGACATCTGTATATACAGCCAAAAAAGTCCCTATAAAATGCGCTGTGTCCAGTAAAATGTCTTCAGTGTAAACAGTAGAATAACGAAAAGTTTAAGGACAGTCTCCAAAGTAATAAAATGTCTTCATAGTAACTTGTGGAACGAAAAACCGTCCCCGCAACATGAGCTGTGCATTCCACAAGTTACTATGAAGACATTTTGTTACTTTGGGGACTGTCCACAAAATTTTCATTATTCTACTGTTTACACTGAAGACATTTTACTGGATACACCTCATATTACGGGGTCTTTTTTAGCTGTATATACAGATGTCTTCAAAGTATGTGAAATGCATATATATATATAATACTAACACTACCAAATATATATATATATATATATATATATATATATATATATATGCATAGCGCATGTTGCGGGGACGGGATTTCGTTCCACAAGTTATTATGAAGACATTTTGTTACTTTGGGGACCGTCCTCAAACTTTTAATTAATCTACTGTATACACTAAAGACATTTTACTGGGTACAGCGCATATTACAGGGACTTTTTTGGCTGTATATACAGATGTCTTCAAAGTATTTATATATATTAGGGCGGGTTAATTTTTTTTTTTTTTGATGAAGCATATAGCAAAAACGTAATCTATAGGTGATTCTGAGAAATTTTACTCAAAAGACCATAACTCTAAGTCGGATTTGGAGCCCCCAAAATTTCAAAATATATATCTTTCCATATATACATAGAATAATTTAATTAAATTCGTCATAAAATCGGATAGATAGTACATCTCTCAACCTGGGCTTGTTTGAAAGGTATTTTTATCACCTTTCAGATAATTTCCAACAACTTTTATTACGATCAATTTTTTGTTTTCGAACTTCTTTTTGTAGGAAAATCGATCTGAAAAAAATCAACATTTTCAAGGTTTCAACAAAAAACACTATTTTTTCATTTTTTATTCAATTTATTTTTAAATATTATTCTCGACCTACAATTTAATGTTTTAACGTGGTAATATTATTTTTTAAGGTCTATTTTACTTTCCATTCGAGGAGTTTTCTTACGACTTTATAATATCACTGCCATAACTCCTTCATGATTCTTTTCTATAACTCGTTTTGAAACACTCGTTAATAATTGTACATGTCTTTCTGTTCCTTGTATGTGCATTGGAATTTGTGAATCAGCCAGTGGTGGTTCATCGAAATCTAAGTATTCTACCAAGTGATCATATGGAATCTGTCGAGTAAATGCTGGTTCAAATAATATATCGTCGTTATTCATATCAACCATATTGACATAATCGGAATCATTGAAATTTAAGATATATTTTTTGTAAACTCTGAGTTTAGTTGGATCGTACAAATTTTTCTCGATAGTGTAAAATCTTTTTGATGGCTATATCCCGTATTGCTTTTCGATCATCAAATAACATTGTTAATAAGGTATTTTTTGGATGTGCGTAATATGAGTTGTTTTAAATTACACCATCTACAATATTACGAAAGTTTGGTTGTAAGTATCGTGTCCAACGTATAAATTTTAATAAAAGTGCACTGCCGTACACAACAGAGTTATAAAACTTTACATTGAAGTACATTGGCACATAAACTGTAATAATATAAACTGCCAAAGTTTTTAAATTGGTCGATGGTGTATTAGTTGTTACATACATATAATCGTAGTAATCTACTTGCTTTGGTTATCCAACGAGAATGTGCAATTGGTCCTGGTTTAATGTTAGCTAAATCAAATGGAACAATACCATTCGAAATTTGCTTTAGCTATTTGATATAAATATTTAACATCTGTTGATAGTTCGAGCTCATGTTTATGATCCGTAATTGCAGGCATTTTCTCCAGTGGTATTGGATCAAAATCAGCTACTACCTGAAAAATGAAATGTTTAGGTCAATTAAAATGCAGTTTTTTTATTTTAACTTAATTCCAATCGAAAATAAAATAATGACAATAAATAATGATAATAAATGATGATATTAAATAAAATAAAGTGTTACATACCTGCAATTTCTCACATTCTTGAATAGCTTTGAATAACTTTCCACTTGCTGCTCGTGGTCCACTGGTGACTGTTTTGTCCAATGCTTCATATAAATGACGAAATGGCAGTTCATTGAAATGAAGCAGACATATAAACATAGCAAAAACGTAATCTATAGGTGATTCTGAGAAATTTTGCTCAAGAGACCATAGCTCTAAGTCGGATTTGGAGCCCCCCAAAATAGAAATTTTTCCATATATACATAGAACAATTTAATTAAATTTTTCATAAAATCGGATAGAATTATAGTAGATTTCTCAATCTGGGCTTGTTTGAAAGGTATTTTTATCACCTTTCAGAATCTGTATTGATACCTGGCAGCATTGTTCAATTGAACAACTTTGTAACACTGAATAATGACGTTACAAAATAATGACGTTTACCAACACTAAACGTTGCCAAGCTTGCTTTTCCTTCTTCCTTAATCGTTCACCGTGCAATGCGCACGCAGTTTGCCAAAGTACTTAAATAAAAACTCGGTTATCACAATACCAATATTTTTTTTATTTTTAAATTTAGTGTGACCCAATCAAAGAGTGCAGTGATAATATCAAAGTTATTATGGATAATTAAGAACCATCAACATCGCCTGCGGTGTCTTCGCAAATGGAAGCAACAACATCAACAAATTTTGACTCTTGATTGACTAACATGCCTCATCAAGATATTGTTGTTTTTGGTTTATCAAGTGATTTAAATGATCTTAGTTTGCCTACTAAATGTGTCATTTTAAAATATTACTTTTTTAAGTGATCGTGCTAAATTTGAAAATAAATTTTCTCGTATAAAACTTTTACTCCTCTCGTAACAGAAAAATTGATCGAAATTTGGTGTAAATTACATATTGTAATCATAAATAGAAAGAGTGTTTTAAAAAAATTAACTGGTTTGCTTGATAAATACCAGAAATATGTACAACATAGAAACAAAAGAGATGAATTTAAAGCATTTGTTGATTCAATAAACGAATTATTTATATTGGCAAATGTAATTGCAAATTAAAAACAACAGAATGCTCATGTGGATTGATTCCAGAACATCTAATAGAATTTATGATGGACCAGCATAATGATAGAAAATTCACAATACCTGAATATACGGAAGACGTTGAAGAAGTAGCTAAAACAATACCAACACTTACAACTGGTACCGATGATCCAAGTTACCGACCACCTGAATTACACATGGATGAAGATGAAAATGAAGCATCAGCAGCATATATATATATATATATATATATATATATATATATATATATATATATATATATATATATATATATATATATATATATATATATATATATATATATATATATATATATATATATATATATATATATATATATATATATATATATATATATATATATATATATATATATATATATATATATATATATATATGAAAACGATCAAAATTGGCAAATTTTGGGACGACCCCTCTCCGATTTTAAAATAAATAATAGATGGCCCAGCAAAAAATAATGTACCTACATAAAATTATGAGGAATCCAAAAATAAATAAAATTAGCCGGAAAATTTAGGAGCTTCTGTGGAAAATCGGAAAATTTAATTTTCATGGGAAAATTTAATTTTCATGGGAAAAAAGGTAAATTTCTGAGAAAAATTAGGAAAATTTTATTTCTCAATTGAAGCCTGATTCAATACCTTTCCAACGAGCTATCACTCGTTGCGATAGCTTTAGTAGTTTTTTTTAAAACAACTTTCAATGAGGTCCCTTATGAAGAATTCTTCAATTTTGTCACATGCCAGTGGTGTACACCACCACTAAACCAGTCACTATAAAAAAAAAAAAAAATATGTAGGTACATTATTTTTTGCTGGGCAATCGATTGAGACTATTTATTTTAAAATCGGAGAGGGGTCGTCCAAAAGGTGATCGCTTTCATATGGAATTGCTCTATATATATATATATATATATGTGCACGGCACATGTTGCGGGGATGGGTTTTCGTTCCACAAGTTACTACGAAGACATTTTGTTACTTTGAGGACCGTCCTCAAACTTCTCATTTATAAGTATACACTGAAGACATTTTACTGGATACAGAGCATATTATAGGGACGTTTTTGGCTGTATATACAGATGTCTTCAAAGAATGCGAAATGAATATATATATATATATATATATATATATATGCATTTCATATACTTTGAAGACATCTGTATATACAGCCAAAAAAGTCCCTATAATATTCGCTGTATCCAGTAAAATGTCTTCAGTGTAAACAGTAGAATAATGAAAAATTTGAGGACAGTCCCCACAGTAACAAAATGTCTTCATAGTAACTTGTGGAACGAAACCCCGTCCCCGCAACATGTGCTGTGCACATATATATATATATATATATATATATATATATATATATATATATTCATTATGCATACTTTGAAGACATCTGTATATACAGCCAAAAAAGTCCCTATAATATGCGCTGTATCCAGTAAAATGTCTTCAGTATATATAGAAGATTAATGTAAAGTTTGAGGTCAGTATATATATATTCATTGCTCATTCTTTGAAGACATCTGTATATACAGCCAAAAAAGTCCCTATAATATGCGCTGTATCCAGTAAAATGTCTTCAGTGTAAACAGTGGAATAACGAAAAGTTTAAGGACAGTCTTCAAAGTAACAAAATGTCTTCATAGTAACTTGTGGAACGAAAAACTGTCCCCGCAACATGTGCTGTGCACATATATATATATATATATATGTGCTGTGCACATATATATATATATATATCTATATATATATATATATATATATATATATATATATATATATATATATATATATATGTGCACAGTGCATGTTGCGGGGACGGTTTTTCGTTTCACAGGTTACTATGAAGACATTTTGATTCTTTGGAGACTGACCTCAAACATTACATTAATCTACTATATATATATATATATATATATATAGAGCAATTCCATATGAAAGCGATCACCTTTTGGACGACCCCTCTCCGATTTTAAAATAAATAGTCTTAATCGATTGCCCAGCAAAAATAATGTACCTACATATTTTTTTTTTTTTATAGTGACTGGTTTAGTGGTGGTGTACACCACTGTCATGTGACAAAATTGAAGAATTCTTCATAAGGGACCTCATTGAAAGTTGTTTTAAAAAAAACTACTAAAGCGATCGCAACGAGTGATAGCTCGTTGGAAAGGTATTGAATCAGGCTTTGAAAAATAAAATTTTCCTAATTTTTTTCAGAAATTTACCTTTTTTCCCATGAAAATTAAATTTTCCAATTTTCCACAGAAGCTCCTAAATTTTCCGGCTAATTTTATTTTTTTTGGATTCCTCATAATTTTTGCTTTAAGAATCAGCAATAAAAAAATGGGCCCGACTCCCTGTTTGGACAAGAGAAGAGCATTTAAGAGACCACCTTGTTCTCATTGTTTTTATATTTTTTATAATTGAATTATTTTTAATTATTTAACATTATTTTATTTTATTATTAAAAATACATTTTAAAAATTATTTTACAGTTAAAAATACATTTATGAAGAAAAAATCTTTCTTATTTTGCTGCTTATACTTAATTACAATATTTATTAAAAATTTCAATTGTCTTGGCATCATTATAAAATTAAAGTAACTTTAAATTTAGCACGTCGGCAGACGAAGAGTACCGCTTTACATTAATTGACATATCAGTTTTTTTTAAAACAACTTTCAATGAGGTCCCTTATGAAGAATTCTTCAATTTTGTCACATGACAGTGGTGTACACCACCACAAAACCAGTCACTATAAAAGACGAAGAGTACCGCTTTACATTAATTGACATATCAGTTTTTTTTAAAACAACTTTCAATGAGGTCCCTTATGAAGAATTCTTCAATTTTGTCACATGACAGCCACCACTAAACCAGTCACTATAAAAAAAAAATAATATGTAGGTACATTATTTTTTGCTGGGCCATCTATTATTTATTTTAAAATCGGAGAGGGGTCGTCCCAAAATTTGCCAATTTTGATCGTTTTCATATATATATATATATATATATATATATATATATATATATATATATATATATATATATATATATATATATATATATATATATGAAAACGATCAAAATTGGCAAATTTTGGGACGACCCCTCTCCGATTTTAAAATAAATAATAGATGGCCCAGCAAAAAATAATGTACCTACATATTATTTTTTTTTTATAGTGACTGGTTTAGTGGTGGCTGTCATGTGACAAAATTGAAGAATTCTTCATAAGGGACCTCATTGAAAGTTGTTTTAAAAAAAACTGATATGTCAATTAATGTAAAGCGGTACTCTTCGTCTTTTATAGTGACTGGTTTTGTGGTGGTGTACACCACTGTCATGTGACAAAATTGAAGAATTCTTCATAAGGGACCTCATTGAAAGTTGTTTTAAAAAAAACTGATATGTCAATTAATGTAAAGCGGTACTCTTCGTCTGCCGACGTGCTAAATTTAAAGTTACTTTAATTTTATAATGATGCCAAGACAATTGAAATTTTTAATAAATATTGTAATTAAGTATAAGCAGCAAAATAAGAAAGATTTTTTCTTCATAAATGTATTTTTAACTGTAAAATAATTTTTAAAATGTATTTTTAATAATAAAATAAAATAATGTTAAATAATTAAAAATAATTCAATTATAAAAAATATAAAAACAATGAGAACAAGGTGGTCTCTTAAATGCTCTTCTCTTGTCCAAACAGGGAGTCGGGCCCATTTTTTTATTGCTGATTCTTAAAGCAAAAATTATGAGGAATCCAAAAAAAATAAAATTAGCCGGAAAATTTAGGAGCTTCTGTGGAAAATTGGAAAATTTAATTTTCATGGGAAAAAAGGTAAATTTCTGAAAAAAATTAGGAAAATTTTATTTTTCAAAGCCTGATTCAATACCTTTCCAACGAGCTATCACTCGTTGCGATCGCTTTAGTAGTTTTTTTTAAAACAACTTTCAATGAGGTCCCTTATGAAGAATTCTTCAATTTTGTCACATGACAGTGGTGTACACCACCACTAAACCAGTCACTATAAAAAAAAAAAAATATGTAGGTACATTATTTTTGCTGGGCAATCGATTAAGACTATTTATTTTAAAATCGGAGAGGGGTCGTCCAAAAGGTGATCGCTTTCATATGGAATTGCTCTATATATATATATATATATATATATAGTAGATTAATGTAATGTTTGAGGTCAGTCTCCAAAGAATCAAAATGTCTTCATAGTAACCTGTGAAACGAAAAACCGTCCCCGCAACATGCACTGTGCACATATATATATATATATATATATATATATATATATATATATATATATATATATATAGATATATATATATATATATGTGCACAGCACATATATATATATATATATATGTGCACAGCACATGTTGCGGGGACAGTTTTTCGTTCCACAAGTTACTATGAAGACATTTTGTTACTTTGAAGACTGTCCTTAAACTTTTCGTTATTCCACTGTTTACACTGAAGACATTTTACTGGATACAGCGCATATTATAGGGACTTTTTTGGCTGTATATACAGATGTCTTCAAAGAATGAGCAATGAATATATATATACTGACCTCAAACTTTACATTAATCTTCTATATATACTGAAGACATTTTACTGGATACAGCGCATATTATAGGGACTTTTTTGGCTGTATATACAGATGTCTTCAAAGTATGCATAATGAATATATATATATATATATATATATATATATATATATATATATATGTGCACAGCACATGTTGCGGGGACGGGGTTTCGTTCCACAAGTTACTATGAAGACATTTTGTTACTGTGGGGACTGTCCTCAAATTTTTCATTATTCTACTGTTTACACTGAAGACATTTTACTGGATACAGCGAATATTATAGGGACTTTTTTGGCTGTATATACAGATGTCTTCAAAGTATATGAAATGCATATATATATATATATATATATATATATATTCATTTCGCATTCTTTGAAGACATCTGTATATACAGCCAAAAACGTCCCTATAATATGCTCTGTATCCAGTAAAATGTCTTCAGTGTATACTTATAAATGAGAAGTTTGAGGACGGTCCTCAAAGTAACAAAATGTCTTCGTAGTAACTTGTGGAACGAAAACCCATCCCCGCAACATGTGCCGTGCACATATATATATATATATATATAGAGCAATTCCATATGAAAGCGATCACCTTTTGGACGACCCCTCTCCGATTTTAAAATAAATAGTCTCAATCGATTGCCCAGCAAAAAATAATGTACCTACATATTTTTTTTTTTTTTTATAGTGACTGGTTTAGTGGTGGTGTACACCACTGGCATGTGACAAAATTGAAGAATTCTTCATAAGGGACCTCATTGAAAGTTGTTTTAAAAAAAACTACTAAAGCTATCGCAACGAGTGATAGCTCGTTGGAAAGGTATTGAATCAGGCTTCAATTGAGAAATAAAATTTTCCTAATTTTTCTCAGAAATTTACCTTTTTTCCCATGAAAATTAAATTTTCCCATGAAAATTAAATTTTCCGATTTTCCACAGAAGCTCCTAAATTTTCCGGCTAATTTTATTTATTTTTGGATTCCTCATAATTTTTGCTTTAAGAATCAGCAATAAAAAAATGGGCCCCGACTCCTTGTTTGGACAGGAGAAGAGCATTTAAGAGACCACCTTGTTCTCATTGTTTTTATATTTTTTATAATTGAATTATTTTTAATTATTTAACGTTATTTTATTTTATTATTAAAAATAAATTTTAAAAATTATTTTACAGTTAAAAATACATTTATGAAGAAAAAATCAATTTTTTTAAGAGCCCCAAGTTGAGTGTGTAGTGAATATGGTCTGCCTGCCTTCACAAGATCGGCCATAAATCCATGGATAATAGCAGCAGTGGCATGTAATGGCACACCAAACCCGACTGAGGCTACAGGTCATAAAATGTTTTGTAAATTTTTTAAATTACCAGGTAATAAATATTTCGCCTAAAATGACACGTGCAGAAACAAGTCATAAAACACGGATTTTCCATAAATATGGCGAAATATTTATTACCTGGTAATTTAAAAAATTTACAAAACATTTTATGACCTGTGGTCGGCTTATTGGCAGTAACCAATTAAGTCCCTCTTTAAAAAACATTTTATGACCAGTAGTTCACGCAAATTTTCCTATTAAAGAAAAGCAAATATCGCTTATTTTTTTACCAAAAAATAAATATAAATACTTCACACACGCTGAGTCAAATTTCAGTTGAATACTAAACGTGAAAGTGTTAAAGTGTTTTTTTTTTTTGTAAAGTAAAGAGTGAAGCTGTAAAGACAATTTAAAGTAAAATGAATAAATTTTGCTGCAATCCGTTTAACAAGAGTGGACATCGTTCGAAAAAGATAAAAGTATTAAAATTAACTGGTGTTTCGAAGCGATACATGAATGAATTAAATATACAATACGGTGAAGAAGCAGAATTCATTTGCCCCAAGTGTAAAATCGATTTGTCTCAACAAGCAAATGCATTGAAACAAATGCAACCACAATCCGAGAGTGAAATGACAATTGAACAAAATGTTTCATCTGATAGTGAGGCAGACATTCCGATGGTCAATATGTCTTTGAGTCCTTTGAATGAGGCTATTACCACTTTAGGTTAAACGCCTATTAGAAAAAGAAAGTTGCGAAGTGAAAAATACAGGAAAGATAAAAAAGGCAAGGTTATGAGTGCAATCGCGACAATATTTGATGAAGGCTCTGATAACGAATGCAGTCAAGTAGATGACGTTGATGACGGCAAACAAATGATTGAGCAGTTGAAAAGAAAATTCAATTTAGCGACCACTTTTCCGGAGAAATATCTCATTTTATCTGTGCTGCCTCAATCATGGTCTATACGCAAGATTTCTGAACAGTTTCAAACATCTTTTTACATCGCGAGAAGAAGCAAAGTTTGCCATCCTACGACCAAAAGAATGCGTGCTGGCATTAGACAGGCACGGAACGCATTCAGTCTGCGTTTGCATGTTTCATCAAAACATCAAATTAATGTTCTTTCCATGCAAGAAATTGAAAGTATTTCACGGTGAAATTGAAACATATAGGGACCTCCTGTCGAAGTCGTTGTGCGCATACCCCACGGAAAATTGTCATCTGTCCAAATGCGACAATTGTCCGAAGATTGACGAGCTAGAGCAATATTTGGCGGAAAAGTTTGAACAGCTGTTAATTCAGGAGGTGCATTTCAAACAGTGGATAATTAGCAGCGGCAGATGTTCCCTTGAGACCGTGGTAAAGCAGATTCCGGAATTCATCGAGGAATTCGGATTCAAGTTGAATGAACTGAAGGCGCACCATTTCATATCCGAGATGCAATCGAAATTTCTACAGGAAAGTAAGGAGAAATTAGGCCAAAATGAATTCATTGTGATAAGCGACTTTGCCGAGAATTACACTTTTCTCGTTCAGGTTGAAATTCAGGCTTATCACTGGGCAAACGACCAGTGCACGGTGCATCCTTTTTGCATTTATTTCAAAAACGAAGATAACGAACTACAGACCGTAAGCCTTGTTGTTGTCGCGGAGAGTTTAGCTCATAATTATGTGTCCGTTTATTTATTTCAAATGAAACTGTTTGAATTCTTAAGATCAAAATTCGATGCAATCGACAAAGTAAAAAAAATTTTTACAATCTTTGCATAATTGAAGAAGAACAAAACTGCAAGGTCGAGTGGCACTTTTTTGCGACGTCCCACGGTAAGGGCCCATGCGATGCGTTAGGGGGAACCCTAAAACGCATGGCGACTAAGGCAAGTTTGCAAAGGCCATACACTGACCAGATCTTAAATGTACAACATTTGTTTTCGTGGATTCAAAGCAAGGAAATTGCCATTAACACAGTTTTATGCACTCAAAAAGAACACGATGCCATGGAGCGACGACTTCAAAACAGATATAATAATGTCAAAACTATAACTGAAACGCAAAAGTTTCATTGCTTCATACCAAATATTTCATATATGTCAATTAATGTAAAGCGGTACTCTTCGTCTGCCGACGTGCTAAATTTAAAGTTACTTTAATTTTATAATGATGCCAAGACAATTGAAATTTTTAATAAATATTGTAATTAAGTATAAGCAGCAAAATAAGAAAGATTTTTTCTTCATAAATGTATTTTAACTGTAAAATAACTTTTAAAATGTATTTTTAATAATAAAATAAAATAATGTTAAATAATTAAAAATAATTCAATTATAAAAAATATAAAAACAATGAGAACAAGGTGGTCTCTTAAATGCTCTTCTCCTGTCCAAACAAGGAGTCGGGGCCCATTTTGTTATTGCTGATTCTTAAAGCAAAAATTATGAGGAATCCAAAAAAAATAAAATTAGCCGGAAAATTTAGGAGCTTCAGCGGAAAATCGGAAAATTTAATTTTCATGGGAAAATTTAATTTTCATGGGAAAAAGGGTAAATTTCTGAGAAAAATTAGGAAAATTTTATTTTTCAATTGAAGCCTGATTCAATACCTTTCCAACGAGCTATCACTCGTTGCGATCGCTTTAGTAGTTTTTTTTAAAACAACTTTCAATGAGGTCCCTTATGAAGAATTCTTCAATTTTGTCACATGACAGTGGTGTACACCACAACTAAACCAGTCACTATAAAAAAAAAAAAATATGTAGGTACATTATTTTTTGCTGGGCAATCGATTGAGACTATTTATTTTAAAATCGGAGAGGGGTCGTCCAAAAATTTGCCAATTTTGATCGTTTTCATATGGAATTGCTCTATATATATATATATATATATATATTCATTATGCATACTTTGAAGACATCTGTATATACAGCCAAAAAAGTCCCTATAATATGCGCTGTATCCAGTAAAATGTCTTCAGTATATATAGTAGATTAATGTAAAGTTTTAGGTCAATATATATATATTCATTGCTCATTCTTTGAAGACATCTGTATATACAGCCAAAAAAGTCCCTATAATATGCGCTGTATCCAGTAATATGCATTTCACATACTTTGAAGACATCTGTATATACAGCCAAAAAAAGACCCCGAAATATGAGCTGTATCCAGTAAAATGTCTTCAGTGTAAACAGTAGAATAATGAAAAGTTTGCGGACAGTCCCCAAAGTAACAAAATGTCCTCATAGTAACTTGTGGAACGAAAACCCGTCCCCACAACATGTGCTGTGCACATATATATATATATATATATATATATATATATATATATATATATATATATATGTGCACGGCGGATGTTTCGGGGACGGTTTTTCGTTCCACAAGTTACTATGAAGACATTTTGTTACTTTGAAGACTGTCCTTAAACTTTTCGTTATTCTACTGTTTACACTGAAGACATTTTACTGGATACAGCGCATATTATATTGACTTTTTTGGCTGTATATACAGATGTCTTCAAAGAATGAGCAATGAATATATATATATATATATATATATATATATATATATATGTGCATAGCGGATGTTGCGGGGACGGGTTTTCGCTCCACAAGTAGCAAAATGTCTTCATAGTAACTTGTGGAACGAAAAACCGTCCCCGCAACATGCGCCGTGCATATATATATATATATATATATATATATATATATATATATATATATATATATGCATATATATAATGCATATATATATATGCATGAAAAGTTTAAGGACAGTCCCCAAAGTAACAAAAGGTCTTCATAGTAACTTGTGGAACGAAAAGCCGTCCCCGCAACATGTGCTGTGCATATATATATATATATATATATATATATATGTGCACAGCACATATTGCGGGGTCGGGTTTTCGTTCCACAAGTTACTATGAAGACATTTTGTTACTTTGGGGACTGTCCTTAAACTTTTCATTATTCTAGTGTTTACTCTGAAGACATTTTACTGGACACAGCGCATTTTATAGGGACTTTTTTGGCTGTATATACAGATGTCTTCAAACTATGGGCAATGCATATATATATATATATATATATATATATATATATATATATATATATATTCATTATGCATACTTTGAAGACATCTGTATATACAGCCAAAAAAGTCCCTATAATATGCGCTGTATCCAGTAAAATGTCTTCAGTGTAAACAGTGGAATAACGAAAAGTTTAAGGACAGTCCCCAAAGTAACAAAATGTCTTCATAGTTACTTTGGGGACCGTCCTCAAACTTTTCATTAACCTACTCTATACACCTAAGACATTTTACTCGATACACCGCATATCATAGGGACTTTTTTGGCTGTATATATATATATTTATATATATATATATATATATATATATATATATATATATATATATAGAGCAATTCCATATGAAAGCGATCACCTTTTGGACGACCCCTCTCCGATTTTAAAATAAATAGTCTCAATCGATTGCCCAGCAAAAAATAATGTACCTACATATTTTTTTTTTTTTTATAGTGACTGGTTTAGTGGTGGTGTACACCACTGTCATGTGACAAAATTGAAGAATTCTTCATAAGGGACCTCATTGAAAGTTGTTTAAAAAAAAAACTACTAAAGCGATCGCAACGAGTGAGGCTTTAATTGAAAAATAAAATTTTCCTAATTTTTTTCAGAAATTTACCTTTTTTCCCATGAAAATTAAATTTTCCGATTTTCCACAGAAGCTCCTAAATTTTCCGGCTAATTTTATTTTTTTTGGATTCCTCATAATTTTTGCTTTAAGAATCAGCAATAAAAAAATGGGCCCCGACTCCTTGTTTGGACAGGAGAAGAGCATTTAAGAGACCACCTTGTTCTCATTGTTTTTATATTTTTTATAATTGAATTATTTTTATTTATTTAACATTATTTTATTTTATTATTAAAAATACATTTTAAAAATTATTTTACAGTTAAAGATACATTTATGAAGAAAAAATCTTTCTTATTTTGCTGCTTATACTTAATTACAATATTTATTAAAAATTTCAATTGTCTTGGCATCATTATAAAATTAAAGTAACTTTAAATTTAGCACGTCGGCAGACGAAGAGTACCGCTTTACATTAATTGACATATCAGTTTTTTTTAAAACAACTTTCAATGAGGTCCCTTATGAAGAATACTTCAATTTTGTCACATGACAGTGGTGTACACCACCACTAAACCAGTCACTATAAAAAAAAAAATATGTAGGTACATTATTTTTTGCTGGGCAATCTATTATTTATTTTAAAATCGGAGAGGGGTCGTCCATAAATTTGCCAATTTTGATCGTTTTCATATATATATAGATATATATATATATATATGTGCATAGCGCATGTTGCGGGGACGGGTTTTCGTTCCACAAGTTACTATGAAGACATTTTGTTACTTTGGGGACTGTCCACAAACTTTTCATTATTCTACTGTTTACACTGAAGACATTTATTTTGTTGTCAGTTTTTAAGATGTAATGAAATCGCATTTGACACAAAATAACGCGAATTCATTTGAGTCAGTTTTTGTTGTTAGTTTATATGACATAATGAAAACCAGGCATAGGAATATTCAAATCATTATGTAAAGTTTCGTTTCTAACAAACCATGGCGCGTTGGCAATCATCCTTAATTTTGGATTGAAATCTTTGAAGAATTTAAACGTTAGAGTTACTTGTTGTACCTTAAAGTTGAATCCCGTAAGTCCATACAGGTTTTAGTATTGATTTATAAAGCATTATTTTCAAGACTTTATTCCGATTTTGGACCGAGTAACCAGTACATCCTCTTTAATCTGTTGTCAACTTGTGATCTTTTATTTTTCACATGATCTTTCCAATTAAGTCTTCTATCTATTCACATGCCCAAGTAATTGGCATTGGCATTGTTTTTTTTTAATAGTAAGACCGTTAAGTTTTACATCCGGGCAATCACCACATTTTAAAGTAGATGTCACATGTGTGGATTTTTGCTCATTTACTCTAATATTCCAATTGCTTAGCCATGATTGTAAAAGATTTAATTCTTGTTGAACAAGGTGATAATATAAATGCATAAGTTGCAACAGTAACACCATTAATACAAGGCAAATCTGAGGTAAAAATAGTATATAGGACGGGCCCCAACACGCTCCCCTATGTTATGCCTGCTTTAATTTTTCGTATTGTAGACATTTCATTGTTTACTTTAACATAAAACCACCGTTAATGTGAATATCGCATTAGCACAAGGTAAAAGGAAGCCGGAAGAATATTTTTTAGTTTAAACAACAGTCCATCGTGCCAATATCTATCAAATGCCTTCTGAATATACAGCCGAACAACATTTTTTAGTTTCAAGTGCGTTGATAATTCGATGGCATTGTTCTGGTGTGCCATGTTTGTGACGAAATCCAAATTGATGATCAGGGATAATGTTTTTGGTCTCAAGAATTGGGAGCAATCTTTGAAGAAAGAGTCTTTCAAATGTTTTTGATAATGTGGACAATAAGCTTATAGGCCTGTATGAAGAAACTTTATTCTCTGGCTTATTTGGTTTTGAAACCATAATAATTTCTGCACATTTCCACTGGGAAGGGAAACATTGTTATCTCAAAATTAAATTGAAGATTAAAGTCAAGAAAATAATACCTTTCTTTGTGAAGGACTTTGTGACTGGAGCATCAATTTTATCACACCCTGGAGATTTCTTGTTGTTTAGCACCTTTATTTCTGATTTAACTTCGTTTGGCGCAAAATGGCTAATTTGCAAATCCATTTGGCATGCTCTGAAATGCTATCTTTAAGTTGCTAAGTTAAAATTGGTTTTGTCAATTGGGTTTCTGCTTCGTTTCCATATTCTTCGAAGTCTCCGTTTGATTCTTAAAAGATTCATTATTTCTGCCGAAACGTGTACATTTCTTCCCACAGTTGGTGTTGTTGTTGTTGTTGCCTGTTGGTTTGACAAAAGAGCCTCTTCATGTATTACATTTGTAAACATATCCACAACATAATGCAAATCCTCTCCAAACTTAATATGGATTCTTAAGTCAAGATTTCTGTCAATCCAATTTCCAAACATCCTCAAATTAGTTTTTGGTGTAATAAGTTTTACATTTTTAGGCAAAATATCAACAAAATAATTAAAATTTATTATAAAAGGAGTATGATCGGATGACAGACCATCATCATCTATTACATCAAACATATCTCTGGCTATACCATTATAGACTGCAAAATCTAAAACATCTGGAATTTTCTCCGGATCAGTAGGCCAATAAGAGGGTCCTCCACCAGAAAGGGTTGAATAATTATGATTGCAAATACAAATGGGGTTAGCCATTCTGGATCCCCACTATTGGTGTATCGCATAGAAATCACCAGTAGCTATAAACTGATGGAAAATTTTGTTCAAGAAGTTTTCATAATCTTGACAAGAAACGGTATGTTTGGGGGAGTGTATACAGAAAATATGTTTATAAAATTGTTTTTACATTTAACTTTTATGCCTGCTGCTTGCAAAATTTGGCATCCTTACTTCTTCAGTAACTTCATAATTTATTGATGACTTAACAATAATAGCGGCTCCAGCATGCACTCACCAACAATTTTCTGTAATGAAAACTGAAAATTTTGCTGTTATTACGGAAAATTTTGCTGATTTGAGCGCAGCGGTATTTTTTGCTAGTCACATGTCAGCTGACGTGTAGTATGATGAAATTTGCAAAAAAAAAGTTAGCTGCCGCTACTAAATTTTAGTAAACTTTTTGTAAAGTGGAAATTAAAATCTGTTTGCTAAAATCAGCAAAAAAAAAAATTACTGAATATTATTAATATTAGTACGAAATTTCAAATTAATTTTTTTTATCGAGCATTAAAATTTTTTTTTAATTTTTTTTCAAAAAATATTTAAGATAAAGTTAAAGAAAAAATCAAAGGCATAAAAACATAAACGAATTTATCATTTTGTTTTAATTTGGTAATTTCTGTTTTGAAATATCTTTTAGTTTTTTTTGCTCTTAAGGTCAAACTTTAATTGTTTTAGGGCTGATTTTTAGAACTAAAAAAACTTTTTAGTGCTATTTTAAGTAGATGTCCTATTTTTAGACATGAGTCGGTATATTCACTTCCGATCCATTTATTTTTAATCTATGTAACATTTTAAAGGCAATTTAAGTTTGTAGGTGTAATTTTAATCAGAAATAACATTTCCTTCAATATCCACTTTTTTAAAATTAGTAAATTTTTTGCTAGTTTTAGCAAATCGGTTTTCAAAAATTTGTAAAATGATTTCTGAAATTAGCAACAAAAATTCTGTAATTTGTAAAATGTAAATAGCAAAAAGATTTGCTAATAGTAAAGTGGGATTGAAAACCGTTTACAAATTATTCTACTAACATTTTCTTCTGAGTGTGGAATCTATTATCGGGATGATTTGCTGTGATTAAGTCGTATCCTTTTAATCTAAAATGTGATTTGTCGTTAAAATGCGTTTCGGAAATTAAAAATATATCTACATGTTTTGATTTCATAAAATATTCAGTTTCATTAAACTTTTTTAACAGCCCATTGGCATTCCAATCCTTAAATTTTATTGCATAATTTGTTGATGTGTAATGTAAGCATATTCATAAGTCGGCCAAACATTTTTTCAATGTTTTTTCATACTGTTGTTGTCCACTACAGTTGGAGCATTTTAACTTATTATTTCAAATGGCACTACGCACCGCGACCACAGTAGGTCTTTTGTGCTGCCTAGAATCACCCTAAAGGTTCAAGCTATTGATGAAGCCAAGAACCTTGCCGGGTGAAGTGTTCCAAATGTCGGAAGGCGACAAGAAACGGTCACCCGAAAACTTGATCCTCCTGACACAAAGCCCAGGACAATCGCAGAGGACATGCTCTGACGTCTCCGATTCCAACCCGCAAAACCTGCACAGTTCAGTGTCCGATTGACCCTTCTTGTGCTTATGGTACCTAAGGTTGCAATGTCCAGTAAAGTATCCAGTCAATAATTTGGTCCCTTCGACCAAGGGCCAGTAGTCGCCCAGACCCACCACTGGGCATAGATATAAATCTCTTAGCCTGTCGTTGGCCACGAGATGTTTGCCAATAATCGTAGAATTTCGACTCTCTCCACAACCTGAGCCTCTCCTTAATGGGCACCCCGCAGAAAGGTTCAGGGCCGGCGGGCACCACGGTTGGCCAGACAGTACGCCCTTTCGTTGCCCTCATGCCCCTCATGGCCCGGAATCCATCCCAGGGTAAGGGAGTTGCTCCTACCGAGTCGGTTGAGTGCCGTAATACATTCCATGACAAGTTTAGATGACACCTCGTGGGACATAAGAGCCCTGAGTGCCGCCTGACACTCAGAGAGAATATAGATACGAGATCTGACCACACGCCTCCGTAGGCATTCCTCCACGTTATACCAATGCACGCCAAACGGTAGATCCTCTTAAGAGCACTCATCGTTTTCGACTGCTCGACCTTAGGCCACCATGCGATGGCCGCAATGACCAATACACCATCCGCGGACTCAGACCCCATGTCTTCCCAAAGAGCCTTTGGCAGGTGGCCTTTTTGGACAGCGAGTCAATATGATCATTCCAGGTTAGAGATTTGTCAAGAGTAACCCCCAAATACCTAACCTTATCAGAGTAATCTATCACCATGCCCCCCACAACGGGCCTTGATAGATTAACCTTCCTTCTATTTGTAAATGGTACCAGTATCGTCTTCGACGGGTTGATGGATAAGCCCTTTCCCTGGCACCATGAAAGAGTAAAGTTCAGAGCCTCTTGCATGCGCTCTGAGATCGTCCTGTCATCCCATCCAACGACGGATATGACAAGATCATCTGCATAGCCGTAGGTCTTGAAGCCCTGGTCGTTTAGACCCTCGAGCAACTCATCTATGACCAGTGTCCATAATAATGGCGATAAAACACCCCCCTGAGGACACCCTCTGGTCGCATTCACAGTCCTGAGTGCAGACCCTATACCAACGGTGATTACCCTGGACCTTAGCATCTCTAGAGTCCAGTCCACAATGACTGGAGAGATACCCTTACGCAGCATGGCCCCTTTAATCGCACCGTAGGACGTGTTGTCAAAAGCGCCCTGTATATCTATAAAGGCACAAAGGGCAATGTGCTTTGCCCCTAGTGCCTTCTCAACCATATCGACAACGTAATGAACAGCTGTTTCGGTAGACTTTCCCCGCTGATACGCGAACTGAAGACCGTGTATCGGTCTCCGTGCGAGGTAAGTGTCCCTAATATAGCGATCCAAGACTTTCTCCATAGTCTTAGAGAGAAACGAGCTGAGGCTAATTGGTCTATACGATTTAGGCAACTGTTCGGACTTTCTCCCTGCCTTTGGTATGAAGACCACTTTCACCTCTCTCCAAGGTGATGGTACATGACCAAATAGCAGACTGGATCTAAATATCCTAACCAGCCTTGGGATAATTGCGTACAACCCCTGCTGCAACAGGCATGGATAGACCCCGTGCGGACCTGGAGATTTGTATGGAGAAAACTCATTCACCGCCCACCTTACCCTGCTCTCCTGAAAGATAGACCCCGATAGACGTACATTCCTCCCCGTTAGGTTTGGGATTCCCCAAGTAGCATCCGACCCGCCGGAGACTACGCATCCCGGGAAGTGCGTATCTAGCAGGAGTTTGCAGGTTTCGACGGGAGATTCAGTGTAGGAACCATCTGGTCTCCTCAGAGTACAGATACCATTCATATGATCCTGTGATAGGGCCTTTTGAAGTCGCACAGCTTCTGGAAGATTCGAGATCCTCTCAGAGTAACTGCGCCACGTGGACCTTTTGGATCTGCGTAGTTCCTTGTTATATGCAGTGCAGCCCTATAGGTGACCCAGTCACCTGTTCGTTTGGCATTATTAAAGAGCTTTCTGGCTTTACTCCTCCAAACCACTGTTCCACCATGGAACATCCCTCTTTGTCCTCCTGGTCTTTAGTGGGCAGCTCGCAGCGTAAGCAGAAGTTAAATTCCCTTGAATTTCCGCCGCCTCATAATCAATTTCCCCTGAGCTCAGAATCAACCCCTTGGAAAAGTTGGTGTCGCCCCCCAAGTGATGGCGGGAGTTTTCCCAGTTCGTACGTCTAAGATTGCGATAAACCTGATTGGAATCCAATGAACCGATGATGGTCTGACATTGATAGTTCGTTGGAGACATGCCAGTTAGAGATGGCAAAAGACAAATTGGAGCTCGTAAGAGTGAGATCCAAGACCTCTAACCTAATTGCATTCCTAAAAGTCGGTACGTCACCCCCGTTCGCTATGTTTATATTATTCCTACATATAAATTCTAGCAGGTACTCAGCACGTTTGTTGACATCCTTACTCCCCCATACCGTGTGATGTGCGTTGGCGTCGCATGCTAGGATCCAGCTCACTGACCTCTTTCGGCAATATTCAACCAAGGCCGAAACCTCAGCTGTTGGTGCCGCTTCTGCGTCGCCAGGCAAGTACGCGGAGGCGAGTACTACCTCATGTACCCCGGATAGGGAGGGTAGCATTGCGGTGATTGCTACCAAATCTCCCAAGACAAATTCTGAAATTGGAAGAAAGTTTAGACTATTCCTCACAAAGATGGCCACTCTGGGCCTAGTTAATTGAGAATTATAGATCAGCTTACCTTGACTTGCATTGAGCCCTTTCATGACTCCATTGTGCACCCAAGGCTCCTGGATGAACATTACATCCAGGACATCCGTTGTGAACCTTCTGCTGGCGATGTCCGATGCCGCCTTTGCATGGTGAAGGTTCACCTGTAAGCACCTGAGGTGCTTTGGTGCTCCAGCTTTTTTGCCAGCCATTATTTGCGTTTGGCAGCACGCTTTGCCACCTTTCTGCCACGATTTGCGTTAAGCAGCACAGCTTCTTCTGCCGAGTACCGCTCACCCTTTTTCCGCCTTTCGGAAGCCTTAAAATCGACCCGTTTTTTAGTTGTGGGCTCAGTAGAACTAGGCATAGCAAGGTCCTTCGAACAGCACGGTTTATCATCCGACGTGTGTGAGCTAGTAACAACTCGTGTGTCGGATTTGGCTGCAGAAATGCTTGCCTTTGCCTGTTTGGGTATGTCGCGCCCGACCCCATGTTGTTGTCGGGTGGGTCTTACCAGTGTCCATAATAATGGCGATAAAACACCCCCCTGAGGACACCCTCTGGTCGCATTCACAGTCCTGAGTGCAGACCCTATACCAACGGTGATTACCCTGGACCTTAGCATCTCTAGAGTCCAGTCCACAATGACTGGAGAGATACCCTTACGCAGCATGGCCCCTTTAATCGCACCGTAGGACGTGTTGTCAAAAGCGCCCTGTATATCTATAAAGGCACAAAGGGCAATGTGCTTTGCCCCTAGTGCCTTCTCAACCATATCGACAACGTAATGAACAGCTGTTTCGGTAGACTTTCCCCGCTGATACGCGAACTGAAGACCGTGTATCGGTCTCCGTGCGAGGTAAGTGTCCCTAATATAGCGATCCAAGACTTTCTCCATAGTCTTAGAGAGAAACGAGCTGAGGCTAATTGGTCTATACGATTTAGGCAACTGTTCGGACTTTCTCCCTGCCTTTGGTATGAAGACCACTTTCACCTCTCTCCAAGGTGATGGTACATGACCAAATAGCAGACTGGATCTAAATATCCTAACCAGCCTTGGGATAATTGCGTACAACCCCTGCTGCAACAGGCATGGATAGACCCCGTGCGGACCTGGAGATTTGTATGGAGAAAACTCATTCACCGCCCACCTTACCCTGCTCTCCTGAAAGATAGACCCCGATAGACGTACATTCCTCCCCGTTAGGTTTGGGATTCCCCAAGTAGCATCCGACCCGCCGGAGACTACGCATCCCGGGAAGTGCGTATCTAGCAGGAGTTTGCAGGTTTCGACGGGAGATTCAGTGTAGGAACCATCTGGTCTCCTCAGAGTACAGATACCATTCATATGATCCTGTGATAGGGCCTTTTGAAGTCGCACAGCTTCTGGAAGATTCGAGATCCTCTCAGAGTAACTGCGCCACGTGGACCTTTTGGATCTGCGTAGTTCCTTGTTATATGCAGTGCAGCCCTATAGGTGACCCAGTCACCTGTTCGTTTGGCATTATTAAAGAGCTTTCTGGCTTTACTCCTCCAAACCACTGTTCCACCATGGAACATCCCTCTTTGTCCTCCTGGTCTTTAGTGGGCAGCTCGCAGCGTAAGCAGAAGTTAAATTCCCTTGAATTTCCGCCGCCTCATAATCAATTTCCCCTGAGCTCAGAATCAACCCCTTGGAAAAGTTGGTGTCGCCCCCCAAGTGATGGCGGGAGTTTTCCCAGTTCGTACGTCTAAGATTGCGATAAACCTGATTGGAATCCAATGAACCGATGATGGTCTGACATTGATAGTTCGTTGGAGACATGCCAGTTAGAGATGGCAAAAGACAAATTGGAGCTCGTAAGAGTGAGATCCAAGACCTCTAACCTAATTGCATTCCTAAAAGTCGGTACGTCACCCCCGTTCGCTATGTTTATATTATTCCTACATATAAATTCTAGCAGGTACTCAGCACGTTTGTTGACATCCTTACTCCCCCATACCGTGTGATGTGCGTTGGCGTCGCATGCTAGGATCCAGCTCACTGACCTCTTTCGGCAATATTCAACCAAGGCCGAAACCTCAGCTGTTGGTGCCGCTTCTGCGTCGCCAGGCAAGTACGCGGAGGCGAGTACTACCTCATGTACCCCGGATAGGGAGGGTAGCATTGCGGTGATTGCTACCAAATCTCCCAAGACAAATTCTGAAATTGGAAGAAAGTTTAGACTATTCCTCACAAAGATGGCCACTCTGGGCCTAGTTAATTGAGAATTATAGATCAGCTTACCTTGACTTGCATTGAGCCCTTTCATGACTCCATTGTGCACCCAAGGCTCCTGGATGAACATTACATCCAGGACATCCGTTGTGAACCTTCTGCTGGCGATGTCCGATGCCGCCTTTGCATGGTGAAGGTTCACCTGTAAGCACCTGAGGTGCTTTGGTGCTCCAGCTTTTTTGCCAGCCATTATTTGCGTTTGGCAGCACGCTTTGCCACCTTTCTGCCACGATTTGCGTTAAGCAGCACAGCTTCTTCTGCCGAGTACCGCTCACCCTTTTTCCGCCTTTCGGAAGCCTTAAAATCGACCCGTTTTTTAGTTGTGGGCTCAGTAGAACTAGGCATAGCAAGGTCCTTCGAACAGCACGGTTTATCATCCGACGTGTGTGAGCTAGTAACAACTCGTGTGTCGGATTTGGCTGCAGAAATGCTTGCCTTTGCCTGTTTGGGTATGTCGCGCCCGACCCCATGTTGTTGTCGGGTGGGTCTTACCAGCGCTGTTCCAAACCCAAACTTCACCCTGTGATCCTTTCGCTTGAGTATATCAGCTGAGATAGGGTCAATAGACAGGGTGAGCTCAACTATGCCACCCTTGATAACCCTATTCAACACCTTCCAATACCCAACCGAAAGCTCGCAGTTCTGGCCCTCAACTAGTCTAAGAATTAGATCATTAGACGCGTCCTCCTTCTCGGGAAAATAACCCACGAACACTTGGGCCTTCGGCACTTTTTCCTCCGCAACCACCTTCAACACAGCGTCGCTCCTTGGCTTTAGAGTGGGGACATAAGTCTCCAGCCACTGCGCCGTGTCCTTGTCGCGGCAAACAAAACTGAGCCACCCTGGCTTAAAGGAGCAACTCGAGAAAGTGGGCTTAATTGTTCCCTTACTCAGCTCCGCTATTTTGTGCAGCACAGCTCTTTGGATGGAGTAGAGCTGCTCATCCGTCCATCTAGTTGCCGGGAAATCAGGTGGAATAACACCAATCTTCACGGTGGCAACTGCATCCTTGTAGGATACCTCTTGTTTCCGCTGGTTGGCCGGAACTGGCAAGGCTGGTTTCGGCAGAATAGCGCCTACAGTCTTGCAAGGTGTGCCATCTGCAGCCATATCAGCTGTCCGCTTTGCAGGATGTCTAGTTTCAGGTGGTGTCGAGCCATCTGAGCGCACCCTTTTCCTGCTACCTGTGAGCTCTTTGACCTCCTTACGGGCCTCGCGTATTGGCAACTGACAAAGCCGCCGCGCAACCTCTAGGTCAATACCTTCATCCAGGTACGTCCGCAAGCGTTTGCGAGCCGCCCCGCAGAGCTTCACGCGCTCAGTCTTCGGTTTCGACCGATCGCCTGGGACTGTGCCGGCACTTACAGGCTGGGAGCTTAACAGCTCATCCTCCTCGTCCGTTGGGATGTTCGTAGTGGTGTCTGAAATAGGGCCCGGAGGGTCCTGAGTTAAACTACTAACATACATGGGTTCGGCAACATTGGAATCCAGAGCGCCCAATGTCTGCTCAGCCGAAACTAATGCTACCTCTGTGCCTTTTAGGTTTGAAACCTCTTTGCCACCTAAGGTAAGACCTGCATCGGTCTTCTCTTGCTCTTTAATTAATATATTATTAGAGTCCATCTAAAAGAAAAGAAAAATAAGGGATTACAACAGAACACATAGTAGCAGAGCCTTGTGCTACCAGTGAGCTGATACAACCAGGGTACGCCACGCCCTGGAGGCCACCGTTCAAAAACACACTAACGTAGTGCTATTCGTCCCATAGGCACGGTACAGATAACACCTGGGATTCCGGGTTTTTATCGAGTGTCCGCTCTAGATCCGCCATGTTCTGTAAAAGCAGAGCCACCTCGAGCAAGATGTGGATTAAAGCATGGATTATCCAGTCGCAGATGCGACTCCGTGTTGTTCATCACAAGGAACCACGTCTGCATCTGGATAAGTCTAGCTTAAACTCCACGCATGGAGGTTTATTGGGGTCCTGATAGGCTAAGGCACCATCGTTCGATGTGCTGTGTATACGCTTCAAGGACCCCCTTGACATCTTGGCTAAATATCAATCGAGCATTTTAACTTAGGACTTGTGAATATTGTACATTAGTGGAAACATTTTTATTGTTTGCATTTGTTTGTGAATTAAATTGAGGAAAATCATTCTGATTAAGGAAAAAATTGCAGAAAACTGGTTTCTGTTTGAAGGTGATGTCTTCTGACGTAATGCTTGATAAACCCTGCACCCTTTATAATTAGCAGTATGATTATTTAACCCTTTCAGGACCATAAGCTTCTGGAATCCAACTTAAGCAAAACCATTCAAAAATGTAAAAAAAATTTCGTATACGAGTTTTTTTATGAGACACATGTGTCCCTGTGGTCCTTTAGGGAGCCAAAATGTCATTTTATTATACATAGGTTTTTCAATAAAAATTACATTTTTAATGTTATAATACGCTTTTATTAAAAATTTATGTTTAATTTTGCGATAAATTATGGTTAATTATGATGTTCTGCAAAACAATTACGGTTAGTAGTAAAACATAGATGCACATTGCATTCATTACAATAGTTATAAGTGCGATTTTCTAAATTAATTTTTGCGCATTGAACACATCTCTTTCTTACGTTGGATTTGAGCATAGAGTGCGAAGAAGCTGGTCTCTTGGTGACAGTGATTTTGGATGACTGAAATATTGAAAATTCTCTCTGACGCGAAGAATAGCCAGCGATTAAATTTCTGGCCACCAATAGTCTAAACTCAAGGGAGTTAAGTTGAGTCCCTTCAACAAGATTTTTTGCTTTACATTCGGTGTAAATAACGTAGGAATTGTTTACGCTTATATCGAGTAAATCAAAAAATAACCAGAGGCAATATTTTATTTTCGATTTGCGGTCTAGTTCATTAAAGGACTTGCGCTGATCCATAAAATCTACTCCACCCATATTTTTGTTATAATGCATAATAGCTTTCGGGCATTTTACGTTTATTTTCTCAGCACTACCAGCTATGCAACGTCTGTCTCCACTGGCGAAAGAAAATTTGTAAGAAGAGTCACAGCTCTGATGTCCATCCACTTCACAAAGGATATGCCCTCAAAGTTTGATGTGAAAATTTCTCCTCGTTTTATATTCTTATCGAGAGGCAAATTTTTTGGAATATTTTTTCGGTTGCTTCTTACTGTTCCACAGGACTTTATTTGACGTTTTTTCAACTCATATTGTAACAAAGGCGAGTTAAAAAAAATTATCAATGTAGACCTCGGAGCCCAAACCTGTGAGTTTTTCTGTCAACTGAAGCACGACTGATTCCCCAAGTCCATATTCAGTTCCATACTCTTTTCTTCCAGTGTATAGATCAAACAAAAATATATCCGGAATCAGAGTTACATCTACAGGACATCTTAAATCCCATTTTTTTGGTTTGTTCTTGATATGTGTTCATCGACAGCCTGTTTGTATGTGTTGTTCATTGCATTTTGAAATGCTTTGTTGAAATGACTTATGATAGGTCTAATCTCAAAAGCCCGAACATTCCTGTTTCCTTCTTCATTGTTATTGCTGAAGTGCAAATATTGACGGAAATCTTCAAATCTTTTTTTGTCATTACATTACTTATGAAGGGTACACCCATATCAGGTTCTGTTGACCAATAATCACGAATGGATGGTAAAAGGTGATATGTCATTACCAGATTGATACCAAGAAATGCTCTTCCATTTTGTTCAGCATATCTACAGGATTCATGAACTATAAGTTCTTTCAAAACATCAATGTTCATAGTCAGTAAAAAGAACTGAAATGGTGATAGATTACAGTTGGGATCCCCAACATCGCAGATTTGCACTTTTCAAAACTCATAGTCACTGTTAGGGAATACGTTTGCAGTTTATGAATTTCTCCATCTATAATTTGGTTCACTTTTTTCTTTCGTTTTTTTCGTGTAATTTTCTGGAATACGATGCGCTTGTTCCGTTATATCAACGACTTGTTCTGTTGTCTCAACCGCATTATCATCGATTTCACAAAATGCTGCACCTGCATCAATATCACCTTCAAGAAAAACCTGGTTTTCTTCATCTAGACACAAATTATCTTCATCTTCGCTATTTTCCGCAGTAAGAAATTGCAATATTTCTTCTTCATTCAGTTTAAAAAATCTACGACGCTGGAAAGCCATTCTTCTAAAAAAATGTTACAACGTGCTATAGAATTTAAATTCACCAAACTTACCCAAATGAATCAGCAAATCAAAGAACAAAAATGTTTCTCTCAAATATCACTTTTTAAGCAAAATAAAAAACACGACCACTTCTCACAGCGTAAAGTAAGTAAATAGAATACAAATTCTAGGAATTCAGTCACCTGATAAAGTTTTCAAACTTAATAGGGAGTCCCATTTTAGTTTTTTTAATATGCCAACTCTCACCACTATTAGCAGTTACATTCAAATTCGTTAAACAAAAAGTTGCCATTGACGACCACAGGGACACCCGTGTCCCTTTTCGTTTTTTTTTTTTTAATAAAGCTTGTTTTTTTCTTGGAAATATCTCAAAACCGAATTTCAATTTGTAGAATATTGTTAAATCAAACAAAATTTTTTAATTTGAAAGAAAGAGAAAATTTCGTCTATGATTTGGAGAAGTTTAAATATCCCGTTTACGGTATGTGCAAAACTTGCTTTTTAGCTCATAAAAAAACATTTATAAATTTTTTTTCACAAAAATTTTTTATAAATTTTAAAAACCCATCATTTAACTTTGCGTTAAGCTAAAAATATCAATACATTTAGTATTAGTTTTTTTTAACGCATATTTTTCTTTTTGGGACACATATGTCCCTTGGTAGTTAAAGGGTTAAACAATGAACACATTGTGTGGCCATATTGTTACAACGATGGCATTGGACAATATCGTTGATTTTTCGTTGAGACTCAATGTTTACAACGACATTCTTAATATATCGCAGATCGTTTGTTTGTTTATTATTTGGATTGGGATCCAAATCGACGAAGAACATTGGTAATGGTTGTTTCGTTGTTTGACTTCTAACATTTGTTACGGCTCTGACTTTATGACGCAATGTCAAGAGCTCTGCTTTAATATCTGAAGTTGAATAATGGAGACCTTTAAGGACTACTCGATATGCATGATCAATTTTTAATTGTTATATGTGATAGCTAATTTAATTAATTTCCAAATATGCTACTCGTTTTCTATAAGAATCTACAGATTCAGTTAACACTTTTACTTGACCATCTCTAAGAGACTTATAGCTAAATTCTTTATTAGTAATAAAATTTGATATACTTTTTATCATTTGATATATATTAACAAAATATGGTATAAATATTGATGGTAGTTTCATAGGTGTCTTATCATTAAGAAGTTCTTGATCAATGTCAATATCGAAATCAGCATGATGTTAATCATCGTCAGGAGAAAGAGCTAAAAACTTGTTATTGGAACAACTAGGTTCATCATAATTTTTTGCTTTCTTTCTGACGTTAGCAGAACTATTTACTTGTTTTTTGCGTTTAGCAGAGGTCATAACTTGCCAGTTTATATCATCACATGCATGCAGTACTTAATCTTTGTTGTTGTCACTTTTTTTTGCGTACACGCAATTTATTTTTGTTTTCTATTTTAACAAAGCAAATTTGTTTGTTTTTGCTATTTTAATCTAGTTATTTTTTGAAATGTTTTTTTTCTTTGTGTTTATTTAGCAAAATATTACATTTTTTTAAATAACCACACACGTCTGTACACGATCACTGTTGAAACGCGTCTGAATTACAAATTAGAAAAAAAATATATTTTTTTTTACATAAAAACTCGAACAAAACAAGTGGGTAACATTGTTAACGCGGAAAAAATTACACTCTATAAAAAAATTAAGATTCTTGTTTCAAAAAGTTTAAAATACGAGAATGCAAGTAATTATATTTCAACGAAGTAAAAAAATATTTGATTTGAGTTTAAAAATGCATTTAGTTAAAATTTATAGATGAAACGTTAAATAAATTGAACATTTCAACCAGTAGATGCATTTAAAAATTAAATTAAAATGAACGGCGATAAAAAGAAAATATCTCATACTTTGAAAAATTAATAAAATAAAAAAAATACTCAGATATATTTTAGTTTTAACAGAACACGTCAACGATGAAACCAAGACGATTTGTGGTAATCACCACTGTATTTGTTGATAGCTTACAACGTTGGTTCGGTGTGATTATTTCTGTAACACTTATGGACCGTTTAAAATTTATAAACTTAGTGAAAATTGAATTGTGCGTCCTGGATAGGAGGAGCAGATAATTATTTATGTGCAGAAACGTTATCATATGAATTCCTTAACTGACGATTTAATACCACTGCAATGATTTAGCACAGTCTCCCGAATAAAAGAAATATTTCTTAATTTAATATGAAACTAAAACTCCCAAATCAGCAATTTTACCTTATAATCTCCGAATTTCAAAGGATAAATTCCAATTCTTTATTTAAATTCGAAAGGATAAATTGTTAGGCTCCTCTATGACCAAATTCTACGCTTTTCCTCTTTTTATTTGTATTAACTTAAAACAGTGATTTTCCGTAGAATAATTGTAATGTGTTAATTAAAAAATTTTTATGAATGAAAATTTGCGAATGAAATTTTTGATAGAATAATTTGAACCTTAAAATATTTGTATTTCAAATCTGGATGATTTCCAAGCAAAACTAGTCAATTTTTCCGAATTATTATACTGGACAACAGCAAAACTTTGGTAATGTGTGCGATATTCTCATGCGTTACCTTGTAATGATAGCTCGTTACCTTTTTCATTATTTGCAAGCATAAAGTAATAAGTTACTCATTATTGATTACGTAAGATATGATTTATAAATGTAAAGTAATAATTAAAATATTTTTGAAAATCTATTTTTAGATACGTTACTTTGTGATTTTTTTGTAAGCAAAAGGGTTATGTATGTTTGTTTTGATAACACTAGCGAAAAAACAAAGCGCAACAATTCATTTAAGTTTAAAGCAATCAAATACTATGTATATTCGTCGATAGCTCAGTGGGTAGAGTTCTTGGCTGGCAACCAGATTTCCCTGGTTCGATTCCCATCTTGACCACATTATTTTTAATTACAAATATTTTAAATAAAATATTTGTAATATTTTTTTTAATAAATATTCCTCTTTTTTAAAAATCTATTTTTAGACACATTACTTTTTCCATTCTCGTAACCATATAAGTAACCCCTTACATTATCACCATTGGCCCCTATGGCTATACATTACCATTTATTTGGTAATGTTTGGTTTTGCTGGGAAGTTTAACAATATCACCGAAAATCAGACATAGATATTCTCCGTTCCAGTCTCTACAGAAATTTTATAAAATGCAAAACGTTATTTACTCACGAATATTTAAAAAAAAAAGTCTTCGATCAAAAAAAAGTGAGCAACTTTGAGCCGTGATACACCGTGAACTGCATCGAATTTTGAGTAACAGAAAACATCGCAGATATCATAGGAATGTGGAATAGTCAAGACAATATCAAAAACGATTTAATTGCTTCAAAAATTTTTGGAATGACTCCAATTGTAATTTATAAAACATCAATTAAAATTCAAAAACACCAAATTAAGTAAATATTTGTTGAATTTCAATAATTTTTTTAATTGCGTTTGGTATTTTTTAATTTAAATTGATCTCAGCACAGATATCATGTGAACGTGGAATAGCCACGTGGAAATTTTTAGTCAAATCCAAAGACAGCCATTTCTAAGTTATAAAAATCGATTAAAATTCAAAAACACCAAAATAAATATAGTAAATATTTATTGAAATGCAATATTTTTTTTTAATTGCGTTTGGTATTTTCTAATTCAAATTGATTTTTTTAGTACCGTTTGCTAATCTTTGAATTTTATTTGTAATTTTTTAAATTTATTTCGGATTTTTTTTAATTTCAATTGGCATTTTTGAGCAATTTCATCTACTGATTTAAATTTTTTTTAATAAAAAAGCTTTGTTTATCCGAATTTTATCTCTATATATATAACTACTTGTAAAGGAAATGACTATCCCTAATTACTGACTTTTCCTGATATTTTTGTAACTAAATACAATTTCAAAATTTGGGGCCACCTTTGCACGAAAGCTATTTTGGAATATAGACTTCGCCAGAACGCGAAATAAATCAATTATATTATATTGTATGCCCTGCTCTACCTTTACTAACAAACAATCATTTGAAAGCCTTTGCTGTTTTTAATATTTTATAAAATTACTAATTGTTAAGACGTGTTTTTTTCACGATTAGACGGGGTATACTCAGTCGTGCCCAGGGTCCGTTACAGAAAACCTATTTACCCGTTCAATCCAAGAAAGCAACATGGTTTATATTTTATTAATTTTAGGACGGCACGATTACATAGTACAGCCTGTGCTTCAAGTGGGAGAAGTCCACACTAACCACTCCTTTCTATCCACACAGAAACCACGAGGTAATTAGTCCACACTAACGAATTACGTCTGTCTTTTTTTTGGTGGCTAGTCCTCACTTACTAACCACTGCTTATTCGGCTTAATGTCTAGTCCTCACTAACTAATCACTACTTTTGCTGTTTAATGACCATTCCTCACTAACCAAACAACTTCAACAGTATAAAGCTAACCACAGGGTATACCAGTGTTGTCAGAAGTGACAGCTGTCTAAAGCAAAAACCGTATGGTGAGGGTTGTTGTTGTAATTGCGAACCATAGAGCGAAATAGATTTAAAAACAATGTATACAAAAAATAATTTATAAAAGTGAACAACTACCCACTCGAACATATGATCGCCAGATGTACATGAAAGATACCATAGAAATGCAACATGACTGTATTTATTAAGAGTTTAACTATCCGGTTGATTTACAAACTTAGTACAAACTTAAAATAAATTTTATATTTGTTTTACATATTAGGTCTGTATGAGGTAATTCTAGGTAAAGTCTGGTAAAATAAGAGTAAGAAAAAAATTCTCTCAATGAACCATACAAATGCCCAAAATACTGCTAACGCACAAAACCACATTTCATACCCAAAAATAAACGTCAAATTCATTTATAATAAAAAACAGCTTAATTAATAAATATATTTGAAATGCCATATAACTATTTACATTTTCAAATGTATTTTTTTTATTATTAAGAAGAAAAAGTTCTTTATAGCAAATTTTTATTTAAGTTTAATTTTTAATGATGATTTTACAGCTTTACTATTTTACACAATCAAAAAGTACGGGTAAGTTCTGGTAAAAAGAGAAACAAAATTCCTCTCTCATAAACACTCTCCTTTACCCAATTTTTGTTACAAGAAACGCTTTCTGGTAAGATTGGGTTCCAGCGAGCACGCGTGGTAACGTACGTCGAACACACCTATTGTAATAACAAAAGACTATGTTTTTATAACATTTTTGCACATAATCAATGTTTTTTTATTTTATCTCAGTATTCAAAACAATAAAACATACAACAAAGTTTAACATTTGTATGATCTGTGAAACAGGGATGCAAAAGTTAGTACAATTGTACCATTTTTGGTACAATTTAGGTCTTAAAAGTACGATGGTACTCCCAAGGTTTATTTGGTACAATTTACAAATTTTCCCAGTTTATCGGTATTTTTTTCTTGGCAACTCATTTTTGCTTGCACATCTTTGTGAATATCTTTTATATTAAAGCCAATTTAGACGGCGACTTTGTTGCATATTATTATTGCGTGTAAATTTTGATTGTTGTCGAACGGGGTAACAATAAAGGCACATATTTCGGTTTTCGTGCATGTTTCTGTTATCTCTCTTTCACACTCATATGTATTCTTATTTTGTTGCTTCATTCACATTCAGTTTTCGTGCAATTAAAGTCACCGTATAAATAGACATAACTTTGAAAGCAACTTTGAAAAGCGAATAAAGAAAATTGTACGCAATCAATTACATCGTATAAATTTTCAACAGTTTCTTGTCTAGTTAAAACGAAAGGTTTGTTACATTTATCGAATTCTTATGCTATCGTTTTAAAATAACAAATAGTTTTTATCTACTTAAATATGATCAATATCATGGATTTTTCTACCTTATTTCCATGGTTGGCATTCAATACCTTTTCATAATAATGGTAGTTGGTTAGTACAGCCACTTTAAGCCCGATATTATAATTTTAAAATTGCGATTCGATTTAAGGCATGTGTCTTTTTGTATAACCGGGTTTTTTGCGCCATTTTACTGGATTAATTTTAAAATATTTTAAGCTATCGTTATAATAAATCTAAACTACCGAAACACCGATTTATAAAGATATTATGAAATAAGCCCTGTGATATTAGAAGACACATGCCACTATTGGAATCGCAGTTTCAAAATTTTCGTATCGGTATTCATCAGAGCGTAGTAGACAACTACCGTTATAATCGAAAGGTTTTGTTTGCCAACCATGCTTATTTTACATATTTTTATTATATTCTTTTAATGTACAACTGAATTTTCTGTAAAGATTTTTTGATATGTTTATAAAAAATAAAAATTTAAAAAAAAAAATTATAATTGGAGTTTTTTTTTTTAATACTAAAAAAATGGTACAATTGAGATAAAAAAAGTACAATTTGGTAATCATTTTTGTACGAAATTGAAATTCTCATTTCGCATCCCTGCTGTGAAATGTATAAGCAAACTAACACACAAAACACATTTAATTAATCGTCAGCTTATTATTAGTTTGCCCAAATGTTCAAAAGAAAAACAATGAAAATGGTTTTCGTTCTTTATTTTATACCAAAGTCGATATTAGATATCGCAGATATGATGCGAGATATCGAGAAACGGGCTTCAGAATCAGAAAGAAGATACATATATTAGATATAATCCATTCGCCTCTTTTATTACAAAAATGGTCAGTGGGCCAAACCAATAATAAGCTAACGAAGTGGTAAACCAGACGCAAGGAAGAAAGACAAACTTATTTGTCATGCAGTTGTTTCCCTCACACTATCGCTCGCAGGTTATGTGTTTTTATAGAAAATCAGAGTTGCTGAAAAAGTCCTTTCTACGAAGTAAATAAGATCGTGTCTCCACTGTGTAACCTGTGATGCCAACTAAACTCTGTCTTTATTTTCTTCCGCCGCCTTTGTACGAAAGCTGTTTTCGCATATGAACTTCGCCGAAACGCGAAATTGATCAATTATATTGTATGCCCTGCTCTACATTTACTAACAAACACATTAATTTGTTAGCTTTTGTTTTTTAAATACAGGGTGTCCGCCGGGAAGGTATTCTACTTTGTTTGTTTATAATTTTTAATTAAATGAAAGAGAATGGATCTTTTATTGATATGTTTTATTTAATTTCGGCAATTATGTATGGAATACAATATCAGATAAATTGCTTGAGTTGCTTAAGCGTTTCCGGTTTGTTTGCATAAACCTTGATTTTTAGATATCCCCACAAAAAGAAGTCTGCAGCAGTCAAATCAGGCGACCGTGAAGGCCAATCAACATCACATCAACATCATTTGAGAGGTTTCCACTGCCCAGAACCAAATATTCTGTTTATTCACATTTGATTTTTTCATGTAAATCGGGGTTGTCATGGGCGAGCTGTTTTAACGATTAAAAAACGTTGGTTCATCGAATATTTTTCCATAATAAATTTGCCACAAGTCTACTTCACGACTGCCAAATATAAAATGTCAAGACTAATGTTTACGAAAATGGCGGCAAAACAAAGTAGTATACCTCCCCGGCGTACACCCTGTAGTTGATTTTATTTTTTCCCAATATTGTTCAATACACGTTTTTCCTTCTTTCTTATCTTAAAAAAGCTAACAGGATGGAGTGAAGTTAGCTGCATTCCCTTTTGTCAAAAAACAGCTGGTGTTTTATTTTCTTAGTTGCCAGATCAAAATTACTATAATCTCGGCCGACCTGACCCTACAATCGACCCCGATTGTGGCAATGCACTCCTCTCAATCCATCCCTTTCTCTTCAAGATATTCATCTAAATATTCGTAATCTACACAATCATCTTCTAAGTATTCGTAATCTACACAATCATCAGTGTTGCCTTCAAAGTTCACGTTCGTCTTGGGTTCCAGCCATTTATTTAATCTAGTCGAATCAATAATAACTCTATAGGGCATCTGGGTCACTTGACCATTTTCTACATCAGTAATTTCGTACCGATCGTTGCCAACACACTTCTCAATGACATAGGGTTCGCCGTAATTTGGAATAAACTTCTTGTTGATACCCACGGCAGTATCAACTTTCCTTCTCACAACTAGGTCACCTACTTTAAATGTTTTAGGAGTTCTACCCTCCATTATATTCTTGCGGCCTCTGAATCGCTTCTGATGCTGCCCTAACTTTCTCTAAGCTTACCCTTTCATTATCATACCTATCCTGTAAATGTTCAGTTAATTCATCCAAAATCTCACCCCGCTGTTCAATCCCAAACAACATCACACTTGGGGTTTGCCTCGTTGTGATGGAAAACTCCGCCAATTTTCAAACCCAATCCGCATGATCGATCGGTGCTGTGCAAAGTATTAATAATGGAAAACTCCGCCAATTTTCAAACCCAATCCGCATGATCGATCGGTTCCTTTAACTTAGCTAGCATCGCCTACAGGTCCCGGCTTCTTCGCAATGTTATATAAATTCCTCTCGTTTTTAAGACTTGGTGATGAATAATAAATACACTTTAAACAGTTACGAGTGAAACGATTAAGCTTGTCCCTCATGTTGGAAAACCAATAATGCTTTTGAATCTGATTAAGACACTTCTCTATGCCCACGTGCCCATATTTCTCATGTATTAGTCTCATAATATTTTCTTCCATCTTCACGGGTACGAATAACTGGCTCCGTCCCTGCGCTCCGCAGCGGAACACCAAACCATTATTTAAAAAATAACCCTCCATTTTCCCATTCTCCAATTTGCCCTGAATTCCCTGTATATGCCCGTCCCTACCTCTAGCCTCTGAATATTCGAATCAACATCAGTCTCCTCCATAATTACTGCGCTAGGTACGCGGCTCAATGAACTCACATGAGCCATCATCTCACCCTTTCCGTGCCTTATATTATAATCGTAATTTTCGAGCTCTAGATCCCATCGCGCAATTCGAGGGTTAATCAGTTTCTTTCCCAACGTAAGTGCCAGTGAGTTGCAATCAGTAACTATAGTAAATTTAATACCTTCCAAGATCATCCTAAACCTCTTCAATTCATACACAATAGTTAGTACTTCCAGTTCGAAGCTGTGGTATTTCGATTCAGGCTCAGAAGCAGACTTCGAGTAATATGCGACCGGGTGAAATTTCCTATCATCCTGCCTCTACAGGGGCACAGAGCCAAACCCCCGCGAACTGGCGTCAGTATGCAATTCACTCTCACGGAAAGGACTATAAACTGATAATACAGGCCCATCAATAAATTTATGCTTCGAACCATAGAATTCCTCAGAGCAGGAACTCATCCACTCGAAAATGCTGTCCTTCTTGGTGAGATCCAATAGAGACCAAGCGGTTCCTGAAAAATTTGGTACGAAGCTCCTAAAATAAGAAAATAGGCCCAAACACCGTTGCACTTCCTTAGCGTTTGTAGGTATAGGATAATCTCTAATCGTCCTTATATGGTCACCATTCAGCCGAACACCCATTTCATTCACGCAGTATCCTAGATAATCAAGTTCACGAGATTCAACCTTAAGCCATACCTGCTCAACAGTAGCAATACCTCACGTACAAT
The DNA here is from genome assembly GCA_949748255.1 of Eustalomyia histrio. NCBI lineage: Eukaryota > Metazoa > Arthropoda > Insecta > Diptera > Anthomyiidae > Eustalomyia > Eustalomyia histrio. The sequence goes on from OX456523.1 coordinate 153,891,769, forward strand.
CTCTACGTGTTCACCGATAGTTTTTGTAGCTATGACGATATCATCTATATACACCACAATTCTACCAGTGTCGATGAGTTCCCTCAATGCCATACCTATAAACCGCTGAAACACCGCAGGAGAATTCTTCAACACAAATGGCATGTAGCAATACATGTACTGTCCAAAAGGCGTTACGAAGGCAGTGTAAGGTATAGCGTCAGGGTGCACCCGAACCTGGTGAAACCCATTTTTTAAATCCAAAGTGCTAAAATACGTTTAATTGCCCAAATACTCGAGGCAGTCCTCGATAGCCTGTAGGGGAAAATTGTCCCTTAATGTTTCCCTATTCAGGGCACGATAATCAACGCACATGCGCAATGACCCATTTCTCTTCCTTACCAATACTATAGGGGAGGCATATGGGGACTCACTAGGTCTTATTATACCGTGGCGTAATAAATCATCTAGGGTCCTTCTAACCTATTTGCGCTAACGATACGATAATCGTCGGGGAGCACCGGTGTGTCATCAATAAATCGTATCCTCATAGAATTTTCTATCTCTTCCTGCCTAGTTTCCGCCCGACTTACATAACACTACCTTAGAACCGCCCGAAAATTCCTTACACTACTATAATCAACCTCACATTCAGGGTCCGTTTCAATAGTACTAACAGGTCCCGACATCTCCCCAACCTCTTGATCTTCCCTATCAGAGGATGTGTCCTCGGCTATATTTTCATTTAGCAATGTCCTTCCCTCATTTAACGCGCCTTCATCTCCACTACCAAAAGGTAAATTCAAAATTCCGTATTTATTGGTTATGGCTGGAATTACAAAATTATCTTCCCGAGAACTTTTAAATATATTAAAAGACATAAGTGCACTTAAAGCAGATTTATTCAATTCATTTCTACTCCTATTTAAATTCAACAGAGTATCCTTACTATATTTGTTCCTTATGCGACAAAGTCGAATTTAAACTTAAATAATAAATCTCGACCAACCACTTCTTTATCGGGTAATATGATAAAAACATGTACTACCACTCGACCAGCAAACATACCTTTACACATTATTACACAATAGGCATTTATCCTATTTCTACCAATTCCACGAAATTACGAAACGGTTTTGGCAAAGGGTGAATGCAGCTAACCGTGCTACCAGAGTCAAAACTGAAATAATCGACTTTAGTTCAGTGCACCTATCTCTAATAATAAAGGCAACACTCACCATTTGAAAAGCACTGATTGGTTCTGCTCCATCCGCATTTTTCTCAACAATAGCTCCTACAACACGATTCCTCTTTGGACAGTTTTGGCCCACTTTACTGACTAGAAACACGAATTAGGTGGTCGAATTGGCTTTGGACATTTACTTTGATAATGACCAAACTGCGAGCAGTTATAACATCAGATGGTGCCTTCAGCCGCCTTTGTGTTACTGGGTTGATTGGTAAAACCAGCCTTAAGCTTTACATTTGCTTTTGTCTTCTGTAACGTCGCAGCACGACGCTAACGTCGCTGCTCAAAACAGTCTAGGCGGCGGACGAGATCATCTATTGAATTGGCACCGTACAACATTGTATTATGGTTTTCAATATCTGAGATGGCATCAATAAGTATGTCTACCAGTTCTTGCTCCTCAATATCGCACTGATTTGCAATAGTCTGCATCGCTATCATGTAGCTTAAGCAGGACTCATTTAGTGATAGCTTACGTGCCTGAAATTGACGGTATACCTGCTGACGTGTTAATGTTCGCTTAAACAATTTAAGCAAGTCTTGTTTCATCACGTCATATTCGATTAAGCCTAAATTAAAAACATGATTTCTTGCCGTACCTGTGAGTCGGCGTCGTAGGCCAAGCACATCATCATCCATTGTATGTTTTACAGAATGTGTTTTTAAATATGTTAAACTTTTTTATTTCTTTTTTTGTTTTTTTTTTCACATAAACAAAAACTAATCAGCTGTTTTTCACAGAATAGTCCGTAAAGTTACTAAACGTATACGGTCGAGTGCTAATGTTAATATTCTCTTCATAAAGCTTACGGATCAGCTGATTTCGCACGTTTGCGCTTAAGTAATTTGTGCTTTAACCTATTTCGATGTTATGGTTGGTGTAACTTTTCATCACTGAATGGCCTGACAAATTTTAAATTTAACGGACAATAACAAATTTTGGTTTCTTATAATTTAATGAAAAATAATACCAAACAAACACACCATAATAAGAATTAAAAAAAAAATACATATATAAGTAAATATTTCTAATAAAACGGTAAGCTCAAGAATAAGAAATACATCATAAAACCATTATTTTCTACTTACCCAGTATGGAAGTGAAATATCAGAAAGAAAATATTCCAACTGAAATACAAATGTGTATATGAGACAATTTATACAAACTGTCTATATCACGGCCGTCAAAACCATGACACGCAGGCCATGAGATCCACAATACCTTAACTATACTATGAATTAAATGTGTAACTTCTCCAAATTTGTTTCGTTCCTCTTATCCGAATGTTATCCTCTAAATGCTATTAACTAATAAATCAATGTAATAGAATCTGTATCAAATATAAAAAAAGTTCATCGTACAAAATATATTTTTGCAGCTCTAGCTACCATTTCTTGAAATTGTCCCAATATAATTAAAAATATTATATTAAAACCAATCTACTTAAAGGGCTACTTGGAACTAGTTCCAAACGTGACAATTTCAAAAATTCCCTAGAACTAGTTTCAAGATTGACAATATCAATTAAAAATCTTGTGTCAGAATACCAATATAAAACTACACATGGGAAATAAATTCTTTGGAATTCTATCGGAACCTCCATATTATTTTTATTCATTCCTTTAATTTGTAATTACTTAAAATTCATCATACAGTTAACTGTGAATACAAAATTTTAAAAAATAACCCCAACACTGTCACATCATACAAAATATTTGCTTTTATTTAATACCTTTAAATAAAAACTATTGCTCCATCTAAAATACCAAATCAATTTTTACACATTTTGATATTTTTGAATTTTAATACATACGATATTTCATGCACGTAAGACACGATTTTAATTGTTTGAACTTCCTTGCCCATTAATAATTTAAAGTTTTTTTTTCAGAAATTAAGTTACCAAAGTTATTAAGTAGTAGATGTAAAAATTATTTCGGAAAAGAACACTGGTATCATTTTCGGTACATTTTTGTCATTATAATTAAAAAGGCTGAAATTTTTTGTAAGTGTCTGTAAAAATGTCTGTGAATTTCAGAAGTTTAAGGGCTTCGATGAGAAAAAAATATCAGAATGGGAGAAGGACGAAGTAAAATATTTTTAGACACTTAAGCCCGACCATAGTTTAAATGAATCACATTCCGGGAAACGGTCGAAATTCGTTATTAAACATGGCAAGTCAATAAATATAGTGTTTTAAGAACAGTAATAATTCATTTATATAACACCAAACATAAAACAAAATAATTCATTTATATAAAACTGAGATTAAAACAAATATAATACACCAGAGGGTCAATTCTCGTTCTGTGAAACGGTGAAATGAAAAGTTTTTTCACGTTTTCATAGTACTTTTGATTCGCGTTCTGTGAAAAAATGTAAAGAAATATCAAAACGTTTTCATATGAAAAAAAAAGTGGAACGAAACAAGATTTTTTCACGATTGCACAGCACTGGCGATTCTTGTTTTGTGTAACAGTGCAAACAACTGTCAAAATATTTTCATATGAAAAAATTGTTTACACAGACTATTTATAAGTGAAATAAACATGAAGAAGATTGTAAGAGGAAAGCGTGCCAGCGAAAGACAAAAGGAGTATTTAATTAATTATTAAGAAAAGCATGTGGACATTGCAAACGATAAGTAAGTAACTTAATAACCATAATCACACTTTTATTAATCCCATATTTACAGATTTGTAACTGCAGATGGTGCCAAAATTAGAGACGAGTGTAACGAATTAGCGGCGAGCCTTAACAGTTTAAGTGGGACCCAAAAGGACAGTGAAAAATGGCAAAAGTATGACATATTTATTTATAGTTTATTTATATTCTTTATGAATTTTTTTTTCTTTAAGTAAGACTTCATACGCGCACTAAATATAGTTCACTTAAAGTAAGCCGATATAAATCCATGAAGTGCTTGTCGGTTGTCATCTCGAATGGATTGTGGTCAGCACGAAGTATGCGTCTCAGCACTCTCAAAAGATTCCTATAAATTATTAAATTATTTACTGCAATGAAATGCTTGTAACATCATTGCCTTACCTTTGTTCATCCGGAATTCTTTGAGTAATATCCAATAATACAATTAATCCAGATATTTTTATATAATTATTTAAAATAAATTTTACGAACTTAATTCACTTTTGTTTACGTTTTTCTCTGTTTTGACATTTGCTTTAAATTTTGGATAACACAGTTACAAAATTTTCATGGGTACAGTGCGAATGAAACATTTTTTTCACAATACAAACGAGAATCGCAAATTATGTATTTGTGAAAAGTTCGAGTGAAAAGTGCTTATGAAAACGAAAATGAAAAGTTTTTTTTCACTTCACATTATCACAGAACGAGAATTGACCCTCTGGTGAGGGCAAAACGAGCTAGCGACTTTGCTCTTCATAAAAATTTGTTTAAATTTAAAAAAAAAGTCAAGAATTTCCAAAACTGCTATATCTATAACTACTTAGCAAGTCTATGTCTACTAAAATTTGTATGGAATATATAATGATTGTAGCGCACGTCGTGTATATACATATGTTGAATGTGCCGTTGAATACTATTTTACAACTGGCAAAAAAAAAAAAAATACAAAAAACTAGTGGCATATTTTATTTAAAAACAATTCAGTACACTCAAAAATAGAACGTGAAAGTATATTAATGTAATGTATATAACAATACTTTAAGTTTTTAATTAAATAGTTTTAATTGTAAATACATATGTTTTGATATAAAAAACTCATAATTCTAAACTTTTGGGGACTCAAGTTAAGATATTATGTGGCATTGGAATCTTAGATTTTTAATTTAAAAAATATGTAATACAATTGGAATCAAGAATTTTTTATTTTAAAAGAAAATGTAAAATTAAAATAATTTCATAAGGAACTGTGCGAGGTAGTTAAATAAATTCTAAGCTAAATACAAATTGACAATAGGTTTTGAAATTTCTTTGAAAAATTTTTCAAATTTCATAGAAATTTGGAAACCTGAATTTAGTTTATGTTAAGCCAGCTCGCACCCATCTAAATACAATATATAACAACAATAAGACACATATACTTTTTCTAACGTTTTTATAATTTTGTTGTTTTGCCGATTTCTAAACCGAATACTGAGTAATAGTGCATAAAGGTAGTCGACGTGTAAATTAACCTTTAATTACTCCTTTTTAGAAAACGTACGAAAAAGGACAAAAAACTTTAAATTAAATAAAAAGCCAATGAACAAGTTGAAAGTGTATTTTTGGTTGTTTTACCCAAATAACATTATGAAAATTGATTGGTCAGAATATGATTTAAAATTGATTTGTCAGAATATGATTTAATAACAATATTATATAACGCAAACGATAATTTCGGTGGTTACAGAAAGAATTTAATAAATGCATTTATTGGTATACACGTTAATAATGTCGATTTGGACAACAGATGTCATAAGGTCACATAATGTTTGTGTCAATAATAACAACATTATAATTAAGTATTTGATCGCCAAAGTGAAAACACACATTTTTTTCAATCGCTATAATAATGTCGAATTTTGTGCCTAAAAGATATGTTTTGCGGGGAAGTCTGATAAACTTCTTTCATTTGAAAAGTTATCGATTGTTGGTAGAAGCTTACGGTCAACATGCACCAACTCAAAAAACTTGTAAACGATAGTTTGCGCGATTCAAAAGTGGTGATTTCGACACAGAAGACAAGGAGAGGCCTGGTCAGCCGAAAAAGTTTGAAGATGAGGAATTGGAAGCATTACTGGACGAAGATTGTTGTCAAACGCAAGAAGAACTAACATTATCATTTGGAGTCACACAACAAGCCATTTCCCTACATTTAAAAGCATTGATATTCCTTCAAAAGCAAGGAAATTAGGTCCCATATGCATTGAAGCTGAGACGATTTTGTATGTTGGAAATGCTGCTTGAACGCTAAAAAAGAAGTCATTTTTGCATCGTATTGTTACTGGTGATGAAAAATGGATAAATTACGATAACCCAAAACGCAAAAGGTCGTATGTAAAGCGCGGCCAACCAGCCAAATCAACTCCGAAGCCGAATATCCATGACGCCAAGGTAATGCTCTGTATTTGGAGGGATCGGAAGGGTGTTTTGTATTATGAGCGATTGAAATTGGGTTAGACGATCACAGGGAACCTGTACCGAACTCAACTGATTCATTTGAAGAGAGCAATCAACGAAAAACTACCAGAAACGAAGCCATAATCTTCCATCATGACAATGCTCGGCCACATATTGCAACACCGGTCAAAAACTATGACTACCATTTGTTTTGATCGATGCAAAACACCCTTACTGGAATACGCTTCAGAACAGGGTATCAGAAATTGGCTTGATTCATTTACCTCAAATAAATGCATTTTTCAAGCAAAAAATCGACATTATTAACTTCTATACCAATAATTATTAAAATTTTCTCTATCACATTCAGGTGTCGTCATATAGGAAGGATAAGTATATAGATTTCATCGTAAGCAGAGGCCAAATAAAATTTTGTATATATTACAAAGGTTCGGCAACCACAGCAAATTGTTCCCTTTCCAAATTTTTGTCAAATTTCCCAAAAAGTCAATATCTTACATCCTCAAAAAGCCGCGTAACTATCACCAGATCTTTGCTATTTAAAAACACAAAGCAATTGGGTTTTAGCAGATTTCAGGGAAATTTGCAGAAACATGTGTAGAAAGGTGAAAAATTTCTTTTGATATAAGGGAAATTTTTTTTTCTTACCAACTTTCATTCAATTACTGAGCCTTTGCAATACGTTCAAAATTTTATTTGGCTGGTTCTTACGTAGAAATCTCTGTATATATCCTTACTTTATTTTATATTACATATATATATTGATTCCTATTGTTCCAAGTTGGAACAAAGGTCCTTTATGTTAGAGCATATTTAACACCCAAAAGTATATACAATTTTATTTACATTAAACAAAATTTTAAATGAACAAAAAATTAAAGCTATATTGTATATAACTATACTAAATACAATGAAAACAGTTTTGAAAGCATTTCGAAGATGGCCCGGGCCTCCTGCTTTTCCTGGGCACCTAGCTGTTATTCAATCATACGGTGCACAGGTCTGCTGATTTATTTTCTTGGAAAAAGTAGATAAATTACAATTCTATCTAAAAAAAGTTTTAAAAGTACCACCATTTACATCAACGCTGGAATAGAAAATAACCATGATTATACCTTAGATTTACAACTCAGATATCTTATAAAAATACTCTTTGCACATAATAAACAACGTAAACCAAATTATCTTACAAAAATATTGATACATAAGAAGCGGTTTTGCTTTGACAAATTTTGCAGAGAATGTAATACTATTCGTACCGCGGAATGTGTTTCTAAAGAGGATTGAAAATTAAAGAAAAAGCTATAAATAGTTAAACCATGAAAGAATAAAATTGTGTTTTGAAAAGATTCCTAATGTAAATAAAATTAGCTTGATCATTTAAACTTGATGTGATCTAATATGTTAGAACTTAATGCCATTTGATTCCAACATCAACAACTTCATAAAGACATAAAAATTACCAAAATATTCCGAACGCACAAAACCACATTTCATAGCCAAAAACAAACGTCAAATTTATTCATATTAATAAACAGCTTATTAAGTTAATATATTTAAAACGGCAAATAACTATTACATTTACAAATGTATTTTCCATTATTAAGAAGAAAAACTCTTTATTGCAAATTTTTTATTTAACTTTAATTTTTCTACAAATACAATACAGCCGGTGATGATTTGACAGTTTTACCATTTTATCCGAACAAAAAGTACGGGTACGTTCTGTTAAAAAGAGAAACCCAATTACTCTCTCATGAACGCTCTCATTTACCCGATTTACGTTACAAGAAACTCTTTTTGGTAAGATTGGGTTTCCGCGGGCGCCCGCAGTAACGTTCGTCGAACATATTTAATGTTAAAGGATTGAGTTGTTACATTATAGATGCGCTAAATTACACAGTACAACAGCCAATCTGGGGGGTGAGATGTGATGGTACTAGGTCAGTATAGTAAAATCCTCAAAGGGTTTGGCGTTCGTATGTGTCAGTTTTTTTTTATGACCTTTTAAATTTTGTCCTTATCTTGATGTTTTTTCGCTTAGTTGTAACATTTTGGCAAAAACGTAGTTTAACATAACTCGAGAACCACTTGTCCGATTTTGATGAAACAAATTTAGAAAAATTAAGAATTACAATTTCTCTAATCTGTTTCTATACCGTTTTCCTATATGTGCAACACTTTCGAAGTTAAAAATAAATGTATGAAGGGAAAAAAGTATTTTTTGCCTAAAAATTTAAATATTTTTTTTTTTTAAACTCATAAAAATACAAAATGGAAAAAAGTGCCAAAACTAATTACTTTCGCGTAAAGTCACATAACTCATGAGCAAAAATAGGCATAGATCATGAAAATCGATGCACGCGTTTCTCATTTATTCACAATTAGGTAAATGTATGAATTTCAAAAATTTGCTCCTGATATGCACAACATTATTTGGAGAAAACATTGACACTCACAAGCCGAACTCTCTCATATTTTTCTACTGTACTAAAATAGAAATATTGATGTGGCAACACTGGTTCTGTAATGTTCATATAAAACATGCATTGTCATTATACTTCTTCTCTTTCCCACACTGGTTCTATGATTTTTGTCATTCAACAAGTGCCGACGAACGCGAACAGTAAAAGTGATTTTTCTCCAGTTTTTTAAAAGTGAACAAAACTGAACAGAATATGGAACTGTGCAAGCCAGATATAAATAGCTTTTGCTACTGCTGTGGTCAATATGTCTCAACACATAAAAAAAGGGGAAATTTCAGTACTGATTTAGTTCAAACATACGAGATGTACTTCAACCAAAATGTTATAGTGAACGAAAATTGGATACCAAATATAGTGTGTAAAAGCTGCTACAACCGTCTAATGGATTGGAAAAATAGAAGACGTGAAAGTATGCCATTCGGTATCCCAATGACTTGGACTAATCCTGGCGAAGGTCACAATCCATTGAATTGCTTTGCATGTGCGAATAAAGGAGCCGCAAAAAGGATAAGAAAATCGTATAATTACTTTGGTGTTGCAAGTGCCGCAACACCATTGCCTCATTCGGACCACATTCTTGTGCCAAAAGCTTCTAGCCCAGATATTTTCTCTTCTACGACTGCTCCGACATATCATGCACGTGATGATCCCCCATATGAGCCATCAGTACCCAATGAGCCAATTTTAATAAATCAAAATAAGCTTGATTCAATTGTTGCCAAGTTGGAATTAACACAGCATAAATCGGAAGAGCTGGCTTCCATTTTGAAATCAAACAATTTGTTGGCACCCGGTGTGAAAGTCACAGCTTATCGAAGTCGTCAGGCAACACTCCAAAGTTTATTCCTTGTGAATGATGAAAAAACTTCTGCACATTGCCCGGATGTAGGAAAATTGATGGACGCAATGGAAATAAAATATGAAGCAGATGACTGGAGATTATTTATTGACAGTTCAAAACTCAGCTTGAAGGCGGTTTTACTGCATAAGACCAATAAAAAACCTTCAGTTCCAATCGCCTATAGTACAGAAGCAAATGAAACATATGATGCACTGGAAAATATTTTAAAAATGGTTAACTACGCCAAACATATGTGGCGCATATGCTGCGATTTAAAAGTTGTAGCAATGCTTTGCGGTCTTCAAAGCGGCTGTATAAAATATATGTGTTTTTTGTGCGATTGGGACACACGATTTTTCGGTGACCAATATGCATGCCACGGATGGAAACTCAGATAGCACAGCAGGTTACAAACGGCCAATATTATTCGTGAGCCTCTAGTGCCGAAGGAGAAGATATTGCTGCCTCCACTGCATATTTAACTTGGAATTGTTAAGAATTTTATCAAAACTGTCGCCAAAAGAGATAAAGTTTTCTTGTGTTTGAAACTAATTTACCCGAGACTCAGCGAAAGTAAAATTAAAGAAGGTAAGTTATAATATCACATTCATTTTCCATGATTTTAACAAATTAATTTTTTCCAATCAGGCGTAGTAAATGGTCCAGATATACGAAAGCTGATTAAAAGTGACGCATTTAACAATATTTTGATTGACGCTGAATTGAATGCATGACAGGCAATCAAAGAAGTAATAGAAGGCTTGTTGGGAAAGCATCGTTCTAACAACTACGATGTTTCTGTCGCAAGGATGTTAAGTGTATTCTCGGAAATTGGTGTCCACATGTCCTTGAAAATCCATTATTTACATCATCATCTGGACTACTTCAGCAAACAATTGGCTACCGAATCTGATGAACAAGGTGAACGCTATCATCAAGTTGCTATGCCATTTGAAATGACGTAATACTGATTTTTTATTTTTTCAAACTCATTTTAATAAAACAAAAACTTACAGATATAGAGGCAAAAAATCGCCGAGTGCAATAATTGCGGAAATTTGCTGGTGAAGTAAGCTTGTGTGGCAAGACAAGGATGATTTTGATGATAAAGAATTTTCAGGAGATGCAGAAGGGCCAACAGTGGAGTCACACATTGACATTATGTGTGGTTCAGAAACTGATGATAGCGATGAATGCGATGCCACTAGTCCCGAACAACCACCATCGAAAAAGTCTAGGCAATATTTATTAAAATAAATAAATAAAATACAAATAAAATAAAATATTATAAAAATGTTTACTTAATTTTTTTTAGTAGTTTATGGCCGGAAGTCTGGAGTTATTGGGAAAAATTTATAAAAAGGCGATAAATGACACTTTTTTGAATAAAAACAAATATTAATATTCTTGTCAAAATGGGATACCTTCACTTCATTGTAAATAAAAGCAGAACGCGTTAATCGATTTCTATGATCTATGTCGCATTTTGTTTATAGGTTATGTGACTTTACATGAAATTAATAACACTTGATCCTTTTTTCCGTTTTGGATTTTTAATGAATTTAAAAAAAAAAAAATTTTAATTTTTAGGCAAAAAAATATTTTTTTTTCTCCACAAATTTATTTTTACCGGCAAAACTGTTGATTATAAAGAAAAACGTTATATGAGTTTGTTTTAGCAAAATCGGACAAGTGGTTCTCGAGTTATGTTAAACTACGTTTTTGCCAAAATGTTACAACTAAGCGAAAAAACATCAAGATAAGGAAAAAATTTAAAAGGTCATAAAAACTGACACATACGAACGCCAAACCCTTTGAGGGTTTTACTATACCGACCTAGTACCATCACCCTGACTTGGAATTTCTCACCCCCCAGACAATAATGCCAAAAATGTTCCATAGTGTTATAGAAAGGACCTAGTAATTAAATTCAATTAATAATGTATTTGTTAAACAAATACACATACAGTCAGAGACTAAAAATTAAATACAGGGAGTTTAATGAAAATATTTCATCAAAATGTTAAGTATGCAGATTTATTTGTTTTCGTGAATGATGAAAAACAAAAAATTCACTGGACAAAAGTTAAAATACATTTACAAAATTACTACTTACGTACTATTTATTGTTATATGTGTTTTTATTGTCATCAATGTAAGTTATATGAGTCGTTATTGGCAAAGGAAAAGAAATACAATCAAGTGTTAAAATTTTAATTATAAAACATTTTAAAGAAGGAATTGTTATGCTAGAAGTGGACGGCCAACAAAACTTTCTAGTCTAGATATAAGCCATATCCTGAGAGAAGTGCACAAGAACCCGCAACTAACTACTACTACCCGTTACTAAGAACATCGCTACTACTTCGAACAACCATGTTCATCCAAAAACCGTGCAAAGAGCATTGCGGGAGAATGGGTATAGAAGCAGAGTTTCACGAAAGAAGCCTCTTATAAGACAAAAAAAATAGGCGGCTTAGAATAAAATTTGCAAATAAATTCAAAAACAAAGTTGTGCAATTTTGGAAAACTTTTCTTTTCACTGATGGATACAAATTCAATTTGTTTGGAAGTGATGGCCGTGCAAAAGTTTAGCTTTCGGTGTAGGAATGGCGGCTTTATTATGCTCAAAGGTAGCCCCAAAGCTCTCCGCAACCACCAGACATTAATCCTATTGATCATGCTTAGGAGTTAATGAGGCGAAAATCGGGAATGCAATAATAACCAGCAAGGATTTGCTAAAAAAATCTCTCAATAAAGGCTGGTCAGAAATAACAATGTCAGAAACGGAGAATTTGGTGCTATCTATACCACATCGTCTGCAAGTACTCATAGCCAGGGCAGTCCTACAAAATATTGATGATATATATTCTGTTGTAAAATTAATACATTTCATTGTATTAAATATAATTTTTGCATATGTATTTTTTTTTTGTGTTTATTTATTCATTTATAATTTATTACATTTATAGTGCCCCAGCGCCTTATAGGCATTGTAGAGGCGAGTTGGTATTATATGATACATATAGTTTACAATTATTTAATATAAATAATCAAAATAATATATATAAAAAAAAGTTACTAAATTTAATTAGTTTTAATTGTAATTTTAATTTGTACAAGTGAGATCAATTCATATTCATACAAGTTCTACAATATGTTGCAGTAAATAATCCTTTAACATAGTTTTAAATACTGAAATACTGTTTACACTTTTTAAATTTAGAGGCAAATTGTTAAGCTCACGATTACCCATATATTCGATACGTTGCTTGGTTGTTTCCAACCTACACCAGGCTACCATTAAGCTCCCATTAGTCCTTGTGTTAATCGGGTATTGATTCATTCGAAAAAACATTGTACGATGTCCAATATTGTGGATACACTTAAAAACATATAGCAACAATTGCATTTTATAAGTCCCATAAATTGGCAATACAGTTTGGAATATATCTTTAAATAATGATATGGTTGGATATCTGACAGGATGATTTGATACTAATTTTAAAGGCTTGTTTTGTATACGCTGAAGAGATTTAAATTCAGTGCACTTTTTGTAGCCATACAAAATGGCTAAATAATTAAAATGGCTTTGAATTAACGCGTTATATAATAAAAACTTGGTATCTCTATTAAATTTGGTTTTAAACTTGTATAATACGCCAAGAGGTTGTGCAGTTTTGCCTTTTATATACTGGATATGGTCACTCTTAGCAAGGTTGCTCTGCAAGTGAATACCCAAATACTTCACTGAGTGAACCTCCGTTACTTCATTTTCATCAACAAATACACTGAAATTAATATTGTGCAAAATATACGGTTTGAATCTTATTAATTGAGTTTTACTTGCATTTAAAATCAGTTTATTTATTTTTGCAAATTCTGATAATAGGGATGCATCACGTTCCATATATGCTTTAACAGCAGTCTCATGTTTGTATGGGTAGAAAATACATATATCATCAGCATAAATGAAAATTTTTCCTGATAAACCCAAATTTTAATATCATTTAGATAAATCGTAAACAAGAGAGGCCCCAAAACACTGCCTTGGGGAACTCCGCATTCAACTACACCAAAAGAACTTCTTTGATTATTTATTTGAACAAACTGCTTTCTGCTTGAGAGATAACTTTTCAAAAGAGACAGCTCGTTACCACGAACACCATAGTACTCCAGTTTTTTAATTAAAATTTCATGATCAATGAGATCAAACGCTTTCGAAAATCATAAAAAATTCCAGCTACGCCACTGTTCCCTTCATCAAGACCTTTACAAATAAAGTTGACAACATTTACGACTGCCTCCTCAGTTCCACAGCCTTCTCTAAATCTATACTGAAAATCATATAATAAATTGTGATTTTTCATATAAATTGAAATTTGATTATATAGAATTCGTTCAAAAATATTAGCATAATCCCTGTCGGTGGCATGATTTACACTTCCACACATAGTTTCTCATATCTCGAAACATGCCTGGCCAATAGTATCGCCTTGCTTCTGTCTCGTAGTTTTTATACTTCCAGGATGTCCCGCATTTGTATTTCATTATTCTCTCTTAAAACTCGCCTATACTTTGGTACACATAGTTTCTACTATACTCATTCATCAGCTTCATCTCGACTAGGAATGTGGCGATAAATTTGCTCGTTCTGCCCGAATGCGAGAAATTGTACGAAAATTCCATCGTTCGCTTTGTGTTGTGCAAAATTATTTAAGTGATCGCGATAATTATGGAAAAAATAAAAGCTCTGGTCGACCAAAAACCATTTCTGTTCGTGAAATTTGTCAAGTTTCCAGAATGGCTTTGAATACTATGGGACAAAATGGAGGTTATGATCATGGGCGTCGATGATTCCTAGAACAGTCGAATGTACTAGGCAAGCATAGTAAAACACCCAAAGGATTTGGGGCTGTGGGTACAGTCAAGTTTTATGCCCACTTAAAGTTTTAATTTTTTGGCCACCACTGTACAATATAAGACTCAAAAACCAGTTCTTCTGAGCTTAATTCTGAGTTCAGATGTTTCCAATGAAATTTGATGGGGTTTTTTCTAGAACATTTTAACCCTCTGTTGGCCCGTTTTAGGGGTCATTTAAGACCTATTTTTGAATTTTTACTAAAAAAGTCCCCTAAAACTGGCGATTAGAGGATTAATATGTTCGGAGAATATGTTCAGCTGAAAAATTGACTATGGATTACTAAAGACGAAAAATTCATTCAACGATGGTAAATCGTGAAAGTGGTGAATTTCATTTTATCACTTTACTGTTCAGCTTTATTCTATTTATTTATTACTTGTAAATGTACAAAACATATAATTTAAATTTCAACAAAAATATATTTTTTTTGCTCGACCAAAGTAGGCCATTGCTTAAGTAAATTATTTTTTTTTTTTATTAATTTGTATTTTTCGGGAAGAAACATCTTTCGCTTTTCAGTCGAATTTTATAATCAAAGAAAGTGTACAGAAGTGAAAATTAAAAAAAATATCAGCATGCACTACCGGTTTAAACAGATTTTCTTATGTTTGTGGTAAGTTTGTATCAAATAAGGGGAAAAAAGTACGTTTTACTGCCGATTTTTTGGAAGCTTACGAGGCGTATTTCAACCAACAAGTAATCATAAATGAAAATTTGGTACCAAATATTGTTTGCAAACATTGTTACAATCGTCTAATGGAATGGTAAAATATAACGGTTGCATAAGTTTCGCGGTTCCAATGATTTGGACCAACGCTGCAGAACATAATCCATTAAACTGTTACGCATGTATCAACAAAGGGTATATAGCGAAGAAAAAACGTAAATAATATGAATACAGTGACGTTTTTAGTGCCCTAACTCCATTGCCACATTTGGAAGATCGTCCAGTACCGAAATTCCGAAGAGTGGGTATTCAGTCCACCGTTGCCCCTACATTCTCTGAAATAAGTGATATATCTTATGATCCAGATTAACCTGAATTAAACCCTATTGGATCTATCAAAACATAAATCTGAAGAGGTGGCGTCATTTTTGAACTCTTAGAACCAGATGGAATCTAGTGTAAAAGTTAAAGGATATCGCAACCGTGATGCAACACTACAAACAATGTTTGTTATTAATGAAGAAAATACTTTAGCATACGGTACTGATGTTGAAAGATTAATGTGACCTTAAGGTCGTCTCTATTCTCTCCGGTCTCCAAAGTGGGTATTTCAAACGGATGTGCTGTCTGGGATACAAGATAAGCTGGATATCAGTATTTATGTCACGATTGGAATAAAAGAGAAGATAGTGCGTTTAAAAAGTGAAACATGATTCGGCAACCCTTGGTATTAAAAGAAAAAATTCTGCTTCCGCCACTTCATATAAAGCTTGGAGTCGTCGAAAAAATTTTCAAACCCGTTGCTAAAAAAGATGAAGTGTGTATGAGTTTAAAACTTATTTTTCCAAGAATAAGCGAAGAAAAACTTAGAAATGGTATGGTATAACACATGATTGATAAAATAGTTGTAGTTTTTATTTTTCATTTTTATTTCTGGAGTGCTCGAACGAAGTGTTCGACAATACTTTAGATACATAATTGTATGCTTGGATTGCGGTGAAGGCAGAAATTGAGGGTTTTTTGGGCAAACATCGTTCCCAAAACTACAAAGTTTCTGTTTCAACAATGTTAGCAGCATTTACCGAAATTGGTGTATTCCAGCAAAATAAAATGGATGTTAATCTTTACGAATCTCTTTTTCAGAACATCCAAAGAAGTTAATAGTGCAAATTTTTCGATTTGTAAGAAGTAATTTTAAACAAATTCCAAAATGTTGATAGTAACCCCTACTAGTAAAAAAAACAATTATTTAGTTGGTCCATAAATGGCAGCCATTAAATGCCTTATTGAAAACATATTTTGCATACCAGTGATATTCACTTTGTCCTAGTCGGAATAATAATCCTTAGCGTGTTCAAAATCTCATTTTTAACATAAAAAAGCCACTCCCTATATTTATTTTGTAGTCCCTATATTTAACAACTTCCGTAAACTAATGAAAAAGTCAAGCAAAGTACTTCCTCCCAATGACACTCCAATGTTAAAATGATTAATGATTCACCGAAATTTTCAAAACTTCGTGTTCAGTAGATGTAGTGTTTAACTACTTCTTCCTCAGCTCTTATTTTCAAATCACTACATGGACTATTTTAGTAAGTAACTATCAACTATATCAGGTGAACAAGACAAACGGTATCATCAAGTCGCTATGTCATTTGAAAAATGGTAATGGAATTTTTTAACAGTAATAAATTTCAGATATAGAGAAAAAAATCGCCAGTGGCAGTGCTTGGAGAAATATGTTGGTGGAGTACACATATTTGTGGAAAAAGATTATGATGATAATAATAGCGAAGAATACATAGAACCACAGGTGGATATGTATTGTCATGCAGATACTGATTACAGCGACAAATAACTTGAAAATATTAAATATATATCTACATATAACTTATAAATACTTGTTAATTTATGTAATACAAATTTTGAACGCCTTATTCATATTCAACATAATTAATTTTATGTCAATTTTGTATATACAAAAAACAGAGAATAACTACATAAACAAAAATAAATATTTAATGTAAAACCCATTTGAAATTTAATTGTTCTTCTTCTTAAAATTGCTACAAAAAATCCTCAGAAGAATTTATATACTGTTTTTCGTGTCTTACGTAGCAAAAAAATGTAAACGGCCATAAACCGTTACTGTGCCTTCATAGCCCATATCAATTTGGGAATTCTTTTTAACATTTAAAATTATACTAAAAGTGATAAAATAAAATTCACCATTTTCACGATTTACCATCATTGAATGAATTTTTCGTCTTCAGTAACCCATAGGGAAATTTTCCGCTAAACATATTCGCCTAACATTTTAACCCTCTAAAGCCAGTTTTAGGGGACTAATTTGTGTATATATTTAAAAATAAGTCTCAAATGACCCATAAAACGGGCCAACAGGGGGTTAAAATATTCTATAAATAATCTCCATGAAATTTCATTCAAGACATCCGAGATCAGAATTAAGCTCAGAAGAACGCTTAAACTGGGTGGTGCGTCTTATATTGTACAGGTGTGGCGAAAAAAATTAAAACTTTAAACGGCCATAAAACTTGACTGTACCCACACAGCCCAAAACCCTTCGGCGATTTTACTATACTAACATTATACATTCATCCGGCATTGGATTCGTCGACGCCCAAAAATACTGTTGTACAGTGTATATGATTAAAATGGTATTGACAAAATTTGCCCATTTGTGGCCATTTGAATGTTTTATGGTCATGTGGTACTTTCTAATCAATTTTGGCCCTTTTAGCTCAAAATTCAACTACTACAAACCGTTCAGCACATTTTTCAAATATAATTTTCTCCCTATTTCTGATACGTTTATTTATAACAATGTCTTGTTTGTCAAGAAAAACTCTTTACTTTTATTTGAAAATATGTCTTGTTTTAAATATAAATTCTTTTAAGTAGATCAAGTAAATACAAAAAAGAAACAAAGTGAACTGTCAAATAACGGTAAAGGTAAAAATTCCTGATAAATTAATAAACAAATAAATTTCATATTGCTTTTGAGTAATGACATTTGTGAAACATGAAGTTTGTAATATTTAAATGAAACAAAAATTGACAAGTTTTTAACAGGTAAGTTTAAATAATTACTTTTATATATCAAAGTATTTATAAACATTTTTATATTTTTAGAGACAATTCATGTTCTATCAATTCATGTCCTATCGCTATATTTAAAAAGAAAATCCAATAGATAATTAAAATAAGATTGTATTAAATCTTACCTATGGCTAGCATATAAAAACTAATAAATATATTCCAAAAAAATTTTGGCCCTATCAAAGGTATTTTAGCCCTTTTTAATCGTCAATTTGGCCCAAACCAAAAAAACGCAAAATGCATCACTGGCACAGCCTTACATTGTCCGATCTAAATTAAGAAAAGTTTCATGTTTAAATAGGACACATAAGTTAAAACGCTTGGAATTTTGAAAAAATGTCATGAAGCCAATTATCAGGTACTATTTATCTAGCTAACTTTCACAATTTTTTTAATATTATTATTTTTAAGATAATTTTTTCAAATGAAAAAATTTAATCTCCATGATCCAGAAGCGAGGTTTCAGAAAGCAACCTATGTATTTTTCAAAGAGAAATTTCGGTGGTTTTGGGTTCGTTTAGCTCTAGTGGAACCCTGGAATTAGCGTTTCCTTCAACTAGAATGTGTAGTCTGGAGTACCAGCGAGTGCTCTAAAATCATTTGTTGGTATATTCGTCCACGTATGTGAAAACATATATTTTCCAGTAGCAGATCAACAAAGACCCGGTTTGGGGAACATGAAGTATCTGTTATGGAATGGCCAGCACGTTAACCAGATTTTAATGTTACGGAGAACATGTGGGAACTACTTGTGCGGAAAGATTTTGCTGAAAACCGTCAATATAATTCAGTGGGAATATAATTCAGTGAGAACTGAAAGTGCCACTTTTTAATCCTTCACTTGGTTTAAGGCTAGATATACTAGAAAATTTTATTAATTCTATGCCTAATTAATAAAAATAGTCAATGTATAAATTAAAAAAAAATTAGATGTGCAGTTTTATTAAAATAATGTGCAATGACTTTATTATTTTGATGGATTGCAAAATGTACATTTTTGATATTTTGGTTTCTGTTTATAAAAAGCATTTAAACAACAATTATTTTATTTAATGGATACATACTCCTTGTACTTTTGCATGAACAGAACAAAAATTAAGTTGCAGTTTATACTGGCAACCGAATTGTCAAGCATATTTTAAATGCTTCAACAAATTCCTAAGAATTTTGGGAGATAACCCGAATTTTATTGGGAAAATTAACATTCAACTGTAGTTATCGTATTTTAATAGGAAGGTGCAAGAAATGGTCGATATGGTGACGATATATATTTTGACTTTTAAAATATGATGCGGCCCTTTATGATTTATAAAAAATTTCAATATTGCCCTCGGTGTTAAATGCGTGCCCACCCCTGTTATATAATAAAAAATCTATATGAACTAAATATTATATAGAAAATAACGTAAAAAAAAGGAGTTAGTCAAGTAGATAATCGTCTCATAGAGACTTCAAGTGACCAAACTTTAAACACCCTCCTTGAAGTTATGAAAAAAAGAAAAAAAAATTAAGATAAAATTAAAAGTTGTACTCATCAAAATATACTTTGTTTACCCAATAAACAAATTAGTTGCAATATATAGTTGAAGATTGTACTGCAATACCCAGAAAAATAAGAGCTGAGGAGGAAGTAGTTAAACACTACATCTACTTAACCGAAGTTGTGAAAATTTCGGTAAATCATTAATTATTTTAACATTAGCGTGTCATTGGGAGGAAGTAGTTTTTTCCATGCTATGAAAAATTGATGATCAGATGGACTTTTTCATTATTTTACAGAAGTTGTTAAATATAGGGACTACAAAATAAATATAGGGAGTGGCTTTGTTTTATAAAGTTAAATATGTGATTTTGAACACGTCAAGAATTATTATTCCGACCAGGACAAAGCGGATATCACTGATATGCAAAATATTTTTTTCAATAAGGCATTAAATGACTGCAGGAATTAACCATTTATGGACCAACTAAATAATAATTGTTTTTTTTACTATAATTATAAATTTTTATAAATAAATATTAAAATTAAAAAATGTGTATGCGATTTAATGGAATTGTTACAAACAATTTTATTCTTATAACTTCATAAGTACGGGTTAATATCAACATTTTGGAAGTTGTTTAAAATGACTTCCTACAAATCAAAAAATTTTCACTATTAACTTCTTATGATGTTCTTAAAAAGAGATTCGTAAAGAATAACATCTAATTTATTTTGCTAGGTAGAGTTGCATAAATTTATTTTTAATTTATTTGTGAATGGGTTATGCATAGTGTTTCCAATTCGGTTAATCGATTCCTCGATTAATCGCCTCTATTTCGGTTATTGTCGAAACAAATAATTTAAAACTCAAATAATTATTCGACCCGAATAATCGATTTATATAGGTCGATAACCGGTTAAATTTTTGATATGAATTTTTTCGTTATATTTCTTAAAGCTTCCAAATCTTCTTAACTTTGGCAAGAAAATAGTAGATAACCTATCAATTAAAATACAATCAAATTATTTTCAAATCGACTGAATCAAAGCAAATGTTATATAGGCTTTTGGAAATATGATAGACAATTTTTTTTTGTTTAACTACCTTTAAAAAAATAAATATTAAATAATATAAAATTATATTTTCATGTCCAAAAAATTTAAATAGAGCTTTAAACCTCCGTATACATGTATTTCGAGCTGACAAAAGATCTCATCAGAACGCTAAGTTTTAGGAAAACTAGAGCCTCAAAGCAGAGCTTTAATAAAAATCCTATAAATATGTATATATTTTTCTCCTTAGCAATGAAACACTTACAAGCACTATGATGTTACTTATATTATAAAATAATAATACATAATTTCTTTAAATTTGAAAACAGAATTTTCGAAAAAAAACTGTCATTTAAAATTCTATGAAAAAATTTATAAAACTAAAAAATAACATTGAATTTTGTTTCTAATTTGATTTATCAACAAATTTTGATGAAGTAGGAACTTCAGTGAAATTAAGTTGTTAAGCCAAAAATATTTAAGAATTCGCTTGTTTGAATTCTTAATTGCACAAAAACAAAAAAAGCGGTGAGGACTTGTCAGGAGTTTTTATATTTTTTCTAACGATAACCTCTTTAACTCTAAAGCTTAAACTAAGTAGCGAAAGCGTCAGGCATTTGTGTTCTTTTTGATATAATAAATACGTTTATTTTGCATTAAACGATTAATCGAATAATCGCCAATTTTTCCGATTAATCGACCCGAATAACCGATTAATAAATTTTCTTCATTTTTCGAATAATGATATAACCGTTTAACCGGCAGGGTCGAATAATTGGAAACGCTAGTTATGCATAAGTTAAAAAATAATTATATTTGCCAATTACTTATATACTTATTACTTACATATTTTTCATTATATTTTCAGTCCGCAAGTTCACCACGCCGTGTTGCGGTTCCGGTATTAGTTAAAGATGGCAAACCTTGCTCAAGTGGAAATACTGCCCAATCACACTCACAACAACAAAGTAGCAATGTTAACAATGTGGTAGCAAACACAGTTAATGCTAATGGAAATAATTCGATATCAAGTAGTATAAATATTATAACAGAAACTCCAAATTCACATTCCCCAGATACGTCATCCTCAATTCTTGCAACATATAATGGAACAGTAACTGGTAGTACAACTCAAATGTTGCAACAGCCTTGTAATAATACAATTGTATCAAATAGCTTAGCTATGGCATATAGAAATCAAAATAATTTTATATCAAATGGACACCAACAACAGTGTGGAGGATACTTGCCTTTACAAGGAAGAGCGTGGTAAACATTCGAATAGTTTAATTGCATCAGCTCTGTTTATGATTCAATTTCAAAACGATTTTATCATTTTATTTATAGAAATAAGGACATATATATAAATAAAAAGAAAAAATACAAAGGATGTTAAATATTTAATGCAGATTTATTTCTTATTGATTGTCTGAATCATGATAATTTTGGAGTCAACTTAATTAATACAAAAACGTATTATTGATGTCTTGTGGTGCTCGTAATTGTGAAAAATTTTTAAAAAGACGCTCAGCGTGGTAAACATTCGAATATTTTAATTGCATTAGCTCTGTATATGATTCCATTTCAAAACGATTTTATTATTTTATTTATAGAAATGAGGAAATAGCATATATAAATAAAACAAAAATACAAAGGATGTTAAATATTTAATGCAGTTTTATTTATTCCCAACAAAAATAGTGCTACCATAGGAGCAATAAAAACATAACTACTATGACAAAGGCCTCACTTCTTATGGTTTCATTGATGAATTTAACATTGTCGTTTTATAAGACGGACGTATTGAAATATAGCAACTTACCACTACTTTTACTTTGCTCTAGAGAATAAATCCAAATGAAATGTTAAGAGATGTATTGTAACATATCCGAATGCATTAAAATAAATTTTTATATTATAAAATAATTTAATATTTCATAAATTGGAATCCGTATAAATAAGAGCCGAAGACCAAAAAGTGCTGAAGATTACAATCTTACTCACTAGTTTAAAGCAAACAATAGTTCGATTAAACTAGTTCGTTCACGAACGACACAACTCTAGTCTGAACGATAATGATGCTCGTAATTGCAAAAATTAGTGGAAATGTTGCTCATTTATTCAACAAAATTGGCCGTAACTTGCTACTGCCAGGTCATAAGAATAAGAAACAAAAACTTTAGTCAAATAACACATTATTTTAACATGGGGGCGTCATTGGAGGTAAATTGTTACCCAAAGCTCACGAGTATAAGCATAAATAAGATCTTACCAATAAAGTACTGCAGTAAGTAATTACTTGTAATATGGAAATCACTGGTTTGCTTTAGGGGCTAAAATAAGTACATACTTTTAAAGAGTCAAATAAGTCGTTATGTATTAGCACGTATTTCATTGTTTACTTAGGGAAATAAAATGAGACGTTGCCAGTAATGACTTGAACTCATTACAAATAAGAGCTTACGTAATTAGTTGTAGGAATAAAGTTTTTTTAAAGTTTTTAAATTGTCCATTGGATTTATTGGATATAAATATCACTCTAGCCGATGAAGTCGAAGGATCAGAAAAAAGACTTCAAATAGAAATGCATGTTTTGATACCGGTAAATACCGAAATTTTAAACATATGCATTAGGGCGGGTCGATTTGTAGGGATGCAAAAAAATCGCTCAACGTAGAAGGAAAATCGTATTCCAGGGATCAAAATAAGAAACATTGACGAAGGAACCATACCTCTAAAACGAATTCTGATGTCCCGACTTTTGACCCGTAGCACAGTGCTTTGTTCCATAGACAAAAATCAAAAATAAAATGTTGGTCATGAGCCACTAAAAGATATAAAAAAAATTTTTGGTTTAACTCTTTTTGGCGCCATGAGAAGGCGCTAAACTTGGACAATTTTAAGCAATAATGGTATAACAATAAATATGGCTTTTATTTGTTACACGAAAAAAAAAATATATAAAATTCATTTTTTAAAATATTAATTTAATATTTTCAAAAAACATGTTTTTATATATGTCTATTTTCAAAATTTATACTAAAATTTGTTCCACTTTTAAAGTGCCAAAATTTTAAATGACGTAAAAAATAATAAATATTTACCATAAATATATTTTTGGAAAGATTATAAAGCAGCTTACAATCGTATAAGAGAATATTTTGGTCTTACCATTTTTTAGAGCCACGAGAGGGCGCTAAAATTAGAGAATTTGAAACAAAAATAGTTAAACACAAAAAAATTATTAGATGTTTCGCAAAAAAAAATTTTCAAAAAGTGGCTTAAAGTTTTTTAATTTAATTGTTCTAGTATATTTGTTATAAACTAAAAATATAAATTTTTTTGTAAGTTTTAATGTTAATCTTATACAATTTTATTTTTTGTGGCTTTAATTTATAGATTTTGTTTTGTTAAAAACCCAAAATTTACAAAACTTTGATGGAGTAAAAAAAGGGTTATTATTTTGGTAGTTTTTCAAACTTTATACTATTATCTCAAAGATAATAAAAAGAATAGAACAAATATTTTGCCACAAATTATAAAAAATCATGTTTTAAAAAATGTATATTTTCATGATTTTTTCATAAATTTGATGCAATTTTGTAGTGTTAAAAATTAAAATGAAGTCAAATAAAATAAAGTTCCCCGATAATATATTTTTAAAAAAACATATTTTTGTGTTTTGTGAAAAAAAAATAGATTTGGCTTTTATTTGTACTACTAGAGGGCGCTAAATACGTGGAATTTTAAGGAAAACTTGTTAACAAGAAATCGGTTTTAATTAGAGATATCACGAATAGTGTATTCGAGTGTATTCGTCACGAATAATGTATTCAAAACGAATACCGACTATACGGCCGACTAAAAAAAGAACCAAATTCCGAATAAAAAGTGCAATTTTCTTAATAAAATGATTGCACACACTTAGGCCGAGTTTTTGGGATGTGAGTTAAACTTGGTTTAGTTAAACCGAAAACGAATTTTGTCTGCCATTTCCATGTTTATTAAATTTCAAAATCAGTATTCAAGTTACAAGCTGCGATAAACTGAGTTTAAAGATAATCTACATCCTAAAAACTCGGAATTAGGCAACAAATAAACGTTTTCGACTGTAACTATTCATTTTCGCTTATTTAATTAAATTTTTTCGTATTATTTAAAAGGTTCCATCCCTGATAATATTTGTTGCATTCTTTGTTTTGTTTTATCATTTTGACATATTATTTCCGTTATTAAAATTTATTAATTTATATAATAAAAAGTTTTAAAAATTAAATCACGTATTTCTAACATGCGTGGTAAACGAAATCATGCGTAGTTCGACATATTCGTAACGGATCTATCGATAATTTCGGTATTTTAAAGGTAATGAAAAATAAATTTATTCAACTTTTTTGATAAAAATAAATTTCAATGAAGTGTAATGTAACTGTATTTTAAGGGTAATGTCATTTAAAATAATTACAATAAACCTATTGTTTCTCAAACTTATTTTTAAATAATTTGTTTTATAATTGTGGGCGAACTTAAAATTTCCTAAGCACATTGAACGTAAATGTTCCAACTTCTAACGGGTCTATCTCTATTGCTAATATAAACAAAATATCAAATAAAAACTTTCTATTTAAAATTTTTAAATTTTTTGTGATGGCTTCTATTTTAAAAAATTCAGATTTAATTGATTGTTGGCTTTCTGTACCTTCAAATAATAATGAAGCAAAAATTTACAAATTTGTAACACAAAAGATAGGAGATTCATATTCCGACAAGAACACCTTAATACAAAGTGTTCATTTTTTAATGTTAAAAGAAGTTTTTTTGAAAATAAATATTCTACATGGCTTCGTTGAGCGAAGACTCAACTACTGATGATAGTTGGTTGGAAGTGTAGTTTTTTTTATCGTTTTAAGTTTTTTAATTTGAAAACTTCCAAAGATATACAAAAGAAATTTTGAAATTCAAGTTCGATTATTATAAAAGTCAGATTTCAATAAAAACTTATTTTCTTAAATAAAGTATTTAGTTATTTGTTATTACGTTAAAAATATTTTATTTTTTTGTAAGTAAATTTTTTATAGTTTTTAAAAATGTTTTTAGGGATTATAAAGACTTAAAAAAAATTATATATAAAATGACCTTTTAGTTAATTCAACGAATTTCAGTAAACATGTTTTTTATGTTTATTTAAATTAATTTGATAAGTTTGAATGTAATCGGTTAACTTTTACAGATTTTATGTAATTTTCTTAAAAAAGGATATATGACACGTAAGCGAGTTCTTCCTTCGATTGAAAAGAAAATTGGCAGACACGTTAATAACATTGTTCTAATAACAATTATCATTTTCGTTAGGTTTTGACCAAATTTGAAGATTTTATTACATTTTTAAACTTCAGGATATATTGGAGGTAGGCGTGTCCTTCCACCAATTTTCCCAAAATTTCGTTTATCTTCTAATTAACTTAAACTAAAATCCCATACCAAATTTCAGTAAGCTACGACAAACTCCTTCTATTTTTGTCCACTCGTTATATGGGAACAAAGCACTGTGCGTAGGGTAAAATTTTGAATAATCCCACTTTGACCCATTTTGAGTACAAATGTATGACCAACCCCCACTAACTTTGTAGGGCCGACCCACCCATGCCAGTGGCACACCCTCTGGAACCCCCTGGGGGTTTCGCCATACAAACATTTCAAAAAATCACCATTTTTATAAATTTATTTAGTCAGAACATATGTATATGAAGAAAAAAATTTAACTTAGTAATAGAAAAGAAACTAAAAAAATTATTAGAAATTAGCGTTTTTTACAACCCTTTTAAAACAAAGGCATCACTGTGATGCATTTGCATGTCGCAAACTTACTTTATGGCACCTTCTTAAGAAATGCGCGTTTTTTGCAACCATTTCAACAATAAAGGTATCACTGTGATGCACCGCAACCCTTTTAGATGAAGGTATCACTGTGACACAATTGCAGGTAGAATAACGGAGTAGAAAATAGTATAAATAAGTAGACAATATACCTTAGTCTTCATTACGTTTTCGACTGTCAAAGAAAGTAAACTTGTTGGTACTATTTTATCATCCTATTACAATGAATCCACCATCCTCTACACCGCAAAATGAAGCCACAACAACATCAACAACTACCGAAAACCCAATGAGTCATATACAATTTACCAACCAATCCGGATATCTTGAGATATTATTTTTACTTGAGCGAACGTGCGAACTTTCCTATAAATCATTTACTATTCAAGTACAAAATAAGTTGATTGGAATTTGGGAAAAACTTGGTATGGAAATAATGCCGAAAAATTGTGTATCTATTAAATTGAATAGATTGCTTGAGAAATATCAAGACCAAATCAAGAGCAAAAAGAAACCCCAAAAATTCCAAAGTTTCACATTGGAACATGAAGGCAGCTCCATGGTTCCAGAACGCCTCATAGAACTTATGCACGATCAACATAATCAGAGAGTACTAACAGTGGATGCATTTATGATGAAAATTAAAGAGCAAGGAGCAACGTCTATGTCATCAATGCCAACATATCAAGATCCCAATGATTCAACATACGCACGGCCATCGGTTCAAGAAGATATGGATAGAAGCACAAGTTCACAATACACAGAAAGATACAATTGTTTTGACAGGTTTGGTGTGCCTGATAGAGTAGCATCAGCATTAAGAACCGCTCTTTTCCAAAATTTGAAAATGAAAGATAAGCATGGCAAACCTCTCATCATGAATAAATCGAAAGTTTGCAGATAAAAAGAGAAATGCAGACAAGAAGTGCTTCGCAAACGGTTAGATGATACCAATTTGTTAGATGATACCAATTTAATGAGAGCTAAAATTGATGAGAAGTATCATACTAGGATGGTAAAATAACCTCATCTTGTTATTTTGAGAGAACCGAATTCTGAATTGATTGGTTACGTAAGACTGGAACATGAAACCGCTGAATACAAAACAACCAAATTAAATGATTTTTTCAACGATAAAAATATATCACTAGACGCATTAATTGGCATATGCACTGACCGTGTTTACTGGCCCACACGGTGAAATTATACGACGATTCGAATTGCTGTTAAAAAGACCATTGCATTGGTTCGTTTGCCTTCTACACTTCAACAAACTTCCGTTTCGGCATTTGTTTGCAGCTTTGGATAAATCAACCAGCACTGGACCAAGATCGGCTACCGGAAAACTGAGCCGTCAAATCAAAACTTGTGAAACTCTTCCGGTAAATTATTATCACTCATTTATTATAATTGTCAACCGTTTTTAATTAGTTTATTTTTATATACTTTCAGGTGGTGGACGGCTTTCAGAAAGTTGAGTTAAAAAATATGCCCCCTGCTCCAGAAAAAAATTGAATTTTCCACCGATTCGTAGTACTTATACGACATGACCCATGTAATTTCTAGCGGCATGGTTCCAGCGGCCTTGCGATTTCGATTCTATGTGACAACGGAAAATCTAGATAAAAATTTAAGAATTCTGGTTGAATTTATAATTAAATGTTATGTGCCACTGTACTTCAATATCAAGTATTACAGCTCTGTCGAGCACGGTTTTGCATTATTTTTAAGTTCATTGGTTGGTCACGATTTATAGAACCTCGTTTACGCAGAATTGTCAATCAAGTAATTACAGACAATTCATATTATGCGCATTCGGAAAAAATCTTGTTATCAATGTTGTTTGATGATGGGAAAGAAAAGCGCGACTGTGCTATCAAGAAAATTCTTCGCTATCGAACCAATGTTAACGACCCAACGAAACTTAGAGTTTACAAAAAAACAGATATAAACTTCAATTGAAAAAGTTACACGGAAATGATCAGTTTAAATGATATAAATAACGTATTTGAACCACCAATCACGCGAAGCATTCCGTATGATAGATTGAAAGAATATTTAAATCAAGACGGTCAACCGTTTTTTTTATCCAAAAACTCCATCACATATACAGGGAACGAAACGACACGTTCAGTTGCTAGCTAGCGTTTCCAAACGAGTTATACCGGGAAATGTAGAGGCTGTTTTGGCGACGACATTAGAGAGCCGTGCGAATTTGTCCAGACTTGAAAGCAAAACAGACTTCAAAAATTAATTTTTTTATTACTAAGTTAAATTCATTTTTTCATTTATATATGTTCTTGCTAAAAAAATTTCTAAAGAGAAAAATAAACTCCAAAAAGAAAAAAACATAGCCATTTCGCTGATTTTTTCATGTAAAATGCCAAAAATGGTGATTTTTTTGAAATGTTTGTATGGAGAACCCCCCAGGGATGTGCCACTAGCCTGGGTGGGTCAGCCCTACAAAGTTAGTGGGGTCGGTCATACATTTGGACTCGATTGGAGCACTCTAAATGGATCATCGTGGGATTTTTCGGGACATCGAAATTCGTTTTAGAGGTATGGTTCCTTGGGCAAAGTTTCTTATTTTGATCCGTAGAATACGATTTTCCTTGTACATTGAGCGATTTTTAAATTGACTCGCCCTAGTATGTATGTATGTGCTTAGATCGTAATAATAAAAACGATTTTTGTATTAATTAATTTTTCATAGTGCAGTTTTTTATAGTTGATCTTTCTAAATGAAAATGTATTTTTAGTCTGGTTCGAGATCATAGAAAAATTTTTATTTTTTTTATTTAGTAATCTTGGAGAATACAAAGAAAAAGTTATTTAGACACAAGACCAATGGAATGCATTTTCTGGTCAGCTACGACCTTCATCAACACATTCGTGCCCTTGAAAACACTAATTGTAAATATCTGTATTTAACTCATAAATCAAAGGAAAATGTTACTTATGCTTATATCCATTTGATTTTACTTATTGCGTTTAGACGAAATTTACTTAATATATTGTTACGATTTTACCCTTTATAAAATCGTTGATTTATTTACCTTTTAAATAAATCGTGTTCTTTCTATATTGCAAATAATAAACACTGTTTGAAATTATTTATGGTACTATTTATTTATAACAGGCTCTAAAATTACAGAAACACACTTTATTTATACGATGTAAACATTAGCCACACTTTAGTTCTTAATATTTCAGCGTTTTATTTAAAACTGTCCTTGCCATGCCACCTTGCTGGCGTTTTTACGTGTGCGGGTGAAAATAATTAGAAAATGGCAGCACCATCTGGAAACTGCATACTGGCAACTTTGAGAATGTTCTTTTACAGCTTGACAGAAGAAACCATATAAAACAGCTGTTCGAACCAATCTTATGGTAGACAATGTTTTCGATTTTTGGTGACTTGCCATAACGCCATAGCCATTGTGTGGTTGCCTCGCCATCACGATTTTCTGTCATTAACTTCATTTTTTTGTTAGATTTTTTTCTATCCTGTGTTAGATCGGATGTCTCGCTATCTTGTGAACTTTTTCAAGTTTTTTTTCCTTAATTTTCATTTTATATAAATATTTTCGTAGTTTTAAGCAATGCACGTGTTGCAAAACTGAATTGTAAAATAGCTGTTTTTACGCTTAGAAAACTTACTCATTTCATCCTGACTTCGAAATGAATAGCAGTTCTTTTACTGTGCTTTATTTGGAGAGAAGATATAGAGAAGAATCTTCTTGCTTGTTTTTCTTTTTTTTTTACTATTTTCTGTATTATAAACTGGTAAACTGTAAAATGCTTGGATTTTGACTTGATTGCCACCGCCAGCACCCATGGGTCCACTATTAAAATCTCCACCACTATTGCCAAAATTAGCTTGGTTTCCTTTTCCAAAATTTCCACTGTTACCACCTCCATAAGGTTGCATACGATTATTGCCACCACCAAAACCGCCGCCTACACCACGATGTGGACCGCCACCATAGTTCTGTTGGTAACCGGAACCGAAATCATTGTTACCCCAATTACCGCTATTACCGGGACCACCGTTACCGAGACCTTCTAAGTTTATAGGCTTTGACGTCTTGTTCGTTTCGTAGTTATTTTATTAATGACTGTATTTTTGCTTAACAACTAAAATCATCTTATAAAAAGTGCATACATTCTTAAATATAGTGCATATAGTGCATACATTCTAATAATGAAATAAACATATTGAAATGAATGAGACAAATATATTTCAGAATATTCTAGAATAATTTACAATAAATAAAAATCCGTTACAAATAATATTAAACATCCAAATCTTGATTTAAAACAAAGATTATTAAATTACATAAGACCTACATAAGTGTAACAGAGATAACTATACTCATAGATGTAATATTCTATCACTTGCACTAACAACCTCTCCCCACTATACGCATATATTGCACTAACAACCGGCCATCCTGACAATGAGATCACCCGATCTCACGATGTCCTAAATCCTGCCCTGCACGCTGTCCAAACCAAGGGCGTATATTGGATACAGACCAAATACCCCTATAAGGCGTACGCGACTGTTGGAACCCATCTACATCAACGAGTAGATAACGATCGTTCCTCAAAACTTTTGATATTCTTGGTATCAATTTACGTGATACACCTGTCGTTGAATCAAAGTTCTTCACCATTACGTAGTCCCCATCCTGATATAACCTTGGAGCTTTCCTCCGCTCATCAACATATTTCTTATTATAATCCTGTAATTTTCTCTGTCTTTCTGACGCAAGCGATCTAATTGCATTAATATCTTCCCTTTGGTCACTATTCAATTCCAGAAGACACTCCCCCAAAGAGTCCACAACCTTTCCTCTCTGTCATACGCCGAACAACAACTCACTGGGATGTTTCCCAATAGACCTATGCCAGGTGTTATTAATCGTATATTCAACCTGCTCAACTACCCTATCCCAGTAAATACCCTTTTCCGGATCTACCAACTTAGCTAACATTGGTCCAATAGATCTATTAACTCTTTCCACCTGCCCATTCGCCTGAGGCGAACCAGTAGCAACCAAAATGTGTTTAACATCATTCTCAATTAGAAAATCAGTAAAATCCTTAGAAGTAAAACATGCCCCTCGATCACTTATAATACATCTAGGACGACTGTACGATCTAAAATAGTCCCTCAACGCCAATATAAGCTCCTTTGTGCTCGTGGTCTTTGCAGGGTAGAGTCTTACGAATTTAGTACAGGCATCAACGACTACCAATATATGTTTCAAAGCCCTACCATTATTGGCCCATAGTGATCAATATGCACGGTATCAACGGAGTCTCTGGCTTCGGAATACTATGTAGAAATCCCTCCTCTTTACTATGTTTTAAAGAATACGCAATACATTTTACACAGTTGTCTATATGCCTAGCAATTTTCGCCCTTATCTTGGGAAACCAATAACTTCTCAAAATGAGTTCAGCCATCTTATCAGCCCCTACATGTCCCATTTCATCATGATATTTATACAAAACGTGACTTTCCATATCATCTGGTACATAAAACAATAAATTTCCCTCATTAACCTTTCTGTATATTACCCCATTGCGCATCTCATACAATCCATGTTCCGATCTTTGCAGTTCTTCCTTCAAATCCCTTAATTTTGGGTCTCTATTCTGGCAAATTATTAAATTTTCCTCAAATGTATTCTTTTCTATCACTAATATATTGGTACATCTGCTCAGTGCGTCAACATGTTGCATTTTATCGCCCGCCCGATGTTCTAGTTCATATTCAAAATTTTGAAGTTCCAAGGCCCATCTCGCTATTCGTGGATTTAATTCGCTTTTATTTAGTGTCATGGTTAAGGAATTACAATCCGTTATAATTTTAAATTTTCTTCTCTGTAAATATATTCGAAATCTTTTCAAAGCGTAAACTATTGCCAACGTCTCAAGTTCGAAGCTGTGATACCTCGATTCAGTTTCCGTGGTTCTCTTCGAAAAATAGAAAACGGCGTGGAATTTCCCATCACTTTTCCTCTGCAGTAAAACTGCACCGAAGCCTATAGAACTAGCATCACAATGAAGTTCTGTCTCATCCCTAGGATCATCAGATCAGTGCCAGTACAGGTGATTCCATCAGCTTATCCTTTAAAATTTCAAAAGATCTTAGTTCAGCCTCACCAAAAAAAAAAATCCATTTTTCCTTGTCAAGTCATACAATGGTTTCGCCAATATCGAAAAGTCCTTAACAAATCTTCGAAAATAAGAACATAGGCCCAAAAAACTTTGAACAGAATGCTGATTCTCCGGCACAGGAAAATCCCTTATTGCTTTTAACCCATTATCATCAGCCCTTATACCATTTCCATCGATTGTATAACCCAAATACTTTACCGAAGTCTGAAAAATTCGCATTTGTCCTTTCTTAGCTCCAAATTATTCTCAACTAATCGAGCAAAAACTTCCCTTAAAATTTCAAAATGTTCCTCCTTGTTAACTGTAGCGATCATAGTATCATCCAAATATATAATAACTTTGTCATCCCTGACCAAATCTGCGAAGACTTTACTTACAAATCTCTGAAAAACTGAAGGCACATTTTTTAAACCAAATGGCATTCTTAAAAATTCAAACTGCCCCATAGGCGTCACAAATGAAGTATATTTAATAGACTCAGGGTGAACAAACACATGGAAAAATCCATTCTTCAAATCTAATTTCGTAAAATATTTCCGACCTGAAAGCCTGTCCAACAAATCATCTATAAGAGGAATTGGATAATTATCCTTAACAGTTAGTTTGTTCAGAGTCCTGTAGTCTACGCACATTCTCAAATCCCCTGTCTTCTTCCTCCACCGTTTGCAACACGGTGATCCATATTACCGCACCCATAACAGGCACCCATTTGTCGCTTTGGCTTCTGACAATCTGCTGCAAAGTGCCCAATTGAGTTGCAGTTGAAACATCTGAATATTTTTTTCTCTCCATCGCCTGACTGCTCTTCTTTTTTACGTTGGTATTGCTTATTCCATCCCAATTGAATTTTAGAAAAAGCAAGCAGTAGCTGCGTCTTATTGGTGAAGCATCGAAAGGTTGCTTGCAATTTTAATTGGGTATCGGGAATACCCTCGATTATGAAGTCGATTTGTTCGTCCTCTTCCAGACCCAATTTAGAAGATAACATTACTTTTTCATTGTAATAATCTGAAAAACTTTCACCATATTTCAATCTGCGTGCTTCGAAGTTTCGACGCATTATTAATTTGTTTGCTTTTTTACAAAAAATTTCCTCCATCTCACTCAAAATTTGTTCAGTACTTTCATTCACAAAATTTGGTTTAGAATTAAGCCAAATCTGCGCTTTTCCCTTTAGCTTACACATTAGGAGAGTTTTCATAGTATTCTCATTAACATGGTAAACACTGTTTATATTTTTGAATTTGGTTTGAAGACATGAAAGAATATTTAAATCAAGACGGTCAACCGTTTTTTTAATAAAAACTCCATCACATATACAGGGAACGAAACGACACGTTCAGTTGCTAGCTAGCGTTTCCAAACGAGTTATACCGGGAAATGTAGAGGCTGTTTTGGCGACGACATTAGAGAGCCGTGCGAATTTGTCCAGACTTGAAAGCAAAACAGACTTCAAACAATAATTTTTTTTATTACTAAGTTAAATTAATTTTTTCATTTATATATGTTCTTGCTAAAAAAATTTCTAAAGAGAAAAATAAACTCCAAAAAGAAAAAAACATAGCCATTTCGCTGATTTTTTCATGTAAAATGCCAAAAATGGTGATTTTTTGAAATGTTTGTATGGAGAACCCCCCAGGGATGTGCCACTAGCCTGGGTGGGTCAGCCCTACAAAGTTAGTGGGGGTCGGTCATACATTTGGACTCGATTGGATCACTCTAAATGGGTCAGCGTGGGATTTTTCGGGACATCGTAATTCGTTTTAGAGGTATGGTTCCTTGGGCAAAGTTTCTTATTTTGATCCCTAGAATACGATTTTCCTTGTACATTGAGCGATTTTTAAATCGACCGCCCTAGTATGTATGTATGTGCTTAGATCGCAATAATATAAACGATTTTTGTATTAATTAATTTTTTATAGTGCAGTTTTTATTTTATAGTTGATCTTTCTAAATGAGAATGTGTTTTTAGTCTGGTTCGAGATCATAGAAAAATTTTTCTTTTTTTAATTTAGTAATGTTGGAGAATACAAAGAAAGACCAATGGAATGCATTTTCTGGTCAGCTACGACCTTCATCAATACATTCGTGCCCTTGAAAACACTAATTGTAAATATCTGTATTTAACTCATAAATCAAAGGAAAATGTTACTTATGCTTATATCCATTTGATTTTACTTATTGCGTTTAGACGAAATTTACTTAATATATTGTTACGATTTTACCCTTTATAAAATCGTTGATTTATTTACCTTTTAAATAAATCGTGTTCTTTCTATATTGCAAATAATAAACACTGTTTGAAATTATTTATGGTACTATTTATTTATAACAGGCTCTAAAATTACAGAAACACACTTTATTTATACGATGTAAACATTAGCCACACTTTAGTTCTTAATATTTCAGCGTTTTATTTAAAACTGTCCTTGCCATGCCACCTTGCTGGCGTTTTTACATGTGCGGGTGAAAATAATTAGAAAATGGCAGCACCATCTGGAAACTGCATACTGGCAACTTTGAGAATGTTCTTTTACAGCTTGACAGAAGAAACCATATAAAACAGCTGTTCGAACCAATCTTATGGTAGACAATGTTTTCGATTTTTGGTGACTTGCCATAACGCCATAGCCATTGTGTGGTTGCCTCGCCATCACGATTTTCTGTCATTAACTTCATTTTTTTGTTAGATTTTTTTCTATCCTGTGTTAGATCGGATGTCTCGCTATCTTGTGAACTTTTTCAAGTTTTTTTTCCTTAATTTTCATTTTATATAAATATTTTCGTAGTTTTAAGCAATGCACGTGTTGCAAAACTGAATTGTAAAATAGCTGTTTTTACGCTTAGAAAACTTACTCATTTCATCCTGACTTCGAAATGAATAGCAGTTCTTTTACTGTGCTTTATTTGGAGAGAAGATATAGAGAAGAATCTTCTTGCTTGTTTTTCTTTTTTTTTTACTATTTTCTGTATTATAAACTGGTAAACTGTAAAATGCTTGGATTTTGACTTGATTGCCACCGCCAGCACCCATGGGTCCACTATTAAAATCTCCACCACTATTGCCAAAATTAGCTTGGTTTCCTTTTCCAAAATTTCCACTGTTACCACCTCCATAAGGTTGCATACGATTATTGCCACCACCAAAACCGCCGCCTACACCACGATGTGGACCGCCACCATAGTTCTGTTGGTAACCGGAACCGAAATCATTGTTACCCCAATCACCGCTATTACCGGGACCACTGTTACCGAGACCTTCTAAGTTTATAGGCTTTGACGCCTTGTTCGTTTCGTAGTTATTTTATTAATGACTGTATTTTTGCTTAACAACTAAAATCATCTTATAAAAAGTGCATACATTCTTAAATATAGTGCATATAGTGCATACATTCTAATAATGAAATAAACATATTGAAATGAATGAGACAAATATATTTCAGAATATTCTAGAATAATTTACAATAAATAAAAATCCGTTACAAATAATATTAAACATCCAAATCTTGATTTAAAACAAAGATTATTAAATTACATAAGACCTACATAAGTGTAACAGAGATAATTATACTCATAGATGTAATATTCTATCACTTGCACTAACAACCTGTCCCCACTATACGCATATATTGCACTAACAACCGGCCATCCTGACAATGAGATCACCCGATCTCACGATGTCCTAAATCCTGCCCTGCACGCTGTCCAAACCAAGGGCGTATATTGGATACAGACCAAATACCCCTATAAGGCGTACGCGACTGTTGGAACCCATCTACATCAACGAGTAGATAACGATCGTTCCTCAAAACTTTTGATATTCTTGGTATCAATTTACGTGATACACCTGTCGTTGAATCAAAGTTCTTCACCATTACGTAGTCCCCATCCTGATATAACCTTGGAGCTTTCCTCCGCTCATCAACATATTTCTTATTATAATCCTGTAATTTTCTCTGTCTTTCTGACGCAAGCGATCTAATTGCATTAATATCTTCCCTTTGGTCACTATTCAATTCCAGAAGACACTCCCCCAAAGAGTCCACAACCTTTCCTCTCTGTCATACGCCGAACAACAACTCACTGGGATGTTTCCCAATAGACCTATGCCAGGTGTTATTAATCGTATATTCAACCTGCTCAACTACCCTATCCCAGTAAATACCCTTTTCCGGATCTACCAACTTAGCTAACATTGGTCCAATAGATCTATTAACTCTTTCCACCTGCCCATTCGCCTGAGGCGAACCAGTAGCAACCAAAATGTGTTTAACATCATTCTCAATTAGAAAATCAGTAAAATCCTTAGAAGTAAAACATGCCCCTCGATCACTTATAATACATCTAGGACGACTGTACGATCTAAAATAGTCCCTCAACGCCAATATAAGCTCCTTTGTGCTCGTGGTCTTTGCAGGGTAGAGTCTTACGAATTTAGTACAGGCATCAACGACTACCAATATATGTTTCAAAGCCCTACCATTATTGGCCCATAGTGATCAATATGCACGGTATCAACGGAGTCTCTGGCTTCGGAATACTATGTAGAAATCCCTCCTCTTTACTATGTTTTGAAGAATACGCAATACATTTTACACAGTTGTCTATATGCCTAGCAATTTTCGCCCTTATCTTGGGAAACCAATAACTTCTCAAAATGAGTTCAGCCATCTTATCAGCCCCTACATGTCCCATTTCATCATGATATTTATACAAAACGTGACTTTCCATATCATCTGGTACATAAAACAATAAATTTCCCTCATTAACCTTTCTGTATATTACCCCATTGCGCATCTCATACAATCCATGTTCCGATCTTTGCAGTTCTTCCTTCAAATCCCTTAATTTTGGGTCTCTTCTGGCAAATTATTAAATTTTCCTCAAATGTATTCTTTTCTATCACTAATATATTGGTACATCTGCTCAGTGCGTCAACATGTTGCATTTTATCGCCCGCCCGATGTTCTAGTTCATATTCAAAATTTTGAAGTTCCAAGGCCTATCTCGCTATTCGTGGATTTAATTCGCTTTTATTTAGTGTCATGGTTAAGGAATTACAATCCGTTATAATTTTAAATTTTCTTCTCTGTAAATATATTCGAAATCTTTTCAAAGCGTAAACTATTGCCAACGTCTCAAGTTCGAAGCTGTGATACCTCGATTCAGTTTCCGTGGTTCTCTTCGAAAAATAGAAAACGGCGTGGAATTTCCCATCACTTTTCCTCTGCAGTAAAACTGCACCGAAGCCTATAGAACTAGCATCACAATGAAGTTCTGTCTCATCCCTAGGATCATCAGATCAGTGCCAGTACAGGTGATTCCATCAGCTTATCCTTTAAAATTTCAAAAGATCTTAGTTCAGCCTCACCAAAAAAAAAATCCATTTTTCCTTGTCAAGTCATACAATGGTTTCGCCAATATCGAAAAGTCCTTAACAAATCTTCGAAAATAAGAACATAGGCCCAAAAAACTTTGAACAGAATGCTGATTCTCCGGCACAGGAAAATCCCTTATTGCTTTTAACCCATTATCATCAGCCCTTATACCATTTCCATCGATTGTATAACCCAAATACTTTACCGAAGTCTGAAAAAATTCGCATTTGTCCTTTCTTAGCTCCAAATTATTCTCAACTAATCGAGCAAAAACTTCCCTTAAAATTTCAAAATGTTCCTCCTTGTTAACTGTAGCGATCATAGTATCATCCAAATATATAATAACTTTGTCATCCCTGACCAAATCTGCGAAGACTTTACTTACAAATCTCTGAAAAACTGAAGGCACATTTTTTAAACCAAATGGCATTCTTAAAAATTCAAACTGCCCCATAGGCGTCACAAATGAAGTATATTTAATAGACTCAGGGTGAACAAACACATGGAAAAATCCATTCTTCAAATCTAATTTCGTAAAATATTTCCGACCTGAAAGCCTGTCCAACAAATCATCTATAAGAGGAATTGGATAATTATCCTTAACAGTTAGTTTGTTCAGAGTCCTGTAGTCTACGCACATTCTCAAATCCCCTGTCTTCTTCCTCCACCGTTTGCAACACGGTGATCCATATTACCGCACCCATAACAGGCACCCATTTGTCGCTTTGGCTTCTGACAATCTGCTGCAAAGTGCCCAATTGAGTTGCAGTTGAAACATCTGAATATTTTTTTCTCTCCATCGCCTGACTGCTCTTCTTTTTTACGTTGGTATTGCTTATTCCATCCCAATTGAATTTTAGAAAAAGCAAGCAGTAGCTGCGTCTTATTGGTGAAGCATCGAAAGGTTGCTTGCAATTTTAATTGGGTATCGGGAATACCCTCGATTATGTAGTCGATTTGTTCGTCCTCTTCCAGACCCAATTTAGAAGATAACATTACTTTTTCATTGTAATAATCTGAAAAACTTTCACCATATTTCAATCTGCGTG
Organism: Eustalomyia histrio; assembly: GCA_949748255.1. Taxonomy (NCBI): domain Eukaryota; kingdom Metazoa; phylum Arthropoda; class Insecta; order Diptera; family Anthomyiidae; genus Eustalomyia; species Eustalomyia histrio. The sequence goes on from OX456523.1 coordinate 153,931,174, forward strand.
CTTCGAAGTTTCGACGCATTATTAATTTGTTTTCTTTTTTACAAAAAATTTCCTCCATCTCACTCAAAATTTGTTCAGTACTTTCATTCACAAAATTTGGTTTAGAATTAAGCCAAATCTGCGCTTTTCCCTTTAGCTTACACATTAGGAGAGTTTTCATAGTATTCTCATTAACATGGTAAACACTGTTTATATTTTTGAATTTGGTTTGAAGACATGAAAGAATATTTAAATCAAGACGGTCAACCGTTTTTTTAATAAAAACTCCATCACATATACAGGGAACGAAACGACACGTTCAGTTGCTAGCTAGCGTTTCCAAACGAGTTATACCGGGAAATGTAGAGGCTGTTTTGGCGACGACATTAGAGAGCCGTGCGAATTTGTCCAGACTTGAAAGCAAAACAGACTTCAAACAATAATTTTTTTTATTACTAAGTTAAATTAATTTTTTCATTTATATATGTTCTTGCTAAAAAAATTTCTAAAGAGAAAAATAAACTCCAAAAAGAAAAAAACATAGCCATTTCGCTGATTTTTTCATGTAAAATGCCAAAAATGGTGATTTTTTGAAATGTTTGTATGGAGAACCCCCCAGGGATGTGCCACTAGCCTGGGTGGGTCAGCCCTACAAAGTTAGTGGGGGTCGGTCATACATTTGGACTCGATTGGATCACTCTAAATGGGTCAGCGTGGGATTTTTCGGGACATCGTAATTCGTTTTAGAGGTATGGTTCCTTGGGCAAAGTTTCTTATTTTGATCCCTAGAATACGATTTTCCTTGTACATTGAGCGATTTTTAAATCGACCGCCCTAGTATGTATGTATGTGCTTAGATCGCAATAATATAAACGATTTTTGTATTAATTAATTTTTTATAGTGCAGTTTTTATTTTATAGTTGATCTTTCTAAATGAGAATGTGTTTTTAGTCTGGTTCGAGATCATAGAAAAATTTTTCTTTTTTTAATTTAGTAATGTTGGAGAATACAAAGAAAGACCAATGGAATGCATTTTCTGGTCAGCTACGACCTTCATCAATACATTCGTGCCCTTGAAAACACTAATTGTAAATATCTGTATTTAACTCATAAATCAAAGGAAAATGTTACTTATGCTTATATCCATTTGATTTTACTTATTGCGTTTAGACGAAATTTACTTAATATATTGTTACCATTTTACCCTTTATAAAATCGTTGATTTATTTACCTTTTAAATAAATCGTGTTCTTTCTATATTGCAAATAATAAACACTGTTTGAAATTATTTATGGTACTATTTATTTATAACAGGCTCTAAAATTACAGAAACACACTTTATTTATACGATGTAAACATTAGCCACACTTTAGTTCTTAATATTTCAGCGTTTTATTTAAAACTGTCCTTGCCATGCCACCTTGCTGGCGTTTTTACATGTGCAGGTGAAAATAATTAGAAAATGGCAGCACCATCTGGAAACTGCATACTGGCAACTTTGAGAATGTTCTTTTACAGCTTGACAGAAGAAACCATATAAAACAGCTGTTCGAACCAATCTTATGGTAGACAATGTTTTCGATTTTTGGTGACTTGCCATAACGCCATAGCCATTGTGTGGTTGCCTCGCCATCACGATTTTCTGTCATTAACTTCATTTTTTTGTTAGATTTTTTTCTATCCTGTGTTAGATCGGATGTCTCGCTATCTTGTGAACTTTTTCAAGTTTTTTTTCCTTAATTTTCATTTTATATAAATATTTTCGTAGTTTTAAGCAATGCACGTGTTGCAAAACTGAATTGTAAAATAGCTGTTTTTACGCTTAGAAAACTTACTCATTTCATCCTGACTTCGAAATGAATAGCAGTTCTTTTACTGTGCTTTATTTGGAGAGAAGATATAGAGAAGAATCTTCTTGCTTGTTTTTCTTTTTTTTTTACTATTTTCTATATTATAAACTGGTAAACTGTAAAATGCTTGGATTTTGACTTGATTGCCACCGCCAGCACCCATGGGTCCACTATTAAAATCTCCACCACTATTGCCAAAATTAGCTTGGTTTCCTTTTCCAAAATTTCCACTGTTACCACCTCCATAAGGTTGCATACGATTATTGCCACCACCAAAACCGCCGCCTACACCACGATGTGGACCGCCACCATAGTTCTGTTGGTAACCGGAACCGAAATCATTGTTACCCCAATTACCGCTATTACCGGGACCACTGTTACCGAGACCTTCTAAGTTTATAGGCTTTGACGTCTTGTTCGTTTCGTAGTTATTTTATTAATGACTGTATTTTTGCTTAACAACTAAAATCATCTTATAAAAAGTGCATACATTCTTAAATATAGTGCATATAGTGCATACATTCTAATAATGAAATAAACATATTGAAATGAATGAGACAAATATATTTCAGAATATTCTAGAATAATTTACAATAAATAAAAATCCGTTACAAATAATATTAAACATCCAAATCTTGATTTAAAACAAAGATTATTAAATTACATAAGACCTACATAAGTGTAACAGAGATAACTATACTCATAGATGTAATATTCTCTCACTTGCACTAACAACCTGTCCCCACTATACGCATATATTGCACTAACAACCGGCCATCCTGACAATGAGATCACCCGATCTCACGATGTCCTAAATCCTGCCCTGCACGCTGTCCAAACCAAGGGCGTATATTGGATACAGACCAAATACCCCTATAAGGCGTACGCGACTGTTGGAACCCATCTACATCAACGAGTAGATAACGATCGTTCCTCAAAACTTTTGATATTCTTGGTATCAATTTACGTGATACACCTGTCGTTGAATCAAAGTTCTTCACCATTACGTAGTCCCCATCCTGATATAACCTTGGAGCTTTCCTCCGCTCATCAACATATTTCTTATTATAATCCTGTAATTTTCTCTGTCTTTCTGACGCAAGCGATCTAATTGCATTAATATCTTCCCTTTGGTCACTATTCAATTCCAGAAGACACTCCCCCAAAGAGTCCACAACCTTTCCTCTCTGTCATACGCCGAACAACAACTCACTGGGATGTTTCCCAATAGACCTATGCCAGGTGTTATTAATCGTATATTCAACCTGCTCAACTACCCTATCCCAGTAAATACCCTTTTCCGGATCTACCAACTTAGCTAACATTGGTCCAATAGATCTATTAACTCTTTCCACCTGCCCATTCGCCTGAGGCGAACCAGTAGCAACCAAAATGTGTTTAACATCATTCTCAATTAGAAAATCAGTAAAATCCTTAGAAGTAAAACATGCCCCTCGATCACTTATAATACATCTAGGACGACTGTACGATCTAAAATAGTCCCTCAACGCCAATATAAGCTCCTTTGTGCTCGTGGTCTTTGCAGGGTAGAGTCTTACGAATTTAGTACAGGCATCAACGACTACCAATATATGTTTCAAAGCCCTACCATTATTGGCCCATAGTGATCAATATGCACGGTATCAACGGAGTCTCTGGCTTCGGAATACTATGTAGAAATCCCTCCTCTTTACTATGTTTTGAAGAATACGCAATACATTTTACACAGTTGTCTATATGCCTAGCAATTTTCGCCCTTATCTTGGGAAACCAATAACTTCTCAAAATGAGTTCAGCCATCTTATCAGCCCCTACATGTCCCATTTCATCATGATATTTATACAAAACGTGACTTTCCATATCATCTGGTACATAAAACAATAAATTTCCCTCATTAACCTTTCTGTATATTACCCCATTGCGCATCTCATACAATCCATGTTCCGATCTTTGCAGTTCTTCCTTCAAATCCCTTAATTTTGGGTCTCTTCTGGCAAATTATTAAATTTTCCTCAAATGTATTCTTTTCTATCACTAATATATTGGTACATCTGCTCAGTGCGTCAACATGTTGCATTTTATCGCCCGCCCGATGTTCTAGTTCATATTCAAAATTTTGAAGTTCCAAGGCCCATCTCGCTATTCGTGGATTTAATTCGCTTTTATTTAGTGTCATGGTTAAGGAATTACAATCCGTTATAATTTTAAATTTTCTTCTCTGTAAATATATTCGAAATCTTTTCAAAGCGTAAACTATTGCCAACGTCTCAAGTTCGAAGCTGTGATACCTCGATTCAGTTTCCGTGGTTCTCTTCGAAAAATAGAAAACGGCGTGGAATTTCCCATCACTTTTCCTCTGCAGTAAAACTGCACCGAAGCCTATAGAACTAGCATCACAATGAAGTTCTGTCTCATCCCTAGGATCATCAGATCAGTGCCAGGTGATTCCATCAGCTTATCCTTTAAAATTTCAAAAGATCTTAGTTCAGCCTCACCAAAAAAAAAATCCATTTTTCCTTGTCAAGTCATACAATGGTTTCGCCAATATCGAAAAGTCCTTAACAAATCTTCGAAAATAAGAACATAGGCCCAAAAAACTTTGAACAGAATGCTGATTCTCCGGCACAGGAAAATCCCTTATTGCTTTTAACCCATTATCATCAGCCCTTATACCATTTCCATCGATTGTATAACCCAAATACTTTACCGAAGTCTGAAAAAATTCGCATTTGTCCTTTCTTAGCTCCAAATGATTCTCAACTAATCGAGCAAAAACTTCCCTTAAAATTTCAAAATGTTCCTCCTTGTTAACTGTAGCGATCATAGTATCATCCAAATATATAATAACTTTGTCATCCCTGACCAAATCTGCGAAGACTTTACTTACAAATCTCTGAAAAACTGAAGGCACATTTTTTAAACCAAATGGCATTCTTAAAAATTCAAACTGCCCCATAGGCGTCACAAATGAAGTATATTTAATAGACTCAGGGTGAACAAACACATGGAAAAATCCATTCTTCAAATCTAATTTCGTAAAATATTTCCGACCTGAAAGCCTGTCCAACAAATCATCTATAAGAGGAATTGGATAATTATCCTTAACAGTTAGTTTGTTCAGAGTCCTGTAGTCTACGCACATTCTCAAATCCCCTGTCTTCTTCCTCACTAAGACAATAGGTGAAGCATACTCCGACTCACTCGGCCTTATATACCCCTTTTTCAAATACTCATCCAACAAACTCTGTAATTCCATCTTCTCCGAATAAGACAATCTTCTAGGTCTACAATTAAAGCATTTATCGTCGCTTAATCTCAATCTGATTTTACTATATACCCTAGGCTTGGACGGACGTTCTGGGCGCTTATAATTCTCATCATATAAGTGACCCAATTTACACAACTCATCATACCCAATAGAACTCCCAACAACAAAATCAAAATCATTGGATTCACCTATTTCAATAGATAAAATTGCAGCACCAAAATCCTCATCGCAATCCAAACCACCTCCCACACCACATGCCCTCAACTTAAAGCCTGCCTTTAACAAAAAATCCCTACCTAACACACACCCAAATGTTGTTGTTTCATCAGAGACAACCAACAATATCCAATATTCACAAAACACCTAAATTTCCATAAACGTTCAATTTTGAAAAATTTATTCCAAAAAAATTTCTATCAGAACATAAAAGATTTTTCAATTCAATAAACTCAAGAATGCTCGATCTCCTCACAAAACTGACTACACTTAAACTTAAAGAAAGTTGTACCGCTGGCTTTCTTCCTGGACAGTTTGCAACACGGTGATCCATATTACCGCACCCATAACAGGCACCCATTTGTCGCTTTGGCTTCTGACAATCTGCTGCAAAGTGCCCAATTGAGTTGCAGTTGAAACATCTGAATATTTTTTTCTCTCCATCGCCTGACTGCTCTCCTTTTTTACGTTGGTATTGCTTATTCCATCCCAATTGAATTTTAGAAAAAGCAAGCAGTAGCTGCGTCTTATTGGTGAAGCATCGAAAGGTTGCTTGTAATTTTAATTGGGTATCGGGAATACCTTCGATTATGTAGTCGATTTGTTCGTCCTCTTCCAGACCCAATATAGAAGATAACATTACTTTTTCATTGTAATAATCTAAAAAACTTTCACCATATTTCAATCTGCGTGCTTCGAAGTTTCGACGCATTATTAATTTGTTTTCTTTTTTACAAAAAATTTCCTCCATCTCACTCAAAATTTGTTCAGTACTTTCATTCACAAAATTTGGTTTAGAATTAACATGGTAAACACTGTTTATATTTTTGAATTGGTTTATCCACATTTCAGGAAATATTTCACCTTCATAGTCCGGAATCATGTCTTTTAAAATGACACACTCATTTGCGACAAATCTTCAACTTTCGTAGGAGTGTATATATATATTCATTGTGCATGCTTTGAAGACATCTGTATATACAGCCAAAAAAGTCCCTATAATATGCGCTGTATCCAGTAAAATGTCTTCAGTGTATATAGTAGATTAATGTAATGTTTGAGGTCTTCAAAGAATCAAAATGTCTTCATAGTAACCTGTGAAACGAAAAACCGCCCCCGCAACATGCACTGTGCGGTAATATGGATCACCGTGTTGCAAACTGTCCAGGAAGAAAGCCAGCGGTATAATTTGTGAACGATAGTGAATATGTAAGGTATTTTAAGTTTTCTTTAAGTTTAAGTTTTAATTATGAATTTTCTTTAGAATGCCTAATGGATTCGGGTAGTGTAGTCAGTTTTGTGAGGAGATTGAGCATTCTTGAGTTTATTGAATTGAAAAATGTTTTATGTTCTGATAGAAATTTTTTTGGAATAAATTTTTCAAAATTGAACGTTTATGGGAAATTTAGGCGTTTTGTGAATATTGGATATAAGGTTATAGATTTGGATTTTTAGGTTGTCTCCGATGAAACAACAACATATGGGTGTGTGTTAGGTAGGGATTTTTTGTTAAAGGCAGGCTTTAAGTTGAGGGCATGTGGTGCGGGAGGTGGTTTGGATTGCGATGAGGATTTTGGTGCTGCAATTTTATCTATTGAAATAGGTTATTCCAATGATTTTGATTTTGTTGTTGGGAGTTCTATTGATGAGAATTATAAGCGCCCAGAACGTCCGTCCAAGCCTAGGGTATATAGTGAAATCAGATTGAGATTAAGCGACGATATATGCTTTAATTGTAGACCTAGAAGATTGTCTTATTCGGAGAAGATGGAATTACAGAGTTTGTTGGATGAGTATTTGAAAAAGGGGTATATAAGGCCGAGTGAGTCGGAGTATGCTTCACCTATTGTCTTAGTGAGGAAGAAGACAGGGGATTTGAGAATGTGCGTAGACTACAGGACTCTGAACAAACTAACTGTTAAGGATAATTATCCAATTCCTCTTATACATGATTTGTTGGACAGGCTTTCAGGTCGGAAATATTTTACGAAATTAGATTTGAAGAATGGATTTTTCCATGTGTTTGGTCACCCTGAGTCTATTAAATATACTTCATTTGTGACGCCTATGGGGCAGTTTGAATTTTTAAGAATGCCATTTGGTTTAAAAAATGCGCCTTCAGTTTTTCAGAGATTTGTAAGTAAAGTCTTCGCAGATTTGGTCAAGGATGACAAAGTTATTATATATTTGGATGATACTATGATCGCTACAGTTAGCAAGGAGGAACATTTTGAAATTTTAAGGGAAGTTTTTGTTCGATTAGTTGAGAATAATTTGGAGCTAAGAAAGGACAAATGCGAATTTTTTCAGACTTCGGTAAAGTATTTGGGTTATACAATCGATGGAAATGGTATAAGGGCTGATGATAATGGGTTAAAAGCAATAAGGGATTTTCCTGTGCCGGAGAATCAGCATTCTGTTCAAAGTTTTTTGGGCCTATGTTCTTATTTTCGAAGATTTGTTAAGGACTTTTCGATATTGGCGAAACCATTGTATGACTTGACAAGGAAAAATGGATTTTTTTTTTGGTGAGGCTGAACTAAGATCTTTTGAAATTTTAAAGGATAAGCTGATGGAATCACCTGGCACTGATCTGATGATCCTAGGGATGAGACAGAACTTCATTGTGATGCTAGTTCTATAGGCTTCGGTGCAGTTTTACTGCAGAGGAAAAGTGATGGGAAATTCCACGCCGTTTTCTATTTTTCGAAGAGAACCACGGAAACTGAATCGAGGTATCCAGCTTCGAACTTGAGACGTTGGCAATAGTTTACGCTTTGAAAAGTTTTCGAATATATTTACAGAGAAGAAAATTTAAAATTATAACGGATTGTAATTCCTTAACCATGACACTAAATAAAAGCGAATTAAATCCACGAATAGCGAGATGGGCCTTGGAACTTCAAAATTTTGAATATGAACTAGAACATCGGGCGGGCGATAAAATGCAACATGTTGACGCACTGAGCAGATGTACCAATATATTAGTGATAGAAAAGAATACATTTGAGGAAAATTTAATAATTTGCCAGAATAGAGACCCAAAATTAAGGGATTTGAAGGAAGAACTTCAAAGATCGGAACATGGATTGTATGAATGCGCAATGGGGTAATATACAGAAAGGTTAATGAGGGAAATTTATTGTTTTATATACCAGATGATATGGAAAGTCACGTTTTGTATAAATATCATGATGAAATGGGACATGTAGGGGCTGATAAGATGGCTGAACTCATCTTGAGAAGTTATTGGTTTCCCAAGATAAGGGCGAAAATTGCTAGGCATATAGACAACTGTGTAAAATGTATTGCGTATTCTTCAAAACATAGTAAAGAGGAGGGATTTCTACATAGTATTCCGAAGCCAGAGACTCCGTTGATACCGTGCATATTGATCACTATGGGCCAATAATGGTAGGGCTTTGAAACATATATTGGTAGTCGTTGATGCCTGTACTAAATTCGTAAGACTCTACCCTGCAAAGACCACGAGCACAAAGGAGCTTATATTGGCGTTGAGGGACTATTTTAGATCGTACAGTCGTCCTAGATGTATTATAAGTGATCGAGGGGCATGTTTTACTTCTAAGGATTTTACTGATTTTCTAATTGAGAATGATGTTAAACACATTTTGGTTGCTACTGGTTCGCCTCAGGCGAATGGGCAGGTGGAAAGAGTTAATAGATCTATTGGACCAATGTTAGCTAAGTTGGTAGATCCGGAAAAGGGTATTTACTGGGATAGGGTAGTTGAGCAGGTTGAATATACGATTAATAACACCTGGCATAGGTCTATTGGGAAACATCCCAGTGAGTTGTTGTTCGGCGTATGACAGAGAGGAAAGGTTGTGGACTCTTTGGGGGAGTGTCTTCTGGAATTGAATAGTGACCAAAGGGAAGATATTAATGCAATTAGATCGCTTGCGTCAGAAAGACAGAGAAAATTACAGGATTATAATAAGAAATATGTTGATGAGCGGAGGAAAGCTCCAAGGTTATATCAGGATGGGGACTACGTAATGGTGAAGAACTTTGATTCAACGACAGGTGTATCACGTAAATTGATACCAAGAATATCAAAAGTTTTGAGGAACGATCGTTATCTACTCGTTGATGTAGATGGGTTCCAACAGTCGCGTACGCCTTATAGGGGTATTTGGTCTGTATCCAATATACGCCCTTGGTTTGGACAGCGTGCAGGGCAGGATTTAGGACATCGTGAGATCGGGTGATCTCATTGTCAGGATGGCCGGTTGTTAGTGCAATATATGCGTATAGTGGGGACAGGTTGTTAGTGCAAGTGATAGAATATTACATCTATGAGTATAGTTATCTCTGTTACACTTATGTAGATCTTATGTAATTTAATAATCTTTGTTTTAAATCAAGATTTGGATGTTTAATATTATTTGTAACGGATTTTTATTTATTGTAAATTATTCTAGAATATTCTGAAATATATTTGTCTCATTCATTTCAATATGTTTATTTCATTATTAGAATGTATGCACTATATGCACTATATTTAAGAATGTATGCACTTTTTATAAGATGATTTTAGTTGTTAAGCAAAAATACAGTCATTAATAAAATAACTACGAAACGAACAAGACGTCAAAGCCTATAAACTTAGGTGGTCTCGGTAACAGTGGTCCCGGTAATAGCGGTAATTGGGGTAACAATGATTTCGGTTCCGGTTATCAACAGAACTATGGTGGCGGTCTACATCGTGGTGGAGGCGGCGGTTTTGGTGGTGGCAATAATCGTATGCAACCTTATGGAGGTGGTAACAGTGGAAATTTTGGAAAAGAAAACCAAGCTAATTTTGGCAATAGTGGTGGAGATTTTAATAGTGGACCCATGGGTGCTGGCGGTGGCAATCAAGTCAAAATCCAAGCATTTTACAGTTTACCAGTTTATAATACAGAAAATAGTAAAAAAAAGAAAAACAAGCAAGCAGGTTCTTCTCTATATCTTCTCTCCAAATAAAGCACAGTAAAAGAACTGCTATTCATTTCGAAGTCAGGATGAAATGAGTAAGTTTTCTAAGCGTAAAAACAGCTATTTTACAATTCAGTTTTGCAACACGTGCATTGCTTAAAACTACGAAAATATTTATATAAAATGAAAATTAAGGAAAAAAACTTGAAAAAGTTCACAAGATAGCGAGACATCCGATCTAACACAGGATAGAAAAAAATCTAACAAAAAATGAAGTTAATGACAGAAAATGGTGATGGCGATGCAACAATGGCTATGGCGTTATGGCAAGTCACCAAAAATCGAAAACATTGTCTACCATAAGATTGGTTCGAACAGCTGTTTTATATGGTTTCTTCTGTCAAGCTGTAAAAGAACATTCTCAAAGTTGCCAGTATGCAGTTTCCAGATGGTGCTGCCATTTTCTAATTATTTTCACCTGCACATGTAAAAACGCCAGCAAGGTGGCATGGCAAGGACAGTTTTAAATAAAACGCTGAAATATTAAGAACTAAAGTGTGGCTAATGTTTACATCGTATAAATAAAGTGTGTTTCTGTAATTTTAGAGCCTGTTATAAATAAATAGTACCATAAATAATTTCAAACAGTGTTTATTATTTGCAATATAGAAAGAACACGATTTATTTAAAAGGTAAATAAATCAACGATTTTATAAAGGGTAAAATCGTAACAATATATTAAGTAAATTTCGTCTAAACGCAATAAGTAAAATCAAATGGATATAAGCATAAGTAACATTTTCCTTTGATTTATGAGTTAAATACAGATATTTACAATTAGTGTTTTCAAGGGCACGAATGTGTTGATGAAGGTCGTAGCTGACCAGAAAATGTATTCCATTGGTCTTGTGTCTAAATAACTTTTTCTTTGTATTCTCCAAGATTACTAAATAAAAAAAATAAAAATTTTTCTATGATCTCGAACCAGACTAAAAATACATTTTCATTTAGAAAGATCAACTATAAAAAACTGCACTATGAAAAATTAATTAATACAAAAATCGTTTTTATTATTACGATCTAAGCACATACATACATACTAGGGCGGGTCAATTTAAAAATCGCTCAATGTACAAGGAAAATCGTATTCTACGGATCAAAATAAGAAACTTTGCCCAAGGAACCATACCTCTAAAACGAATTTCGATGTCCCGAAAAATCCCACGATGATCCATTTAGAGTGCTCCAATCGAGTCCAAATGTATGACCGACCCCACTAACTTTGTAGGGCTGACCCACCCAGGCTAGTGGCACATCCCTGGGGGGTTCTCCATACAAACATTTCAAAAAAATCACCATTTTTGGCATTTTACATGAAAAAATCAGCGAAATGGCTATGTTTTTTTCTTTTTGGAGTTTATTTTTCTCTTTAGAAATTTTTTTAGCAAGAACATATATAAATGAAAAAATGAATTTAACTTAGTAATAAAAAAATTAATTTTTGAAGTCTGTTTTGCTTTCAAGTCTGGACAAATTCGCACGGCTCTCTAATGTCGTCGCCAAAACAGCCTCTACATTTCCCGGTATAACTCGTTTGGAAACGCTAGCTAGCAACTGAACGTGTCGTTTCGTTCCCTGTATATGTGATGGAGTTTTTGGATAAAAAAACGGTTGACCGTCTTGATTTAAATATTCTTTCAATCTATCATACGGAATGCCTCGCGTGATTGGTGGTTCAAATACGTTATTTATATCATTTAAACTGATCATTTCCGTGTAACTTTTTCAATTGAAGTTAATATCTGTTTTTTTGTAAACTCTAAGTTTCGTTGGGTCGTTAACATTGGTTCGATAGCGAAGAATTTTCTTGATAGCACAGTCGCGCTTTTCTTTCCCATCATCAAACAACATTAATAACGAGATATTTTCCGAATGCGCATAATATGAATTGTCTGTAATTACTTGATTCTGCGTAAACGAGGTTCTATAAATCCTGACCAACTAATGAACTTGAAAATAATGCACTACCGTGCATGACAGAGCTGTAATACTTGATATTGAAGTACATTGGCACAAAACAGATTTTCCGTTGTCACATACAATCGAAATCACAAGGCCGCTGGCCTAGTTGAGCTAGCGAGAATGTACAATTTTTCCTGGTTTGATATTAGCCAGGTCCACCGGAACCATGCCGCTAGAAATTGCATGGGTCATGTCGTATAAGTACTTCGAATCGGTGGAAAATTCAATTTTTCCTGGAGCAGGGGGCATATTTTTTAACTCAACTTTCTGAAAGCCGTCTACCACCTGAAAGTATATAAACATAAACTAATTAAAAACGGTTGACAATTATAATAAATGAGTGATAATAATTTACCGGAAGAGTTTCACAAGTTTTGATTTGACGGCTCAGTTTTCCGGTAGCCGATCTTGGTCCAGTGCTGGTCGATTTATCCAAAGCTGCAAACAAATGCCGAAACGGAAGTTTGTTGAAGTGTAGAAGGCAAACGAACCAATGCAATGGTCTTTTTAACAGCAATTCGAATCGTCGTATAATTTCACCGTGTGGGCCACACAGTCAGTGCATATGCCAATTAATGCGTCTAGTGATATATTATTATCGTTGAAAAAATCATTTAATTTGGTTGTTTTGTATTCAGCGGTTTCATGTTCCAGTCTTACGTAACCAATCAATTCAGAATTCAGTTCTCTCAAAATAACAAGATGAGGTTCTTTTTCCATCCTAGTATGATACTTCTCAGCAATTTTAGCTCTCATTAAATTGGTATCATCTAACAAATTGGTATCATCTAACCGTTTGCGAAGCACTTCTTGTCTGCATTTCTCTTTTTATCTGCAAACTTTCGATTTATTCATGATGAGAGGTTTGCCATGCTTATCTTTCATTTTCAAATCTTGGAAAAGAGCGGTTCTTAATGCTGATGCTACTCTATCAGGCACACCAAACCTGCCACATATCAACCCAAAGTTAAAACAATCGTATTTTTCTGTGTATTGTGAACTTGTGCTTCTATCCGTATCTTCTTGAACCGATGGCCGTGCGTATGTTGAATCATTGGGATCTTGATATGTTGGCATTGATGACATAGACGTTGCTCCTTGCTCTTCAATTTTCATCATAAATGCATCCACTGTTAGTCCTCTCTGATTATGTTGATCGTGCATAAACTCTTTGAGGCGTTCTGGAACCATAAAGCTGCCTTCATGTTCCAATGTGAAAAATTGTTTCCAGAGATTTTAGAAACTTTGGAATTTTTGGGGTTTTATTTTTGCTCTTGATTTGGTCTTGATATTTCTCAAGCAATCTATTCAATTTAATAGATACACAATTTTTCGGCACTATTTCCATACCAAGTTTTTCCCAAATTCCAATCAACTTATTTTGTACTTGAATAGTAAATGATTTATAGGAACGTTCGCACGTTCGCTCAAGTAAAAATAATATCTCAAGATATCCGGATTGGTTGGTAAATTGTATATGACTCATTGGGTTTTCGGTAGTTGTTGATGTTGTTGTGGCTTCATTTTGCGGTGTAGAGGATGGTGGATTCATTGTAATAGGATGATAAATGGATTTTTAAAATAGTACCGACAAGTTTACTTTCTTTGACAGTCGAAAACATAATGAAGACTAAGGTATATTGTCTACTTATTTATACTATTTTTTACTCCGTTATTCTACCTGCAATTGTGTCACAGTGATACCTTCATCTAAAAGGGTGTATCACAGTCATACATTTATTGTTAAAATAGTTGCAAAAAACGAGCATTTCTTAAGAAGGTGCCATAAAAAACCCACAAAAATGTGTAAAAACAACGTTAATTTCTTAAGTAGGTGCTATAAAAAAACCACACAATTAAGTTTACGACATGCAGCTGTGTCTAGTGCAATTGTGTCCTGCAATTGTGTCTCATATACCTTCATTTTAAAAGGGTTGAATAGAAAATCCATACAAGTAAGTTTGCGACATGCAAATGCATCACAGTGATGCCAAAAATGGTGATTTTTTGAAATGTTTGTATGGCGAAACCCCCAGGGGGTTCCAGAGGGTGTGCCACTGGCATGGGTGGGTCGGCCCTACAAAGTTAGTGTGGGTTGGTCATACATTTGTACTCTAAATGGGTCAAAGTGGGATTATTCAAAATTTTACCCTACGCACAGTGCTTTGTTCCCATATAACGAGTGGACAAAAATAGAAGAAGTTTGTCGTAGCTTACTGAAATTTGGTATGCGATTTTAGTTTGAGTTAATTAGAAGATAAACGAAATTTTGGGAAAATTGGTGCAAGGACACGCTTACCTCCCATATATCCTGAAGTTTAAAAATGTAATAAAATCTTCAAATTTGGTCAGAACCTAACGAAAATGATAATTGTTATTAGAACAATGTTATTAACGTGTCTGCCAATTTTCCTTTCAATCGAAGGAAGGACTCGCTTACGTGTCATATATCATTTTTTAAGAAAATTACATAAAATCTGTAAAAGTTAACCGATTACATTCAAACTTATCAAATTAATTTAAATAAACCTAAAAAACATGTATACTAAAATTCGTTGAATTAACTAAAAGGTCATTTTATATATAATTTTGTTTAAGTCTTTATAATCCCTAAAAACATTTTTAAAAACTATAAAAAATTTACTTACAAAAAAATAAAATATTTTTAACGTAATAACAAATAACTAAATACTTTATTTAAGAAAATAAGTTTTTATTGAAATCTGACTTTTATAATAATCGAACTTGAATTTCAAAATTTCGTTTGTATATCCAAAACTTTGGAAGTTTTTAAAATAAAAAACTTAAAACGATAAAAAAAAACTACACTTCCAACCAACTATCATCAGTAGTTGAGTCTTCGCTCAACGAAGCCATGTAGAATATTTATTTTCAAAAAAAACTTCTATTATATTTGCTTATATTCCAGTACTCTTTCATTTTAACATTAAAAAATGAACACTTTGTATTAAGGTGTTCTTGTCGGAATATAAATCTCCTATCTTTTGTGTTACAAATTTGTAAATGTTTGCTTCATTATTATTTGTAGGTACAGAAAGCCAACAATCAATTAAATCTGAATTTTTTTTAAAATAGAAGCCATCACAAAAAATTTAAAAATTTTAAATAGAAAGTTTTTATTTGATATTTTGTTTATATTAGCAATAGAGATAACCCGTGAGAAGTTTGAACATTTACGTTCAATGTGCTTAGGAAATTTTAAGTTCACCCACAATTATAAAACAAATTATTTAAAAATAAGTTTGACAAACAATAGGTTTATTGTAATTATTTTAAATGGCATGCTTAAAATACAGTTACATTACACGTCATTGAAATTTATTTTTATCAAAAAAGTTGAATAAATTTATTTTTCATTACGTTTAAAATACCGAAATTATCGATAGATCCGTTACGAATATGTCGAACTACGCATGATTTCGTTTACCACGCATGTTAGAAATACGTGATTTAATTTTTAAAACTTTTTATTAAATAAAAACTTTGTCACGTTCTCATCCCTAAATTAATAAATTTTAATAACGGAAATAATATGTCAATATGATAAAACAAAACAAAGAATGCGACAAATATTATCAGGAATGGAACCTTTTAAATAATACGAAAAAAATTAAATAAGCGAAAATGAATAGTTACAGTCGAAGACGTTTATTTGTTGCCTAATTCCGAGTTTTTAGGATGCAGATTATCTTTAAACTGAGTTTATCGCAGCTTGTAACTTGAATACTGATTTTAAAATTTAATAAACATGGAAATGGCAGACAAAATTCGTTTTCGGTTTAACTAAACCAAGTTTAACTCACATCCCAAAAATCGGAATAGGGTTCATTTTTTATTCGGCCGAATATTCGGTATTCGTTTTGAATACACTATTCGAGACGAATACACTCGAATACACTATTCGTGATATCTCTAATTAAAACCGATTTCTTGTTAACAAGTTTTCCTTAAAATTCCACGTATTTAGCGCCCTTTAGTAGTACAAATAAGAGTCAAATCTATTTTTTTTTTCACAAAACACAAAAATCTGTTTTTTTTAAATATATTATCGAGGAACTTTATTTTATTTGACTTCATTTTAATTTTTAACACTACAAAATTGCATCAAATTTATGAAAAAATCATGAAAATAGACATTTTTTAAAACATGATTTTTTATAATTTGTGGCAAAATATTTGTTCTATTCTTTTCATTATCTTTGAGATAATAGTATAAAGTTTGAAAAACTCCATCAAAGTTTTGAAAATTTTGTACATAATTTATATATATATATATATATATATATATACAGCCAAAAAAGTCCCTATAATATGCGCTGTATCCAGTAAAATGTCTTCAGTGTATATAGTAGATTAATGTAATGTTTGAGGTCAGTCTCCAAGGAATCAAAATGTCTTCAAAACGAAAAACCGTCCCCGCAACATGCATATATATATATATTCGCACAGCACATGTTGCGGGGACGGGTTTTCGTTCCACAAGTTACTATTAAGACATTTTGTTACTTTGGGGACTGTCCTTAAACTTTTCGTTGTTCTACTGTTTACACTGAAGACATTTTACTGGATACAGCGCATATAATAGGGACTTTTTTGGCTGTATATACAGATGTCTTAAAAGTTTGTGCAATGAATATATATATATATATATATATTTATGCATTTCACATACTTTGAGGACATCTGTATATACAGCCAAAAAAGTCCCTGTAATATGCGCTGTATCCAGTAAAATTTCTTCAGTGTTTACAGTAGATTAATTAAAAGTTTGAGGACAGTCTCCAAAGTAACAAAATGTCTTCATAGTAACTTGTGGAACGAAAAACCGTCCCCGCAACAACCGCTGTGCACACATTTTGTATTTTGTAGAATTGGTGTAGTAAAACAAACAAAATGTCATTAAAAACAACTGCTGCACTCTTGGTGGCATTTATGTATGTGTATCTGGCGTGATTTTGACAGCTGATATTATGATATAGTTGTTATAATATTTATTATGATAACTCTGTTATAATATAAATATAACACTAAGAGCAACATCAATTTGGAGTCTACACGCAAATATAATTCTCTCTGCGATTGGATATGTCGTTTGCAAACAGAAAAATTTTATATCAATCGCAGGTGTAGACACCAAGTTAAGCCTATTCGTCCCGAAAAGACATAGCTATTTCTTTTCCATAGTTGGCTAGTCGTTCTAGATGAACAACCTTCATTTTGGACCTTGAACTCAGATCTTTCTGTATTCTGCATATGACATCATTCAACCTTTTAATTACTCTATAGGGGCCGTCCCAATGCGTTTGTAATTTGAGAGATAGTCCTTTTTTCCGTTGCGGGTTAAATAGCAGAACGAGAATTTGCTGCCCTTGCCTTCATCTTATCGCTGACTAAAAATAGTCAAAAAAATTCGATTGCGAACAAACTCATGAAGCTCGTTTAGGTCTGTTTGTTCCCGAGAAGCGTTGTCGTTGTCTTTATCTATAGCGGCGGTCTTAACTCCAAATTCTAAATCCCCAGACAATTTAAGTTCCGTTCCGAAAATTTTTTTTTTTTTGCAGGTGTAAGGGAGGTGGAATCGTGAACAGCAGATATATATGCCAGCAGAAATTTGGGGATGTGTTCATTCCAGTCCTTCTGATGAGTACTGACCACTTTTCTTAAGTATTCCTTTAAAGTGCGATTGAATCTTTCGACCATACCATCAGATTGTGGATGCAGCGGGGTGGTTCTTGTTTTTCTTATTCCATACAACTCACACATTTTCTTAAAGATAGCCGATTCAAAATTCCTTCCCTGGTCAGAGTGTAATTCCAATGGAACACCGTAGCGATACACACAGTTGTTCACAAATGCGCTTATTACCGTTCTGGTTTCCTGGTTCGGTATAGCGTATACCTCCGGCCATTTACTGAAATAGTCGATCACCACAAGAACGTAACGGTTTCCGGAATCACTGACAGGGAAAGGGCCTGCTACATCCATTGCTATCCGCTTTTTTTCGTTGTCTGCTCTAGAAACTTATAATAGCTTCTTGTTGTCTGCTCTCGAAGCTTGTAACAGTTTCATGTTGTCTGCTTTAGAAGTTTCTAGCAGTTTTTTGTTGTCTTCCATCTTTTGCATCATAGCAGCCAACATTGTGCTTAACTCCATGTTACCTTCTGTTTTACGGGTATTAACCTCCATTTCTTCTTTTTCGTCAAATCCCTAAGTAGCTATGTCAATATTACGCCGCTCAAATTCCTCTATGAGCCTCTTTTGCAATTCGACTTTTTTTCCTTCTTGAGCTGTTCCACCTTAAGCTCCTCCAATTTCATGACTGCTTATTATTTTGCAATCCCACTTCTGACACCAATTGTTACGATTTTACCCCTTTATAAAATTGTTGATTTATTTACCTTTTAAATAAATCGAGTTCTTTCTATATTGCAAATAATAAACACTGTTTGAAATTATTTATAGCTCTATTTATTTACAACAGTCACTAAAAATTACAGAAAAACACTTTATTTACACGATGTAGATATACTAAACGTTAGCCACACTTTAGTTCTTCACACTCTGCGTTTTATTTATCAAGTACCCGTATTTATATGAGTAGTTATTCTAGTTCTTTCAAGTTTATTACGGAACTAGATTGTTCCAGCTGTCTAAATTCGCGTGAAGAAATTTCTAGTCGTAGAAACTTCTTGTAACAATATTATAAACAAACATAATTTAACACAAGAAAACAAGATTAAAGTGGGGCAAAAAAGTTTAAAAGAAATTGTTTAAAATTGTTTGCGTTGTTGTTAAGTTGTTGGTTTGCTGAAAGACTTTTCCAAAGACGTGCGGCATTTACATAAAAATGCCATTCAGACACATAATATCGGTGTTTTGGTATATTAATCTTTCAACGTCTTGGAGATGTGGCAAATTATATCTTGGCATTAATGTATAGTGGATTTTAGGTATAAACTATTGTTGTGGTTGCGGATGACTCCTGGTTCCTTGCAGATGATAGAACCACTTATAACACCGCACTCTTTCTTTTGTATTTTTTAGTTTAAATTTTAGTCTTTTCACTTGTTAGTTTGTACAGTTTGGTTTCTTTTTTTCTCTTATATTTTAGTTAAATTTACAATGTTTTTATCTACAGGTTGTAGTTTCTATTTTTCTTAGTTTTGTAAGCTTTTCTTTTTATGTCTGTTTTATTCTTTTGCTCAATTTTATTATAATTGTCACCTTTTTCTTCCATTTGTTTCAGTTTTATTTTTGTGTACTTAATGCAGCCGGTTGCTGTGGCTCTTATTCAGTTAGTGCGGAGCCAAGGCAGCATAGAAAAACGAGCTACATTCCTACTAGCTGAATAAGGATGCCGTACTGTACGTAACAGGCGGCGGAATCGCACCGTTGCCCAACAACATTTGCCGCGTGAACATACCGCCTGACTTGCACCAACAGTGCAACAAACAGCTCCGCGTGTCATAAGCAAAGAAGACCAAAGAGCAACTTAAGGCCAGAGAGTTAAATTTAGATTTTATTATAAAACAAACTACGTCAAAAGCTCAAAACAAATTCAAAGGGCAAACAAAAATATTTGTATTCTATGGTTTTGACATACGGAATTAGTGCACAATACCCCTATATATATTGTTACACGAAATTTCTACATCTAGAAATTTCTTCATACTAATTTTAACAGTTGGAAAAATCTAGTGTGGTAATAAACTAGAAATAACTAGAATACCTATAAATACTGGTACTTGATGACACAGTAGTTCAGTTCATAAGTAAAACGCAAAGTGTGAAGAACTAAAGTGTGGCTAACGTTTAGTTTATCTAAATCGTGTAAATACTGCGGTAAAATGGGACACTTTCAGCGAAACTGCAAAGCACCAAAGGAGAGCCTTCGGGCCGATCGCCGATTAACCCAGTGCTCACCGTTAAAATTTAAAAGAGCTAGCACTGCGGCGCATGATCCAACTTGTGCAAGTGAGGGCCCCACAATCTCCATATCTGGAATACAGCAGGGAAAAAGCAGTCTTACTGCTTGCGGATATATCAACGGCAGAAAGCACATTTGCACTATAGACACAGGAGCATCACAGTCTGTCATCAGACCCGATTTAGTTGAGGAGGCAATTGAACCATTGTATGGGATGAGACTGCGCACAGCTACTGGGGAAACTGGTACTGTCTATGGCAAAGTGAATGTAAAACTTACGACTTCCAACATAAGCGTCAATCATGTATTTATTGTTGCCGATATTGTGGACGAAGGAATCATTGGTGCAGATTTCATGATTCGTCATGCATATGGGGCAAAAAGTTATGATTTGGCGGAATGTTGAAATACCCCTTGATGTTGGATACGAGCACAAGGCTCAAGTAAGAAAACCGGTTACCATTGAGCACACCAAGGGTAGGAAACATTGCAAGCACAGTTCAAAGGCTGAAGGAAAAGACAGTATCGTGGATATTCGACAAACGCATATCGAGCCGAGTGAAGCCTGGTCAGCGGCGCAACGGAGTGACCCCATGTTAGCGAAGATTATATCAGCCAAAGAAGAAAACAGGAGGCCTACCCGCGAGCAGATATCAGCTGAAAGTTCGCTGATGAAGGCATATTGAGCCCAGTGGAATAGCCTGCAAGTGTTAAATGGTGTCACAAAAACCATAGAGAAGCTAAAACAACGGTTTTACTGCGTGGGCTGTCAACAAGCTGTAGGCGATTGGGTAGAAAATTGCGCGCAATGCATCGCAGCCAAAGGACCAGTAAGAACAATCTTTGGAATGGAACTCAAATTGCCTGGCGAATTGGAACTTGGTGTTAAGCCCTCCGCAACAGACAGTGAAAACGACAACTCTTCCCGGGAACAAGAAGACCTCAACAAACGTCAGGAGTTCGTCCGTAATCGAATTAAAATGGTGAGCGACAAGATGAAGGCGAGGTACGATCGAGCAGCGAATTCTGAAGGATTTAATGAGGGCGAGTTGGTTCTGCCGTTTAACCCGCAACGAAAGAAAGGATTATCTCCCAAAATACAAACGCATTGGGACGGACCCTATAGAGTAATTAAAAGGTTGAATGATGTGGTATACAGAATACAGAAAGATCAGAGCCAAGGTCAAAAATGAAGGTTGTTCATCTGGAACGACTAGCCAACTATGCAAAAGGGACGAACAGGCTTAAGTGGGCGGCAGTGTTACACGAAATTTCTACACCTAGAAATTTATTCACACTAATTTTAACAGCTGGAAAAATCTAGTGTGGTAATAAACTAGAAATAAGTAGAATACCTGACTACTCATATAAATACTAGTACTCGATGACACAGTAGTTCAGTTCATAAGTAAAACGCAAAGTGTGAAGAACTAAAGTGTGGCTAACGTTTAGTTTATCTAAATCGTGTAAATAAAGTGTGCTATTAAGTGTATTTCTGTAATTTTTAGTGACGGTTATTAATATATAGAGCTATAAATAATTTCAAACGGTGTTTATTATTTGCAATATAGAAAGAACTCGATTTATTTAAAAGGTAAATAAATCAACGATTTTATAAAGGGTAAAATCGTAACAATATTTACATTAATTACAATTTACATTCTAGCAAACATAGAACCAGAATGAAGGCAAATTATTTCAAACGTGATAAAATAGAAATAACTGAGTCGAATTTCACTCCAAAGCCCAATTTGAACAAAAAAGAACTATCGTGCAAAAAAACAGGCCCATAAATACAAATCTTAGAAAAACTTAACAAATTTTCGAAATTAAATAAATCAATTTAACGTTACCAAAAGTATACAAAAAAATCTAATTACTTTAAATTTCATTAATATTCAAGTTAAATAAAATAAATTTAATATTTTTACTTTAAGTATAAGAGACACGTAGCTTTCGGCTTCACTTTTCTAACCTGTTGTTTCAGGGGACCACTTTTCCTTCGTAAAAATATGCTTGTCCAAAACAGATTCCTGGGAATATATCGTACCAGAGCGACCGCTGCAAAGTGGGGAACTGTAGTTGACATTATATAGCACATCAAACATTTTGATGCTTTAACGAAGATGAATATATTAGTTTTTGGCGAAAAAAGAGGGGTTAGTGTTAGAAATTATTATTAGTGAGAGCTACGTGGCAAAAGCACCAGTTTATGGACTGGTCGAGTGTTAAGCCCATTTTGAGTTTTAATGTCAGCTACACGAATCGTCAGCTAGACGTCGGAACCACGGTAGATTTTCACTACTCGACCTAAACGCCATTCGTTAGAGCAAACTGGCTCATTTTTTAAAACGACAAGATCGTTTTTTTGAATGTCGATTTGAGGAGATTTCCATTTACTGCGCTTGTGCAACTCTTTTAAATACACCTTTCCATCGACGACAAAACTCTTGCTGCATGGCCTTAACTTTTCGCCATCTGTTGAGTATGTTGCCAGACGGTTGCGCTTCTTCTGGTTTTGCGGGAGTCATGAGCGTAGATTCTACTAAAAAGTGTCCCGGAGTTAAAGCTAATTCTTCATCTACGTTTTCAGAATTGAATTGAATTGAGACACGATTCGATAGTAACTAGCAAGGTTGATAATTCTTCAAATGTGTATTTAATCTGAACTGACATTTGCATTTTAAACTTTTGACACCGGCTTCCCACAGGCCTCCTATATGAGGGGCCCTGCTGGTATAAAATGCCACGATAACTGTTGATGACCATATTTTGAAACAGCGTTATCGCGTACCTCTTTTATGTGTTTTACAAAATTCTCATCAATTTTATCAGAGAAGATCTTATTAGGACAACAACGGCGGGAAATAAACCGAGCCAAAGCAGCCATAAAGGCCGGGGTTGACAGATCGCTGACAGCCTCTAAATGAATAGCTTTAGTTGAAAACAAACAAAGAGACACCATAACCTTTGGTGATTTTGCGATATCGACCAGTAAAACTTTTAATTTCAAATGGGTCAGCAAAATCAACGCCTGTATTCGTAAAAGGGCGACTAAAAGTATTTCTTTCATCGGGTAAAGGAGCCATAATTTGCCCTTGACACTTTTTTCGGTATAACACGCAGACTTTACAGTTATGAATGACAGTTTTTATCAGGTTTTTGGCTTTTAATATCCAACACTCTTGACGAATCGTATTAAGGACTAACCTAGGGCCACCATGTTGAACCAATTTATGAAAAAATTCGACATATAAACGGGCTAAAGCACTACCGTAAGCAATTATAATGGAATGTCGTTCATTGTAGGATAAACTTGTGGAAGAACCCATGCGGCCATTTGCTCGAATAATATGATTTTTGTCCAAAAACAGGGTGAAGGTTAGTAAAGAGCTACGAGAGTTGATTTTCTTTCCTTCCAACAAACAACTTAGTTCACACGGAAAATGAATTTGTTAAGACAATGAGAACAAACGATTTTTAACGAAAGTCAACTCTTGAGCCGATATTTTTAACGTTTCATAGTGTACGCCTATGCGTCTATTTTTACTAGCTTTATTTACAAATCGAAACATGTACACAATTACATGAGTTGCTCTTGCAAGGCATGAAAAACGAGTGAGAATATTCTCTTTTTCTGACGATCTAGCAACATAAACTTGTGCTCCTTTTGATTCTACCATGGTTTCGAATTCAACTGGTCCGGTGGGCAAAAATGATTGCAGGATTGTAACTAGAAGCTAAGTGAAACCAATTTGTATTCCCCACTTTTTCTAATATAGTCGCAAATCTATTGGCAAGAAATGTTTTCCAGCTACATGGTGGTTTCCTCAACCATGCTAAAACTATTGTAGAATCTGACCACAAATACATTGTATATGCCCTCAGTTTTAATTGAGGCATTACACTGGCAACTAAATTCGCCAATAGTACCGCGCCGCACAATTCCAAACGGGGCAATGACGGTTTTTTAATTGGTGCCACGTTTGTTTTGGCCACCAAAAGATTTGAAACAATTTGCTCTCCAATTTTAATTCTTATGTATAATGTTGCTGCATAAGTTACCTCCGTTACCTCCGTGCTGCATAAGTTAAGCCGTGAAATTCAATATATTGTAATTGTGTCAACGTCGTTATATTTCGAAATAAAGGCCTGCCACTCATGCAGAGTTACTGGTTTTATTGCGTCGTCCCACTTAATCTTATCAAGCCACATATGCTGCATAAGAATTTTGGATGTTATAATCACTGGTTCCAGCCACCCTGCACAGACGTGCGATTATTGAAGTACTTCCCTCTAGCTATATGATGATTTGTGTTGAATTTTCTTCGTGATAAAATAGAAATGGTCCGCTGCTGCATTCCAAAGAAGACCTAGCGTTTTAGCTGTACTTTTATCATCGAGACACAAAAAAGTGGAATTAAGAAGATGTTCTGAGGGCAAATTTTTCAAAATATGTTTAGAATTTGATGTCCATTTCCGTAGTTCAAAACCCGCTGTTTTCAATATATTAATCAGCTGATCACAAGCAACTAATGCCCCCGCAACTGAATGGGCTCCGACAAGGGCATCGTCAACGTACATGGATTCTCGAAGAATTCTGGCACCAAATGGAAAACGCTGCTCTTCATCATCTGCCAAATATGGTGCACAATTGACGCCGAATGTGACCGTTTTCAGTTGAAAATCTTGTAATTTATCATTTTCAGATCTTCGAAAAACAATTTTTTGAAAAGGGTCATGTTCCGGGTGGATCAAAATTTGCCTGTTATGAAATGTCAGCGTTAAAAACAAATTCAAAAAATCGCCATTTAAAATAAGGGAAACTAAATCGTTTTGTAGACTTTTCCTATTAGACGACGCAATTGAAGCATTAAAACTACTCTTAACTTTGTAGTAGTTCTATCTGACTTAAAAACTCAATGATGTGGTAAATAGTAACCAGGGACACTTGATGATTCTTTAATTTCATCCATATGTCCTAAAGCTAAATATTTCTTTATGACCTCATCGTACATAGTTTTGTATTGTGGCCTACGCATCAAACATTTTTCATTTCTTAAAAATTGACTAACTGCAGTATGCCTATTCGGACCAAGTGACGGACAATTATTTTTGAAGGGATTTACAACATATCTCCCACCATTATTCCTCACCGTAGTAGAACGATAGATCTCCTCAAAATTTTATCCTCTTCTGACAATATTTGACTTCAAGATAGTTCTTCTAACTCCCAAAACTTTGACATCTGATCGTCAATTGATACTTTTGTCATATAATATGGAGAAGGGGCATTTCTGGCTGTTGGACCAGTCACAATCCAGCCGAAAATGGTTTCCTGGGCCACAAGTGTTTCAAAAACACCATGTTGTACCCCTTTAAGAATAATCGCTGGATATAATTCGCCACCTAACAAAAGATCGACTTGACGACTTTTATAAAACTTCGGATCAGCATAATTGAATTTTGGTAACTCAGCGCCTACTTTAGGGCTAAAAGAATGCGTAGGAACACTGCCAGTAATTTTAAAAACAACCAGAGCTTTCATATTAAGAACATAATTAGAATTAAAAAGTGAAACAATTTTAAAAGTTGCATTTTTTTCTGAAATGCTTACTAATTCTTCACCCAAACCTGTGACTGCGGCTTTAAGAGGAGCAGTGGGCAATTTTAATAATTTTTGTATTCTTTCAGAGATAAAACTTTCATCCGAACAAGGATCTATTAAACCTAGTATTCTCTGAGTAGAATCACCTGAGCAAATATTGACCCACGCTGTTGCTAACATTACTTCTTTTTCTACCCTAGTATGGTGCGATTGAGTTGCATTATACACACTTGGACTATTAGTGGACTGTATTTGATTTGCCTGACTAACAGATTTGGATTGTTCCCAAAGGTGTAAAGTTTGTGGTGCCAAACTGTTCAACACGTTTGAATAATAAGAACCGAATCCCAAGATTCAATATTATGTATATTTACATAATTTTAGCACCGACATACAATTATTAATGTCTCTTTGCAACCTTTTTATTTATTGAGCTGTATCCTCTTGGCATGGGGCCTAGTACACTTTTATTTTCATAATTTGATTTTAAATTATTCCACGCAACCTCAAAATTTCCTGATGTTGTAGCTATATGTTGATTTATTTCTCTAGCTTCACCGGCAGTTTTTCGAAATAAATATGATAATTTTTCAATTTGGCTAAGTCGTTGGAAATGTCTTCAGGGAATTGTTTTCTTGCATTTCAAAGTATTATAATACAACGTATGCCTTTCGGACCTGTGGGTGTTTTGCCTGAACCGTAACTAAATCTTTATTTTTCTCTATAGATGCCAAAAAACATTCCTCATAAATTTTCTTAAATTTTCGAGATTTCCAAACGATACGCCATAAAGTTTGATTGAAAATGTTGAAATACGTTCAAGCCTCCTTAATCCATAGACATATCTGATGATATTTCTGTACCGTTTACTAGTTTTATCACAGTTTTCAAACAGCTCACATCCATATATCAAACTAGGAATTAGGTTATTTAACACTTTTAAAGGTATTAAATAAAAACTGTGTTGACCAAAGGGATCGTAATTTAGAATGACTTTGACCAACAATCGAATTTATATGGTTAGTCCAAGATAAATGTAAATCGTTGATTTATTTACATTTTAAATAAATCGAGTTCTTTCTATATTGCAAATAATAAGCACTGTTTGAAATTATTTATAGCACTATTTATTTATAACAGGCTCTAAGATTACAGAAACACAATTAATAGCACATTTTGTTTACACGATGTAAACGTTAGCCACACTTTAGTTCTGGCAACTTTGAGAATGTTCTTTTACAGTTTGGCAGAAGAAGGGCTGCCATTTAATTGTTTTATATTTCAGGGCTAACATATGGGGACTCGTGATTTTACGAGAAAATGGAATTTTGTATTATTTTTAGATTATCCTTTATTGCTGTATGTCCAAATCAGCAGTTAGCTAATTATATTAAACATATTTGTTTAAGTTGTTATGTTCAAACAATTATTTTTAGCGTACCAAGTTATATTTAATAGTGAATCTTTTTAATACTTATATGTATGAAATTGTATTTTTAGTCTGGGCTTGTGTCTAAATAATGTTTTCTGTGTATTCTCGATGATTACTAAATAAAAAGACTAAAAATAAATTTTTATTTTTCATATTTAAGAAAATTCTTTAAAATCTAAAAGGAAAGATTTATGCAGTTGTTGAAATTTGCAAAACATTTAAAATCTAAACTTCAGTTTAATTATTTTTTTATTGTTTTTGCTCCCTTTTAAATGTTGTAAAGTGAGTAATAACATGAAAAGAAACAGTTGTAAAAACATTTTGAAAATTCTAGTTATACAATAGATATTCAACAGTTTATGATTAGACACTCGTCTGCTTAAACAGAACTAGAACTCTTAGGCCCATTATTATAACTTGTCTTTAAGGTGCGTGTTAGATAGAGGTAACTTTAGCTAAAGTGAGCAATAAAGTGACCTTTAACCTTATTAAAATTTTTTGTATGGCATTACCAGAACAAAAACCGATTACTTTTGATAAATTAAAATGGTTCTTAAAAATACGTAGTGACAACGACGAACTTTTATTTATTTAAAAATAAAATTTCTTCGAATTGTGTAAAAAATAAAAATGTTTGTTGTAAAAAATTTATAATGTCGACACCGAACACAGAAATAAACCAAATAACAAAGATACAATCAAAAAACTACAGAGCAACTACACTGCAGAGCAAAAAATATGGCAACTTCAAATGCATAAACCTTACGGTTAAAGAATACTTATAATAACGAAAAACTAATAATCTGTCCATTAACATCCTAACTTTAGCTATCGGCAAGTTATAATAATAGGCCTTAAAAACAAACTATTTTACTTCATTTTGTATTTTTAAAGTAATTTCGAGGAAAAAGCGTAATAAACTTCGTAAAGTGGTCGTTGGTGATAATGATAATATGGAACTAGATGTCTTTTAAGCTATCAATTACTAAGGATAATAAGGACATAATATCCTATGTCTCGAAACATCTTAAAATTGATAAAAAGCATATTTCTTGCTTTAAATTGGTAAAAAAACACGTCTCCCTTAATGCCCTGAGGTATATTAATATTAAACTTGGTATTTTTCCAGAATTTTATCTTGATTTATTGAAGCCTTTGGACATCTATTAAGGTGCGGCCATTTAAGTTTTTTCCGAAAGGAACTGGTCAGGAGCGGAAATACCAATAATCAGCACCAATGCTTTTAATCATTAAGAATTTATTATCATAATGTTTCTGGAATGACATTATTTAGTATCTTTACATCCCAATGTGATGTTGACGTCTATGATATAACTCAAACTTGGTTGAACTCTGACTTATATAATGAAGAATACTTTAATCCGTATTATTTTGCGGTGTTTCGTAATGATATATGCTTTGTAAACGGACCGCAGCAGAGGAGGTAGTGTACTCTTTGCTGTCAAAAAATCTATAATTTGCAGATCAATTCCCCTATCTAATAATGATTCTCAAATCGATCAGTTGTCTGCTGCTGTTAATGCGGTTACTGGTGAACATCTGTGTTACATAGATTACTTTGCAAAGCTCTGATTCCTCAATTTAATTGAAATTGTTTAGTTGAAAATTTCAAACTCAGAAGTATATTAATAAAGCTTTAAAAATTAATTTTGTTGATTTCGTTTTTAGTATTGATTTAATTCAAATAAACACTGAATTTGATAGATTAATTAAGCTCCTAGATATGGTTTTTGTTAGCTCTGATCTTAAGTTCGGACTTTCCGAAGTGGCTTTTCCAATTTCCCCCTCCACTAATCATCATAGTGCATTGGAGGTTGAAATTGCCTTCTATGATTATGCTAATAATAATGGATGTTATAATAATAATAATAATGGATAATAATGGATGTTATAACTATTATGCTTGTAATTGTATTAATATAAATTACTGTATTAGTAACTTAAACTTTAATATTTTATCAAACAATGTTACCTTTTCTATCTCCTATGAGCAATTTTTATCAAATATTGTGAGAATATTTAATTAAAATATCCCTTCGGCAAAACCAAAAGTTCATAAACTTCCATAGTACACTAAAGTTAAGGAACCTTCGGAATAAATTTAAAAACAAACTTTAATGCTCAAACAATGCCATTGATAAACTTTATCTTCTTCATGAGACATAATTTAATTTTCTAAAAAAGTTACACTTGCTATTCCTACTTAAATGTCTTATTTTGGACAATTTCTAATTCGTTATGGGATTCTTTGAATATGTTTGATCTTTACTTTAAAAGTAGTTTTAATAATGATGATTTTCAAAGGGCTTCGATTTAAATACGGTAAAATTTTTAATCAATCATTAATTGTTTAATTTTTTATTCAAAAATGGAAAAATACAACAATTTTTCCCATCTTAAAGTCAGGAAATAAGAATGAAGTTTCTAATTACAGACCAATTTCTAAATTAACTAATGTTGCCAATGTGGTTGAATATATTGTATATGATAAGATTTTTCACATAAAGCGTTATATCTGTCTCAACATGGTTTTATGTCTGGTAGGTCTACTACCACGAATTTAGCCGTATTCACCAATTGTTACGTTTCCCAATTTAAATTGGGTTTTCAAATTGATGCCATATACACGGATTTAGCTAAGGCATTTTTGATTGTGCACCGCATGAGTTACTGCTTCTTACTCTTGAGAAAATTGGTTTTCATTCTGAAATGTTAAGTTGGTTTCGTTTTTACTTTACTGACCGAGACTTTTCTGTTGATAGAGTTTATTTTGATATTTCCGTCCTCAGGGCAGTATTCTAGGTCTTCTACTTTTTAACATTTTTATTAATGATGTAAGTCATTATTTTAAGAGTTCCAGATATCTTTTATATGCAGAAGATCTCAAAATTTGTAAGCCTGTAGAAAGCGAAACGGATATCGCTGATTTAACTATAAATGGACTTTATTTCAAAGGGTAGTATTTGATACTAAGCTTTTATTTTGAAGTCACCTCCGCCTTAGATTCTGTGATATCCTGCCGCATATTTGCCCTCCTGCTGGATTCCTGTGCATCGACTCCTGTTCCTTGGGTGACTTTATCATTCCGTGCCTTTGGTAGCCGAGGTTCTCTTTCCGGTGTCGAAAATCTAGGGCTGTACCCTATTGTTTCTGACACAATGAGGTTAATCGTTAGCATAATCCCTTTCGGTGGCATGATTTTCACTTCCTTAAGTAGTCTTGCACATCTCGAAACAATCCTGGCCAATAGTATCGCCTTGCTACTCTCTCTATCGTTTTCTCTTAAAATTCGCTCACACCTATACTTTGGTGCTTCCACTCTAGTCACCCATCAGCTTCATCTCGACAAGGAATGTGGCGAAAAAGCTGCTCATTCTGGTCGAATGCAAGAATTATGGAAAAAATAAAAGCTCTGGTCGACCAAAAGCGCTTCTTGTTCGTGAAATTCGCGAAGTTTCCAGAATGGCTTCATATACTATACGGAGCGCTAATATGATTAAAATGGATTTGGGTTTGAATGCGTCACAAAGCACAGTCCCACATCGTCCGAGCTAAATTATAAAAAAATCACAAGTCAACGAATTGGAGTCAGATACTATTTTTGTACCTAACATGCATCAGGTACCAATTTCACAAATTTTTTAATTTTTTTTTTTTGGAAGATTATTTTTTCAGATGAAAAAAAATTATTCTCGATTTGAGAAAGGAACCCATGCAGCTCTTGCTCAAGTGGAACCCTGGACTAAGTGTTTCCCTCAACTAGAATGTATCGTCTGGGGTACCAGCGAGTGCTCTGAAATCATTTGTTGCAATATTCGTCCACGCATTTATTTTCCAGCAGGACAACGCCGCGATCCATGTTAGCAGATCAACTAAGACTTAGTTTGGGAAACAGGAATTACCTGTTATGGAATAAACATGTGGGAACTACTTGAACGGGAGGCTTATGCTGAAAACCGTCAATATAATTCAGTGGGAGAACTGAAAGTGACAGTATTGAATTCTTCGCTGGAAATAATTGAAAAGTGTATTACTCAACCTGCGCACATTGGGTGGCGCTTAATTGAAATTTTAGAATTAAGTTTTTGCCATAATGATTGGTATCGAATAAAACTAGATAAAATTCTAGATCACTATCCGCAGTGAGCTGTCAAAGTTAGCTTATTATTGCTGTTTTCTTAAAAAGTGAAAAAATTTAAATTTGATAAAAAGCAGTGCTTATTTTTTTAAAATTTAAAATTAATAAAGGTTAACTTTTATGATGGAACCTTCAACTTCAGGTATTTAAGTATACAAGGATTGATTTTGTGTTTATAAAAACATGTGTGGAAATATTTTTAATATTTTTTTAAAAAAAGCTCTAAAATCGGTGTATTTTCCATATATGATGGAGCAGAAGTAACAAAATAGTAAAGTGCCGGCTTTGAAGTTGTGCTTTTTGAAAAGTATGGGATTTTTACTACATATTACAAACAAAAAAGTTTGCCTTTTTGTTGTCCCGTTTTAAGATATTAATAATTTTATGTAAAAAGTCTTGTTTTCGAAATTCCTTTATTTACCATAACCACAGTGTTTTTTTTGTTACTATTGTCTTACTCTCAATGTTAGCTTTTTTTGTTGTTGTTGATATTATTGTCAATATATTTTGTAATTTAATAGAGATGGCTGCGTTTAATATTTTTTGAAATTCAACTGACTATCGTATTTTATAAATAGTAATGTTTGCGAATAAACTGTTTCACGCGCCCATCTCCAATGCCGTTATTTTTGTGCTTGTTTTTATGTTTTGTTTTTCAGTGGTGTTTTTTGCTGTATTAAAATTTTAAGTTTTTGTAAAGTGCGTATTGTGTTTTGCATTAAATAAAGTAATCGGTATAAGGTAATTGGAAAACCGATAAAACAGTTAAATTAAATAAGAACAAATTTAATATTTTTAGGAATAAGCCACAAAACTATTTTGATAACGCGCCTAGAACTATACAACTTTATGAGAAATACAGCTTTAAATGATTGGAAGGATAAAATCAATTTTCTTAAAATAAAAGCCATTAAGCGTATAAACCCCAGCAATATGAGTTTTTTCAACCAAACGTTTGATAATTTTATTAAACAGTTTAAATCTCGATATAGTAAATGTAAAATGTACCATGATCGTTTTTTGGAATTAAATACTGAATGGCTAAATGCTTCTATCTCATTTGTTCCTCCACCAAATATAGGAGGTCGCAAGGAACTTTCATTCGAAGATTGCAGTGAGAAAACTAAATCAAAGAAAACTAGAAGCATAAGAGATAAAATTTCATTGCCAGTTTTGAATAATGGAACACAAATGAGTTTAAGAGCTTCTGGAAATGTTGAGGCAGCAAAGCTAGTTAAAGAAATAACAACGTCAACACCTACAAGGGCTGCAAAATATAGAAAAAGCTTTAAGCAGGCTAAACCAAAACAAATAAGTGCAGAAGAAGCACTTAGCGTTTTAATAGAAGCAAAATTAACTCGACAGGGTGGCTCCGGAAAAATTGCCTTCGTATACTAAAGTTCAACAAGCAAAACAAAGGTGTTATCCCAAACGAGATCAACTTAAATTTTGTGAAACTTTAGCACAAGTTAGTCTTCAAGGACTTTAAAATCACACGGTTCAAAGACTAGTTATGCTGCCAAAATGTTATGATATTTTAACAGAAAAAAAATTATCAAACTTAACCTTGTTTTCAAAGTGGGGTTTTGATGGAAGCTCTGGACATAGTTCGTATAAACAGGCTTTTTATAGTTCTAATGCAAGCGACTCTTCAGTGTTTATAACATCCATTGTACCACTTAAACTTGTTAGTGGAAATGAAGTAGTTTGGAAAAATCCTCGTCCTTCATCAACAAGATAGAATACGCCAAAGAAACAACAAGTGTATCTAATTTAAAAAAAATTAGGGTCGAGGATGGAAAGAAAATCTTGAAGAAACGTTAGATTTAGTTGGAGAAAATTTCTTAACGGTTCATCACGATTTGTTTTTAGTAATGATAGATGGAAAAGTGTGCAACGCAATAACGGGTACGAATTCTACGCAAAAATGTATGTGACGCTACAAGTAACATGTTCAACTCAGTTGACAGCATGATTGGTAGGGAAGTTAGAACAGACACTTTAGAGTTTGGGCTATCAATACTACACGGGTGGATTCGAAATGGCAAGCACGATCAGATGAGGACAAAAAAGTTGTTGCTGAAACAAAACTACAAATTCTGAAAGTTTCGTGAAAGAAAAGCTTTAATTGTTGACCAGCCAAAACCGGGCTTTGGTAACTCTAACGATGGAAACACCGATAGACGTATTTTTTAAAATGCTAAAACTCTAATTAAAAAAAATGTACACAATACTAATTGTTGTTTCGTGTGGTTACGAGATTAATTTGGAAAGTTTTCGTAATTTCGCTCACAACACAGCAAAGTACTTTGTTGAAATATATCCCTGGTCTTGCATGCCTCCCACATTACATAAATTTTTAATTCACGGCCCGGAGATAGTACAACACGCGCTTTTACCAATAGGAGAATTATCAGAAGAAGCTCAAGAAGCAAGGAATTAAGACTTTAAAAACTACAGAGAGCACTTTGCTCGAAAATACAGACGGGAAAAGTCGAATGAAGATATTTTTGATATATTTCTATTAAGTTCAGACCCATTTATATCGAGCATTAGCAGGCAGTATGAACAAAAAAAAACAGAAAATTTATCGAAGTCAGAATTAGATCTATTAATATTACCAAAAATTTCTCAAGAAAATCGTGATGATGACAATAATGAAAATGATAATTATGATGATGGTGATGATGATGATAGTGATGATTATGATAATAATGATGATGATGATACAGATGACAGTAATTGTAATGATGTTAAAGACTATGATAGTTCAAATGATGAATAAGAAATAGAGAATATTCAAATAAATTACTTTAATTAAATAAAAAAATAAAAATCCATTAAAAAAAAACGTTAGAAGTTTTGTTTTTTTGCCTAATTAGGGTATTGTTAATATAAAAAAATATTATCTCGTTAATTGCACCCTTCCTTGAATTAATCTCCATTTTAGGTATAATCGAACCCACGCAGATAAAGTTTTCGCAAAATACATGTAAAATGCAACCTTGTTCAGCTTTTAAAAGTGTAAGTCGCAGGCAATTAAATATATAGTGTATTACTCAACCTGCGCCTTGTTTCTGTATTTCTCGCATCGATAAAGTTTTCGCAAAATGCATGTAAAATGCAACCTTGTTCGGCTTTATTTATTTATTTATTTATAATAATATATTTATTTATATAAAAATAAATTATTACAAAGTAAATTTAGATGAGCCCTAGCTTCTAAGGCCATCAGCTCATATGTGAATAAAATGAATATTGTATAAAGTAACTAATTTATATTAAGTAAAAATATAGTATTTTATGTTTATCTGTATAATGTTGTTTTAGTAAGTGATTTATATTTATATGATTATGAAAATGCAGTTGAACTTAGGTATAATTTTCGTTAAAGTTTTAAGGAAATTTAATTTTGTTGAAAATATTTAATTCTTTTAGAAGTTTAATAAAGTTGTTAATATTTTCTTTTGAAATATCTGACATAATATTATAAAAAAAGTTATTATTTTTAATACATACTGATTTAATATAAATACATTCGTTTATGATATGGTGTATGAAATAATAGATGCTCCACAGAATGTACACTGAGAAGGTGATTTATTTTCCATTAGATGTTGATGTGTCAATTGACAATGACATAGTCTTATTCTTATATACTTTTGTAGATACGTCCTTGGGATGTCAGGTGGATAAGTGGTTAAGTTGCCATCTGGGTTGATTATACCATTCATTCTGTTGAATGTTGGCAAAGTATTTGTCGATTGCTGGTATATAGAACTTTTGTTTTGTGATATGTGCATTATAAGTGGTAAGATAAGTGCTTCTTTTGCTACTGTGTCAGCTTTTTCATTTCCTCTTATAGTTGCATGACCTGAGGGTTAATTCTGGTTTTGTGAAACGGTTAAAAAAAAGTTTTTTTCACGTTCTCATAGTACTTTTGATTCGCGTTCTGTGAAAAAATGTAAAGAAATATCAAAACGTTTTCATATGAAAAAAAGTGGAACGAAACAAGATTTTATCACGATTGCACTGGCGATTTTTGTTTTGTGTAACAGTGCAACCAACTGTCATATGAAAATATTGTTTACACAGACTATTTATAAGTGAAATAAACATGGAGAAGTTTGTAAGAGGAAAGCGTGCCAGCCAAAAGGAGTATTTAATTAATTATTTAGAAAAGCATGTGGACATTGCAAACGATAAGTAAGTAGTTTAATTACCATAATCACACTTTAATTAATCCAATATTTACAGATTTGTAACTGCAGATGGTGCCAAATGAGACGAAAAATCTAACGAATTAGCGGCGAGCCTTTACAGTCTTAGTGGGACCCAAATGGACGGTGCAAAATGGAAAAAGTATTAGAGCGTCTTATGGTTTTTTTTAGGTGATTTATATTCTTTATGAAATGTTTTTTTTTTTTCTTTAAGTAATATTAGACTTCATACGCGCAAGCCGATAAAAATCCATGAAGTGCTCGTCGATTGTCATCTCGAATGGATTATGGCCATCATGAAGTATGCGTCTCAGCACTCTTAAAAAATTCCTATAAATAATTAAATTATTTACTGCAATGAAATGCTTGTAACATGATTGTCTTACCTTTGTTCATTCTGAATTCTTTGAGTAATATCCAATAATAAAATTAATCCAGAAATTTTTATATAATTATTTAAAATAAATTTTAAATTTTCTGACATTTGCTTTAAATTTTGGATAACATAGTTACAAAAGTTTCATGGGTACAGTACGAATGAAATATTTTTTTCATAATACATACGAGAACCGCAAGTTCGAGTGAAAAGTTTTTTTTTTCACTTAACATTATCACAGAACGAGAAATGACCCCCTAGTACCCACATAATTTTTATTTTATTTGGGAATCGATTATCTCTAATTTCGTTGATTATGTCATTAAAGTTAGATAAGCTTTGTATTCCTGTTATACAGGATTTAGAATTTGTGCATATGATGTATTTAGAACGTTGTTTTTTGATCCATTTAATGGCGCATAATATTGGTTCTGGCTCAGAATATTGGGTAGTTTTTGATTAAGTATACCATATTTATTTGTACTAAAATTGTTGTTGACTACTGCGTAGGATACCCCCTAATGGATTTGGATCCGTCAGTATAGCAAAACAGCCACTTCTTGCTAGAGTATTTGTATATAACCAATATATAATGAGCTTCATTATGTATAATCCAAAAAGTTTTTGGAGTTTCGTAAATTCTAAAAGAGTTACACTTGCTATTCCTACTTAAATGTCTTATTTTGGACAATTTCTAATTCGTTATGGGATTCTTTGAATATGTTTGATCTTTACTTTAAAAGTAGTTTTAATAATGATGATTTCAAAGGGCTTCGATTTAAATACGGTAAAATTTTTAATCAATCATTAATTGTTTAATTTTTTATTCAAAAATGGAAAAATACAACAATTTTTCCCATCTTAAAGTCAGGAAATAAGAATGAAGTTTCTAATTACAGACCAATTTCTAAATTAACTAATGTTGCCAATGTGGTTGAATATATTGTATATGATAAGATTTTTCACATAAAGCGTTATATCTGTCTCAACATGGTTTTATGTCTGGTAGGTCTACTACCACGAATTTAGCCGTATTCACCAATTGTTACGTTTCCCAATTTAAATTGGGTTTTCAAATTGATGCCATATACACGGATTTAGCTAAGGCATTTTTGATTGTGCACCGCATGAGTTACTGCTTCTTACTCTTGAGAAAATTGGTTTTCATTCTGAAATGTTAAGTTGGTTTCGTTTTTACTTTACTGACCGAGACTTTTCTGTTGATAGAGTTTATTTTGATATTTCCGTCCTCAGGGCAGTATTCTAGGTCTTCTACTTTTTAACATTTTTATTAATGATGTAAGTCATTATTTTAAGAGTTCCAGATATCTTTTATATGCAGAAGATCTCAAAATTTGTAAGCCTGTAGAAAGCGAAACGGATATCGCTGATTTAACTATAAATGGACTTTATTTCAAAGGGTAG
This sequence comes from Eustalomyia histrio, assembly GCA_949748255.1. NCBI lineage: Eukaryota > Metazoa > Arthropoda > Insecta > Diptera > Anthomyiidae > Eustalomyia > Eustalomyia histrio. Next base: position 153,968,619 of record OX456523.1, read on the forward strand.
TATTTGATACTAAGCTTTTATTTTGAAGTCACCTCCGCCTTAGATTCTGTGATATCCTGCCGCATATTTGCCCTCCTGCTGGATTCCTGTGCATCGACTCCTGTTCCTTGGGTGACTTTATCATTCCGTGCCTTTGGTAGCCGAGGTTCTCTTTCCGGTGTCGAAAATCTAGGGCTGTACCCTATTGTTTCTGACACAATGAGGTTAATCGTTAGCATAATCCCTTTCGGTGGCATGATTTTCACTTCCTTAAGTAGTCTTGCACATCTCGAAACAATCCTGGCCAATAGTATCGCCTTGCTACTCTCTCTATCGTTTTCTCTTAAAATTCGCTCACACCTATACTTTGGTGCTTCCACTCTAGTCACCCATCAGCTTCATCTCGACAAGGAATGTGTCGAATGCAAGAATTATGGAAAAAATAAAAGCTCTGGTCGACCAAAAGCGCTTCTTGTTCGTGAAATTCGCGAAGTTTCCAGAATGGCTTCATATACTATACGGAGCGCTAATATGATTAAAATGGATTTGGGTTTGAATGCGTCACAAAGCACAGTCCCACATCGTCCGAGCTAAATTATAAAAAAATCACAAGTCAACGAATTGGAGTCAGATACTATTTTTGTACCTAACATTCATCAGGTACCAATTTCACAAATTTTTTAATTTTTTTTTTTTGGAAGATTATTTTTTCAGATGAAAAAAAATTATTCTCGATTTGAGAAAGGAACCCATGCAGCTCTTGCTCAAGTGGAACCCTGGACTAAGTGTTTCCCTCAACTAGAATGTATCGTCTGGGGTACCAGCGAGTGCTCTGAAATCATTTGTTGCAATATTCGTCCACGCATTTATTTTCCAGCAGGACAACGCCGCGATCCATGTTAGCAGATCAACTAAGACTTAGTTTGGGAAACAGGAATTACCTGTTATGGAATAAACATGTGGGAACTACTTGAACGGGAGGCTTATGCTGAAAACCGTCAATATAATTCAGTGGGAGAACTGAAAGTGACAGTATTGAATTCTTCGCTGGAAATAATTGAAAAGTGTATTACTCAACCTGCGCACATTGGGTGGCGCTTAATTGAAATTTTAGAATTAAGTTTTTGCCATAATGATTGGTATCGAATAAAACTAGATAAAATTCTAGATCACTATCCGCAGTGAGCTGTCAAAGTTAGCTTATTATTGCTGTTTTCTTAAAAAGTGAAAAAATTTAAATTTGATAAAAAGCAGTGCTTATTTTTTTAAAATTTAAAATTAATAAAGGTTAACTTTTATGATGGAACCTTCAACTTCAGGTATTTAAGTATACAAGGATTGATTTTGTGTTTATAAAAACATGTGTGGAAATATTTTTAATATTTTTTTAAAAAAAGCTCTAAAATCGGTGTATTTTCCATATATGATGGAGCAGAAGTAACAAAATAGTAAAGTGCCGGCTTTGAAGTTGTGCTTTTTGAAAAGTATGGGATTTTTACTACATATTACAAACAAAAAAGTTTGCCTTTTTGTTGTCCCGTTTTAAGATATTAATAATTTTATGTAAAAAGTCTTGTTTTCGAAATTCCTTTATTTACCATAACCACAGTGTTTTTTTTGTTACTATTGTCTTACTCTCAATGTTAGCTTTTTTTGTTGTTGTTGATATTATTGTCAATATATTTTGTAATTTAATAGAGATGGCTGCGTTTAATATTTTTTGAAATTCAACTGACTATCGTATTTTATAAATAGTAATGTTTGCGAATAAACTGTTTCACGCGCCCATCTCCAATGCCGTTATTTTTGTGCTTGTTTTTATGTTTTGTTTTTCAGTGGTGTTTTTTGCTGTATTAAAATTTTAAGTTTTTGTAAAGTGCGTATTGTGTTTTGCATTAAATAAAGTAATCGGTATAAGGTAATTGGAAAACCGATAAAACAGTTAAATTAAATAAGAACAAATTTAATATTTTTAGGAATAAGCCACAAAACTATTTTGATAACGCGCCTAGAACTATACAACTTTATGAGAAATACAGCTTTAAATGATTGGAAGGATAAAATCAATTTTCTTAAAATAAAAGCCATTAAGCGTATAAACCCCAGCAATATGAGTTTTTTCAACCAAACGTTTGATAATTTTATTAAACAGTTTAAATCTCGATATAGTAAATGTAAAATGTACCATGATCGTTTTTTGGAATTAAATACTGAATGGCTAAATGCTTCTATCTCATTTGTTCCTCCACCAAATATAGGAGGTCGCAAGGAACTTTCATTCGAAGATTGCAGTGAGAAAACTAAATCAAAGAAAACTAGAAGCATAAGAGATAAAATTTCATTGCCAGTTTTGAATAATGGAACACAAATGAGTTTAAGAGCTTCTGGAAATGTTGAGGCAGCAAAGCTAGTTAAAGAAATAACAACGTCAACACCTACAAGGGCTGCAAAATATAGAAAAAGCTTTAAGCAGGCTAAACCAAAACAAATAAGTGCAGAAGAAGCACTTAGCGTTTTAATAGAAGCAAAATTAACTCGACAGGGTGGCTCCGGAAAAATTGCCTTCGTATACTAAAGTTCAACAAGCAAAACAAAGGTGTTATCCCAAACGAGATCAACTTAAATTTTGTGAAACTTTAGCACAAGTTAGTCTTCAAGGACTTTAAAATCACACGGTTCAAAGACTAGTTATGCTGCCAAAATGTTATGATATTTTAACAGAAAAAAAATTATCAAACTTAACCTTGTTTTCAAAGTGGGGTTTTGATGGAAGCTCTGGACATAGTTCGTATAAACAGGCTTTTTATAGTTCTAATGCAAGCGACTCTTCAGTGTTTATAACATCCATTGTACCACTTAAACTTGTTAGTGGAAATGAAGTAGTTTGGAAAAATCCTCGTCCTTCATCAACAAGATAGAATACGCCAAAGAAACAACAAGTGTATCTAATTTAAAAAAAATTAGGGTCGAGGATGGAAAGAAAATCTTGAAGAAACGTTAGATTTAGTTGGAGAAAATTTCTTAACGGTTCATCACGATTTGTTTTTAGTAATGATAGATGGAAAAGTGTGCAACGCAATAACGGGTACGAATTCTACGCAAAAATGTATGTGACGCTACAAGTAACATGTTCAACTCAGTTGACAGCATGATTGGTAGGGAAGTTAGAACAGACACTTTAGAGTTTGGGCTATCAATACTACACGGGTGGATTCGAAATGGCAAGCACGATCAGATGAGGACAAAAAAGTTGTTGCTGAAACAAAACTACAAATTCTGAAAGTTTCGTGAAAGAAAAGCTTTAATTGTTGACCAGCCAAAACCGGGCTTTGGTAACTCTAACGATGGAAACACCGATAGACGTATTTTTTAAAATGCTAAAACTCTAATTAAAAAAAATGTACACAATACTAATTGTTGTTTCGTGTGGTTACGAGATTAATTTGGAAAGTTTTCGTAATTTCGCTCACAACACAGCAAAGTACTTTGTTGAAATATATCCCTGGTCTTGCATGCCTCCCACATTACATAAATTTTTAATTCACGGCCCGGAGATAGTACAACACGCGCTTTTACCAATAGGAGAATTATCAGAAGAATTATCTCAAGAAGCAAGGAATTAAGACTTTAAAAACTACAGAGAGCACTTTGCTCGAAAATACAGACGGGAAAAGTCGAATGAAGATATTTTTGATATATTTCTATTAAGTTCAGACCCATTTATATCGAGCATTAGCAGGCAGTATGAACAAAAAAAAAAACAGAAAATTTATCGAAGTCAGAATTAGATCTATTAATATTACCAAAAATTTCTCAAGAAAATCGTGATGATGACAATAATGAAAATGATAATTATGATGATGGTGATGATGATGATAGTGATGATTATGATAATAATGATGATGATGATACAGATGACAGTAATTGTAATGATGTTAAAGACTATGATAGTTCAAATGATGAATAAGAAATAGAGAATATTCAAATAAATTACTTTAATTAAATAAAAAAATAAAAATCCATTAAAAAAAACGTTAGAAGTTTTGTTTTTTTGCCTAATTAGGGTATTGTTAATATAAAAAAATATTATCTCGTTAATTGCACCCTTCCTTGAATTAATCTCCATTTTAGGTATAATCGAACCCACGCAGATAAAGTTTTCGCAAAATACATGTAAAATGCAATCTTGTTCAGTTTTTAAAAGTGTAAGTCGCAGGCAATTAAATATATAGTGTATTACTCAACCTGCGCCTTGTTTCTGTATTTCTCGCATCGATAAAGTTTTCGCAAAATGCATGTAAAATGCAACCTTGTTCGGCTTTATTTATTTATTTATTTATAATAATATATTTATTTATATAAAAATAAATTATTACAAAGTAAATTTAGATGAGCCCTAGCTTCTAAGGCCATCAGCTCATATGTGAATAAAATGAATATTGTATAAAGTAACTAATTTATATTAAGTAAAAATATAGTATTTTATGTTTATCTGTATAATGTTGTTTTAGTAAGTGATTTATATTTATATGATTATGAAAATGCAGTTGAACTTAGGTATAATTTTCGTTAAAGTTTTAAGGAAATTTAATTTTGTTGAAAATATTTAATTCTTTTAGAAGTTTAATAAAGTTGTTAATATTTTCTTTTGAAATATCTGACATAATATAATAAAAAAAGTAATTATTTTTAATACATACTGATTTAATATAAATACATTCGTTTATGATATGGTGTATGAAATAATAGATGCTCCACAGAATGTACACTGAGAAGGTGTTTTATTTTCCATTAGATGTTGATGTGTCAATTGACAATGACATAGTCTTATTCTTATATACTTTTGTAGATACGTCCTTGGGATGTCAGGTGGATAAGTGGTTAAGTTGCCATCTGGGTTGATTATACCATTCATTCTGTTGAATGTTGGCAAAGTATTTGTCGATTGCTGTGTATATAGAACTTTTGTTTTGTGATATGTGCATTATAAGTGGTAAGATAAGTGCTTCTTTTGCTACTGTGTCAGCTTTTTCATTTCCTCTTATAGTTGCATGACCTGAGGGTTAATTCTGGTTTTGTGAAACGGTTAAAAAAAAGTTTTTTTCACGTTCTCATAGTACTTTTGATTCGCGTTCTGTGAAAAAATGTAAAGAAATATCAAAACGTTTTCATATGAAAAAAAGTGGAACGAAACAAGATTTTATCACGATTGCACTGGCGATTTTTGTTTTGTGTAACAGTGCAACCAACTGTCATATGAAAATATTGTTTACACAGACTATTTATAAGTGAAATAAACATGGAGAAGTTTGTAAGAGGAAAGCGTGCCAGCCAAAAGGAGTATTTAATTAATTATTTAGAAAAGCATGTGGACATTGCAAACGATAAGTAAGTAGTTTAATTACCATAATCACACTTTAATTAATCCAATATTTACAGATTTGTAACTGCAGATGGTGCCAAATGAGACGAAAAGTGTAACGAATTAGCGGCGAGCCTTTACAGTCTTAGTGGGACCCAAATGGACGGTGCAAAATGGAAAAAGTATTAGAGCGTCTTATGGTTTTTTTTAGGTGATTTATATTCTTTATGAAATGTTTTTTTTTTCTTTAAGTAATATTAGACTTCATACGCGCAAGCCGATAAAAATCCATGAAGTGCTCGTCGATTGTCATCTCGAATGGATTATGGCCATCATGAAGTATGCGTCTCAGCACTCTTAAAAAATTCCTATAAATAATTAAATTATTTACTGCAATGAAATGCTTGTAACATGATTGTCTTACCTTTGTTCATTCTGAATTCTTTGAGTAATATCCAATAATAAAATTAATCCAGAAATTTTTATATAATTATTTAAAATAAATTTTAAATTTTCTGACATTTGCTTTAAATTTTGGATAACATAGTTACAAAAGTTTCATGGGTACAGTACGAATGAAATATTTTTTTCATAATACATACGAGAACCGCAAGTTCGAGTGAAAAGTTTTTTTTCACTTAACATTATCACAGAACGAGAAATGACCCCCTAGTACCCACATAATTTTTATTTTATTTGGGAATCGATTATCTCTAATTTCGTTGATTATGTCATTAAAGTTAGATAAGCTTTGTATTCCTGTTATACAGGATTTAGAATTTGTGCATATGATGTATTTAGAACGTTGTTTTTTGATCCATTTAATGGCGCATAATATTGGTTCTGGCTCAGAATATTGGGTAGTTTTTGATTAAGTATACCATATTTATTTGTACTAAAATTGTTGTTGACTACTGCGTAGGATACCCCCTAATGGATTTGGATCCGTCAGTATAGCAAAACAGCCACTTCTTGCTAGAGTATTCTTTCTTCTTACAATTAAACAGTGATACAAAAGTATCTTGAGGGGTTGTTTGTTTATAATAAAACATCAACTATGGCTCAAAACTTTCAGTAGATAGCAGCCAAGGTGGACGTAGGCAATTGAATGTTTTCTTTGGCGTCTGTATTGTGTCTATCGGTTTTATATTGTTACAAGAAATTTCTAGTATTAGAAATTTTTTTACACGAATTTTGACAGCTGGAAAAATCTAGTGTCGTAATAAACTAGAAATAACTAGAATACTTGACTACTCATATAAATACTGGTACTCGGTGACGTAGTACTTCAGTTCATAAGTAAAACGCAAAGTGTGAAGAACTAAAGTGTGGCTAACGTTTAGTCTATCTGCATCGTGTAAATAAAGTGTGTATTAAAGTGTTTTTCTGTAATTTTTAGTGACTGTTATAAATAAATAGAGCTATAAATAATTTCAAACGGTGTTTATTGTTTGCAATATAGAAGGAACTCGATTTATTTAAAAGGTAAATAAATCAACGATTTTATAAAGGGTAAAATCGTAACAATATAATCCGTGATTCGTTGTACAGCTGATTTTCCTTTCTTTGTTGCTAATGGAGTTTTGATTTTATTGTAGTATTTGTTTTTCTCATGGAATTAAAAGTCTTGTTGCAAGTTTTGCTGTATTAGTTTTAATTAGAATGTCCAAGGTTGGGAGACCGGTTTCAGTTAAGATATTTCGTATAGGTCTTGATCTGCACGCTCCAATTGCAAATAGCGCCCCTGCATGGTATGTGGATTGTATTGTGTTTAATTCGGATTTTGCACTGGTACCTTTTCGAGGTTTGAAAGCTACTTGTTTGGTAGACCATATTCAATTTTTGTTACCAATATTGATTTTATGATTTTATTATGTTTATTGTTGTTTTAGGATGACTATTGGAATTAGGGCTAGTAATACATTTTATTAAATTTAATCTTTTCTCCAATATATTCTTTAAATATTTTATATGTGCCATCTATACTTTTGGTCGAATATCAGACCATAAATTTAAATTTTCTTCACTTAGTTTATACTGTTTGCTTGTATATTTATTGTTGGGTTAGCACAATTGCGTTTTCGGCAAAAGTGTATGGCATTAATCTTTTCATATGAGATTTGTGCACCATATTCGTCACACCAGTTGTTTAGATCAGAAAATAGATTGTTAATTTTTATTTGATCTGATGTTTTGTTGTGTTTTACTATAATGCATTGGTCATCAGCATACATGCAATGATTAAAATGTAGGGTGTTTAGCATAATTGAGTTTATTTTTTCATAGGAAATTAAGAATAAAACGATGGATATGGGTGACCCCTGTGGTATACCATTATCAAGAGGGAATATTGATGAGAAAATGTTATGCACTTTTACTCTAAATTTCCTGTTGTTTAAAAAGTTAAAAATATATCTTAGCATTTTGGGGGCCGTTTCGCCAATCTTTTGGTTGCGTTATGATAGCGTGTAAGCCTATTCTATCAAAGGCTTTTATGAAATCCATTGATAGAATTGTTAAATGGTTACTGGTGGATAGAGATTTTGTGATTTGCTGATCTAAAAATAGCAAAGCGTCACTGGTACCTTTCGAGGTTTCAAAGCTACTTGATTTGGGTGTATAAGTTTGTTTTTTTCATGAACCAAGATATTCTCCTGGCCACTATTTCCAACAATTTACTCATAAGTTATATAGGTCTATAGCCATTGTTTTTTTTTTTCTTTTCCAGGTATTGGAATTGTAGTTGTTATTTTCCAGTCTTGTGGAATGTGGCCAGTTTTAAATATTTTATTGAAAATAATTAATAAGGCTATTTTACCAGAGATAATTTATTTTGTCGAAACCAAGGGTTTTTCCTTTTAATGAGTGTACACCTTTTCCAATTGTACTTCGGAAATAGTCAATTGTATTTCAGAAATTGTCAATTGTATTTCAGAATATTCAATTGTATTTCAGAAATAGTCTATTGTATTTCAGAATATTCAATTGTTTTTCAGAAATAGTCATTGTATTTCAGAATAGTCAATTGTATTTCAGAAATAGTCAATTGTATTTCAGAATAGTCAATTGCATTTCAGAAATTGTTAATTGTATTTCAGAATCGTCAATTGTATTTCATAAATAGTCAATTGTATTTCAGAATAGTCAATTGTATTTCACAAATTCTCAATTGTATATCAGAATAGTCACTTGTATTTCAGAAATAGTCAATTGTATTTCAGAATAGTCAATTGTATTTCAAAAATGGTCAATTGTATTTCAGAATAGTCAATTGTATTGACAATTTCTGAAATACAATTGACTATTTCGGAACTACAATTGACAATTTCTGAAATACAATTGACTATTTCTGAAATACAATTGACAATTTCTGAAATACAAGTGACTATTCTGATATACAATTGAGAATTTGTGAAATACAATTGACTATTCTGAAATACAATTGACTATTTATGAAATACAATTGACGATTCTGAAATACAATTGACAATTTCTGAAATGCAATTGTATTACAAATCTTAAAAGCTAAAAACTAAGTTACTTAGTCCAGCCAGTGACAGACGAAATATCATTTATTCATGTATTATCTCAATCCTTCTCAAAGCATATGTCCTTTGTACTAGTATGCCAAGTCGGCTGTGGCCCTCCTTCTCAGACGCTGGTGGCCTCGATTTCCAAGTAGATTACGCGCTAGTTCATTTGGATGAGTCTCCAGTTTATTTAAATAGCTTTGGGTAGATTTCACTGCCTCATCTTTAACTAGAGGAATATTCAAATCTGAGTGTATATTTGAATTTCTTACATACCTGTTATTAATCGAAAATGTTGTTCTGCTTTCTTTAAATTCTCTGAACCATTCTAATGGTAATTGCCCAGAGTTGAACTCCATAACACCATATGGGTTTTATTATCGATTTGTAAAGCAATAGTTTACAATCGAGGCTGAGTCTGGAGTTTCTTCCGATTAACCAATTGATTTCAATGATTTTTAATTTCATATGAGTTAATTTTGCATCTATATTATTCTTCCACGTGAGTCGATGATCAAGATGAATACCTAAATATTTGGCACTTGTATTTATTTATTCGGATTTAAGGGCAAGTTTCTCTTCTTAACGTAAAAGTAATATGAACACATTTCTGCTCATTCACCTTTATTTTCCACTGATTTAGCCACACTTCTAATTGACAAACGTGATTCTGTAAAATTCGAGAAGCCTCGAGTGGGTTACTGCGGCAACTTAGGATCGCCGTATCATCGGCAAATGTGGAAGTATGTGTGTCACTATTCGTTGGCATGTCAGAGGTATATAGGATATACAAAAGTGGTCCCAATATACTACCTTGTGGAACACCGGCATGTATATTTTGTGGAGTGCTTATAAAATCGCTTTCCTTAACTATAAATTTTCGATTTGTAATATAGCTTTCGAGTAAATTGTGTGTATTAGATGGCAATATATTCTTGATTTTAAAGAGTAGTCCTTCATGCCAAACTTTATCAAAAGCTTGTGAGACATCAATGAAAAGTACAGAACAGTATTCCTTCTCTTCATAAGCCTTTCTAGTTTCACTTACCAGTCTGTGAACTTGCTCAATTGTGCCATGTTTCTTTCTGAAACTAAACTGGTGTGCGGGTATTAAATTGTTTTCAGCAACAGCTACATTTAATCGATTTACTAGTAGCTTTTCGAAAAATTTGGATAGATTTGATAACAGACTGATAGGCCTATATGATTCAACTTTCTGCGCTGGGGTAAAATTGGTGGCAACTCAACTATAACACTTGAATCATTTGGCGTGAATACATTTTTTTAGTGTTTAACAAACATATCTCCTTTTTCAGTATCATTTCTCGCCCAACCTCCGTTTGGTTTTTGCAAAGGAGGCTTACATAAGACAGGCCTTTTTAAATCCTTGGTTGCACGCCATAACGAGTAGTCTGATTTGGCTGTAGGCTCGAGTTTTTCTAAGAATCTATTTAGTGAGTTTGTTCTCCGTGATTCAAGTAATTTACGTAAATTTCTTGTGCTTTCATTCAATCGAGCTTTGAGTTGTGGAGATCAGTGCAGTTGCCACTATCTACGAGCTCTTCTTTTTTCGTTTAAGAGTCGTTCGACATCAACAGAAAGAACTGGTTCTTGTCTGAATCGTCGGCGGGGTTTAGTAGCAAGTCGAGCATCTAGTTTGAGATTAGATTCGAAATTCTTAAGCGAAAGGTCGATTTCATGTGGTGTTCTTAGGGATATGTTTTCCGAGCAATGAGCACTGATAATTTTTTTTAATTTGAGCCAATTTGTTCCTTTACCTGTTAGCTCTAAGTCACCAGATGGGGATACTATTTCACGGGTATTAAAAAGAGTAACAATAGTGGGTGTGTGATCGGAGGAGAGTTCCAGGGATGACTCTAAACAAACTAAGTTCCTTGCGATATTTCTTGATATTCCAAAATCTATTTAATCCGGTATCTTATTACGATCTGATGGCCAGTATATCGGTTCTCCACTTGAAATCACATCCATACCCAATTTAGAAATTGTATCAACCAAAGCACGGCCTCTCGGGGTAATGAGGCGTGACCCACAGAATGTGTGCTTAGCATTATAATAGCCAGCTGCCAGAAAGCGTGAACCTAATAAGTTAAAAAAAGATGTAAACTGATTTACAGATATCTTAAATTTGGGGGCATAAACTGATGAGATAACTAGGTTCATATCAAACTCCTCTACACATATTGTAATAGCTTCAAGATAATCTTCGCAAAAATCACACATAAGATGCTTTAATCGAGTTTTTATTAATATGCTCTGCTTCTGGGATCTTTTGTATCATACAACGTGTATCCTCGGATTGAGAAAGAGCTACGAGGGGTTAAATGAGTTTCAAAAACAAGCATTATATCTATTTGCTTGTTTCTGAGAAAAAAAATCGAGTTTGTCCTTATGCTGGCGAATGCCGTTTGCGTTCCAATAGCATATTTTTAGACAGTTCAGGGTTTGCCTAACACAGCCTGCAACAAAGTAGATTGCATCCGTATCATCTCCTGCATCATGTTGTTCATAGAGTTCGTAAAGTTGTTTATAGTTTGCACAAGAGAATCAATAGTAGCTTCGAGTCTACTAAAATTAACATTTTGAGCTTGTGGTAGTGCTTTAGGGTTCACAACACTTGCGTAAGACTGATAATCTTTAACAGGGTTTGAGTTTGGCTGGGTGTATTGAGTAAAGGGTTGTTGACGGGGTCGTAGAACGTCTGCGAATGATACTGCCCCGGCATTAGACTGTATGAAGGGCGTATGTAAAGTCCGCGTCTGCATCTGTGCAACTTGTCTTCTATTAACGAAAAACTGTCTCTCCGAAGAGTATACAGGACAGTCCCTAAAATTTTTTGGCGGTCGTATCGGATCTAGGCCTTTTGCAATCACTAGTGCAATGCAATTCGCCGCAAACCACGCAGACCGATGGAAGCTTACAATATGCCCCAGTATGACCAAATTCTAGGCAGTCATGACATTGAACGGGGCCTGAACGTTTGTGGGGTTCTTCAACAGAAACTCTTCTATACAGAAGGTACCCAGCCAGAAGGTGATACAGCCTTAGATGTTTTATTTTGCGCAAAAACTCTGTTAGAGTAAGGAAAACATTTACAGGGCTAGGGGGTAGGTTTAGCACTTAAATAGATGTTATTGTATTGCGGATCATTTAAATTTTTTGCAATTTTATTTTCAACACTGCTCTCTACGCTCATTGTAAAATAACCATTTCTACCATTTACACTGAGTCTCCTCTCATTTAATGGAGATGTGGGTAAACTCATATACTTGTTGAATTATGTTTGTACTTTAATTTATTCTTTTTAAGTAAACCGGGAAATATAATATTTTTTTCACGGGTTGGTTTATTTATTAAGCGTCCAGATCGCTATTTTATTTTTAGTTTAACAGTTTATAACCGGTTTTTTTAATTTATTACGGAACGAGCAAAAAACGCGTCAGTCTAGACTGGCTGCCAATTAAGTTTTTTCCAAAATAACGCTAAAATAGCGAAACACCGATTAATAACAATATTTTGCACATATAACAAAATGTAAATGTTAACATAATGCAATAAACCCCGTGATTTCAGAAGGCACTTGTCACTATTAGAATCGCAGTTTTAAAATTTTCGTGTTGGAATTGATCAGAGCGTTTTGTCGATAAAGCTCATACTTTACACTGACGAGAAATTAGAAAATTTTTAAATGAACAATAACTGCATCCAAAAAGTCGACCAATGACAATTTTCCAAGATTTACAAAAATCAATAAAACTTTTGAATAGCTTTTGAATATTCCATAGGAGGACCCCCTACCCAGTAAACTGTTCAAATAAGAGAATTCTTAAATACTTTCCACGAAACAAATTGTTTCTACTTAGGTTCTTCAACTTTTTATTTTTTTTTTTTGATAAACCAATAAAGTTGCAAAATTTTTAAGAAAATTTAATTTTCGAATTGTAAGCAATATTTTATTATTAGAACATAAGCAACGTCATGCTGCTTGTTAGAAAAATACCTAGCCACTCGTTTGATTGCTAAGAAGTAGAATCAACGTTTTAATATTTTTTTTATTTAAATTGTTTCTCATATTCTAACGTTGAAATAGCTTCAGAATCGGATATTTAAAAGTTTATTATTTCTCATAATCTAGAGCACTAATTTAACAGCTAAATTTTCTGCTTCAAAGAACGACTTGTAGAAAAACTTCTTGTCCTAGTTTTTCTGTCTGTTTTAACACCGATGATATTTGTTTTAAAGAGTGTCCGAAATTGTAATGGGTTATGGTAATTTTTTGTTAAATTATGCAGGGATAAGTCTACATTGCTATTTTTTAAGAGCCAGGGGAGTAATTAGTTTGCTTACAAAGGACTTGGACAGGTATGTTAGTTTGATTGCAGTTGATGTATTCTACTTATAGTAAATAATATTTTCGGATATTTTTTTATCTTATTTTTGTTATAATTTTTGAGTCTTTGTCGGAAAGTGGTTGACACAATTTAGTAGTAAGGATATCCTTCTGTATTTCGGCGTACAAATTTTTCGAACGTGTGGTTCGCAAAGCTCCTGAAGAAAATCTCAAGGCTGCGTTTATCTGTTTATTTACTTTTTTGAGCAAAGATTCTGAGGCATATCCCTCAGTGAATTGTATTAGTGTAAATGTAATACAGTTGAGTTTATTTCACTTCGTTTATTTACGTCTATGGATATACAAAAATCCTTACAGACTAAGCTTACAACATAACAATATTTTCTTATTAAGTAATTCACAATGTTTTTAAATAACAAAATAATTAATTTCTTTGGTTTTATTGTTAATTTTATTAAATAAGTTAAGAAGTCTTGTGATTGGTTGATTAAATGCATAATTTGTTCTATGGACTTTAACATAAAAATAATCATTTTGCCTTAAATGTATTACTGGTATGTTTCAATTTATAATGGACAGTAAAAATAGACAGTCAACATTATAGTTTACAATATCATATAAGAACATAACGTTTCGGAAAATACTAAAGAAGACAAAGCATACTTGATAAATTTTCTCTGAATTCGATCAATACGGCTAGTGTGAACAATATAATAAGGGTTCCAGATAAAAGAGGCATTATCAAGCTTAGAGCGAACAATGCTAGAATATTAAAGTTTGTTTGTATAAGGGTCTTGGAATTCTTTACAATTTCTACGAACAAAAGCCATTAAAGAATAAGCTCTAGGCATAATATAATCAATATGCTTTACAAACGTTAATTTTGAATCAAATACGACACCTAAATCTAATATTTTATTCACAGAAGTTAAGGAAAATGATGAAATAGATTTTTTAACAATCAAAAATTGTGTTCTATTATACTTGAAAACATTTATTAATATTACATTTCAACTTATTGTGATTACACCAAGAAAATAAATTATCCAAATCCTTCTGTAATAAAAGACAATCCAAAAAATTTTAAATAGACTTAAAAACTTTAAGATCATCTGTGTACAGCAAAAATTTTGAGTTTTGAAAACAAAGAACTATACCATTGATAAAAAGATTAAAAAATAATCAGAAGTGGCCACATATGGAGAAGAATTAAAGCCATCTATTGTAACAAAACATATTCTGTGAATTAGATAAGATCGCATCCATTTGAGAAATATGAAATGAAATCCTTTTTTCTCAAGCTTTGCAAAAAGTATTGAATGCGAAATTTTATCAAACGCCTTAGATATATCTGTATATATTGTGTCAATTTGTCTCCCATTTTCGAAACCATGAATACAAAATTGAGTAAAAACAGCTAGATCTGTCAAAGTTGAACGACCATGCACAAAACCATGTTAGTTTTGAATAATAATTGGCTTTACAAAAAAAGATAACTTGGTATAAATTATGCTCTCAAAAAGCTTAGCAATAGTAGATATTTTACTAATCGGTCTGTAGTTTTCCACATTACATTTATTTCCACTCTTAAAAACTGGCGTTATGGATGTTATTTTCCATTTATCTATAAAAACACCAATTCTTAGAGAGTGTTTAAAAAGCAATAATAGTGGCAAATATATTGATAAGGAGCATTTTTTTATAAACCAACCAAACACAACCTTTTGTGTTTTTCATGTTTGCAATACCATTTAAGACAGTGATCGGCATTCATAGCACTCAGGGGCCGAACACAATCGGCAACTTACACGTACATTACACGACTGTCAACAAATCTCACAGCTAAGAGCACAAAATATTTCCTTCAGTAGCACGCTAAGTTTCAACAGAGCAAGTGTATGCCGCTTTGTTGAAGAAAAAAAGTACACTCTAAAAATGTTTTTTTATTATAGGTATTTTTTTATTGTAGGTCTTTATTTTGTTTTTCGTTTACATTTTAAATTAAAAATGTGGAACGTTGAGTGGGAAGAATTTTTTTTATTTTCTTGAAATATATTAAATGTGACAGAGTGCCTTGTATGCAATCAAAAAATTATTATTATCATTATTTTTATTTTTTATATTAAAGAAAACAAAAACATGAACTATATTAATTTAATGAATACGGATATTCTCTTAACGATTAATACATTTATTAATTTATTCATTCATTTATCTAGGAAGATAAAATAATTTCTTACGGTGTAAAACACCAATACTGTGAAAAAAAGGCTATGCAAAAACTTTCCAAAAAAAATATTGCGGGGAAACACAATTTGGTAGATTTTGATCAGGGAAAAAAAATCAATAAAAGTAAGGAAATACGTTTATATTTAAAATTCAATGAAATTCAAATGAAATTAAAATTTTTTCTTGATTAAACATAAATTTTAATAAAATTACCCTTAAGAGATTTTTGTTGGTTGGAAAGTTAAATTAACATGATCCAATAGTGTCCCTGTTACAAAAACAGAAAGTTTTGGATCTCTTTTATTTCAATACGGATTTTCTTAATAAAACAAATGAGAGCACTTACCCTGCAGAGCGACGAAAGGCCTTCCATTTAGCTGCTAGGTTACTTGGAAATATTTTGATGGATGCTGTAAAGTTGTTGTTTTGTGATTTTTAGCATGACCAGTTTTTAAATTTTTTTGTTTAAATCAAATTCTTATTTCTTATAAAACGCAATTGGTTAACGGTTTTTTTACCGCACAGTGGTTTGGAAGAGTTAAATATCAATGAAAAAAAACAATGAGACACTTGTTGATTTATTGAAGTTTTCTTCTATAAATCCTCATAAATTTTTAATGATTTTGTATTTATTCTGACTTATTTTTAAATTTTTTTTTTTCCAAAACCAATTTTTCACTTATCCAACATTTAAAATTAATATTGTGGCATGCAACACTAATATAATATATTTCGACCATGGTTTATGGGATCAATATTAGTTTTAGTGAAATTTTGAATTTAGTTTTAAAAATTTGTCTTTTGTTTTTAAATTTTTCTTTTTTCACGAATTCTCAGTTTCTGACTATGCAAAATTTTCAAATTGTAGTGCATCAATTAAAACTTTAATTTGTAGGCTAGAATTTGAATTTAATGGTAATTTAAATAATATTTCGTTTTGTATAACCTTTGAGAATAATTTGTTTTGGTTTTCTATAATTTTCAAGATTATATTGTTTTTTTTTTTTAATTTTTGGCTTCTTTTAAGTTACTGCAAAATTCTTTCCAATAGCAAAATTTTTGCACACTGACAATTGTTTTAACTTTTAATATTTTTGTTTTTTTTTTAATTTTGTAGGCAAATTCTTTTCATTTTCTTCCGACTATAATTTATATTTGGGCAATTGATGCGATGTCAAAATGACCTGTTGCACTAAAGAGATGGCAATTGATGATTTAGCAACTAGACAAAGCGGTTTCTTTTTAGTTTTCTCTTTTTATGAGCTTTCTCCTTACATCGAACCAGAGCATATAGGAAAGTACACCACCTAATTGAGCTCTTATTAAAATAAAACAGGTTTTTGTTTTATACTAAAAAAAATTATAATCAGTAAAATTAATTACCTCTTAGATTTTATCAAGTTTTGATTATAACAAATAGAGTACTAATTTCTTATGTGCGAATTTAACCTTCCACATGGGAATATACGTTGTGATGTTTCTCATGAAATTTGGTATTTTTCCACGCAATTTCTGACGTAAAGTTTACCTTAAATTTTTTTTTTGTTAGTTATTTGGAAAAATTAGTTTCACTGGATAACGAATATTAGCAATATTTTGCGTCAATTTATTGGTAACTTCTAGAGTTTGACTTCCGCAATGGAGGAACATTAACCCAAGAACATTGTGAAATTGTTAGGGTTAAGTTACATTAATTCAGGAATTTCGCGCAACAGCGCGCGAAATTCCATTACAAATACCAAAGTTCTGTTCTGTTTGTTTAGTGTGAAGTTATCGCAAATGCTGATTTAAATTTAATTTATTTTAAAAAAATAGTAAGGATTTCGTTATGAAATATTTATTAGTTAACCCTGATTTAACCATTAATGTTATATAAATAAAGGAAACAACAAAAAAATTGAAAACCATGCGAAAATGATCACACCGAGATTGCTATTACAGCTTACCGGAAACCTCATCAGCCTAATAGGTTCTAGACAAGTTTAATAGATCTTCTGGTTCAATCGTTTTCTTACATCAATCGCTCTTTTAGTTCAATAACACATCTTATTAAAACGTTATTTTACTTAAATTGAATTGCACGACACAAGTGCACGATGTTAACACAATTTTATGCAAACAAAAATAAGAAAATGTCTAGCTGTCTTCAAAATTTAATACCAAAGTGTATTTAAAGCTTTCTTAAAAGCATTTTATCTTGTTTTGCAGTACTTGTATTTAGTCCTTTGGTCATTGTCTTTAGTAAAATGAAGACATTTTTTAAAATTATAATCGATTTTTTTATAAATATTTATTTTTTCAACGAACTGGGTTAACATTTTTCAAAACAAAAAAGAAATGTATAACGTTTTCATTTCAAATAAAGCAGAATTTTAAAAAAATCTTATCTGGCAATTATAAAGAAGACCATAGTTTAACGAATACCATTAAAAACTTGAGCTGGCAATATAAAAACAGGTGATTATGAGAATAAAAATACACTAAAGGCTTGAAATTTAAAAAGTTGATTTTCTGTTGATAGAGTTTATTCTGATATTTCCGTCTTGAGAGCATTTAAGGTATTTTACTTTTTAACATTTTTATTAATGATATAAGTCGTGGTTTTAAGAGTTTCAGATATCTTTTATATGTAGATAATCTCAAAATTTGTAAGCCTATAGAAACCGAAACGGATATCACTAAATTAACTAAATGGACTTTATTTCAATGTGGACAAATGCCGTGTTATGACTTTTCACAGACATCGTCATGTTGTAATTTCCCGATGTAGTTTTGGTAGTAAATTTTTATCTTCAATGGATGAAATTTTAGACTTAGGGGTAGTATTTAATACTAAGCTTTTATTTTGTAGTCATGTTGTAATTTCCCAATGTTTTCGACTTGAGAAAGCACCCATGCATTTTTCAAAGAGAAATTTCAGTGGAGGTTACCTAATAGTTTGGGGTTAATTTAGCGTTTGCTTCAACTAAAGGGTGTCCCAAGAAGAACGCAATTTTTAAATTTTAAATAAAACACAGATATTTAAAAAAAATCGTGAAACTTTATTATATCGTAAAGTAGACAGAATGAGGTTATGGCGGCAGATGGCCGCCGCGGCTTTGCTGGCATGCACGCGATCTTTTAACGAAATTTTCAATGACCGTTTTGCATGAATGCTGCGGTATTTCATTAATGCAGCGTCCAATTTCCTCTTTTAAGGCTTGAGTCGTCGTCGGCTTCTTCGCGTAAACCATCGACTTCAAAAAACCCCAAAGAAAAAAATCTAATGGTGTTAAATCGCACGATCTAGGCGGCCAATTCTGATCTCCAAAACGCGAAATAACACGACCGGGAAATAACTGATGCAGCAATTGAATTGTTTCTCTGGCTGTATGACATGTGGCGCCGTCTTGTTGGAACCACATGCCCTCCACATTCATTTCTTCAATTCTAGGCAAGAAAACACTGGTTATCATTTCACGATACCGAACACCATTGACTGTTTGCGCTTGACCTGCCTCATTTTCATAAAAAAAGGTCCAATGATTCCTCCAGCCTAAAAACCACACCACACAGTGACACGCTGAGGATGCATTTGCTTCTCGTGAATCACTCGAGGATTTTCCTCACCCCAAATACGACAATTCTGCCTATTGACGAAGCCATCAAGATGAAAATGGGCCTCGTCACTGAAAATGATTTTATCGGCAAAATCAGCATTTTCATGTTGTCTCTCCAATACCCAATTAACGAACTCCCTTCGCTGTCCATGGTCAGCTGGCTTCAGTTCCTGAGTCAATTGAACTTCATATGCATGAAGATGCAAATCTTTCGTCAAAAGCTCGGTGTCGAATTGAGGTGGACGGAGTTTGAGCGACATCTTCACGTACAGCTGCGACATTTTCGGTCGATCGACCTGGTCGATGGCGCGTTGTTGTCTTTACATCACTAACAGACCCAGTTTCGGCAAATTTGTCCATTAATCTCTTTACAGTTGACTCTTTTGGAGCATTATTGTGACCCCAAATTGATCGCAATTTGCGAACTGTAGCCGCAAAACTTTCACCATTTTGGTAAAACAATTTCACAATGAGAATGCGTTGTTCATTCGTGTAGCGCTCCATTTTTACTAACCTCGTACCTTCTAATAGCAAACAATAACAATTGTTCAAATGTCAAACAATGACACTTCGAATGTTTAAAGATTTAAAAATTGCGTTCTTCTTGGGACACCCTTTAGAATGTACAATCATTTGTTTCAATATTCGTCCAAGTATCGTGAAAAAACATTTATTTTCCAGAAGGACAACGCCGCGTTCCATGTCAGCTGATCAACTAAGACATGGTTTGGGAAACATGAATTATCTGTTATGGAATGAACATGTGGGGACTACTTGTGCGGTAATTTTATGCTGAAAACCGTCAATATAATTCAGTGGGAAAACTGAAAGCGCCAGTTTTGAATAAGGAATAAACACTAGAAAGTTTTATCAATTGTAAACCTAATTAATAAAAATGGTCAATGTATATATTAAACAAGAAAACATTATATGTGTAGTTTTATTGAAATAATGTGCACTGACTTTTATTTTTTTTGATATTTTGGTTTCTGTTAAAGAAAATCCTTTGAACAACGATTCTTTTTTCCACGAACTGCAACACGGTAATTAGATACAGCGTTATTGTGCAGAGCTACACCACCCATATGTTTGTTATAGTCATTTAAAAGCTGCGGCTGTTGAACAGAAACCTAAAAAAAAATAACTAATGTGAACTCCCAGCCTATCAACCAAAACTCACCATCTTTTTTTATCTTTGAACTTCAGGACAAGCTGCAACAAAATTCGAAATAACGGTGAATTCTGAAATGTCATGCCAGCGAGCAACGAATA
Organism: Eustalomyia histrio; assembly: GCA_949748255.1. Lineage (NCBI taxonomy): Eukaryota > Metazoa > Arthropoda > Insecta > Diptera > Anthomyiidae > Eustalomyia > Eustalomyia histrio. The sequence continues at coordinate 153,988,962 of OX456523.1, forward strand.
ACTTGTTGTTTTCTTCAATGCAGTAGTCGTATTCATGTTTTTTGAGAGATAGCCGGCCACTGGCAAGGATATCATTGGCATTTCTTAGGCGATTTGATCTTACTGTTCCAGTTGCGCGAAACTTCCGTTCATTCAACAAATAGAACAAGTAGTACGAAGAAAAAAAGTTCTAGAAATATACGGCATGATTCTCCGGACTTGAAACGGATTCCAACAACTTTAAAACAACAGAAGCTCCAGTGTCGGAACAAACAAATATCCAGTGTCGGAACAAAGACACCAGTATGGGTTTACCACGAATTAACATTTTGCAGATGTGTCTTCAAAAATACGGAACCATTTGCTCGTCTATTGATAAATAGGTTGTAAATATTCCAACCTGCTGATATTTTCGATTCAAAGCGTCAATCAGTGGAAAATCTATCAGAAGCATCCATTTTGTTGTTATTCATCATATGAAAAGCACTTTTTATTTTTTGAAACATTTAAAGGGACAGAGATTGCTTTACGATCGGCACACCTAAAGTAGGTTGGGAACAGCGTTGCCACAACGATAAAAAATATGTAATCAAACAATTCGAAAAAAGTAAACAAAATGAAAAAAAAGTAAACATTTTTTAAACAAAAAAGAATACATATTTATTTCATATTTTCAGTCATTTTTCTTACATATTTATGTACTTATGTAATAAAAAAAAATAAAGGAACACATATAATTGTTATATAAAAAAATCAGGTTTGCGAATTTCCGCATTTACAAATAAGTTAAAATGTAATAAAAAATTAACAATTTACTTTTATAAAAAGTAATAAAATATAAGTAAAATTTAAAATTTTTCTTTTACTGCAGACCACACATACTTAGAATCCTGACTTATGCACAATTCTTTGGCAAGCATAATATTATTTATTATTTCCAAGCACAGCTTGTTTCTTAGCTTAGTTTTAATAAGGTTTAAAGTTGAAAATTTCCGCTCTGCAGCTGCTGAGCTATGCGGCAATGTCATTAAATTTTGTATGAACTTTGTCAGGTCTTTGAAACAATGCTCACCCATTCCATCTTTATGCAATGAAACTTTCTCCCAAAAATCTACAATATCCATTTCTTTTTTTAATTCAATTGAAGAAAATCGCAACTTATTCCACTGTCTAACTATTTCATCTTCATCAAAATCAAATAAGTTGGAAAATTGTGACAGTAAAGGCTCAATAGATATTTGGTTTTCCGATAAAACTTTGTAAGGTGTTATAATAGAAAGAAATTTTAAATCATCTCTCGCAAAATCGAATCTTTTTTGAAGTTGTTGTAAAAACTCCACATAAAAATTTAAAATATTTTTTTTTATTTCTATAGTCTTTGAAATAGGCAGCTTAAGTTTTTGCAAATGTTGTTCACCTTTAGATCCAATGTTCACTTTTTGTATTGGCAGATAATTTTGATTATTTTGTAAATCAACACATTGAAGTGACTGCAAACTATTTATATATTCTATTTTCATAAAGTTGCTCATTATTAATTTGAAATTCGTTTCGAGATGGGAGTATAAATATGGCAAACGCACTTTCTCGGATTGAAATTCCTTGTTAAGATCGTTTATTGTTTTTAAAATAAACGACAAAAAGAAAAAATAAATTTTAATTTCCGGATCATTCATTTGTGTTGCAATCTCCATGGCTTTCACTCCATTCACTTCCAAGACAGAATCTATAAAATATAACTGCAAGGGATTCCACTGCTCAATTATTCTGTTGATCACTGATTCCAGTGAAAGCCATCTTGTCATTGAGACTCCAAGAATTTTATGGGGCTGCACTTCACAATATTCTTGAAACTCCTTAAATTCGTCGATTCTTTTTGGACTATGGGAAAAAAAGTTGTATATGTTTCTACAAATTTTTTCGATTTGCGCAGGAATTTTTTTAAACGCGTAAGCGGAGCATAAATGCAGTGAATGGCAAGAACATTTCAAATAAAATAAATTTTTGTCATTTTTAAACTTTCCAACTAACCCATTAAGTTCTGATGCCATTACATTTGCTCCGTCAGTTGCAAGGCCTATGATATTGTCTAGTGGAATTCCATGGTTATTAATAAATTCTTTGATGGTTGAATATAAAGTGGTTGCATCGGTTTTTGTTACGCCAATCAAAGCCAAAAATTGGTCACTAATTCTTTTAGATAATTTATCAAAATATCTGACAACTAACACAAGGCATTTTTTGGTAGAAATGTCTGTGGTTTCATCCACAATGAGTGAAAACTTACAAGTTTTTAATTGTTCAATTATTTTATTTTTCGCCCTGTTGCCTAAAATTCCCGAAACATTCGTTGCCTTTGTTCTTGCTATGTGGAGAGCACCAGCAATTTTCGAATCTGGGCAGCATTCTTTGATGAGTTGTGGTAAGTAATCCATTAACAAAAATGGTAGATTATGGTGTATTAAAAACATGACCAATGTTAACTCAGCATGGTATACTTGCTGAGAAAGGTGCTTTTCCTCTAAATTAATACATGATTCGAGTTGCACTTGGTTCTTTTTACGTTTAACATTTTTTACATGGCATGATAATTTTTCATGTTTTTTCAAGTAAGTGACATTGTTGTAAAGTTTTTTATCACAGGCTACACAAAAGCTACAGCCATTATTGTCTTTCAGCCAATTATATTGGCTCGGCCAAACTGACCTAAACTTTCTTTTAGTTTGTTTTTTAGTTGATGCATCAATATCGCTGTAATATAGAAAATAAACGGCTTTTAATAAAATGAATTAGTTTTTAATGCATCAGTGCAGCATCACCTACCTGTTTTCAGTGTCTGAATCTGAATCAATTATTTCCGTTGATTCGGATGATTTGGCCTTTTTAGTTAAAAACCTATTGAAAATTGTTTGTTGAATTAGTAGACAAAAATAATCGCAATTTAAACTTACCTATCCATTATATCAAATTGAGTGAGCACCAACAGAACACACAATTCACACAATTTGCGCGAAAATTTGCAAACGTCAAATCGAAATAGTGTTGTCAACACCATATTTTTATACGATTAACATAATGGTGCTTAACAGTGTTGTGAAGCTGTTTTGCAACAAAAAATCGAGAAAAAAATTGAAGTACTTCAAAAGAATAAAAAAAATCAAAAACAATTTAAGTATTTAAATTAATAAAAAAAAAATTTAATGAGACCGACTTCAAAAAAGTAAGCAAAATGTAGAAAAAATAAACAAGTAAACATGAGTATAAAAAATAAGCACTATTGCTTAGAAATAAGCAAAACGGCAACACTGGTTGGGAACACCAGTAATGCTGGATATGAGGAACAGTATAAAGCGGTGCAAATGCTCTCTAGAAATTTGTACACATACGTTTTTTTGATGAGCATACATATTTAAATAATCCAAAAGCATATCGATAACTTCATTGTCAAAATATTGTAGAAATTTTTCCACGGGTGATTTTCAACCTACATTTCCAAATTATAAAAATAAAACATATAGTGATTTATGATATTTAAACTTACCCATTGATTTCACAATTTTGTTTTGTAGTGGTGCGACTGAGGCCTCGTCTGGGCGGTCAAAGTTCAAATCGATACGTTTTGACTTCTTCCACTTTGGAACACCAAAATTCTGTTCGGATGTATAATTTTGCGGTTGTGTGGGTAACACAGTTTCACTTTCAACAGCGGTACTTGGTGCAGCAAAGTCAGTAACCTGGGAATCAAATTCAACTTCAATATTACCACAAACTTCCAAATTTGGTGGCGGAATGTAGACCATTTTAGTATTTTTATTCAAAATAGTTGCAGTTTCTTTAAAATTCATAACCAAGTATGTGTGTATAGAAAACTGTTGTATGCATTGGTGTCGGATTCAAAGGAAAACTTTCAAACTAAAAAATTAAACCAAAAAAAAAAACCCAAACAAGATACAATCAAATCATAACATATCAAATTAAAGCAAACAAACTGAAACAAGATCAAACCAAATCAACCAACATGAAATCATAACAAAACCAACACATAACAAAACTAAACAAAATAAAATGCTTATTCAAAAAACATAAAAGCCTTTTGCATGCAATTAACCACTGTTGCGTTTTCGCAACAGCTATTTTCAAAATAGTGCCAAGACGGAAATTTATTCTTTTTTTGAAAATGTTTTTTTAAGAAATGTTCTTCAATGTTTTCGCAATCAAAATTCTAGAGTAAAAAACAATTTTTTTAAAATATATTTGAAAATTTTTGCAAAAGCATTTTTTTTTTACCGTTTTTAAAACTTAAGGAACTTGATTAAACATAACAGGTGAATTTTTTTTAATCAGGGTCGACATGGAAAAGCCCTAAATTAACTTGTGAAAAATATTAATTCGAATTTGTTGGTGTTGCGAAAACGCAACGCCTGTACGAAATGGGTTAAGACTAAAAATGAAAGTCTCAATAAGAAAAATATTTCAAATTTAAATTTTTTTAGTATTTTTAACTTTATTTTCTAATACTTATTTGATAACCTCTTTTTTATAATTTTATTTTAAAGTACAAGTTAAATAAAGTAACACTTATTTGTTCGAGTACTTGACTACGACTGTTTTATTCTTTCCAAAAATTGAATATTTAAAAGTACGAAAATGCTTATTCGTAAATAATTATTAAAGCTCGTGTAAGAATATCTAGAAATACTACAAAACAAAACAGCAGTTTTGACTTTAATACAAATGTAACTATGCTTGGTAATATGATTGAAAATTAACATGAAGACGTCGCGTGTTAAAAGAACGCAACTCAACAAAATAAGGTAAGAATAGTAGGGTGTCCCGTAAGTATTAGGGAGTCCCATGAGAATAATGTCTTTCGTGTTAACTCTTCCCCCTTTAAATTCCAACGTCCTCGTTGGATGGGTAAGTGTCAACGCTAGCAATAACTCCAGGATATTTTTCATCGTTTGCAGATGTGTCTTCAAAAATACGGAACCATTTGCTCGTCTATTGATAAATAGGTTGTAAATATTCCAACCTGCTGATATTTTCGATTCAAAGCGTCAATCAGTGGAAAATCTATCAGAAGCATCCATTTTGTTGTTATTCATCATATGAAAAGCACTTTTTATTTTTTGAAACATTTAAAGGGACAGAGATTGCTTTACGATCGGCACACCTAAAGTAGGTTGGGAACACCAGTAATGCTGGATATGAGGAACAGTATAAAGCGGTGCAAATGCTCTCTAGAAATTTGTACACATACGTTTTTTTGATGAGCATACATATTTAAATAATCCAAAAGCATATCGATAACTTCATTGTCAAAATATTGTAGAAATTTTTCCACGGGTGATTTTCAACCTACATTTCCAAATTATAAAAATAAAACATATAGTGATTTATGATATTTAAACTTACCCATTGATTTCACAATTTTGTTTTGTAGTGGTGCGACTGAGGCCTCGTCTGGGCGGTCAAAGTTCAAATCCATACGTTTTGACTTCTTCCACTTTGGAACACCAAAATTCTGTTCGGATGTATAATTTTGCGGTTGTGTGGGTAACACAGTTTCACTTTCAACAGCGGTACTTGGTGCAGCAAAGTCAGTAACCTGGGAATCAAATTCAACTTCAATATTACCACAAACTTCCAAATTTGGTGGCGGAATGTAGACCATTTTAGTATTTTTATTCAAAATAGTTGCAGTTTCTTTAAAATTCATAACCAAGTATGTGTGTATAGAAAACTGTTGTATGCATTGGTGTCGGATTCAAAGGAAAACTTTCAAACTAAAAAATTAAACCAAAAAAAAAACCCAAACAAGATACAATCAAATCATAACATATCAAATTAAAGCAAACAAACTGAAACAAGATCAAACCAAATCAACCAACATGAAATCATAACAAAACCAACACATAACAAAACTAAACAAAATAAAATGCTTATTCAAAAAACATAAAAGCCTTTTGCATGCAATTAACCACTGTTGCGTTTTCGCAACAGCTATTTTCAAAATAGTGCCAAGACGGAAATTTATTCTTTTTTTGAAAATGTTTTTTTAAGAAATGTTCTTCAATGTTTTCGCAATCAAAATTCTAGAGTAAAAAACAATTTTTTTATATATATTTGAAAATTTTTGCAAAAGCATTTTTTTTTTTACCGTTTTTAAAACTTAAGGAACTTGATTAAACATAACAGGTGAATTTTTTTTAATCAGGGTCGACATGGAAAAGCCCTAAATTAACTTGTGAAAAATATTAATTCGAATTTGTTGGTGTTGCGAAAACGCAACACCTGTACGAAATGGGTTAAGACTAAAAATGAAAGTCTCAATAAGAAAAATATTTCAAATTTAAATTTTTTTAGTATTTTTAACTTTATTTTCTAATACTTATTTGATAACCTCTTTTTTATAATTTTATTTTAAAGTACAAGTTAAATAAAGTAACACTTATTTGTTCGAGTACTTGACTACGACTGTTTTATTCTTTCAAAAAATTGAATATTTAAAAGTACGAAAATGCTTATTCGTAAATAATTATTAAAGCTCGTGTAAGAATATCTAGAAATACTACAAAACAAAACAGCAGTTTTGACTTTAATACAAATGTAACTATGCTTGGTAATATGATTGAAAATTAACATGAAGACGTCGCGTGTTAAAAGAACGCAACTCAACAAAATAAGGTAAGAATAGTAGGGTGTCCCGTAAGTATTAGGGAGTCCCATGAGAATAATGTCTTTCGTGTTAACTCTTCCCCCTTTAAATTCCAACGTCCTCGTTGGATGGGTAAGTGTCAACGCTAGCAATAACTCCAGGATATTTTTCATCGTTTGGTTTCACTGGCACTTCATATATTATCTTTTTTTATCCATTTTCCGAATAGTAATAGTAACAATACCACTCCCATGGCACTGGGGATTACGACACTAGTTGTGAGTGTGGTTCTATAATTACTGACCAATTGTTGAATCTCTGCAGCATTATTTATATGGAGATCCTTTAGCATCTCCAAAGACAGCATCTCTTCGTAATTAGCTATGGAATTGGTGGTTTTCAAGATAGCCGGTAATGGCTGTAACATAGTTATCTCTTTGTTATAATAAGTTCGGTTTTCTATCTGGACTGTGGCGTTGTGATATTTTATAAGATAGGTTCCGTTTAACCAAAGATTTTTTCTGTCGACCTCTATAGAACCGTTATAACCATTCAGCAGTATTAAGCCAGGTGAGAGCTCAGTTATTGTAGCTAAGTGTTGATCATTTGAGGTTGGACATGTAGAAGATATACCGGATAACAAATTGGGTAGACATCTAGATGAAGTGACATTTACTAGATTCTCATTTCCGCAAACGCTAATATTTCATTATTTTATATTTATCATTTAGTTTTCATTATTTAATCTGATTGTATTTTCCTTTTGTTAAACAGGTAACCGGAAAATATAAAGGAATTAATTACCCCTTATTTTGCCCACTGAATTGAATAGTTAATATTAGTCATTTCCTCTTTTAATATCTTTAATTTTCTTTCGATGTTCTTAATAATTTCCATCTTCAGTGCATCACTCGAACCTATGTTATTCAGTATGGTGTTAGTCATTTTAGTGATTTCCCTAACCCTCAATTCCAGGGCCCTATTTATAACAATTTGTTTATGATTGTTCCCGAGCAAACCGTTGACCCTATCAGATATTATCTTCCCGCGATCCATTTCCAGGCCGTCCCAAGAATCTCAATTGATCTAGTTTTCCGTATAGGACTTAGCTCTCTGAGCGTTTTATACAGGGTATCCACTTCATGAATAAGAAATTGGTAATTATTGTCTTTCCTGGTTATGTCACGATTTATTGTCTCGTATATCTGGTCCAATATATTCTCATACTGTTCCAAGTCTATGATATGGATCAATTCGAAGTTTCCCGTCTTGAGTTTTGCTGTACCAGTCTCTATTGTTACAATCCGAGAGTTCGTATAGTCCAGTATTTGAGTCTCCGTTTTTGCAAGAAATGACCTGAAATGAAGGCATCATTTTCTTATAAGATTTTTGTGAACAATTTTCCTAGAAATGGTCAGAACTGTCTGTCCTTTATCTTCTTGTACTATTTCCTTTTTGTAACGGGGTGTCATTCCCTAATCGTTTGTTCCCTTTAACAAAAATTTCGTCACCCTGTTCGTACGTTTTACCGTCATGTCTATTTTTGTTGTGGAATTCCAAGTCTCTTTCTTGTTTTTCCGTTAATTTCCGTTTGTTTCCGTTCCTGTTCAGTTCCAATGATTCTCCCAAAAAAAACTTCAATAGGTTTATATTGGTCGTCGAATGGATCGAGTTTATACTTGTTCAAAGAACTATCCAATAGGTCCTCAAAAGAACTGTGTAATTTCTCCGCATTAATGCACCTTAAGATTTCAGCCAATGTCGAATGAAACCTTTCAACCTGACCATTTACGCTACTCGTATATGGAGGTGTCGTATAAACTGTAATTCCCATCTGATCCTTTAACATGAATAAAATGGAGGATGAGTTCAGAGATTTTTCATTATCAATTACTATGTTTTCGGGAGTTCCGAAAGAAGTAAGTAAATTTCGTAAAGGAGATTTAATATCTTCTGCTGATCTAGATTTTACAATTCTCACTTGAGCGTATTTAGAGAATTTGTCTACAGCAGTTAGTATTATTCGATTATTTGTATGATAGAAGTCAACGTGGACCATTTGGCCTGGATACTGTGGGATATTAACTTATTCGGATGCCGCTCATATTTGTTCTCGATCCATATTCGGCATTGTTTGATGATCTTTACTACCTTCGCATGCATCTGGGGAAAATAGTATTTTCGTAGTAGTTGGATCTGGTTTTCCCTGGCATTTCTGTGAGCCCTTTGATGCTCATTAATAATCGCAGTATCCTGCTCCGTGTTGGATGTCAAATCCCTTACCATTATTCTAGTATACCTAACTTTATATTGACCAAAATTAGAAGGATAGATTTCCTGAATTTTCCTTAAGATTTTGTCCTCGGTTTTAATCCTATTTGTTACCGTTGGACTTAAGTATTTCCCAAATATATTTGTCAATTTTTGCAAATCAAAATCATTATCGATTATCGTGTGTCTATTATATTTTGGAAATATGGTTTCACATTTATATGAAGGTGTTTTACCAGTTGATATTATCAATTCATTTTTAAAAACATTAATGGGAACATCTGTGAATGGGATTAGATTTTGAGGTGAAGTTTCGGCACTGTGTTGAGTAGCCGCTATTGAGTTTAACTCAGAAGTTTGTGGTGGTCTCGATAATGCATCTGCCACCACATTCGTGCTACCCGGTTTGTATTTCAACTCGTAGTGGTATTCCTCTAAAATAGCCTTCCACCTTTTGAGTTTACTGTTGGTGTTTTTATTACCCAATGCGTATGTCAATGGTTGGTGATCAGTGAAAATCTTCACCGATGCGTAACCGTATAAATAACCCCTCAAAGCCTTAAGGGCCCATACTATTGCGAGCATTTCCTTCTCATTTGCCGCATAATGCTCTTCGGCCTTATTTAATGTTCTCGATATGAACACAATTGGTTTGCCCTCTTGCTCTAATACCGCACCTAGTGCGTAATTCGATGCGTCAGTAGTAAAATGGAATTCCTTTTCTAGATTTGGAAACGCTAGCATGACATCGCTTGATACAAGTGAATTTTTATATTCTCAAATGCTTCTAAAGCATTTTTGTCCAATGTTATATGAATTTTTGATGACATTGATTTGGACATACGTCCCTCTTCCCCCCTTAAAAGGATTGTAAGTGGTTTTGCCATCTTAGCATAATCCCGCATAAACCGTCTATAGAATCCGTCGTATTCGGAGGATTTAAATTTTTAATTGCCTCAACCTTAGTTGGATTCGCTTTTATACCTTAAGTGGAGATATTGAATCCTAAATACTCCACTTCCGTTCTCAGAAATTCACATTTGTCCAGTTGGACTTTCATGTTAGCATTTTGTAAGGTATTAAAGACAGTTTCAATATTTCTGAGATGAGAAATCTCGTCACGGCCGAAAATTATGATATCGTCTATATAAACGTAGCAAATTTTCCCTATGTGCTCCCTAAGGATATCATCCAACGCTCGTTGGAATATGGCCGGCGCATTTTTCAAACCGAAAGGTAATCTTGTAAACTCATATTTCCCATTATGAATTGAAAATGCAGTTTTCTCAATGTCCCTGTCCCTTAAAGGAATTTGGTGAAATCCACTTTTTAGATCCAATACCGAAAACCACTTATTTTTCCCAAGATTAGAAAGTACCTCATTGATTTCCGGTATAGGGTACCTATCAGGTATGGTTACTTGATTCAGTTTCCTATAGTCAATAACCATACGAAATTTCCTCTCGCCCGAAGCATCTAACTTCTTTGGGACAATTATAACTGGGGAGTTATATGGTGACCTTGATGGTCGAATTATGTCATGATCAAGTAATTCTCTTATTTGTTTCTCCACTTCATCTTTCATCGATATCGCATATGGATAACTTTTCGAGTAAATTGGGTCGTCAGTTGTAGTCCTGATGTCTGCCTGTACTGTTGTCGTAAATGTCAGTCGTTCGTTTGGTTCTGTAAACAAATTTTTGTATTTATCGCAAATTGCCTTTAATTTATTCTTTTGATTTTCAGTTAGATGGTTCATTCTCAGGTTTATTGCGTTTACTGACTGTGAAATTTGCTGTTTTACTGTAACTTTTATTGAATTGTTAATTAGCATGTAACCCTTTGAGGCAAATATAACGGCATTAAGTTTTTTTAAGCTATCGTTGCCCAAAATATCATTAAAAGATTTATGTGATGGCAACAGAAAGAATTTAAGATTTTCCGAACGCAATCCAAATAAATTTATGAAAGTATGGTGAGTAATGATAAGATTACCACCAACTGATCTTGCCTGAAAATTGATCTGATTTGGAATAGGGTTTCGAACCAAAGAAGGTTGTATATAATTTCTATTGGAGCCAGTGTCGATTAGAAATTTAAAAGTATGTCCGTCAGTGGTCCTGCATTGAAAGTACAGTAATGTCGAATCCGTTAGTCTAAAAAATGTATATCTGAGAACTCTGTACCTTCGCCGAGAGTTTCATCCGTATAAAAATATTCGTCTTAATACTCGCCTAAATCTTGTGTTTCCTCTGTTTCCTGTAATGCTAAATTCCCCTCAGAGGTATTATTTTCCTGTGAGCTATGATTTTCGATTTCAGTTTCAACGTGGTTAATACGTTGTAATTTGTTTGGCCTTTGGATTTGGGAAGAGTTTGGTGGAGGTCTTGCTCCAGAATATTTATCATTTCTAAATGGCCTGTTCATATAATTTGAGGTATCGACCTCCATTGGAGTCGGTGGCTTAGGTTGGGTCGGTGTTGGTGGCGGAGTGCCCGTTTTTGAATACCAGCCGATATACCCTGTGTAGCCTATGGCCATTGCGGATAAACGTATGCCTGTCTAGGCAAATTTTGTGGTAAATAAGATAATTGGGGATAGAAATGTTGTGCAGTGGATCTGCGTTGTGGGACAGCAGGTTTATGTTGTTGGACAGCCGAAGTTGAGTTATGACTATTATTAGCATAAACCGACCTAAATTGCTGGTTCTCCAGTTTCTGACACAAATGCAGTGCCTCTTGTAAATCCTTGCGCTCTCTCATTCCCAATAATCTGGGTAGATCGCCCCGAAGTCCCCTGACAAAGGTGTCCAGGGCCTTGTTTCTATACGTTCTGGTTAATAATTGTATTGAATCTTCACTTTCCTCCATACATGCAATCTTGTTAAGAATTAGAGATAAATGGGCGTAAATCTGTTTGTAATATTCTTGCACATTATTATTTCCCTGGATCATAGAGGACATTTGGTACTCTAATGTACCAAGATCTCTTTTATCAGCGTAGTATGTGGTAAGACACTTAATAATGCACTTCCAATCAAGGGGTGTATTGTATGATTCAAGGCCAATATCAGCATCACCTGTTATCTTGTTTCTAACTACGTTTAGGATCCCAAAATACTTTGGAGTCCCGCGAATAGGCTCATACATTTTTAGAATTCGTTCTACGCTCTTTTTCCAAGAAGCAAATTCTGTGTAATTTCCCGAAAATTCCCTAAGTGAACGCACCACATCAGGGACTTTATCAAGACCCGAAAGATCTCCGTTTACTATATTAATGGCCTGATCAATGGGTTGTTGAGGAACTGGATGTAGTTCCTCTTGTAACATTATACGTACCAGATTCGAAATTGCAAGTTCTATTTCCCGGTTCAATTGAAATGGTTGTGGCGGATTATTATTATCATTATTAACATTGTTTAGAATCGGAGGTCTAATTAAGTTATTCTGATTTGCCATTTTGTCCTGTTCCGTTTAAAGGAAACTAATAGAATTACAAAAAATTTTTACTATGTTATTATTTTTTTATATTTTCTTTTTAATTTCTTATTAAATATTAATAAATTTATTATTAAAAACTTAAATAATTAGCTTACAATATCAACGTTATGCTCATAGTTGCTGTTATCCGTATTTATAGTTGTTGTTCTTATTATAGTTGTTGCTGTTGTTCTTATTATAGTTATTGCTGTTGTTTTTATTATAGTTGTTGCTGTTGTTTTTATAGTTGTGCTGTTGTTTATTTATAGTTGTTGCTGTTGTTTTATTTAAACTTTTTATACATTAAAAAAAAATAATTTATACAAAAATTAAATTATTCAAATTTTTAGGAAAATACGAATTTGTGGATGATAATATATCAAAAGAAGCTCGATTTAAATTTTTTATAACTTAAACAAAAAAAATTATTTAAACAAAATTTGAATTTTTAAAATTTTTTAGAAAATACGAATTTTTGGACGATAATATATCAAATTAAGCTTTTTTTTCGCTCTCCGGGGCTTAGTTAAGGAGAAAACTCTATTTAAACTTTGTATAACTTAAAAAAGAAAAAACAATGAAGAAATTACATTTTCAAGAAAATACGAATTTTTGGTCGATAATTTATCAAATGAAGCTTTTTTTCGCTCTCCGGGGCTTAGATTTAAACTTTTTATAATTAAAAAAAAAATATAATTAATACAAAATTTAAATTCTTCAATTTTTTTAGAAAATACGAATTTTTGTACGATAATATATAGGTCTCCGGTCTTTAGCCAAGGAGAAAACTCTATTTAAACTTTTTATAACTTAAAGAAAAAATATAATTAAAAAAAATTTAAATTTTTCAAATTTTTTAGAAAATACGAATGTTTGGTCGATAATTTATCAAATGAAGCTCTTTTTTGCTCTGCGGGGCTTAGTTAAGGAGAAAACTCTATATAAAGTTTTCATACATTAAAAAAAAATAATTTATACAAAAATTAAATTTTTCAAATTTTTTAGAAAATACGAATTTTTGGCCGGAAATATATCAAATGAAGCTCTATTTCTGTCTCCGGAGCTAAGTTGAGAAAACTCTACTTAAACTTTTTATACATATAAATAAAATAACTTATACAAAAATTAAATTATTTAAAATTTTTAGAAAATACGAATTTATGGACGATAATATATCAAATGAAGCTTTTTTCGCTCTCCGGAGCTTAGTTAAGGAGATAACTCTATTTAAATTTTTTTTATAATAAAAACATAAAAACTAATTGATACAAAAATTAAATTTTTCAAATTTTTTAGAAAATACGAATTTTTGGTCGACAATATTTCAAATGAAGCTCTTTTTCGTTCTCCGGAGCATAGTTATGGAGAAAACTCAATTTAAACTTTTTATAACATAAACAATAAAAATAATGAATACAAAATTTAAATTTTTTAAATTTTTTAGAAAATACGAATTTTTGGAGGTTAACATATCAAATTAAGCCCTTTTTTCGCTCTCCGGGGCTTAGTTAAGGAGAAAACTCTATTTAAACTTAAGTGAGTGGAAGTGAGTGGAGTGAGTGGAAGTTAGTGGAAGTGAGTGGAAGTGCGTGGAAGTGAGTAGAAGTGAGTGAAAGTGAGTGGAATTGAGTGGAAGTGAGTGGAAGTGAGTGGAAGTGCGTGGAAGTGAGCGGAAGTAAGTGGAAGTGAGTGGAAGTGAGTGGAAGTGAGTGGAAGTGAGTGGAAGTGAGTGGAAGTGAGTGGAAGTGCGTGGAAGTGAGCGGCAGTGAGTCGAAGTGAGTGGTAGTCGGTGGAAGTGGGTGGAAGGGAGGGAGAGGAGGTGAGTGGAAGCGAGTGGAAGCGAGTGGAAGTGAGTGGAAGTGCGTGGAAGTGAGTAGAGGTGAGTGAAAGTGAGTGGAAGTGAGGGGGGAAGTGAGTGGAAGTGAGCGGCAGTGAGTGGAAGTGAGTGGTGTGAGTGGAAGTGAGTGGAGTGAGTGGAAGTGAGTAGAAGTGAGTGAAAGTGAGTGGAAGTGAGTGGAAGTGAGTGGAAGTAAGTGGAAGTGAGTGGAGTGAGTGGAAGTGAGTGGAGTGAGTGGAAGTGAGTAGAAGTGAGTGAAAGTAAGTGGAAGTGAGTGGAAGTGAGTGGAAGTGAGTGAAAGTGAGTGGGAGTGAGTGGAAGTGAGTGGAAGTGAGTGGAAGTGAGTGGAGTGAGTGGAAGTTAGTAGAAGTGAGTGGAAGTGAGTGGAAGTGAGCGGCAGTGAGTGGAAGTGAGTGGAAGTGACTGGTAGTCAGTGGAAGTGGGTGGAAGTGGGTGGAAGTGAGAGGAGGGAGAGGAGGTGAGTGGAAGCGAGTGGAAGTGAGTGGAAGTGAGTGGAAGTGAGTGGAAGTGATAGGATGGTGAGGAGGTGAGTGGAAGCGAGTGGAAGTGAGTAGAAGTGAGTAGAAGTGTGTGGAAGTGTGTAGAAGTTAGTGAAGTGAGTGGAAGTGAGTGGTAGTCAGTGGAAGTGAGTGCTAGTGAGAGGAGGGAGAGGAGGTGAGTGGAAGCGAGTGGAAGTAAGTGGAAGTCAGTGGAAGGGAGTGGAAGATAAAGCTATTTTTTCGCTTTCCGGGAGGAGAAAACTCGATTTAAACCTTTTATAACTTAAAAATGAAAATATAATACAGATATTACATATTTTAAAAAATACGAATTTTTGGTCGATAATTTATCAAATGAAGCTCTTTCTTGCTCTCCGGGGCTTAGTCAAGGATAAACCTCTATTTAAACTTTTTATAAATTAAAAAAAAATATAATCAATACAAAGTTGAAATTTTTAAATTTTTTTTAGAAAATACTAATTTTTGGGCGATAATATATCAAATGAGGCTCTTTTTCGCTCCAACAAACTCTATTTAAATTTTTTTACCTTAAAAAAAATATATAATTAATACAAAATTTAAATTTTTAAATTTTTTAGAAAATACGAATTTTCGGACGATAATATATCAAATGAAGCTCTTATTCGGTCTCCGGTCCTTAGTCAAGGAGAAAACTCTATTTATACATTAAAAAAAAATAATTAATACAAAAATTAAATTTTTTAGAAAATACGAATTATTTGTCGATAATTTATCTTTCTTGCTCTCCGGGGCTTAGTTAAGTAGAAAACTCTCTTTAAACTTTTTATACATTAAAAAAATAATTAGAACAAAAATTAAATTTTTAAATTTTTTTAGAAAATTCGAATTTTTGGACGATGATGTATCAAATGAAGCTCTTTTTCGCTCTCCGGAGCTTAGTTAAGGAGAAAACTCTATGTGAACTTTTTTTAACTTTAACAAAAAAAATTATTAATACAAAATTAAAATTGATCAAATGAAGCTCTTTTTCGCTCTCCGGGGCTTAGTTAAGGAGAAAACTCTTTTAAACTTTTTATGCATTAAAAGAAAATAATTAATACACAAATTATTTTTTTTCGCTCTCCGGGTCTTAGATAAGGAGAAAACTCGATTTAAACCTTAAAAATGAAAAAATAATACGGATAATACATTTTTTAGAAAATACGAATTTTTGGTCGATAATTTATCAAATGAATCTCTTTCTTGCTCTCCGGGGCTTAGTGAAGAAAGAAAACTATATTTAAACTTTTTATAACTTAAAAAAAAATATAATTAATATAAAAATTAAATTTTTCAAATTTTTTAGAAAATACGAATTTTTGGTCGACAATTTATCAAATAAAGCTCTTTTTGCTCTCCGGAGCATAGTTATGGAGAAAACTCTGTTTAAACTTTTTATAACTTAAAAAAAAAATATAGTTAAAAAAATTTAAATTTTCTAATTTTTTTAGAAAATACGAATTTTTGGACGATAATTTATCAAATGCAGCTCTTTTTCGCTCTTTTTATACATTAAAAAAAATAATTAATACAAAATTTAAATTTTTCTAATTTTTTAGCTATTTTTTCGCTCTCCTGGGCTTAGATAAGGAGAAAACTCTATTTAAACTTTTTATACATTAAAAAAAATAATTAATACAGTTTGAATTTTTCAAATTTTTTAGAAGATACGAATTTTTGGTCGACAATATATCAAATGAAGCTCTTTTTTGCTCTCCGGGGCTTAGTTAAGGAGAAAACTCTATTTAAACTTTTTATAAATTAAAAAAAAATAATACAGTTTAAATTTTTCAAATTTTTTAGAAAATACGAATTTTTGGTCGACAATATATCAAATGAAGCTCTTTTTCGCTCTCCGGGGCCAAGTTAAGGTTATTTAAACTTTTTATAACTTAAAAAAAATATAATTAAATTATAAATTTTTTTTAGAAAATATGAATTTTTGGACGATAATATATCAAATGAAGCTCTTTTACGCTCTCCCGGGGCTTAGTTAAGGAGAAAACACTATTTAAACTTTTTATACATTAAAAAAAATCTTAAAAATAAATAAACTTTTGAAATTTTTTAGACAATACAAATTTTTGGACGATAATTTATCATTAAGGAGAAAACTCTATTTAAATTTTGTATAACTTAAACAATAAAATATTTAATACAAAAAATAAAATTGTTCAAATATTTAGAAAATACGAATTTTTGGTCGACAATATATGAAATAAAGCTCTTCTTCGCTCTCCAGAGCTTAGTTAAGGAGAAAACTATATATACACGTTTTATACATTAAAAAAAATAATTAATAGAAAAATTAAATTTTTCAAATTTTTAAAAAAATACGAATTTTTGGACGATAATATATCAAATGAAGCTCTTTTTCGCTCTCCGGGGCTAAGTTAAGGTTATTTAAACTTTTTATAACTTAAAAAAAATATAATTAAATTTTTAAATTTTTTTAGAAAATACGAATTTTTTGACGATAATACATATATCAAATGAAGCTTTTTTTTAGCTTTTAAGTTGAGAAAACTCTAATTAAACTTTTTATACATTATTAAAAAAATAACACAGTACAACAGCCAATCTGGTGGGTGAGAAATTCCAAGTCAGGGTGATGATACTAGGTCAGTATAGTAAAACCCTCAAAGGGTTTGGCCTTCGTATGTGTCAGTTTTTTTTATGACCTTTTAAATTTTTTCCTTATCATGATGTTTTTTCGCTTAGTTGTAACATTTTGGCAAAAACTCGAGAACCACTTGTCAGATTTTGATGAAACAAATTTAGAAAAATTAAGAATTACAATTTCTCTAATCTGTTTCTATACCGTTTTCCTATATGTGCAACACTTTCGAAGTTAAAAATGAATGTATGAAGGGAAAAAAGTATTTTTTGCCTAAAAATTTAAATATTTTTTTTTTTTTAAATCATAAAAAATCCAAAATGGAAAAAAGTGCCAAACCTAATTACTTTCGCGTAAAGTCGCATAACTCATAAGCAAAAAAAGGCATAGATCATGAAAATCGATGCACGCGTTTCTCATTTATTCACAATTAGGTAAATGTATGAATTCCAAAAATTTGCTCCAGATATGCACAACATTATTTGGAGAAAACATTGACACTCACAAGCCGAACTCTCTCATATTTTTCTACTGTACTAAAAGAGAAATATTGATGTGGCAACTCTGGTTCTGTAATGTTCACATAAAAACATGCATTGTCATTATACTTCTTCTCTTTCTCACACTGGTTCTGTGATTTTTGTCATTCAACAAGTGCCGACGAACGCGAACAGTAAAAGTGATTTTTCTCCAGTTTTTTAAAAGTGAACAAAACTGAACAGAATATGGAACTGTGCAAGCCAGATATAAATAGCTTTTGCTACTGCTGTGGTCAATATGTCTCCTCAAGGGGACATTTCAGTACTGATTTTGTTCAAACATACGAGATGTACTTCAACCAAAATGTTATAGAGAACGAAAATTGGGTACCAAATATTGTGTGTAAAAGCTGCTACAACCTCTAATGGATTGGAAAAATAGAAGACGTGAAAGTATGCCATTCGGTATCCCAATGACTTGGACTAATCCTGGCGGAGCCGCAAAAAGAAATTCGTATAATTACGTTGGTGTTGCAAGTGCCGCAACACCATTGCCTCATTCGGACCACATTCCTGTGCCAAAAGCTTCTAGCCCAGATATTTTCTCTTCTACGACTGCTCCGACATATCATGCACGTGATGATCCCCCATATGAGCCATCAGTATCCAATGAGCCAATTTTAATAAATCAAAATAAGCTTGATTCAATTGTTGCCAAGTTGGAATTAAACAATTTGTTGGCACCCGGTGTGAAAGTCACAGCTTATCGAAGTCGTCAGGCAACACTCCAAAGTTTATACCCTGTGAATGATGAAAAAACTTCTGCATATTGCCCGGATGTAGGAAAATTGATGGACGCAATGGAAATAAAATATGAAGCAGATGACTGGAGATTATTTATTGACAGTTCAAAACTCAGCTTGAAGGCGGTTTTATTGCATAAGACCAATAAAAAACCTTCAGTTCCAATCGCCTATAGTACAGAAACGAAAGAAACATATGATGCTACGCCAAACATATGTGGCGCATATGCTGCGATTTTAAAGTTGTAGCAATGCTTTGCGGTCTTCAAAGCGGCTATATAAAATATATGTGCTTTTTGTGCGATTGGGACACACGATTTTCCGGTGACCAATATGCATGCAAAGGATGGAAACTCAGAGAGCACAGCAGGTTACAAACGGCCAATATTATTCGTGAGCCTCTAGTGCCGAAGGAGAAGATATTGCTGCCTCCACTGCATATTAAACTTGGAATTGTTAAGAATTTTATCAAAACTGTCGCCAAAAGAGATGAAGTTTTGTTGTGTTTTATACTAATTTACCCGAGACTCAGCGAAAGTAAAATTAGAGAGGGTAAGTTATAATATCACATTCATTTCCCATGATTTTCCATCTTAACAAATTAATTTTTTCCAATCAGGCGTAAATGGTCCAGATATACGAAAGCTGATTAAAAGTGACGCATTCAACAATATTTTGATTGACGCTGAATTGAATGCATGGCAGGCAATCAAAGAAGTAATAGAAGGCTTGTTGGGAAAGCATCGTTCTAACAACTACGATGTTTCTGTCGCAAGGATGTTAAGAGCATTCTCGGAAATTGGTGTCCACATGTCCTTGAAAATCCATTATTTACATCATCATCTGGACTACTTCAGCAAACAATTGGCTACCGAATCTGATGAACAAGGTGAACGCTATCATCAAGTTGCTATGCCATTTGAAATGAGGTAATACTGATTACAGATATAGAGGCAAAAAGTCGCCGAGTGCAATAATTGCGGAAATTTGCTGGTGGAGTAAGCTTGTGTGGCAAGACAAGGATTATCTTGATGATAAAGAATTTTCAAGAGATGCAGAAGGGCCAACAGTGGAGTCACACATTGACATTATGTGTGGTTCAGAAACTGATGATAGCGATGAATGCGATACCACTAGTCCCGAAGAACCACCATCGAAAAAGTCTAAAATAAAATAAAAATAAATAAATAAAATAAAAAATTATAAAAAATATTTACTTAATTTTTTTAGTAGTTATGGCCAGATATTCTGGAGTTATTGGGGAAAATTTATAAAAAAGGCGATAAATGACACTTTTTTGAATAAAAACAAATATCAATATTCTTGTAAAAATGGGATACCTTCACTTAATTGTAAATAAAAGCAGAACGCGTTAATCGATTTCTATGATCAATGTCGCATTTTGTTTATAGGTTATGTGACTTTACATGAAATTAATAACACTTGATCCTTTTTTCCTTTTTGGATTTTTTATGAATTTAAAAAAAAAAAAAAATAATTTTTAGGCAAAAAAATATGTTTTTTCTCCACAAATTTATTTTTACAGGCAAAACTGTTGATTATAAAGAAAAACGTTATATGAACGGATTAAAGAAATTGTAATTCTATTTTTTCGAGTTTGTTTTAGCAAAATCGGACAAGTGGTTCTCGAATTATGTTAAACTACGTTTTTGCCAAAATGTTACAACTAAGCGAAAAAACATCAAGATAAGGAAAAAATTTAAAAGGTCATAAAAAAAAAACTGACACATACGAACGCCAAACTCTTTGACCTACTACTGACCTAGTACCATCACCCTGACTTGGAATTTCTCACCCCCCAGACAATAATCCCAAAAATGTTCCATAGTGTAATCTGGGTAAAAATAGGCACCCCCGCTTGCGTCTTCGCGTCGTGATCGCCATTTCAACAGACAGACGGACAGACAGACAGACATCGCTAAATCGGCTTAAAATTGCATAAGGATCACGAATATATATACTTTATGGGGTCTTAAACCTATATTTCGACATATTACAAACGGAATGACAAACTGATATATACCCTCACCATATTGGTGGAGGGTATAATAATTTTTAAGGACCGATGTCGTCATAGCATTAGTTTTTCGAATATCGAAAATATATTCAGTAGTTTAAATGAAAAAGTTAACCCAAACGTTGTGAACGCGCTTCACTGCGACTTACCCACCCTAGAGAAAATCCAACACTTTATTGTTACAACATACCCATCTGTCAAATTCTTGCATACAAATAATTTTGTATCGGATATCTTTAACGCTGATGACCAGTTAAAAATTCTGACTAATGAACACAACAGAGCCCATCGCGCACTAAATTATAACGTTCAACAGGTGTTACAGGACTATTACTTTCCAAACATGCAAAAAAAAATTAAAGGAGCTAATTCGAAACTGTAAAATTTGCCAGCAGGCATCCGAGAAAACAACACATATTGAAAACACCCATTCCTTCTTATCCAGATGAAATATTGCATATAGATATTTATTATACAGACCGAAAATGTTTTCTAACGTGCGTTGATAAGTTTTAAAAATTTGTCATAGTAAAGCCCATAGCCTCAAGATCCATAGTTGATAATAAACCTGCTCTCCAGGAAAATTTAAATACTTTCAATAGGACGAGGACAATAGTTTGTGACAGTGAAAAATCCTTAACCTCTGAATCAGTCAAGACTTTGGAGCGGAAATCTTTACTGTGCCTCCTTTGCACAGTGCATCAAATGGTCAGGTTGAGAAATTCCATAGCACACTTTCGGAAATAGCTCGATACATTAAATTAGAACACTCTAAAGTTGACACTACAGATATTATTCTTACATCCGTTTCAAAATATAATCAAACAATACACTCTTCAGTTAAACACAGACCCATAGACATATTTCACTCCATATCAGACGAATTAAAAGCTTTTGTAAAAAATCAGCTAATTATTAAACAGAAAACGGACTTAAAATTCCACAATAGAACAAGATGCATACGAACTTTCAAACCAGGGCAAAGGTGTTCGTTAAAGTTAACAAAAGACTAGGAAACACATTCAGTAAGATCTATCTTGAAAAGGAAATTCAAAAACATTTGGGATCTGCAGTTCAAATTGATAATAAACTTGTTCATAAAGATAATATCCGCTAATTTTCTATCTATATCTTTCTATTTTGACCTGCTTTCCACGTGAATACGAACCTTAAGTTTAGCTGTTGAATTGAAAAAAATTGAAGTTTAAGGAATCATTTTTTCAATTTTAGTTTTAATATATTTTTATTATTTGGTATAAATGATGATAGTCTAAGAAATTTATAATGAACTATAATCAGAATTTGCAACACTAAATTAAAGGAAATTTAACTAATCTTCAGTTTTAAGATACTTTAATTATAAGTTTGTTGGTAATAACAATGTTAGTTTGAGTAATTTACATTGAACTCTAATCAAAATTTGTTCCATTATATTTAAGAAAATTTAATTAAATTTAAGTTAACATATAAGAATATATTATAAATATTGCATTTGTCAGTCGGGACGACTGCTTTTGAAGAGGGAGAGTAGTTAACGCACTTGTTCGAAAAAGATCGAAAACAGCAACTTAATTTCTTTTGTTACTAACTGTACGTCTATTTGTTAAATACTGTAAATCATAACAATATTTTGTTATAAGTGGTCGAATGATTAACAATAAAAACAACCAATGTCTTTTTTAAGAACAATTTGTTAATGTAGATTTCAATGAAACATTAACCGTATTGGGTGTAAGGAGAGATGTAACAGAAAAAGGTCTGTTTTAGGCTTTTTAGTAGTTTTTTTTTGTCAAGTTAAGCTACAAGTGAGAGTATTAAGTGCAGCTGAAGTAAACTGTTTTCATCAACGGAACGTAATTGTAAAAAATAAATGAGATCATTTTACTAGTTGTAAAGAAAAAACATTTCTTGATATAAAAATTTTTGTTATTCTACATAGTTGAAATATATATATATTCAAATGAAAAAGAAATACCTGGCACCTTCGTTAAAGAATATTTTATATTTTTTAATTTATTTTTTTTTTTTAATGTTATAATTTTCTTTGTTAACAAAAAATTTTCCAAAAAAGACAAAAAAATTTTAACTTTTTCTTTGCGCTTCTCTTTAAAGTGCAGCTACCTGGGTCGTCGTTCACCGCAAAAAGGACCTGTCATTTCGTCAAGTTTCATGACATCCTCATTTCACTTAATTTACTCTCATATTTAGTGCAGTTTGCCAGGTGATTACGTGTTATCACTTACTTTTCTCTTCTTCTTCCTATAGCAGACGAAACTTCGTTGAGTGATTTACCCTCTGCGAGCCTTGGGTACAACCAAAAAAAAATAAATCAGTGTCCAAACAGGAAGGAAGCCCTGGCATGACATTTATTGTAAAAAAACTTAATTGAAACTAGGGTTGTAAAAAAAGAAAAAATCCAAGGCTGTCGCGTATATTTTTGACGGCGGCTCAAAAAAAATTAAATTAAAAAAAACTCGAAAAGAAATAAATAATATAAAATTTTGTCCATTCTCGCGAAGGGGCAAAATATATATACTTCTTGGCGAAGTGTAATATAAATTGGTGACTTGGTCCGTTGGCTTTCTGCTTTTGGAACCTTTGTTCCTGACCCAAAGGCTATGGCTATTTCCAACCAAACTAGTATCTAGAGTGGCAGGATATATCTAAACGTTTACTAATTTTTTTTTAGATTTTTTCTTTCTTTTTAGGAATATTTATGCCACGACTCTTAGTGTCTTATAAGCGTTCCACAAACTGTATTTATCGGTAAGTGGACAAAAACTTAAGTTATATTGTACACTCGATGTTAGGGTGATGGATTTGCTTTTGAGTCTGCTATTTCCAAACTTTCTCCCAAAACTGGCATCTCGTCCGCGTATTATTGGTCTGGCCAACGGGTCATTTGTAAGAAAATTGAGTTAAAAGCAGATCATCCATCTATAACATACTTGGAAATTTTTCAATGCCATAAAAATTTCATTACCATTAATTGACACTTATGCAAACGAAAAAAAATGTATTGCCAATGGTAATGAAATATCCCAAATGCCTAAAAAGACTAATTTTAATTGATGAAAAAATTTTTTGTTTACAAAATAAAAAATGTACACGATTTAAAATTTATCAAAGTAGCTTCATACGAAAAAAAAAATAATAAAACAACATATAAAATATGCAAATATTAACCCACATAAATAAATACTAATAATGCTAATATTTTCTTTTAATTGGTGTATTAGCTATGGTAAAGAACTTCAAGAACATTACCATTAATCAATGAAATCAGATTCTTACATCCTTAATTTGTACAATCAATGCTTTAGCCCCTTGTATGATCTATAATGCAGCTATAATGGTATGAGATGAAATTTGACTTATTTTGTTTTCGATCGCTTTGGTCAACGAACGAAATTTTTATTATTTTTTTTTAAATGTACCGAAAAGCAAATGCACAGAAAGAGTATCACAAATTTTTGGCAGTTAAAAATATTTGTTAAAATTTCAACTCGATTTCTAACAGTTTTTGTTTGAAATGGTTGTATATTGTTATTTTTCATATAGAAATTCTTTGAAGTTATTCTTGATATAAAAATTCTTTGAAAATCAACCTTGAAGTTACAAAAAAAGGAATAACATCGAATTTTTTATATATTCAAATCCCATTGTTGGAGCCTTTTTTCTTTTTTTTAATAACCAATTTTTAATGCATTTATAAAAATATTTTATTAAAGATGTTTAATATTGCAAACAAAATTTTTTTATCTGGGTATGATTGGAATTGTAAAAAGAATCGATTTAAATCGGTAGATTTTTATAGCACATACCAAATTATTTATCTCATTGCGAGACCTGTTATGATTCCTCTGGGTGGCGCTAGGAGATGTTGCCAACTAGCTCTTGGTCGAATACTCCGGGTGTGTTCCCATCCCTCAACCCTAGCCCACAAGGACCATTCCAATTAAAACTCAAAAAAAAAAAAATAATTTTACTCTAAACACAAATATACATCATGAGTGGGAGGAAGATGGAGTCCTCCAGCCGCCCTACTCATCCTTGGTCACTCACATCCATATCGTACTTAATGACCCCCTGGATTCCGCTCACACTGTCATTCCCCTACAAAAAATAGATTTATTCCGTCATTTAAATTTTTCTAATAATCTCAATACATAATTTTATTATTTATAATCCTAAATTCTAATACAAATAATATTCTAACCAACTATATTCCCGGTCATCGATTAAATCAAAAATGTCCAAAAAAATAAAATTATTTAAATATATAAAAAAAAATTAAATCAGACAAAAAAAAATTTTTATATATTATTAGATTATTATTATTATTATTATTATTTAGATTATATGTATGCAATAAAAAAAAATTTAACGTATATTTAATTTATGAGGAATTTAGTCACGGTAAGTAATATAGGGTTGAAATACATAAATGAAACAAAAAAAAACGACGTACACACTAAAACTGACAATTATGAAAACCTGCGTTATATATTAATGCTTGATGATTCCCAAATGTTGCTTTACAATATTATTCTTCTCTTTTGTTTCCCTATTTCCGGGATGCGGATTCTAATTCTTAAAATTGCTAATTCCAGGCCTGAAGGAGCTCCCTTAAACCTCTCGGGTGAGGAATACTTGTTTTGAATCCCATTTTTTTACACCTTCTACCGATGATCTTCCAAAACTACTTTGGCAAATAAAAAAATGTATACATATGTATTTATTATCTGAATGTGATCTGATTTCAACTAAAGATCAAATATACTTAAATTAACATGCAACTTAATTAGCCTAAGCTTAAAACTAAAAAAAAACATCACAAATTCTATCTTTTCTTTTTTTTTCTTGGTAAGTGCCACTATGTAAATTTCCCCCTTTTTCTTTTCTTTCTTCTTGTCAGCACTTGGCCTATGGTACACTGGCTGGTTTTCACTTTAAATACGTATATTTAGATTACCTGGAAATCTCTATGATGATTACAGTCTTATCCAGGCTCATATAATTAAAAAATTTTCTGAAAAACTTTTAGGGGCGCTTCCCCGAAGTTTTTGGTCTCCAAATACCACTTATCCACACGTCTGGCCCTGCTCCAGATGGAGGCCAGTCCCAACTAATAAAAACAAAACTAATAAATATTTGCTCATATGGCAATTGTTTCTATTATGACTTACGTTTTCCGAACTATAAACTATATTTCGCTTCTCGATTGGATCCTCAACTCGTGACCCTCCGGTACCCTATTTATTTAAAACTACCCTTAAAATATTTTTTCTTTTTTATAAACTTGGCATACTTTATGCTTACTTTATTTCCACACAATATTAAAATATTATTAAAATTTTAGATGATTCGACTAATCAAATATACATATATTACAGACCGGAGCACTTATGACTTCACTTGTTCGCGCTTTTCTCAGCAATGGTGCATAAAAATGGCGTTAATGTAAGGGCGTGCAGGAGTCAACCGAGTGTGAGGTAAATTTCCCATGAGTTGTTGACATAGTTGGGGTCGAGCTCTGGCACATCTAATGCATTTTTGGACTGTTGATCGTGCCATAATTTCGCCTTTTATTGACCAGAATCGTCGTATTATATTCAATAGTGCTGTGGTCCACAATGTTTATTCTCCTCGTGAACCATTGTGAATAAAAGTTTTATGAGGGGATCATTATATGGGATCAACATTGGATGTTTTGCGTCGTGATTCCTCCAATCGTCCACCAACTCGTAGGATGTTTGTTTCATCTAGGAACGGAGAAAAGCTGATGATAGAGTTGTTTTTGTCGATTGCCTTGTTTTTACGAAGTTGCTTGATTTCTGGTGAAAAGACGTCTGAATGGTTTTAATAATTATGTGTAGTGCATTGTCCAGTTCAGCCGGAGTTAATGATTTATGTGTAGGACGCTGTTGTGTCTTCATTCTTGAGTTTTTTATGAATCTCAGCATATATGCCAATATTCCTTGCAACGTTTTGAAGGAATTTTTATGTGGAATTTTGTAAATGATGTTATCGTTGGAGGTAGTAACCGCTGAAATTAGTGGTGTCTTCTTTTCCTCGTTTTCATTGGGAATCGAAACTTGTTTGGAAAATTGGGGTGGCCACATTTCTTCTCGTCCGTGCAGAAATAGTGGTTCATACAACCATAAATTACATTCCGAAAGTTTAAGTGCTGGTAAACCTCTGGACAGTACATCAGCTGGATTGTCTTTTGATCTGACGTGGCGCCACTGATCGGGCAAAGTTAATGCTTGAATTTTGCAGACTCGATTAGACACAAACGTATGGTACAAGGTGGATTGAGAGTTTATCCTAGATAGTACTATTTCGGAGTCAGTCCATAAAAATACAGGTTGATTTTTGAATTGAAGATCCGTTTTAATTATGTGCAGAAGTTGAGCAGCTATTACGGCAGCACATAACTCTAGCCGAGGTAGTGTCTGTTGTTTCAATGTAGCGACCCTTGTCTCGGCACAAAGTAATTTTACAATAATTCTTCCATCCTTAAGAGTTGCTCGAATATAGGCAACTGCACCAAAAGCCTTTTCCGACGCATCTGAGAATATATGCAGTTCCGTTTTTACTGGGAGTTCGCCCTTAAAAATGTGTCGAGGGATTTTGAAATTGTCTAAACGGTATAAATCGTTTTTGAATTTAGTCCAGATTATATGAAGGTCCTCTGGCAATGGTTCATCCCAATCTAATTTGAGTTGCCATAACTGTTGAATAAATATCTTTGCCTTGACAACTACAGGTGCTAGCAGGCCAAGAGGATCAAATAATTTAGCGAGATCCGATGTTGCAGTACGTTTTGATACAGTCTGCTGATGATTCATTTTTACCTTGACGCAAAAATAGTCCGTCTTAGGCAGCCATAATAATCCCAATGTTTTTATAGTGTTAGCGTTGTTACTATTGTAATCTAAGTCCATGTCATTGTCGCCGAGTGGGATATTTTTCAGTAATTGTGGGTGATTTGCACACCATTTTTTTAAGTTGAAGCCATGACTTCTTAAAATCGTAATGAGTTCCCTTTGTGTTTCAATAGCGATGTTGAGACTATCGTAACCGCCAAGGCCATCATCCACGTAGAAATTATTTTTGAGCATTTGAGAACCATATGGATAGTTTATTGAATTTTCATCAGCAATTTTCTGTAAACATTTCGTAGCTAGATAAGGTGCTGCTCGTGTCCCATATGTAACCGTGTTAAGTTTGTAATAACTAATAGGCAGTGATGGATCTTGCATCTAAATAATTAACTGATATTGATGATCGTCTTGATGAATTAAAATTTGTCTGTACATTTTCTCGATGTCGGTGGTAAAAACAAATTTTAGTAATCGAAAACGCAATAATATTGAGAATAATTCACTTTGGACAGTTGGCCCTGTATACATTAGGTCGTTCAATGAGTAACCTGAAGATGTTTTTGCTGATGCGTCGAAAACAACCCTGAGCTTTGTTGTGTGAATGAAGTATTTGGGATCTGATACGGTATCGATGTCGACCTTTTTCATGTGCCCTAATTGTTCATAATCTCGCATAAATTTTATGTATTGTGTTCGAATGTCTTAATTTTTTAGGAGTCGGCGCTCTAAGCCCACGAATCTGTTGTATGCCATTGCATGGGATTCCCCTAAAGCGGTTGGGTTTTCACAAAAAGGGAGACTGACAATGAAGCGGCCATCTGTATTTGTGTGTACATGTTGCGTGAAATGTGATTCACATTGTTTTTCTGATGGTGAAAGACTCTTTTCGCTGCCTTTAATCTCGTCCATTTTCCAAAGATGCTCTATGGCCTCTTCCAATGAAGTGGTGTCTCCAAATATCGCACATGTGAGTGCACATAATGGGTTAGGAATTGGAATTTTCTTGATTGCACCACCCACAATCCAGCCAAGTACTGTATTTTGTAGTGTTGGAAGATCGTCAGCAAGGTGTATAGTTCCATTCTGAGTTAATTTGAAGAAGAATTCTGCTCCAAGTAGCAAATCTATTTTTTCTTGTTGATAGAAATTAGGATCTGCTAGGTGAATGTTGTTAGGAATCTCCCAAGTTGAAATGTCAATATGCTGACTTGGTTGTGCGGGAATTATGCTTGGTAGTACATATGCGTCTACGTTTGCTCAAAAGTTGTCGTCCCTCGATTTCATCCTTACGTTTATGCGATATTTCCATTTCTTTTGGGTCTCCCCAACACCATCAAGGCACAGGGAGGCTTCATATGGTGAAATGGACAATTTTTGGCAGAGCCGTTTAGATACAATGTTGACTTGCGAGGCCGAATCTAATGCTGCTTTAAATTGACCTGATACACCATTTGGGGCTGTAATTATAACTTTTGCTGTTGCTAACAGGACGTACCCCTGGCGGCCCGCAGCGACATTTGTTGTTGCTGATGTAACTGCTACGACGTTTGATGCAGTAGTCCTTCTCTTTGGATTTTGATCTGGTTTGCTTGAAGGTCTTGATGACTTTTTCCTTGTTTGGGCATTATCTTTCTTTTCCAAGTGAAGCATTGTGTTGTGTTTTTTCCCAAATTTTCTGCAGCTACCTGACATGCAGGTTCTTGATCCGTGATCACTTCCGAAACAATTGACACATAGATTCTGCTGTTGTACCCAACGTAATCGTTCTGCATCTGACAATTGCTGAAATTTGCTGCAGTGATACAGTTTGTGTCCATTGCATGTTTCAGTGTGGTTTTCTTTGGTTGATATTATTGTTGAAACCGTGACTGCACGTACCTGATATGTGTTTTTCTATCAAGTTTCTTTATCAAAAGTTGAATAAGAATTGCATCCCAAGAAGATGTTGCAATTCCTAAATTATCTAAAGCCAATAAGCACTCCTTAGTGGTATCATGAGGGGCCTTAATTGATGACGCAGATGATATCACAGTAGGTTGGTTAAGTATTTTCTCTACCAGATTGGCCACGAGAACTCTTTTATTGTTGTATCGTTCTTGAAGCGTTTGCCAAGCAGTGGCGTAATTTGTTTCTGATAGGGAAAACTGACTAATTAAGTGTTCAGCTTTATCAGATAAATTACTTTTTAAATACCACATTTTTTGAATGGTGGGTATTGGTTTTTGTCAAGTTAAGCTACAAGTGAGAGTATTAAGTGCAGCTGAAGTAAACTGTTTTCATCAACGGAACGTAATTGTAAAAAATAAATGAGATCATTTTACTAGTTGTAAAGAAAAAACATTTCTTGATATAAAAATTTTTGTTATTCTACATAGTTGAAATATATATATATTCAAATGAAAAAGAAATACCTGGCACCTTCGTTAAAGAATATTTTATATTTTTTAATTTATTTTTTTTTTTTAATGTTATAATTTTCTTTGTTAACAAAAAATTTTCCAAAAAAGACAAAAAAATTTTAACTTTTTCTTTGCGCTTCTCTTTAAAGTGCAGCTACCTGGGTCGTCGTTCACCGCAAAAAGGACCTGTCATTTCGTCAAGTTTCATGACATCCTCATTTCACTTAATTTACTCTCATATTTAGTGCAGTTTGCCAGGTGATTACGTGTTATCACTTACTTTTCTCTTCTTCTTCCTATAGCAGACGAAACTTCGTTGAGTGATTTACCCTCTGCGAGCCTTGGGTACAACCAAAAAAAAATAAATCAGTGTCCAAACAGGAAGGAAGCCCTGGCATGACATTTATTGTAAAAAAACTTAATTGAAACTAGGGTTGTAAAAAAAGAAAAAATCCAAGGCTGTCGCGTATATTTTTGACGGCGGCTCAAAAAAAATTAAATTAAAAAAAACTCGAAAAGAAATAAATAATATAAAATTTTGTCCATTCTCGCGAAGGGGCAAAATATATATACTTCTTGGCGAAGTGTAATATAAATTGGTGACTTGGTCCGTTGGCTTTCTGCTTTTGGAACCTTTGTTCCTGACCCAAAGGCTATGGCTATTTCCAACCAAACTAGTATCTAGAGTGGCAGGATATATCTAAACGTTTACTAATTTTTTTTTAGATTTTTTCTTTCTTTTTAGGAATATTTATGCCACGACTCTTAGTGTCTTATAAGCGTTCCACAAACTGTATTTATCGGTAAGTGGACAAAAACTTAAGTTATATTGTACACTCGATGTTAGGGTGATGGATTTGCTTTTGAGTCTGCTATTTCCAAACTTTCTCCCAAAACTGGCATCTCGTCCGCGTATTATTGGTCTGGCCAACGGGTCATTTGTAAGAAAATTGAGTTAAAAGCAGATCATCCATCTATAACATACTTGGAAATTTTTCAATGCCATAAAAATTTCATTACCATTAATTGACACTTATGCAAACGAAAAAAAATGTATTGCCAATGGTAATGAAATATCCCAAATGCCTAAAAAGACTAATTTTAATTGATGAAAAAATTTTTTGTTTACAAAATAAAAAATGTACACGATTTAAAATTTATCAAAGTAGCTTCATACGAAAAAAAAAATAATAAAACAACATATAAAATATGCAAATATTAACCCACATAAATAAATACTAATAATGCTAATATTTTCTTTTAATTGGTGTATTAGCTATGGTAAAGAACTTCAAGAACATTACCATTAATCAATGAAATCAGATTCTTACATCCTTAATTTGTACAATCAATGCTTTAGCCCCTTGTATGATCTATAATGCAGCTATAATGGTATGAGATGAAATTTGACTTATTTTGTTTTCGATCGCTTTGGTCAACGAACGAAATTTTTATTATTTTTTTTTAAATGTACCGAAAAGCAAATGCACAGAAAGAGTATCACAAATTTTTGGCAGTTAAAAATATTTGTTAAAATTTCAACTCGATTTCTAACAGTTTTTGTTTGAAATGGTTGTATATTGTTATTTTTCATATAGAAATTCTTTGAAGTTATTCTTGATATAAAAATTCTTTGAAAATCAACCTTGAAGTTACAAAAAAAGGAATAACATCGAATTTTTTATATATTCAAATCCCATTGTTGGAGCCTTTTTTCTTTTTTTTAATAACCAATTTTTAATGCATTTATAAAAATATTTTATTAAAGATGTTTAATATTGCAAACAAAATTTTTTTATCTGGGTATGATTGGAATTGTAAAAAGAATCGATTTAAATCGGTAGATTTTTATAGCACATACCAAATTATTTATCTCATTGCGAGACCTGTTATGATTCCTCTGGGTGGCGCTAG
Source organism: Eustalomyia histrio (assembly GCA_949748255.1). NCBI lineage: Eukaryota > Metazoa > Arthropoda > Insecta > Diptera > Anthomyiidae > Eustalomyia > Eustalomyia histrio. The sequence continues at coordinate 154,020,847 of OX456523.1, forward strand.
GAGATGTTGCCAACTAGCTCTTGGTCGAATACTCCGGGTGTGTTCCCATCCCTCAACCCTAGCCCACAAGGACCATTCCAATTAAAACTCAAAAAAAAAAAATAATTTTACTCTAAACACAAATATACATCATGAGTGGGAGGAAGATGGAGTCCTCCAGCCGCCCTACTCATCCTTGGTCACTCACATCCATATCGTACTTAATGACCCCCTGGATTCCGCTCACACTGTCATTCCCCTACAAAAAATAGATTTATTCCGTCATTTAAATTTTTCTAATAATCTCAATACATAATTTTATTATTTATAATCCTAAATTCTAATACAAATAATATTCTAACCAACTATATTCCCGGTCATCGATTAAATCAAAAATGTCCAAAAAAATAAAATTATTTAAATATATAAAAAAAATTAAATCAGACAAAAAAAAAATTTTATATATTATTAGATTATTATTATTATTATTATTTAGATTATATGTATGCAATAAAAAAAAATTTAACGTATATTTAATTTATGAGGAATTTAGTCACGGTAAGTAATATAGGGTTGAAATACATAAATGAAACAAAAAAAAACGACGTACACACTAAAACTGACAATTATGAAAACCTGCGTTATATATTAATGCTTGATGATTCCCAAATGTTGCTTTACAATATTATTCTTCTCTTTTGTTTCCCTATTTCCGGGATGCGGATTCTAATTCTTAAAATTGCTAATTCCAGGCCTGAAGGAGCTCCCTTAAACCTCTCGGGTGAGGAATACTTGTTTTGAATCCCATTTTTTTACACCTTCTACCGATGATCTTCCAAAACTACTTTGGCAAATAAAAAAATGTATACATATGTATTTATTATCTGAATGTGATCTGATTTCAACTAAAGATCAAATATACTTAAATTAACATGCAACTTAATTAGCCTAAGCTTAAAACTAAAAAAAAACATCACAAATTCTATCTTTTCTTTTTTTTTCTTGGTAAGTGCCACTATGTAAATTTCCCCCTTTTTCTTTTCTTTCTTCTTGTCAGCACTTGGCCTATGGTACACTGGCTGGTTTTCACTTTAAATACGTATATTTAGATTACCTGGAAATCTCTATGATGATTACAGTCTTATCCAGGCTCATATAATTAAAAAATTTTCTGAAAAACTTTTAGGGGCGCTTCCCCGAAGTTTTTGGTCTCCAAATACCACTTATCCACACGTCTGGCCCTGCTCCAGATGGAGGCCAGTCCCAACTAATAAAAACAAAACTAATAAATATTTGCTCATATGGCAATTGTTTCTATTATGACTTACGTTTTCCGAACTATAAACTATATTTCGCTTCTCGATTGGATCCTCAACTCGTGACCCTCCGGTACCCTATTTATTTAAAACTACCCTTAAAATATTTTTTCTTTTTTATAAACTTGGCATACTTTATGCTTACTTTATTTCCACACAATATTAAAATATTATTAAAATTTTAGATGATTCGACTAATCAAATAAACATATATTACAGACCGGAGCACTTATGACTTCACTTGTTCGCGCTTTTCTCAGCAATGGTGCATAAAAATGGCGTTAATGTAAGGGCGTGCAGGAGTCAACCGAGTGTGAGGTAAATTTCCCATGAGTTGTTGACATAGTTGGGGTCGAGCTCTGGCACATCTAATGCATTTTTGGACTGTTGATCGTGCCATAATTTCGCCTTTTATTGACCAGAATCGTCGTATTATATTCAATAGTGCTGTGGTCCACAATGTTTATTCTCCTCGTGAACCATTGTGAATAAAAGTTTTATGAGGGGATCATTATATGGGATCAACATTGGATGTTTTGCGTCGTGATTCCTCCAATCGTCCACCAACTCGTAGGATGTTTGTTTCATCTAGGAACGGAGAAAAGCTGATGATAGAGTTGTTTTTGTCGATTGCCTTGTTTTTACGAAGTTGCTTGATTTCTGGTGAAAAGACGTCTGAATGGTTTTAATAATTATGTGTAGTGCATTGTCCAGTTCAGCCGGAGTTAATGATTTATGTGTAGGACGCTGTTGTGTCTTCATTCTTGAGTTTTTTATGAATCTCAGCATATATGCCAATATTCCTTGCAACGTTTTGAAGGAATTTTTATGTGGAATTTTGTAAATGATGTTATCGTTGGAGGTAGTAACCGCTGAAATTAGTGGTGTCTTCTTTTCCTCGTTTTCATTGGGAATCGAAACTTGTTTGGAAAATTGGGGTGGCCACATTTCTTCTCGTCCGTGCAGAAATAGTGGTTCATACAACCATAAATTACATTCCGAAAGTTTAAGTGCTGGTAAACCTCTGGACAGTACATCAGCTGGATTGTCTTTTGATCTGACGTGGCGCCACTGATCGGGCAAAGTTAATGCTTGAATTTTGCAGACTCGATTAGACACAAACGTATGGTACAAGGTGGATTGAGAGTTTATCCTAGATAGTACTATTTCGGAGTCAGTCCATAAAAATACAGGTTGATTTTTGAATTGAAGATCCGTTTTAATTATGTGCAGAAGTTGAGCAGCTATTACGGCAGCACATAACTCTAGCCGAGGTAGTGTCTGTTGTTTCAATGTAGCGACCCTTGTCTCGGCACAAAGTAATTTTACAATAATTCTTCCATCCTTAAGAGTTGCTCGAATATAGGCAACTGCACCAAAAGCCTTTTCCGACGCATCTGAGAATATATGCAGTTCCGTTTTTACTGGGAGTTCGCCCTTAAAAATGTGTCGAGGGATTTTGAAATTGTCTAAACGGTATAAATCGTTTTTGAATTTAGTCCAGATTATATGAAGGTCCTCTGGCAATGGTTCATCCCAATCTAATTTGAGTTGCCATAACTGTTGAATAAATATCTTTGCCTTGACAACTACAGGTGCTAGCAGGCCAAGAGGATCAAATAATTTAGCGAGATCCGATGTTGCAGTACGTTTTGATACAGTCTGCTGATGATTCATTTTTACCTTGACGCAAAAATAGTCCGTCTTAGGCAGCCATAATAATCCCAATGTTTTTATAGTGTTAGCGTTGTTACTATTGTAATCTAAGTCCATGTCATTGTCGCCGAGTGGGATATTTTTCAGTAATTGTGGGTGATTTGCACACCATTTTTTTAAGTTGAAGCCATGACTTCTTAAAATCGTAATGAGTTCCCTTTGTGTTTCAATAGCGATGTTGAGACTATCGTAACCGCCAAGGCCATCATCCACGTAGAAATTATTTTTGAGCATTTGAGAACCATATGGATAGTTTATTGAATTTTCATCAGCAATTTTCTGTAAACATTTCGTAGCTAGATAAGGTGCTGCTCGTGTCCCATATGTAACCGTGTTAAGTTTGTAATAACTAATAGGCAGTGATGGATCTTGCATCTAAATAATTAACTGATATTGATGATCGTCTTGATGAATTAAAATTTGTCTGTACATTTTCTCGATGTCGGTGGTAAAAACAAATTTTAGTAATCGAAAACGCAATAATATTGAGAATAATTCACTTTGGACAGTTGGCCCTGTATACATTAGGTCGTTCAATGAGTAACCTGAAGATGTTTTTGCTGATGCGTCGAAAACAACCCTGAGCTTTGTTGTGTGAATGAAGTATTTGGGATCTGATACGGTATCGATGTCGACCTTTTTCATGTGCCCTAATTGTTCATAATCTCGCATAAATTTTATGTATTGTGTTCGAATGTCTTAATTTTTTAGGAGTCGGCGCTCTAAGCCCACGAATCTGTTGTATGCCATTGCATGGGATTCCCCTAAAGCGGTTGGGTTTTCACAAAAAGGGAGACTGACAATGAAGCGGCCATCTGTATTTGTGTGTACATGTTGCGTGAAATGTGATTCACATTGTTTTTCTGATGGTGAAAGACTCTTTTCGCTGCCTTTAATCTCGTCCATTTTCCAAAGATGCTCTATGGCCTCTTCCAATGAAGTGGTGTCTCCAAATATCGCACATGTGAGTGCACATAATGGGTTAGGAATTGGAATTTTCTTGATTGCACCACCCACAATCCAGCCAAGTACTGTATTTTGTAGTGTTGGAAGATCGTCAGCAAGGTGTATAGTTCCATTCTGAGTTAATTTGAAGAAGAATTCTGCTCCAAGTAGCAAATCTATTTTTTCTTGTTGATAGAAATTAGGATCTGCTAGGTGAATGTTGTTAGGAATCTCCCAAGTTGAAATGTCAATATGCTGACTTGGTTGTGCGGGAATTATGCTTGGTAGTACATATGCGTCTACGTTTGCTCAAAAGTTGTCGTCCCTCGATTTCATCCTTACGTTTATGCGATATTTCCATTTCTTTTGGGTCTCCCCAACACCATCAAGGCACAGGGAGGCTTCATATGGTGAAATGGACAATTTTTGGCAGAGCCGTTTAGATACAATGTTGACTTGCGAGGCCGAATCTAATGCTGCTTTAAGTTGACCTGATACACCATTTGGGGCTGTAATTATAACTTTTGCTGTTGCTAACAGGACGTACCCCTGGCGGCCCGCAGCGACATTTGTTGTTGCTGATGTAACTGCTACGACGTTTGATGCAGTAGTCCTTCTCTTTGGATTTTGATCTGGTTTGCTTGAAGGTCTTGATGACTTTTTCCTTGTTTGGGCATTATCTTTCTTTTCCAAGTGAAGCATTGTGTTGTGTTTTTTCCCAAATTTTCTGCAGCTACCTGACATGCAGGTTCTTGATCCGTGATCACTTCCGAAACAATTGACACATAGATTCTGCTGTTGTACCCAACGTAATCGTTCTGCATCTGACAATTGCTGAAATTTGCTGCAGTGATACAGTTTGTGTCCATTGCATGTTTCAGTGTGGTTTTCTTTGGTTGATATTATTGTTGAAACCGTGACTGCACGTACCTGATATGTGTTTTTCTATCAAGTTTCTTTATCAAAAGTTGAATAAGAATTGCATCCCAAGAAGATGTTGCAATTCCTAAATTATCTAAAGCCAATAAGCACTCCTTAGTGGTATCATGAGGGGCCTTAATTGATGACGCAGATGATATCACAGTAGGTTGGTTAAGTATTTTCTCTACCAGATTGGCCACGAGAACTCTTTTATTGTTGTATCGTTCTTGAAGCGTTTGCCAAGCAGTGGCGTAATTTGTTTCTGATAGGGAAAACTGACTAATTAAGTGTTCAGCTTTATCAGATAAATTACTTTTTAAATACCACATTTTTTGAATGGTGGGTATTGGTTGCTTATAGGTAATCGCCATTAAATTGTGGTATGGTCACCTTTGGTAAATGTACCAAATTAGTACTTTGTTACAGGTACTATTTCTCCATTTCGTGTAGGAGGACTATTTCGTTGTAGTCCGTCAGCTTTAAATGCAAGATTGACCAACTGATCTTGAACTGCGTCATTCAGTTCGTAAAATTCATCAATATTAAAACCGGCTTCCGATGGATTTTCAATTTTCTCGCAAATGTCGTCGCATAAACCTTGGATTTGGTTTCAAAGATTGTTGATGTTGTTGATCCGGAGTTCATAATATTGACGAGGTTGATCTTCTTCGTGAAGAAATAATCCATTGAGAACTCGTTCCAATGCCATCATCCTATTTTTTGCCTTTCGAATCAGGCCTGGATGATTATTGGGCTCCTGTACTGTCGTCTGTAGAGCCAATGATGGAGCCCCAATATTTTCAATTGCTGGTGGCTTTTGTTGGGTTTCGACTAATGAGTGTAGCCGATTAATCTCCGTAGTAAATATTTTTATATATGAGGTTGTTAACTCATCGATTTTTGAGTAATAATCCTCCGTAAAATATTCATGCTCTGTTCTCAGCGTTTGAGCATCGTCGAGCATTCGTAACTTTAAGTCCTGGTCTTCAAATTTGCTCCAGGCCTCTTTAAGTCGTCGTAAGCGCTCCTCAAAGTATCCTGCGGTTGTTTTTCTGTCCGCAGAATCCTTCTTGAAGTTTCTGATGATTGCTTCAATAGACTCCCCTGTTTTCAATAGGGAGTCCAATAATTGTCGTGAAGTCTCCATTGCTTGGTTGAAGTTGTAGCCTGTTGATGCAGAAGTTGTAGCCTTGTACTGCTGATGTCTGCTGAAGTATGTAGCCTTTTGCTACCGCTGTTTGGTGAAGTATGTAGCCTTTTGCTACCGCTGATTGGTGAATTATGTAGCCTTGTGCTACCGATGACTGCTGATGTATGTAGCCTTTTGCTACCGCTGATTGCTGAAGTATGTAGCCTGTCGCTACTGATGTGTTCAATCCACCTATGAATTTTTTTTCAAGCCCGTACTGGTGAGGGCAACTTGAAATTCAATGGTGGTTTCCATGTTGCGTGGAAAATATATTCCAGATTGTTAAAAGCCCCTTACCACTGGTGGGGAGAAGCTTAAAACTGTTTCCAAAACGTTGTATGTCACCCAATAATTTTAAAAATTCAATGGTGGGAGACCGTGGTCACCACAAATGTTATCTTGGTGACTGATGTGTGGATACTGTCCTGATGATTGGAGTTGTGTAGCGTGTGTTGAGTGGTCACCAAAATGTTGACTTGGTGCCTGTTGTATGGACTACTGTCCTGGTAATTGTTCAATCTACCTATGAATGTTTTCCAAGCCCTTACCACTGGTGGGGGGAACTTGAAATTCAATGATGGTTTTCGTTGTCAGAACGTTGCGTGTGCAAGGCGTTTTTATGATATTAAGAGTCCCTTACCTCTGGTGGGGGGAACTCAAAATTTCTAAAAACGTTGGGGTCACCAAAAATGTTTTTATTTGGTGCTTGATGTATGGACCGTTGTCCTGGTGATTGTGGTTGCGTGTTCAAAAGGCGTTTATAAGGTATCAAGAGTCCTTTACCGCTGGTGGGGGAAACTCAAAACTTCAAAAAACGCTTGAAACAGGGGTCACCAAAAATGTTTATGAATTCGATTAATATGATGCAATCCAAACACATGAATTTGGACTGTATTAATCTTTTTAGTTTTTTACCTTTCAAGCACTTGTAACTTGAACGGTGGGTCCAATAATAAGACAAATGTTTACTATCGGACAATTATTAAAGGTTTTATTCTGGTATTTATACTAAATTAATAAATATTAAAGTGCTGACCTATGGTATGCATATTTAAGAAATAATTAAAATTCACATGAAATTGGCCAATCGAACACAGTATCATAAACACATTGCAATTAATGCAATTCGTAATGTGATATCTTTATTGACTGTTTGTTGGCCAAAATAAAAAATGTAAACAAAATAAAAAGTAAACAACTTAAGGGTATTTACTAAGTACTAAAATTATTATTAACATGTGCTTAAACAGATACAGAGATTTAAAAACATTACAACACACATAAACACTGAACAAGCAACAATTACAAGAATTTTAAAACATACACAGGGAACTTTTTCTAACAAAATAAATAGAGAAAACCAATATTTAAATAGAATAAATTATAATATCGAATTACTAACGGATCACATTAATAATATAGCGGAAAGTATTATATTGGCAAAATTAAATATTATTTCCAAATTCATACTGAATCACAAAGAAATAGAAAATGTTTATAAATTACTAAACGATCAAGTACATGAAATAAACTGTTGAACAATTGTATGAAATTCTTGAGTTACAGGCATATTATAATAATTCGAATATAATATATAACGTAAAGATTCCAAAATTTCAAAATTTCAAAAAGAAACTTTTACTTTGTCTCATGTTATACCTTTACCAATAAATATAACAAGACAAATATTGTCATCTAAATATATAGCTTATAACAATATTTCAATAAATTATTATCAAGAAAAATGTTTAAAATTAGAAAACATTTATGTCTGCCACAATCCAACAAGAATTGAATCTATGGAACGATCGTCATGTGTGGGTAAACTAAAGAAACTACAACTAAAATGCAACTTAAAAGATGTAGGACGATTGGAGACCATCTACCAACCGGAAGATAATTTTATATTATTTATCAACATACCAACAACACTGGTTGAGTCGGACTGCAGTAAACTTTTTAACGTAACCAACACAACGATATTATATTATGAGAAATGCACAGTTATGGGTTGGCATACGAAGATAAACCATAAGCATATAGTGAACATATCAACATAACGCTACCCAAGCTTATACAAGTGATTCCTGTCAATTCAGTGACCATGACATGATGTCTTCCCTAAAAGTAACAACAATAACTCATCAATATATCACATATGCATCCATTACTATTATCATTCTAATAACCATTGCTAGGCAAGTTGATGGCCTAGCAAGGGGGGAGGAGTTACCTATGGTCACCGATCTAGTATTAGCGGCAACACTAACAACAACAATACCTACAATTACAACAACAACAATAATTACAATGACAACAACAATAACCACATGAACAACTACAGTCATCGACCTGCTTAAATTAGTTTACCTACGGTCATCAAATACTTACATAAATTGGGGCAGACATGAATAAGCATTTAATTATTTTATTTCTATTTAATTTCATTTTATTTTATTTATTGAGTTATTCTTAGAATAAGTAGAATTTACTAATATGCATCGTAAACAATTATATAGTATAAATAGTCGTAAACAATAAAAAATTTTTGTCATTAATCAATCAAGAAGTTACTTGTAGTTTTATTTATAACTCCAGCAGTATTGCGCTGTCTATGGTAGTACAGATAGTGAATAAGTCCTTATAATGATATAATAAGTGTTATTATTATACCCTTCACCACAGGTGGAAGGGTATGTATAAGTTTGTCATTCCGTTTGTAATTTCTACAATATTGATCTTAGACCCTATAAAGTATATATATTCTGGGTCCTTATGAAGAGCAAAGTTGATTTAACGGTGTGTTGAAATGGGTTTTCCGAAGAACCCAGACATGATGAGGACTTGATTCCTTTTTATTTCTGTTACATGTGATCCATTTCTGTTTGCTATTAAAAATCAGACAGATCGGTTAATAAATGGCTGAGATATTAGCAAAAACCCAGGACTACCTCTAATTTTTCCTGTGAAATCCCTTTGTTTAATATGTATGTAGAACTTTACGCTTAACAAACACATCCATGTGTTAAAATTCTTTTCTTTCATCTCCACCTTTTATACACAAACAACACACATACAAAGATTTTTCATTTAAATAAAAACTAAACAAATCTCTAATGAACGAAGACTTTTATATATGTACCTCTATTGACGATGATTTTGTGTGAGCTTCAATAGCTCAGTTGTCTAGACGCTATGTCACAAATACTTTTTTTCTCTAAGGCCGCGGGTTCGAGGTTCGAATCCCGGTCAATTCACTTTTTTTTGTAAATATTTTTTTTTTATTTTCTTAAGATTTTTTTTTTAGTTTATTTTTTGTTTTTTTTTAACATTTAATAATTAATTTAAATAAAATTTTATATTAATAATTAAATAATCCATAAATAGGCTAAAAACATCAACATTTTTATAAAAACCCTCTGATACAAACAAAATACAAACGGTTTTATTTCTATTTTTTGCTCCGATTTAAAAGAATTTATAAAAAAGATTTTTAAACCATTTTATTTCTCACATATTAAGAAAATTTTATACATAATTTACCTTTGAGTGCAACTATTTTAGGTCATAACTTATAATAATTTGTAAAAAAAAATATAAACTATTTTCCTTCAAATTTTTAAAATTAAGCTAAAGAAATTACAAATATTTTTAATAAAAAAGCGAAATAAAATCCCAAATGCAAATTTACCAGCTAAATCAAACTTTTTGTAGAAATAAAATACATGCAGTTGTAGTGATTTCTTTTAACGATTTGTTGAAATTTTTTCTTTCACCTCTTCACCTTTTAATACACAAACAACAAACACTATTCAAGTGCTGTAATAGGACCTATGGATACGTCTTATATAGCAAAAGATCGAAAATATTTAGTATAACATATTTGCTGAAAAACTCGGAAATATCGGTACAGATACAAAAAAGTTATGCCGAAAACATAAATTTTTTTTAAATACCTATTTTCTGGAACCATAAATCTTCCCGAGTCCAAGTTTTATCACCAAACTAAAAGGTTAATTTCCTCTTAAAGACGTATAAATCTGTTCATTCCATATATGTCCATATATAAACATCAGTTTTTTCCCAACCATGGTGAAGGGTATATAAGATTCGGCATAGCCGAATTTAGCCGCTCTTACTTGTTTTTTTATGTGTTTATGTTTAAACTGCTTATGTAATTCAAGTCAATAAAAAGTATTATTTCTCCAAACTTTTCGAGTTTTCATTCTATGTCACACCCGTCACATAAAGATGTCACACCCGTCACATTTTCTAAAAAGTTTGTTTTTAAGAAAATTTTTGTTTGCAGATAGTAAGTATCTAATACAATCCAAAGCACTCTAATGAAATAACTACATCAAAATAATTAAGCGCATTCTACGGAAAATTTTACATAATATAACCTGAAAGGAATATTTCTTTAAGAGCTCAAATTTGTAAGGTCACACCCGTCACAGTCTTCTAATGGTCATTCTGAGCAGAAAGCATTGAATTTCAGTGTCCAGCTGTTGAAAATGTTATTAAGATTAACATCCTTGGGAAACGCAGTTTTTTTAATTTTTATATTCTTGAACTACAATCAAAAATGTGAGTATCATGGACACATCCGTCACAATGGGATTACCACATGTAAAAATGATGTTACTTCTATAAATGGGTTGTTGTGTTGTTTTACGTGAATAGAATTTAGCTTTTAAAATCGTTGATTTATTTCCTTTAAATAAATCTAGTTCTTTTCTTATTGAAAACAATAAATATCGTTGATATTCTTTTATAGCTACTCTTTATTAAGAAACAAACTTAAAACGGTCACACAACAGACTTTATTTAAACTGTATTAAGTTTACACTTTCACAGAATACACAATAACCCGTAAATGCTTCTTTAGTGTTTTATTAACAACTAACTTGCCAGGACATCTTGCTGGCGTTTTTATATGTGCGGGTTGAATGAACACGATTTAAACTTAAAAATGAAAAAATTATACAGAAATTACATATTTTAGAAAATACTAATTTTTGGTCAATAATTTATCAAATGAAGCTCTTTTTAGCTCTTCGGGGCTTAGTTAAGGAAAAAACTCTAAACTTTTTATAACTTAAAAAAAAAAAAATTAATTCAAAATTTAAATTTTTCAAATTTTTTAGAAAATACGGATACAAAATTTAAATTTTTGGTCGACAATATATCAAATGAAGCTCTTTTTCGCTCTCCGAAACTTTCTTTACATTAAAAAAAATAATTAATTCAAAAATTAAATTTTTAAAATATTTTAGAAAATACGAATTATTGGACGATAATATATCAAATGAAGATACGGAGAAAACTCGATTTAAACTTTTTATAACTTTAAAAAGAAAAAATTATACAGAAATTACATATATTAGAAATGCTGCTCTTTTTAGGACAAAAATTGTTAAATTTCGTTGATGTTAGTCTAGTTGTGTTGCTGTTTACAAGTTTGTTAATTTGTTTCCTTACACTCAATATAAAATAGACAATCATCAACAAGCAATGACCGCAAAGGGAGAAGAAGAGCATGGAGCAAGGTTGGGTAGCGCCAACCGAAAATACTAAGTATTCTATCCTGCTGGCTCAGTGGAATTTCTCAATTTTTATTCTCTATAACTTACTAATAAAAATTTAAATGTTTCTTTACAATAAAAATAATTAAAAAATAATATGATATGATCTTAAAATCCTACTATACTATTCACTTTTTCAAATTTTTTTAGAAAATACGAATTTTTGGTCGACAGTATTTCAAATGATGCTCTTTTTCCGTTCTCCGGGGCTTAGATAAGGAGAAAGCTCGATTTAAACTTTTTATAACCTAAACAAAAAAAATAATTAATACAAAATTTAAATTTTTCAAATTTTTTAGAAATACGAATTATTGGTCGATAATATATCAAATTAAGCTATTTTTTGCTCTCCGGGGCTTGATAAGGAGAAAACTCGATTTAAACTACTTATAACTTAAAAAAGAAAAAATAATAAAGAAACTACATTTTCTAGAAAATACGAATTTGGTCGATAATTTATCAAATGAAGCTTTTTTTCGCTCGCCGGAGCTTAGTTAAGGAAAGTCTATTTAAACTTTTTACAGCGGTATTCATAAAAATTTTAAACAGTATTTCAAATCAATTTTAAGCAAAATTTGCTAAAACTGTATTCATAAAGAATTTTAGCTTAAAATACATTTTTTAAACCTTGTTTAAATAAACGAATTTTAAAATTGGTTCGACCCTATTTTAAACCTATTTTAGATGACATTCTTGCTTTATGTGTATTTTAATTTTAAACATTTTTGCAAAAAATTGGCATTTAAACAAAAGAAGTTATTTGTTTTTGTTAAATAAATAATATAATAAATATATTTGATCAAAAGAATTGGTAAGAACCATTTTGATATGGAAAATGTGATATTTTTAATTGTATTTTGTTTATAGTAGAAACTACTGCCCAAATTTCAAACAATTTAAGCAAAAATAATAATATTTTTGGATATTATTCATTGTGTTTTATAGTGGTGTGTTGTTTAATCAAAACAAAGAAAATAAAACCGGTTATTTGAATACTTTTTTATCTACAATAAAATCATTATCTATGTAACACTTTTGTTGGGCATTTTGTTTTGACTCTTTTTTCTTTTTTTAGGTAATAAACAAGTTTTCATAAATTTTTTGTTTTATAAAAACAATATTTTTCTGAAAAACTACAAAAAAATGCATAGAAACGAGTACCGTATGATTTAGTAATCATTGATTTGCATCATTACGATTAATATGACAAATAAAAAAATACAGTGCTGCCATCTTCAAGTTAAAAAATCATTAAATCGTTTATTAGTTAAAATACTGATTATGAATACGAATTTTTAATAAACCTTTTTTAGGCTTAAAATGTTTTTTAACTAAAATGCATTTGAAACTTGAATTAAGTTTTTTTTATGAATACCGCTGTTAACTTTAAACAAAAAAAATAAAATTTTTAGAAAATACGAATTGTTGGTCGATAATATATCAAATTAAGGTATTTTTTCGCTTTCCGTTGCTTAGATAAAGAGAAAACTCGAATTAAACCTTTTATAACTTCAAAATGAAAAAATAAGACAGAAATTGCATTTTTTAAAAATACTAAATCAAATGAAGCTCTTTTTTGCTCTCCGGGGCTTTGTTGATAACTCATTTAAACTTTTTATACCTTATTTTTTTAAAAATACGAATTTTTGGACGATTATATACAAATAATGGTCTTTTACGCTCTCCGGGGCTTAATTAAAGAGAAAACGCGATTTAACCTTTTTAAATTTAAAGAAGAAAAAATAATACAGAAATTAAATTTTCTAGAAAATCTAATTGTTGGTCGATAATTTATCAAATGAAGCTCTTTTTCGCTCTCCGGTGCTTAGTTAAGGAGAAAACTCTATTTAAACTTTTTATAACTTAAAACAAATAATTAATACAAAATTTAAATTTTTAAAATTTTTTAGAAAATACGAATTGTTGGTCGATAAATATCAAATTAAGCTATTTTTTCGCTCTCCGGGGCTTAGATAAGGAGAAAACTCGATTTAAACCTTTTATAACTTAAAAATGAAAAAATAATACAGATATTACATATTTTAGACAATACGAATTTTGATCGATAATATAGAAATTAAGCTCTTTTTTGCTTTCCGGGGCTTAGATAAGGAGAAAACTTGATTTAAACCTTTTATAACTTAAAAATGAAAAAAAAAATACATATATTACATTTTTTAGAAAATACGAATTTTTGATCGATAATATACAAATTAAGCTCTCTTTTGCTCTCCGGGGCTTAGTTAAGGAGGAAACGAATACAAAATTTAAATGTTTCAACTTTTTTGGAAACTAATTGATACAAAAATTAAATTTTTCAAATTTTTTAGAAAATACGAATTTTTGGTGAATATTTCAAATGAAGCTCTTTTTCGCTTTTTAAAAAAACTTTTTAAAAAAAAATAATACAAAAATTAAATTTTTCAAATTTTTTAGAAAATACGAATAGTTAGTTGATAATATATCAAATTAAGCTAGTATTTCGCTTTCCGAGCTTATTTAAGGACAAAACTCGATAACTTAAAAATGATAAAATAATACAGAAATTACATTTTTTAGAAAATACGAATTTTTGAACAATAATAAATCAAATGAAGCTCTTTTTTGCTCTCCGATAACTCCATTAAAACTTTTTATACCTTAAAAAAAAATTAATACAATTAAATTTTTAAAAAATATACAAATTTTTGGTCGACAATATATCAAATGAAGCTCTTTTACGCTCTCCGGAGCTTAGTTGAGGAGATAACTCCACTTAAACTTTTTATACCTTAAAAAAAAAATTAATACAAAAATTAAATATTTAATAATTTTTAGAAAATACCAATTTTTGGATAATAATAAATCAAATGAAGCTCTTTTTCGCTCTCCGGAGCTTTACATTAAAAAAAAATAATTAATAGAAAAATTAAATTTTTCAAATTTTAAAAAAAATACAAATTTTTGGGCGATAACTAAAGCTCTTTTTCGCTCTCCGGAGCTTAGTTAAGGAGAAAACTGTATTTAAACTTTTTATAACTTAAACAAAAAAAATTTTAAATACAAAATTTAAATTTTTAAAATTTTTTAGAAAATACGAATTTTTAGACGATAACATATCCGGGGCTTAGTTAAGAAGAAAACTAAACTTTTTATAGTTTAAAAAAAAAAAAAATTAATACAAAAATTAAATTTTTCAAATTTTTTAGAAAATAAGAATTGTTGGTCGATAATATATCAAATTAAGCTATTCTTTTTCGCTTTCCGGGGCTTAGATAAGGAGAAAACTCGATTTAAGCCTTTTATAACTTAAAAATGAAAAAATTATACAGAAATTACATTTTTTAGAAAATACGAATTTTTGGTCAATAATTTATCAAATGAAGCTCTTTTTAGCTCTTCGGGGCTTAGTTAAGGAAAAAACTCTAAACTTTTTATAACTTAAAAAAAATAATTAATACAAAATTTAAATTTTTCAAATTTTTTAGAAAATACGAATACAAAATTTAAATGTTTCAACTTTTTTAGAAAATACGAATTTTTGGTCGACAATATATCAAATGAAGCTCTTTTTCGCTCTCCGAAACTTTCTTTACATTAAAAAAAATAATTAATACAAAAATTAAATTTTTAAAATAATTTAGAAAATACGAAAATAATATATCAAATGAAGATACGGAGAAAACTCGATTTAAACTTGTTATAACTTTAAAAAGAAAAAATAATAAAGAAATTACATATATTAGAAATGCTGCTCTTTTTCGCTCTTCGGGGCTTAGTTAAGCAGAAAACTCTATTTAAACTTTTTATAACTTAAAGAAAAAAAATAATTAATACAAAATTTAAATTTTTTAGAAAATACGAATTTTCGGACGATAATATATCAAATAAAGCTCTTTCGCTCTCCGGGGATTATATAAGGAGAATACTCTATTTAAACTTTTTATATTAGAAAATACTAATTTTTGTAGATAATTTATCAAATGCAGTTAAGGAGAAAACTCTATATAAACTTTTCATACATTAAAAAAAAAATAATTTGGACGATAATATATCAAATGAAGCTCTATTTCTCTCTACGGAGCTAAGTTGAGAAAACTCTAATTTTTTAGAAAATACGAATTTTTGGACGATAACATATCAATTTACGCTCTTTTCGCGCTCTCCGGGGTTTAGTTAAGTAGAAAACTCTATTTAAACTCTTAATACTTAAAAAAAAATAAATAATACAAAAATTAAATTTTTCAAATTTTATAGAAAATACGAATTATTGGTCGATAATGTATCAAATTAAGCTATTTTTCCGGGGCTTTGATAAGGAGAAAAGTCTACTTAAATTTTTTATACTTAAAAAAACAAAAAAATTAATACAAAAATTAAATTTTTCAAATTTTTTAGAAAATACGAATTTTTGCACGATAACATATCAAATTAAACTCTTTTTTCGCTCTCCGGGGCTTAGATTTAATTTTTTTATACTTTAAAAATAATTAATACAAAACTTAAAATTTTTCAAATTTTTTAGAAAATACAAATTTTTGTACGATTATAAAACAAATAAAGCTCTTTTTCGCTTGAATAAGGAGTAAACTCGATTTAAACTTTTTATAACTTAAAAAAGAAAAAATAATGAAGAAATTAATTACATTTTCTAGAAAATACTAATTTTGGTCGATAATTTATCAAATGCAGCTCTTTTTCGCTCTGCGGGGCTTAGTAACGCAGAAAACTCTGTTCAAACTGTTTATAACTTAAACAAACAAAATAATTAATACAAAATTTAAATTTTTCAAATTTTTAAGAAACTACGAATTTTTGGTCGATAGTATATCAAATTAAGCTATTTTTTCGCTCTCCGGGGCTTAGTTATGGAGAAAACTCAATTTAAACTTTTTATAACTTAAACAAAAAAAATTATAAATACAAAATTTAAATTTTTCAAATTTTTTAGAAAATACGAATTTTTAGACGATAACATATCAAATGAAGCTCTTTTTTCGTTCTCCGGGGCTTAGTTAAGAAGAAAACTATTTAAAATAATTAATAGAAAAATAAAATTTTTCAAATTTGAAAAAAAAAAATACAAATTTTTGGGCGATAATATATAACTAAAGCTCTTTTTCGCTCTCCGGAGCATAGTTATGGAGAAAACTCAATTTAAACTGTTTATAACTTAAACAAGAAAAATTATAAATACAAAATTTAAATTTTTCAATTTTTTAAGAAAATACGAATTTTTAGACGATAACATATCAAATGAAGCTCTTTTTTCGTTCTCCGGGGCTTAGTTAAGAAGAAAACTATTTAAACTTTTTATACTTTAAAAAAAAAAATTAATACAAAAATTAAATTTTTCAAATTTTTTAGAAAATAAGAATTGTTGGTCGATAATATATCAAATTAAGCTATTTTTTCGCTTTCTGGGGCTTAGATAAGGAGAAAACTCGATTTAAACCTTTTATAACTTAAAAATGAAAAAATTATACAGAAATTACATTTTTTAGAAAATACTAATTTTTGGTCAATAATTTATCAAATGAAGCTCTTTTTAGCTCTTTGGGGCTTAGTTAAGAAAAAAACTCTAAACTTTTTATAACTTAAAAAAAAATAATTAATACAAAATTTAAATTTTTCAAATTTTTTAGAAAATACGACTACAAAATTTAAATTTTTCAACTTTTTTAGAAAATAAGAATTTTTGGTCGACAATATATCAAATGAAGCTCTTTTTCGCTCTCCGAAACTTTCTTTACATTAAAAAAAATAATTAATACAAAAATTAAATTTTTAAAATATTTAAGAAAATACGAATTATTGGACGATAATATATCAAATGAAGATACGGAGAAACTCGATTTAAACTTGTTATAACTTTAAAAAGAAAAAATTATACAGAAATTACATATATTAGAAATGCTGCTCTTTTTAGGACAAATATTTGATATTAAATGCTTCATATAAGTTGTGTTATTTAAGAATTAAAGTTCATAACAAAAATTGTAAAATATAGAGGATTGTTAAATTTCGTTGATGTTAGTCTAATTGTGTTGTTGTTTACAAGTTTGTTAATTTGTTTCCTTACACTCAATATAAAATAGACAATCATCAACAAGCAATGACCGCAAAGGCAAAAGAAGATATTGGCAAGGTTGGGTAAAGCCAACCGAAAATACTAAGTATTCTATCCAGTTGGCTCAGTGGAATTTCTCAATTTTTATTCTCTATAACTTACTAATAAAAATTTTCATGTTTCTTTACAATATAAATAATTAAAAAAGAATATGATATGATTTTAAAATCCTATTATACTATTCACTTTTTGAAATTTTTTAGAAAATACGAATTTTTTGCCCACATTATTTCAAATGAAGCTTTTTTTCGCTCTCCGGAGCATAGTTATGGAGAAAACTCAATTTAAACTTTTTATAACTTAAACAAAAAAAAATAATTAGTACAAAATTTAAATTCAAATTTTTTAGAAAATACGAATTTTTGGACGATAATATATCACATAAAGATCTTTTTCGCTCTCCGGGGATTAGATAAGAAGAAAACTCGATTTAAACTTTTTATAACTTAAAAAAGAAAATATAATACAGAAATTACATATTTTAGAAAATACTTAGTTAAGGAGAAAACTCCATTTAAACTTTTTATACATTAAAAAAAAAATAATAGAAAAAATAAATTTTTCAAATTTTTAAAAAAATACGAATTTTTGGACTCTTTTTCGCTTTCCGGGGATTAGATAAGGAGAAAACTCTATTAAAACTTGTTATAACTTAAAAAAGAAAATATAATACAGAAATTACATATTTAAGAAAATACTAATTTTAATTCGATAATTTACCAAATGCAGCACTTTTTCGCTCTGCAGGGCTTTGATAAGGAGAAAACTCGATTTAAACTTTTTATAACTTAAAAAAGAAAAAATAATGATAATTTCTAGAAAATTCGAATTTTTGGTCGATAATTTATCAAATTAGAAAATACGAATTTTTGGTCCACATTATTTCAAATGAAGCTCTTTTTCGCTCTCCGGAGTACAGTTATGGAGAAAACTCAATTTAAACTTTTTATAACTTAAACAAAAAAAATTATCAATACAAAATTTAAATTTTTCAAATTTTTTAGAAAATTCGAATTTTTGGACGACTTCATATCAAATGAAGCTCTTTTTTCGTTCTGCGGGGCTTAGTTAAGGAGAAAACTCCATTTAAACTTACTATACTTTAAAAAAAAAATTAATACAAAAATTAAATTTTTCAAATTTTTTAGAAAATAAGAATGCTTGGCCGATAACACTATGGAACATTTTTGGGATTATTGTCTGGGGGGGTGAGAAATTCCAAGTCAGGGTGGTGGTACTAGGTCAGTATAGTAAAACCCTCAAAGGGTTTGGCGTTCGTATGTGTCAGTTTTTTTTTATGACCTTTTAAATTTTTTCCTTATCTTGATGTTTTTTCGCTTAGTTGTAACATTTTGGCAAAAACGTAGTTTAACATAACTCGAGAACCACTTGTCCGATTTTGCTAAAACAAACTCAAAAAAATTTAGAATTACAATTTCTTTTATCCGTTCATATTACGTTTTTCTTTATAATCAACAGTTTTGCCGGTAAAAATAAATTTGTGCAGAAAAAAAAATATTTTTTTGCCTAAAAATTAAATTTTTTTTTTTTTAAATTCATAAAAAATCCGAAATGGAAAAAAGGATCAAGTGTTATTAATTTCATGTAAAGTCACATAACCTATAAACAAAATGCGACATAGATCATAGAAATCGATTAACATTTTGACAAGAATATTGATATTTGTTTTTATTCAAAAAAGTATCATTTATCGCCTTTTTTATAAATTTTCCCCAATAACTCCAGACTTCTGGCCATAAACTACTAAAAAAATTAAGTAAACATTTTTATAATTTTTTATTTTTATTTTATTTATTTAGTTTTATTTATTTTAATAAATATTGCCTAGACTTTTTCGATGGTGGATGTTCGGTGACTCCACTGTTGGCCCTTCTGCATCTCCTGAAAATTCTTTATCATCAAGATCATCCTTGTCTTGCCACACAAGCTTACTCCACCAGCAAATTTCCGCAATTATTGCACTCGGCGACTTTTTGCCTCTATATCTGTAAGTTTTTGTTTTATTAAAATGAGTTTGAAAAAATAAAAAATCAGTATTACCTCATTTCAAACGGCATAGCAACTTGATGATAGCGTTCACCTTGTTCATCAGATTCGGTAGCCAATTGTTTGCTGAAGTAGTCCAGATGATGATGTAAATAATTTTTCTAAATTTGTTTCATCAAAATCGGACAAGTGGTTCTCGAGTTATGTTAAACTACGTTTTTGCCAAAATGTTACAACTAAGCGAAAAAACATCAAGATAAGGAAAAAATTTAAAAGGTCATAAAAAAAAACTGACACATACGAACGCCATACCCTTTGAGGGTTTTACTATACTGACCTAGTACCATCACCCTGACTTGGAATTTCTCAGCCCCAAGATTGGCTGTTGTACTGTGTAATATATCAAATTAAGCTATTTTTCGCTTTCCGGGGCTAGATAAGGAGAAAACACGATTTAAACCTTTTATAACTTTAAAATGAAAAAATTATACAGAAAGTACATTTTTTAGAAAATACTAATTTTTGGTCAATAATTTATCAAATGAAGCTCTTTTTAGCTCGTCGGGGCTTAGTTAAGGAAAAAAACTAAACTTTTTATAACTTAAAAAAAAATAATTAATACAAAATTAAAATTTTTCGAATTTTTTAGAAAATACGAATACAACATTTAAATTTTTCAACTCTTTTAGAAAATACGAATTTTTGGTCGACAATATATCAAATGAAGCTCCTTTTCGCTCTCCGAAACTTTCTTTACCTTAAAAAAATAATTAATACAAAAATTAAATTTTTAAAATATTTTAGAAAATACGAATTTTAGGACGATAATATATCAAACGAAGATCTTTTTCGCTCTCCAGAGCTTAGTTTAGGAGAAAACTCTATTTAAACTTTTTATACATTAAAAAAAAGTAATAGAAAAATTAAATTTTTAAAACAATACGAATTTTTGGATTTTGTTCTCCGGAGCTTAGTTAAGGAGAAAACTCTATTTAGTTAAGGAAAAACTCTATTTAAACTTTTTAAAATTTTTTAGAAAATACGAATTTTGTCATGTTCGCCTCTCAGAGAGTTAAGGTTGCATTCTAATGCAACATTGAAAGGGTGGCAACACTTAAATTGTACTAGAATGCAGCCTTGCAGAAAACTGTAGAGGGGAATGGATGACAGGGGAGGGGGGATGGCTCCCTGGAAAATGTTTGTTTTGAAAAAAAAAAGAAAAAATATGAAAAATGGAGAAAAGCTCCCGTTTTTTTTAGGAGATATAAAAAGGATTTTTAGGAAGAAATGGAGGATTTGTTAACGGAGCGTGGTACAAAGAAGATCGGTTTTTTTGTGAAGAGGAAAATACATTGTTTTAAATAAAAAAGAAAATGTTATAATTTTAATGAAAAAAAAGACAACACAAAAACACCAACATAAATACGTTTTGTTCTATGAAAAAAAAAATGTTATAATTTTAATAAAAAGAAAAAGACAACACAAAAACACCAACATAAATACATTTTGTTCTATATAAGAAAAATGTCATAATTTTGATAAAAAAAGAAAACAACACAAAAACACCAACATAAATACGTTTTGTTTTAAAGAAAATAATTAGTTCAACAATAAACACAAACCCATTGTTATTAAAAACAAACAACATCAATACCACAGCATTTATACTTAATAATTTACACACACAACACACGGTTCGAGGAGGATAAACGACACGAAAAGGTAGCCGACCACGGGAGCACCAACACCAGCCAACAGCAACCTCCAAAGGGAAAGGTCAGGTATTCTGATAGGGGTTTTCGGACCATTCGGACGATATTTTAGACCCGGAAAGAGAACTGACGTGACCCTTCCTCTGTAAAGAGTAAAAATATATATTTTGCCCTTAGTAGGTATAGGGGTTAGGGCAACGGTCGGGTTGTATGTTTTTTTTACCAGTCCCTGTAGGTTGAGCTCTTTCCTATTAGGAATTAGGTATACCGCCTCAGTAGGCCGCAAAACACCCCCAAGTTACCCTGAAAGTCTGACCGAAGGGGAGAATAAATCTATTTTAGGAGTTTTTTTTTCGTAAGGATACATACCTTTAAGACGGAAAACGGACGGACAAACCCTCTAAGGAGTCCTTAGGCCGAAGTATCTGGCGCAGGTCCCAACGTAAAAGTAGAGCATACATATCATGTTTTACAGCCAGTGCCAATAAATATCTTATGGAATCATACCTGACGACAGGAGCAAAAGTATCGAGAAAGTCAATTCCCTCACGTTGAGAAAAACCTTTCGCCACCAATCTGGCTTTCCGTCTCATAGGATTACCGTGTTCATCCCGTTTGGTTTTAAACACCCACTTTGATTTAATAGCAGCCAATGAATCTAATTCCTCTTTCATGGCAACCCTCCGTTCGGCCGCATTGCTTGATGACATTGTATCCTTTACGTTTGATGGTTCATCACCAACAAATTGCATTGTACAAAAATTTTGCGAACGTTGACCCACTATACGACTCAAGCGACGAACATTTTCAACCACGGGAAGAGATCTTGCCTCGTACGAATTCGGGGACCATTCATCATCATCGCCTTCAGCCGGTGCATTTTCAGACGATGGCCACCCCACAGAATCATCGTACTCGCTGGCATTTGTTTCATCATTAGTTGAATCAGAATTTTCATTTGTGGGTTCAATTTCAGGTGTCAATTCAATATCAACACTCTCCTCTGACTTGGCACCATCAATAGTTTGCATAAATTCTGGATAATAAAAATCGTTTTGTACGTTGGCACTCACCTTACTTTGCTCTAAAAATACTACGTCACGGCTAATGATTATACTGTTGTTTTCGGGATTAAATAATCTGTACGCTTTGCTTTGAGAGCTGTATCCCATCATAATACATTCAATTGATTTTTGATCTAGCTTGCGACGTTTTTCTTTTGGTATGTGGACAAGAGCAGGACAACCAAAAACTCGCAAAAACTTTAAATCAGGTCGACGACCAGACCATATTTCTTCAGGACTACGATTATCATTACGACAAGGAACTCTGTAACCAAATAACTAGCGGTGTTTATGGCCTCAGCCCAAAAACGCTGGTCCAGACCGCTGTCGATTAACATACAACGAACTCGTTCCATCAACGTGCGGTTTATTCTTTCCGCCACACCATTTTGTTCCGGTGTATACCTGCACGTTTTCTGATGATTTATGCCATTATTCAGTTCCGTTGTCCGTCCGTAGAATTTTTATTTTTGCCGAAGACTGATTTTCTACCATCTGCTTAAATTCTATAAAAGTTTGGAAAACATCAGATTTGTTTTTAATGGGATATACAAAAACTTTTCTTGAAAAATCATCCACAAACGTTACTAAGAAACGAGCACCAGAAAATGAATTTACGTTTAACGGTCCAATCACATCAGAGTGTATCACTTCCAATAATTTAGTGGCCCTGGAACCTTCTTCCCTAATAGGCTTTCTGGTCTGTTTGTCTTTTACACAAATCACACAAGGGTTTTTATTTACACTTTTGAAATCAATGCCATAAGAGCTTTTTTCACATTAGTTAGATTTTTATTGCAAATGTGGCCCATTCTTCTATGCCACAAATCAAAATCTTTTTTAGCCAAAAACACGTTAGTTTTAATGTGCGCTTCAGTATTTATACGGTATAGATCATTATAAACTACAGCAGAAGCAACAAGTGTATTTTTATCAAAAATTCTGCAGGTTTCACCTTCAAACACTACTCTTTTACCATCTCTTGTCATTTGCCTTACAGAAAGTAAATTAGCACATAAGTTAGGTACATATTCAACGTTTTTTACTGTTACTTTTTTATTCCACTTTTCATTTAGAATCGTTAGATCGACGTCACCTGCGCAGTCCACTTGAAGTTCACTTTTATTAGCAACAATGACTTTTTTATTTTCTACGTTGTGTTTGTTATACATATAACTGCAATCGTTTATTTTGTGGTTGCTTGCGCCGCTGTCGATGTACGTAACTGTTGTCTTTTCTTTTAACATTTTGTTTGTTGGTGTTAGTACACACTTGTAAGCTTTTGCTTAATGCAATAAGTGTTGATGAATTCTTTTTTTCTATCATTCTTTCTGTATGATATACCGTTACTGCTGTTATTGTTGCTGTTTTTGTTCTGGCAATTTCTAAAAATAATCCCAAATTCTTTACAGCCGTAGCACTATATTGGTTTTTTCTCCTTTTTGGAATTTTTCGTGTATAACACTGCCTTATCTTCACCATTTGGGTTATCGAATTTTGCATCTTGGAGGAGGAGATTCTTCACCATGTCAACGGATAATTTCTCCTTGGAATTTTCCACCGCCATTACGAGTGGTTTAAAATCATCCGACAATCCAGCTAACATTAAAGATGCTGTCAATTCGTCATCAATGTTTAACCCCGCATTTTTTACCTTCAAGGCAATTATCACTAGCTCGTTCACATATTCCTCAATAGAACCATAATTTTGAAGCTTTATGTTGACTAGTTGCTTGAGCAACTCAACCTTTCTTGTAAGGCCTGTGTCTTCATATGCGTTTATCAAGGCATCCCACGCTTCCTTTGCCGTTGTGGCTGTAGCAATTTGCCCATAATTACTGGGATCTACCATCAAAGTAATTTCCGCTAAAGCAGGTTCATTCAAAATGGCGTCGCTTTCACCAACCATGCCAGTTTCCACAATTTTCCAGCAACCTTTGATGATTAAACAGGACTTTGCCTGTCTCTTCCATACGTCGAAATTCTCACGTCCTTTTAAACGTTCCAACGAAAAACCGACCGTAAGATTTGCCATTTCTTTTTTTTTCCTAAAAACTATCCACTATTATGAACGATAAAAGAAAAATTTTATTAGTCTAAAAAACACGCGCGACAGGGACCCATAACCTGTTGAGAAAGAATTTATTTAATAGACTGAATACAATATTACAATGCAAAACAGTTAGTAATATCATAGCAGAGTTGCAATACAATGGTACAGGAGAAATGTAGTGATGTATGCCATTTCTTATTCGGTTCCAACATGAATAAGGAGAAAACTCTATTTAAATTTTGTATACATTAAAAAAAATAATTAACACAAAATTTTAATTTTTCAAATTTTTTAGAAAATACGATTTTTTGGACGATAACATATCAAATAAAGCTCTTTTTCGCTCTCCGGGGCTTAGTTAAGGAGAAAACTCTATTTAAACTTTGTATACATTAAAAAAAAATAATTAATACAAAAATTATTTTTTTTTCGCTCTCCGGGGCTTAGATAAGGAGAAAACTCTATTTAAACTATTTATAACTAAAAAAAATAATACAGATCAAAGTTGCTAAAGTGTTGAAAAACATTAAATTTGGTGTATGAAGTGCTGCTACATAAACAGTGTAATTTTTTATCCCAGTTTTTGGGATTCTTAACTGTTTATCAGTTTTTTCATGAAAACAATTTTTTTTTTTCAAATTATTGCATGTTTTATAGGTTTTTAGTTATATGTTGCAACAATTAATAGCATATTTATTTTCTTTATTATATATTTTTACCATAGAAATGGGAAATAATCGATATGAATAGACAGTTGGTCAATGTGTGTACACACTTTAATACTTTTCATGTCACAATGTTATGTAACTATTTTTTAACACAATTGCAAATTTTTGATGTATTTTCTTACTTTATTAGACATGTGTAATTTTAGGAAAAATAAATAGTATATTGAACAAATATTATATTTTTATATGAAAAATCTGAAAAAATACATCAATAAAATAAAAAAACATTTTTTTTATGAAATAATCTGAAATCTCTAGCATCCCACAAAACGGCAAAAAAAATAGTTAAAATTGGTTATATGGCAGCACCGCTAAACACTACTAAAAGTTGCCGACCAAAACTCACCTTTGTTGCCGCCCAACTATGTTGGGGTTCTAAGAGAGTACTAAAAAGTTCGTAAGAGAGCAAAATACTCTATAAAAAATTATATTCTTTTTGGCTGTTTCAGTCACGACTAAAACAAAAAGTATATAATTTACTATAGAGTATTTTTACCGCTCTACCAGAAATTCAACATGGTACAGAGTTCAGGGGAAACATTTTCAAAGTTGCTAAAGTGTTGAAAAACATTAAATTTGGTGTATGCAGTGCTGCCACATAAACAGTGTAATTTTGTATCCCAGTTTTTGGGATTCTTAACTGTTTACCAGTTTTTCCATGAAAACAATTTTTTTTTTTAAATTATTGCATTTTTTATAGGTTTTTAGTTATATTTTGCAACAATTAATAGCATATTTATTCTCTTAATTATATATTTTTACCATAGAAATGGGAAATAATGGATATGAATAGACATAGTTGGTCAATGTGTGTATACACACTTTAATACTTTTCATGTCACAATTTTATGTTTGAATTCGTAACTATTTTTTAACACAACTGCAAATTTTTAAGGTATTTTTTACTTTATTGGACATGTCTAATTTTAGTAAAAATAACTAGTATATTGAACAAATATTATATTTTTATATGAAAAATCTGAAAAAATACATGAATAAAATAAAAAAACATTTTTTTATGAAATAATCTGTAAAATCTCTAGCATCCCACAAACGGCAAAAAAAAATAGTTAAAATTGGTTATATGGCAGCACCGCTAAACACTACTAAAAGTTGCCGACCAAAACTCACCTTTGCTGCCGCCAAACTATGTTCGTGTTCTAAGAGAGTACTAAAAAGTTCGTGAGAGAAAAACATACTCTATAGAAAATTATATACTTTTTGAAACAGCGATGAGTGAACATGTGAAGCGGGTGTATGCTGATTTTGTTTTTAATGCACTGAAAAAAATTATTAGCAATGTACGAAAAATATTTTGTGATACTACAAGATCTATAAAAATCTTTAATAGACTTAATAAAATAAAAACATTTTTTTTTTTAAATATAAAAGTTGAAATGTTTTGAAAAATTCGATTTCGATCGTTCATTGATTTATTCCGATCGAATGTGTTTTTCCTTCCACACATTGCATTTTTTTTAACAGGATAACAAGAAATCCAACATATTAAAGATACTTTATTAATATGTAAATATATGAAATCTTTAATATTGATTAAAAAAATCTTCAACCTTTTTTTTTTATACTATAAAAAAAGACACCCTAATGTATATATGTATTTCTTTTTTTCCTTTTAAAAATTGAATTTTTGTTTAATTTTTATTTCTTTAAAACACTTTTACACAAAACATTAACAGTTTCATATTTTCAATAAAAAAAATAAATTCAATCAGATCAGGGATGGAAAACATGGTACAATTGTACTTTTTTTGGTGCATTTTAACTTTGGTTGGTACCGTGGTACTACCGCGGCTCATTTAGTACAATTTGAAATTTTTTCAATTTATAACTTGATAAAACCACAACAAAAAGTCGACTTTTTTTAAAAGCAACTTTAAATTAAAACCCTGTTTTTATTTATTCAGCTCCTATAGTAAAAATAAAGTCAGTTTTAAGTTGAACCGGCTCTAAATTGGTGTCACATCAAGTGTACCAAATGTTTGCATATACATTGTACTAAAATATTCGGAAGTGGCAACATTGAACAGCTGATTTTATATTACCTCTCAAAACAAAAAAAAAAATATTAATAAGAAAAAAAGTGTATTTTTGTTAAAAAGCTATTAAATGCCTTTAAATTTTATAATAGCAAATCTTGAAAAGGTAAAATTACCCTCCAAGGAGGCGGACACACAGAAAAAAGGTGTTACATATATAAAAATTATAGTAAAATTTTGCAGTTTTGTGTTAACGATAAATTTTGTTTCACTCCGTCAATTTTAATTTTTTTAAGTCTTTAGTGTCTAGCAAATCTGATTCAATAATATAAAATTGTTATAAAAAAAGAAGACAAAATGTTGGTACCGTGAGGATTGAAAAAGTACAATTTGTTTGTCTGGTTGGTACAATAACACAAAACGTATTTTCCATCCCTGTCCTCAACTATAACAACTAAAATTAATAATCTCTCACATACATACACCTCAGTCAGTTCATTCGCACCCACAACAACAACAAGTACTAGTTCATACTCCGCTATTCCAACTACAACCATGTCTACATCGACAAAATCTTCTCTTATGCCGATTATGTCTACATATACATACTTACCAAGCCAAGTAAAAACTCACGTAAATAAAGAGAAAATCAGCACACAAAATAATAGTAGCTCAAAAAGGTCCCGCAATTCACCTAACAATACAAATAGTACCAAAAAACAAAAAACTAAAGAGCAATCTCAAAAACGTTAAAATCTTACTGGTTAGGCCAACCTTCAACAGCAAACAGACTTGAAATTCTGTCCCAGATAGAAAATGATGAAAAATCGCAAGTAGAAAATGAACTTGAAAACCATAATGCACCCCCAAATCCACAACTAGCAAAGCCAAAAAATCGCAAGCCTCCACCAATATATGTACAAAACGTTCTATTTATTGATAATCTGATCGAAGCACTAAGCACCCTACCCAACTGAAATTACGAACTAAAAGTTCTTAAAGATAATGAATTCAAAATCCAACCTCTAGAATCTTTTCACTATACAGAAATTGTTAAACTTTTAAAAAATAAAGAAACTCAATACTATACAAACAATCCGCAAGACCAAAAAGGATTTAAAGTAATGCTAAGAAATATGCATTATTCAACAGACAAAGAGCAAATAAAAAAAGAACTTTGTGAACTTAGTTACGAAGTTACAAAATGTACTACAAACAGGTACAAAAATACCCTTATCATTGTTCGCAATTGAACTCAAAACTAATAAAAACAATAAAGATATATATTCCATCACTCACCTTTTACATTGTAAAATAAACTTCGAACCTCCACACCAAAAAAGATCCTTACCACAATGTACAAACTGTCAGAAATATGGACATACAAACAACTTTTGCACAAAAAGCCCTGTTTGCGTCAAATGTGCCGGAAGACATAAAACTAGTCAGTGCCTAATAAAACAAAGAAGTGATCATATTAAATGTGCCCTATGTGGCGAAAAACATACAGCAAACTATAAAGGTTGTATGGTTTACAAAGAACTAAGAGTAAAAAAATTTCCCCCTCTTAGAAGGAAAGAAAATGAGCCTTCAACTAGTGAAGCTCAAAAACGAAATGAAACACATCAAACAAATCTACATAATAACGAACAAGCAAGATCTGAAGATAATTCTGGACATATTATCACATACGCCCAAGCAATAAAAGCTAACAATACAGCTAATACAACAAATATTTCCACAACAAGTTCTACCTTAAATTGTAATAAAAACACGACGAATAACTCCACATATAGTTCCGTACTAACCCCTAGATTTCAACAATCAAATAATGATATGCAAGATATCAAATATATGATGAAACAGCTTATAACACAAGTATCTTTTATGATGAATATAATCACAGTTATACTTTCAAAAATTGATGGACAGACAAAATGATTTAAATATTATCCTTTGGAATTCGAATAGGCTAGGTCAACACGTCCTTGAACTAAAAACCTTTTTATATAGGAACTCTGTAGATATTTTATTAATATCTGAGACACACTTCACACAAAAAAGTTACTTAAGTATACCTAACTTTACAATATTTAACACAAATCATCCTGACAATACCGCCCATGGGGGTACAGCAATAATTATCAAAAACTCAATTAAATGTACTGAACTTAAAGTTTCAGAAAAGATGACCTCCAAGCTACCTCAATATTAATTGAAGACTTGTTCGGCCCACTCGTGTTGTCTGCTGTGTATTGTCCTCCCAAACACAATAACACTAAAATTGAATACATTAATTTCTTAAAGTCAATTGGTAATCGTTTTATTGCTGGAGGAGACTTCAACTCCAAAAACACTTTCTGGGGCTCGAGAATAACTCTTACAAAGGGCCGACACTTACTTGAAGCAATAAGAGAAACAAATAGCAAATGTTTAAGCACTGGAGAGCCTATTTACTGGCCAACTAACTTAAACAAAAAACCTGATTTAATTGACTTCTTTATCACAAAAAATATAAAACAAGAACATTTAAAGATAGAATCGTGCTTCGAACTATCCTCCGATCACTCACCCATTATACTCAAATTCGAAAGTAATGTTCTTCTTGCGACCCATAACAAATTTTCTTACAACAAGAAAACAAACTGGGAGTGCTTTAGAGAAATAGTTGAAAATAAACTTGATATACAGATATCACTAAAAATCAAAGATGAAGTGGACAGTTCAATAGCATATTTTAATGACACACTGCAATTGATTCTACACCCATAATAACTCATAAATCAAACAAATATAGTATATCACCATTCATCAAAGAAAAGATTAAGGCAAAGAGAAAACAAAGAAAAAAATGGCAATTAACAAGATCACCCTTTGATAAAACAATCCTTAACAAACTAACCAAGGAATTAAAGGATTATTTTAAAACAGATAAACTGAAAAGTTATCTTGAAAACCTTGATTCAACTAAGACAACATTATGGAAAGCCACAAGAAAAATTAACAATGCTATTATTCATCAACCGCCAATCCAAAAATCTGACTTAACGTGGGCCAGAAATCATAACGAAAAGGCTCAAGTATTAGCTGATCATTTTTACAGAACTTTCTCTAATATTTCAAAATATTACTCTGCCAAATATCATTTCATCCACAAACTGCCACATCAAAAACGTTTCTCTACATGAAGTTAAAACTACTATTAAAACAAGAATGGATGATAAAAAATCCCCTGGCTATGACAGAGTAACGGGCAAACTATTAAAAGAAGGGACTTATCTACATGAGAAATATCTTTAACGTTATAATAGCAATGAAATATTTGCCTAAAGTATGGCTATGACAGAGTAACGGGCAAACTATTAAAAGAAGGGACTTATCTACATAAGAAATATCTTTAACGTTATAATAGCAATGAAATATTTTCCTAAAGTATGGAAAGTTGCAGAAATAATCGCTATTGCAAAGCCCAATAAGGACGCCTACTTCATACAGGCCAATAAGTCTATTACCACTTTTATCTAAATTATTCGAAAAACTTATTTTTGATCGACTAGAACCAATACTTATAGAAATAAATCTTATACCAGCGCATCAGTTTGGTTTTAGAGCCATGCACTCTACGATCCAACAAATACATAGAGTAACTAAAAAAATCTCATCTGAAATTGATAAGAAAAATTTTTGCGTGGCCACATATCTTGATGTAACGAAAGCGTTTGACAGTGTGTGGCATACTGGCCTAGTTTATAAATTGGAAAAAAATCTACCAATGAACTTTTTTCCTATTCTATAAAGTTGTTTGACTGACAGGCACTTTTATGTTAAATATAAAGATTAATGCTCAAGCGTAATTTAAATGGAAGCGGGAGTTCCGCAAGGTAGTGTCCTTGGCCCTATCATATACCTTCTGTATACAGCAGACATTCCTACTCCAACAAGAAACACGGACACGACACTATCTTTTTGTCATCAAATAAAGATATAACTTTGGCCATATCAAACCTTCAACAATTGCTGGACTGGTTTTTAAACATGGGGTATTTTAGTAAATAGTGAAAAAACAGAACAAGTGACTTACACTAATAGGAAGATAAGTGATCATCAAGCAATTACGATAAACAACACTCCGATTCAAAATGATAATAAAGTTAAATATCTTGGCATGATAATCGACTCTAAATTAATCTGAAAAAAAACGAAGTAAAGTACAAATTTGGGCAACTTTACTGGCTCTAAGGAAGGATTCAACTTTATCCTTACAAAACAAATTGCTTATATACAAACAATAATAGCTCCTATTTGGAAATATGGCGTAGAGCTCTGGGGTACCGCAAGCAACTCTAATATAAAAATCATCCAACGAGTTCAATCAAAAATACTGAGAACTATTACAAACGCCGAATGGTACATATCCAATGAAAATATATAATATATAAATATATAAGGAATTCCAGCTTAAAACATACAATAATTAAACTTACATCTCATTCTAAGAATGAAATTAGACAACTACCCTATAACGAGATCACAGGTTCAAGAAGACTTAAGCGATGCACTCCATCGGAGCTATTTGTCCGATTCTTATAATTGATAATTTGGCAGAATATATTTTATATAATTTAATATAAATGTTTACTTACACTAAAAACTAATTACTAATTGTCATATAAAGACAGGTGTATATAAATGGGATGTAAAAAAAAAAAAGTATTTTTTTTTTAATGTTTAAAAAGTTTAATTAGTTTTCTCAACTTAGCTCCGGAGAGAGAAATAAAGCTTCATTTGATAAACTATCGAACAAAAATTCGTATTTTCTAAAAAAAATTGAAAAATTTAAATTTTAAAAATTTTTATTCTGTATTAATTATTTTTTTTTTTTAATTTTAAAATGTTTAAATCTAAGCCCCGGAGAGCGAAAAAGAGTTTAATTTGATATGTTATCGTCCAAAAATTCGTATTTTCTAAAAAATGTAATATCTGTATTAATTATACCCTTAACCACAGGTGAAAGGGTATATATAAGTTTGTCATTCCGTTTGTAATTTCTACAATACTGATCTTAGACCCTATAAAGTATATATATTCTGGGTCCTTATGAAGAGCGAAGTTGATTTAACGATGTCCGTCTGTGTGTTGAAATGGGTTTTCCAAAGAACCCAGACATGATGAGGACTTGATTGTTTTTTATTTCTGTTACATGTGATCCATTTCTGTTTGCTATTAAAAATCAGACAGAGATATTAGCAAAAAACCAGGACTACCTCTAATTTGTCCAGTAAAATCCCTTTGTTTAATATGTAGAATTTTAACACATCCATGTGTTAAAATTCTTTTCTTTCATCTCCACCTTTTATACACAAACAACACACATACAAAGATTTGTCATTTATATTAAAACTAAACAAATCCCTAATGAACGAAGAGTTTTATATATGCACCTCTATTGACGATGATTTTGTGTGAGCTTCAATAGCTCAGTTGTCTAGACGCTATGTCACAAATACTTTTTTTCTCTAAGCCCGCGGGTTCGAGGTTCGAATCTCGGTCAGGTCAATTCACTTTTTTTTGTACATTTTTTTTTATTATTTTCTTAAGACTTTTTATTTAGCTTATTTTTTGTTTTTTTTAATATTTAATAATTAATTTATATAAAATTTTATATTAATAATTAAAATTCTTTTCTTTCATCTCCACCTTTTATTCACAAACAACACACATACAAAGATTTGTCATTTAAATAAAAACTAAACAAATCTCTAATGAACGAAGACTTTTATATATGTACCTCTATTGACGATGATTTTGTGTGAGCTTCAATAGCTCAGTTGTCTAGACGCTATGTCACAAATACTTTTTTTCTCTAAGCCCGCGGGTTCCTTACAAAACAAATTGCTTATATACAAACAATAATAGCTCCTATTTGGAAATATGGCGTAGAGCTCTGGGGTACCGCAAGCAACTCTAATATAAAAATCATCCAACGAGTTCAATCAAAAATACTGAGAACTATTACAAACGCCGAATGGTACATATCCAATGAAAATATACATCGTGACGTTAACGTCAGCACAGTCCAAGAAGTCATAAGGAATTCCAGCTTAAAACATACAATAATTAAACTTACATCTCATTCTAAGAATGAAATTAGACAACTACCCTATAACGAGCTCACAGGTTCAAGAAGACTTAAGCGATGCACTCCATCGGAGCTATTTGTCCGATTCTTATAATTGATAATTTGGCAGAATATATTTTATATAATTTAATATAAATGTTTACTTACACTAAAAACTAATTACTAATTGTCATATAAAGACAGGTGTATATAAATGGGATGTAAAAAAAAAAAAATATTTTTTTTTTAATGTTTAAAAAGTTTAATTAGTTTTCTCAACTTAGCTCCGGAGAGA
Organism: Eustalomyia histrio; assembly: GCA_949748255.1. NCBI lineage: Eukaryota > Metazoa > Arthropoda > Insecta > Diptera > Anthomyiidae > Eustalomyia > Eustalomyia histrio. Next base: position 154,054,581 of record OX456523.1, read on the forward strand.
GAAATAAAGCTTCATTTGATAAACTATCGAACAAAAATTCGTATTTTCTAAAAAAAATTGAAAAATTTAAATTTTAAAAATTTTTATTCTGTATTAATTATTTTTTTTTTTTTAATTTTAAAATGTTTAAATCTAAGCCCCGGAGAGCGAAAAAGAGTTTAATTTGATATGTTATCGTCCAAAAATTCGTATTTTCTAAAAAATGTAATATCTGTATTAATTATACCCTTAACCACAGGTGAAAGGGTATATATAAGTTTGTCATTCCGTTTGTAATTTCTACAATACTGATCTTAGACCCTATAAAGTATATATATTCTGGGTCCTTATGAAGAGCGAAGTTGATTTAACGATGTCCGTCTGTGTGTTGAAATGGGTTTTCCAAAGAACCCAGACATGATGAGGACTTGATTGTTTTTTATTTCTGTTACATGTGATCCATTTCTGTTTGCTATTAAAAATCAGACAGAGATATTAGCAAAAAACCAGGACTACCTCTAATTTGTCCAGTAAAATCCCTTTGTTTAATATGTAGAATTTTAACACATCCATGTGTTAAAATTCTTTTCTTTCATCTCCACCTTTTATACACAAACAACACACATACAAAGATTTGTCATTTAAATAAAAACTAAACAAATCTCTAATGAACGAAGACTTTTATATATGTACCTCTATTGACGATGATTTTGTGTGAGCTTCAATAGCTCAGTTGTCTAGACGCTATGTCACAAATACTTTTTTTCTCTAAGCCCGCGGGTTCGAGGTTCGAATCTCGGTCAGGTCAATTCACTTTTTTTTGTACATTTTTTTTTTATTATTTTCTTAAGACTTTTTATTTAGCTTATTTTTTGTTTTTTTTAACGTCTAATAATTAATTTATATAAAATTTTATATTAATAATTAAAATTCTTTTCTTTCATCTCCACCTTTTATACACAAACAACACACATACAAAGATTTGTCATTTAAATAAAAACTAAACAAATCTCTAATGAACGAAGACTTTTTTATATGTACCTATATTGACGATGATTTTGTGCGAGCTTTAATAGCTCAGTTGTCTAGACGCTATGTCACAAACACTTTTTTTCTCTAAGGCCGCGGGTTTGAATCTCGGTCAGGTCAATTCACTTTTTTTTTTTGTACATTTTTTTTATTATTTTCTTAAGACTTTTTTTTTGCTTATTTTTGTTTTTTTTTAACATTTAATAATTAATTTATATAAAATTTTATATTAATAATTAAATAATCCATAAATAGGCTAAAAACATCAACATTTTTATAAAAACCCTCTGATACAAACAAAATACAAACGTTTTTATACCTTTCACCACAGGTGGAAGGGTCGCGGGTTCGAATCCCGGTCAATTCACTTTTTTTGTACATTTTTTTATTTTCTTAAGATTTTTTTTGTTTATTTTTTTTTTTTTTACATTTAATAATTAATTTAAATAACATTTTATATTAATAATTAAATAATCCATAGATAGGCTAAAAACATCAAAATTTTTATAAAAACCCTCTGATACAAACAAAATACAAACGGTTTTATTTCTATTTTTGCTCCGATTTAAAAGAATTTATAAAAAGATTTGTAAACCATTTTATTTCTCACATATTAGGAAAATTTTATAAAAAATTATAAACTATTTTCCTTCAAATTTTTAAAATTAAGCTAAAGAAATTACAAATATTTCTAATAAAAAAGCGAAATAAAATCCCAAATGCAAATTTGCCAGCTAAATCAAACTATTTTGTAGAAATAAAACACATGCAGTTGTAGTGATTTCTTTTAACGATTTGTTGAAATTTTCACCTCTTCACCTTTTATACACAAACAACAAACACTATTCTAGAGCTGTAATATGACCTATGGATACGTCTTATATAGCAAAAGATCGAAAATCTTTAGTATAACATATTTGCTGAAATATCGGTTCAGATACAAAAAAGTTATGCCCAAAACATACATGTTTTTTAAATACCTATTTTCTGGAACCATAAATCTTCCCGAGTCCAAGTTTTATCACCAAACTAAATGGTTGATTTCCTCTTAAAGGCGTCCGTATATAAATCTGTCCATTCCATATATGTCCATATATAAACTTCAGTTTTTTCCCAACCATGGTGAAGGGTATATAAGATTCGGCATAGCCGAATTTAGCCGCTCTTACTTGTTTTTTTTAAGTTATAAGAAGTTTAAATCAAGTTTTCTCATTTGATATATTATCGTCCATAAATTCGTATTTTCTAAAAAATTTAAAAAATTTAATTTTTGCATTAATTATTTTTTGTTTAAGGTATAAAAAGTTTAAATAGAGTTATCTCCTCAACTAAGCTCCGGAGAGCGTAAAAGAGCTTCATTTGATATATTATCGTCCAAAAATTTGTATTTTCTAAAAAATTTGAAAAATTTAAATTTTGTATTCGTTTTCTCCTTAACTAAGCCCCGGAGAGCGAAAAATAGCTTAATTTGATATATTATTCGCATTTTCTAAAAAATTTGAAAAATTTTAATTTTGTATTAATTTTTTTTTTTTTGTGTTTAAGTTGTTTTCTCCTTCACTAAGCCCCGGAGAACAAGAATGAGATTCATTTGATAAATTATCGACCAAAAAATCGTATTTTCTAAAATATGTAATATTTGTATTATTTTTTCATTTTTAAGGTTTAAATCGATCGAGGTTTCTCCTTATCTAAGACCCGGAAAGCAAAAAAAAGAACTTCTTTTGATATGTTATCGTCCAAGAATTCATATTTACTAAAAATTTTCTAATTGTTGCATTATTTTTTTTTTTTAAGTTATAAAAAGTTTATATAGAGTTTTCTACTTATCTAAGCCACGGAGAGCAAAAACAAAATAATTTTTGTATTAGTTATATTTTTTAATGTATAAAAAGTTTAAATAGAGTTTTCTCCTTAACTAAGCCCCGGAGAGCAAAAAATGAGCTTCATTTGATATGTTATCCCATAAATTCGTATTTTCTAAAAAATTTGAAAAATTGAATTTTTGTATGGGGGGTGAGAAATTCCAAGTCAGGGTGATGGTACTAGGTCAGTATAGTAAAACGCTCAAAGAATTTGGCGTTCGTATGTGTCAGTTTTTTTTTATGACCTTTTAAATTTTTTCCTTATCTTGATGTTTTTTCGCTTAGTTGTAACATTTTGGCAAAAACGTAGTTTAACATAACTCGAGAACCACTTGTCCGATTTTGCTAAACCAAACTCAAAAAAATTTAGAATTACAATGTCTTTAATCCGTTCATATAACGTTTTTTTTATAGTCAACAGTTTTGCCGGTAAAAATAAATGTGTGGAGAAAAAAAATATTTTTTTGCCTAAAAATTAAATTTTTTTTTTTAAATTCATAAAAAATCCAAAACGGAAAAAAGGATCAAGTGTTATTAATTTCATGTAAAGTCACATAACCTATAAACAAAATGCGACATAGATCATAGAAATCGATTAACATTTTGACAAGAATATTGATATTTGTTTTTATTCTTCTGGCCATAAACTACTAAAAAAATTAAGTAAACATTTTTATAATATTTTATTTGTATTTTGTATATTTATTTTTATTTATTTTAATAAATATTGGTGGTTGTTCGGGACTAGTGGCATCGCATTCATCGCTATCATCAGTTTCTGAACCACACATAATGTAAATGTGTGACTCCACTGTTGGCCCTTCTGCATCTCTTGAAAATTCTTTATCATCAAAATCATCCTTGTCTTGCCACACAAGCTTACTTCACCAGCAAATTTCTGCAAATTTTATTCTAAGCCGCCTATTTTTTTTTTGTCTTATAAGAGGCTTCATTCGTGAAACTCTGCTTCTATACCCATTCTCCCGCAATGCTCTTTGCACGTTTTTTGGATGAACATGGTTGTTCGAAGTAGTAGCGATGTTCTTAGTAACGGGTAGTAGTAGTTAGTTGCGGGTTCTTGTGCACTTCTCTCAGGATATGGCTTATATCTAGACTAGAAAGTTTTGTTGGCCGTCCACTTCTAGCATAACAATTCCTTCTTTAAAATGTTTTATAATTAAAATTTTAACACTTGATTGTATTTCTTTTCCTTTGCCAATAACGACTCATATAACTTACATTGATGACAATAAAAACACATATAACAATAAAGAGTACGTAAGTAGTAATTTTGTAAATGTATTTTAACTTTTGTCCAGTGAATTTTTTGTTTTTCATCATTAACGAAAACAAATAAATCTGCATACTTAACATTTTGATGAAATATTTGTTTTTTCGCTTAGTTGTAACATTTTGGCAAAAACGTAGTTTAACATAATTCGAGAACCACTTGTCCGATTTTGCTAAAACAAACTCGAAAAAATTTAGAATTACAATTTCTTTAATCCGTTCATATAACGTTTTTCTTTATAATCAACAGTTTTGCCTGTAAAAATAAATTTGTGGAGAAAAAACATATTTTTTTGCCTAAAAATTAATTTTTTTTTTTAAATTCATAAAAAATCCAAAACGGAAAAAAGGATCAAGTGTTATTAATTTCATGTAAAGTCACATAACCTATAAACAAAATGCGACATTGATCATAGAAATCGATTAACGCGTTCTGCTTTTATTTACAATTAAGTGAAGGTATCCCATTTTGACAAGAATATTGATATTTGTTTTTATTCAAAAAAGTGTCATTTATCGCCTTTTTTATAAATTTTCCCCAATAACTCCAGAATATCTGGCCATAAACTACTAAAAAAATTAAGTAAATATTTTTTATAATTTTTTATTTTATTTATTTATTTTTATTTTATTTTAGACTTTTTCGATGGTGGTTCTTCGGGACTAGTGGTATCGCATTCATCGCTATCATCAGTTTCTGAACCACACATAATGTCAATGTGTGACTCCACTGTTGGCCCTTCTGCATCTCTTGAAAATTCTTTATCATCAAGATCATCCTTGTCTTGCCACACAAGCTTACTCCACCAGCAAATTTCCGCAATTATTGCACTCGGCGACTTTTTGCCTCTATATCTGTAAGTTTTTGTTTTATTAAAATGAGTTTGAAAAAATAAAAAATCAGTATTACCTCATTTCAAATGGCATAGCAACTTGATGATAGCGTTCACCTTGTTCATCAGATTCGGTAGCCAATTGTTTGCTGAAGTAGTCCAGATGATGATGTAAATAATGGATTTTCAAGGACATGTGGACACCAATTTCCGAGAATGCTCTTAACATCCTTGCGACAGAAACATCGTAGTTGTTAGAACGATGCTTTCCCAACAAGCCTTCTATTACTTCTTTGATTGCCTGCCATGCATTCAATTCAGCGTCAATCAAAATATTGTTGAATGCGTCACTTTTAATCAGCTTTCGTATATCTGGACCATTTACTACGCCTGATTGGAAAAAATTAATTTGTTAAGATGGAAAATCATGGGAAATGAATGTGATATTATAACTTACCCTCTCTAATTTTACTTTCGCTGAGTCTCGGGTAAATTAGTATCAAACACAACAAAACTTCATCTCTTTTGGCGACAGTTTTGATAAAATTCTTAACAATTCCAAGTTTAATATGCAGTGGAGGCAGCAATATCTTCTCCTTCGGCACTAGAGGCTCACGAATAATATTGGCCGTTTGTAACCTGCTGTGCTCTCTGAGTTTCCATCCTTTGCATGCATATTGGTCACCGGAAAATCGTGTGTCCCAATCGCACAAAAAGCACATATATTTTATATAGCCGCTTTGAAGACCGCAAAGCATTGCTACAACTTTAAAATCGCAGCATATGCGCCACATATGTTTGGCGTAGCATCATATGTTTCTTTCGTTTCTGTACTATAGGCGATTGGAACTGAAGGTTTTTTATTGGTCTTATGCAGTAAAACCGCCTTCAAGCTGAGTTTTGAACTGTCAATAAATAATCTCCAGTCATCTGCTTCATATTTTATTTCCATTGCGTCCATCAATTTTCCTACATCCGGGCAATATGCAGAAGTTTTTTCATCATTCACAGGGTATAAACTTTGGAGTGTTGCCTGACGACTTCGATAAGCTGTGACTTTCACACCGGGTGCCAACAAATTGTTTAATTTCAAATGGAAGCCAGCTCCTCCGATTTATGCTGTGTTGATTCCAACTTGGCAACAATTGAATCAAGCTTAATTTGATTTATTAAAATTGGCTCATTGGATACTGATGGCTCATATGGGGGATCATCACGTGCATGATATGTCGGAGCAGTCGGCTAGAAGCTTTTGGCACAGGAATGTGGTCCGAATAAGGCAATGCTGTTGCGGCACTTGCAACACCAACGTAATTATACGAATTTCTTTTTGCGGCTCCGCCAGGATTAGTCCAAGTCATTGGGATACCGAATGGCATACTTTCACGTCTTCTATTTTTCCAATCCATTAGACGGTTGTAGCAGCTTTTACACACAATATTTGGTACCCAATTTTCGTTCTCTATAACATTTTGGTTGAAGTACATCTCGTATGTTTGAACAAAATCAGTACTGAAATGTCCCCTTGAGGAGACATATTGACCACAGCAGTAGCAAAAGCTATTTATATCTGGCTTGCACAGTTCCATATTCTGTTCAGTTTTGTTCACTTTTAAAAAACTGGAGAAAAATCACTTTTACTGTTCGCGTTCGTCGGCACTTGTTGAATGACAAAAATCACAGAACCAGTGTGAGAAAGAGAAGAAGTATAATGACAATGCATGTTTTATGTGAACATTACAGAACCAGAGTTGCCACATCAATATTTCTCTTTTAGTACAGTAGAAAAATATGAGAGAGTTCGGCTTGTGAGTGTCAATGTTTTCTCCAAATAATGTTGTGCATATCTGGAGCAAATTTTTGGAATTCATACATTTACCTAATTGTGAATAAATGAGAAACGCGTGCATCGATTTTCATGATCTATCCCTTTTTTTGCTTATGAGTTATGCGACTTTACGCGAAAGTAATTAGGTTTGGCACTTTTTTCCATTTTGGATTTTTTATGATTTAAAAAAAAAAAAATATTTAAATTTTTAGGCAAAAAATACTTTTTTCCCTTCATACATTCATTTTTAACTTCGAAAGTGTTGCACATATAGGAAAACGGTATAGAAACAGATTAGAGAAATTGTAATTCTTAATTTTTCTAAATTTGTTTCATCAAAATCTGACAAGTGGTTCTCGAGTTATGTTAAACTACGTTTTTGCCAAAATGTTACAACTAAGCGAAAAAACATCATGATAAGGAAAAAATTTAAAAGGTCATAAACAAAACTGACACATACGAAGGCCAAACCCTTTGAGGGTTTTACTATACTGACCTAGTATCATCACCCTGACTTGGAATTTCTCACCCACCAGATTGGCTGTTGTACTGTGTTATTTATTTAATAATGTATAAAAAGTTTAATTAGAGTTTTCTCAACTTAAAAGCTAAAAAAAAGCTTCATTTGATATATGTATTATCGTCAAAAAATTCGTATTTTCTAAAAAAATTTAAATATTTAATTATATTTTTTTTAAGTTATAAAAAGTTTAAATAACCTTAACTTAGCCCCGGAGAGCGAAAAAGAGCTTCATTTGATATATTATCGTCCAAAAATTCGTATTTTTTTAAAAATTTGAAAAATTTAATTTTTCTATTTATTATTTTTTTTAATGTATAAAACGTGTATATATAGTTTTCTCCTTAACTAAGCTCTGGAGAGCGAAAAAGAGCTTCATTTGATATATTATCGTCCAAAAATTCGTATTTTCTAAAAAAATTTAATTTTTGTATTAATAATTTTTTAAGGTATTCAAGAGAGCGAAGAAGAGCTTTATTTCATATATTGTCGACCAAAAATTCGTATTTTCTAAATATTTGAACAATTTTATTTTTTGTATTAAATATTTTATTGTTTAAGTTATACAAAATTTAAATAGAGTTTTCTCCTTAATGATAAATTATCGTCCAAAAATTTGTATTTTCTAAAAAATTTCAAAAGTTTATTTATTTTTAACATTTTTTTTAATTTATAAAAAGTTTAAATAGTGTTTTCTCCTTAACTAAGCCCCGGGAGAGCGTAAAAGAGCTTCATTTGATATATTATCGTCCAAAAATTCATATTTTCTAAAAAAATTTAATAATTTAATTATATTTTTTTTAAGTTATAAAAAGTTTAAATAACCTTAACTTGGCCCCGGAGAGCGAAAAAGAGCTTCATTTGATATATTGTCGACCAAAAATTCGTATTTTCTAAAAAATTTAAACTTTGTATTAATTATTTTTTTTAATTTATAAAAAGTTTAAATAGAGTTTTCTCCTTAACTAAGCCCCGGAGAGCAAAAAAGAGCTTCATTTGAAATATTGTCGACCAAAAATTCGTATCTGCTAAAAAATTTGAAAAATTCAAACTTTGTATTAATTATTTTTTTAATGTATAAAAAGTTTAAATAGAGTTTTCTCCTTATCTAAGCCCCGGAGAGCGAAAAAATAGCTAAAAAATTAGAAAAATTTAAATTTTGTATTAATTATTTTTTTTAATGTATAAAAAGAGCGAAAAAGAGCTGCATTTGATAAATTATCGTCCAAAAATTCGTATTTTCTAAAAAAATTAGAAAATTTAAATTTTTTTAACTATATTTTTTTTTTAAGTTATAAAAAGTTTAAACAGAGTTTTCTCCATAACTATGCTCCGGAGAGCAAAAAGAGCTTTATTTGATAAATTGTCGACCAAAAATTCGTATTTTCTAAAAAATTTGAAAAATTTAATTTTTATATTAATTATATTTTTTTTTAAGTTATAAAAAGTTTAAATATAGTTTTCTTTCTTCACTAAGCCCCGGAGAGCAAGAAAGAGATTCATTTGATAAATTATCGACCAAAAATTCGTATTTTCTAAAAAATGTATTATCCGTATTATTTTTTCATTTTTAAGGTTTAAATCGAGTTTTCTCCTTATCTAAGACCCGGAGAGCGAAAAAAAATAATTTGTGTATTAATTATTTTCTTTTAATGCATAAAAAGTTTAAAAGAGTTTTCTCCTTAACTAAGCCCCGGAGAGCGAAAAAGAGCTTCATTTGATCAATTTTAATTTTGTATTAATAATTTTTTTTGTTAAAGTTAAAAAAAGTTCACATAGAGTTTTCTCCTTAACTAAGCTCCGGAGAGCGAAAAAGAGCTTCATTTGATACATCATCGTCCAAAAATTCGAATTTTCTAAAAAAATTTAAAAATTTAATTTTTGTTCTAATTATTTTTTTAATGTATAAAAAGTTTAAAGAGAGTTTTCTACTTAACTAAGCCCCGGAGAGCAAGAAAGATAAATTATCGACAAATAATTCGTATTTTCTAAAAAATTTAATTTTTGTATTAATTATTTTTTTTTAATGTATAAATAGAGTTTTCTCCTTGACTAAGGACCGGAGACCGAATAAGAGCTTCATTTGATATATTATCGTCCGAAAATTCGTATTTTCTAAAAAATTTAAATTTTGTATTAATTATATATTTTTTTTTTAAGGTAAAAAAATTTAAATAGAGTTTTCTCCTAATTCAAACCACGGAGAGCGAAAAAGAGCCTCATTTGATATATTATCGCCCAAAAATTCGTATTTTCTAAAAAAAATTTAAAAATTTCAGCTTTGTATTGATTATATTTTTATCCTTGACTAAGCCCCGGAGAGCAAGAAAGAGCTTTATTTGATAAATTATCGAGCAAAAATTCGTATTTTTTAAAATATGTAATATCTGTATTATATTTTCATTTTTAAGTTATAAAAGGTTTAAATCGAGTTTTCTCCTCCCGGAAAGCGATAAAATAGCTTTATCTTCCACTCCCTTCCACTGACTTCCACTTACTTCCACTCGCTTCCACTCACCTCCTCTCCCTCCTCTCACTAGCACTCACTTCCACTGACTACCACTCACTTCCACTCACTTCACTAACTTCTACACACTTCCACACACTTCTACTCACTTCTACTCACTTCCACTCACTTCCACTCACTTCCACTCACTTCCACTAACTTCCACTTACTTTCACTAACTTCCACTTACTTTCACTCACTTCTACTCACTTCCACTCACTCCACTCACTTCCACTCACTCCACTCACTTCCACTCACTTTCACTCACTTCTACTCACTTCCACTCACTCCACTCACTTCCACTCACTTCCACTCACTTCCACTCACACCACTCACTTCCACTCACTGCCGCTCACTTCCACTCACTGCCGCTCACTGCCGCTCACTTCCACTCACTTCCCCCCTCACTTCCACTCACTTCCCCCCTCACTTCCACTCACTTTCACTCACCTTTATTCACTTCCACGCACTTCCACTCACTTCCACTCGCTTCCACTCGCTTCCACTCACCTCCTCTCCCTCCCTTCCACCCACTTCCACCGACTACCACTCACTTCCACTCACTGCCGCTCACTTCCACGCACTTCCACTCACTTCCACTCACTTCCACTCACTTCCACTCACTTCCACTCACTTCCACTTACTTCCACTTACTTCCGCTCACTTCCACGCACTTCCACTCACTTCCACTCACTTCCACTCAATTCCACTCACTTTCACTCACTTCTACTCACTTCCACGCACTTCCACTCACTTCCACTAACTTCCACTCAATCCACTTTGTCGACCAAAAATTCGTATTTTCTAAAAAATTTGAAAAATTTAATTTTTGTATCAATTAGTTTTTATGTTTTTATTATAAAAAAAATTTAAATAGAGTTTTCTCCTTAACTAAGCTCCGGAGAGCGAAAAAAGCTTCATTTGATATATTATCGTCCATAAATTCGTATTTTCTAAAAATTTTTAATAATTTAATTTTTGTATAAGTTATTTTATTTATATGTATAAAAAGTTTAAGTAGAGTTTTCTCAACTTAGCTCCGGAGACAGAAATAGAGCTTCATTTGCTATATTTCCGGCCAAAAATTCGTATTTTCTAAAAAATTTTAAAAATTTAATTTTTGTATAAATTATTTTTTTTTTTAATGTATGAAAACTTTATATAGAGTTTTCTCCTTAACTAAGCCCCGCAGAGCAAAAAAGAGCTTCATTTGATAAATTATCGACCAATCATTCGTATTTTCTAAAAAATTTGAAAAATTTAAATTTTTTTTAATTATATTTTTTCTTTAAGTTATAAAAAGTTTAAATAGAGTTTTCTCCTTGACTAAAGACCGGAGACCTATATATTATCGTACAAAAATTCGTATTTTCTAAAAAAATTTAAGAATTTAAATTTTGTATTAATTATATTTTTTTTTAATTATAAAAAGAGCGAAAAAAAGCTTCATTTGATAAATTATCGACCAAAAATTCGTATTTTCTTGAAAATGTAATTTCTTCATTATTTTTTCTTTTTTAAGTTGTACAAAGTTTAAATAGAGTTTTCTCCTTAACTAAGCCCCGGAGAGCGAAAAAAAGCTTAATTTGATATATTATCGTCCAAAAATTCGTATTTTCTAAAAAATTTTAAAAATTCAAATTTTGTATAAATTATTTTTTTTGTTTAAGTTATAAAAAATTTAAATCGAGCTTCTTTTGATATATTATCATCCACAAATTCGTATTTTCCTAAAAATTTGAATAATTTAATTTTTGTATAAATTATTTTTTTTTAATGTATAAAAAGTTTAAATAAAACAACAGCAACAACTATAAATAAACAACAGCACAACTATAAAAACAACAGCAACAACTATAATAAAAACAACAGCAACAACTATAATAAGAACAACAGCAACAACTATAATAAGAACAACAGCAACAACTATAAATACGGATAACGTTGATATTGTAAGCTAATTATTTAAGTTTTTAATAATAAATTTATTAATATTTAATAAGAAATTAAAAAGAAAATATAAAAAAATTATAACATAGTAAAAATTTTTTGTAATTCTATTAGTTTCATTTAAACGGAACAGGACAAAATGGCAAATCAGAATAACTTAATTAGACCTCCGATTCTAAACAATGTTTATAATGATAATAATGATAATAATAATCCGCCACAACCATTTCAATTGAACCGGGAAATAGAACTTGTAATTTCGAATCTGGTACGTAGAATGTTACAAGAGGAACTACATCCAGTTCCTCAACAACCCATTGATCAGGCCATTAATATAGTAAACGGAGATCTTTCGGGTCTTGATAAAGTCCCTGATGTAGTGCGTTCACTTAGGGAATTTTCGGGAAATTACACAGAATTTGCTTCTTGGAAAAAGAGCGTAGAACGAATTCTAAAAATGTATGAGCCTATTCGCGGGACTCCAAAGTATTTTGGGATCCTAAACGTAGTTAGAAACAAGATAACAGGTGATGCTGATATTGGCCTTGAATCATACAATACACCCCTTGATTGGAAGTGCATTATTAAGTGTCTTACCACATACTACGCTGATAAAAGAGATCTTGGTACATTAGAGTACCAAATGTCCTCTATGATCCAGGGAAATAATAATGTGCAAGAATATTACAAACAGATTTACGCCCATTTATCTCTAATTCTTAACAAGATTGCATGTATGGAGGAAAGTGAAGATTCAATACAATTATTAACCAGAACGTATAGAAACAAGGCCCTGGACACCTTTGTCAGGGGACTTCGGGGCGATCTACCCAGATTATTGGGAATGAGAGAGCGCAAGGATTTACAAGAGGCACTGCATTTGTGTCAGAAACTGGAGAACCAGCAATTTAGGTCGGTTTATGCTAATAATAGTCATAACTCAACTTCGGCTGTCCAACAACATAAACCTGCTGTCCCACAACGCAGATCCACTGCACAACATTTCTATCCCCAATTATCTTATTTACCACAAAATTTGCCTAGACAGGCATACGTTTATCCGCAATGGCCACAGGCTACACAGGGTATATCGGCTGGTATTCAAAAACGGGCACTCCGCCACCAACACCGACCCAACCTAAGCCACCGACTCCAATGGAGGTCGATACCTCAAATTATATGAACAGGCCATTTAGAAATGATAAATATTCTGGAGCAAGACCTCCACCAAACTCTTCCCAAATCCAAAGGCCAAACAAATTACAACGTATTAACCACGTTGAAACTGAAATCGAAAATCATAGCTCACAGGAAAATAATACCTCTGAGGGGAATTTAGCATTACAGGAAACAGAGGAAACACAAGATTTAGGCGAGTATTAAGACGAATATTTTTATACGGATGAAACTCTCGGCGAAGGTACAGAGTTCTCAGATATACATTTTTTAGACTAACGGATTCGACATTACTGTACTTTCAATGCAGGACCACTGACGGACATACTTTTAAATTTCTAATCGACACTGGCTCCAATAGAAATTATATACAACCTTCTTTGGTTCGAAACCCTATTCCAAATCAGATCAATTTTCAGGCAAGATCAGTTGGTGGTAATCTTATCATTACTCACCATACTTTCATAAATTTATTTGGATTGCGTTCGGAAAATCTTAAATTCTTTCTGTTGCCATCACATAAATCTTTTAATGATATTTTGGGCAACGATAGCTTAAAAAAACTTAATGCCGTTATATTTGCCTCAAAGTTACATGCTAATTAACAATTCAATAAAAGTTACAGTAAAACAGCAAATTTCACAGTCAGTAAACGCAATAAACCTGAGAATGAACCATCTAACTGAAAATCAAAAGAATAAATTAAAGGCAATTTGCGATAAATACAAAAATTTGTTTACAGAACCAAACGAACGACTGACATTTACGACAACAGTACAGGCAGACATCAGGACTACAACTGACGACCCAATTTACTCGAAAAGTTATCCATATGCGATATCGATGAAAGATGAAGTGGAGAAACAAATAAGAGAATTACTTGATCATGACATAATTCGACCATCAAGGTTAGATGCTTCGGGCGAGAGGAAATTTCGTATGGTTATTGACTATAGGAAACTGAATCAAGTAACCATACCTGATAGGTACCCTATACCGGAAATCAATGAGGTACTTTCTAATCTTGGGAAAAATAAGTGGTTTTCGGTATTGGATCACCAAATTCCTTTAAGGGACAGGGACATTGAGAAAACTGCATTTTCAATTAATAATGGGAAATATGAGTTCACAAGATTACCTTTCGGTTTGAAAAATGCGCCGGCCATATTCCAACGAGCGTTGGATGATATCCTTAGGGAGCACATAGGGAAAATTTGCTACGTTTATATAGACGATATCATAATTTTCGGCCGTGACGAGATTTCTCATCTCAGAAATATTGAAACTGTCTTTAATACCTTACAAAATGCTAACATGAAAGTCCAACTGGACAAATGTGAATTTCTGAGAACGGAAGTGGAGTATTTAGGATTCAATATCTCCACTGAAGGTATAAAAGCGAATCCAACTAAGGTTGAGGCAATTAAAAATTTAAATCCTCCGAATACGATAAAGGAGCTTAGATCGTTTTTAGGAATGTCGGGATTATATAGACGGTTTATGCGGGATTATGCTAAGATGCAAAACCCCTTACAATCCTTTTAAGGGGGGAAGAGGGACGTATGTCCAAATCAATGTCATCAAAAATTCATATAACATTGGACAAAAATGCTTTAGAAGCATTTGAGAATATAAAAATTCACTTGTATCAAGCGATGTCATGCTAGCGTTTCCAAATCTAGAAAAGGAATTCCATTTTACTACTGACGCATCGAATTACGCACTAGGTGCGGTATTAGAGCAAATTTGTATCCAGGCCAAATGGTCCACGTTGACCTCTATCATACAAATAATCGAATAATACTAACTGCTGTAGACAAATTCTCTAAATACGCTCAAGTGAGAATTGTAAAATCTAGATCAGCAGAAGATATTAAATCTCCTTTACGAAATTTACTTACTTCTTTCGGAATTCCCGAAAACATAGTAATTGATAAGAAAAATCTCTGAACTCATCCTCCATTTTATTCATGTTAAAGGATCAGATGGGAATTACAGTTTATACGACACCTCCATATACGAGTAGCGTAAATGGTCAGGTTGAAAGGTTTCATTCGACATTGGCTGAAATCTTAAGGTGCATTAATGCGGAGAAATTACACAGTTCTTTTGAGGACCTATTGGATAGTTCTTTGAAGAAGTATAATCACTCGATCCATTCGACGACCAATATAAACCTATTGAAGTTTTTTTTTGGGACTGAACAGGAACGGAAACAAACGGAAATTAACGGAAAAACAAGAAAGAGACTTGGAATTCCACAACAAAAATAGACATGACGGTAAAACGTACGAACAGGGTGACGAAATTTTTGTTAAAGGGAACAAACGATTAGGGAATGACACCCCGTTACAAAAAGGAAATAGTACAAGAAGATAAAGGACAGACAGATCTAACCGTTTCTAGGAAAATTGTTCACAAAAATCTTATAAGAAAATGATGCCTTCATTTCAGGTCATTACTTGCTCTTGCAAAAACGGAGACTCAAATACTGGACTATACGAACTCTCGGATTGTAACAATAGAGACTGGTACAGCAAAACTCAAGACGGGAAACTTCGAATTGATCCATATCATAGACTTGGAACAGTATGAGAATATATTGGACCAGATATACGAGACAATAAACCGTGACATAACCAGGAAAGACAATAATTACCAATTTCTTATTCATGAAGTGGATACCCTGTATAAAACGCTCAGAGAGCTAAGTCCTATACGGAAAACTAGATCAATTGAGATTCTTGGGACGGCCTGGAAATGGATCGCGGGAAGATAATATCTGATAGGGTCAACGGTTTGCTCGGGAACAATCATAAACAAATTGTTATAAATAGGGCCCTGGAATTGAGGGTTAGGGAAATCACTAAAATGACTAACACCATACTGAATAACATATGTTCGAGTGATGCACTGAAGATGGAAATTATTAAGAACATCGAAAGAAAATTAAAGATATTAAAAGAGGAAATGACTAATATTAACTATTCAATTCAGTGGGCAAAATAAGGGGTAATTAATTCCTTTATATTTTCCGGTTACCTGTTTAACAAAAGGAAAATACAATCAGATTAAATAAAGAAAACTAAATGATAAATATAAAATAATGAAATTAAAATACCATTCAAAATGATGTATGATATTAGCGTTTGCGGAAATGAGAATCTAGTAAATGTCACTTCATCTAGATGTCTACCCAATTTGTTATCCGGTATATCTTCTACATGTCCAACCTCAAATGATCAACACTTAGCTACAATAACTGAGCTCTCACCTGGCTTAATACTGCTGAATGGTTATAACGGTTCTATAGAGGTCGACAGAAAAAATCTTTGGTTAAACGGAACCTATCTTATAAAATATCACAACGCCACAGTCCAGATAGAAAACCGAACTTATTATAACAAAGAGATAACTATGTTACAGCCATTACCGGCTATCTTGAAAACCATTAATTCCATAGCTAATTACGAAGAGATGCTGTCTTTGGAGATGCTAAAGGATCTCCATATAAATAATGCTGCAGAGATTCAACAATTGGTCAGTAATTATAGAACCACACTCACAACTAGTGTCGTAATCCCCAGTGCCATGGGAGTGGTATTGTTACTATTACTATTCGGAAAATGGATAAAAAAAGATAATATATGAAGTGCCAGTGAAACCAAACGATGAAAAATATCCTGGAGTTATTGCTAGCGTTGACACTTACCCATCCAACGAGGACGTTGGAATTTAAAGGGGGAAGAGTTAACACGAAAGACATTATTCTCATGGGACTCCTTAATACTTACGGGACACCCTACTATTCTTACCTTATTTTGTTGAGTTGCGTTCTTTTAACACGCGACGTCTTCATGTTAATTTTCAATCATTTGGTAATATAGTTACATTTGTATTAAAGTCAAAACTGCTGTTTTGTTTTGTAGTATTTCTAGATATTCTTACACGAGCTTTAATAATTATTTACGAATAAGCATTTTCGTACTTTTAAATATTCAATTTTTGGAAAGAATAAAACAGTCGTAGTCAAGTACTCGAACAAATAAGTGTTACTTTATTTAACTTGTACTTTAAAATAAAATTATAAAAAAGAGGTTATCAAATAAGTATTAGAAAATAAAGTTAAAAATACTAAAAAAATTTAAATTTGAAATATTTTTCTTATTGAGACTTTCATTTTTAGTCTTAACCCATTTCGTACAGGCGTTGCGTTTTCGCAACACCAACAAATTCGAATTAATATTTTTCACAAGTTAATTTAGGGCTTTTCCATGTCGACCCTGATTAAAAAAAAATCACCTGTTATGTTTAATCAAGTTCCTTAAGTTTTAAAAACGGTAAAAAAAAAATGCTTTTGCAAAAATTTTCAAATATATATAAAAAAATTGTTTTTTACTCTAGAATTTTGATTGCGAAAACATTGAAGAACATTTCTTAAAAAAACATTTTCAAAACAAGAATAAATTTCCGTCTTGGCACTATTTTGAAAATAGCTGTTGCGAAAACGCAACAGTGGTTAATTGCATGCAAAAGGCTTTTATGTTTTTTGAATAAGCATTTTATTTTGTTTAGTTTTGTTATGTGTTGGTTTTGTTATGATTTCATGTTGGTTGATTTGGTTTGATCTTGTTTCAGTTTGTTTGCTTTAATTTGATATGTTATGATTTGATTGTATCTTGTTTGGGTTTTTTTTTTGGTTTAATTTTTTAGTTTGAAAGTTTTCCTTTGAATCCGACACCAATGCATACAACAGTTTTCTATACACACATACTTGGTTATGAATTTTAAAGCTTTTTTAATGTTTAACTCATAGAAAAATCGAAATTTTTATATCTGAATGTAACGAAAGTGACAGTGAACAAGAAACTGCAACTATTTTGAATAAAAATACTAAAATGGTCTACATTCCGCCACCAAATTTGGAAGTTTGTGGTAATATTGAAGTTGAATTTGATTCCCAGGTTACTGACTTTGCTGCACCAAGTACCGCTGTTGAAAGTGAAACTGTGTTACCCACACAACCGCAAAATTATACATCCGAACAGAATTTTGGTGTTCCAAAGTGGAAGAAGTCAAAACGTATCGATTTGAACTTTGACCGCCCAGACGAGGCCTCAGTCGCACCACTACAAAACAAAATTGTGAAATCAATGGGTAAGTTTAAATATCATAAATCACTATGTTTTATTTTTAAAATTTGGAAATGTAGGTTGAAAATCACCCGTGGAAAAATTTCTACAATATTTTGACAATGAAGTTATCGATATGCTTTTGGATTATTTAAATATGTATGCTCATCAAAAAACGTATGTGTACAAATTTCTAGAGAGGTGTGCCGATCGTAAAGCAATCTCTGTCCCTTTAAATGTTTCAAAAAATAAAAAGTGCTTTTCATATGATGAATAACAACAAAATGGATGCTTCTGATAGATTTTCCACTGATTGACGCTTTGAATCGAAAATATCAGCAGGTTGGAATATTTACAACCTATTTATCAATAGACGAGCAAATGGTTCCGTATTTTTGAAGACACATCTGCAAGATGTTAATTCGTGGTAAACCCATACTGGTGTCTTTGTTCCGACACTGGATATTTGTTTGAATCTAATCCATATGCTGGCTCAGCTTTGCCATATGATAAAAACGTTGGCTTATGAGCTTCTGTTGTTTTAAAGTTGTTGGAATCCGTTTCAAGTCCGGAGAATCATGCCGTATATTTCTAGAACTTTTTTTCTTCGTACTACTTGTTCTATTTGTTGAATGAACGGAAGTTTCGCGCAACTGGAACAGTAAGATCAAATCGCCTAAGAAATGCCAATGATATCCTTGCCAGTGGCCGGCGATCTCTCAAAAAACATGAATACGACTACTGCATTGAAGAAAACAACAAGTTATTCGTTGCTCGCTGGCATGACATTTCAGAATTCACCGTTATTTCGAATTTTGTTGCAGCTTGTCCTGAAGTTCAAAGATAAAAAAAGATGGTGAGTTTTGGTTGATTTTTTATAGGCTGGGAGTTCACATTAGTTATTTTTTTTTAGGTTTCTGTTCAACAGCCGCAGCTTTTAAATGACTATAACAAACATATGGGTGGTGTAGATCTGCACAATAACGCTGTATCTAATTACCGTGTTGCAGTTCGTGGAAAAAAGAATCGTTGTTCAAAGGATTTTCTTTAACAGAAACCAAAATATCAAAAAAAATAAAAGTCAGTGCACATTATTTCAATAAAACTACACATATAATGTTTTCTTGTTTAATATATACATTGACCATTTTTATTAATTAGGTTTACAATTGATAAAACTTTCTAGTGTTTATTCAAAACTGGCGCTTTCAGTTTTCCCACTGAATTATATTGACGGTTTTCAGCATAAAATTACCGCACAAGTAGTCCCCACATGTTCATTCCATAACAGATAATTCATGTTTCCCAAACCATGACTTAGTTGATCAGCTGACATGGAACGCGGCGTTGTCCTTCTGGAAAATAAATGTTTTTTCACGATACTTGGACGAATATTGAAACAAATGATTGTACATTCTAAAGGGTGTCCCAAGAAGAACGCAATTTTTAAATCTGGAAACATTCGAAGTGTCATTGTTTGACATTTGAACAATTGTTATTGTTTGCTATTAGAAGGTACGAGGTTAGTAAAAATGGAGCGCTACACGAATGAACAACGCATTCTCATTGTGAAATTGTTTTACCAAAATGGTGAAAGTTTTGCGGCTACAGTTCGCAAATTGCGATCAATTTGGGGTCACAATAATGCTCCAAAAGAGTCAACTGTAAAGAGATTAATGGACAAATTATTGGGTCTGTTAGTGATGTAAAGACAACAACGCGCGAAAACATTGGGAAATTACAACATGACTACAAAATAAAAGCTTAGTATTAAATACTACCCCTAAGTCTAAAATTTCATCCATTGAAGATAAAAATTTACTACCAAAACTACATCGGGAAATTACAACATGACGATGTCTGTGAAAAGTCATAACACGGAATTTGTCCACATTGAAATAAAGTCCATTTAGTTAATTTAGTGATATCCGTTTCGGTTTCTATAGGCTTACAAATTTTGAGATTATCTACATATAAAAGATATCTGAAACTCTTAAAACCACGATTAATAAAAATGTTAAAAAGTAAAATACCTTAAATGCTCTCAAGACGGAAATATCAGAATAAACTCTATCAACAGAAAATCAACTTTTTAAATTTCAAGCCTTTAGTGTATTTTTATTCTCATAATCACCTGTTTTTATATTGCCAGCTCAAGTTTTTAATGGTATTCGTTAAACTATGGTCTTGTTTATAATTGCCAGATAAGATTTTTTTAAAATTCTGCTTTATTTGAAATTAAAACGTTATACATTTCTTTTTTGTTTTGAAAAATGTTAACCCAGTTCGTTGAAAAAATAAATATTTATAAAAAAATCGATTATAATTTTAAAAAATGTCTTCATTTTACTAAAGACAATGACCAAAGCACTAAATACAAGTACTGCAAAACAAGATAAAATGCTTTTAAGAAAGCTTTAAATACACTTTGGTATTAAATTTTGAAGACAGCTAGACATTTTCTTATTTTTGTTTGCATAAAATTGTGTTAACATCGTGCACTTGTGTCGTGCAATTCAATTTAAGTAAAATAACGTTTTAATAAGATGTGTTATTGAACTAAAAGAGCGATTGATGTAAGAAAACGATTGAACCAGAAGATCTATTAAACTTGTCTAGAACCTATTAGGCTGATGAGGTTTCCGGTAAGCTGTAATAGCAATCTCGGTGTGATCATTTTCGCATGGTTTTCAATTTTTTTGTTGTTTCCTTTATTTATATAACATTAATGGTTAAATCAGGGTTAACTAATAAATATTTCATAACGAAATCCTTACTATTTTTTTAAAATAAATTAAATTTAAATCAGCATTTGCGATAACTTCACACTAAACAAACAGAACAGAACTTTGGTATTTGTAATGGAATTTCGCGCGCTGTTGCGCGAAATTCCTGAATTAATGTAACTTAACCCTAACAATTTCACAATGTTCTTGGGTTAATGTTCCTCCATTGCGGAAGTCAAACTCTAGAAGTTACCAATAAATTTACGCAAAATATTGCTAATATTCGTTATCCAGTGAAACTAATTTTTCCAAATAACTAACAAAAAAAAACGTCAGAAATTGCGTGGAAAAATACCAAATTTCATGAGAAACATCACAACGTATATTCCCATGTGGAAGGTTAAATTCGCACATAAGAAATTAGTACTCTATTTGTTATAATCAAAACTTGATAAAATCTAAGAGGTAATTAATTTTACTGATTATAATTTTTTTTAGTATAAAACAAAAACCTGTTTTATTTTAATAAGAGCTCAATTAGGTGGTGTACTTTCCTATATGCTCTGGTTCGATGTAAGGAGAAAGCTCATAAAAAGAGAAAACTAAAAAGAAACCGCTTTGTCTAGTTGCTAAATCATCAATTGCCATCTCTTTAGTGCAACAGGTCATTTTGACATCGCAACAATTGCCCAAATATAAATTATAGTCGGAAGAAAATGAAAAGAATTTGCCTACAAAATTAAAAAAAAACAAAAATATTAAAAGTTAAAACAATTGTCAGTGTGCAAAAATTTTGCTATTGGAAAGAATTTTGCAGTAACTTAAAAGAAGCCAAAAATTAAAAAAAAAAAAAACAATATAATCTTGAAAATTATAGAAAACCAAAACAAAATATTCTCAAAGGTTATACAAAACGAAATATTATTTAAATTACCATTAAATTCAAATTCTAGCCTACAAATTAAAGTTTTAATTGATGCACTACAATTTGAAAATTTTGCATAGTCAGAAACTGAGAATTCGTGAAAAAAGAAAAATTTAAAAACAAAAGACAAATTTTTAAAACTAAATTCAAAATTTCACTAAAACTAATATTGATCCCATAAACCATGGTCGAAATATATTATATTAGTGTTGCATGCCACAATATTAATTTTAAATGCTGGATAAGTGAAAAAAGTGGTTTTGGAAAAAAAAAATTTAAAAATAAGTCAGAATAAATACAAAATCATTAAAAATTTATGAGGATTTATAGAAGAAAACTTCAATAAATCAACAAGTGTATCATTGTTTTTTTTCATTGATATTTAACTCTTCCAAACCACTGTGCGGTAAAAAAACCGTTAACCAATTGCGTTTTATAAGAAATAAAGATTTGATTTAAACAAAAAAATTTAAAAACTGGTCATGCTAAAAATCACAAAACAACAACTTTACAGCATCCATCAAAATATTTCCAAGTAACCTAGCAGCTAAATGGAAGGCCTTTCGTCGCTCTGCAGGGTAAGTGCTCTCATTTGTTTTATTAAGAAAATCCGTATTGAAATAAAAGAGATCCAAAACTTTCTGTTTTTGTAACAGGGACACTATTGGATCATGTTAATTTAACTTTCCAACCAACAAAAATCTCTTAAGGGTAATTTTATTAAAATTTATGTTTAATCAAGAAAAAATTTTAATTTCATTTGAATTTAAAATATAAACAGTATTTCCTTACTTTTATTGATTTTTTTCCCTGATCAAAATCTACCAAATTGTGTTTCCCCGCCATATTTTTTTTGGAAAGTATTTGCATAGCCTTTTTTTCACATTTATGAATTTTTTTGAAATATTACCAATTGAAGAGGCTTACCAAATACTGTTAATTGTTACGATAGTATAGAGAAAAAAATATTTATTATTATACGAGAAAATTAACACAATTCGATTGATTTTTATTTGATTTTATTTCTTTTTTAAAATGCATATTGTATATCTTAGCCGTTATATATACAAAAAAAAAAATATTGGGTTTCGAAAAAAAATTACTCCAATTAAAATTAATGTGTGCAACAGATACAACCGTATGTGGATTTCCAACATAATCAACCTAACTGAATTAAATCATCGAGCTTAGAAATACGTATTATTGTTCACTATGGCCCAATTTAGTTAAGTTCGGTTTAGCGCCGTGTTTTTTTTTAGTGCTTAAATTTTTAAAACATTTGATTGTTTTCCAGAAAGTTCCAAGTGCAAAAATCGACGAACAAATTTAGAAATCAAATTTAAAAATTATTATGTCCCATTTATACCTAAATTTTATAAGAATTAAACTTTTCTAAGAATATGCTTACTACTTACACGAAAACAAAGAAAATTTTATTGTTATTTGTCAAATAAATGAATTTAATTTTATAGCTAATTTTCTAATAAATGAGAACATTTTTTTAAAACATTTAAAAATGTCGACTTAAATTTTTTGTTAGACTTCCTAAAGGTTGAGATAATTAAATGGGCGGATTTGGGTCCTTTAATATTAGTAATGGGTCGGGTTATCAGCCCCAGGAAATGTCATCTAGTTCCTGCCAATTTCCACATTAAATATCATAATTATAATTTCCAAATCTACATTTTCAATAGTTTACGTACCAGTCCATTTTCTTTCTTTTTTTATCCTAAATTTCTTAAGGGACTCTGTAATAAATTGGTAATGGTGTTGTTTGTATGGTCTGGGTCAAGAACCTCCCCAACCACTGAAGCTAGCTAAAAGACGGGTTCTGCCGACCCATGGTCATTAAAACTTAAAATTTGATTTTATTATGCATCCATTACACAATTGGCGCCCAACGTGGGGCATGGCTTTTTCGATGGGTTATGTGTTGTAAAATGGATAATTCTGTCGAATAGGCATGTCACAACAGAGGGGTATGCTTTTAGGTAAATTAAATTAAGTAATCGAAAAAATTTTCCGTTTACCTAATTCAAAATATATCGGGGATTTAAATTGCTGTTTTCGCTTGAATATAGTGAGCTGTAATAAACATTAAAACCTCTCTGGAACTCGACTGTCTGTCGTCAGAAGCGGGTAGATTTCGGCTGGAAGGATATTTAAAGTTCATTTGCAGTTACTCCGTTTTGGGTTAATTGTTGTTTATATTCATAAGGGGATTATTGTTTTATTGTGTATATTATGGATTTTGCGTCTTGGATCTTTACGGCAGATCCAATCCATTTAGCGAGGCAGATTCAAAATTTTTAATAGAGACACCAAAGCAATAGGTCCAACCACTATAGCCCAGTTTTTTTTATTTTGATGTGGAAATCTTTTAAAGTAATTTCGAGAAAACTGGAAAAGTTTTCAATTTTTACTTGCCATTAATTTTTCTCCACCTTAAACAAGGAAAGTCTAACCATAAATTAACTTTTATTGTCTTAAATAAATTATTTTCCTTAATTGGAAATTTTATCGTATAGTTTTATTATTACCACAGGTAATCAGAAAACTGTTTATATTTTTCCTCTTCGATTGGATTATATAATTTTATCAAAGAGGTTAAATTTACTAACATTGATGTAAAAGGTCTGAAAAGGACTTAAAACATAATTTTTTTTATTTGAATAAGCTTAAAATATATTTAATAGTTTCTTTTAGGAACAAAATTTTTTTTCATTTGGTTTAAAGTTATTAGAAATTGCATAATATATTTTCCGTGGAGGGAATACATTTTTTCTTGTAAATAGTTGCATTGGTTATCTTGTTAGAAGCTAGGAATAAGACTTATATTGGTATCAATCAAGTCAGTCCTTTCATTATATAAAATGCCGTCGTTACAGCATAGTACCGAAAATTTAGCCGCGGGGGAAGAGGATTCGTTAGGACTAGTCTGCGTAATATGTGGTCAGGAATTGATTTATCCGAGTGGGTGTGTTACGACGCTGTGTATAATTGCCCGATTGTCAGACTCACCAGAGTGTCCGAAATGTAAAAGCTGGAACAAGAACGAAAAATACAAATTTTCGCGAGGAATTTTAGAGAACCGCTGGAAGGAAATATAGCACATAATACTCCAAGTGCGGGAGGAGGGAATGATAGCGTTCAGGTACCACTGTTAAATTTGAATAGCTCAACAAATGACCAAATACATCAAGAGATAGGGCAAGGACTACTCAAAACTCTACCAATCCACCCATGCAAGGTAGACGTGGCAATCATAATTTCGACCGGATGTCTCAAATGATTGAGTCTACAGTAGAACGTGTCCTGTCGCGAATGCAATTAAGTTCATTACAATTACCACAGCCGCAACCACAACAACCTCAAGGTTAGTTGCTACTACCACAACAGAACCTTAGGAATGTTACACTATCACGAGATCCAAGTCCCCAATCAAGTGCACAAAATATACAACGATCGGTTCCGAATAGAGTAAAAATGCATCCCGATAAGATAACAACGTTCCAGTAAAGTTTGACTGGTCCACTAACGGTTTAAGATGTGAAGAGTTTTTATATCGTATCCAATGTTTGACAGAAGAAAATTTTATCGGTTGTTTTGATACCATCTGTAAAAATTTGCATGTGTTGTTGACAGGAAAAGCCAAGGAATGGTACTGGCGGTATCCTAAGTCTGTTATCTGCATTCAATGGGAATCGTTTTGTTCCGCTCTTAAGCATCAGTATAAAGATTTTCGAACACCATTTGACATTAGAGAAGAGTTGCATAGCCGAAAACAGAAGGTTTTTTACGATGCAATCAATGAAATTATAGATCGGTTAGCAGTGCCCTTAGATGAAGAAGATTTAATTGAAATTATAACTAGAAAACTTAGGCCTGATATTAGGCATGAATTGTTGTAGCTTAGGAAACTCTGCAAGAAACGCGAGAAGTTACTAAGTGAAGAATATTTTCCTCGAGGAAACGTCAATCGTATCGTAAGGAAAACTTAGATTCCGAAGATTATCTGTTATCTGTTATACAGCAACAACAGCTAGAGATGGTAAAGTCGCTGTACCAAAATGTTGAAATACAAGGTTTAGGTAGAACCACGCTTATTAAACATGGAATAGACGTAGGTACTGCTAAACCCATAAAACAAAGATTCTACCCTGTATCACCGGCGGTCGAGAAATTGATGTATAAAGAGATTGAACGAATGCTAAGCCTGGGAGTTATAGAAGAAAGCACAAGTGCGTGGAGCTCGCACCAGGGAAGGTAAGGCTGTGTCTGGACGCCCGTAAAATTAATGAAGTCACAACCAAATATACGTATCCGCTTCCAAATATTGGAGGTATTTTTTCTCGGTTGCCGAAGGCGAACGTAATCAGCAAAATAGATTTTAAATATGCGTATTGGCAAACTGAGTTAGAAGAGCACGTCAAGGCGTTTATTGCGTTCACTAAGCCGGGAAGGCCTCTTTATCAATTTACCGTAATGTCATTTGGTCTGTGTACGGCTCCACAAACGATGTGTCGTATTATGGACACGATATTACCCCCTGACTTAAAACATTCCGTCTTCGGTTATCTCGATGATGTTTGTGTTGTTTCTGAGACGTACGAAAACCATTTCTCCATTCTTGTTCGGCTGGCTGAGCAATTTAAAAAGGCCAACTTGACCTTAAATTTAAATAAAAGTAAATTTTGTGTACAATATTTAGGTTACATTATTGGGGATGGGGGAATTTCCACCCAATTCCGAAAACATTGAAACAAGTGAGAGGTTTTCTTGATTTAACGGGTTGCAGACGTCACCCACCTAATCACGAAAACCCTCTCCAAGATGAGGAAATTCGAATGGACCGAGTCTGCCAATGAATTTTTTAAAAAAATTAAAACATTATTTACTAGTGCACCAGTATTAAAAAATCCGGATTTTTCGAAGAAATTCTATGTGCACTGCGATGCAAGTGACTTCGTCATATGAGCAGTACTTGTTCAATTAGGGGAAAACGGCGAAGAAAACCCTATAGCTTTTATATCAATGAAGCTGAATTCGGCACAACGGAATTATTCGGTAACGGAAAAGGAGTGTTTGGCAGCGATTGAAGCTGTTGAAAAATTTAGATGCTACATAGAGCTACAGGAATTCGAGGTCATTACTGACCACAGCAGTCTAGTATGGCTCATGCGGCAGCCAAATCTGAAGGGTAGGCTTGCTAGATGGGTGCTAAAACTCCAGTCATATAAGTTTTCGATAAGTCATAGAAAGGGTAGGGATAATGTCGTGCCCGACGCACTTAGCCGAATGCACGAAGACGAGATAATAGGCCCAGAAGTAGATCTGAACTCTACACATTTCTTGGACGTTGAGTATATGACCCTGAAGGACAAGTTTGAAGAAAAAAAGTTTATTCCCTGACATAAAAGTTATGGACAGATATATATATATATATATCCGAAACAATTTTGCTTCTGGTTTTCCAGACATCGATGAAAATGCATGGGTGCCAATACAATTAAGACAGGATATCCTGAAACGATGTCATGATTCAGTGATAGCTGGTCATGGGGCATTGGTAAAACATTAGATTTGATCCGTAGGCACTTCTTTTGGCCAAATTTAGCGACCGAATTTAGGGATTTCGTAAGAAATTGCGAGGTATGTAAAACTACAAATCCAACTAATCAACAACTCAGACCGGAAATGGGGAGGATGGCTTCTTCCGCTAGACCTTCCCAACGTCTTTACGCAGACATTTTAGGGCCATACCCTAGAAGTAAGAAGGGGTTTTGTGTTGTAAATAGTTTTGGATCATTTCTCCAAATACCACAGGCTATGTCCGCTAAAAAAATTACAGCCGCGGTAATAATCGAGTTCAGATATTGTAATGAGCGATAATGGCAGCCAATTTAAAAGTAATGACTTCAACGCATTTTTAACGAGATGGAATAAAACATATGTATACTGGGTTATACTTACCCCAAAGTAACGCCTCAGAGAGAGTTAATAGATCGATAATTGTAGCTATTAGAGTCTATTTAAAGAAGGATCATAGGCAATGGGACGAAAATATTTCATCGATTAGTTGCGCGCTTAGGAATGCGATACATAGCAGCATTGGGTTATCACCCTACCATGCGTTGTATGGGTTTGATATGATAACGCATGCATCGTCGTTTAAAATTCTGAAAGATTTAAGTTCTTTAGCGGAACCGGAAGTAAAACTAATTCGTGATGATCAGTTGTCATTGTTGAGAGATACAATTGCTGTTAGTATGAAGAAAAGTTATGAGACTAATGTCAGGCAATACAATTTAAGAGCGCGACCGTTAAATTTCAACATAGGCCAAGAGGTATTTAGGCGTAACTTTGACCAAAGCAACGCAGAGAAAAATTTCAATGCAAAGCCCTATGTTTGTGAAAGCTCGAGTAAAAGAAAAGCTAGGTAATTGTTACTACATTCTTGAGGATTTTGATGGAAAGGGTGTAGGTACATATCATGGAAAGGAATAAAACCGTGATTGTTTTCCGGCTTATTTGTTCCGAAAATCTTCCAAATTATCCGGTTTGTAAAGGCAATCTCGGTGTGATCATTTTCGCATGGTTTTCAATTTTTTTGTTGTTTCCTTTATTTCTCGGTAGGAAAAACAACATTAATGGTTAAATCAGGGTTAACTAATAAATGTTTCATTACGAAATCCTTACTATTTTTTTTTTTTAATAAATTAAATTTGAATCAGCATTTGCGATGACTTCATACTAAACAAACAGAACAGAACTTTGGTATTTGTACATGGTTTGAATCGATATTGTTATATACAATTGATTTTAAATATTTTCCAAAACTTTCCACTACCGTTTACGGTAACGTTAACGATTTCATGCAATAGTGCTACCAAGTTAATGCTAAAGAATCGACAACTACTCACAATCTCATACTCCGAATTATCAAGTTGTTGCTATGAAGGAACTTGGCGCGCTGTTGCTATGTAAAAACTGATAACTGTTGCTGGGCAGAAATCTTACGAAGTTGATGTATGCATCCAAAAAGTTTAAACTAATAGTTTCAGTCTTAACCAGTGGTACAGTCAACATCTTTTGCCAAATCCTAGTTTTTGCTTAACATATTGTTTTGGTTGGTTAAAACTTTTTTTTCTAAAATACAAAGTGTTAATCTAAATTTTTGGATTCGTTTAAAAAGAATCCAGAATTAATGAAACTTAACCCTAAACATTTCACAATTTTCTTGGGTTAATGTTCCTCCATTGCGGAAGTCAAACTCTGGAAGTTACCAATAAATTGACGCAAAATATTGCTAATAATCGTTATCCAGTGAAACTAACTTTTCCAAATAACTAACAAAAAAAAATTTAACGTAAATTTTACGTCAGAAATTGCGTGGAAAAATAAAAATTTCATGAGAACCATCAAAACGTATATTGCCATGTGGAAGATTAAATTCGCAGATAAGAAATTAGTACTCTATTTGTTATAATCAAAACTTGATAAAATCTAAGAGGTAATTAATTTTACTGATTATAATTTTTTATAGTATAAAAAAGACCTATTTTATTTTAATAAGATCTCCATTAGGTGGTGTACTCTCCTAAAAGCTGTGGTTCGTAAGGAAAAACTGAAAAGAAACCATTTTGTCTAGTTGCTAAATCATCAATTGCCATCTCTTTAGTGCAACAGGTCATTTTGACATCACAACAATTGCCCAAATATAAATAATAGTCGAAAGAAAATGAAAAGAATTTGCCTACAAAATTAAAAAAAACAAAAATATTAAAAGTTAAAACAATTGTCAGTGTGCAAAAATTTTGCTATTGGAAAAAATTTTGAAGTGGTAACTTAAAAGAAACCAAAAATTAAAAAAAAAAACAATATAATCTTGAAAATTATAGAAAACCAAAACTAATAAACCTTCTGTAGTAATTGCAAAAAGCTACAAATCTTCTACATCATCAGTATTTTTCGGTACGGTTATTGCCTCAAACTAGTTGGTTATTGTCTCAAACTTTGCAGGATCTGGTCTTATACCGTTCGAAGTTATAAGGTGGCCGAGATAATTCACTTCCGGTTTTAGAAAACAGCATTTACCAGCATTCAGCTTTAAATTATACTTTTGCAAGCGTTCAAGTACATGTATTAAGTTTTAATTAAATGCTACGCCCGAAAACTATTATATCGTCTACGATAGAAAAGCTTCGGTATCTAATCCTGACAATGCAATTGTCAACATGCATTGAAAACTATTTGATGATATTTTCAATCCAAAAGGTGTCTCGTGAATTGGTAATGGCCATCTGGTGTGGAAAAAGAAGTGCATGGGCGAGATTGTTTATCCAGTTCTATCTGATGAAATGAAATTGTCATGTCCAATGTTGAAAAATATATGGCTCTACCCAATCTATCTAGGACATCTTCCTGTCGTGTTAAAGGAAAATTTTCATTTACGGTTTTGTCATTCAATTTTTAACCACTAATCTCCATTTCTTTAGATCAGTCTGGCCCTTCTTCGGAACCAGTAAAAGTGGAACGTTGTATGGACTAATTAATGGTTCTATTGCCTTTCAACAATTTCTGAACCTGTGAGTTTATTTCCATGGCATTTGCTTGTGGTAACCGATAATTTTGTATGGATACTGGATCATTTTCGTGAAGGTGTATCCTTTGTTTATAAAAATTGTTAGTGGTACTTGTGTAATATACTTAAAAGTTCCTGTTTATCAAAATTATTCAGTTTTACATCTTCTAGTAGTTTATTAAATCGTTTTTCTGTGTGTTGTTAGTGTCTTTACTCTTATTGATTGAACAGTGTTTATGCGCATATGTAAACAGCTTACTGAGTCTGTTCAGTGGGCTGTTTCTATGTTATTTGTTTTATCTTTATTTACTATGTTTTCTATCCTTTTTTTCATTTATTTCTCTCTTTTTTTTAACTCACTTACTCTTGTAAACCCCAACGGTACGTACGTATTTTTTGTGAAGAAAAATAAAATCAATTTGTGATTATATTTTAATTAGAAAAAAACTAATTTTTGTTTTTATTATTTTACCCAAATTTCTGAGGGAATATTTCTCGGAAACATTTTTTGGTCCTTCGAACTGGATAAAACCCCGAGTCCGTGAAATATTCCTTAAGAAATATTTCTTTTTAGAACCCTTGGTATTGCCTTGAAGTGAACAGGAAAACCCCGAGATACGCCACCGGAATATTTTTTTGTTTATAAAAAACCCCCCTTTGTATATTAAATCACCCCTGTTATTTAAATTAAAAAAGTACGTGTTTTATTAATTCATTGTGCAAAAAAAATTTAAGTGGAAAAAGTGTGGTAATATAAAAGTGCCACCTGTGTATGAATATAATATAAAAAAACGCCACAAGTGAAACCCGTCGGCAAAACAAAAAAGTGTGTACTCAATGTTTAATTTATTTTTTTTTATTTTACTCTTACTAAATTCTTAATACACAAGCAATACGCGTTAAAGAATTTATTTTTTTTGTGATAGTGCTAGTGTTTCTAATGATATTATTTAATTTATTAATTATTTAATATAAAAGAAAACATATTAATTTTGTACCCAGTGAGTGGAGTTTAATAAAGAGAAAACCGCTAGTTTTTACTCTTTTTAATTTGGTGGTTGTTTTTTTTTTGTTTTTTTTTATATATTCTAACAAGACACTAGTTCTGCGATTTTTTTATTATTCGAATAAACCGGTTATAGTGTAATTTCGATCTTAAAGTGCATTTTTACTAATTTTTTTTATCGGAACCTGTTGAGAACCGATAAATTTGTGCATTTTTTATATTCTTTTTATCCTTATTTTGATTTTTTTTTTTAATATTAATCTTTTTTTTAACAGAAAAGAAAATTTTTATTCGTTTACACGTTGAAGAAAACCCGTGTTATTTTTTTTTTGCAACACTAGTAAATTTTACATACGAAGGTGCTTTTACACGATATAAAAAATCGTTAGATTTTTTCTAAAACAGTGTTTTTTAATACAGAATTGCAAATTTTACCCAGATTTTTTGAAAATTTATCCAAATTTAGCGATTACACAAAATGATTTTACACGATAATCATTTTGTGTAATCATATTTACTCTAAAACTTTCTACATTTAAACCTATTTTTTATAAGATATTTTGAAAAATTACTATACTTTTTTTTAAATTTTACTAGTTTTTGTGAAGTAAATCGATTTTATTTTATTATTTTCGAAATTACCTTAAAATTTTCCAAATTTAACCGTTTTTTCTTAAATTCAAACAGATTTTGTCAGTGAAATTTGAAATTTGAGGGTAAACCCTACATTTAAAAAAAAAAGGTTTACTACTTTAGTGAAAGAAAATCGCTTTTAGTTGATTATTTTGGAAAATCACCGGATATATTTCTAACTTTTACCCCATTAAAAATAAAATTAGAAAATTTTCCATATTTTATTTAATAAACTTAATTTTTTTTCTCACTCAAAAAAATTTTTTTTTGGAAGATTTTGAATTTATTTGTGAATTCGTTCGACATTTCTTTTCGTTATTCACTCGTACGACATTAGATCAAAAATGGATTTGGCCGCTTTAATTCGAAATGCCGATCGCTTGGCAGAATTCGAGGCATTTATATCCATTATACCCGTTACTGATCCCACTATTGGATCTTTACGCAGTCACGAAAAGGAACTTACCCGTTTATGGGAAGCTGTTCGAGCGGAATACGATACCTTATCGGTTCAGGCGGAACGAGTAAAAGGCACACAGAGTAGAAATGAAGTCTAAGTATATGTCTTCTTATAGCACATGTTCGTGGAATCTCTATGGTTACAGAGCATATGGAACGTTTGAATTCCGCTGCTCGGGCTGAAAGGTCCATGGAATTGAGTAATAACTCAATTCCTTTTATGAATTTACCCCCTTGCGATTCCCCAATTTTCTATGGTGATTATAAAAGCTGGCCTTCGTTCCGAGATATGTTCTCCGCCCTGTATGGTAATAACCCCCGTTTGACCCCAGTACAAAAACTGTACTATCTTTTGCAAATAACGACGAAAGATGCCCATGACGCCATACATACTGTTCCGTTAACTAATGATGGTTATGCAATAAATAGCATGGAAAAAATTAGTTGACACTTATGAGAACAAAGGGGCTCTTATAAATGAACAGCTTCGAACTCTTTTAAGTATTAAGCCAATTACCCACGAGACTGGCCCGAATATAAAGAGTTTACAACGAACTATAAACGATTGTGTAACGAATCTTTCATTACTCGAAGTTACTCCGGAAATATTTTATCACGTTATGTTAGTGTACATTTGTGTTACAAAGTTACCCGAAAACACTCTGAGTCTCTGGGAACAGTCGAAAAAACTTTGTCCGAAAACTCCTAGGTGGGAGGATATGGACACCTTTTTGACGGCTCATTTCAAAACTCTTGAATCGATTTCTGATATTAGAGGTGCTCACTCACATTCCGTTTCTAACGTGAACGTGACGGATGTAAGAGCCCCCGGAAGGATAACTCAAGGAAACCACAGGAATCGGAAAGAATTCAAAGTTTTGCGACAGGAACCAGTACAACTCCATCGGTTTGTTGTTACCTTTTCCAAGGTTTTCACCCCCTAAGACTGTGTCCCACATTTTTAAGCCAGAGTGTCGCTGAGAGAATGTCGACAGTGAAGAGACTTAAGTGCTGTTCAAACTGTCTGGCAACCTCTCACGAATTCAGAAATTGTAAGAGTGTTTATCTTTGTACTACGTGCAAACAGAAACACCATTCTCTGCTCCATAGAGAAGCTAGGCACCCAGGACATGGTTCTGCTGTTGCTCCACCCCAACCCCCACTCACTACGAGTCCAAATTCGGCTGGCATGCCCACTCAATCCGCTCCTAATGTTAGCCTTTTAACTACAGTGGCGGCTCATAATGTACACACGTATACCGCACAACTGAATTCGAACCCCTTATCGACAGTACTTTTAGGATCGGCTACTTGTATAGTACGTGTCGGTGATCTCAAATGTGCGACCCGAGCGCTAGTTGACCCTGCCTCGCAAGGTACCTTTATTTCCAAGAGGTTACAAAGGAAGCTTGCAATTCCAACTTTTTCAGTGCCATCAACTAGCGTAACTGGCATGATGGATTGTTTGAGTGGTAAATGCTCAAGCATGTGCGTTCTTACGGTCGAATCGCCGATCGACCCTGATTTTGGGATCGAAATATTGGCATATGTTGTAGAGAAAATAACCGGTCGGTTACCCTCGTATTCCCTTTCTAGTATGGTAACCTCTAATTTCCCCGATATTACGGTGACAGATGTCAAATGTACCCATGTGGATATTCTTTTTGGAGGAAATGTCTATCCAAAAATTCTTACGACGGATGTAAGAATACATCCAAATGGCAACCTGATCGCCCAAAGAACCGTTTTTGGCTGGATAGTGACTGGTGAAGTTTTCCAATCAGAGCCCTTATATTCGGTTGCATCATTCTGCAATCGGGCTCTCGGGCAACACGGCTCTCCGAAGCCGAGGAATTTTGTGAAGAAACCCCGATGGTCGCTATAGTATCACTCCCTTTTCGCCGGGAATTTCTAAATGAGTTGTCTCTAGGAAATTTTCGTAGCAGTGCTTTGTCCCAGTTCATGCGAAATGAAACTTGACTTTTGAAGAACCCCGATTTGAAATTACACTATGATAGTGTGATCAGCGAGTATTTCGAAGTGGGAAATATTAGAGCCGTTCACCCCCCTCAACCAAATGCGACTACATCTTACTTACCCCATCACGCCGTATTTAAACCCGATAGTGTCACTACTAAACTCAGAGTAGTATTTAATGCTTCAAGTCCTTCCTCCAATGGCGTAAGTTTGAAGAATGTTTTATACCCCGGACCTGTGTTACAGGCAGACCTTATGGTCTTAATTCTGCAATGGCGACTCTTTCGTTACGTTTTTAATGCAGACATTGAGAAAATGTATCGCCAAATATTAATTCATCCCGTCCAAACCCCATTTCAGCGGATATTGTTCCGTGAAAATCCCGAAGTCGATGTAAAGGATTATGAGCTTAATACGGTCACTTTCGGAGTGAACTGTGCGCCGTATCTAGCGATTCGAACCCTTATCCAATTGGCAAACGATTGTGAAACCCAAAATCCTGCAGCGTATGAAATATTGAAAACCCAAATGTATGTTGATGACGTACTAGCTGGCTCACATGAGCTAGAAGACGCTTTTAAGAGGCGTAATGAACTGGATGTTCTTAGTTTGGCTGGTTTCGTTCTGCGAAAGTGGACGGCCAACCACATTCGGCTCTTAGAAGATTTACCCCGTGAGAATCTGCTTGATGCAGACTTCTTAAAATTTTCAGATGCTAGTACGACTAAAACCCTAGGGCTGCGATGGAACGCTGATAAAGACAGTTTTTATTTTAAACTAGTTTCGCAGCCAGGGAGGGATATTGTGGCTAAGCGTGCTGTCTTGTCGGAAATAGCTAAGCTATTTGACCCCGCCGGTTGGCTCTCTCCAAAAATTATTGTTGCAAAAATTATAATGCAGCAAATTTGGAAAGACAAGACAGATTGGGACAAATGTTTAAAAAATGGCGCGCATTTTTGGATGATTACCCGAACATTGCGAGAATTAACATTCCAAGATGGGTTAATTTTCACCCCGAGCATGAAATTGAACTTCATGCGTTTTCCGATGCCTCTGAAAAAGCATATGGTGCTGCACTCTATGTTCGAAATATCTCTTCGAATGAGATAACGGCGCATTTACTCGCGTCAAAAACAAAGGTAGCTCCTGTGAAATCCGAAACTTTACCCCGTTTGGAGCTTTGTGGAGCGGCTTTGATGGCGAACATGGTAGAATCGTGTGTAGTCAATTAAATCTAGACAAGAGAAAGATTTATCTGTGGACTGATTCTACTATATTTTATCTTGGCTCAAAAAACCCCCGTGCCATTGGCCAACCTTTGTTAAAAATAGAGTGGCTTTGATAGTAAAAAAAGTTGGGACTGAAAATTGGTCTCATGTCGATTCCAGGGACAACCTCGCCGATTTGGAAAGTCGTGAAATCCTTGCTCGAGACTTGGTCGACAATTCTCTGTGGTGGCACGGCCCTACATGGTTAACACGACCGAAGAAGAATTGGCCCAGAATTATGTTACTGATCATCAGCATTTGGAAATCCAATCTTTTTCAGTTCAGACCGAAAAACCGTTTGATATACTTCAGCGTTTTTCAGATTTACCCCGTGCAATGCGAATTATTTCGTATTGGTTCAGGTGTTTGCAATACTTAAGAACCCGGAAATGTTTGTATAACACTTTAGATTTATCCCAATCGGAAATGAAATTTACCCGTGATCGCTTGATTCTTGTGTGTCAGCGAAATTTATCCTTAAATATGCGCAATTATCAAAGGGTACCCCCTTAAGTACGAAGAGCACTTTATTAACATTAAACCCTTTTATCGATTCGAATGGCTTTGTCAGGATAAATGGTCGTTTAGCACGATCAGCAGGCCTGATATACGATGAGCGTTTTCCGAAGATTCTGCCTTATTCGGCCCGTTTTACCCGTTTGTTTGTGGAACATGTTCACAAGTGCTCAGCTCATGGAGGACATTCATTGATGCTAGTGAGAAGTGAGTTTTGGGTCCCGAAATTTAAGAATCTGATTCGTACGGTAATTCATAATTGTAAAGAATGTACCATTTATAGAAAGAAAGCCGGTCAGCAAATGATGGCTGCTTTGCCCTCTGAACGAACGTCTCTATCGAGACCGTTTACCCATACTGGTTTGGATTTCGCTGGTCCATTCGACATAAAATCGTACATTGGTAGAGGTTGCCGAGTTACGAAAGGATATGTCCTTGTTTTTGTGTGCTTTGCCACAAAAGCTATTCATTTGGAGGCAACGGGTGATTTGTCGACGGACACTTTTATAGCAGCATTTGCTCGTTTTTTCTCTCGTCGTGGCTGCCCGTCACATTTGTATTCCGACAATGGGACAGCTTTTGTTGGTGCGGCAAATTTACTCGAGATCGAACGAAAACAGTT
Source organism: Eustalomyia histrio (assembly GCA_949748255.1). Lineage (NCBI taxonomy): Eukaryota > Metazoa > Arthropoda > Insecta > Diptera > Anthomyiidae > Eustalomyia > Eustalomyia histrio. The sequence continues at coordinate 154,091,405 of OX456523.1, forward strand.
CTTACCCGATTTAAAGCGCAAATTACTTGTAAGGAACAGTTTTCAACCAGTTGAATGGCATTTTATCCCCCCTGGTGCCCCTCATATAAGCGGCTTGTGGGAAGCCGGTGTAAATAGTGTGAAAACACATTTACGCAAATTTTCTGGAGTGCAGAAATTTACCTTTGAGGAATTTTCGACGATGCTAACCCGAATTGAGGCTTGTCTAAACTCGAGACCCCTCACTTTCATGAGCGAAAACCCCACTGATTTAAGCCCCTTGACTCCCGGACATTTCTTGATTGGAGCGCCTCTTCTGGCACCCCCTGAACCCGATCATTCTGGTCTCTCATTAAGCATTTCCAATAGGTGGCAAAAACTCAAAGTTCTTCACCAACAGTTTGCCCAAAGTGGAAGGAAGAATATCTCAAAGAACTCCATAAACGTGTAAAGTGGAAATGTCCAGAAAGAGATTTTGAGATTGGTGATCTTGTTGTTATCCGTCAGGATAATTTACCCCCAAATGAATGGCGACTAGGTCGCATTGTAAAAACCTATGAAGGACCTGACTCTAAGGTCCGCATAGCAGATGTAAGAAGCTTGTTCTGTTGCCCAATTCAGAAGCCCACTAATTCGTGTTTTTTTTTTCTTTTTACCCCTTACTTTTTTAAGAATGTATTGTCGTTTGGAGGTGCACCGTTCCCCTGAAGAATCGCCAGAGAATTCGGCACCCGCTGAGGCAAAACCTTCGCGAGACGTCAGCCTCCGGGATTGTCGTCTCTGCAAATCAGAGCATGCACTGAGGAAATGTCTGAAATTCCGAAAGATGTCGGTGGGGGAGCGGTGGAACACGGTAAGGCGTTACCGTTATTGCTTTAATTGTTTAGCCCACTCCCATATGAAGGATAAGTGTACCAGCAGGGAGAGATGCGTTGAGTGCAGGTCTGAGCACCATACCTTTCTCCACCGACACAAGAAGGCTAACGGCAGAAATTCCGCCATAACGCAGGTCAACGACAATCCCGGGGCTCTAACAGCACAAAGTCGACGTCGCAAGAGGAATAAGAGGCGCAACTGCCCGAACGGCGCCACGAACAATAATTGCCCTCATCATCGTTGCTGCAACCCTCAACAACAACAACCGCAACAGCAACCGCAACAACAACTACAACGGCAGCAACAGGCACCAGCATATGTGCCTTACCAAAATACCCCGGCGACAATTGTTATAAATGTCCATTCCGGGCATATTATATAATTTTTTTTTTATTTTATTATTTTTTATTATTTTATTATTTTCTTTTTTATTTATATTATTTTTTTATTTTATCTAATTTTCTTTTTATTTTATATAAATTGTTATTTTTTTTTTTCTTTTATATTGAATTAAAAAAAAAACAATAATGAATTACAATTTTTATATTAAAACCCTTTTCTTTTCTCGTACCCTATCTGAATTTTTTGTTTTCAGCCCATAATTTTAACCCGCACTGTCCTTAGCCTTCCTTGTTGCAGTATTGCAAGGAGGGCGGGATGTTTATGCGCATATGTAAACAGCTTACTGAGTCTGTTCAGTGGGCTGTTTCTATGGTATTTGCTATGTTTTCTATCCTCTTTTTCATTTATTTCTCTCTTTTTTTATAACTCACTTACTCTTGTAAACCCCAACGGTACGTACGTATTTTTTGCGAAGAAAAATAAAATCAATTTGTGATTATATTTTAATTAGAAAAAAACTAATTTTTGTTTTTATTATTTTACCCAAATTTCTGAGGGAATATTCCTCATAAATCAAACAAATATAGTATATCACCATTCATCAAAGAAAAGATTAAGGCAAAGAGAAAACAAAGAAAAAAATGGCAATTATCAAGATCACCCTTTGATAAAACAATCCTTAACAAACTAACCAAGGAATTAAAGGATTTTTTTAAAACAGATAAACTGAAAAGTTATCTTGAAAACCTTGATTCAACTAAGACAACATTATGGAAAGCCACAAGAAAAATTAACAATGCTATTATTCATCAACCGCCAATCCAAAAATCTGACTTAACGGGGCCAGAAATCATAACGAAAAGGCTCAAGTGTTAGCTGATCATTTTTACAGAACTTTCTCTAATATTTCAAAATATGACTCTGCCAAATATCATTTCATCCACAAACTGCCACATCAAAAACGTTTCTCTACATGAAGTTAAAACTACTATTAAAACAAGAATTGATGATAAAAAATCCCCTGGCTATGCAGAGTAACGGGCAAACTATTAAAAGAAGGGACTTATCTACATAAGAAATATCTTTAACGTTATAATAGCAATGAAATATTTTCCTAAAGTATGGCTATGGCAGAGTAACGGGCAAACTATTAAAAGAAGGGACTTATCTACATAAGAAATATCTTTAACGTTATAATAGCAATGAAATATTTTCCTAAAGTATGGAAAGTTGCAGAAATAATCGCTATTGCAAAGCCCAATAAGGACGCCTACTTCATACAGGCCAATAAGTCTATTACCACTTTTATCTAAATTATTCGAAAAACTTATTTTTGATCGACTAGAACCAATACTTATAGAAATAAATCTTATACCAGCGCATCAGTTTGGTTTTAGACCCATGTACTCTACGATACAACAAATACATAGAGTAACTAAAAAAATCTCATCTGAAATTGATAAGAAAAATTTTTGCGTGGCCACATATCTTGATGTAACGAAAGCGTTTGACAGTGTGTGGCATACTGGCCTAGTTTATAAATTGGAAAAAAATCTACCAATGGACTTTTTTCCTATTCTATAAAGTTGTTTGACTGACAAGCACTTTTATGTTAAATATAAAGATTAATGCTCAAGCGTAATTTAAATGGAAGCGGGAGTTCCGCAAGGTAGTGTCCTTGGCCCTATCCTATACCTTCTGTATACAGCAGACATTCCTACTCCAACAAGAAACACGGATATAATTGCAACATTTGCAGACGACACTATCTTTTTGTCATCAAATAAAGATATAACTTTGGCCATATCAAACCTTCAACAATTGCTGGACAATACTCTAAACTGGTTTTAAAATATGGGGTATTTTAGTAAATAGTGAAAAAACATAACAAGTGACTTACACTAATAGGAAGATAAGTGATCATCAAGCAATTACGATAAACAACACTCCGATTCAAAATGATAATAAAGCTAAATATCTTGGCATGATAATCGACTCTAAATTAATCTGAAAAAAACGAAGTAAAGTAGAAATTTGGGCAACTTTACTGGCTCTAAGGAAGGATTCAACTTTATCCTTACAAAACAAATTGCTTATATACAAACAATAATAGCTCCTATTTGGAAATATGGCGTAGAGCTCTGGGGTACCGCAAGCAACTCTAATATAAAAATCATCCAACGAGTTCAATCAAAAATACTGAGAACTATTACAAACGCCGAATGGTACTATCCAATGAAAATATACATCGTGACGTTAACGTCAGCACAGTCCAAGAAGTCATAAGGAATTCCAGCTTAAAACATACAATAATTAAACTTACATCTCATTCTAAGAATGAAATTAGACAACTACCCTATAACGAGCTCACAGGTTCAAGAAGACTTAAGCGATGCACTCCATCGGAGCTATTTGTCCGATTCTTATAATTGATAATTTGGCAGAATATATTTAATATAAATGTTTACTTACACTAAAAACTAATTACTAATTGTCATATAAAGACAGGTGTATATAAATGGGATGTAAAAAAAAAAAAATATTTTTTTTTTAATGTTTAAAAAGTTTAATTAGTTTTCTCAACTTAGCTCCGGAGAGAGAAATAAAGCTTCATTTGATAAACTATCGAACAAAAATTCGTATTTTCTAAAAAAAATTGAAAAATTTAAATTTTAAAAATTTTTATTCTGTATTAATTATTTTTTTTTTAAATTTTAAAATGTTTAAATCTAAGCCCCGGAGAGCGAAAAAGAGTTTAATTTGATATGTTATCGTCCAAAAATTCGTATTTTCTAAAAAATGTAATATCTGTATTAATTATACCCTTAACCACAGGTGAAAGGGTATATATGTTTGTCACCCTATAAAGTATATATATTTTATAAAGTATATATATTCTGGGTCCTTATGAAGAGCGAAGTTGATTTAACGATGTCCGTCTGTCCGTCTGTGTGTTGAAATGGGTTTTCCAAAGAACCCAGACATGATGAGGACTTGATTGTTTTTTATTTCTGTTACATGTGATCCATTTCTGTTTGCTATTAAAAATCAGACAGATCGGTTAATAAATGGCAGAGATATTAGCAAAAAACCAGGACTACCTCTAATTTTTCCAGTAAAATCCCTTTGTTTAATATGTATGTAGAATTTTGAGCATAACAACACATCCATGTGTTAAAATTCTTTTCTTTCATCTCCACCTTTTATACACAAACAACACACATACAAAGATTTGCCATTTAAATAAAAACTAAACAAATCCCTAATGAACGAAGAGTTTTATATATGCAAATCTATTGACGAAGATTTTGTGTGAGCTTCAATAGCTCAGTTGTCTAGACGCTATGTCACAAATACTTTTTTTCTCTAAGCCCGCGGGTTCGAGGTTCGAATCTCGGTCAGGTCAATTCACTTTTTTTTGTACATTTTTTTTTTATTATTTTCTTAAGACTTTTTATTTCTTTATTTCTTTTCTTTCATCTCCACCTTTTATACACAAACAACACACATACAAAGATTTGTCATTTAAATAAAAACTAAACAAATCTCTAATGAACGAAGACTTTTTTATATGTATGATTTTATGACGATGATTTTGTGCGAGCTTTAATAGCTCAGTTGTCTAGACGCTATGTCACAAATACTTTTTTTCTCTAAGGCCGCGGGTTTGAATCTCGGTCAGGTCAATTCACTTTTTTTGTACATTTTTTTTATTATTTTCTTAAGACTTTTTTTTGCTTATTTTTGTTTTTTTTTTAACATTTAATAATTAATTTATATAAAATTTTATATTAATAATTAAATAATCCATAAATAGGCTAAAAACATCAACATTTTTATAAAAACCCTCTGATACAAACAAAATACAAACGTTTTTATACCTTTCACCACAGGTGGAAGGGTCGCGGGTTCGAATCCCGGTCAATTCACTTTTTTTGTACATTTTTTTATTTTCTTAAGATTTTTTTTGTTTATTTTTTGTTTTTTTTACATTTAATAATTAATTTAAATAAAATTTTATATTAATAATTAAATAATCCATAAATAGGCTAAAAACATCAAAATTTTTATAAAAACCCTCTGATACAAACAAAATACAAACGGTTTTATTTCTATTTTTGCTCCGATTTAAAAGAATTTATAAAAAGATTTTTAAACCATTTTATTTCTCACATATTAAGAAAATTTTATACATAATTTACCTTTGAGTGCAACTATTTTAGGTTATGACCTAATAATTTATAAAAAAAATTATAAACTTTGATGGAAAAAATTTTTAAAATTAAGCTAAAGAAATTACAAATATTTCTAATAAAAAAGCGAAATAAAATCCCAAATGCAAATTTGCCAGCTAAATCAAACTATTTTGTAGAAATAAAACACATGCAGTTGTAGTGATTTCTTTTAACGATTTGTTGAAATTTTCACCTCTTCACCTTTTATACACAAACAACAAACACTATTCCAGAGCTGTAATATGACCTATGGATGATGCGTCTTATATAGCAAAAGATCGAAAATCTTTAGTATAACATATTTGCTGAAAAACTCGGAAATATGGGTTCAGATACAAAAAAGTTATGCCCAAAACATACATTTTTTTTAAATACCTATTTTCTGGAACCATAAATCTTCCCGAGTCCAAGTTTTATCACCAAACTAAATGGTTAATTTGTTCTTAAAGGCGTCCGTATATAAATCTGTCCATTCCATATATGTCCATATATAAACTTCAGTTTTTTCCCAACCATGTTGAAGGGTATATAAGATTCGGCATAGCCGAATTTAGCCGCTCTAACTTGTTTTTTTTTTTTAAGTTAAAAGAAGTTTAAATCGAGTTTTCTCATTTGATATATTATCGTCCATAAATTCGTTTTTCTAAAAAATTTAAAAAATTTAATTTTTGCATTAATTATTTTTTGTTTAAGGTATAAAAATTTTAAATAGAGTTATCTCCTCAACTAAGCTCCGGAGAGCGTAAAAGAGCTTCATTTGATATATTATCGTCCAAAAATTTGTATTTTCTAAAAAATTTGAAAAATTTAAATTTTGTATTCGTTTTCTCCTTAACTAAGCCCCGGAGAGCGAAAAATAGCTTAATTTGATATATTATCGACCAACAATTTGCATTTTCTAAAAAATTTAAAAAATTTAAATTTTGTATTAATTTTTTTTTTGTGTTTAAGTTGTTTTCTCCTTCACTATGCCCCGGAGAACAAGAATGAGATTCATTGGCTAAATTATCGACCAAAAATTCGTATTTTCTAAAATATGTAATATCTGTATTATTTTTTAATTTTTAAGGTTTAAATCGATCGAGTTTTCTCCTTATCTAAGACCCGGAAAGCGAAAAAAAGAACTTCTTTTGATATGTTATCGTCCAAAAATTCATATTTTCTAAAAATTTTCTAATTGTTGCATTATTTTTTTTTTTAAGTTATAAAAAGTTTATACAGAGTTTTCTACTTATCTAAGCCACGGAGAGCAAAAACAAAATAATTTTTGTATTAATTATTTTTTTTTAATGTATAAAAAGTTTAAATAGAGTTTTCTCCTTAACTAAGCCCCGAGAGCAAAAAATGAGCTTCATTTGATATGTTATCGTCCATAAATTCGTATTTTCTAAAAAATTTGAAAAATTTAATTTTTGTATGGGGGGTGAGAAATTCCAAGTCAGGGTGATGGTACTAGGTCAGTATAGTAAAACGCTCAAAGAATTTGGCGTTCGTATGTGTCAGTTTTTTTTTATGACCTTTTAAATTTTTTCCTTATCTTGATGTTTTTCGCTTAGTTGTAACATTTTGGCAAAAACGTAGTTTAACATAACTCGAGAACCACTTGTCCGATTTTGCTAAACCAAACTCAAAAAAATTTAGAATTACAATGTATTTAATCCGTTCATATAACGTTTTTTTTTATAATCAACAGTTTTGGCGGGAAAAATAAATGTGTGGAGAAAAAAAATATTTTCTTGCCTAAATATTATTTTTTTTTTTAAACTCATAAAAAATCCAAAACGGAAAAAAGGATCAAGTGTTATTTATTTCATGTAAAGTGACATGACCTATAAACAAAATGCGACATAGATCATAGAAATCAATTAACGCGTTCTGCTTTTATTTACAATTAAGTGAAGATATCCCATTTTGACAAGAATATTGATATTTGTTTTTATTCAAAAAAGTGTCATTTATCGCCTTTTTTAATAAATTTTCCCCAATAACTCCAGACTTCTGGCCATAAACTACTAAAAAAATTAAGAAAACATATTTATAATTTTTTATTTTATTTATTTATTTTAATAAATATTGCCTAGACTTTTTCGATGGTGGTTGTTCGGGACTAGTGGCATCGCATTCATCGCTATCATCAGTTTCTGAACCACACATAATGTCAATGTGTGACTCCACTGTTGGCCCTTCTGCATCTCCTGAAAATTCTTTATGCTATGTCACAAATACTTTTTTTCTCTAAGCCCGCGGGTTTGAGGTTCGAATCTCGGTCGGGTCAACTCACTTTTTTTTGTACATTTTTTTTTTTATTATTTTCTTAAGACTTTTTTTTTTTGCTTATTTTTTGTTTTTTTTTAACATTTAATAATTAATTTATATAAAATTTTATATTAATAATTAAAATTCTTTTCTTTCATCTCCACCTTTTATACACAAACAACACACATACAAAGATTAGTCATTTAAATAAAAACTAAACAAATCTCTAATGAACGAAGACTTTTATATATACCTCTATTGACGATGATTTTGTGTGAGCTTCAATAGCTCAGTTGTCTAGACGATATGTCACAAATACTTTTTTTCTCTAAGCCCGCGGGTTCGAGGTTCGAATCTCGGTCAGGTCAACTCACTTTTTTTTGTATATTTTTTTTTATTATTTTCTTAAGACTTTTTATTTTGCTTATTTATTGTTTTTTTTAACATTTAATAATTAATTTATATAAAATTTTATATTAATAATTAAAATTCTTTTCTTTCATCTCCACTGACTAATGCTCTTGTTGCTTAAAGACGTGTTCGCGGCAGTAAAGTGATATTAAAAAAAAATAACAACTTTCAGTATTTTAAAACAAAAACAAAAAATTAAAAAAAAGTGCATATTTTAAAACAAAAACAATCTGTTCACAGTACTTAAGAAACAACAAAAGTAAAGTCACATAAGATCAAACGTACAAGACTTAGTGAAGATATTAGCGCATTATGCGTAAACACAATGTCTAAAAAAAATAAACCCAATAACAATGCTAATTCTTCAAATTATTTTTCACCGTTACAAACTATCATTGATGATGATTTAGACGATGAAATAATAGTTAAAAAAACAACAAAAGTTGTAGTACCTCCTATAACAATATTAAAATGTAAAACAGATGAAATTCATGAAATTTGCAAAATAAACAAAATATTAGATTATGCCATCAGAAAAATTTCGATAGGCCTTAAATTATTTTGTAAAACTAAAACTGATTTTGATAAGGTTTGCGATGCGCTTACGACAAACTCTTACGAATATTTCTCTTATGCAACAAAAAGTGAAAAACCGTATAAAGTCCTAATCCTTGGTCTAGACAAGTTTAACCCCATGATTATCAAGAAAAAACTCATCGACATGGGATTAAAATGCTTGGATGTTAAACTGGTTACCAAAAAGGGTAATTACAACGCGGAATATATTTTATATGTCGTATACCTTCAACGTCAGTCAATAACACTAAGAGAACTAAGACAAAACTATTCCATAATCGATTATGTCAAGGTGAGATGGGAGTTCCAACGTGTCAACAAAAATAAAATTACACAATGCTACAATTGCCAAATGTTTGGCCATGGCTCTAGCAAGTGTAAAGTAAAGACATTTTGCGCAAATTGTGCAGGACAACATAAGACGTCCGACTGTAAAGAAAGTGTCGTTAAGTGTGCTAATTGCAGTGGTGCCCATAAGTCTTTTTCTGACGATTGCCCAAATAAAGCAAGCTATTTACAAATAAAACAGCGAGCACAACCAACTCCGCGACGTACTGCTCGTAACAATGAATCTTTCAATACCACCAATTACAGTAGAAGCTTCCCAAACACTTTACGCCAAAATTCACCTAACACGACAGGAGTCTGGCTAACAAACAACAACAATAATGTCAACAGCAACAACATGTGTAATACCAACGACTTGTTCACACTACAAGAAATTAAAAGTTTAACTCTTGAAATAATAACAAATCTTCGTAACTGTAGAAGCAAAGCTGATCAATTTGAGGTCATAACTAACCTCGCCTGCAAATTCCTCTCATAATGATCAATGGCCTTAACATCATTACTTGGAATGCTAGAGGCATTCGCAACAAATGTCTAGAATTATTCCAATTCTTAATAAGCCACAACATTCATGTATGCCTGCTAACGGAAACTGGGCTTAAACCTAACTTATCCATAAGACATAGTGAATTTTACATTTATAGAAACGACAGAGAACATGCCAGAGGCGGCGGAGTAGCAGTAATTGTTAAAAAAAATGTTTCTCATAAATTAATTCCTATTGTAAACACTAATCTAATTGAAAATATCGGTATTAAACTTTTTACTAACAATGGAAGTTACAATATATATTCATGTTACTTTCCAGGCGGAATAGCAGGACCCAATAATAATAGGAAACTACTTTTTGCGGCAGATATTCGAAAACTTACAGATAATAGTGATCAAAAATACATTCTTGGTGGGGATTTCAACAGCCGACATCGGACTTGGGGTTGTTTAAGAGCAAATTGCTGGGGGAACATTTTATGTGAAAAGCTAAATTCATACGAAATAGACATTGTATATCCTTGTGATCACACATACGTATCTGCGAGCTTCAATAGACAAGGCTCTACCCTCGACTTTTTTCTAACTAACACACCTGAAACAACATCGCCAGCGGTCGTTATAAATGATTTAAGTTCTGATCATTTGCCGGTTAAAATAGTCCTCACTACTAATGTAGATTATTTACCTTTACTAAAGTTTGATTTCAAGAAGGCAAACTGGAAAACTTTTTCGAGATATATCAATAGACACTTAACATTACCAAATATAAGGGATATTGTCCAGGAAGATCATATTGATTCTATGATAGCAAATTTAAAAAATCTTATAAACGAAGCTATTAGCGCCAGTGTACCAAAAAAATTACCTTCATATCAAAGGAAATCGTTACCCTCTTATGTTAAAAGTTATATTCAGCAAAGAAATAGTACACGGCGAAACTGGCAACGTTTTAGAGAATTAGAAGATTTTTATGAAGTTAAAAGGCTTAACGAAATTATTAGAGAAGAAATTGATAAGTTTAGAAATAAATCATGGGATCGCCTTCTTTCTACTTTAGATATTGGCTCTTCTCCATTCTGGAACCTCACAAAAATTTTAAGGAAAAAGAACAAGAACGTTCCAATTCTGAAGCAAAACAATTGTCGTTACACAACAAATCTAGAAAAATGTGAAATACTTGCCCAAACGTTTGCGTCAAACCATACAATATCAAATAATATTGGGGATCCTGAAACGATATCTCTAGTAAATAATTCCCTTCAATCTCTTCAATCACCAACTTTAGACTTGTCAAGCCATACCCCAACAAATGTATCACAAATTTCTTGCATTATACAAAAATTAAAATTAAAAAAGTCACCAGGTCTTGATGGTATTAATAATAGATGTTTAAAAGCTCTCCCCAAAAAAGGAATAAAGTACCTAGCAAATTTAATAGATGCATGTCTGAAACTTTGTTATTTTCCAAATGAGTTTAAAGAGTCCAAAGTTATTCCAATTAAGAAGCCTAACAAACCACCTGACTGCCCTTCTTCCTACCGACCTATAAGCTTATTGTCATCCATTAGCAAAATCCTCGAAAAAGTAATTAAAGAAAAATTAAACACATTTATTGAAACAAATAATATAATTCCTCCTCATCAATTTGGCTTTCGTAGTCAACACAATACAGTACAACCATTAGTGAGAATAAGGAATTTAGTCAACTCTAATTTTACTAACCAGAAATCAACCGGAATGGTACTGCTGGATGTTAAAGCTGCATTCGATTCGGTGTGGCACAATGGATTAATTTATAAAATGATCCGATTAAACTTTCCCTTAAAACTGGTCAAAATTATTCAGGCTTTTCTCTCTCTTCGTAGTTTTAAAGTACACATTGGTTCGGAATGTTCAGTAAGTTATAGTGTCCCAGCTGGTTGCCCACAGGGCTCTTGTCTTTCACCTATACTTTATAACTTATATACCTATGATATTCCTCAACTGGAGTATTGTACAATGTCAATTTTTGCTGATGACACGGCAATTCTCTGCTCGGGAATGTATGCTGTTGATATTATAACAAACTTGCAAAGAGCTTTGGTTGAAATTTCGACATATTTTAATAAATGGAAAATTATGTTGAACAGCGACAAAACACAGGCAATATTTTTCACGAGAAAACGTAAACCTTGTTATATCCCACAAGTTTGTATTAACATGAACAATCATTCAATCCCCTGGGAGCAAAAAGTAAGATATTTAGGCGTTATACTAGATCCTAAAATGAAATTTAAAGATCACATTCCATATGTTCTAAATAAGGTAAATATTCTAATTCGAATGCTTTACCCTTTTATAAATAGGAACTCAAGCTTAAGTATAACTAACAAACAAATTATACTTAAAACTATTTTTCATGCGGTTATGTTTTACGCATCTCCTGTTTGGGCAAATAGCGCTAAATGTCACATTAAAAAACTTCAAATTTCCCAAAACAAATTGCTTAAAATGATTTATAATCTTCCTTGGCATTTCTCTACCAACAGACTCCATGGACTCGCAAATATAGAGCTAGTGGAGAGTAAATTAAATAGACTCTCGAATAACTTCTATCTTCGTTGTAACAACTCCGAACATGTACATATTAATGGTTTATTACCAAATTAGTAGGTAGTTGTAGTTCGTAGATTAAGTTTTATTTAAAATTATTTAAGAATTATTAAATAGGTTTTGTAAATTTTTCCCTCCAAACATTCTATAAATGTATATAAATTTTATAAATTAATATAAATTATTAAGATGAAAAAGATAAAATCTTGAACTCTTTGTACATATATTATATAAGGAAACAATGTAAATAATATTAAACAAAATAAATTAAATTAATTAAAATTTCTTTCATCTCCACCTTTTATACACAAACAACACACATACAAAGATTTGTCATTTATATAAAAACTAAACAAATCTCTAATGAACGAAGACTTTTTTATATGTACCTATATTGACGATGATTTTGTGCGAGCTTTAATAGCTCAGTTGTCTAGATGCTATGTCACAAATACTTTTTTTCTCTAAGGCCGCGGGTTTGAATCTCGGTCAGGTCAGTTCACTTTTTTTTTTTGTACATTTTTTTTATTATTTTCTTAAGACTTTTTTTTGCTTATTTTTGTTTTTTTTAACATTTAATTAATTTATATAAAATTTTATATTAATAATTAAATAATCCATAAATAGGCTAAAAACATCAACATTTTTATAAAAACCCTCTGATACAAACAAAATACAAACGTTTTTATACCTTTCACCACAGGTGGAAGGGTCGCGGGTTCGAATCCCGGTCAATTCACTTTTTTTGTACATTTTTTTATTTTCTTAAGATTTTTTTTGTTTATTTTTTGTTTTTTTTTACATTTAATAATTAATTTAAATAACATTTTATATTAATAATTAAATAATCCATAAATATGCTAAAAACATCAACATTTTTATAAAAACCCTCTGATACAAACAAAATACAAACGGTTTTATTTCTATTTTTTGCTCCGATTTAAAAGAATTTATAAAAAGATTTTTAAACCATTTTATTTTTCACATAATTTTATACATAATTTACCTTTGAGTGCAACTATTTTAGATCATAACTTATAATAATTTATAAAAAAAAATTATAAACTTTGATGGAAAACATTTTTAAAATTAAGCTAAAGAAATTACAAATATTTATTATAAAAAAGCGAAATAAAATCCCAAATGCAAATTTGCCAGCTAAATCAAACTATTTTGTAGAAATAAAACACATGCAGTTGTAGTGATTTCTTTTAACGATTTGTTGAAATTTTTTCTTTCACCTCTTCACCTTTTATACACAAGCAACAAACACTATTCTAGAGCTGTAATATGACCTATGGATACGTCTTATATAGCAAAAGATCGAAAATCTTTAGTATAACATATTTGCTCAAAAAAGTGTCATTTATCGCCTTTTTTTTATAAATTTTCCCAATAACTCCAGACTTCTGGCCATAAACTACTAAAAAAATTAAGTAAACATATTTATAATTTTTATTTTGTTTATTTATTTTTATTTATTTTAATAAATATTGCCTAGACTTTTTCGATGGTGTTTGTTCGGGACTAGTGGCATCGCATTCATCGCTTACATCAGTTTCTGAACCACACATAATGTCAATGTGTGACTCCACTGTTGGCCCTTCTGCATCTCCTGAAAATTCTTTATGCTATGTCACAAATACTTTTTTTCTCTAAGCCCGCGGGTTCGAGGTTCGAATCTCGGTCAGGTCAACTCACTTTTTTTTGTACATTTTTTTTTTATTATTTTCTTAAGACTTTTTTTTTGCTTATTTTTTGTTTTTTTTTAACATTTAATAATTAATTTATATAAAATTTTATATTAATAATTAAAATTCTTTTCATTTAAATAAAAACTAAACAAATCTCTAATGAAGGAAGACTTTTATATATACCTCTATTGACGATGATTTTGTGTGAGCTTTAATAGCTCAGTTGTCTAGACGCTATGTCACAAATACTTTTTTTCTCTAAGGCCGCGGGTTCGAATGTCGGTCAGGTCAATTCACTTTTTTTTTGTACATTTTTTTATTATTTTCTTAAGACTTTTTTTTTGCTTATTTTTGTTTTTTTTTTTAACATTTAATAATTAATTTATATAAAAGTTTATATTAATAATTAAATAATCCATAAATAGGCTAAAAACATCAACATTTTTATAAAAACCCTCTGATACAAACAAAATACAAACGGTTTTATTTCTATTTTTGCTCCGATTTAAAAGAATTTATAAAAAGATTTTTAAACCATTTTATTTCTCACATATTAGGAAAATTTTATAAAAAATTATAAACTATTTTCCTTCAAATTTTTAAAATTAAGCTAAAGAAATTACAAATATTTCTAATAAAAAAGCGAAATAAAATCCCAAATGCAAATTTGCCAGCTAAATCAAACTATTTTGTAGAAATAAAACACATGCAGTTGTAGTGATTTCTTTCAACGATTTGTTGAAATTTTTTCTTTCACCTCTTCACCTTTTATACACAAACAACAAACACTATTCTAGAGCTGTAATATGACCTATGGATACGTCTTATATAGCAAAAGATCGAAAATCTTTAGTATAACATATTTGCCGAAAAACTCGGAATTATCGGTTCAGATACAAAAAAGTTATGCCCAAAACATACATTTTTTTTAAATACCTATTTTCTGGAACCATAAATCTTCCCGAGTCCAAGTTTTATCACCAAACTAAATGGTTGATTTCCTCTTAAAGGCGTCCGTATATAAATCTGTCCATTCCATATATGTCCATATATAAACTTCAGTTTTTCCCCAACCATGGTGAAGGGTATATAAGATTCGGCATAGCCGAATTTAGCCGCTCTTACTTGTTTTTTTTAAGTTATAAGAAGTTTAAATCAAGTTTTCTCATTTGATATATTATCGTCCATAAATTCGTATTTTCTAAAAAATTTAAAAAATTTAATTTTTGCATTAATTATTTTTTGTTTAAGGTATAAAAAGTTTAAATAGAGAAGCTCCGGAGAGCGTAAAAGAGCTTCATTTGATATATTATCGTCCAAAAATTTGTATTTTCTAAAAAATTTGAAAAATTTAAATTTTGTATTCGTTTTCTCCTTAACTAAGCCCCGGAGAGCGAAAAATAGCTTAATTTGATATATTATCGACCAACAATTCGCATTTTCTAAAAAATTTGAAAAATTTTAATTTTGTATTAATTTTTTTTTGTGTTTAAGTTGTTTTCTCCTTCACTAAGCCCCAGAGAACAAGAATGAGATTCATTTGATAAATTATCGACCAAAAAATCGTATTTTCTAAAATATGTAATATCTGTATTATTTTTTCATTTTTAAGGTTTAAATCGATCGAGGTTTCTCCTTATCTAAGACCCGGAAAGCGAAAAAAAGAACTTCTTTTGATATGTTATCGTCCAAGAATTCATATTTTCTAAAAATTTTCTAATTGTTGCATTATTTTTTTTTTTAAGTTATAAAAAGTTCATATAGAGTTTTCTACTTATCTAAGCCACGGAGAGCAAAAACAAAATAATTTTTGTATTAATTATTTTTTTTTAATGTATAAAAAGTTTAAATAGAGTTTTCTCCTTAACTAAGCCCCGGAGAGCAAAAAATGAGCTTCATTTGATATGTTATCCCATAAATTCGTATTTTCTAAAAAATTTGAAAAATTTAATTTTTGTATGGGGGGTGAGAAATTCCAAGTCAGGGTGATGGTACTAGGTCAGTATAGTAAAACGCTCAAAGAATTTGGCGTTCGTATGTGTCAGTTTTTTTTTATGACCTTTTAAATTTTTTCCTTATCTTGATGTTTTTTCGCTTAGTTGTAACATTTTGGCAAAAACGTAGTTTAACATAACTCGAGAACCACTTGTCTGATTTTGCTAAACCAAACTCAAAAAAATTTAGAATTACAATGTCTTTAATCCGTTCATATAACGTTTTTTTATAGTCAACAGTTTTGCCGGTAAAAATAAATGTGTGGAGAAAAAAAAATATTTTTTTGCCTAAAAATTACATTTTTTTTTTTTAAATTCATAAAAAATCCAAAACGGAAAAAAGGATCAAGTGTTATTAATTTCATGTAAAGTCACATAACCTATAAACAAAATGCGACATAGATCATAGCAATCGATTAACATTTTGACAAGAATATTGATATTTGTTTTTATTCAAAAAAGTATCATTTATCGCCTTTTTTATAAATTTTCCCCAATAACTCCAGACTTCTGGCCATAAACTACTAAAAAAATTAAGTAAATATTTTTATAATATTTTATTTTATTTGTATTTTGTTTATTTATTTTTATTAATTTTAATAAATATTGGTGGTTGTTCGGGACTAGTGGCATCGCATTCATCGCTATCATCAGTTTCTGAACCACACATAATGTAAATGTGTGACTCCACTGTTGGCCCTTCTGCATCTCTTGAAAATTCTTTATCATCAAAATCATCCTTGTCTTGCCACACAAGCTTACTTCACCAGCAAATTTCTGCAAATTTTATTCTAAGCCGCCTATTTTTTTTTTGTCTTATAAGAGGCTTCTTTCGTGAAACTCTGCTTCTATACCCATTCTCCCGCAATGCTCTTTGCACGGTTTTTGGATGAACATGGTTGTCGAAGTAGTAGCGATGTTCTTAGTAACGGGTAGTAGTAGTTAGTTGCGGGTTCTTGTGCACTTCTCTCAGGATATGGCTTATATCTAGACTAGAAAGTTTTGTTGGCCGTCCTTCTTTAAAATGTTTTATAATTAAAATTTTAACACTTGATTGTATTTCTTTTCCTTTGCCAATAACGACTCATATAACTTACATTGATGACAATAAAAACACATATAACAATAAAGAGTACGTAAGTAGTAATTTTGTAAATGTATTTTAACTTTGGTCCAGTGAATTTTTTGTTTTTCATCATTAACGAAAACAAATAAATCTGCATACTTAACATTTTGATGAAATATTTGTTTTTTCGCTTAGTTGTAACATTTTGGCAAAAACGTAGTTTAACATAATTCGAGAACCACTTGTCCGATTTTGCTAAAACAAACTCGAAAAAATTTAGAATTACAATTTCTTTAATCCGTTCATATAACGTTTTTCTTTATAATCAACAGTTTTGCCTGTAAAAATAAATTTGTGGAGAAAAAACATATTTTTTTGCCTAAAAATTAATTTTTTTTTTTAAATTCATAAAAAATCCAAAACGGAAAAAAGGATCAAGTGTTATTAATTTCATGTAAAGTCACATAACCTATAAACAAAATGCGACATTGATCATAGAAATCGATTAACGCGTTCTGCTTTTATTTACAATTAAGTGAAGGTATCCCATTTTGACAAGAATATTGATATTTGTTTTTATTCAAAAAAGTGTCATTTATCGCCTTTTTTATAAATTTTCCCCAATAACTCCAGAATATCTGGCCATAAGCTACTAAAAAAATTAAGTAAATATTTTTTATAATTTTTTATTTTATTTATTTATTTTTATTTTATTTTAGACTTTTTCGATGGTGGTTCTTCGGGACTAGTGGTATCGCATTCATCGCTATCATCAGTTTCTGAACCACACATAATGTCAATGTGTGACTCCACTGTTGGCCCTTCTGCATCTCTTGAAAATTCTTTATCATCAAGATCATCCTTGTCTTGCCACACAAGCTTACTCCACCAGCAAATTTCCGCAATTATTGCACTCGGCGACTTTTTGCCTCTATATCTGTAAGTTTTTGTTTTATTAAAATGAGTTTGAAAAAATAAAAAATCAGTATTACCTCATTTCAAATGGCATAGCAACTTGATGATAGCGTTCACCTTGTTCATCAGATTCGGTAGCCAATTGTTTGCTGAAGTAGTCCAGATGATGATGTAAATAATGGATTTTCAAGGACATGTGGACACCAATTTCCGAGAACGAGTTGTTAGAACGATGCTTTCCCAACAAGCCTTCTATTACTTCTTTGATTGCCTGCCATGCATTCAATTCAGCGTCAATCAAAATATTGTTGAATGCGTCACTTTTAATCAGCTTTCGTATATCTGGACCATTGACAAATCCCTCACCTGAAATGATCATCTTGACTCGTTGTCCAAAAAGCCAGACAGGCTTTTTATGCCTGCCTGAGGCTCTTTCAAAGGACATGAGGCTGAGACCGCAGATTTTATATATGTTCCTTTCACTCCTCGAGGGAGCATAGGGCCATAAAGATGGTATACTAGTCATTTAATACTATTGTTAGGCCTATGATCACCTATGCGGCTATCGCATGGTGGCCAATCGGGCTATGCTGTGCATCCAACCGTTGCATATTTCCGCAATAGAAGCGACCACTATGGGCTCCACTAAAATAAAGGAATTCGATAATATGAAATGTGGCGTCCTAGGATAAACCCAGAACAGATTCTGGTCATGAATTTTGACACTTACATATCTTATTTGATAGGAGCATGTGGACCAACTGGTCTTGGGAGCCTGAACTAAGGGCCCATGTATGGTTCACAGATGAATTCGTAAATAAAATTAGGTAATTACAACATCATTAAATTAATAAAAGTGATTGTACCTAAAACTTCAAAAATTCTGTGTATAGAAAATAAAATCTTTAGGGTTGTTTTGAGATTCAAAGATTCAAAAAAAGTAATTTTTGACTTTGAAATTTTGATTTAAGATTTTTATTTAGCGGCCCTTAAATATTTTCGGTAAATAATTTCATATGAATTAAAAAAAAAACAAACATCTTCCTAATTGGAAAAACCATTTTGAATAGCGAATTATATATTCGCACACAGCGAACCCAAAAACTATAAAGTATCAAATTTAAAAAAAACTTCAATCATCCCTAGTATACAAATATATAGGGTGGGCCATTTAAAATTTAAATCGGCTATAAAAAAAAGTGATTGGAAAAAATTAATTTGTTAAGATGGAAAATCATGGGAAATGAATGTGATATTATAACTTACCCTCTCTGAAGACCGCAAAGCATTGCTACAACTTTAAAATCGCAGCATATGCGCCACATATGTTTGGCGTAGCATCATATGTTTCTTTCGTTTCTGTACTATAGGCGATTGGAACTGAAGGTTTTTTATTGGTCTTATGCAGTAAAACCGCCTTCAAGCTGAGTTTTGAACTGTCAATAAATAATCTCCAGTCATCTGCTTCATATTTTATTTCCATTGCGTCCATCAATTTTCCTACATCCGGGCAATATGCAGAAGTTTTTTCATCATTCACAAGGTATAAACTTTGGAGTGTTGCCTGACGACTTCGATAAGCTGTGACTTTCACACCGGGTGCCAACAAATTGTTTAATTTCAAATGGAAGCCAGCTCCTCCGATTCATGCTGTGTTAATTCCAACTTGGCAACAATTGAATCAAGCTTATTTTGATTTATTAAAATTGGCTCATTGGATACTGATGGCTCATATGGGGGATCATCACGTGCATGATATGTCGGAGCAGTCGTAGAAGAGAAAATATCTGGGCTAGAAGCTTTTGGCACAGGAATGTGGTACGAATGAGGCAATGGTGTTGCGGCACTTGCAACACCAACGTAATTATACGAATTTCTTTTTGCGGCTCCGCCAGGATTAGTCCAAGTCATTGGGATACCGAATGGCATACTTTCACGTCTTCTATTTTTCCAATCCATTAGACGGTTGTAGCAGCTTTTACACACAATATTTGGTACCCAATTTTCGTTCTCTATAACATTTTGGTTGAAGTACATCTCGTATGTTTGAACAAAATCAGTACTGAAATGTCCCCTTTTTTTATGTGTTGAGACATATTGACCACAGCAGTAGCAAAAGCTGGCTTGCACAGTTCCATATTCTGTTCAGTTTTGTTCACTTTTAAAAAACTGGAGAAAAATCACTTTTACTGTTCGCGTTCGTCGGCACTTGTTGAATGACAAAAATCACAGAACCAGTGTGAGAAAGAGAAGAAGTATAATGACAATGCATGTTTTATGTGAACATTACAGAACCAGAGTTGCCACATCAATATTTCTCTTTTAGTACAGTAGAAAAATATGAGAGAGTTCGGCTTGTGAGTGTCAATGTTTTCTCCAAATAATGTTGTGCATATCTGGAGCAAATTTTTGGAATTCATACATTTACCTAATTGTAAATAAATGAGAAACGCGTGCATCGCTTTTCATGATCTATGCCTTTTTTTGCTTATGAGTTATGCGACTTTACGCGAAAGTAATTAGGTTTGGCACTTTTTTCCATTTTGGATTTTTTATGATTTAAAAAAAAAAAAAAATTTAAATTTTTAGGCAAAAAATACTTTTTTCCCTTCATACATTCATTTTTAACTTCGAAAGTGTTGCACATATAGGAAAACGGTATAGAAACAGATTAGAGAAATTGTAATTCTTAATTTTTCTAAATTTGTTTCATCAAAATCTGACAAGTGGTTCTCGAGTTATGTTAAACTACGTTTTTGCCAAAATGTTACAACTAAGCGAAAAAACATCATGATAAGGAAAAAATTTAAAAGGTCATAAAAAAAACTGACACATACGAAGGCCAAACCCTTTGAGGGTTTTACTATACTGACCTAGTATCATCACCCTGACTTGGAATTTCTCACCCACCAGATTGGCTGTTGTACTGTGTTATTTTTTTAATAATGTATAAAAAGTTTAATTAGAGTTTTCTCAACTTAAAAGCTAAAAAAAAGCTTCATTTGATATATGTATTATCGTCAAAAAATTCGTATTTTCTAAAAAAATTTAAATATTTAATTATATTTTTTTTAAGTTATAAAAAGTTTAAATAACCTTAACTTAGCCCCGGAGAGCGAAAAAGAGCTTCATTTGATATATTATCGTCCAAAAATTCGTATTTTTTTAAAAATTTGAAAAATTTAATTTTTCTATTAATTATTTTTTTTAATGTATAAAACGTGTATATATAGTTTTCTCCTTAACTAAGCTCTGGAGAGCGAAAAAATTCGTATTTTCTAAAAAAAATTTAATTTTTGTATTAATAATTGTTTAAGGTATACAAGAGAGCGAAGAAGAGCTTTATTTCATATATTGTCGACCAAAAATTCGTATTTTCTAAATATTTGAACAATTTTATTTTTTGTATTAAATATTTTATTGTTTAAGTTATACAAAATTTAAATAGAGTTTTCTCCTTAATGATAAATTATCGTCCAAAAATTTGTATTTTCTAAAAAATTTCAAAAGTTTATTTATTTTTAAGATTTTTTTTAATGTATAAAAAGTTTAAATAGTGTTTTCTCCTTAACTAAGCCCCGGGAGAGCGTATAAGAGCTTCATTTGATATATTATCGTCCAAAAATTCATATTTTCTAAAAAAATTTAATAATTTAATTATATTTTTTTTAAGTTATAAAAAGTTTAAATAACCTTAACTTGGCCCTTAACTAAGCCCCGGAGAGCAAAAAAGAGCTTCATTTGATATATTGTCGACCAAAAATTCGTATCTTCTAAAAAATTTGAAAAATTCAAACTTTGTATTAATTATTTTTTTTAATGTATAAAAAGTTTAAATAGAGTTTTCTCCTTATCTAAGCCCCGGAGAGCGAAAAAATAGCTAAAAAATTAGAAAAATTTAAATTTTGTATTAATTATTTTTTTAATGTATAAAAAGAGCGAAAAAGAGCTGCATTTGATAAATTATCGTCCAAAAATTCGTATTTTCTAAAAAAATTAGAAAATTTAAATTTTTTTAACTATATTTTTTTTTTTTAAGTTATAAAAAGTTTAAGCAGAGTTTTCTCCATTACTAAGCTCCGGAGAGCAAAAAGAGCTTTATTTGATAAATTGTCGACCAAAAATTCGTATTTTCAAAAAATTTGAAAAATTTAATTTTTATATTAATTATATTTTTTTTTAAGTTATAAAAAGTTTAAATATAGTTTTCTTTCTTCACTAAGCCCCGGAGAGCAAGAAAGAGATTCATTTGATAAATTATCGACCAAAAATTCGTATTTTCTAAAAAATGTATTATCCGTATTATTTTTTCATTTTTAAGGTTTAAATCGAGTTTTCTCCTTATCTAAGACCCGGAGAGCGAAAAAAAATAATTTGTGTATTAATTATTTTCTTTTAATGCATAAAAAGTTTAACTAAGCCCCGGAGAGCGAAAAAGAGCTTCATTTGATCAATTTTAATTTTGTATTAATAATTTTTTTTGTTAAAGTTAAAAAAAGTTCACATAGAGTTTTCTCCTTAACTAAGCTCCGGAGAGCGAAAAAGAGCTTCATTTGATACATCATCGTCCAAAAATTCGAATTTTCTAAAAAAATTTAAAAATTTAATTTTTGTTCTAATTATTTTTTTAATGTATAAAAAGTTTAAAGAGAGTTTTCTACTTAACTAAGCCCCGGAGAGCAAGAAAGATAAATTATCGACAAATAATTCGTATTTTCTAAAAAATTTAATTTTAGTATTAATTATTTTATTTTAATGTATAAATAGAGTTTTCTCCTTGACTAAGGACCGGAGACCGAATAAGAGCTTCATTTGATATATTATCGTCCGAAAATTCGTATTTTTTTTTAATTTATAAAAAGTTTAAATAGAGGTTTATCCTTGACTAAGCCCCGGAGAGCAAGAAAGAGCTTCATTTGATAAATTATCGACCAAAAATTCGTATTTTTTAAAATATGTAATATCTGTATTATATTTTCATTTTTAAGTTATAAAAGGTTTAAATCGAGTTTTCTCCTCCCGGAAAGCGAAAAAATAGCTTTATCTTCCACTCCCTTCCACTGACTTCCACTTACTTCCACTCGCTTCCACTCACCTCCTCTCCCTCCTCTCACTAGCACTCACTTCCACTGACTACCACTCACTTCCACTCACTTCACTAACTTCTACACACTTCCACACACTTCTACTCACTTCTACTCACTTCCACTCGCTTCCACTCACCCCCTCTCCATCCTATCACTTCCACTCACTTCCACTCACTTCCACTCGCTTCCACTCACCTCCTCTCCCTCCTCTCACTTCCACCCACTTCCACTGACTACCAGTCACTTCCACTCACTTCCACTCACTGCCGCTCACTTCCACTCACTTCCACTAACTTCTACTAACTTCCACTCACTCCACTGACTTCCACTCACTTCCACTCACTTCCACTCACTTCCACTCACTTCCACTTACTTTCACTCACTTCTACTCACTTCCACTCACTCCACTCACTTCCACTTACTCCACTCACTTCCACTTACTTCCACTCACTTCCACTTACTTTCACTCACTTCTACTCACTTCCACTCACTCCACTCACTTCCACTTACTCCACTCACTTCCACTTACTTCCACTCACTTCCACTCACTTCCACTCACTTCCACTCACTTTCACTCACTTCTACTCACTTCCACTCACTCCACTCACTTCCACTCACACCACTCACTTCCACTCACTGCCGCTCACTTCCACTCACTTCCCCCCTCACTTCCACTCACTTTTACTCACCTCTACTCACTTCCACTCGCTTCCACTCGCTTCCACTCACCTCCTCTCCCTCCCTTCCACCCACTTCCACCACTTCCACTCACTTCCACTTACTTCCGCTCACTTCCACGCACTTCCACTCACTTCCACTCACTTCCACTCAATTCCACTCACTTTCACTCACTTCTACTCACTTCCACGCACTTCCACTCACTTCCACTAACTTCCACTCACTCCACTCACTTCCACTCACTTAAGTTTAAATAGAGTTTTCTCCTTAACTAAGCCCCGGAGAGCGAAAAAAGAGCTTAATTTGATATGTTAACCTCCAAAAATTCGTATTTTCTAAAAAATTTAAATTTTGTATTAATTATTTGTATTGTTTATGTTATAAAAAGTTTAAATTGAGTTTTCTCCATAACTATGCTCCGGAGAACGAAAAAGAGCTTCATTTGAAATATTGTCGACCAAAAATTCGTATTTTCTAAAAAATTTGAAAAATTTAATTTTTTATTATCGTCCACAAATTCGTATTTTCCTAAAAATTTGAATAATTTAATTTTTGTATAAATTATTTTTTTTTTAATGTATAAAAAGTTTAAATAAAACAACAGCAACAACTATAAATAAACAACAGCACAACTATAAAAACAACAGCAACAACTATAATAAAAACAACAGCAACAACTATAATAAGAACAACAGCAACAACTATAATAAGAACAACAGCAACAACTATAAATACGGATAACAGCAACTATGAGGATAACGTTGATATTGTAAGCTAATTATTTAAGTTTTTAATAATAAATTTATTAATATTTAATAAGAAATTAAAAAGAAAATATAAAAAAATAATAACATAGTAAAAATTGTTTGTAATTCTATTAGTATCCTTTAAACGGAACAGGACAAAATGGCAAATCAGAATAACTTAATTAGACCTCCGATTCTAAACAATGTTAATAATGATAATAATAATCCGCCACAACCATTTCAATTGAACCGGGAAATAGAACTTGCAATTTCGAATCTGGTACGTAGAATGTTACAAGAGGAACTACATCCAGTTCCTCAACAACCCATTGATCAGGCCATTAATATAGTAAACGGAGATCTTTCGGGTCTTGATAAAGTCCCTGATGTAGTGCGTTCACTTAGGGAATTTTCGGGAAATTACACAGAATTTGCTTCTTGGAAAAAGAGCGTAGAACGAATTCTAAAAATGTATGAGCCTATTCGCGGGACTCCAAAGTATTTTGGGATCCTAAACGTAGTTAGAAACAAGATAACAGGTGATGCTGATATTGGCCTTGAATCATACAATACACCCCTTGATTGGAAGTGCATTATTAAGTGTCTTACCACATACTACGCTGATAAAAGAGATCTTGGTACATTAGAGTACCAAATGTCCTCTATGATCCAGGGAAATAATAATGTGCAAGAATATTACAAACAGATTTACGCCCATTTATCTCTAATTCTTAACAAGATTGCATGTATGGAGGAAAGTGAAGATTCAATACAATTATTAACCAGAACGTATAGAAACAAGGCCCTGGACACCTTTGTCAGGGGACTTCGGGGCGATCTACCCAGATTATTGGGAATGAGAGAGCGCAAGGATTTACAAGAGGCACTGCATTTGTGTCAGAAACTGGAGAACCAGCAATTTAGGTCGGTTTATGCTAATAATAGTCATAACTCAACTTCGGCTGTCCAACAACATAAACCTGCTGTCCCACAACGCAGATCCACTGCACAACATTTCTATCCCCAATTATCTTATTTACCACAAAATTTGCCTAGACAGGCATACGTTTATCCGCAATGGCCACAGGCTACACAGGGTATATCGGCTGGTATTCAAAAACGGGCACTCCGCCACCAACACCGACCCAACCTAAGCCACCGACTCCAATGGAGGTCGATACCTCAAATTATATGAACAGGCCATTTAGAAATGATAAATATTCTGGAGCAAGACCTCCACCAAACTCTTCCCAAATCCAAAGGCCAAACAAATTACAACGTATTAACCACGTTGAAACTGAAATCGAAAATCATAGCTCACAGGAAAATAATACCTCTGAGGGGAATTTAGCATTACAGGAAACAGAGGAAACACAAGATTTAGGCGAGTATTAAGACGAATATTTTTATACGGATGAAACTCTCGGCGAAGGTACAGAGTTCTCAGATATACATTTTTTAGACTAACGGATTCGACATTACTGTACTTTCAATGCAGGACCACTGACGGACATACTTTTAAATTTCTAATCGACACTGGCTCCAATAGAAATTATATACAACCTTCTTTGGTTCGAAACCCTATTCCAAATCAGATCAATTTTCAGGCAAGATCAGTTGGTGGTAATCTTATCATTACTCACCATACTTTCATAAATTTATTTGGATTGCGTTCGGAAAATCTTAAATTCTTTCTGTTGCCATCACATAAATCTTTTAATGATATTTTGGGCAACGATAGCTTAAAAAAACTTAATGCCGTTATATTTGCCTCAAAGGGTTACATGCTAATTAACAATTCAATAAAAGTTACAGTAAAACAGCAAATTTCACAGTCAGTAAACGCAATAAACCTGAGAATGAACCATCTAACTGAAAATCAAAAGAATAAATTAAAGGCAATTTGCGATAAATACAAAAATTTGTTTACAGAACCAAACGAACGACTGACATTTACGACAACAGTACAGGCAGACATCAGGACTACAACTGACGACCCAATTTACTCGAAAAGTTATCCATATGCGATATCGATGAAAGATGAAGTGGAGAAACAAATAAGAGAATTACTTGATCATGACATAATTCGACCATCAAGGTTACCATATAACTCCCCAGTTATAATTGTCCAAAAGAAGTTAGATGCTTCGGGCGAGAGGAAATTTCGTATGGTTATTGACTATAGGAAACTGAATCAAGTAACCATACCTGATAGGTACCCTATACCGGAAATCAATGAGGTACTTTCTAATCTTGGGAAAAATAAGTGGTTTTCGGTATTGGATCACCAAATTCCTTTAAGGGACAGGGACATTGAGAAAACTGCATTTTCAATTAATAATGGGAAATATGAGTTCACAAGATTACCTTTCGGTTTGAAAAATGCGCCGGCCATATTCCAACGAGCGTTGGATGATATCCTTAGGGAGCACATAGGGAAAATTTGCTACGTTTATATAGACGATATCATAATTTTCGGCCGTGACGAGATTTCTCATCTCAGAAATATTGAAACTGTCTTTAATACCTTACAAAATGCTAACATGAAAGTCCAACTGGACAAATGTGAATTTCTGAGAACGGAAGTGGAGTATTTAGGATTCAATATCTCCACTGAAGGTATAAAAGCGAATCCAACTAAGGTTGAGGCAATTAAAAATTTAAATCCTCCGAATACGATAAAGGAGCTTAGATCGTTTTTAGGAATGTCGGGATTATATAGACGGTTTATGCGGGATTATGCTAAGATGCAAAACCCCTTACAATCCTTTTAAGGGGGGAAGAGGGACGTATGTCCAAATCAATGTCATCAAAAATTCATATAACATTGGACAAAAATGCTTTAGAAGCATTTGAGAATATAAAAATTCACTTGTATCAAGCGATGTCATGCTAGCGTTTCCAAATCTAGAAAAGGAATTCCATTTTACTACTGACGCATCGAATTACGCACTAGGTGCGGTATTAGAGCAAATTTGTATCCAGGCCAAATGGTCCACGTTGACCTCTATCATACAAATAATCGAATAATACTAACTGCTGTAGACAAATTCTCTAAATACGCTCAAGTGAGAATTGTAAAATCTAGATCAGCAGAAGATATTAAATCTCCTTTACGAAATTTACTTACTTCTTTCGGAATTCCCGAAAACATAGTAATTGATAAGAAAAATCTCTGAACTCATCCTCCATTTTATTCATGTTAAAGGATCAGATGGGAATTACAGTTTATACGACACCTCCATATACGAGTAGCGTAAATGGTCAGGTTGAAAGGTTTCATTCGACATTGGCTGAAATCTTAAGGTGCATTAATGCGGAGAAATTACACAGTTCTTTTGAGGACCTATTGGATAGTTCTTTGAACAAGTATAATCACTCGATCCATTCGACGACCAATATAAACCTATTGAAGTTTTTTTTTTGGAGAATCATTGGGACTGAACAGGAACGGAAACAAACGGAAATTAACGGAAAAACAAGAAAGAGACTTGGAATTCCACAACAAAAATAGACATGACGGTAAAACGTACGAACAGGGTGACGAAATTTTTGTTAAAGGGAACAAACGATTAGGGAATGACACCCCGTTACAAAAAGGAAATAGTACAAGAAGATAAAGGACAGACAGTTCTAACCGTTTCTAGGAAAATTGTTCACAAAAATCTTATAAGAAAATGATGCCTTCATTTCAGGTCATTACTTGCTCTTGCAAAAACGGAGACTCAAATACTGGACTATACGAACTCTCGGATTGTAACAATAGAGACTGGTACAGCAAAACTCAAGACGGGAAACTTCGAATTGATCCATATCATAGACTTGGAACAGTATGAGAATATATTGGACCAGATATACGAGACAATAAATCGTGACATAACCAGGAAAGACAATAATTACCAATTTCTTATTCATGAAGTGGATACCCTGTATAAAACGCTCAGAGAGCTAAGTCCTATACGGAAAACTAGATCAATTGAGATTCTTGGGACGGCCTGGAAATGGATCGCGGGAAGATAATATCTGATAGGGTCAACGGTTTGCTCGGGAACAATCATAAACAAATTGTTATAAATAGGGCCCTGGAATTGAGGGTTAGGGAAATCACTAAAATGACTAACACCATACTGAATAACATATGTTCGAGTGATGCACTGAAGATGGAAATTATTAAGAACATCGAAAGAAAATTAAAGATATTAAAAGAGGAAATGACTAATATTAACTATTCAATTCAGTGGGCAAAATAAGGGGTAATTAATTCCTTTATATTTTCCGGTTACCTGTTTAACAAAAGGAAAATACAATCAGATTAAATAATGAAAACTAAATGATAAATATAAAATAATGAAATTAAAATACCATGCAAAATGATGTATGATATTAGCGTTTGCGGAAATGAGAATCTAGTAAATGTCACTTCATCTAGATGTCTACCCAATTTGTTATCCGGTATATCTTCTACATGTCCAACCTCAAATGATCAACACTTAGCTACAATAACTGAGCTCTCACCTGGCTTAATACTGCTGAATGGTTATAACGGTTCTATAGAGGTCGACAGAAAAAATCTTTGGTTAAACGGAACCTATCTTATAAAATATCACAACGCCACAGTCCAGATAGAAAACCGAACTTATTATAACAAAGAGATAACTATGTTACAGCCATTACCGGCTATCTTGAAAACCACCAATTCCATAGCTAATTACGAAGAGATGCTGTCTTTGGAGATGCTAAAGGATCTCCATATAAATAATGCTGCAGAGATTCAACAATTGGTCAGTAATTATAGAACCACACTCACAACTAGTGTCGTAATCCCCAGTGCCATGGGAGTGGTATTGTTACTATTACTATTCGGAAAATGGATAAAAAAAGATAATATATGAAGTGCCAGTGAAACCAAACGATGAAAAATATCCTGGAGTTATTGCTAGCGTTGACACTGAACGAGGACGTTGGAATTTAAAGGGGGAAGAGTTAACACGAAAGACATTATTCTCATGGGACTCCCTAATACTTACGGGACACCCTACTATTCTTACCTTATTTTGTTGAGTTGCGTTCTTTTATTCATGTTAATTTTCAATCATATTACCAAGCATAGTTACATTTGTATTAAAGTCAAAACTGCTGACACTATGTCTGCTGTTTTGTTTTGTAGTATTTCTAGATATTCTTACACGAGCTTTAATAATTATTTACGAATAAGCATTTTCGTACTTTTAAATATTCAATTTTTGGAAAGAATAAAACAGTCGTAGTCAAGTACTCGAACAAATAAGTGTTGCTTTATTTAACTTGTACTTTAAAATAAAATTGTAAAAAAAGGTTATCAAATAAGTATTAGAAAATAAAGTTAAAAATACTAAAAAAATTTAAATTTGAAATATTTTTCTTATTGAGACTTTCATTTTTAGTCTTAACCCATTTCGTACAGGCGTTGCGTTTTCGCAACACCAACAAATTCGAATTAATATTTTTCACAAGTTAATTTAGGGCTTTTCCATGTCGACCCTGATTCAAAAAAATTCACCTGTTATGTTTAATCAAGTTCCTTAAGTTTTAAAAACGGTAAAAAAAAATGCTTTTGCAAAAATTTTCAAATATATATAAAAAAATTGTTTTTTACTCTAGAATTTTGATTGCGAAAACATTGAAGAACATTTCTTAAAAAAACATTTTCAAAAAAAGAATAAATTTCCGTCTTGGCACTATTTTGAAAATAGCTGTTGCGAAAACGCAACAGTGGTTAATTGCATGCAAAAGGCTTTTATGTTTTTTGAATAAGCATTTTATTTTGTTTAGTTTTGTTATGTGTTGGTTTTGTTATGATTTCATGTTGGTTGATTTGGTTTGATCTTGTTTCAGTTTGTTTGCTTTAATTTGATATGTTATGATTTGATTGTATCTTGTTTGGGTTTTTTTTTTGGTTTAATTTTTTAGTTTGAAAGTTTTCCTTTGAATCCGACACCAATGCTTACAACATTTTTCTATACACACATACTTGGTTATGAATTTTAAAGCTTTTTTAATGTTTAACTCATAGAAAAATCGAAATTTTTATATCTGAATGTAACGAAAGTGACAGTGAACAAGAAACTGCAACTATTTTGAATAAAAATACTAAAATGGTCTACATTCCGCCACCAAATTTGGAAGTTTGTGGTAATATTGAAGTTGAATTTGATTCCCAGGTTACTGACTTTGCTGCACCAAGTACCGCTGTTGAAAGTGAAACTGTGTTACCCACACAACCGCAAAATTATACATCCGAACAGAATTTTGGTGTTCCAAAGTGGAAGAAGTCAAAACGTATCGATTTGAACTTTGACCGCCCAGACGAGGCCTCAGTCGCACCACTACAAAACAAAATTGTGAAATCAATGGGTAAGTTTAAATATCATAAATCACTATGTTTTATTTTTAAAATTTGGAAATGTAGGTTGAAAATCACCCGTGGAAAAATTTCTACAATATTTTGACAATGAAGTTATCGATATGCTTTTGGATTATTTAAATATGTATGCTCATCAAAAAACGTATGTGTACAAATTTCTAGAGAGGTGTGCCGATCGTAAAGCAATCTCTGTCCCTTTAAATGTTTCAAAAAATAAAAAGTGCTTTTCATATGATGAATAACAACAAAATGGATGCTTCTGATAGATTTTCCACTGATTGACGCTTTGAATCGAAAATATCAGCAGGTTGGAATATTTACAACCTATTTATCAATAGACGAGCAAATGGTTCCGTATTTTTGAAGACACATCTGCAAGATGTTAATTCGTGGTAAACCCATACTGGTGTCTTTGTTCCGACACTGGATATTTGTTTGAATCTAATCCATATGCTGGCTCAGCTTTGCCATATGATAAAAACGTTGGCTTATGAGCTTCTGTTGTTTTAAAGTTGTTGGAATCCGTTTCAAGTCCGGAGAATCATGCCGTATATTTCTAGAACTTTTTTTCTTCGTACTACTTGTTCTATTTGTTGAATGAACGGAAGTTTCGCGCAACTGGAACAGTAAGATCAAATCGCCTAAGAAATGCCAATGATATCCTTGCCAGTGGCCGGCGATCTCTCAAAAAACATGAATACGACTACTGCATTGAAGAAAACAACAAGTTATTCGTTGCTCGCTGGCATGACATTTCAGAATTCACCGTTATTTCGAATTTTGTTGCAGCTTGTCCT